>OU383774.1:87423115-88811865 GCA_910950805.1 Acrocephalus scirpaceus scirpaceus | reverse complement strand
GCAGTGGTGCTGGGCTGGAATCTCAGCCTCTTCAGAAACACAGCAGGGAAGAGGGTTTTCTACCTCTATGTATCTTCCTTGATTGGAGTTTCAAGTACAAATTCACCACCTTTTAATGTCCAAAAAGCATTGCATTTGGCAAATACAGGTGAGCCCACTTTCCTCATCTGCCCTGGGTGGGCCTACTGACACCTCGTAACTCTCTGAGAGCCAGGAGTGCCTGAGCCCATATCCAGCTCTTGGGCAGAGGGTCCAGGGGAATACAGATGGCGCTGTCTCTCTGAGGGGCAAGGTTTCTCTGGCTGACCAATATTTAAAGGTTTTGATTAAACTTTGGACAGGAAGAATTGCAGATGTTGTCTCATTGAGGCTGAGGGTAGGACTGATAAACTGGTCAGCAATACCTCATCCAGCTCGTTACAGCAGGAGTTAAAGGCTGGGCTTCTTTCACCAAGATAAGACAGGATCCTGCTCACACAGGATCCTTGAGCAATTGATTGGCCTCATAACCAGTCCAAGAAGCTGGCTTGTTCAAGCACATCAAATCTACTGTGTTTTGAATGGTAGGTATTTATGCACTTATTTGAAACATGACTCAAATAAGAAGAAAGTAACAAATATAATTGTCTTCTCAGATTATTAGAACTAAAGCTGGGATAGAGAACAGTTCCCAGTTTGCACCATGATGAAGTGGCATTTTACTTCCGTGAGTGCATCAGTCTTTAGACAGGGAAATATTAAGGGTCTGTGACGTGTTCCTTGCACTTCTAATTCCAGCCACATATTCAGTGAAAATATTATTGCTCCAATGGTGTTAATATTTCACACAACACATTTTATTAAGCTGTCTAGTGGTCTAAGTGAGGAAAATAGAACGGAAGTTTCCATTTTGTTCTTTTTTTTGTTTATTATTAGCTCTACTGAGAATTCCATATAACCAAAATTGCGAGGTATCCAAAAGCTCAGTGTATAGAATGAGCTCAAAGAAAGCAACTCTCCACATGGGGCTTTATGTGCAAAAGAATTTCCATGGTGAGATGACTAATTCTCGAGTAATATGTCACAACTATAATTACTATAATAATATTGTAATTAATTAGGAAATATTCTCCACCTTCTTTCTCTTCATTCACTTTCCATTGCACTGAGTAAAATAAACTTCATTTACAAAGTCCTTTTGATCCAAAACCCCACTCTAAGGACAATAAGATGCAGTAGCATCCAAACAATAAGAAAAAAAAAATAGTAGTTTTCTTCTGAAAACAGCAAATATTGAGTTTTTACAAAAGAGTATCATTGGATGACATAACCCATCTGAATGTACATTCACTAGCTTTACTATCTAGGTCTTTTATAGAATGTGGCAACCATCAGGACTGGTTAAGGAGTACCTGTTCTGGTTTTCATACTGTCTCCTGAGCTGTGCCTCACCCACCTCAGGAAGTGCTTCTATTTTCACTCTTGGAGCAAAGAAAGTCTCAGGAAAAGTGAGATTTAGAAGATCAGAAGATGGAGTCTTGTCTGGACAGCTAAATACTGAACAAGTCTTTGTCTTTCAGCTGGACTAATGTAAACCCTGAAGCCTTAGAAACAGATCTCAAGAGCTGAGTTGAAGGAACACATTTTCCCTAAAAGAAAAATTACTTAAAGCAAACTTTCGCCCAGTGAAATTGGCAGTCATTTTTCTTTTCTGTAAATTAAAAAAAAAAAAAAAAAAAAAAAAAAAAGAGAATGGGAACACCTAGAAAAAGAATCCCTAGAAGCAGTACTGAAGCAGATATTCATAATTAATTATTGTGTTCACCTAGATGCTGACAGGACACAAAACAAATGAAGCAGAAAAGCTGCTTCTCCTAGAACTAGGGTACAATATATCTTAATACTTAGGAACAAGAAATTGGAAAATGGGAGGACTGCAACAGAGTGAAGAGCTGACAAACACAGTCATGAATGAGAAAGGCTGCATTGGTTATGATGAGACAAGTGAGGAAACTGACTGTGAGGTGAGGAACTAGGAGGCTTTCCTTAAGATGAGATACTTGGTAGGACTGTTGTGAGACCCTTGTCATTCAGATGATAATCTAGAGTAAACCTTCCCCAAGGGCATCTATCCTGTGCCCTTGCAGGTATTGAAAGAACTGACATCACAGACAAATTTTCAAGCATGTAAATACAGGCAAATAAATAAAGGAAAAGCTGATTACAGAAAAACACCTGATAGCTTTTATCTGAGATTCAAGTTAAAAGGTATAAATTATTCCCATAACACGATTGCACAATAAAGTAAAAAACTCCTCAAGGAGAATGTTATATATTTCATTTATTATACATCACTCTTATGTTTACAACTGAAATACATCTTTTCTTGGGGACTGTACCATCATTTATTTTAAATCAATGTTTAAAATTAAATGGCAATCCTCAAGAGAGTGAAGACTCTTCAGTTACCAGCCCTTCCAATTCGAAATCTTTCTTTCATGTTTCTATTTAATACTCAATCCAGGGTTTGAAATTAATTAAAAGATATCCTTTCTCTAATCTTTTGATTATTAGCTTCAAAGTTGTTTTTTTTCTCTTTTCTTTCTCTTTTTTTCTTTTTTCTTTTTTTTTTTTCCAAATAAAATTATAATAACTTCATCTTTAAGCAGTTATATTGGGTTTGCACGGCCAGATTTTGGAACTGTCAGGACTACAGGGGTAGCTACAGGGCTTCTGTGAGATGCTGCCAGAAGGTTCCCCTGTATTTGATGGGGCTAATGCCAGCTGGCTCCAAGACCAAGCTGCTGCTGGCCAAGGCTGAGCCCATCAGTGATGTTGGTTGTGCATCTGGATTTAAGGGGAGGGGAAAGTTACTGTGCAACAGCATTCAGAGAAGAGGGGAGTGAGAATACATGAGAATAACAGCCCTGCACACACCAAGTTTAGTGAAGGAGGGGGACAAGGTGCTCCAGGTACCAGAGCAGAGTTTCCCCTGCAGCCTGTGGTGGGGACACCATGGTGAGTCAGGCGTGTAGCCCTTGGAGGTCCATGCTGGAGGAAGGATCCCCATCTGCAGCCTGTAGGGGACCCTGGTTCCAGTGCAAGTGGATGCCTAAAGGAAGCTATGACCCCATGGGAAGCCCATGCTGGAGCAGGCTCCTGGTGGACCTGTGGCCCCATGGAGAGAAGAGCCCACACTGCAGCAGGCTTGCTTGTCCCCCCATCAGGACCCACACTGCAGCAATTTGTTCCTGAAGGACTGCACCCTGTGGAAAGGGACCTATGCTGGAGGTGTTCATGATGAACTGCAGCCTGTGGGAAGGACTCACATTGGAGAGGTTTATGAAAAATTGCTTTCTATGGGAGGGACCCCACACTGGAGCAGGAGAAGAGCATGAGGAGTCCTTTGTCCTCAGAAGGATTAGCAGCAGAGACAATATATGATGAATTGACAACAGCTTCCATTCCCCATCCACCTGTGCCACTGGGGGAAGAGAAAGAGAACACGGAGGGTAAAGGTAAGCCTGGGGAGAAGGGACGGGTGAGGGGATAGTGTCTATAAGATTTGGGTTTATTTTTAATTATCTTACTCTGATTTGCTAATTAATAAATTAAACTAATTCCCCTGAGTTGAGTCCATTTTGGCCTTGATGGTAACTGGTGAGGGATCTCTCTTGGTCCTTATCTTGACACATGAGCCTTTTGTAGTATTTCCTCTCCTCTGTCCACCTTCCTGAAGAGAGGTGTGATAGAGTGGCTTTGGTGTGTACCTGGCATCTGGCCAGGGACAACCTACCAGAGTAATATATTCAAATTTTTATTAAATGTACAAATTGCATTATCTTCTGACCAATAATAGAAGGAGAAGCATTTGGTGGGGGAAAATTAAAGGTTCTTGCTTAGGAACAGTCACCAGTAACTAGTCTATTTATGGTGGTAATTGTAGTTTACCTCCATCAAAATCAAATATAAGGAGAAACTGTTAAAAGGATGCCACATTTAATGTCACTCAGTGACTTGTTTTGCTGCATCTTTGGACACTAGGATTTGCCATATAATATTCAACAACCATTTCACTTGTATAAAGTACCTTTTTCTCAAGGTCTTCATACAAATTGAGTACTGCAGTGTGGGGGAATGCAGCCACCTCCTCACAGTTTGCAGAGGTCAGGTCTGGCCTACATATGGAGCCAGGAAATCTGCACTACAAATGTTTGTCATCTATTCACGTTTTCATCTCCTATTAGCATCCTGACCCTCTCATAGCATGCTTGACCTAGTGTTTTGCTTGCATGATTTACCTGGGAGAAATACAGGACTTCAGCAGCTTGAAACAGCAATGCAATGCATTTCATCACCTTCACAGAGGATTTTGAAAAGAAAAGAAGAAATACGTTTCATGGCTGATGAAAATATATTCAAAATCAGTGGATCCATGAAACACATTACATCTGTGTTCTAGATCATTTCAGCTGTGACACTTTCACAGACTCTGGTCTGTAGAGAAATAGTCTTGAAGTACTAATAAACCCAAACTCAGCTTCATGCTGCTCTGCTCTTATGCATTCATGAGGTCTCACTGCCATTCAAGGGGTCCACAAGGACACTCATCTTTGATTGCAGAAGTAGGGATTTACTGAATATTGTCTGTACAGGATTAGTAAAAAATGCACCCCGTCTGCTCAAATATGGATTTAAACCCTGCACCAGAGCTCTCTACTGAAAAGAGAACTCCAACATGGAGGGCAACTTACTGTGGGCTCAGCCTCTCATTTGGATAGGGTTTCCTAAATATCGTAGCCCTTCCTAGACATGGCTACCTTTAAACAGCTCTACAGCTAGCAATGTGGACTGAGAAGTACAGATGTTGGAAATCTTAATTCCGAAAACCTACTTGGAGCCTGCTCCTACATTTTTGTGGGAGGCATAGTCAGTGTATATCTTCTGTTATAAAGACAAAGTGAGCAGAGTGTGGCTGCAGGAATGCATGTATTTTCCTAAGGAAAGGGAGGAAAAAAGCCGTGCAAAAATACAGGAGTCTGCTAATGAGGTCACACTTCACTCAGTGCAACGGGAAATACAATTTTCTGATACTTAAAGGAAATTGTTAATATAATAAGACTTTTATCAAAGATTAGTTTGAAATGGAAGTTGCTAATAAGAGGATAGAAAGTAACTAGAACAGTAAGGGAAACATATCGTAACAGCAACTTTCACATAATTTGAAGACTTTTGTTCTTTCATGTCACATTAGTGACTTTCATATACCTTTTTGCAATTTTCATATGGTATTAGTGGCATTTGCGTCTTAGGAGCAACTTTTCATATATGCTCTCCGAGAGACTTTTGGCATGTGCTGGCAGCTTTCATATTTTATTTAGGATTTTAACTTACTGTCAAATGTTCTACTCCACAAAGATGAAAAGCAAGTCATTGATGCTGCATTTCTTAAACTTCTTAATAATAGGGTAGATAACAATAGCTGCAGTTTGAGGAAAAGAAAATCCCTCACCTTTGTTGCATTTTGGGGAGCAGCCTGTGTGGTCCCTGAAACCTGCAGCTACGTGAATGGAAAATTGTATTTTATGGTTAATTAAAATTTCTCATAGGAAGGTGGCCCCTGAAGCTCTCCCTGAAAATAAATAGAAAAGGAATCAGAAAGTTGGTGGTTGTTTTTCTCCCTTGAGCAGACTATTCATCCCACTGTAAGACCATGGAGAGAAAAAATGATGGAATATTTGACTGATGTAATTTATGGTGCTCTATATGACAGCCTATTTCAGAGTGCTTGAGGTTTTTACAGTCTCTGGTAGTAGTACCTGCTGCTGAAACAAGAGATTACTCTCCTTGGACAGACAGTAATTTAATAGTACAACTGTGTAGCTAGCCACCTCCTACTGTATTTCACCACCCACTTCAGTCAGCTTTTGATAGATCGGCCTCAGCACTTGGAATATGAAGCACTATGTATCCTGCTCGCGGTCTTAGGCGATACATCAAGGGTGAAAAACTGGAAAGAAAATAAATAAATAAAAGTATTAACAAAGTCAAGTAAGCACTGGTTCTCAGTTTTGTTGTTTTTTACTGGAACTGTACACTGAAAGGATGAAGTGTCCACTGTATATTGGATGCTGCTAGCTTTTCAGGCATATGGTCAACACTAGCAATGTTGCTGGTCTTGGTTGTTTGTTTTCTTGTTTGTTTGTTTGTTTTGAATATTTGACCACAAAATTATCTCAGTTCTCAATAAAGTTACATTTTAAGAATCAATCTAAAAATATAATTGTGCCTTTTCACTAATATATAAAATGCTGCTTACTCTGTGTATAAAAGCAAAGTGGACTGGAATCTGTCAAGATAAAAAAAGGATTTTTTTTTTCCAAGAGCCACAGTCTCAAATTGCAACTTTCAGACTTTGATGCACTCAGAGGCATTCAGCGTGTCTTCCCTAGTCTGTGTAGCAAGGTGGTCAGGGTCCTCACAAAAGACTGCAGAAGGGTTGTACTAACAGGGCTGAAGGTATCAGCAGCACAGTGGGGTTTCCCTGCCTGTAGTGGAGGTGGCTGAATGGGACTTGCATTATCTTTTCAGACACTGTGTCAGAGAGTGAAACCAGCAGTGGGCTGTATTTAAGGCACTGGGCAGAGCCCAGCCAGGCTTAGGGAGCAGCTGTGTGTCAAGGAGTGTCAGGTAACCTGGAGGTGCCTCCAATACCTGTTCACAACTAGTTTCTCCATTTCTCCTCTTTTCCTTCTGTCCAGAGTGGCCCATGGCTGAGCGCCCCCAAAAGGGTGGCAGTAGGAGCAAAAACAGCTCTACTGGATCACTTGTCTCTTCCACTAGAAGGGTTTCAAAGCCCGTAACTCCACGTTACAAGTAAGATCATGGCACTGTTGGAGATATGCCATTGTACAGGTGAAAATATTTTAATTAACCAGATAACAGAAAAAAAGAGGAGCCTCTAGAACTGCTGATATAGCTATGACATGGCAAGGAAGATGTCTCCTGGTCTCTGTCGGAATAACCGTCCAAAATGATTTGAAAAGACTGTGGAAGTTTCCCGCTTATTGAGCCCAGCATCAGCTAAATGGTGACTTCCTAAATGTCCATCTGCCCCTTCCTGGCCAGAGGAAGCTTTCATTGGGACAGCTAATATATAATCCCCCAGCTTTCAGTCTGTTTTATGCCATGTAGGCATATAAGATGCTTGTACCCTGTTTCCCAGGACCATCAGTTCTGAGCCTCATGACTGAAGGCAAATCAGTTGGAAGGTGGAATGGTCATCTGCCTGATGTTTCACTGTTCCTGGCTGTGCTAACAGAAAATACACTTTTCTCTGACTACTACTTCATGTTCCTTTTTCACTTCTTGAAACTACTTAATTCTAGCCTTTCCAGCCACACTACAGAAAACAAACAAAAAAAAGCTTTTAGAATAGCCAAGGGAGTTCTCCCAGTGCAAATAGTTCCATGAATATTTATTCATGGTAGGATTTGCTTTGCTTTTTGTGAGCATTTCTGTGAATAAATTTTTACTCTAGATCTAACTAGATATTTGTGATTTAACAAAAAGCCATGTAAATAAATGGATTTTATTTGCAAGAGTCTCTGTGAATTCTTCCTCTCCCTTCTCTTTCCTCTCCTTCCCCCACTTTAATTTTGTCTCTTGGCTCCATATTCAAAAAAAAAAAAAAGGAACAAATATGCTTTTTCACCTCTTGCACACACATGTATCCGCAATTCATTATGAATGGGACAGGTCAGAATAAAAAAATCTTGGACAGCTGCCGGTATAATTTGCTACTAATAAGGAGGGGAAGGAACATCCAGCAACATTTATTCTCTGAGGATGCCATCCAGCATCTGCCAATCACTTCTGCAAGGATCTGAGTGCTCGCAGGCCCCACTGAACTCAGGTGGGCTGAAGGGTTCCCAGGTGTGCTCAGCAGCTCACAGAATCAATCCTTCGGTGCGCGGCTGCAGGAGCAGAGCTCGGTTCTCAGCTGCGCCACAGGGGAGGCTGTGCTATCAAACAATCCTCACTGAATAAAATCTGGGTTAAGTCTTCAGCCTTCAGCGGTCACAGTGCTGTGATGTCCTTATGCAGGGAACCGGCTTTAGGCTAAGAAGAGCACACCGAGCACCTAATCTAGGCACAAGGCAAACCAGGAGCTTTTCTTTATAGGCTCCCTCTCTGCTTATTAGAAGTGTGTACATCCTCAGAGCTGCAGCCAGGTCTCCTGGAGCTGGCAAGTGTGCTGCAAGCTTTCTGCTAATAAAGCCCCTGCTGCAACTCTTAGATCCTGTTTACAGTCTCCCAAAAGGTTTTTTTTTTTTTCACTTTCCCTTGGTCCAACCAACCCATATTACGTCTGGTAGTGCATCTCCCTCTGCTACTTTCTAGAAACCTAGGTGTTCCATGCTCCCTTTTTGCCCTGTCCAGCTTGTATCATGCTTTTCATTACTGTTTCCTATCAGATGCCCTTGGACCCTCAGAAGATTTTTTAATTCATTTTTGCCTCGCTAATCTACCACTCTTTTCACCTCCATGTAAATGTGGTCTTAAACACCTCCCCCTGTGATCCTGACCCTGATTTCCAGGTTTCTAATCACTCTATTTTCTTTGTTTCTTTTGCAGCTCTTAAAGAAATAAAATCCAGGCCCAAATGCTCTTTCTCCTGCCTTCAACTCTTCATCTTCTGCCTTCTGCCTGCAGGGAAGAAACCCAGAACTGTGTTGATGCTATATTTTCAATATCAGATTCACTGTTACTTCAGGAGAGAACTAGTAAAAGTTCAAATTTGAAACAATTTAAACTTGATCTATTTAATCACTGAATTCTGACAGAGCCTTTTGGATTTGGACTGTCCTGTTCAAACAGAAATCTCTGGAATACTCTCTAGCAATTTTAAGGGAGATCCGATGCCATTCTTTGAGAGTAATGTCCTTGCTACAGATTTTCACTTTGTATTTTAGATCAGCTTTCCCCTCAAAAACCTCTGCTTATTCACACAATTAGTGGTTTTGAAAACTGAACTCGGTTTGATAGCCACAGGGCAGGCTTGCTGCAGGCACCAGGAAAACAATAAACACCTTATATTTCCTGACCAGCGGCTCTTGAGTCTGACTTGATAAACAGCAGGGTCTAGATGGTATGTCATATCTCCTAAATTTGCCCTGGCTAGGCAAACAGATAACATTTGTGCTAGCTTTAGGTATTTTAAATTATTTTTTCACTGTGCTAACCTTTTTCTTTCTTAGGATCCTCAGAGAGCAGGGATGGTTTTCACCACACCTGGATGTCCTTGAGAGAGGATGCAAATTTGACTGGGACAAATTCAGCATGGTAGTCCAACAAAAAAAAATGTCTTGTTTGTGGCATTAAGATAGCAGAGGTTTCTCAACACTAGACCTCCTATTTTCTTATTCTTAAATGGGATTTCAAGGTGAAATGCCACCCTCTACTCATGTCAGCACTTCTGATCAGCGTACAAGCCCCACAGGCTGGGTCTTAACTGCTGATTATAGGCAAGGATTGAGGCTGGGTATTAACTATGTGACGTGACACCCAAGTAGCAATGAGAAAAATATTCCTGTGAATTCTATGAATATTTGTGGCATGTCATATTCCATGACAGCCATTTGAGCTCAGGAATGCTGTAATGGGCTGTGACATGATGTCACTGACACTGCACTGGTTATACCAGGGAAATACTACTCTGCTGGCCTGAGACATAAATGCAATGTTAAGAAATGCCTTTTGATCCTACCCACCTCCATTTTAGGGTGCTAGCAGTTTTCTCAAAATTCTCTATTCTGAAATTAATTTGAAATCCATTCTGTAATAGACTGTTCAGTAATAATTCCTAATGTTCTGAATAATGTACATTGACATGAGATGTTGCTGCTTATAATTTTTATTATTATGATAAAAATGCATATTAAAATTGATCTCTTCTTTCTTGTTAATTCAAATACAGAGAAATAAAATTTAGAAAATGTCCACAAATTTTAGAAACCACACATTTATTCTGCAAAAAATTGAGCCTCTCAAATTAACTGCCAATTGTCTTTCCTTCTTTCCATCTCCTACGATCTCTCCTGTGCCTGCTTTCTGCTACCAGTTCAGGCAAGACAGGAATGCTCAATAAAATACTTCTATGGTGTTTGAAGCAATATGCCTTTAGAAGGTTCATGGTATCTGCACATCTTCAGCTTCTGAGACTTTCTAAATCCTGCTAGTAAGTCTTGGTTCTCATTCCTCTGCTTGTTTTTTAACCCCTCAAGTTTAAAGAGCAAAATATTTTTTTCTTTATTATTACAAGGACAAAGAAAACCGTATAAAATCCTCAACGAGCAGCTGCTCTGCAAGGACATTACGAGTGTCCATAGTACTGCTGCAGCATGAGCATCTGTCACTCAAGAAAATGTCATCTTGCCCAACCAAATCCCTTGTGCAATCAGAGTGGAGAAAGCACTTGTTTAGAAAGGTTTATGGGCTGACGTCTGTTTGAATGAGTAACATCTGGGCGAGGATGGGCAGGATGTACATTCTTGTTTGACCAAGCCACTGCATCTTAATAGCAAAAGGTGTTCTTTAACTGAAAGGAAAACCTGAAACAAAGTCTTGAAGCAGATGTCACCACTTCCACATTTTTAAACCACATTATTTTCTAAGTCTCAGTTGGAAATAAATCCAACTTTCAAAAAAAAAAGCATCAAAAATCTTTAGGCATCATGGTTTATCATTTGCAATAAAACCACAGCAGATACTTGAGACAAATATCATGTTATTTTTCTTGGACATGTTAATCAAATCAGCTCTTCAGGGAAAAAAAAAATCCCTGCCTATTAAAAACAATAGCTTGCACAGAAATGGAAGCTGAACAAGGCTTTCATTTGTGTGGAAACAAAAACACTGCATTCAGGAATTACTTATGATATCAAGTTATATGTACCTAACTGTCAGACTATAAAGCACAAATATTATTAGATCATGTGAAAATTATGGATGTTACAGAATAAAGATTTTTTTAATTTTAAATGGCTTGAGAAAATCTCACCAGTGCAAGTCTAATACTCATATAAATCTACTGATTTTACCATTGTAAATCAAATTCTACCTCCTTAAGTAGGACTAATCAGCACTAATTAAGGAAGTTTTCTTATTTCTCTTTTAAGTTAAAAGATTACCTTTTCAATCCTTATTTTATATACAGCAGTTTCTTTGCTAGCATGTGCCACCGTAGGTTAAAAAGTACTCAGCAGAGTGATTTGTCTGTTTCATATTTTGGCTTTGTTGTTGAAAATTTTTCATTTGCTTTTGCTTTGAAGTGCAGAGCAGCACCCTTTCACTCACCCACCTTTTTTTTGAAGGCAAAATGTAAATCACAAGAATTTATTTTCTTTGCTAAAACCCATTTCTTTGTGGGGTTTTTATCACCTTTAGATATAACTTTTTAAAAGATACAAAGTAAATCAGACTTTTATCAGTTTTCCCAGAGGAATTTCACCTTCATTTACAGAGACAATGCTATGCATTTCTCCGTTCCTTCAAAGAATTAACAGAAAAATGGAAAATGGGGGTAAGACTGATTGCTAGATCACTAGTTAGTGATCTAATAGATCTGTTGATGCTTCTGTACTTGAAGATGTGTAAGGTGGAATATGTATACCTGGATATATTTGTGACAGTCTCCACACACCACACATACAAATATAGAACACTTTTGCCCCAAGAAATCTTTTACTTTAAAATAAACCCCATACTTTTCACCAAAAGTTTTTGCAATTCCATGCTAAAGATTATGAGGTGCTTTTTCTGCAGAGCTCTGATCAGCAGATTTGATATATGGGTATAGATCAATTTTTTCTTATGGCAAATCTATATGTTATTCTACTTCTTCATTTGGTACTATTTGCTGAGTGGCTGTTACTTGGGAGCAAAGGTCAGTATCTTGCTGTTGGAGCAGCCGAGTAATCTTTTACTCCTCATAAGGGTAGTCAGAGATATTAAATCACAGTTGACGTACCTGAAGCACAGCAACTTCATCCATATTTTATCTGCTGTAAATTTAATACCACAGCACTTTTTAGGGTGATGTATTTATTAACTGGCTGTGGATGAGCCGTACAGAAATTCAGTTTGTTCAGGAAAATAAAATGAAGACACTCTGACAAGTTTATGAAGTAAGCACAATAGCTATTTATTACTTTTTAAACATGCAGTGCACCTAAATGTTTTTAGCAGTGTTTGCCCAAATAAATGAATAAAGCTTTCCAAATCATCTCTGTTTACTTTTCTTTTGAATTTTAATAAAGTTTTTGCCTTATTTTAAAAAGCACATGCTAGCTTACTTCATAATAAAATGCATTCTTTATGGAAATAAACATAGCTAAGTGTTCAGATAAGCTGGAGAGGGGCATTGTGGGAAGAGAAACAAATCATTCACAGCATACTGTATATTAATCCCATCTTTTCAATTTTTGGTTCTAATTTATTTTGTTCTTTACATTCTACTACCACCAAAATAAATGAAGCCATGAATACAATAAGTTTTTAAATGCAAGTACCCGCCTTCTACTGGCTTCTATTGCATTTGAATAGCACTTATTTTATTCAGTGTTAC
Organism: Acrocephalus scirpaceus scirpaceus; assembly: GCA_910950805.1. NCBI lineage: Eukaryota > Metazoa > Chordata > Aves > Passeriformes > Sylviidae > Acrocephalus > Acrocephalus scirpaceus. Next base: position 88,799,258 of record OU383774.1, on the reverse strand, counting down.
TCTTTGTATTTCTCATGGTAAATAATTCACATGACTTTTTCTTTTCTTGTAACCAAGGTATCCTTATGTTTTCATGCAATTGAAAAAAAAATCATTCTAGATATTTTCATCCTTCATTAACCATGACTTCCATTTTTTTATAACATGGCAAAGAAAGATATTTAGATGTTGAAAAGGCATGCTATGCTGCCAAAAAAAAGGCAACTGTGACCTTAATGTCTCTGTGTATAAAAGTGCTCATGATTTAATTCGTGATCATTGAAACCTGATGACCAACTCAGTCTGGAAATACTCAGATTTTGCCTACAGCCATGCCAGAAACATGTCATGTATGGTGTGGTGGGTTTGCAGACCACAGTTACATCAGAGAAATGGCACTGGCAGAACTTGAGGTGCTGCCTGTGTTCTCCAAGTGACAGAGGACTGTGTGTATTTGCTCCTCGAACTCCGAAGGGACATCCTCTGCAAATCAAATGGCTATATATGTGCTTTAGATGTCATTTCTGAAGAGAGATATTCTGTTTTTCTAGGGTAGTTTATAAAAAGGATAAGTCAAATGACTAAATGACTACAGCAGCTCTTTACCACTCTTTTGGCTGTGATATTTCTTTTCTTGGGACAGTCTATGAAAAAATAGCTACACAGCACTGTAGTTTCTTATTCTTTACCCTCCGCATCATCAAAAATTTAATTATTTAGGCTCTTGCAGATAAGAGACCGAACAACAAGACCTCTCTCTTGAACTCTGCCCATGCTGAGGTAGGTAATTAGGCAAGTCCTTATTTGTGCCAAAAAGACAAGAACAGAAAGAGAAATCCACAGGAAGGGATGCTTCAGACTGAATCTCCATTTTACCTTAGGAACTCTGGACTACTTTTCATTTTTCTGCCTCCAGATTTGTGCAGAAAAGGTCTCACCTGTATTCCTTTATGGAGTTGATATTGTGTTGGTCTCCATCCCTTTCACAGATCCTCACTGCAGGATCACCTCCTCTCTCTTGCTGTTCAGAGCTTACTGCATTTTATTCCCCTAGGATCATTATTATTAAATATAATCTCTCATTCCCACTTTCCTTTTTTTCCTTTTATTTCAGGTTCTCTGACCCATTTACTTCCTTCTTGCATCCTCCTTAAATTTCTCACGGAGTCTTTTTCTGGTTTGTGTCCCAGAGCAGAATTTAGCAGTCCACTGGCAGCACACTGAGGCCAAAGGGAGAATGCCCTTTGGTTTCAAGGGGTTTTGGATTACCAGCTAAGCTTCCATGACCACTTGTCTTCTCTGTTGCAAAGCTCCACATGAGTATTATGCTACAGAAATCATCACAGCAGAGAAGCTGGGTGGCTCTGCAGGCTCAGAGCGGAAGGCTATAACCATATATTCATCTGCCAGTCAGAGAAGGGAAACCCTGGGGCAAAACTTGCACAAAATAAGCCTCCTTATTCAGACTGCAAAGGAGGAAAACCAGAAGAATTTTGCATTCAGGACTGACATACCAGCAAAGAGTGCTGGCAAAGAATAATACTACTACATAATAATAGCAATAATATTTGTACGTAATTTATCATTATACACTACAAACTCAGCTCAAATCCCAGTACCATGCCATTCTCTTCCAGCTCCATATCCTCCTCCTGCTATGCTCTTTTTTATTGGCTTACATGTGCTGTGGAAATTAGTTTTATTCTAATTTGGAGCCTTTGAGGAAAGGCTGAAAAAGCATGTACTAGTCCACAGTCATTAAAAAAACTCAAATGACAGTATTTCATCCTGCTTCTGAGGTTAAAATATTAGGCTTTGAAACATGAATCACACGGCTTAGTTGAGGCTGTGAAGAAGCTTACGATCACAGCGTTAGTTAAAAATAAGCTTTAATACATAAAGCTGAGGAAGAGGAAACATAGCGAATACCTCAGAAGTCAAAGCACAGCTATGGAGCAGCTCTGAGCTTGTGTATACTACTCTGTTCTTAACCCAGATACTGTTGGGAGCCACCAAAGGGGAAGGTGGAGAATCTGGCATATTTTAGAGGGAGGTGATGGTTAGCACGTAAGGAAAACAGTGTGTAATAGGTCATAAAGAGTTAACTGTTTGCAATGTCTTTCAGTTTTCAGAATAAGAAATGATATACTGCTTCACAGTCTCTCACCGTTCCTTTTTTAAAATTTTTTTTTCTTTCCCATGCCTTGTAAATCCCGTATTGGTAAACAAACCTGAAGGTTATGGAACATTCAAGCGGTACATATTGAAATGTCCCTTGCAGTGTCCTAAGCTGCCGGTTGCTCTGAATCTTCTATGGTTTAAATACAATTCAAACCAAATTCCCACAGTGGCACACATCAGCTTACATATAGTGAAGAGAAAAAGAGGATGAAAACCACGTATTCAATATTAGCTTAGGAAATCTTAGGAAAGGCGCTATCAGTGTTTCTTTCTTCTCACAGAACCAAGTCTCCTCTCTGCTCCAGACTGATCGTGGGCTACCCATGGCTTGCAGAACCATGTGTTTTGTTAGGATCATCCTGTCTCCTTTCCCTCTGAACAGCTCTGTCTCTTTCTTGCTATTGGCCATTGCAGGAGCCATGTTAAAAGGCTCTTATGAGTCTGCACAAGGGAAGGCCATGAAAACTACACTCTGGAGAACTGAATTTCAAAAGCTCAGTTAATTCCCCAGAGGAAGCCTAAGGTAAAACAATAATCATCACCTTGTTCCCCTCCCACCCGTCGGAACACAAGTTCCTGATTATCTGGCTGGCTGCAGCGAGCAGAGGTTATGCTGCTGCTGCTTCGACCTCCTTCTCAGCCGGTGCCACTCAGCTCCTTATCAAAACAGCATGAAGCCACCTGATTCTAGGGCTGCATTTAAAAATAGTATCCATTTATCTTTTTCTTTCTTTTTAAAGCAAACTTCTGCAATATACGTTGATATTTATAACTTAGATCCAGGCAGCACAGTTGCAATTTAGGGAGAATACCTGAGGTGCAATACTGATCATTTCTGCAATAGGCAGCCCATTGTTCGTAAAATTAAGGCACCAGAAAAATGGTAGCAAAAGAAGCATGTAAGTATCCAGCTTGCTGATCTCAACTCCATTTGCACTCCTCTGCTCTGAGTGAGTTCCTACAGGGAGGAGAAGGGGCTTAAAGGCATAGTCCTCAGACAATAGCACTCTCAGAATGGTTAATTATAGTACAAAGCCCTAAGAAACTTAAGTGGATTTTGCATGGCTTTATGGAAAGTGGAAACTATTCTCTTTACCACTTGCCAAACCACACACATATTACAGCATAACAGATAGAGTTTCAGGGCTTTCACAAAACCAGGTTACACATCAATTTAATTTATTTCACTTGGTGTGTGACACAAAAAGCCCTTGACCACATCCAACACACCCTATATAGCAGACACCTGGTATGGTCTCTGCAAACCTTTTCTTTGATGCCAGGACATACTAAGTTTTTAATATCCACAATAGAAAAGGAAACAAAACTCTTGTGAAAGTCTTTCCAACAGCACTCCTCAAGGGAAAACCTTCCCCAGTCATGTGTCCAAACACCCTGCCACATGGAACAAGAGAGAAAATTACTATCTTGACCCACCAGCTCATATTTGTGTTCTTGCCAACCACTAAGGTTATGCCTGTGGTCTCTCATCCAAAGGGACTATAAGCTGGAGTGTTATTTGCATCTCATTCTTTCTTTTTAGAGTTAAGTTGGTGACATGGTGAAAATTAGGGTTCTGAGCTTTATAGTTTCAAGATTTACAGGGGAATGGAAAAGAGGGAGAAGAAGGTGAAAAAGATAATACATAGAGACATAGTTTATGGACAGCCACAGTGTTTTAGGAAGGTCAGAGCTGTGGAGTAAACCAGGCAGCCTTCATTAATGAACTGCTAAAACTATTAAAGAGTCCCCTGTTTTCATCCAAGACATGCTACTTGAGACCTTATTTCAGCTTAGATATGTGTGCAACAGATGTATGTACAGATGGGGAAAATGTGGTGAAGAGACTCAAATCACTATCCTGAAAAGACTTTCGCATGTGCTTGGTTTCATAAAACTCCTCTTCTCTGGGCTTACTTAGCCTGTAAGAGGAAGGCTCAAGGGGAGACCTTATTGCTTTCCACAGTTGCCTGAAAGGAGGGTGCAGCCAGGTGGGGGTCAGACTCTTCTGTCAAGTGACAAGTGATAGGATGAGAGTAAATGACTACAAGTTTCGTGGGAAGGTTTAGATTGGATATTAGGAAATATTTCTTCCCTGAAAGAATTGTCAGGCATTGAAACAGGTCACCTGGAGAAGAAGCTAGGTCACCCTCTCTGGGGGTATTTAAAAGATGTGCACATGGCACTTAGGAACGTGGCTTAGTGGTGGACTTGGCAGTGCCAGGTTAATGGTTGGACTTGATGATCTCAAAGGTCTTTTCCAACCTAAATGATTCTATGATTCTATAGATAATCCTACGGAAATAGTTCAGTCAAAAGAGCTAGTTAGTGAATAAAGGTAAACTCTGCATATGAATCCTTTCAAGGCCATTGCTTAGTTGTGACAGAGAGGAGGTATCTGATGGGAAACAACCAACAGGGAGTTTAGAAGCTAAACCACAAAATCTATCCTTTAGGATACATATGAAGTTCACTGAAAATCTGGGACCAATACTTAACAGTCTGTGGCAGACTATAAGTGCCCAAGGATTTGCTAACTAGATAGGCTTCTTATAGCTCCCAAAATAGACACAGGTTGCTGTACATGTAAATAGAACAGTTATTTTGGTTAAATAGAGCTTAACTGTTTCTGATACAGTCATTTATTTGTCAAGTCTGCTTTATGTTAATTTAATTATAAGAAAATTGAAAAGTGTGATACATAGCTAAGCCCTTAAGGCTGGTTAATCTATTTGGATTGTAAGAAATATAATTTTTATTAGCTCAGCCTATTTGGATGGTAACGAGCCTAACCTTTCAGTAGACATTACAGACTCTGAATCATAGTCTATTTTATGTAAAACCAGCATTTAGTTCAACAAAATAAAAGCTCTTTTTTCTGTCATTTTGTTAAGGAGTTGCTGTATTAATGGGGATGTAGTAGGAACCCAGAAGTAAGGGTGCCCTCCTTTCTGAATGTGCATGGAAAATTGCCCAGGTAAGTCATAGGGGCAATAGTAAATCAGAATCTGAAGACTTTTTTTTTTTTTTCTGAAAATGACCGAAAAGAAAAAAATTATTACGGGCATGAAGAAAAAAAGCCATCAACCACTGTTCAAGTAAGATCTTTCCCTGCACAGCTGGGAGAAAAGCAAAATAAATCACATAAAACCCCTAGCCAAATGAAATCCATCTGAAATAAACAAACTAAACCAAGATAAACTGGCAAACAAATAATACAAATAGACATTGCCTTAATTTCTAGGAAAAAATTCCATGTTTGAAACTCACTAATAATTTTAGATCTCTTCAGGCAAAAAAGCCCTTATTACTTAGAGTTTTCACATTCTAAATAAAATGAAAAATGCCCTGCAAAAGTTGAGGTTCTCATCACACTACCATTGTGTAACTTCTGACTCCCTTATGGAAGTGGAAGTAGGGCTTTCTTTATGTTTCAGAACATTTATTGAAACTCAGAAATGTTAAAATTAAAAAAAAAAATCCCAAAACACTATAAAACCCTCTCAGAATGTCCCAATGGGAAAAAAAATACCCCAACTCAACTTGTGAAACTTGTGGAAGTGCATGTTTTCACTAGAAGCTCTTAGTGAGACTTGGTTGGGTATTATTCTGAACCTGAGCAGCTGTAGCCTAAACTGCTGTTCTCATGAACCTAGTGTTGCCATGCTGATGTGGAGAGGGGGAATGTGCAAGAGTGTCATACACTTTTCATTTCACCATATTTCAAGCCTCTATATGAAGATAGTGTATTGTATAAAGATAACATTGTTTCACACTCTTAAACATTCTTTGCATTTCTCATGACAAAGATAACTACGGACTATATGAGTGTTGATCAACTATTTCTAACTGGAACCATTGTCTTAGCAATGCTGATGGAAAAATGTTAGATCCATTATTACTGAGGATAAAACTTTCCAACCACGTGATTCTTTTTCAGAAAAAATTAAAAAATATTAACCAAAAACCAAATGAAAAATAGATATTTCTACCAGTGCAGTTTTTTGGTTAGAGGGAGAGGAGCTCTCATTTCTTATAGGGAGCTCTGACTTTTCCTGCTCTGTATGCTACAGTGACAGGTGTAAGAAATGAGTACACAACTGTTAAGAGAATAATTGATACCTGAAGTGATTTTTAAACTTTCTTAAATTTTGAAAATTTCAGGGGAATTTATGCCTTGTTGAGATAAAATATAGCTTTCTAAATATATGAAGGATTTGAGTTTTCAAAAATTCTTAAAAGGGAATGTTAATTTAACTGAATTTTAAGGACAACAAAAATGCAACAATATAATTGAGGGTGCAATAGTAAACATTAGTAGACAGAAATGCTGTTATGTTTGAGCAGTTCTGATAACTGTATTTTTCATGAGAATAGTAATTTTTAAAAATGGATGACCAAGAAGGTGCAGATTTTAGAATGACAGCCCTGATGTGAAAATGGTTTCTGCCGGGTTCCTCCTCAGGCTGTGGAAAGGATTCAGGAAGAGAAGGTGAAAATGATATTGAGATAGTGAAGAAAAGTTCTGGAAAGGGTGTCTGAGGTCAGATGTCAACAGCAGTGGAGAAGGAAAACCTTAAATCACAGACACAATGTATTTCCATCTTTTCTTTTTTTCTTTTCTCAACAGCAGATTGGAAGAAATGCAGCCCCATTTCCAAACAACATGACTTTAGTGATAGCTCACATAACCAATGCCCTCTCACCCTCTAGGTTCCAAGGGAAATAACAAGTAGAAGAAACTATTGAAGCCTCTCCCCACATGTTATGAAGGTAACTTTGCAAATCACCAACTTTCTCTGCCTATCTTATTTTAAAACAAGCTGCAGGCTCTGTTCGGGATGTTGCTCTGTGAAAAACTTATATTGTTCAACCAAAGACAAAATGGTACCATGAATTTTCAATCTGGGAATGGACTATACTTATTTCTCCAGTCCTGTTCAGTACTTTTATGTCAGATTTGGACTTTTTATTTTGGAAACAAGACCTTTTTATGATAAACAGCAGAACTTTGCAATGTGGCATTATTTCTTGGAAATTTGGAGGAGGCGTCCTTGCTTCTTCTTTCCTCTTTTTATTACATTACTTGTAGTCTGAATTAGAGCTTTAGTTATAATTCTATCAAAGTCATAAATAGTGAGCTAAGTATTAAGCCTTTTAGTATAATAGATGTTTCCAATCAATGGGACACTATAAAAAATGTCTTATTCTGCCTCCTTAAAGCCTAAAGAGACATTTCCATGGAAAATCATGATCCAGTAAGCTCATATCCTGCCTTACTATGAACAACTGTCTCACTTAAAGCAATATTTACACATTTCTTTCCTTAGGTTGTATAACCACTCCTTCTATCCCAAAGCACATATGCAGTAACTGCAATGTATTCAGTACACCTATACCACCTGTAATCATACACACAAGCACTTATATTTCCAGTATATTCACAAGACAATATTTATCTACTCAAATTTTTACAGGGTTTTATTTCTGTGGTATCAACCCACTCAAAATGGAACTGCCTCACCTCAGGAAGATTTTAGCAGTGTTGTTAATAACCAAGATTCACTTAGCAAAACAATTGTGCTGAAGCAGATAATTTATTAATACCAAATTTTATCTACCAAACCAAATTATTACCTTGAGTTAAAGAAAGTTAATTCACAGTTGTGCATTCTGTGGCAGGCTGCCTCTCTGCCTCTTGGAAGGTAGAGGACTAACAAGCTCTCTGCTTACACTTTGGTGTATTTGTATGTGTTATGGCCCAATAAGTTCTTTGCAATACTGTGAAACAAACTACTCTTGATACTCCAGGCAACCCTAAAATCCAAGATCTGAGACTACTGTTTGTCACTGAATGTCAGCGTGGTGCTAAGCTCTCTATGTAGACAGGATTTATAGTTTTATATTATGGCTCTGAGCCTCCAAATCTACCTGGTCTCTTCTCTGTGTGATTTCTGTTGAATAAGCCAGGCTGTTTGTGTGCCTACTGTGGGGGTGGGGTGGATGAGCAGTACTGTTTGGTGCTTGTCTCAGAAACTCTGCTGGAACAGGCTTTCTAATTAACATGTTCACAAAAGCTGGCTGCAGACATGTCTAAGAATTATGGGTGGCTGATATACATTCATGAAAGAGAAAGCAGCTATTAAAAAGAATATTGACAAATATTCATGCATGTTTGAGTGCAGGCAAGTGAGTTTCTTAATTAATAAACCTTACTTGTGTTTCATTATTTAATTAGGACCTTAAAAAGGTCATAATGAAAGAATTTGCAATGAAACCACAATCTGAAACTTTTCCTTGGATTTGGTTTTCTTTGTGCCTTGCTCCTTCAGGACACACTCACCCAAACCTTATCACTCTCTCTGTCATGATTTCTCTTTATTTCTCATATATCTAAGTAAAATAATGAGCCGGCTTAACTATTGAGTCAGCAAAAACTTTGCACTTTCCCAGCTGTATCAACACCTGCCAGCAGGGTGAGGAATCTCAGGCAAACACTGCTAGAGGTAAAAAGAAACACAGTTGAGATGGTGATGTTGGAAAAAAAAAAAATCATGTACTTTGATTCACTGGTAGTCTCCCCACACAGAAAGCTCCCCTTTTAGGTTCTTCATCTTTTGAGAAAAACTTCTTTTGGGAAGCCACTGTAATAGTTGGATGCTCAGATAGGAGACACTAAAATGGATAATAAATTACATAAACATTATTGTGATTGTTTTGTAACTTAGTATGACATTAGTATTTCTGAAGGAGAAATAACAGACATTTTTACACCCAGTGCCATTTGTGCTCAGTAAATAGGTCCCTCAGACCCTGTGGGTGTACAACCTGGAATAGTGAATGAAGGAGGACAGACTAGGGAATAAAAGTTTGTGATATAAAAACATAATTCTGGCATGTAAAGAAAATACTTGTTTATTGTGTAGTCATGATGCTGACAAACATGATACATGTATATGTATCAAATGTCTAAAGGAAGAGACCATAATGGTCCATATGATCAATAAAACTGTTCAATGTCTAAACACAGTCTTTGAGGTACTGTTAAAGCAGGTGCCTGGAGATTGTATTTGCAATGATAACTGCATTTATCCATGCATTTCTCACTTGGAGGTCATGGTGTAAGATATACTAGGTGGAGAATCAAGAAAAGCAGTTTTATTGGATGACCCGAGGCCATAATTTTTGGAGACCAACCATAGTTGACACCGTTCCTAAAACAGAGGTGCTTAGGTCAGTCAATGATCTGCATGGGTCAAAGGAGTGGCTGGTGAAGAGACCATTCTGATTCAGCTCTCACTGAATCAGGGGTCTTACACACCTGAGGTCAGAATTTGCAGGATCAAAAAACCTCAACATGGAAATGGCATTATCTTGGTGATTCCTACTTTTGGCACAAAGCCAAACAAATCAAGCACAAAGGAGCACAATGATTTCTGTGTATATCTTGATAAAAGGAACTGGCTGGTCACTTTCTAGGGATTGAAGGAAAAGTTGTTGTGGATACTGCAGTTCTTACAGGGTTGCCTTGGCAGTATGAGTTGTGCACTCACTGTGGAGTAAAATAGTTTGTAACTTCAAATGAAGACTTTCAGACCATCACCAGTAACTTGTGGAATTACAGCAAGGAAAATCTCCTTTGCTGGGGTTGATGTAGACATTGTGGCAAACTCTGTCAAAAGATGGCAAGTACTGATATATGGGACCTTGGAAACCAACACATTGAGTTAAAGTCTCATGGCTGCCACTTTAGTAACAAAAATCTTGTGTCTAAATCTGCCAAAGAGGGCTAGATGACAAAAGGAAATCTCCCAGCTGCCGAAAGGCTGAGAGATGGTGTGATAGCCTGATGAATATCAGACACAGAGATACTGAGAGCCTGTGCAACTTTCCCTGCCCTCTCAGGGAGTATTTGGAGGCATTCAGTGGAAAACAAATCAAAATCAAACCTAAAATTGCTAGGGCAAGTAGCTATCTGAGCTCAGGAACTACTCCTGGTTCTAGTTTTTAGGCAATTTCTGAGCAGATAGGGTAATAGATCAGCTGAGCTGAATAAGCAGCTATTAAACACTGGACTCTACTGAGCTTACTCAGGCAACAGGGCTGATGCTAAGTAGGTATTTGATGAACTCAGCAGAGATTTATTCAGTTTCAAAGTCAAACAAAACAGTTTCAGTTGCATGTTTTGAAACAAATGTACTCAGCGATGACGCCAGTGCCCTACAGATGGGGCAAGATCCCTCAGTCACCATGATCTAAGTCTTGGCTCAGGTGACCATATTGACTATTAACCTTTCTAGCTCCAGAACTTTATGTGTGTCAGATACTGATCTCTTCTCCATAGTGGCTAGAACTTTTAAAGTTGCCATAGTCAGAAGAACTCTGTCTTATTTAACAGTGCTAGTGGTGAGACCTCAGCCCTCAGCAGGGGTGGGAAGTGCTCTGCTCCCAGACGGTCACTCTAAGAAAGGGAAATAATAAAGATTTCCCAAAACTGAGCATGGCACCCAAAGTGATTCTTATCAAAGTTATAGAAGCTATGTGAGGCAGTTGTGGGAAGGATCAGAAAAAAACCCTAAAACCAAAGACCTTATTGAAGTCCAGGGAAGGATATGGGAGGGGAGAATCTTAGTAATGATCCTATAAATAGAAAGTCAAGGGATTTGCTAAAGTTCTTCTTTTAGGAATTTAATGTTTATATACTTGAAATGCTACTCTGAAACTGAACATTTTTTAAGATTCAGATGTTTGGAAGTTGTTATAAAGTTTGCTTGACCATATCCTTAAGACAGCTTGTGACATTTCTTCTGGAACAAAATCCAGGTGAAACAGATCTACTTTGGTGAGATGGTTGTGAGGAAAAGTACAAGATATCCATGGGGAGGGGTTGAGGTCTTTTGTGTCAGTCATTTGAAGAAGAACGAAAACAGCCAGTGACAGAGCATTGGAAACAGTAATTTAAAGAGGGATCAGAATATAATATTGGAATAGATGAGTGAACTAGAAAAGAAGGGATGAGGTATAATTGTACAAATTGCTAAGTCATGTACTTGAGGACTAACAACAAGAATCTCTGTTACAGGCTGAAGAGTCATCATTTTGAAATGACAGGGGATGGAAATACATAGGATATATCAGTGGATCACAGAAAACCCGTGCACCTCAGATTGACTTGGCTGTGAAAAGTACAGACCAAATCCCCAAATATATCACATGAGGTATTTTAAGGAGGGATCGAGAAGTAATAGTACTTCTCTAAATTTGGCACTTCATCTAAAAATTCCATACAGTTTGATTCAATTGTGCTCAACAAAGAAGAATACATGAATATTCAGAGGAACAGAAACCATGCTTTTGACACAAGACCTGCAGTGGTTTAGACTTACAAAGTAAAGGCTACTGAAGAATGTTTTTGTTTTGTAAATAAAGTTCAATATATGCTCAAGACCATAAAGGAAAAATTCTACTAAAGCAACAAGGAAGAGGACATTATATGCACAGGAAGAAAATTGGATAAGATGGTCATGAATATATGGTATTAATAGGCTGCAAAACAAGAAGGTGGTTTCTAACAGCCATGAGGAGACAAAAAGTGGAGGAAGACTCTTAGAGGCCTATGATTCTCTGGGATGGATGTATGTTCCTCATTCAAAGGTACTTGGGGTACCTCTGTATGCACTGCATTTTGCCATGGACTTCATTACATATATTGTAAATTAGACAGGTTGTTTAAAAACACAATGAAACTAAAAGCACTTTTAGAAAAAAAAAGTATGTGTTTAATTTGAAAAAATGTCAAATGTTACATAAATTTTCAAAACTTTTATTTCAAAAATTTTTGAAATAAATATTTCAAACCTGCACTTCAAATGTAAAGTTAGTGCTAGCTAGGTAGCAACAAACAGGTGTTGAGCTGCAGTCAGTATCTTTAGTAGACCAAGGAAACAAAATATATCACCAGCATTTTAATCTAGTGTGGTAATTTTTAATATGGTTTATCTCTGTGTGGAAACTGAAACTGGCCAATATGGACAGAAAATCTGAGGAAGACATGTTTCTGGTGTACATTTAGACACATATATACTTGAATACTTATGAAAAAGCTTGGGAATAGAAAAAACCCTCCAGGTCTCTATGCACCTGCATGTTTAAAGTGTGATTCCTTGACAGAGGATATGGTGTTTCCTTTCAGCTGTACCACATAGGCAAAACAATGAATACTAATAATGAAATAAACAGCAGATACAGTATAAAGTAGATTTTTCTTTTTGGGACACTCATTTATACTAGATAATTTGCAATTAATACTTCATGAAAATTGCCTGTTTTGTATGCACGAGCAGACAAAAAGCTTCCTAAGAGCACTATTGTTTCCTTAACGAAAGATACAATGCCAGTGACATTATCAGTATTATACACTTGAACCACAGTTGGTGGAGACGACATCTTCTATAGTGTGCTGTCATGCATTTAGGACTAAATCTTATTGCAGCAAGTGGATGTTTTGCCACCGTATTCAAAAGGATACAGATTTGGCCCTCATTACTTGCCTCCATTTCTCCATCTAATTAAAGCATTTGAATGCTGACAGGTCACTGGAATGAATGCCCAATTAATTACTGATTTGTTCATCATAGCCACATCCTGGATGCTATGAGTTTATATTGTAGATGCAAAATGATTCCTCCTTGGATATGAGCTGTGTTCTAAACAATCAGACATTTTTTTCATGGCACAAAGAAAAGCCCAAATACATGAATTTTAAAAAGTATGTTAAATTTGTACATTAAAAATGTATTGGGGATATCAGAAGATCTTTTCCTGTTACATATGCCACATACATATAAGTGCTAAATACAAGGTGCATATTGTACAGTAAGTTGATTTTTCTGCCAGTTAAATGAAAAAATATGCAAATTATAAAGAATGTCAGAGCACTAAAGAAACATCTGCTAACCAAAGTAAAAAGTAATGATAATGATGGTAAATAAGGAAAGACAAAAGTAAGTATTGTTTGAGATGAATTTTCACCCAGCTGTGTGTTATTATAAAGGAGTTATGAAAGAAGACTACCCTTTCAGATGACTATCTCAAACAGGTTCAGAAACTAATTTTTAAGTGTTGAAAGTCATTCTTGTAACAATTGTTTTCTTCATTTGTGTTATTTGGAAGCTCTCTAAATGCATCCTCTCATTGGGAAAACAGGTTGCTGGAAGGAAAAGCAATTTTTTGTAGTAGTTCAGCATTTTCAAATATGGCTTTGTTTCTATCAGGAGCAATTGCCACAACATACACCAACAAGGATATTCTTTGCAAGGCAACTCTTACCCCAAGGCTGTCCTCTTAGAGGTGTCCCTAAAAATGCGAACAGGAAAGCTCTGAGGGTCCTGAAGCCATTGGAGGAGCTGCTCGGTATCATAGGCTCTGAGCAGCCAGTATCTCCCATCACATGTCTTCCAAGAAGCTGGGCAGATGACCTTGCAGATGAGAGGGAGGACAGCAAGGGTCCCCTGGTGACGCAATGCTGGAGTCTTTCAGCTAGCTGAGCCACTTCGGCACCACGCTGAGAGTGGGACACGTCTCCTGAGCGGGTGATGAGAGACGCGACTTAGAGCGTCTTGCCCTATGGCATGAAGGTTGTTAGATTGGCTCAGGCTGGGGACAAGGAATGAGAGGGAGGTCTTCTGTTTGTAATCCAGAATGGTTTATTCTTCTGAAGGGTCAGTGACAGAAAGAACCCAGACCAGTCTGCAACAACTTATAAATGGAGGAGGTCCAAAGGGCAGGTATCAAATTCTAACCAACAGGGAGAGGATGTGGGAGGAGAACAAGGAGGAGTTTCATACTTCAGGAACCAAGGTGAAAACAGTGGGAGGAGAACAGGTCACAAGGGCCAACGAGGCATCATGTTTTAGGGGAATTCCAAGGAGTTTAGACAGGGGTTGGCCCAAGGGAAGGATTGACATAGAATATTCAGGAAAAAGGGGTTGGGTTAGGTGAAACTGACAGCTCAGGGGGTGGAAACAACCTTTGGGACAAACCATTAATTCAGGGAAACAGGGGAATACAGAATAGTTCATTAACAATGGAACTTAAACAAACCACAACACCCTGGAATTGTTTCAGTTACCTCAAATCTTTGAGTTTCATGACTCAAATGCAATTCAAAGTATACACCACCCAAGTTAACAGAAACAACACTTCAGCTGGCATCATGACAGGCACAATTTGCAACCAGTTAGAAGTTTGGGTTGCAGATTTATTTGTGTGGTGAATTGATGCCAAGATGCCTTTAGTTATTTATATGTGTGGTGATTGTGTTACTTCTGTTACATAATGTCAAGACCTTGACCAATGTGAGCAGTATGCGAATGAACGCAATACTGACTTTGGTGCTTGTTTTACAGACTGGTGGTCAACAATCATCACTAAGAAGGAGAAATTAGATAAACCACACGGCTGAATGATTAGAAAATCCCAACTTTTATGTTTTAGCAATAATGTCACATTCTTTGTGTGTTCATAGCTTTTTTCACATCCTATAACAAGCTAACTGCAAGTAATGGTATATTATCTATGGATGTGCACATTATCACCTTCTCATCTTCATCCTCATATCCTTCCTGTTCTAGAAAGTTTAATTATCATTTAGGAAAAACCTTGCTAAGGAATAAAAACTATCTAAACTTTCTCTCTGTCAGCCTAGGAGGTCTTTCCCTTCATGTAAAAATACAACAGCCATTTAGTGCTATTCAAAATACATTTCCTTTTCTTCCACTCTCCATAATATCCAAGTGGTAGAAGATTTTCTTGTTGTCACATGATCACAGAATGGTTGAGGCTGGAAAAAACTGAGATTACCTCAGTTGGTTAGAGCATGGTGATAATCAAGGTAGTGACCATACGGGCCTTCTACTTGAGAGCTGGACTTAATGATCCCCGTGAATGTCTTTCAAATGAGAATATTCTGTGATTCTGTGATCTGGGAGTCATCTCATCTTACCATTCCTGCTCAGGCTGAGTCTACTACTTCAAGGATGGAGACTTCTGAGCAGCCTGTTTCAGTCCTCAGTCACTCTCACAGTGACAAAGTATTTCTTGATGTTCAGACAGAGACTTTGTTTCAGTTTGTGCCTGGTGCCTCTTGTTCTGTCACTGGGCACCACTTAAAAAAGTTTGACTGCATCTTCCTCAAACCCTCCCTTGAAGTATTTATTTATATACACGGATGAGATCCCACCTGAACCTTCTCTTCTTCAGATTGAACAGTCCCATCTCTCACCTTCTCCTTATATGAAAAGTGTTTCATCTCAGCACTCTGGGTGTTGTCTCACCAGTGCTGATCGCCTCCCCTGACTTGCTGTAAACATGGTACCTCAAGCACCTTGGGATATCGAACACTTCATGACCCTGGTAGACATCAGCTTTAGGTGAACTTTGGCTTTCCTAACATCATCACTGCACAAAGTTTATCAATTCCTCCTTCCACCTTCTATATTCTACCCTTTTTTTAAACTGAAACTCAGTCACAGGCTTCCCTGTTTAGCCAGTCTAGTCTCCTGATATCCCTACTTATTTTTCGGAGTAACATGATGATCCATAATTGTGATTGGAGGAGGCTGTATTCAAAGGATTGCCAGCTTTCCAGAGCTTCTTCACCCTTCAGAGGTGCTGCCCATGTGATCATACGTAGCAGTTTCCTCAATGATGTGCATTCTGATTTCCTGAGGAGCAGAGTCTGTGTTCTGCTACTCTCCTACCTTAGGATATTGTCCTCCACAATTTCATGGTCACTACAGTCAAAGCTGTTGTTGATCACCATGTTCCCAAGAAGTTCTTGGATGTCAAGAGTAGCTCTAGCTGAGGTTTAAAAGACTCAGTCATGACCTGTGACTGGCATTAATACTTGTGACATTATATGTAAAAATTTTACATGCATACAACAAACCAGTATTCCCAGAATTCCTGAGACAGACCCAGTCTCTTCACTGGAAGAAGAGTGGGGGCAGGCATGAAAATACTCTAGTGCTAATATCACTGTAAATTCATCCCTGCCTTTACTCTCCTTTTTATTAAAAGTAGACAGGAAAAATATGAGATGAAAGAATTAAATGGGAATTTACTTGATTCTTAAGATTATTTTGATTCTCATAAACAGTTTCTTTCTTGCATGTATAGACTTAGGAAAAAAGTCTGCAGAAGTTAAGGAAAGTTTTTGCATCTACTGACATTCTAGTTGAAGTTGGAGTAAATCAGTATTATTTTGTGACCATTTTTTTTCCTGACTAATTTCCTCCCTTCTCAGCAGGTGAAATCTACTGCCAGTTAGAGACTCACAGTCAGTTCAGCATCCATTCTGATGCAAACTGAAAAAGGCAAGTCTCTTGCTGGCTGGGGACAATGAAGTCATTAATCAAAATCACTCTACATCTCCACTGATGATGAAAGAAAAAAGTCTGTCTACTATCAGGGTGCAAACTAGAATCACCGGGCTAGGAGTTCAGAAAAGGAGGCAATTCTGAACAAGTTCTAGGGAAAATGACAGGAGGAGAAGCACATCTACGAACTTCAGGATCCTGGGGCTGACCTTTGGATTTCTTGGTAATTTAAAGGAGTTTTAAGCCTACCTTGAGGTATTGCTGATTCTTAAGAGCCACAAGAAGTCCTGATAATGGTAGGCTATTCCTGGGGCACAGAAACTTGCAGTAAGTTCCTCTCCAGTAGTCATACCATCCAAACATCTTTGAAGTGGAACTTGCAGTGAGGGAAAGGGAAAAAGCCATTACTACAGGATTTCTGTACATCAGAGAAATCCTCAAAGAGATGCCTAAGCTGACTTTAAGGCTGCTTTGTGCTGCTACTATTGCACAGAACAGGATGAATTCCCCCATGAATCTGTCTTATAAATATTCTGAGGAGATAATCTTGAATTCTTCAAAGTGTTTTAATGTGGAAATATTTTAAAAGGCATGTGAAATTCTACACACATGTTATTGGTCTAGTCCTGTCAGTCTGGGATTGGTCAATGGGAACTTGCAGCTGAATACCTTTGAAAATGCCAGTGAGACCAACAGCTAGTGATCAAAACTAAGTAACTAGGACTTTCTACAGAATATCCCTATCTGCAGCAGGAATCATCTGCATGCAAGTAGCACAGGAAGAAAGAACACTATTAAAGAGGTTTAGATGCATTACCCCTTCTTCTGTTGCTACCCCTCGAACTTACACCAATCTCCTTAATGGTTTTCGTGTATGTTAAAACACTAGTTTTTCTAGGTGAGCTTTTTTGTTATGTTTTCTATCTGCTGGCCTGTTGTAAATAGGACACAGAGTAATACAAGGCTTACTGGGCAGTCTCACCAACTTTTGCAGAGCTTAAGTTTCCTTTGATTAAACAAAGAAACAAACAAACAAACAGCTCCTTTCTAATGTTCAGAAAACAAAGTCTTAACCCCCTGCCCCAGACTGGCAGACTGCTGAGAAGTTATTTCTCCACTGTGTTAGCCCTGAAGAATGACGACAGTTTTAATGCCAAAGCTATGAATTATTTTAGGTCTAGTTCCTTTAATGGGGACTTGGGTAGGGGGTGAAATGATCAAAATATATGAACTCTTTTACAGTATTGCTGGAAGAAGGTCCTATCTATACTTTTCAGCTTATATTCTGATTCATGTATAAATGGTTAATTCATAAAATGATATATGTCTTATCAAATAACAAACTAACATGCTCAGTTTGACAAGGCCAAAAGAAAAAAAATGACAAATATGTACATGAGACCAGGGGTATTTTCCAAAAGGGCAGTAAATTCTCAATGGATTACTCCTTAGCAGAGCTATACTGA
Organism: Acrocephalus scirpaceus scirpaceus; assembly: GCA_910950805.1. Taxonomy (NCBI): domain Eukaryota; kingdom Metazoa; phylum Chordata; class Aves; order Passeriformes; family Sylviidae; genus Acrocephalus; species Acrocephalus scirpaceus. The sequence continues at coordinate 88,781,254 of OU383774.1, read as the reverse complement.
AACAAAAACAATGCATCAAATCCAGTCTTGGGGATGAGTCCTGAAATACACTGATCTCACTGAAGCCACTGGGATATGCAAGGGCCCACTATCTCTTAAGGTCTGGCCTTGAATTTCAAATCAAGTCTTTCATTTTACTTGCAAGCACTAATGCCGAAAAACAAGCAAAAAGAAAATGATGTTTCCGTACCTCATTTTTTTCTTAAAGAGATTACCTCAGGCTTGACATTTTGTCCTTGGGATAGAATACCAGAGTCCATAAGGAAAGTGAAATCTGAACCAAAATACTCCAGAAGTTGAAAAGATAAATTATGAACACAAGAGTTAAAGTAATTGCTGATGACACAAATGAAAATAGGCATGTGTAACCTGTGGCTAGATGACCAAATTTCCTCTATCCTTTAGGTCAGAACTTTAATCTACACTTTAAGGATCCCACCAAAGGATTTAAGTAACTGAAAACACATATTGCTTCAAACTGGACCTCTCCTAATCTGCAGCTTTTGATTTTTTCACTCATTGATGATTTCATAGAAACCTAGAGTGGCCTGGGTTGGAAGGGACTTTAAAGATCATCTAGTTCCAATTCCATACCTGGATGCACCCATTCAGGGTGGGTTAGTTGGAGCTCTTATCAACCTGGTCTAGTGAAAGGGATCCCTGCCTATGGCCTGGGTTGGAACCGGATGATTTCTAAGGTCCCCTCCAAACCAGACCATTTTGTGATTACACGATTTTATATTGATCTCATGTTTCCTCATAGCTGGGCTGTGACAACCTTCGGAAAGATATCAAGTGCTATTAAGACAGATGAATTTTGTCTGGATACAGTAGAGAGATGCTAATATTTTAAAGAATTAATGCAGATTTGTAAATGCTAATAGAAATATATTTTGACAGCTTTTTAGACCTAAATTTTGAACATAACTTGCCCCAAAACTTTCTGGTCGCACTGCTAATGATCATTTGACAGCAAGGTTAAATGACCAATATAGTCCTCCCTTTGCTTCCTAGCCATTTTTTGATCCACTAAAAGGCTTATCTCTCATTACATGATTACTAAGTTTATTTGATACCTTTTCATAGAGTGACTTTACCAAAATCCATCTGAAAGACTATATACATGCATCAAAAACCCCTCTTCTACACAATATTTCATTAACTTGTATAAAAAAATTCATTGTTTTAGAGACAGAGGTCACCAGTAATTCACTACATTAATTGGAAAAAACTACTGTAAACAAAGATAGAAATCACAGGCTTGTCATAATCCAATCTTATAAAATCTTATCTTTCTGTCTTATGAAGTTTTCCTTTTCCAAGTTCAGTGAGGGAATCCTAGTCACCCTGCTTGCATCATCAGGCACAAGTAGAGCGAATCTTCCTTGTACCAGCTTGATGAAAGCTGTGCAAGTCTTCTGTGCTACATTTTGTGACTTCTGCTCCAAAACAGTGGGCAACATCACGTGACAAGGCAGTGCTGGTATGTTTATACCAGGCTTCAGAGCTGAACACTCATAAATTCACATGCCAGTAAATAAGCAACAATAAATCTGACCTTTCTGAGCCAGGGGGCTATAAACTTTGTAAAAAGACAATAGGAAGCTTCACTGCAACTGATTGCAACACTACAGGTGTTTTCTTTGGTTTTTTCTGTCTGTAAGTGCAGGAAATACTGAGTTGTTAGCTCATTTAAGGAGTCTGAATGTAAGGTAAGTCAATCAGTGGGTGATATAAGATGAGTGAATCGGAAGAATTGAGAGTCAAGAATAGATAAATGATATTTTTGTTCTTAATTTCTGTGTATAATTTTTGGACCAACTAGAAAAACAATACAAGCATATCACTTATTCCCTTTACTATTTTCATTCTGGCCTCTTTTTATACAATTCATATAAAAACATAGCAGTATAGTAAAAACCAAATTTCTAAGCCACAGAAAAAGTACAAAGCGAGATGTAGTTACTTGCATCACAATAAATAATCCACAACAAACACCAATAAGAAAACCAAAACACACACCTCTGCCTCTGCACAGTATTTAACAGGTACAGTCTTTTTAGGATGTTGGTTATTAATTTGGGCGTTTCATGGGACAGAATTCAAAGCTCTGCCACTACTATTAATCTGCCCCAGTCTGTCCTCCCAGCTGTGCCTTACTGTGTCACAGGATTTCTCCAGGGTAAAGTGCATGTCTGGGGCTTGTGGTCAAGCTGGTCATGCCTGCAGTGGCCACCCTGCTGGGATGCCCTTATCCTTCACACTGTGCACACCACTAAAGTCCGATTTCTATAACAAATATAAGTTGAGTTCTCCTGTCTAAACCTCAGGGTCATTAGCAGGTGCAGGATGACTGGCACATGACATCTACCTCTTTTTTCTGTCTTCCCCCATGGAGCCAGTCCTAGGTTTGTCCTTGTGACTAGGTAGGGAATAGGTACTGAAGTGAATCAATACTTGAGCTCAAAGGAAGTGGGAAGGAGTGTGATGATTTCCTAGCACCCATTTGCCAAAAGCAGGGTCATATTAATATGCTTACCTCATGAGCCTGTTGCAGATTTGCGAGTCATTGAACTGCTCCATGGAGCAGATTTTATGGCCCCCATGGGCTTCTCAAGGTGGTGTCAGCAGTTGACAAGGCCCAAAGGATGACAAACAACTTTCTCTCTGTGTGGGTGTTTCTTACTTCTTGCTGTCCCTCTGCCTAGGAAAATGGGGAGAAAAAATGTTCCAGAGTAGAGCAATCCCAAGTAGCTCTGCAGCCTATATCACTAAAGAGGAGGGAGTAACTCAAAAGAAGTATACTTTACAAACCAACCACCCCCCCTCATTGTCCGTCTTGAAGGATTGTGTACAGTCTGCATCAATATATAATGCTGAATCAAAAGTGGCTGAGGAAGGATAAGATTTTGGAGCCTAGAACAAGGCAATGAAAACCTGTTTATGTTAGTAGAAAGCTTTTGAGTATTTTAAAAACAAACCTTCAACAAAACCCATTTCCATGGCTGAAAAAGAGAGAACAAGAACAAGAACTAAAAAGGAGATAAAGCTATTAAAATTGTGGCTGACTCTTTTTGCATCTTACCACTGAACTTTGTAGGTAATTCCTACTGTGATTGTCATTCTGTTTAAACAAATACATTTAAATATAAAACACATATACATAGGACAAATTACAATTATTGAGACCTAGGAATAGAATATAATCAATTGACATTTTCTAGGGTTGGTTGGCAGACTCCTAATGTTAATTCTATGTGTTGATTTATGATGCTAGAATTTAATCTTATCGTGAGATAGGATTGCAGTCACTAGAGATGAAGAAAACTTATTCATTTATTTCACTGACAGATAAAGTTCAGCAGCTAAGGACAACAAGAAAAATATACACTGAAACTTTTCAGGTTTTCTAGCTTATACTCCTTTTTTTGCATTACATCCTATTGTATTTTCCGTTTTTATCTGGTTATTTTCTGTCAATATTCTTTCTCAGTTATTTTGGTTACTAAAATTGACATGAAAGAGAGAGTGAGAAATAAGAGATATTTCAAAACATAATTCTCATGATGTATGCATTAAAAAAGAGACATCATTTCATATAGTACCTTTTGACAGACAAAATTAAGGATGATGAAGAAGAAAGATAACTGCCATGGGAGAGCAAAAGCATGAACACATACCTCAAATATTTCAGGCCCTGCTTGAGTACTTCACCAGTAGATTGGCAGGACAGAAAATCCATCTCATTGCTTTGTCTTTTGCCCATCTGTAGAGTTCCTCTAGATGCAGAGCTGCTGTCTGCCACTGCCTTATGGACAGACATAATCAATGCTTTGTCCTCTAGTGGTTTCTTACACAGTGGAAGAACTGATGAGGCTGACACTGGTTAAACTATACCTTCCTGACTTTCAGGGTTTTAATAAAAATAGTAGATATCATTTTCCTCCTTAGAAATGCACTTGATTTATTATGCCGTATGGACATTTATTTCAACACAAAGAGAATGAGTGGATTCGTTTACATAGTTTAATATAATTAATAGAAGATACTATAATGACTAAGGCAAATAAGATTTTAGTTAGTAAACTCAAATTCAGAACAATTCTTGAGAAGTCAAAGTATACAGATCATGTGTATCAAACTTTTCTTAGAACATTTGCTCTGTCCAAATGTTCAGAATGCTGGCTAACAAGTAGTTTATATTGGATATGAAAAACCACAAATTTTTTCAAAAAATCAGCATTTTTCTACCTCCACTTCCTGAAGCTGCCGTTAAAAGTTATCATTTTTAAATGGCAGGGAAGTATTGAAAACTTTTTGCTTGAAAATTACAAATTATTACATTCATAGGAATACCAAAGTAATGTTAATTTATTGGGCTAAAACTTCATTTACTCAATCACCATTTTTCTTAAAGTGATCTGATCTCACCTCCATGTATTACTGGAGAAATGTTTAGGTGTAGAACAATCCTTTCAAGAGCTGAACAATGAAAAAAGTGAGATTTAACAATGTCTAAAACTATAAAGAGTTTATCATCCATTAATTTCTCTAACATCATTTTAGATACTTTTTTTTGGTCTTCTATCATCAATGAATTCCACTATTTCATTCAGTGAGAAAAAAGAGTGCTTTTCTCATATTTTTGATACTAGGCATTTAATGTTTTCAGTGGATGACCACTTGTTCTCCAGTTATAAAAAAACATATTCCCATTTTCCAAATGGACTCCTAGATATCGGTCTAGGATCACTTCTAAAGTGTTTCAGACTATAGAGTCCTTCCTCATATAGAAACTACCTCATCCTACTAAACTTTCTCAATTTGCTCCTCTCTTACACTTTCCTCTTAAATTTCCTATAATCTAGGAAAATTCCAGTAAGCTAAACTGCACGCAATACTAAGGATCAGATTTGTTTGTCTTTCTGGCTTCTTCTTGTCATTGACATAATATTTGCTGAGAAACACACTCAACTCCAACATATGTTTCCTGAGTGGTAGCAGTTATCTTAGTCTGCATCACATATACACTACTATGTAGCCATTTACTGAACTACATTTACTATTGACATGTGAATATTTTCTGAAATACTCTATCATTAGTATCAGTTTTGAGTGTCTTGAATTACTTTGTCTCACTCATACATTTTGTCACCTGACTATTTGCACTCTGTTTGAGATCATTAATTAACACACTGGACAACACTTATGCCAAGGGCACAGAGAACCCTGCTGTTAATAGCTTTTCATTGTGAAAACTGACCCTTTTTTCCTACCCAGGTTTTCTTCACTTTTAACCAATTATTAATCCAAGAGATGGCTTTCCTTCTTACCCATGACAGCTTAATTTCTTTAGAAATCTCTTCTAAGGGATTTTGTTGAATGCTTTTTCAAAATGTAACTACAGAATCATTGGGTCACCATATTCCCTAGCCATTATGACTCCTCAAAGAACATCCATTGATCTGTGAGAGTGGACTCCCTTGACAGAAGCTCAGTTGGTTCTTCCCCGTAATATATCATATTTATCCAGATATCTGTTATTTCTCTCCTTTGTTATAGTTTCTTTCATTTACTTGATATGGAAGTCAGACTCACTGTAGCTGTTCGAATCATTTGTGATGCCTCTTTCAAAGACTGAGAACTCATTAACTGACTTCTACTTCCCTAGCACTGAAACTCATAAAACAATGTCTCATATACACCTCAGTTGATAGATCATTGTTTTTTGAGTAATGGAGAATGTTGTTGAAGACTTCAGCCTTCTTATCAAATTCCGTAACAGCAACCCCTTCCCGAGATCAAAATATTTGATAATTTTAAATGACTCAAAATGGACCAGTCTGGGAACAGCAAGGCCCGAACTTTTGATATACTAAATAGTAGTCCTTGCAGTATGATATGTAATCAAGTCTAGTTTTTACTTTTTAGTTTAAAAACATGTCTTTTGGAAATGACAGCTCCCACCTCACAGAGGATAGCAGTTGTCATTTTTACCTATTTACATTTAGTAATTTAGTAAGCAAGTAGGTTTCTTCTGATATGGCTGTGGTACTATATCATGCAGATACATATGCAGACATTTAGTTAGTACATCTTTTTTTTGTTATTGGTAAGAAAGTAAGAAGAGAATGGTGCAATAACCTCCCTTATATTTTCCTAAATATCATTGTTGTACTAGTAAGGTTGTTTTTCAAGAGCATGTGTTTTTTAGCTTTTGCTAAACTCCTGTTTTGTTTACCAGATTTACTGATCCCCAAATCAATGACTGCAAGCCTTTATGCCAGACTTTGAAGACACTAGAGGTAGATGTTGAATGCATGGAAAATATGTAGTTTCAGAATTCTGTATTTGCTTTAATAGCCTGCTTGGGAAAACAGAAAGCAAAACCCTCATAATGGTCATCACAGAATGTAGAAGGCAAAGAGGATGGTTGAGAAAAGAACAGAGGGCAAGACTGAGAAATGACCACCATTTATCACAGGAAGCAAAATGAAAGATGAAAGGTGTTCAGCTAACAATATCTTTAACATATATCTGTTTACTGTTGAAAACCAGCTACATGTATATTTGCAGGGAACAATGCATTACAATATGAAAAATTAATATAAAACTACATTTAAATAACTAATGTGCTGGCACCAGAACTGATGCAGACCCAGGAGGAATGTGGTTCCCTTGTTAAAGTAAGTTCATTAGCATAAGAAGCACAAATATGAAGGGAAGGAAGGGAGGAGGGTTCCCATGTTAATAAATATTTACTTCATGGTTCCTGAATGACAGAAAAGCTGGGAAGGAGAAAGTTCCAGCAAACATTCCAACCTTAACTAGAAAATGAAATCAGAAGCTTGAACCTAAATTTTGAGCTCCTTGTTTTTTCTTAGCATGAGTCACAAAATATAAATTCCCCCTAGTTTTGCCTGCAAAGTTTGATTATGCAAGGAAATAGAATGGTTCCCACTATCCAGCCCTTCTTTGCCTATATTGAGGTCAGAGTATGTACTTGTTTCTTCTGTAATTTTTTCCATAATAAAAAGAAAAAAAGTGGAAACATTGTTCTCAGTAATACTACTGTATATTTTTATAGTACATTTTATTCTAAAAGATCCCTTAGTTTTCTCTGAGAATATGAACCATTTCATCTGCCCCTAAAATAAAGCTAGCTATCAAATGCCTCTAACACTACACAACCCTGGATAATATCAAACAATATTTTAAATTAAACAGGTAAAAGGTAAGAAAGTGTGAGAGATAGAAAAGAATAAACTTTTTTCTTTTCAGTGACTGTTTGCAAGTGGCTAACCATTTGATTTAAGGTCTCTGCCACTGGCATGATGTCACATATACTGACTAAAAGGAAAGACAGAGAAATGGGATCCAAATAGAATCAAACCAAAAATATCAGGTCTTTTTTTGGAAGGATCCTCCATAGGACTGATCCAGCTATCTCCTACTTCACTTAGGAGCTCTAAAGACAATATGCTCAAAGGTAACTAACTCCATATTTCTTGTGAGGAGGGGAAGCCTCATTAGTTAATTTCTTTAAAATGCCACTGCTGAAAAAATGAGTATGCACTAATGAGATTAGTTAAACTACACATTATACTTGAAGATGGTGGGGATTTGGTTTGCTCTATGTAGCTGTTACTGGACACACCACTCACACCATGCTCCCATGGCACTGGGTTGGCAACTGCTGCCTTATGCAAGGAAGCATCTCTCTTCCACCAGAGAAAGACCATGCACATGTGTGTCCTAGGTTACAATGTAAGATGTGCCCATAGTATGTATTCTATCCCCGTCTTCATGAGCTGTTGAAGCCAGGTGGGGCAGTGTTTCCCTTATCTTCTGTTATTGGGCCCATCAATGCCTTGCCACATGACTCATAGATAACTCCCTCCGGGAGTTATCTCTGTTTAATGGGCCATCAAGGACCCACTGCATGACTCATAGAATGAGATCAGCCCATTGGGAGATACTCTGCCCAGGGAGAAGAGCCAATCATTCCCACCTGGATATAATCTGGGGTTTGGGACAGCACAGTAGCCTTTACTCACTGGACTCCCAGAGGACAAGAACTACCAGATGTTTCTACAGGATCACTGCTTTGACAAGACCATCTCATCTGGACTGCCACTACCACCCTAACTAACAGGGTGTCAGGTTGTATTCTGACTCTGTCAGTGGTTTTTTGTACTATTGTTTTTACTTTATTTTAATTTATTTTACTTCTTTTCTTTTCCTCTTATTAAATTGTGTTTCTGACTTGGAGTCTCTCACTGGTTTTGCTTTCAAACCAGCACAATGTGCCATTATGGACTTGCAGCCTTTCAGAGTCTCTCTGAGCGCAGCCATGGCTGGTTTGTGTGAGCAGGCTGGAAGCAATGAGCTAAACTCATGCTTTATGGACTTTCCAGCATTTACTCTGTATAAACTTGCATGGTGTAAATTAAAGGATGTCTTTTAGCCCTTGAGCTAACTGCTGTGAGGGAATTTAATAAAGTAACTTTAACGGGAAGCGGTAAAACACATTTTTGAGCTGAAAAGTAGAGAATTAGAAACATGGAAATGTGTGCAATCTGATTAGTGGCTCTGTGAGCTTCCACATGCGTGTTCAATAGAGAAATAGAAACTGTGTCTGCTTCTAAAATAAACATAAAACCCCTTCAAAGTACAATTCTAAGATAGATTTTCTCTTTTAATGCCTCTTTCTTCATAACTCCAGTGATGCCCAGCATCTGCTGTCTGTTTTTGCAGCCTACACTGACACAGTAACATCTAAGACCAGTTTTTGCTATCCAAAGTTCCCTACCATATGGGAGCCAGTACCCTTTTGAGACAGCTATAGTGTCTGTCTTTTGAAACACTGCTGCCAGTGTTGAGATTCATAACCTCTTTGATGAAGATGGCCCTCAAGGTGGGCTGGCAATGGTGCCTCGTGCACCCACACACATTGAGAGGCATGTTTGGCTTGATCACCTCTTAGGTACGGTTGCCACTGGAAAAATAAAGCTCAGAATAAACACATGGAGAAATTTTCAGATGCCACTACTGCAGTTGCAGCCAATGTTTAAGCAATTTGTTCAAGAGTGGGCTCCAACCCATGTGCTCATTCCCTGAAATAAGAGGCTCTGGCTGCCATGAGAAATACACGCTCGGAAATACACACTGCCTGGGAGAGAGGTGGGTACCCAGCCACACAAACCTTGCCACAAACACACCAATTGTCAAACATGAAGAAAGAAACCAAAGCAGATTCACAGATTAACCCTAATAAAGGAAAAAGGTATTACATACATCAAGGGCAAGTTCTACTCAGGAATGTAGCTATACTCCAGAAAAAAAGGCACCGCATCTTTAAATAACTGTGAGAGGTAGATAAAGAGCTGGAGCTGTGCCAAGGTAAAAGTTGTAAAACTGGATTGATTTTTGCTACAGCTTGCTAAGGGCTCCCTAGAGCAAGGATGCAATGCTCAACTATAATAATTGATAGCCCGAAAAAAATATTTCTGATAAGTGTGCAAATGTAACACAGAGCTCTGTCTGAGATGAAGCAAGCTTTTGTGTCCCAGCTAACCTGAATACTAGGGTGACCCAGATTTGCTGTTCTCTTCCCTGATTGCAGTCACATCCTTCAGCAGGAAAGAAAATGGGCCTGGGCTTTCAACAGGGTATTTTGCTAAATGCAGTTGTGGAAAAGTAATTACTAAAAAGCTGGACCAGTGCATATGTACGGGAAGGGCTCTGGGGGAGGAGAGAATTCACATTCATTAATAGCACCCCAGCAATCCCTAAGGGAAGAGGAGTTAGTGCTAATCTAACCTCTTTTCAGCCTTCACCTTAGAATGGTGACCACCTCAAGCTCTGTGTATGTGTGTATAAATTGCTTAGGATTCAATTGAACACATTAAGTTTTAAAAAGGATTTAAGTGAAAATTTTCAATAGCTTCTGAAAGGGGATAATTTATTAACTCTGAGTAAATTAAAATCTCAAGCAGGGGTAAAGACTTTAGAGATTACTTTAACACATTTTATATGCTTTCAACAGAAGTGTTGCTTTAAATGGTCCAAAAATCAGCTAATTTTGTCCTATTTAGTAAATTACCTCCTAAGGCTGTAATGTTAAAGATTACAATTGCTAAAAAAGTTGTGCTTTATCAAATAGGAATAAACTGCAATTGTATAGGTTTAAATATAATGGTTTTTTTTTTTTTTCCTTCTGTGTTCATAATTCAGGCTGGTAAAATGCTGTGTTAAAATAATGCCAAGAAGGAGTGTATCTTTTACATTCTTGTTAGGTCAGATGATAGTGCAACAGAATGTCATGGCTATATCTCCCATATACCATACTAGCAATTTAGAGTCTATTTTGTCTTTGAGATCAGACATATGATCAAATTACTCTGGTTAACTGTCTCAATAAATGCCTGTGCAAATGCTCTTAGCCCATGGCACACTGAGAGTAATTTGGCTTAGGTTAGCCCCTTTTCACTGTGGGCTAACGTATGTCACATTATCTTGTATTTGTAGTGGACAGTTACTGCAGCCTTGTTGATGTGCAATAACATGCTGTGCTGAGCCTATTTGATTATGGCTGAGTCTTGAATTTGTCTATGAAACCACTGGTTTACAGGTTTAAGGTCTCTTTGGGGAGGATGGCAGGAAAAACATTGGCTCTGAACAAAAGCCGTGCACATCCATCCTTTACATAGTCAACAGGCTGCCTTTCAAGTCATTTCTTTTATGGCAAGAAATCACACTGCCTGCTCAGCAGAGGAGCTGGCTTGGCTTTAGGCAGCTCTATAGCTATCAACAGCTGGGAAGCCAATGACTACATTTCTAAACCAGAAATCAGTTTACATAGGGAAAAGGTTTGGAATTACAGTTCTTGCAAACCACAGAAGTCAGCTGTTCCATACATCACTGACTTAAGGTTGTTTCTGCTGCTCATGCGTATTTTTGTGGTAGTAAATTTAACAGTGAAAGAAGTGGGATTGGAACTTGATGGTTCATTTTAGAAAGGTTGATTGGTCTCTGAGAGGATTTTTACTGGGCCACCTGCTAGTCTTTAATCTGCTCCTGGGAAGGATTTGGGAAATAGCAAGGATTTGGGAAATAGCAAAGATTTGAGAGGTGATGGTGGGGAGATGTTGGAACTAGCCAGTCCATATCAAAAGAAAAGCATGTGAATGAGTGCCACTCTGTGCCAGTTTGCCTCACTGTGGAATTCTTTTCTTCTTTTCCTCTCTCCCATCCCTAAATCTTGTCCATCTTTATGTTTTCTGGTGTGTTGGGATTGACCTGGCTGAAGTAGAAGAAGAGGAGCTCGGTTGAAGGCCGTGGGAAAACTCTTTTTAGTTGTGATGACCCATAAACTCAATCCGAAGATTCCCCTGGCTTCTCTATGCAGATTGTTACCATAAATTTCTCAGTTCTCCCTATTACTATTGGCTGCTTTTTGCCACAGTAATTTTAATATTCCTAACCCTCCTTCTCTATTGGACCCTTCCCTCAACCCTGCCTTAATTCCTCCCTATACTTAAATGTATAAATAACTCTGCTCCACCCTGTACACTGGTCTTTTCCAGTCCATCCCTTGTGCTGTGCACACTGTCCTGTTTGTTATTTTTCCATTATTAAAGTTCTGTCACTGGATAACTGCATCAGACTTGTCTCTCTCATCAAAGTTGCTAGTAGCTGATTGTCCTGACAACGTGACAGCCAGTCCAATTATCTGGGCCAGGACTGGGCAGCCGTAGTGGTGGTTTTATGTTCTTTGGCATCCTGGCTCTTGCTTTTGGGCAAAGGTTAGTCACTGTCTTCAGTCTCACACACTGGACTCTCAAGGGTCAGATAAATCCTGGAATGCATTGTGGGCTTTTAACCCCATAAAATCAAGAGATTGAAAGAAAGTAGCGGCCACATTAAAATAACTTGACTATATATTATAGAAGGCATGGACATTTAAGGCCCAACACCCTAATATTGGAGACTTAGACATCGAATTTGCAGAATGCTTACAAGATTCTTTCATTTATTTTTTTACTGAATTTACTCTCCAATTCTAGCTAGGATTTAGCTGCATTAATACAAATTCAATATTCAACCTTTAAAATTATTTACTGACCACTTTTCACACTTGTTTTATGTAACAGTCAAAATATTTTTCAGTCCTCCTCTTAAAATTTTTTGGATCTGTAAATAGAAACATTTATTTTTATATTATATCAACTATTAGAAGCCTTCAGGCTGGAACACATATTGTGCACTGACTATAGGAAATACTGAAGCACAGAAATGCCAAATAAACCTACGTTTCAAGAGGCAGAGTCTACAATTTATCTGCCCTTGTCCAAGAATCTTTCTTATGGTCATGGTCACTAGGAATGTGCCTGACTAGCAAAAGAGAAAGGGTGAAATATCATTGGTTTCAGTGGGATCAAATTTTCAACCAATTTTCAACCAGTTTCCTCTAAATGAAACCTTATGAGAATTTCTAATGTGTTGCTTTAAGCACATTCAAAGCTGATGCAACTTTGTCTTTCAGTATTTTTTCTTTCAGTTTTCAGATGTTTGTATATCTAACAATACCCCTAAATAGGTGCTACGTTAATAACTCCAACAGTTTTGATTTTGTGAAAGCAGAATCTAATTTTAGAAAACTCTTAGATAACTTAGAGTGAAAGATTCACCAAGTAAGTGGTGCTTTATAAATCTTACTGTCTAGATAGACGAATGAAATACAAGATTCTGATTTTATTTTTACTTACCCAGGAGCTGAGACTACCACAAAAACCAAATGGGTATTTTTAAGAACAATGATATAAACCCCATCTAATCGCAATATTTTGAATTCTTTTTGCTGCTTACTGAAGGTACATAGCATATGAGTTTTTTTCTAGATGACCTGATTCTCAAATACAGAACACTGAGGACTGGAAAGCAAGGCAAGTGCTAAAGATAAATATTTTTTTAAAAAATTTTGCATTTATTTGAGCTATGGATGAATAAAATATAGGGCACATAAAAGCTGACAGTACCTTCTAGGCTAGTAGATTGCTCAATCTGGACTTTCACAGCGATAGTATTTTCTCATGCATGTGCTACACTAAGAATACTAAAATTACCTAGATTTTAAAGGTGATTTTGACAGAGCATCTAAGTAATAATGAAATACTCAGATACACATAAATGACATCTTCCAACTAAGTGTTTTGAAACTAAGTGCAAAAGCTTTGCATTGATGTAAATCAGAGGAAAATTTTGGGGTGAAAGCTTAACTATATAGATGATGCCCACAGTAAAACTGAAGAGAGGATGATGGCAAGCTTGATTTGATAGAGCCTTAAACTCATAGATGCAGTCACAAAATTATGTTTATTTGCTTTTGTTTTCGGGAAATTATTAATAAAGACATACATATTCAGGCTGCAGAGGTATCTTGAATTCTTTCTATTGATGTTCTCTCTGATGGAGGCTGTGAAAACAAAAGCTAAAATTTGTGTTTCTTGATTAAAACAGACAAAGCCACATCCAGATAGAGTCCATTGGAGTTTGCCTATGCTGATGTATTAAGAACGGCAGGAATCAGTTCAGACATAAGAATTTTGATCCTCTGTCGTGCTAATTTTCCCATTATTCCGTTTTCAGACATATTTTCAGCAAACTTTGTACCATCAGACAATGCTATCATGCCAAACTCTGTGGCCTGCCACATGTGTGGTCACTTCCATGGTATAACAGTAACCAGTCTTGATGGCTCCAGCACAACCCTCTGTGATGTCAGAGTCTTTGAACTGAAATAAAGAGAAGCTTTAGGGTCATGAAGACATTGTATGGAGTCTAGAGGAGAGCCAGGGTCAAGAGCTATTACTTCACAGGCCCCACCTGCTCTAGACAGGATTAGTCTGAAGCAATGTGAAAGCCAATCAGTCGATGCCACACAGACTACTGCCTTCCTAGAGGAGGATATTTTCTACCTGTTTTCAGATTTTAAACTAAAATGATGAATAATTTGGTGGGCTGGAAAATTAATGAAAATCATGGGAAAAGTATATGTTCTTACTCTTGTTATTTTATTTTAATACAGTTCCACTTCCTGTAAAATACAAGGCAAATGGTACTTAGATGGTAAAAAAGATGAGCAGGCTTGTCATTACTGTAAGAGGGCTGTAAAACAGTTATCTCTGAGAGAAAATAGAGCATTCAGGGTCCCAGCTGACTGAAATGCTGTTTCGGAGTCATGTCCTTTACTAAACTTGCTCTTCCTACTTTTTTTTTACAGAGCTCTGACGCACATGGCATATCAGTTATAGTTATATGCTCAGTCACACTAATGTGACTAACATCAGCTAACAAGCATGATGCAATTTGTGCATTTTTAATGCAAAATGCTTCCAATAACCATCATTAATAACATTGTCTTCAGTACAGGAGAGTAAGGCTCCTCCTGTACTGTGTTACTTATGCCTAGGATTAGATTTCATCTGACTTAACTTTAGCTGTCAAGTTTAAGCCACTCACCACAGTCTTCCTTTGTAGTCACTGGAGAGAGAGAGAGACATCTCCAAAGGATGGTTCCTTCCACCTCTCTTCCATACCTGTCTATGGACAGGGGGAATCACCTTCTGGAGGTGCCTATCTCTCTCCATGTCTAGAGATGGAGTCAAGCTGACTTTAAATTACAGACATCCAACAGAGACTTCTAACTTATAGACAGTGAAAGTGAAACGAATCCCACCTTCAGCATACTGTACTTTAAGTAGTTCTCTGCTTGGTGTAAAGAGGATTGAAAGAAGATTTCTCTAAGTGCAAGCATGATTTTGTTGCTGCTGCTAGGAGTGCTTTGCTTTCTGCTTTTGCCTCCCTGAGATGCTGACAGCTCTGATGTTAATAATGGAGCACCAGTCGGGCTTCAGTGATTTGCAGAAAAAAGGGAAGTTATGTAATTTTTTTGAGGTAATAGCTGCAGTCGGAAAGAATTGGCCTGAAACTGTCTGAAGCTGAGAGAATCTTCCATGTTAAATAGTTTAATTTCAGGATATTATAACCATGACTTGAATAAAAGAAAAAAATCTAACCTATTTCATGTGCTGTATTAAGTATCTGCATTTGTCCCTAATACTCTTAATTATGTCAATTTGAAAATTTTAGCACATCATTTTCAAGTGTGAATTTAGGGAGAAAATTTGGCAATCTACTACTGCAAATTCATACTTCAGTTGAAAAAAGCAGCCCACATACCCTTGTGTGGTGATAAAATAATATTTCATGAATTAGACAAAGAATTTTTATGTTGATAAATAGAATGAGAATGGCTTCATGATCTATCACTTGATGCTCTCCCAGCCCTTATCCATGGCCTGGATTCATCCTTACTTTTCTTCCTAAGCTGCACAAGTCTGTGTATACAGAAAAAAAGAAAAAAAGAAAAAAAAAAAAACCAAAAAAAAAAAAAAAAAAAAAAACAAAAACCAAAAAAAAAAAAAAAAAAAACCAAAAAAAAAAACCAAAAAACCAAAAAGAGAGAGAGAAGAAGCAGTTTCATGTGAGAAATTACTTCAGAAATATGAGAAAACTGGCCTTGAAAGGAAAGACTCTTGAGGTTGCCAAGACTTGTAATTTAATCAAGCATTTTGCCACAATGGGTATTTTTAGTGTCTTAGCTTCCAAAATCCTGTTATTACCTGACAATCGGTGTTTTTATTAGAGAAAAAGGTAAAAATTCTTAATGCTATTGACTGCAGAGGAAAGTTCAAAAAATATGAGCTGTAAAAGCTTAAATCAAGAAGGTGGAAAGTGAAAAGGAGCAATTAATGTAACACTTTATAATTTTTGGAGGCTCAACTTGATTTCTTTTCCCCCTCAACTAAAGTACAGATTTCCCACAGGATTTTCTTTTCAGGATCACAGTTGTTGATGAGGTTGAAGTGAGAGACAGGGCTGTGTGATAAATTCATGCTTACCCAAGGTGTCAAACTAAATGCGATGCATCCCCCTAGGTTCAAATAATTTCTAAGGCAGGGATCTTGCTGGATGGATAAACCTGAACATGTTCCTGCCCATGGCAAGGGTGTTAGAATTAGATGGTTAGAAGGTCCCTTCC
Source organism: Acrocephalus scirpaceus scirpaceus (assembly GCA_910950805.1). NCBI lineage: Eukaryota > Metazoa > Chordata > Aves > Passeriformes > Sylviidae > Acrocephalus > Acrocephalus scirpaceus. The sequence continues at coordinate 88,765,149 of OU383774.1, read as the reverse complement.
AATTCTGTGGTTCTATGATTTTTATGGGGCTTGCTCCATTTTGCAACAGTGTCTTTGAATCAGAGTTTGCCAAAAACTAGAAGGATAATCTGTCCTGAACTGGGGTGTTGCAAAGAGGTGAATGTCATCCTAAAAGAAGAAAAAGAAACCAAAAGTCTTCCTGAAAAAAGAAAATTATAAGGCACAAGTCTAAAGTTAGATCCCTATATGAAGTGCCTGAGGTAGGAGGTTAATTTCATAAAGCTTCCTGTCTAATCCATAGAAAGGTTGAGACAGTCCTGTAAAACACCTTAGTAAAGTTTCTGCTTTGAACTGGATATTGAGAAAGCCTGCTCTCCTGAAGGCATTTTTCAGTGTCCACCACATCCTTCTTCCTGGAGCATAATGAAGACCTCATATTGAGCAATGTTCCTTGTTCCATTAATTTCATGTCACTGGTGTGGGACATGTGGTGGGAAAGGAGCAGGAAAATGAACAATCCCAAGACCTGTGTGGATATGGCTATGCTCTGCAATACTATTTGCTCCAGAAGTCATTGAAGAAGGGCTTGCTTTAGACAAGTCTTTGGAATTACAGAGTGTTAGGGGAAAGAGGAAGTTTGGAAAGCTCCGCTGTTCTGACTTCATACTTCACAGAGCATCTATGAAGGAAAATAATAATGTTTAGACTAAATTCTTAACCGGCTGGTTCCTTCATTTACGGTTTTTGAGTAGCTGGGCTATACTGGATCTCAGCAATCATCCAGGAGTGTGAGGTGGAAACTTGCATTGTTCCAGCAAGACAGATATCCCTCACTTAGAGCCCTTGGTGTCTTGACCTAGGCGGGATGCCAGGTGCCCATTACTCCAGGTGCTTTATAACTCCCCTCCTCAACTGGACAGAGAGAAAATATAAAGAAAAATTTATGAGTTGAGATAAGGATGGGGAGAGATCACTCACTGGTTACTATCAGGGGCAAAACAGACTTGACTTGGGAAAATTAACTGCACTGATCATCAATTAAAATCAGAGTAGGATAATGAGAAGTAAAAAAAATCTCTAAAATGCCATCCTTACACCCCTCCCTCCTTCCCGGGCTTAACTTTATTCCCAATTCTCTACCTCCTCTTGCCCCACAGATGTTCAAGGAGATGAGGAATAGGGATTACAGTCAATTAATGTTGTTTCTGTCACTGCTTTCTCCTCACGGAGAGGAGTTCTATCCCTGCTCCAGCATGGGATCCTTCCTACATGAGACAGTTCCTTATGAACTACTCCAGTGTGGGTCCTTTTCCATGTGGTGCAGTCCTTTAGGAACTTTAGACTACTTCAGTGTGGGTTCCCCACGGAGTCACAAGTCCTACCAGGAAATCTGCCCTAGCATGGGTTCCTCTCTCCACAGGTCCACAAGTCCCCACCAGGAGCCTGCTCTGGTGTGGGCTTCCCATGGGGACACAACCACTCACCTGCTCCAGTGTGGATCTCCTCCATGGGATCCAGGTGAATCTCTGTACCCTCACAGACCTCCAAGAACTGCAGGGGCACAGCTGCCTCACCATCATCTTCACCATGGGCTTCAGGGAAATCTCTGCCCCTGAATCTGGAGCACCTCCTCCCCCTCCTTCTGCACTGACCTTGGCATATGAAAAATTGTGTCTCTCACGTATTCTCACTCCACTCTTCTCTGGCTGCAATTCCTCCTGCATAATATCTGTTTTTCCTACTTATCACAGAGCCACTGCTGATTGGCTTGGCCTTGGCAAGTGGCAGGTCCGTCTTGGGGACAGTGGAGATTAGTGCTCTCAGACATGAGGGAAGCTTCTGGAAGTGTCTCAGAGGAGTCATCGCTCTAACTCCCTCAAGTACCAGAATCTTGCCATGCAAACCTAATACAGAGACACAAAACACTGAATGCTCAGGAAGTTCATGAAACTCATTTGCCCACTGCAATTTTGAAAATGAACTGGAATTGTGATTGTGCATCTTCCTGAGAGATTTGTCATGTTTTTCACAAAAAAAAAAAAAAAAAAAAAAAAAAAAAAAAAAAAAAAATTTCAAGTTGCAATTATACTGCACTACAATGTAAATATATGTTCCTCTTGATTGCTGAATTTTGGCACTGGTGTTACCGTGTATGTTTAGGGAAGTCTATTCCATATCAGAGTGTCTTTACAGTGAAGATCAGGCCCTGCATTCTGCAAAACATAATTTTGTTTTACTTAACAGATTTTAGTTTAGAAACAACTGGGTAACTTCATAGTCTGCTGCTTTTAGGTTAAGCAGTTCAAAATCTGTGCTCGATTGGAAAAGAAAGTTCAGGATTAACATGCTGTTTTTGCAAATCCATAATTGGAGCAGCTTTGTACCAAATAGAAGATTAGGAAGCAAGCCATATCATGTACAGCATGACTCAAAACAGATGCACCTGCAAGGTAAAGGACTGGGAGGATTCTGCTCAGTGAAATAGGATACCATTGTGTGATGTGTCTAACTTGTCAGATATTCAATTTTCTCCTAAAATATCCTTAGACTTCCCTTCCCTTCCCTTCCCTTCCCTTCCCTTCCCTTCCCTTCCCTTCCCTTCCCTTCCCTTCCCTTCCCTTCCCTTCCCTTCCCTTCCCTTCCCTTCCCTTCCCTTCCCTTCCCTTCCCTTCCCTTCCCTTCCCTTCCCTTCCCTTCCCTTCCCTTCCCTTCCCTTCCCTTCCCTTCCCTTCCCTTCCCTTCCCTTCCCTTCCCTTCCCTTCCCTTCCCTTCCCTTCCCTTCCCTTCCCTTCCCTTCCCTTCCCTTCCCTTCCCTTCCCTTCCCTTCCCTTCCCTTCCCTTCCCTTCTCTCTGTCTTTCCCTCCCTCCCTAGGTAAAAATTTGCCTGACAATTTCTTTTGGCATGAGATCATTTAAATGGAGATAGAAAGGATTCAGGTCACCAAACACATCTTTCTTGTGAGGTCCTAGGCCACTCAAGATTTCTGGCCTGGCTTATCTAACCCGGGAAATCCATTCCCTGTGGAGGCAGGCAAGGATGCCCTGTTCTGCCCAAACTGGCACAAGAACGTTCAAATCTCCTTCAGAGTGTTTCTGCCTGGAATGGTTCCAGTATAGCTACTCTTCCTTTAGACAACCCACAACACTATACCTTATTCTGGAATAATTTTCATGTGAGCTATCATCCTAAATTGCTTGACACAGGCAGCTTGGTTTACAACCTAATCAATGTTTACCTCAAGACATTATTAAGAATCATTAACAATAGAAAGGAAAGGCTAATGACCATCTATGCAGGGCCCTAAATGGAAATGTATGCAACATTTTTTGGGAACAAAACTTGGGATTTTCTATGTGAAAATTTCGTTGGTTTAACTAAGAACAGGATTTAAAATCAATGGAGTTAAAACAGCAAAGTAGGTAGTGCCAGGTCTTTCAGATCAATATAAGGCTGCCAGAGCTTGGTTTAACTTATACTGCATTCAAAGTAAACCAAAATAAGCTGCCTGTAACCCAACATTAATGTGTTTACATAGAGTTTTTACTCAATTAATGAAACTGATTTTAAATTAAGTTAAAGTGGTGCTAGAACTATGCACAAACAAGAGTTTAACTGGAAGATGATTTATTGAATATTGATAATGCAGGCAATGGTGGTGGATATGAAAGAGAAAGAAATCAGGACTTGGACATAATGAAAAAACCTGAACGGATATGTCCAGGCACTGTTGTGCAATATCCAGGTACATAAATAAAGGGAAGAATATTTAGATTGTAGCCAGTTCTCTTCATAATACAAGGTCCCAACACATAAATATACAACATTAGATACAGAAGCAGATGGCATAAATATGGCAAAAAGGATGAAAGTTTAAAGTGGATGCATGGGGAAATGGTCTAAGCTAGAAAAAAGGGCTCATGGCCTTAATGGCAAAGAAGCAAGGATGCTACGTGGAATACTGCTGTGGAAACAGACACTAGCAAATTCAGCAGAAGTGATCTTACCACCCTACAATTTTTCCCTCTTCTCAAGGGTATTCATGTGCTAACATTGTGAAGGGGAAAAATAATGCAAAGAGCTTTTTCTGGTATTGTTTGTGATTGCCTTTTTTTTTTAGACAAGAACTTTTTTACTATCTAAAGTCCCTCAAAAAATGAAGATATTCTCAACACAAAATAAAAACTGGTCATAAAAAAATATAAATGCTCTTTCAACTTGAGAAGGGAATCACTTCATAATTTACACTATATCTACTTGAAAAGAGAAGAACTTCACTACTCATGAGTTATTGGTTTTCCCCTCTTCATTAAGAATTCCTTGTCTGTGTTTCTATCTATGTAGTGCATGTTCTTCACACTCCCTTGTCAATGCCCTTAGATACAAGGGATATATTTGAGACTTACTGCACAAAGAACTTTCACTTTAATACACAGCAAATTAGAGGTATTGCACTAGCCTGTATATATGCTGTACCAGAATATTAGCCTCTAATGTGGGCTCATCCTACTTGGATAATCCTTTGCCCACATTCCAACACTGTTTTCAAACATTTGCAAACCAATTAATTTATCTCTCGGAGGGAGTGCTTTGCTGAATTTACCTGTAACAATGTACGTAAAAGAGGATATGTTAAAATGTTTACCTGTACGTAAATGAGGATATGTTAAAATGAAACCTGAAGTGTTATTGCTGACAGGTAGCTGTCAAGTGATATGAATTGCATACAGCATATACAGAAATTTGTTTTCCCTATAATGTTTTCTGTGTCTCTAAACAAAGACAAAAACAGGTATAACTAGCCTGGTACTGTTTAGTTATGTAACAGATTGAGAGTTTGGGTTTTAGTCACTGAAAATGTGATAAACAACATTGTGCATTAATGCAGAAAACAGATTGAGCTTTTTAATGGTACATCAAATAAGACTTTATTAGCATCTATTAGGTTCAACCCAAAGCCCAGGAAATAGCATTAATGAGCATCATATATCAGTCTGTCTGTTATTAGATAACATTATCCCTTAAAACTAGCAAGTCATATAGTACTTTATACTTTTTACCTTTATCTTTAGAATTAGCTGCTCACATCCTCTCCTGTTACACTGGCCTTACTATTAGTAATAGTGAACCAATTTATAAACCCATTAGTGACACTTTTTCCCGAAGATAAAAACAGTCAAAATTATCTGGCAGCAATTAATCTTAATGGCTGTATGCAGTAAACAGCAATGGGCTAATTCCAGCTCTGTCAGCCCCATCAAACAATCCCACATTAGGCAGCTTTTCACTGATCCATTAAGCATATTCAGAACAACAACAAATTCAATGCTGAAGGCATATGCACTAAACATTACAACAGTGATCTTCTGAAGCCATCATTATCTCTTAAATAGTACTTCCCCCATGTATTATCATTATGCTGTACATTAGAAATACTTTGATTAAACTCCCTTAATTCATAACAGCCAGCTGCAGACCATTTATGCAGTTAATCTCAACACAACAGCTATTGAGGAAATATAACAAATGAAGGCTGTAAACTGGAAGTCATTACTATAAAAGATACTGGTTTCCTAGCCCTCATAGTGCAAAGTGCATGGGAAGATTGTACTTTAGAATGACAGTAATGCAGACAGAAACATCTAATGGCTTTCCACATGTCCTGCAACATATGCAGCAGGAGTTGCAGCTGTAAAGATGTGTGCAGGAGTGACCTGACAAACTGTCCGCATGAGTGGCAAAAACATTCAGGAGCCCCATGTTCAAAGGACCAAATATCACATGAGACCCAGCATGCAAACTGCAGCCTCTCCATGGCTTTTCTGGCTTCATCTTGGAGCACACTGTAATTTCTCTCTTTGAAAGAATAGCTCTGATTTCTTCCTCTATGAAGCGCCAGTTAGTAGCAATGACACTTTGAAAGACTGCAGACCTTTAGTTTCCTTTCTTACAAATAATAGCTGTTTTGAGAATTTTTATTAGACTGTTTTCTCTTTAAGGTATAATGGATATGGTGTGGCAAGAAAATTTGCATAAAGCTTTCCATGGTGATGTAAACAAAACAATATTATCAGGATGGGAAGGAAAACAGTAGCTAATTTATACTTCCACTCTGACCTGAAATTCACATGAGGTATTCTCATTTAATAACATGAAAATGTTAAATAGATAAAAGTTGATGGTATTTTCTTAAGTTTTCATCAAACATACCCCATAAAAAATATGTATTATAAATTCACTCAGAGGGTTTAATGCTGCATGTTAAGAAAAGAAGGAGCTAAATTTGTGTTATTAATCTAGATTGTACCCTTTCTCAATTAAAAAAAATACCCAAAGTAATCTCTAGGATTTGGATACAAAAACTACTTTCACAAATTCTTTACTTGTCAAGTGTAAAGAAACCATAAAAATATTAGTGAATAAGGTCTATGTGTTTTACAGTTCTTCAGTACATATAAATAGTTTATTTGATTTTAAAGATATAAACCACAGACATAGTGTCTACCTTGCAATGAAATGGTCAAATAAATAAAACTTCAATTTGGCATGAGCCTGGCTGCCAGTTCTGATCTTAGTTCCAGTTCATAAGTCCAACTCACTTGAAGGTGGAATGCAAAACCTCTGCAGCACCTTCAGGACCTGAGCTAAGGATCAGGCAAAGGCATGCAAGAGGCAACAACACCCGTTGGAGGGCCAGAAGAATCAGCTTCTTGATGTTTGGATAAAATCAAGGTGAAAAGTCTCACTACAAGTCCAGTTTCATGCTTCCATTACTTTCTAAAGGTCATGCACTTCTGGAATATGTAAGGCTGTAGCTCTCCACTCATTTATGTGGGGAGGCAGACCTGCACACCATGGTCAAACTTGTACACTACCTAAGCAGCTAATGCACTTAAAGAGTGAATTTTGCAAAGATTAATCCATTCCAGACTTTTACAGACTATCCTAGTATTCTCTCTTTCAGAGGGAGAAGAATGGACTTTTGCTTCAGATACAGATTTCAAACACAGGCACTTCTTTTACCTCCACAGCAGCTTGCCTTATGATCTTAGGTAAGCTTGATTGCCTTTGTTTATAATGTTGGTAAGGTGACTTTCCCATGTAGGAGAGCTGTTGCCAAGACAAATTGGTGATGTTTGTGTTTGATCAGAAAGTTGAACAGAAAAAATATTTTTTACATAATTTGCAATGCAGCATTCTAATTCTTGGCTATCGAGGCTGACTCTCATGATCAGAGTTATACAGGACTTTTAGCTATCAGCAAGCCTGTTTATAACACAAATCTACGCTGGATTCTTGCAAAACCAGCACTGGCTCCCAGCAGGTCTGACCAGCTTCTGAGATGATGAAAATAAATAGAAATAGCTGTGATCTTCAAGAAGGCAAGTGCTGAGCTTGTAGGACCTATATCCTTACCTGCATCCTTCACTGCTATCACTGCTGTAGGCAATCTGTTTTTTAGAAAGCAGCAGTTAATAGATAAGTTCCAGGAAATTTTTTCTCCATGTCAGTCTCATTCATGCTGTTCTGGAGGCTGGATGCCAATATTTGGAGGTAGATGAAGTGAGTTTTATCTTTAGTCTATATCATCTCTGATCTGGAGATAACCTGAATCAAGCACCTGAAAACCAAAAGTGGTGCTTTAATCCAGCAGAAAGTGAAATCTGAGTAATTTTTTTTTTTTTTTTTTTACACAGAAGCATTTCTAGGTACAAGAGCTTCAGACAACAAAGAATATTACACACCCTTCTAAAAATCAAGATCTCAGCAGAATCTGGGCACTTAGGAGCAAGGCATCCTCTGACTAAGGATTTCTAAGACTGAAAATTTTCTATTAGGTGCCTAAAGACAGTTGAAGCTCCCTACTGAACAGAATTCTCAATGTTTCAGAAGTAATTCATATGTTTCTTGTACATGAGCTGCTAATTTGGGAAGAAGTAACTTTTCCCAAACATAAAAAGAGACTGACTCACCATCCTCTCTGGCAGTCAGAAAGATTTGGGATATATGTAACAATTGTAATTTATAAAGTGTGCCTGAATCATTATATGCGACTACCTTTGTCCAGTTTCACATTTTCCTTCCTTTTCCAGTAATACTTGTTTCTTAAAAGCAGTGGAAAGTGCCCTAAGCAACACATTTTCAATAATTTATTTCATTTTTTTTCAAGATAAAAGGTGCTTGGATTTGAACAAAACCAAGTAGGTAAGTGCTTCAGAACAAAGAAGATTGTTCCACCCTTCTCTTCCAGAAAACAGAGAAACAGAATTTGTCACCTCATAGAGGGCCCAATTCTGAATAGTACTGAGTAATGGATGCAGGTGATAATGAGTACAGGTAAAAATGACAGATTATTCTTAGTTGCTGCTTGCTCACCCTAGTAAAAAAAAATCACTTACTTGCAGTTCTACTAGACAACACTACTTTTTTTCCCCCTCAGTCTTCATATGGCTGATTTCAGAAGAATATATGGCTATCTATGTATATATGTTTCAAATGCAGTAACAGGGGAACTCTGCTTACTTTCCAAGGACCATTTACTAATCTTGAATTTAGCTAACCAAGCAGTGCAGCAGGGAGTTTATAAAGATTCCCATAATTCCGCCTAGCGCACAATTCAAGCAGAGCTCTTACTGTACCAGTAGAATTTGTGACTAAAGAGGAAATATACTTGCTGAGATGCTAGAAGGATATGGATTATGTTAATTGCAGATGAATTTTATACATGGATTTTATTTCAAATTGTGGACATTGTCTCTTCTTATTTTGACAATGTGTGAAGAGTCAGATGTGAAACTAGCTGTATAATGTGTCCTAGTTTTTCACAAAGGGAATATAATATTGATGAGAATATTGATGAGAACCACAAAATAGTTTGGTCATGATAAGACATATTTTTCCTGTTGCTATATATCAAAGGGGCCAATTGTGATTTCAAAAACCAGGAATCTTTTTTCAAAATCCTCTTTCCCGTAAGCTAACTTCAGGTCACTCAACAATGGTAAGGAACTTTTAAAATATTGTATCCATTTTACTGATAAAATTCCCAGCTGACTACATAACTTGGGGCTTCAATGAAGTATGTATATAAGTAGTCTGAATTGTTCATAGAATTATTGTTATTAATGTTACTAATTGATAGCAGAAAAGCATGAGTTATGAGTTGAAGGTGTACATCTCTACTAAGGAACAACAGAGAATATTTTTCAGGGTTTATTTTTTTCATTTATTTATTCAAGTTTAGTTTTGCACAAAAAATTCTATTGTAAGTGTTAAGTGAGGCTCTGATATAGAATCCGGAACTGTTCAGTTTTATGATTTTTTCCTAGTTCTTCAATCTTTTTATACATTTATAAGAATTTCCACATAAATGATGGGGTTTTTTTTCCTTCAGTGGGACTATTAATTTGTGTAAATTTTAACCAGGTCGAAGTATTCTGTGTGATGACAAAATGTTAGGAAATCAAGTCTAATGATTGGTAGTGAGATAGTGCACAAAAGTAACTCTAGAAATCATAGAAACCATACTGATTTATAGAAGGCTGTGCTAAAAAGTGTAGGGTTTCCATCCCTATGGATCAGAATATAAGCAATGAAATGGAAAAGTGGTTTTCAACCTTTTTGTATTTTGAGACAATCTAAAAATGTTTTTAGTGGAAAGGAATACCCTTGCAATTTATTTAAACTTGCAGATGATAAAGTAGCTTTTTCAAGGACCACTGACAAGAAGTCCAAGGATGCCCAAGGGGTCACAAGCTATAAGCAAGAAATCACTGAAATTATTAATACCAATGTATCTACCCTGTTCTGGTTTTGTTTCATAGGTTTGAAATGTTGTCTTGAATCTGCCTTATTAATTAGCTGGACTTACATTACTATGCTCCGTACATATCTAGAAATGTTAAAAAACCACAGAAAAATAATTTTTTTGGAATTTCATTACATCTCATCTAAGAGAAATTATATTTTATGAAGACAATAAAATGAAAAAAACAATGATTCCATTCATATGTAATGTGTCAGTAATTTATAACCAATTTATCAATGACCATGCAGCTGCATTCACTGTAATTAAAAAAAAAAAAGCTCATATAATGCTCACATAGTCTCTGAAAGCACAGCATCTTAATAAAGGAAGAGGAAGCCACCAGAGTAATTAGAAAGGTATATTGTAGTGCATATAATGGCAGAAGGATGTTTGTATTATAGTCCAACACATCATTAAGGATACAATTGTTATTTAATGTGGCACAATCATCTTTCTACTCTTCATGAAATCCACTTAAGTAATTACTTTTCTTAGCTCATTGGCTCTATGAACTGACAGTTTAGCAAAGTGCTATGTCTAAAGAAATACTGAATCTCTATTTTTATAATACCCTACCTTTTTAGCTTGACTGTTACTGCTTACTTGGACTGTTGCTGCTTACCTGAAATGGCCATTTTCTCATCTGAAAAACTGATGAGGAGAGTGGGAAGGAGGGGGGAAAACTGGAATGGGGAGGAGAGAGTGGAAAGAAATACCATAACTTACAGGGCTGTCTTAAATATGTAAATATTAAATGAAAAGCCTCTCTTCCTTTTTCTCTACAGTGTACCCCTTTCCCCCAGTCTTACCATCTAAACATATATACATAAACATATGTCATATTAATTGCTTGTGCAGTGTTTAATCATTTTTATTTCAGTTAGCAGCAGAACAGTAGCTCACTAGTGCAGAACCTTGAGTTGTTACTAAGGTTTTTTAGGAGGAATAGTTTTACAAAGCACATTTTTCAAGATTTGGGAGACTGTCTTCTTATGAAAGTTAGTGATGAGCATTAAATAACATTATTTTTACCTCATAATCTTTCTGCATTTATTAATGCAATAATATAGGAGAGTAAACATAATTTATATACTCAAAGCTTTTTTTTTTTCCTGTCATGCATATTTTAATAGAAAGTTCAAGACCATTCTGCAGAGCAAGCCCAACATTTAGCCAACACAGCACTGAAGTGCAACATTTAAATTGCCCAACAGAATGCTTTCCCTTCTTTTTTTGCATTTTAAACTTCAAGCTCTCTTTCAAAGGAAGTTGTTGTCTTCATGTTTGCTAGCATTACAAGAAGGTAAGTCTGAGATACCTTTATCTTATTTGGTAGATCTATGTTTGATGCTCTTTGTTTGAATAGAAGTGTCAGCTGTATTTTACCTTATTATATAAAAAAGTTTCAGAATTTAATTAAGGGTCAAGTACCCGCTGTAGATAAATGCAACAGCTAGAGCATATTTCTGATCTCTCTGAAGACTGCAATCATGAAAATTATTATCATTGAGTAAAACTGGTCTCAATGATGGTGACTGGGAGATGGAATCTGTGTTAGTCAGCCATAATTTACATAATAATAGGTTCTGAGTTTTCATCAGCACCTTTTGTTTTTACAGTGCTTACTGCTACAGTAAATTGTCAAAATGTCATTCCTATCCAATCAGCCAGAAAATATCAACAGTAAACAAGGCAGAAGAAGAAATTCTCTGGTTCAAAGTATGGAGGAGGGAATAGTAAAACAGGACATTGGAATAGTTGTAGCAGTCTTATTCTGTTATTTTCAACAACACTGCTGAACAGCTTACGAAAAATTGTTTTTTAATGAAGCAATGCCACAGAGGAGTGTGATGTCATTAAAAGAATCTCAGCAAACAGTTAGATAACTGGTTTGTTTATATTTATGCTTGCTATTACCTGTTTGTTTCCTCTTCCATGGGGCAATATATTTCACTCCTCCAGTCAAAACAGGATCAGCTGGAAAATTATTACAGTCTGGGTAGCCTCAGATATACAAGTGCCCAAAAGCAACTTAATCAAGGAAAACACCGAGTCCTAATGAAAATGCTAGCTCAAATAAGTCTATTTTCTCTTTCTCTAACAAACACAAAAAGTGTGATAGTATTTAAGCTGAAATTAATTCAGTGTAACTTTCTGCCACCCTCTAAAATTCACGGAAGTGCAAGGAGAGGAGGAGCATGAATAAGTCACAGTGTAGGCTTTATAGCCATCATACTTACATACTATATTCGAATTAAAAGATTCACATTGTGTTTGAAATAAAAATGAATAAAGTGGCGTCCTGCCAAAGAGAACCAGAGGCCACCCTTGTGTGGAACTGAAATAACTTGGCTCAAGTAGTACTTAATTTATTTTCAGAAAACGACAAGTTGTATAAATGTATCTTTAAAACAGAGAGACAAAAACTTAAAAAAATTTATTTGCATTGTGGTTCATAAGGTTGACACAAGCATTGCCTGTATATAAACAGAACAAAACCTGATAAAAGTTCCTCAAGGAGGGCTTCTAGCACTGTGTTCTTAAAAATCTTCAAAAGATGTGATCACATAGTTGAGTCACCACAGAAAAGACTCACAGTACCTTCTTTTGGAAATGAATGAGAGTTTTAAAATCTGTTAAAATGAAGTGTTGACATAAGGAAATATTTTGTAGAGCTTTCGGGTTTCTTTACCATTCACTTTATTTTACTTGGCTACTTTTAATTTTTTTTCCACTTCTTCTCTTTGAAAATCCTGCATTGTCCAAGCCCTTTCGATTAAGCAGCTTGCCTGAATGAAAGCACTGTGATGAGGTGGCGGTGCATCAATAAACAGGGTGCCTCTCAAAGCAGGACAGAATGCTGAGAAATAAGGCTGATCAGCAGTAATTACTCTGACACTTCATGCAGTATAGGGAATTAACTCCTAGGACTTTGGGCCAAATGGAGAAGTAGTAGTTGATGTTCCACATTGTGAATGCCTCAGTGCCTGAACCCATTATGAGTTTAAACGGAGATGGGAATTCACTATATACAGGGCTTTTTTCTTTCCTTCCCCCCACCCCCAGCTAGGAATGTGAAGGAGAGTGCAGAAAATAGAAATAATTCAGGGTGCTGAGCAGGCTGCATTTCTGGTTTTTTGCTAAGGCCTTTGCATTCATTTTTCATTAAATCACAAATAATTCAATAAAGGAATGCCCATAACAAGCATATTTATGGGAATGCATAGATCGTGTTGAGGAAGACACTTCATATGCCAAGTTAAGGAAGTGGAATTGCTCTAAGGCAGACCTGCAGAAACTAAGGTACACAAAAACACATAGCAGGAGGGGGGAAATACAGCTAAAAAGGCAACTAGTTAGCAGCTGCCACTATGACCTTTAACTGCATCCATGGTAACTGGGCTAAAGATGGAGTTCCATTTTATTATTCTCACACCCACAATGTTAAGCCTATGAATCCCATTGCAATTTAATGGCTGAAATCAGAAGGCAGATCTGTGTTCATTGGACCAGTGCCGACATCCTCTTAGCTAATGAGTGCAATAAACATTTTCATGCCAGGAAACCAATGCAAGTGGAAATATTATGCCATGCAGAAATCTATCCCCCAAACACAAAGAAATGGTCAGTAAAGCCAGTCCTCTATGTTCATTTGCATATACTGTAATTTTTCAGAGTTTAGACCACTCGTCTTTAAGCAGGAATATATTTAACTCATATATTCTTTAATACTGTGCCATGCAACAGCATTCAATTTATATTAAGAATCGTGGGAAGAATTACATATTCCAGAGCTAATGACTATAGCTGCCTCCAATTATTTTCCTAAAGGAATGCTGTTTTCAAAAACTGTTTTTGCTTTCATGCACCTAAAATATATTTCATCCATTTGCAGGCTGTGTTCAGTACCACCAGCTGAGCAAAAAACAGTATACCAGCAAACTCTTTCAACAAGAAAGAAGGCTTTGTTCTAACTTTTGTTGCTGTTGTAATGTGACTCATAGAGTTTTTCTTAAGCATCAGTGACAACAATGTCATATCTTTGCCATGTGAGCTGAAAGCAAGACATATATCATCCTTATTTGGGCTGAAGAACCAGAGCAACAACAACAGCGGTTAAAAGGATCTGTGCTGGATGCGACTTTGAAATCTCAAGCACTTCCACCTCTCAAATTCTGTGATAACCTGTAAAGTCAAAAATGAGAGGTATGGAGTGGAGCCAAGAATTGATTTGTAAGCCTTTACCTGGCAAAAACAGAAGCAATAAGGAGTAGCCGCAATTATTTTAAAAATCATAAATATAGCAATTTAGACACATTGAGCCATTGAGTCATTTATCTGTCTTGCCTCCCAGCCTCCCTTAAAGAAGGAACATCATTCTAATAACAAAACAGACCAGGGTGAAGAAGAAAACTCTCAATGCATAAATGTGCAGCTGGGAAATGAAGGTCACCAAAATCTCCTTGAACTCTAGGGTAAACCCACCATATTTGCTTCAGTGGTGCAGTCAAAGACATAAAACTGCATTAGTACACTCATAAAGAGTGTTATGTGAACCCTGCCTCTCACAGTCAACTTCCTCCTCTATCTTAAAATACCCAGTATTTTATTTTTGTTATAATGTTAGCATGGCATAAGGAGAGAGGGCTTAATGACTTCCCTTGACAAGAACTGCATGTATTTTTTTTCTTATGGAATACTGCCAAATATCCTTTGTAATAAAAAGCTTGAACTATTTTGCTAACAGAAGTGGCTTGTTCTGGTAACTGTAAAGGTCAGACAGAAAATAATTTTGGTGTTCCTTATCTTTTAAAATAATGTCACTTTTTATCATTACGGTAACATTTTTGGACAACAAAGAAAAGAGAAAACAGTAGATGTGATACCCCAGACCACCAGGTACACTATTTCTTAAAAGACATTAGGTTAAAAAAGGTGTTAGCCAATTATACCAAAGACTGGAAATGTCACAAAAGCCAATGAAATCTCCCTGGTAACATTCCGAAATAATATGCTTTGGATCATACGGTATATTAAATGACAACTGTCAATTTAAAAAAGAAGTCCTCCAAAATCTTTGATGTATGACAATTTAGAAGTTGAAACACACTGTTCTTACCATTTAATATCTTTGAGATAAAAAGCCTTTGACATGTTAACTAATGTGAAGGAATAGGTGCTTCTCTTATTTCCCTAACACAGTACTGGACTGCCCTGAGTAGCTTTTTGTGATAAATGTCATAAGAAGCAAGGTGGTATGTAACCATTTTAGTTAGTTAAGAATATTTACCTATATTACATTACATAACAACAGAGATAGGTGAGATTTTTCTATCCTAAATATTGTTCTTTGGTACCAGCAGTATTTATTTCAGTTAAAATGGGCATTTGAATAGGTACTGATTGTCAATACTATTTAATCCACTCTTCTGTCTGGGACAGTAGTACAACATAATTCAGTGGAAGCTGTCAGTGTCTCAATGTGTGGCCATTCCAGGATAAAAGGTCTTTGAACTGCATGTTGGTTGCCTATTTATTGTTGTTAGTTTTCCCCACAAAATGGAAATCATCTCTAGCTCAGGCACCTGGATTGGGTGGCTGCCAGGTAGCTGAGGATATCTCCCTGGGACAGTGCTGGGTGGCAATTCTGGGCAGGTCACTTCAGCCAGGCTCTCAGAGTCATCGGGCTTGCAGGATGCTTCCTCCTATGCCAGGAGCTAATCTCAGCTGTTAATGCAGTAGCTCAAATCTGTGTACCTTTGACAGGATCCCAATTGGAAATTTCCCATTTTAAGGATAATCTGAAGTTGAATCCTATCAGGTGTAAACTCTTCTTCTGCCACTGAAGAAATGGGGCTCAGTAATGATACTCAAATAAGCCTGACTGTGGATAAAAGGTGGTGTTAGGTGATGAAATAATACAAAAGTGATTTCAGCAAAGACATTTAAGGTATGAATTTTGAGTTGTCTAAATTAACATCTTGTAAAAGGGGAGATTAGGTAGCTAAATAAATAGGAAGTTTCTAGGTATGTTGGCTGACTTTAATGAATTGTGAGTGTGTGCTAATTGTTAGGCACAGCATGGATGTGGTTTTATGGTCCAAAAAATATCATGTTGAAGGTCTACACTGCTAAGTGGTTGGCAGACTATGTTTGAAGCTGATTCAAAGACAAATCTGCACCCCTAAAAAAAGGAAAAGTCATAAGCAGTGTAGACCTCACCAACTGGCATCATTGGGCTCTGGGGAAAAGATTAGTTCCTGAGCCTCTTCTAATTACTGTTATAGACACAGACCAGGAACACAGCTGAATATTGCCTCAGATCACCTCCAGATATTTCTCAATTATTTTGCTGAAGAGCAAACCACACGTTAACCATACCACAACTGGGAATCTTTATGAACAAAATCAGTAAGTCCTTATACTGTATTCACCAGAAAAAAATGAAATAGCAGATGAAAGGATAGCAGCATAGTTGTGAAGAAAGTAATAGACATGATCTTCTGGGAACTCTTTCTGACCCCAAAAGCAAGAGCAAAAGACAAAGAACACTCTTGCTGAAACTTGGGCTGCACAATATGTTAGAAGGTTTTGCTTTTGTGGACCACAGAGGCATTGGGACATCATTCTGCTAGGCCAGTGAGCTGCACTGGCAGAGGGGGTTTGAGCTCATGGGCAGATACTGTCTTCGGTTGGATTAGGTGGATGATACAAAACAACATTACTAACTGAAGACTGTGTTGACAAATGTAATGTGGACCTAAGATATGTATACTCATTAGAGCCCATAAAGTGTGGAAAATTAATATAAGTGGCTGGAGGAACCAAGCAAAAATGTATGAAATCAAGGTATAAACAAGATGGCATTTTTAATTTTTGCCAAAGAAAATAATCTCCATATATTGCAGAACTTTCAGAAAGTTGAAGAGGAAACCTTGCTCAGTATGATATTGAAAGTGTAGACTTAATAAACACTTCTGGTTTGAATCTGATAAAGTAAAATTATATGTTTAGGTATGTTTTATGGGTGATTGATATTTTGTCCTTTGTAAGGGTTATATTTAATTTTGGGTAAATATGAACAGATGTTTTTCCTTTATATTTTCAGCACAAAAACCCCCAAACATTTTAAACAGCATTTGGATTTGCTTTTAATAGCCAAATATGTATCTAGGTTCTTAGAAAATGTGGTGAAACTTCAGAATTTATTCAGTAAAAATCACTTTATTTCAGTGCTTACACCATTTTCTATGAGACAAGAGAACAGGAACTTATTCCCATTCAAGAAGAGGGAGATTTGAGCTTTCCTACCCCAGGTCATGGGTGATATACATATATATATGGGGTATATATATATATATATATATATGTATATATACATCTCTATATATCTCTATATATCTCTATATATCTATATCTAATCTATATCGATATCAATATAGATATCAATATCTATATCTATATCTAATCTATATATATGTACAAGTTAAAGAAAGCCGACTTCTTTATGGTTTGGACATGACATTTAAATTCTGTCATACTTGATCGCCTTACAGCTGTTGATTCAGGTCATTCCAAATTCTGCAATACTTTTACATGCATCAAAACTTACGTCTTTAGGTGACTTAACAATACAAGGAAAAAAAGAAATCAGGCCTGCTGGTATCATATAAAGATAATGAAGAGGATTTCCCATTAGTAATCAAAAAGGTTGTTGAAAAACAAAAAAAAAGTGTTTAACATGCTGAAATCCACAGTACTGGATAACCAGCACTTAAGAATTCCTATGAGCAGCTGGAGAAATGTTCAGCACATTGATGATAATTCTGAACGAATCCCAATATAAAAATGCTATAGAAGGTAATGAGACAATATTATTTGTCAGACCCCTTTCCCTGCTGCTACTGTTATGCAAAACATCGCAAAGGTAACACGGGATATTTTTCCTCTGATTTCACAAGAACTAGTACCAGAGAAACAATTGCAAGTGTTTTGTTAATAGTCCAGAAGTCAGCATAATACTCCTGGAAGAAATTATGGATAAATCATCGGTAAAAACAAAAAGAGAACACTATGGAGGTAGAAACGAATGCTTAGTAAATTAAGTTATTAGAAATAGGATACTTTAATGCAACCCAATCCTTACTTACATTTCTAGAACTGAGGATGAAAACCATGGAACTGAATGACTGAAAAGATTGGCTTAAACTACAGAAGATTGATACTAGATAAGCAACCAAACAATATCTCAGAATGGGGTGATGTAGAAAATCCCCAGCGTGATTGCTGAATGGTTGCTGAGGAAGCAGGAGAGTTGATCTTTCTATTATAACTTGGAGAGAACCATTCTGGAGCATTGCATCAACTCTGTGGTCTTCATTTTCAGAAAAACTTAATGAAACTACTAGAAAGGGTAGACAGGAAATACAGAAATGTTTCAAAAATGGGAAAAAATGCCTTCTGGTGAGAGATTTGGATCTTTCTGTTTATGAAGCAGAAGATTGAGAGGTGACTTGCTTATGGCATATATACCTTCTCAGGCAGAAAATAATGGATATGAAAGGACTCTGTAATCTAGTGGAGGAAGGCATAATAAGAACCAAAGGCTGGAGCCTGAAGCCAGATGAATTCAAATTGGAAATAAGGCACACACTTTTAATGCTGATAGCTATTAGCTATCAGAACACATTATAGAGGGAACTGGTGGATTTTCCATCTCCCGAGATCTTCAAATCAAGATTAGATAACTCTCAGGAAGATATACTTTAGCTGCAGAGAAACTATTTGGCTCAAGGTAGGGATAACTGTGTGAAAGATAAGTGCCTGTGATCAAGAAGAAAGTAGATTAGATGATCTAAGAGTTCCTCTTTGCTTCTTGCACTATGAAAATTTGAAAACCCGCAGTATGTAGCTGGGAGTTAAACTGAGTCTTCTACCCCAGCTTTACTCCAATCAGATTACTGGTGCATTGAAGTGAAATTCATACCCCATCCCTCACTCTTTTATATTCCTTTGCAGGGTTTACCCAGAGGGAAGTCAGATTTATTGCTGTTTGCTTTCCTTCAGTATGCTGCTAAGGCAATGCTGGTGTGTTGGAGAAATTAATGGAAAAGATCTGCAACCACTCTTTAGACTTTCATTCACGCTTCATTTCCAGAGGACCTCAAAAGAGATATCAATGTCTCTGGCACGTACTTCTAGGATCATGGCACGGCATGGCAAAATGCAGAAAAGTTGTGTTGACTATAACACCTATTAACTTTATTAATTATATGACTTTGTGTTTGCAGTCTTCACTCCCAAGTCACCGCAATTACTGGAAAATTCTTGCTTCACATGTGAGCAAAGGCATCAAAGGAAACAGTTTTATAATTTGTGGCATCCATAGATAGATGTAAAGAAGTTGGAAAATTATTATTATGTTAAATGGCATCCTTTGTTAAAGGGTGCTGTGTAGTCCAGGTAGGGAAACCGGAAGACCGGAAAATATTTTGTCTGATCCTAGCCTCCTATATCAGACAACTGGTGTAAACAATTCGGTTACAGGACTTGTATTTAAAAATACCACAGACTAGTGGTGACACTAACAAGAAAAGTAAGCAGTCAGTACTGCAGAATCTCATAGTTTTGGTAATGTGGCATGCATTTATTTATCTCAGATTTTGGCTTGAAATTTCTGGCTTCAAACATGATTTTGTGATGGTAAGAGGAATAGAAAAAGGATGTGCAAGGAATGTAGGTAGGAAAAAAAATGAAGATAAAAAGATTGGTTTAACAGGAAATAGAGGAGAAGAAAAAGCCATCATAGATTTGGAAACAAATGAAATGATCAGGTGAAATTATGGTGCAAAAGGACAAGTTTATGAATAACAGTTCCACGGACTGTTAAGACACAAGTAATTTCATTTAACTTGAGCTATCAATGTCTGAAGTTGTCACCATAGATTCCCTCTAATGCCAATGGAGAGAAAGCGATGCTTTTAAGACATGATTCAGCTGACCTATTTTAGCCATCTACTTCAGGATGAGATGAATCATACCCTAAAAGTGCCCATTTCTCTCTATTGATTATGAAAAGGGTCCAGGGTGACAACTTCAAATGTAGACACCTCAGTTATAGATTTTTGTACTTTGTTAGATGAATCCCACTATAATAGCCTATAGATTCTGACATATCTTGACTTTTTTCCATAATTTCTTATTGAAAAAACATCTAGTATGGAAAAGTAGAGGAGATACACATACATTTGGATTGGGTGCAATTTACTGTAGAATGGCTGGAAAATTGACATTATGTATGTGAAATGTTGACATTTTGACAAAAAATTCAACCCCCAAAATATTTCACTTGAGAAAGAAAATATTTCTCTGGAAATACTGACATGTGGCCTCATGTCAATTACAGGTCAGTAGTTCAGGCTTCCAACCTTTACTATAGGACACTGTTTCTGCCTGGTCTACATGTTCCAGGATGCATCCTGATCCCTTCCACTGGCGATCCTTGTCATGCTGCTTGGGATCCTCATTTTAGTAACAAGAGATGAACCCAGCTAAGCAGCCAGAGTCAGGCAGGAGAGATTGGAAGCATGAAGTAGTGAATTTACAAGTTCTGCAAGATGGCACACTTTTAACTGAAGTATGTAGAGTTTTGATACAATGATAGTAAGTTAATGTTTTAAATAACCACGTGGCATTTTTTTAAAATAAATAAATAAGTTAAGAATCAACAGACTGACTTCTTAACACCCAGACTGATCATGTAGTCTTCAAAGAAAGCTGAATTATGGTTGTAAGCTTATTCCTTATTTTGTTACTGTATTTCAAGGCTCTTTATAATATTCTAAGTTCCCTTTGATGGACTTATGATCACATTTTATATTCTTGTGTTCCCTTTCCTTTTTCGTTTCCCTTCTCTTCCCATTCTTTTTTCTTGCTTCTTCTCTCAGCCTTTTATTTTCTCCTTTTCTCTCTTGTTGAGGAACTGTGGATGGTGCTAATAAACTTACTACAAATTTTACCAATGTGTAGTTAGTAAAGATTACTTTCCAGTATGGAGAAGAGCACAGAAAACCACAAACAAATTAGATCTGTTCTACAGGTTATCAAATCAAACTTAAGTGCAAAGATATGCATAAGTTAAGTTCAGAAATATCTTTGAAGATAAATCTTATGCATAACATTTCTAGAGATAACATCATGTTCAGCTTACAGAGACTGCATTACTCATGTGCATAAAATAGTAACCATGAATGGTTTAAACAAGTTTTGCTCTTCAAGAAGCCAGAGATTACGATTCTTGATTCCAGCTGGGGAGAATTGAAAGGTAGAAAACTTAATTTCAGGGTTTCCTTTAAAAGAAAATCTCAGTTTTAAAAAGAAGAGCAAAGGCTGAACAACCTCTGAGGTTTTGAATTTCCTTTGGAGAGCTCTGCTGATGTTCCATTATTTGTCAATAAAACTAAGGTGGATGGAGAAATAGGCTACTCTTAGTTTTATTTGGAATTTAAATTCAAATGCTTATAACAGTATATTATATGATGTAAATAAAAAAAAAACTTTAATGATACACGTTACAGACAACCAAAAGCTCTAATGACATAGTCAAGAACTCAAAAAAATTGCCTTTTAAATATGCATAATGTTTTGCATTTGATTATGTATTCACATATTATTTATTTTTACAGATGTCACCTTGCATTTTCCCAAACCTTGATGCCCTCTAAATTCAAATCTGCCACAGCCTTCTCAGTTCAGTATCTTCCTCATAAGTGGTCCTTTAACCTAGCCCCATTTTCACTCACTGTAGTGAAATCCTTTGTCAATTCAGCATGAAATTCACCATTCATAGTAAAAGTCTCATCTCAGATATTTCAATTGGGCTTGGACATTTTTAGCTGTCCTGATCTCTGTTCTACCCATGAAGATCCCCAGCTGGCTTTTTTACACACCATCTTTTCTGTGCTGGTTTTACTGGTGTAGTGATTTCACATTTGCAGGATTTTGTTTGCTAAATTTAGTGTAGTGGTCTAAATATTTTTCTGCTGTGAAATATGATTATGAGGAAAGAAGGCAAAACAGGCCTAACTTAAAGATAAAAACAGATAGATTTATTAACACACAAAAGAGAAAAGAAAAAAAGAAACTTCTAAAACAACCCCTTCTCCACCACAAAATGTTAACTTTCCCACAAACAATATAAAGAGGCAAAACTTAGAGCTTCAAATCAGTACCACTTGTAAAATAGTCTTTCATTCAGTCTTTGAGAGAGTGAAGTCTCTCCTGATTTGTTCAGGTAACATTCTACACGACAAAACAGTTTGCTTGTGGCTTCTAATTCCTACAAAAGCAGCCTGCCCTAACTTCTGCAGTTGTAGGCATCCCAATCAGATAGGCTTCCCATGACTACATATGGGCTGTGGATTCACCCTGGGGTTTCACTGTTTAAAAATGCACAACTCCACAAGCAAAGGATTTCTTATCCAAAGGAACAGAGATATCTTCTCAATTCTTCACAGAGGCAGAGGGCTTCCTCTCATCTCTCTCTGTTCAAGCATCTTAAGGATCACCAGATTACAGTTTCTAATTCAATATTTACTCAGTAAATCACAGATGCCATCGCAATCTACAAAGCATCTCCCCAATTTATATTGTCCACGATTTAAAGGAATACTCTGGCATATTCACATTACAGTCTGTTACCACAACTCACAGGAGGTTTTTCAGCCTAAAACCAAGGCAACTTGTCATCTCTCCCACTTAAGAAGTCACTCTTCTTTTGCTGACTTTGATATCTTCATATTGCCTCTTTACATATCTCTAATGTAACCTTTTCTCTCTCTCTAAGAAGGGTCAGAGTTTTAAAAAAGCCTCAATCTGTGGCAGGAAAGAGTTAACATTCCTGCTCGAGCCTGCAGATGGCCACGCGATCTCTGCCCAGTGGGAGCTGCAAAGATCCCAAAGCCATGCCAGGGAAAAGGCTCAGAAATGGCAGCCAGGATCTCCTGCTTGGCTGGGCTTTCTCCCCCCCGACCCTTCAGTCTCATGGGGTGGGCACGGCCCAGCCTGGGCTTGGTGCTGCTTCGGGGGTGCGGAGGGGGCCTGGGAGACATCACCCTCGGCCCGGCCGGCAGCATGGGGCAGGCCTTAGGGTGGGCTGGGTGTTCACAGCCCTGGCTGCCCCTCTCCCCTGCCGGCAGCCGGGGAAAAAAGGGGCTCAGCCGGCCAGGCCGCTCCCCGTGGCAGCGGCTCCCGGAGACCCGGCCAGACATCGCCCGGCTCCGACAGGCTGGGCTGTCCGCGCCCCTCCATCCACAGGGAGGGAACCAGGACTGGCCTCCTACCTCCTCCAAGGCTAGAAAGAAAAATACAGTTTGGAGAAGGTCTCAGCTTTACGTGGGTAGTACCCAAAAAGTCATATCAGTTTCTCAGTGGTCAAACCACATGCCAATAGCCAAGAACTGGTCTCTGATAGGTCCCTGCCTCCCTCTAAAATAATTCCAAGGTCCTGACAGTATTCCATATTCCTCTTTAACCAAAATCTAAATTGTGTTAACACATAACAACTGGCTATGCCCATTGCCTGACTCCCTCCCTCAGAGGGTAAGAGCTTCCTATTTCCTAAGTAGCCACCCCAGTTCACTGCTCAGTGGGAAATGTGTGTGTGGTATGCCGAGGGAATGATTATTCTCCTATACGTGGCCACATCCAGATAATGTGCTCAGTTTTGAGAACCCAAAGCAAGAAATACATAAATCAGTGCAATCCAGGGGCTAACAACACATTTCCCATAAAGAATGAACATCTGTGGCAGCTGGGTTTTGTTCAGCCTGGAGAGGTGGCTGCAGTGGGACCTCAGAGCCAACTTTCAACATTTATGAGTAGGCTACTCAGATGGCAGAGATAATTCTATCACTGAGGTGCATGGCTAGAGAACAAGAGATCATGGACTTAGCTGGAATGAAAGATGTCCTGACTGGATGTGAGAAAAAGGGTTTTTAACTGAAGAAAATAAGATACTAAAATATATTGCCCAGAGAGATAATGGAATCCACCCTTAGAGGTTTTCAAGACCTGACTGGACGAAGTCCTCAGCAATCTGAATTTGGTGTTGAACTTGTTCTTAGTAGGAAGTTGAACCAGACAACTCCTGAAGACCCTTTAAACTTACACAAGTCTGTAATAATGTGAAACCTCAGTTGAAAATATTTTCCCAAAAGTTTTTCACTTGTCCAAGTTAGAATGGGTTTGGTTTTATAACAATCCTATGAATCCTTTTAAAACTTCAAGCCTTTTCTCTCAGGCACAGAATACTTGGAACTCTTCAAAGGAAAGACTGCTAGAATTTTTTTAATGTATACAAAACAAGATGATCTCCCTGGACTCTTTGTTGGATACTACTGGGTCTAGAATGTCTGAAGAAAGAAAAATGAAGCAAGCTGGATGTAAAAAAGAAGTCTGAGTCTCAGACTCTTGCTGGTCTACCAATAGCACTACCAAAGTTGCTGCTAATACATCATGACTACAGTGAAAGCTCAGCTCCCCATACCACCAGCTAAACATCACATGTTAAAAGCAGGCAATTTGCCAGATACTAGTTCTTTCTTAGTGGGAATACCTCAGCTTGGCAAATGAAGAGGCAAACCAGAACATAGTCTATTATATCATCTGTTCTTAATGCACTATATTGTTTTTAAATTGAGTTGTATGGAATTAATAATTCAATGTATTAGCCAGTTGTAAAAATTATGCTTGGTATCAGCTGTAATCTTATAACAGTATTTCTCCCCTCCCTCCATGCTCCTCATCCCCCCTCCCCCTCCATATTTATTGCTGACCTGCCATGAGGTTTTCCTCTGAGATTCCTGTAGTATTTCCAAATATGTATGACTTAGCAAAGAAATGATTTCTGACATCTAACAAAGTTAATCAAAAATGAAAACAATGCTAGATCTACAAATACAGGATAGCCACTAACACAAAAAGAAAATAAGGTGCATTTTGTCAAATTTTATGGGGAATAAAGTGGAAGATAAAGCAAAATCTATTGCTCTTCAACTTGGAATCTAGGGGTTTCTTGTAGAAAAATGTCAAATAAAAAAATTGGGCTGCAGAGAAAATTAAACTATAACATGATGGGAAGTATCTCAAAAGTGGAATACAGAGAGAAAAGTTGGAATATAATAGCTTAAAAGTGTATTTTCATAAATGAAATCCATCAATATAGATACTTATCTGCTTGTGTTTGAATGTTTATCAGAATGTTGATTAAACTCATAAATGATAAGTGAACTTTATATGTGGAAAATCCTTTTGAAATTAAAAAACTATATGCACTCTAAGCCTGACAGCTGATGTCAAAATTTTCATTCCATGTTTTCTAAAGAAGCGAAGAAACAGACAACCAGTTTGCAAGGTGTTCAGAATGGGTGGACTTACAGCAGAAGAACTCAGATAGATCTACAGGTTTAGGTGCACCAATTTTCATGTCTGGAATAGGAAATGGACTTTCTTGTATTAGAAGGGGCAAGCTGAAATGGCTGTAAAGTCCTGAAAAGAGGAATGAAAATTGGTAAAACTACCTTCAGAATATCTGCAGAATTTTTGCAAACTTCAGGATGTCACATTGCGGTAAGTATGAACTTAAAAGGCACAAAGACATAATTGGAAAACTATGTTTCTGGCCATTTTAGTCCATTTATGTTAGGTATGTGATGGCCTCTCATAGATTTTTTTGTTTGAAATATAACTCAGTAGGATTCTCCTTATCCACACCAATATCTTGTACATTTCTGACTCACCTCACTTGAGCTCGGAGGGCTGTTTTAGGATAGCAGCTTCCACAGCCCCTCCTCACTGGATATTTGCAGGCAGATATTGGCATTAGTTCTTGCAGTCCAGGAGTTTGGGGGCAGACGTAAGTGATGGCAGGCTTTGCCCTGAGCGATTTCTGTTCATGTAACCATCCACACCACTGCAGCCAGACCACCATTTCCTGAAGCCTGGATAAAAATATTTCCTCTACCACAACCACCCTAGGGGAATAAAAAAACCCAGCAAAACAAAACTGAACTTTCCATACAGACCTTTTATTTTAAACAGTCAATGTTAAATTTCTGCCAAACTTTGAAGGTGTTTTTGATTATGTAGCTTTCAACTACCATGGAATTAATATAGAAAAACTTGTGTTCTTCAGGGAGCCCTGTCATACATCTGCAAAATAAAGTTCTTTTTATGTACCTACACATTAACGTTGACATCCACTCCCTCATTTAATTAACAACATTTGAATGTCATTTCCTTTCATGTAGTAATTGTATTTTTTATTCCTAAAATGATCTCTTGTTTTGTAGGGAGATACAATTGGAAAATGTCAAGATTTGTACAGAAAAAACCTCCAGTAACAATAAAGGGTTCCTTTTACCTCGTGGTTTTTGAAATCTAAATCTGGCCTTTCCTAGCAAGTCTTGAATAAAAAATCTGATATGGGAAATGAGCCTCTAGATTTTGACTTGAGGGGAGAACTTTCTAAATTATTTGTTTCTTTCTTTCAGTGAGTTCAAAGCTAACATGCTGGGTCTGGGAACTCTCATCTCTTTAGGACCCTGGTAGCAACTATAAATAGTTGTGGTTGTTAATGTAGGTACACACATTGGAGAATCTAGAACATATATTACATGTCCACCAAAGAGTTCAATTCCAAAAAAGGAGAAGCTAAAACTGCATTAAAAATGCTTCACTTTAACAGCTAAATAAAAGATATATGGTGGAGGAACACAATCCAGTGTTCGCTATCCACTTGAATTTCTTTAATAATGCCAATAACCTCATGAATATTAAAGTGAGTCCTGGGTTATGTGTCCTTATGTAAGCTATTCCTCTTGTATCCAGTAAATGGTGTCCATGCAGTTATTAAAAAGAAGAAAAGAGAGGAAAGTGAGATTAGATCACAGGAGCAAGGTCAACCTCTTGGGAGGGGTCTCAGTACTCTTTGTTCAGTACTTCATCTAAAGAACGAAGAGATATTGTGTAAATAGTTTAGGTTTTTTTAAAATCAGGATTTAAGTGTGTGAAAGGCAATCCTTCTGTTTATGAAGCATATGTGTGCACAGTAAGATAATACTGTAGTGATTTTTATGTTTTTTTACTTTACTGAAAAATTTCTTCAAATAAAATACTTTAACAAAGAGGTTATAACTATTGTGTTACAATAAGCCTAGTCCTTTATAGTAATTTTTCTGTTGATTAAAATATTTATATAATTATCATAGTAAGTGGACTGAGGTACTTTGCTGCTGGAAGAAGAATAAATTTTGCGTAGATTTGGGATAAGATACTTAGATATTTCTGAAAAAAAATCCTAGTAAAAGGAAATAATATCTTCTGAACATTTTTTTCTTTAATTGGTGAAATTATTTAATTAACAAGCTTATTTTTGTGTGAAATTTCCTAGAAGTGGAATTTCTAAGAGTCATAAGATAACTTTGAAGAATACTCTTTCGAGGAAATTTGGAAAAGTAGCAGGAAGAAAAGACTTGTAACAGACATTTCTAACTACTTTTATGCATCCAAATGAAGAAATACAAGTTCTGAATGGTTGTTTGAGCAATATCAAAATGCATGTTATGCTGGAGGTTCATTTCCATTTCAAATTCTGGCATATATTACCTTTTTCTCTCTCACCAGTCCCCAAATTCATTTGCCTTGAAAAGAAGATATTTAGCACTGTTTCCTGAAGAAAAGCAGATTTGATCAATTAGGTCAGAAGCAGTTTCTGTGTTTTTGAAACAAAGCCTGGGAAAAAAAAAATTAAAAGCATCTTACAGGTACTAGTTTATCCCTTTAATACCTCCATTAATATTAAATAAATCCTGCAAATACAGTGTCTTGGCTCTGGAAAATATATTAATTGGGTGTGGGTCAGGAATAAAATACAGGAACTCACTTTTAATATTTCTTAAATCAAAAGCTTCTTGTTTTGAACAGCTAACCCATTTAGATTTTCCTTCCGCCTCTCCCTTCGAAAAACAAGCTCTTTCAGCTGACTGCTGCACTCCAGTGCTGTCTGCATAGGTTACAAGCAGTGAAATGCATTACAGCCATCCTCATTTATACCTGTCCTGGTGTCAATGTTACTTCCACAAATGGCTGAAAAAATACACAATTTTTCTTAATGCTCAGAGCCAAATTTACTACCAAGCACCTCTGTACTCTGCAATGATATGCTGAGGTTTTTTTGGACATCTGACCCAAAGTACCCTTCAAAAGCAAAAGAAAATCCTCACACGTGGGGTCTTTTTCTGATCCAGTATGTTTCTGTCTAAATCATAAACATCTAACTGAAAATAATTATATAAATGAAAGCAAAATCAGTTAATTTTATTGAGGATTTTTATTATACATAATTCTTAGGTCTTTTGGTTAGTGGTGTATATTTCAGACATTGCTGGGCAATAACAATCTATTTACTGATAAAGTAGGAGGCATGTAACATTGGAAGACAAATCTAAAAGCCCAAAACTTCAAATAAGTTTTCTTAAATGTACTCCCATGAATAGACCTACTAAAATCAATGAAACTACTCATGTGCATAAATTTCAGATTATGCAAAACTCCTTGAAGACAGGAGATTTAGCTCTTAATTATTTTAGGTCACTGAAGGAAATGGAGGCCACAGTGTCTCCCAGAACAGGTGACAAATCTGCTTAGAGAGGTAATATGGAAGTGGCATAAGGAAAAGGTGTATAAAGTAGCCTTGTCCAGGAATACATGAGCACACTGATGCTGCCATAGACTATTTGGCTGGGAAATGGCTGATTTAGGTAATTATATTGCAAAATCTTTAGAGGAGACATCCTATACAAATTTTAGAAGATACAGATTAAGGACTTAAGGTAGCTGCTGGATGCATAATTCACTCCAAATAATTTGTTAGACAAATTTCATTTTTCTATTTGTGAATTGTATGAGAGCAGTTTATAACTTAGATTTATTATTCAGAATTATTCCCGGAATGATGGTATAACGTTTATCAGAACGTTATTGCAAGTGCTTGATATTCAAGATTTGGCATTCGATATTGTTATGTTGGTTAGTTTGAGCAGAACATATCACGTTTCTCTGGGTGCAAGTAACTCAAAGTCAGATTTTCTACTCTAAATCATCATATTTCAGAATTCAAAGATCACTTTCTATTCCCATTTTGCAGAAATCACAAGACATCTCGCAAACATTCTGGCTAAAGGCACATTTGTTCAAAATTAAAACATTATTTTTATGGAATTATTTTTTCCTATTATGTCCCTCTTTATGTTCTAGAATGTCTCTACTTCTCAGCTACAATAAGAAGGTTTATCATTTAAGAAACTAAACTAATGGGGGTAATTTTGCCCAGCTGCATAATCCCCAAACTGAGATATTGTGGAATGTCCCATACCTTATTCATCAGTCTTAATATGTTAAGAATGAGACTTCCAATAACGACACCAATAAAGACTTAAACCCTTAGCTGTCTAAAATCAGCCAGAGGAAATTTTTTAGAATGAGGAGATCTTGAGAGCCTTTTTTAGTATGCTCATAATATGAGGAAAATTTTTGTCTTGCTCCCGTTTCTGGAGAGCTACTCCCCACATCATGGAACAAAACTTTTTTGTGGTCCTCCTGTTGCTGTAAAATGTTATGATAAATAGAAGATAGTAAAAAACATGGTTAAAAAAAAGAAAAGAAAAAGAGAAAAGATCTTGAAATAGTTCCTAACTCCTGTTTTTCTTGAAGAGGAAGGAAATAGCTAAAGAATCATAAGAGAGATATATAGAGATATTACAGTGCTCTTAACACAAGCAATATTTAGTAATTTCTTAGCCCTGGTTTACAGTCAGTCATCTTAACCATCTGCTCAGAACTGAACTTTTTCTTCTTCTTCAGTGTAGTTGAACTATATCAACAGAAACAATTTTTTTTCAGGGAGAGTAAATGTACCGCTACGAACAGTTTGATGAAAGACTGAATCTTTGTATTCCTGGAAAGTGAGTCTTCCTGTAACAAGCAGCTAATGTTTGAACACGTCAAAGCAAGCCTTTTAGAACAGGAGATAAGAGCACTTGAATGATTCCTGCAAAGTGGTAACTGGCTAACTGGCCCAAAAACAAATGTTGTGTACGGTAATTTATTCTATGAGTTACACTTTCCTCAGACTTGAAAAGATTCTTACCATGACTCAGTACATTAGGTTTGACTCCCACTATCATTCAGAAGAATCAGGTCTGGAATACAGACCCACTGTACAAGTAAACATTTTATTCCTAATATTGCATTTATTCCTATGCAATGCTATTGGCATAGGCAGTGGTAAAATAATGGCCAGATCTGTATTAGCAATGGCTTGTAACATAATGTCAGTCTGAGGTGGGGTGTTTATTCATGGTTTTAATTTTAATTATGCTGTTAAATGCTACGCTGCAGAAGCTTTAATGTTTAAGCAACTATAGTGATCTGAAAGTACTGTTATTGATAAAAATTCTTTGCTTTCGGAATTGGGGAATAACACACTGCCAGAAAGCCTTTATTGCTGGCATAAGTTGCAGCTGTGCTAGAGGGGATAGCCACACTAACCTAGTGTCACTCTCTCGGCATGTGGCCTGTTCAAAGTCATTGTTTACGTGGACTTTCTACCATATGGAGTTATCAACATTTTGTTACAGAAATCTCAACACTGCTTTGTACTTCCAGAGTGAGAATATAGCAAGACAGACTTTGTTTTCTCTTTTTCTCCTTTGAAAAAGTAAAAAAAAAGGAAAACAAAAAGGTAAAAAAAAAAAAAGAAAAAGAGTTCTTTATTTCCCTAGTAATCCTCCTCCACTAGAAATGTATGTCATTATAACTATTAACATATTTAAATATAGACATTTATTAATACATTGCTAATTCTCATAATTTGGGTACCCTACTCCTCACTCTAAAATGCCTTAGGCTGACTGTGCTGGCAATGTCTTTTCACCCTGAGAAGACGAATAACTCTTTCCCTGAGGGGTGCCCTATGGTTGCCACCCGGGCTGGACCCAGCTCTGCACACAGTGAATGCCTGGGCGGAAAATGCTTCTTTAGCACACATGAGATCCCGTGAGCCCAAACACACGGGGCATTCTTAAGTGGTATTAATATGTAAGAAGGTGGTTAGGGCCCTGCCAGGCATGTTTGGGCATGCTGCCCAAGGCCCTGGTGTGAGTTGTGTGCAGGCACAATGCCCTCTTGTCTGCTCCTGGGAATGCATTTTGAGCAAGTGAGTTAGACATACCTCTGGAAACTTGAGTAAGGCAAACTGTTCCGGTTCATGTTAGGAAGGGAAAGGAAATGAATAAAGGGAATAAATCTTCGTTAGCCCAGCAAAAGCAAAGAGCATTCTTTCATGCACAATAAAGAGTAAAGGAAGTAAAAGGTGAGTAAAAGAGTAATAGGAAGTTTTGAGCCCTCCTTTGCAACAAAAATACCATGAAAATCCCTCAAAAGACTCAGATTTGTGTAGATAAACAAAGGTACTTCAGAAGTCTTTCTGAGTATGTGCACAAAGTTCTTAATAAAGCAACGTATTCTGAGAAAAATATCAGTATACTGAACCTGAATTTTGCCCCTAAAACTGACAAATATTGTTCTATTAAAGATCTAATTTGAATAATATTTCCTTGGTTCATTCTGGGCCTCTGAAATCTTCCACGTTTACTGCTGAAGGAAAAGAAGCCTTGAAAACTTGAGCTGCAAATCCCAAAATTTTGAAATCCCAACTTTGAACCCCAAATCTGGGTTTCAAAAGAATTATACTGTAGCAGTTCCAACACAAAACAGTCTCCCAAGGCTTTTATGCCAGCAGGCCTAGAAGTAGTTAGTCCTGCAAAGTCAGAAGGCTGGAATTCAAAAGTGGCTGCATTCCCTTGCGCCTGCCTCCCAGATGGGTTTGGAATGCATGCCTATCCCAGTTCTGGAACATCACCTGTCCTGGTTTCTGAAATGAGATTTTGAAATTCAAGTTACAGTAGATTGTTGAATATTTGATTTTATAATCAAGATGGAATGAGATACCACATCAAAATACACAAGTCCGTGCAAATAAGAAAATTTGGTTTTGCATAATTATATTCTAGCCTCCTTGCTGTTTTCATACATCATTGATTAGCTAAGTACAATGAAATATTCCTTTTCCAAGGAAATAACATATATATTATGTTATATATATTATAGAATCATATATATATATATATATATATATGATTCTTTAATCCCTGCATACATAGTCGTAATGATTGAGATTTTATGAGGATAAGCATCTGATGGGGCCTTGATATTGCTGATGAAAGAATTTAGCTACTGGAACAAGTAGCTAAACAAGTATATCCTTCAGAGGATATAGCAAAATTACTCCAATGGCTAGGGCACATTGGTGGCACTAGGACAAAGATTCAGATCAGGAAAAGCCACATACAAATAAGTATGAAGATGGGAAGCATATGTGGCTGTATGGAAACTTAAAGCAGATGGTGGAACAACTTAAGAGCAGAAAGATCAAAGTTACAGA
The DNA here is from genome assembly GCA_910950805.1 of Acrocephalus scirpaceus scirpaceus. NCBI lineage: Eukaryota > Metazoa > Chordata > Aves > Passeriformes > Sylviidae > Acrocephalus > Acrocephalus scirpaceus. The sequence goes on along the minus strand of OU383774.1, from coordinate 88,732,821 downwards.
TAAAACTATTTAGATCAGAAAACTCCAGCGAAAGGAGTAGGAGTAATAATGGACAATATATTGAACAAGCAATAAAGACAATGCTGTCACAGAAAAGACAAACGCTGCACTAGGTTGTGTTAATTGGAGCATCATGTCTGATACAAGGAAGACAGTTTTTCCACTCTGTTTGGTTCAGCTGAGCTTCATCCAGAGAGACGCATTTAGTTTGGGCTACCACATTTTTCAAAGGATACAAATAAATTAAAAGGACTTAAGAGAAGGACATTGAAAATGATAGAAGATTTTAAAAACAAGGTCTGGAAGGAAGCTTAAGGGGTTGTGGTGTGTTCAGGCTAGAGAAGAGAAACCAAAAGGAAGATGAAATAACTCTTGATAATTGCATAAAAGGGTGTTATTAATTGGAAAGGGACCAATTTTTCTCATTAGCCAATAGGGAAAAAACAAGAAGTAATGTATTTCAGTTGCAACATAGATAAGACGGTTAGATATCAGGAAAAATCTTCATGGTTGTAGGAAGAGTAAGGACATGGAGAAAACCATCAAGAAGTTTTCCAGAATCACCTTCATGGCAGGATTTTAAGGCCAGACTTACTGTTGACCTATCAGCAATGTTTTAAGTTTAATGAAATCACTCTTGACACAATGCATTAGGGAAGGAGCAAGAATGACTGGGTTGAATGACCTGAATGGGGTATGTTTGCTGGTAAATAGCACTGTAATTCTCTGACCCTGTACAATACAATGAGAGGCTGATTTGCTACTGTTAATTTTTTCCCCTTCTCTGTAATTCTTGTCTTCATCTGGAAGAGAAAATGCAGAGATGTGTTTTCCAGGCTTCAATTAATATTGATATGTATCCTACTTATGCATCTAGAGACGTGACCACATTTCCTATTCTCAGAGAAGCCGGTGACTGGTGTGCACTTAGGTGTCAGCTGGAAACAGAAGTTTTCATACCTTCCAGACACAGGGTGACTCTTGGGTCTAAGTAGTGACTGGTTGTTCCTGACACCTTTCTGCAGCATGCTTCAGGCAAGGGCAAGGTTTGTCTTTAATGCCCTTTTGAGCCTTCACCTCCATACTTTCCATTAACAAGTAAAAGCACAGTCTATACCCTAAACACTTTTTTTTTTTTTATGGAGCAGGGCAAATGCTAAAGCAAATTTCTTTCAGGAACAAAGAACCCCTAGCCCTATACTACCTGCTGGATCAACAGCCTTTCCATAGCTTCAGCAATTAAAATATCATCTGCAAAATGAGCATTAGGACTACTAACAAAATCCAGGATAAATGCCGTTTATATTAATGACAAACTTTATAAATTACTCTAAGCAATTCCTACATGTCAATTCAAATCAGAATAATACTTAAGCCAAAATTCTGAGGTACAAATATACAATTAATAGAAAGGGAGAGGGGGTATGTTTTCTTTTTGTTGTCTACTGCATTGAAATACCAAGTGTCCTCAAACCACTGCTTAATGACATAGACTGGAAATGAAGTAGCTGAACAAACCCCCTATATGGACATGTTCTGCCAACAACCATTCCAGTGCCAGCAATAAATTCCCAGACTAAACAGTTTAAATTTGGCATTCTCATTTGTGATGCTGTACTTATGCTACACTCACAAGATTGATTCTCTGAATTAAAAGTATTCTAGCAAACGAATTATTAAAAATATGAAATTTTGGCTCATAAACATATGTCAACAGTGAACTAATCTGATATTTGAAAAAAACACTCTTCTTATAAAGAGAAATTTGTGGTGGTTTGAACAATAATATCTACAGTCAGGGTCAGTCAGGTTTCCACTCTAATTCATACTTTCAGGAGACTAAATCATCCAAAACTGACTAGAGTCTGACAACCAGCTCTCCGATGAGATGAGATGCTTATTTTAGTAATCAATCGAAATAATTTTTTTAATCAAATCTTTGTGATTTTTTTTCCTAAATTTCATCTATTTAAAAAAAAAAAAATTACTCTTTTGTAGCTAAAATGGTTTTCAATTAAAACTGGAACTTGTCCAAAGGGTAGCTCAGAGTGGTTTAGGTATTCTAACAAGAAAAATGGAAGAAGTATGAATGCTTAAAAATGGACTACAAAGCAAACAGAAAAAGCTTCACAAGCATTTTGAAATGTGGACTTAATATGCATGTGTAGCAGCTGGATTGACACAATGGACCCTAACGGCTCCTTCAGGTTCCTTTCATGCTGTATTATTCACTCTGCAGTTAGAGTACCAAAGACAACATTTTGGGGAAAAAGCCTATATTTTTGCAAACAGCTGCATTTAGACAATGACACAAGCGATGTTATCATATGACTGTAACAATAGAAAAGTGCTCTTGTTTAATGGAAGTATTTAGTATCTGGGTATAAGGTCGTCCATGGGTAGCATGGGTTGCGAGACAGAGCATTCTCTGATCCAGGACTATGGAACATTTAGATGACTGATTCTATAACTAAAAATAAGCCTTGCCCTTTATTTCCTCACCTGCCAGTTTCTAAAGATCATTCAAATTTAAAATATGTTGCTTACAGAACTAAGCTCATTTTATGTTAGAAATAATGAAAGATGTTTTGGATTTATTGATCAATTTTATCTGATTTATGAAAACCACATTTGTCCACTCTTTTCTATTACAAGTGAGTGCACTGTACTGGGAATACTGAGCTAATGCCCTCAAGGAAGACCATGTGACTGCAATTATTTATGAATTAACATGTCACAGATTTGAAGCTTTGAGACAAACACATTTCCCAGCTGCACATTTGTGACTTCTGAGTTTGTAAATGAAACAGATGAAATAATGACTTGCTCTTCCTCTCTATTCCTCTTATATATTGGCTAGTTTGCTTGCTAGATATTTAAAGACAGGCACAAATTCTTACACAGATATTTATCATTCACAAAGAGTGTAAATTAAACATGCCATTACTTTTTCAGCTATGATAATAAATACTTGATGCTAGACTGGATTTCTCTACAAGTGATGTTACCATTGTTTTTAATACATCATTTGCCTTTAGAGATGCAGAAATAATTTCTGAATGTTAGTGTTGCTTAAAGACAGGATTAAAGCCCTGCAAAAAAAGAATGAACTGCTTTATAAGCATGGTTATATGTGCTTAGTCAATGTTTTAACTTAATTTGTGCTCTGTGAGCCAAACAATAATTTCGTTGATATTATTAGATACATACTTGTTTGGTTTGTCCTGAAAACTTAAAAGTCAAGCTGAAATCAAACTCATATGTCTTAATCGATAGCACAAACATAAAGGCAAGAAATAGATGTAGAATACATATGGTTTTGCTGTCAAATGTAAACAAGTGTAGCTGATACACATACATACATATATTTGTTAGCTGACTATGTAAATTGAGATGAAAGCCCATTTTCAACCATGACCTGTGATAAACAAATGCATATAAATAAAGAATAACACCCGATAACTCTAGAATAACATCAATTAAAACAATTACAACAACTTCTAGTCATCATGAAGTATTGTTTCAGTTCCATCTTAAAACAGGAAAAGCTCTCAATTGTTCTTAAATCAACTGGTAACTGATTCCACATTTGTGGAGCCTTGAAACAAAAAGCTTTTTATCCCTAGTTTGTATTCATTCTAGGGCATGGTAGTTCCACAGCATGAATAGAGTGTAATGTATAAGCTGCTCTAAGGGAAAGCAGCAGGTTGAAATAGTGGACACTGATTGACACAGTACTCTAATTGCTATTTTATATCCATATTTCAAAAGCAAGATTTTACAAGAGAAACAAAAGTCATATATAGAGTTGACACAATCGGCGAGTGGAAAGTGCAATTCAGATCTACGAAATTCTACATAGCATTTTATAATATGTCAGATATACAGGAGGAAGTACAGAAAGAAACGCCAAAATATAAGTGAATATAGTGTTAAAAAAAAAAGATTTGGAATTCTGATAATCAGTCTGTGATATTAACTAGAATAGTAAAACTGCCTCTTCATGCCCCCTTCAAGATAGCAGGGTATAGAGGAACTTTAAAACTGTTATATACATGTGTGTGTGTGCATATACTATGTATTTTTTGTCTCCTTTAAACATACGATAAATCACAACCATTTTTTTCTGTCCTTCAAACCAATTCGTTTTCCAGGTATTGATTTCCATGTTTTCCCTAGATAGGTCCCCAAGAGTTTGGAGAACTGCTAGGATTATGACATCAAAAGGGACAAAAGATTGGAAGCTGTTTAATGACAAGAGGGTGGGATATTTGAATCATAGTCCTTAACTTTTTTTTCTCATAAGCAATTACAGGACTTAAATTCTTGACAAACACATGAGAAAAAGACAGTCAGCTCTTTGAGAAAGAGCTCTGAATACTGCCAGTTGCTAAATTCCCTAGAAAGTCTTCATGAAAAAGGGGGAGGGTATCACAATTTGATACTGCTAAAATTAAAAATAAAACAAAGATAAAAGTGAGAAAGCTCAGTGGCTGTTGTTTCTTCCTAATTCACAATGACAAGTAAAGGATACATTAAAAATAAGTACTTTTTACCCTTCTCCCATCTTTCATAAAGGTCACATTCAGGGGATTTCTGTGCTTCCACTGAACCCCAAAAAAGAATACTCTGAGAATAGAAAAAAGAAGGGTGGCATGACTAGAAAGGCGAGATGTCTGTGTGAGAAAGACTTTTTGGAAAAGAGCCTGTCGCCCACAAAGTGCTGCAGCTTGAAGTACTCAAAGCTGTGACTGAGGCAAGTCATGGCTCCTGCAGACAGACAGAAGGGGAGGCCGATCTCATACCCCGAATGGTCGGCACTGTTGGTACCCATCCCTGGGGCAGGCAGGATACTGCCTGCTCACCCTCTCACAAGCTTGAGAATGAGTCCTGGCTTGGCCAGGACACTATCACAATTTGTTATCACTCAACATCAGCCATTTCCCTTGTATCAGCTGAGGAACAGCACGAGAATCATACTTTTCCAGAGAGAGAACTGCTGGGATGGAGGAAAAATGTCCATGTGTGTGGATTTATGAGCCTGGAGACTGCAAACCTGCTGGACCATAGCCTTGCAAATGGAGTAAGAGGACAGTAGGTCATACTGAATACTTTTGCAGAGATAGCTCACTTTCCAAGAACTCTGAGCCTTACCTCCCATGCTGCTTGTCTGTGACAATGCCCTTTTATTCTGGTTTCTTACTAAGGATGAGGATTTTGAAATCTAATGCCATGCCTGTCCAAGAGGTGAGCTATGCTATTTTTAACTTCCCAGCACCTGCAAAGGCACAGAATGAACCTGTCCTGGAAGGCACAACTTGGTCAGCCCAGCTGCTTGCAGCAGCTAACACAGTCCTGTTTTATCTGTACTGCTATCCACTCACACAAAAATCTTGTCTTCCTTTGTGAAAAGTTTCTAGAGGAAAAACCAAAACACCAAGATCAAAAACCTGGACCCAATGAAAGAAAAGACTGTATCCTGATTCTTGCCTTAAATATCAAAGAAACGTTTTATAGGAGATCTGCATATCACTGATAATCACTGTCTGATATTTAAATCTTGAACAAGATAAAAGATTGACAAGTGTAGATAAAAAGTGTATTATCTTTTGTTTTACTCCATTCTTTTGCAGTGAACAAATATGCATGCATTGCATCATGCAGTGAACTAATAATTGCAGAAATAAAAAACATGGTCAGGTTTAGGTCTAGCCACAGTTAGATTCTGACTTGTGAGCGCCTCTGATCAGAACGGAATCATTCTCAGAATCACTGTAGGGAGTGTAGAGAGAAAAAACGTCTGAGTTTAGAAAGGACAGAAAGAAAAGTAGGAGGTTAATATTACAGTCTCACGGGAATAGAAAGTTGTCTGTGAGTGAAATAATGATATTCAGTCTCCAAATTCTGTAGATCCACAACACCTAAGCTTTGCAAGGGAGAATATTGTTTGTTGGCACCTGTGCTTAATCTGGTTATATTATCCCTTAGTAGTTGGATAACGCTTGTGTCCCAAAGTCCACAAAACCAAAATAAAAATAAATTAAATGAAAATAAAATAATTATTTGGAGAAAAGTCACACAGTAGGGGAAAACTGGCAAAATATGAGTGGACTTTTGAGCTTAGCACACAAAACCACAGTGATGTACCTTTAAACTTTGCACCTTCGTGAAGATCAACTTTTCTGAAATCAGGAGTCAAAGAAATAGTCTGACTCAGTTGCAGCCCATCACTAGTTACAGAAAATGATCTTGTTGTAACACAACAATCATGTGATATCTCGCTGGAAATTAGGACAGCTCTGCAGAAAACTTGAGCTGCTGGCTGTGGTATTACAACTTTATAACCTGGTCAGTAAATAACTTATCTTCAGTGGATCTCAGAATGGCAGCTGTAACTATCTCTGGGTTTGTTACATTAGTGCCTTTATTGTTCACACAGTTCCTTCCCTGGCTCTATCCTATTATTGCCAATAGAAACCAAATGACTCTGATACTCTTTGTCTGAGTAAGTCTAGTAAGTATGAATCCTTAATTAAACATGGTAAAGATTCACAATAGAAGAAGGCAAAAAAGTGAGAAGGATTCTCTGAAGTCTAAATTATTTCTTTCTACTAACACAATAAGAATCAAGATTTTTTTTTTCTGAAAACTCTGCATCTGTTTTTTAAAGAATATTCTTCTGATACAACAATCACATTACATTAAATAACCCAGAACTCACAACCAGATAAATCTTATTTTCAGTAACAGCTCTCTAACCTTGAAATTTCAGCCAAATTCTTTAGTTAAGATATTCCAAAGACAAATAATATGTCTTTTTTAAGATTCACAGCAGCAAAGGTTATGTTTAGAAGCAAATGAAATTTTCTGAAAGTGCACCTGGGCACCTCTAGCCATGAAACTAAGCCAAGAAGAATCATCTGTGACTGTGATTCAAAAGAAGGTTAAACACCTTTCTCAGAAGAAATCACAATTTTTTGTATGAAGTGCCTAGTTTCTGTGAAAGGTGACTGAGAGGTATCTACTTCCCAAAGACAAAAATACATTAGTGACTAAAAAGCAGTCAGGAAAACTAGAACTAGAAACCCAAGCAGAGTGATAGCTAGAAACAGTTGTGAGAGAACCTCTGAAACTCCACAATTAATCTGAGAGTGGATAATAGAGGTGTATTACTGGAAGTTGTGGGAGGCAAGAGATGGCTACAGGGTCTTGATACCTTTGGACAACATGAGACTTAGAGAGAATCAGCCTGAGGGTAGAAAGTTGAGGTGGAAATAGCATCCAAGCTGTTCACTTGGTGTTTGCTGAGTAGTCCCAGTTAGGCTGAGAGGTCTGTAGCATAGAATAGGGTCCCAAGGGTTTTAAGGGTTCTCCAGACACATGAAACCTCCAGTTCTCTGCCTAATTTCAAGTACTTGAAAGAAAAATGAAGGTTGGGAGAATAAGAAGGGAAACAAAATTCCTAAAACTGAACTCTGTACTAGATAGGTTAACCTGCTTTCAAAGGAAATTAATCTCTCTGTTGTAGGTTACAGATGAATTTGAGAGAAACTAAGCATCAGCACACCTCTTATATGCATGGAAGATGCATCTTTGACTTTGTAAAGAAGAGAAACTTTACTGGGATTGTAAGCTTCTAAGAAGAAAAAACATCATGATTCTAAATCTTAGAAGAAGGAGATGTTTCTGCAACTACTTTATGGAATGAGAGTGGTGACAACTTGGTAAACCTAGGGAAACATACTAGAGGGAAAGACAGTGAGTTAGCAAGTCAAGTGGAGAAAAAGAGCCATTGGTCCAAGGTTCTACCAGGGTAGAAAACAATTAGTCAGGAAGATAAGGAGGACTAGGATTCATGGACCCCGGGAAGCATCTGATCTTGCTATGGTGCTGACAATCAAATCATGAGACAGAGGGACAGAAAAAGAATTTGACAAAACAAAACAAAACAGGCCTGGCACAGGAACTAACTTCTCTCGCTCATCCACTTTCAGGCTGAGGATGGGGTTTTTTGTTTGGTTTTGGTGGGGGTTTTTTTGTTTGTTGGTTTAGTTTTTTGTTGTTTTGTTTGGTTTTGGGTTTTTTGCTGGTTTTTGTTTGTTTTGAGGGGGTTGGCGTTTTTTTCCTTGTTTTTATCTTTTTTGTTGCTGTTGTTGCTGCTGGTTTGCTTCCATTCAGATCATAGTGCATACAGAAAGCCCAAGCTTAAATAGATTATTTGACTGATATTTTTCAATTTCTCTGCCAACTAAGTTGCTATGAAAGATAATGGCCTGCTTGAAAAACTGCTTTTTCAGGCCTCTGACAGGAGCTCCTGTGAAATTGAGAGAGGTCAAAAGAAGTCAGCTGCCATTTTCACTCCCATTTTTTATGGAAATGGGCAACAGATTGGTGAAGACATTGCAAAGGCTCTAAGGCAATCACTCTTTCAATTTGTCCAATATTAGTTTCAATAAGAACTGAGAAGAGAAACAATTGCCAGCAGCCCCCAGTTGATTTGTTAAGACTCACTCTTGTCCACTTCAAATCACCTTTGACATTTACGAGCTCAACTTTGCAAACATCATTTGAGTATTATTATTTTATCTGATGCCTCTATTATGGCAGTGCCTAGGATACCATCATGCTAAAAGTGATGCATAGGTATCAAGAACACAACTGCTTCTTATGTCTCCACTTTTTGCAAAACAAAGAAGCTTTTGCTGTTGTATACACACTAAATACCTGTAGTGCTATAAATGCAAGGTACAGGAGTTTGTTAAAAATTATATGTATATATCCAAAATCGGTTTGGAGCAAAAGGGAGATGTAATTTGGCAGACACTCACACTAACTAGCATACTGATAGCAAACTACCTTTTCCCTGCACCTACATTCTCTTATGCAGAAAATGTTCTTTAGACCCCATAGGGCATACCAAGAAAGTAAATGCTAATAGAGATAATAATACTAAAATAAATATAGGTTTGTACTCTTTGCAGCATGCCACAGGTTGCATACTCACAGTTCTGTAGAGTCACAGGAAAAAGAAGTAAGATAAAACCGTGTCAAACAAGATAATAATTTTATTTACAAATATTCCTAGGACACAAATGCACAGTGTGATTTACTTGGTACCAGTCCAGTCCATGCAATTTAGGTGTTGGAAGTAAACATCTGTCTGGGTCAGAGAGTTTGAGATAGTATCCAAAGAAGAGAAAATATATCACTGTGGGAAGGGTTTTTTTTCAGTAACTCATGCAGATTCTTACAGAAAAGATGCCCCTTTGCCTGAAGACAAAATTGTATAGCAAGTACATTCTGTCTATGGTCTCCTGTAAGGCTGAAATTATGGGACTGTCAAAGAAAAGGGAAATTAATTGGAATACAAATGATAGAAAAGTGGAATGGGGAATGCTGAGGGCCACTTTAAGAGACCAGAACAACTATGTGGGTTTGAAAACATACACTATGTCTGCAATAAATTCGGTGTCAGGATACAGAGAGAACCAGGATGACTTTTGCCATGTAGCACCCCAGGCAGGCTATGGTAAAGACAGTCCTAAATAAAATTTTAAAAGAAGAAATAAATGCAAGGAAGAAAAGTTATTATTTGCCTGAGAGTTCGCACATATCTGTGGGAGAATAATAATGGTTTTGGGAATGCACCTGGGTGAGGGAAAACTTGATAATAATAGAGTTAAGCTGGACTGAGCAAAATTTCTGTAGTACTCTGTTTGTAGCTCCTTTTTGAAATCTTGCTTGCCTCATAAGTACCTAGTAACAGTAACCTTCAGGCATTCTGGAAATGCACTCTTGGAATTACTTTAACATAGGTTCCTACTTGTGTGTTTGAAGAAGTATTTAAAAATTTAATAAAATACTGCAATGTAAAGAGTAAATAAATATGAGATTTGTAGAGCTAATATTAAAAAAAGAGGTGAAGTCTTTCCCCCTCCTTTTTGACTTGGGTACAGACTAACACATGTTCTAAAGAATAAACCATCAAATATCCTCTATATGTAAGCCATCTCTCATTGGTTGCAAGTAAGCTACAAAATTTATGTTGACTGCACTGTGGAAGGATCAATGCCACTGACACCTTGATATTTGCTCCCACTTTCCATTTACTTTTCACTTGTGACTTTAAAATATAAGTGACAATGAAGCATTGTCTCTATGGTATATAAATGGGAGCTTATTTCCTGCATTTACTCTGGTTTTCCTAAGGGAAAGGGGATTTACAGTTAATAACAAATCCCGTTCCACATTTGGATTATTCCTGTGTACAGTAAAAACTCCTTGAATTTCAAATAATGCCAATTTCCATCTCAGCTGGAGAGGCGGTGGGGACCCTGGCGCGTTTTTTATCTCTGAACTGTAAGTGCTATGGTAGAGGACTTGGCCACGTGTCACCAAGGCTGGTGATAAGCAAACGCTTGCAGAGAGGCCCTTGCTCCCTAATCTTCACAGACCTGTCACCCCACACTACAACAGTCTCCACAGCAGGTGAGTCGCAGTGATCAGCACCAGGCACAGCAGGTCCTGCTGTCCTGCTCCTTGCTCCCTGGGCTGCTCTGTGCACAAGTAGAATGGAAATGTTCACCACCCTTGTTTGCTATCAGTAATGGATGGGCGTATAGAAAATTATTTAACTGATTACCAAGTCTGTCTCTAACACTGTTTTATCAGTTGGCAGCAACTTGCAGAAGGAACCCAGCAGACAATACTAAACCTACACTCCAGCATTACATAACTAAAATCTTCATAGGAAGGGAGAGACAAATAAATAGAAACATGCCCTCCATTTTTTTAAAGAATACATTTCTTACAAAAGCTTTTTGTTTTTCAATAAAAGAAATTGAACAAGAGGATCATACTGAAACTGGAGCAAACAAAGGTGTTAAAACTATCAAAAACTGAGATAGCAGCAGAGGTATTGTTTAGTTTTGCTACTGCGATATTCCCTCTATTTAATTGTTTTACCAGGTTTCTTTCTGGGACATCCATTATTACACTATACTGATATACATTTAATCCTAGTACAACTAACTATATTTTCCCTTTAACCAGTATCGTAGTCTCTGCCAACAGAATTAAACTTAATGAAATATATCAGTATTGAAGACACAAATGATCACAGTTGCTTTGCCTACAAAATAATTATAACCACTAAAGATCACTCATGTAATATTCCAGTGATATTGTCTAGAGAAAGGGAACAGCACAGTAGTGATATTCAAACAGGAACCCAGCACCCCCTCAACCCTGGAACCACTAATAACTTCAGCTGGAACAATTGACAGAGGGGAAATGAATCATTCCCTTTGACAAGAACAAAACCATATTAAAATGTAATAGTTTATTAAACAACCGACTTCAGAAGTTAAATTACTAAATTGTATCTCCATGGGTTTTGAGAAGTACTGTCTGATCACAATAATGGATTGCCTACAAACTTTTATCTTAGCCATTGCCTCCAGAGTTGCTGTATTTAATTATTTAAACATTGTATTAATGAAACATGTTATACTGGTAAGAAAACTACTTTTATCACAGCACATGAAAGAAAAAAAAGAAGTGGTTTACACTGCACAACTGCATTTGCACCCTCATTGCAAATAGCAAAAGGCATCCTCTCCTTGATTCTCTGTTTCTAACTGTTATGCAGAACTAATTTAATGGCTACCATTGGTTTTGATTCTGACCTGTTTAAAAAAAAAGAAAAGAATTGAAACCATTTAAAACATTTTGATGCACCTGTTGTGTTGCATTATGACCCACTGTGATTTCAATTTATGTCACATGAGAACATGCCACTAAAGCACCAGATTGCACCATGTGCAAAAACCCTAGCAGTGCTGGAAATTGATGTCATAACACATTTTACAATACATATCTGTTCACATAATGCTCTGAACACATAAATTAAGATTAAAAAGAAAAGGAAAAAGAAATTAGTCATGGCATGAATGAGGTTAGAACCATTCTGATTTGTACATGTGTCCTTTTGAAGCTGGAAACCTCTGCTGCAGAACGAAGACCTCTGTCATTTGAGCTGTTGAAAACCCAGTTGCAGTAGCAGATTACCAACTTTTTTAGTGGATCAGCCACAAGAGGGAAGTAAAACAGAAGCGAGTTTCAGGTGTTTACTGACTGAGTGATATTGTAAACTAAGAAAACTTGGAAAAAGTCCATATTCTGGATCTAGTAGGACCTAAAAATGGATTGCTTCTGCTTATCTCTGCTCAGTGTTGAAACCTCTCCCTCATGTTCTTTTCTGATCCTATCTTCTCCAGCTGCCATTCTGTCTTTCTCCTTGACCAACTGTCCCAAGAGGGATAATAGGATTTGGCAAAGCGCTCTGAAGCATGTGAAAGACCAAAACTTAGGTACTTAAATGGAAAATGAGAAATGAAAAAAATATTAATCATATGAGCTTGCAATTAAGGGCTTCTTAAGGGCTCTGAGAGCCCTTAAGAAGAGAGACTTGGCTTGGAAATCTGCACTATGAACACACTATTTGAATAATCATGTTTTGTGGAAAAAGAATTCAAATGCACTGAAGAATCCTGTACAGAAGAATCCAGCAATGTTTTTTCTTCTCACAAGGCACAAGAAAAAAATATACCTTTGGAAAGCACATTTTGCAGACCTGCAACCTCTTCATTGGAAAAGTGGCAACAATAATATTTCTCTTCCTTACAGTTGTATTGCAAATGTTAATAATTACAAAATTCTGAAAGAACTGCTTGGAGAGCATTTAAAAGGCTAAAAATATTAAAAAGCCATTCCTTAACTGCTTAAACAGTGGCTTAAAAATCCAACTGCTATTACGTAGCAACCCTTTACAGCCAGAAGAGCAGATGCACTGTGGATTAAACCAAATAAAAAACCTTTTCCTCAAGGAAGAAAAAACGTAACCATGATCTGAGTTCTGCTTGCAATCAGTGACATTTCCAGTGATGTACTGTCTACTTTTGACTACTGTCCTTAAAAACAGATGTGAACTATTTGGAGAGCAGATGTCAGAAGAGAATGAGAATGACCAAAAAGCAAGACCTCAGAATGAAGAGTGAGGGCATTGTAGTTATTCTATCTAAAAGTAAAGAAGAATGAGAGAGAAATGATAGCAGCTGAGAGGTATGTAAGGGAAAGTGAATAATCTGTATGACAAGCCCAATGTGGATAGGACAAGAAATAATAGCTTTGAGTCGTAGCAAGAGGGATTTGGGTTAAAGATTAGGAAAAAAAATTGTAATTGTAAGGAAAGTTAAGCACTAGTGAAGAACACTCACCTCACCTGAGGAGGCTGTGGGATCTCCACCGCTGGGAGATTTCAAGAACAAGTCATGCAGATATCTTTCAGGCACAGTCAAGGTCCTGGTATTTACATGGACTAACTGATGAAGAGAGTCCTGTTTCCTGTGTTTCTAAGCCGTGCTGTATAATATGTACAGATGGTGAGAAATGGGGTTTTTTTGTGTGTGTGATATGTACAGAGACTAGCCACTTAATGTGTGGAAGACATTAATGAAAAGCAAGGTTAATAGACCTTCCAAAAACATTCACCCTAATTTCAGTGTGGGGAGGTGATATCCTGCCACTGAGGGAATCCTGCTCAACTGACAGAAAAAGAACCAGGAAATTAGTTCTCCCTGGAAATTTCCTTCTGTGAAGTAGCCAAGCCCACAGGATGACTTTCCCAGGATTGTTCTCCTTCCACTTACGAGCATCTGCTAGGAAGTAGCTCAGTGCAGACTGAATAGATTGCATGCTGGTGAATTTGTGCTCCAGGAGGACAGGAAGGAACCTGAGTCTCAGAGGGGTTCTGTTGTGTTATGACAGACCAGTTATTGAGAGTTTGCACTGAGGTCTTCTCTCTGGCCTGGAAGACAAACAGTGCTTTGAGTTCTTCTGCAGACTGAAGCAGAGATTATGGGGCTGGAAAATGGCCAAGGGAAAGGAATTTTGCAGGGAGAGCATGCCTTATGGAAGACTTGTACTCAGTCAAGGCTTCTACTTATCTTTAATGCCCTGCACCTGCCACATAGCATGGCTTATGTGTTACAGTTTCTCTTTTTCTATGAATAAGCCTGTGCTAGAGGAAGAATTTCAACTAAGATTTACCTATTCCTCCCAGGAAAATTGTGGTTTGCCTGGAAGATCAACAAAGTCAGGCTACCATGGCTGTGAGGTATGTGGTCCATATATGATGTAAAAAGTTTGTCTTGGATCACTGGGTCTATAGATCATGGGACTATACAGGTAGCCTGTGCATAGCAAGTGGATGTTTATCCAGGATTTCTGGGTTGCAGCTCATTGGTGTATCTTCATGAATTGTGAATGCCTTGAAATATTGAGCAAATTGTTAGTGTCCATGAATTTTGCTTAGAAAGGGAAAACATATCAGTCTTTTTGCAGGGCTATGGATTCAAATTTGTTCAATGCATAATGGCTTTTCACAGAATGTGACTATCAAAGGCAGCTTTGGGCACTGTGGAGAGAAAACCTAGGCAAAAAAAAGTAGGTTAGGATCTGTGAAAACCAACATGTATAAATATATCTAGAGCTGAGATACTGGTAAGGACTAGCAGAGGATTAGGAGATAATGAGCTTTTCGATAAAAGTAGCATGAGGGATGATGTTCTGTCTCACCTAGGTAGAAAACAACCAGAGAATCAGGGGAAACTGAAAATATTGGAGAAAATCTGCATCTCTACTCAAGGAAATTAGGTAAGATTGTCCTTTTCAGGGTTGCAAACAAAATTGACAGATTTTCCAGGATCTTGACTCAGGAAGGTGCATTTAATTACAATACTAATTTCAGGAACCACTCCCTGCTAAGAGCATCTTGGTTCCTAATGAGCTTTTGGAAATTTGGAGAGCAAACTGACATGAGATTCACTACATCCACATGAAGTAATGAATGCTGGTGTCATGAGCCCTGTGCTGTAGCCACACCTGTGGTTCTGGTCTCTTTCCTCTTGCTTCTTCAATTGCACCCTTCTTAGATAGCCTAAAGAAAAGGTGAGAAGGGTTCACAGACGGAAGAAGGGTGAGGAGAAGATCTACCCTTTTGATCAGAAAATGCACAACTGATACAGAGAAGAGGCAAATTTCACACAGGTGTTTGTGCACTTCTGGTTCAAGTGGATCCTCAAATACTCCTGTTCTCATAGGCCGGCAGCCTTTGAGGAGCAGCCAAAACAAGTGCAGTATAACCTTTAATGCAAACCTGGTAGGAAGATTGCACAAAATTCTGTCCCCTTAATTATATGAGAAGCTGGAGCAAAAAGTTTCCCTTCACTGGATTTCTTTTATTTTAACACACATAATCAATTCTATCTCCCAAAGATTTTTGTCTGTGCTTTGTTTTGGGACCCTTCTCATGACTGTTTATCTCATTTCCTCCTATTCTCCTAGTTCACTTCCTTCTTCACTGAAGCAAAACCCAGTCCATTTTAAACATACAACCCCACTTTTCCCACTAGAAAACTGCACACTGCATTCATCATGGGCTGTGGTTACTCATTGAGGGGCAGGGCTTACTTGAATGCCTTTTAAAATAACGGGTAGGGAGGGCAGGATTTTGGAATATTAGGATGCTTTTTGTCAGTGTACCACAATACTGCTGCTCGAGTCGTGACTGCAAGAGAACTAGGAGTCACCCAGCAATGGGGATCTGGGGCCAGATTATTGACAGTTGCCTATAGAGCATTTTGTTCTTTGTGTTCTAGGGAGTAAATAGCATTTTGGGTATCTGCTGACGGCCAGTCCCTCATTCGGGAGAGTGGAGGTGTGATATTACACTTCTGCTTTATCCAACTTGTCCTCCAAGTGGTAAATATGTGTGTGGGGGTATGCACATATGTAAAGAAAACTTAAAATAATATTTGAAGGACTTACAAAATCCAAGATTCCATAATCTTACTTACTAAAGAAAAAAAGAAAAAGAAACCAAAAAACCCCTCCTACATATGAGCAGATAAACAGTACTGTACTTCAAAATACTCCTGGGATAAAGAAAAGCCGGCTGGTCTTAAATATGCTAACAAAATTATGCTGCCATGAAACAGTGTATTTGAGGACTTCAGCCAGATCAGCTACTCATAATATTCTCTGGTTTTGCCGACGTATTTTGATATGAGAAAACACCTGTAAATCATGATGTAAGAATGTACCCTGGGCTGTACTCCATTCTAAAAACTTTCAATAGCCAATATATCAAATGTATAGCATACAACATGTCTGAGTGTTAGGAAATGAAGTGCAGTTTTCCCTCTGCTCTTAAAAGTGAGGAAGTATTCATCCTCCACCTGCCCTTTTTCCTGTCCCCTTCAGATCTTCTGTGTCTCAGAGGTTCCCACAATTCTGACTTCAGCTATCTTTAATCAATTAATTCCAGCAACATTTTTTAATTCAAACCCAAAAGAGATCAGCCAAATTAGAATGGTGTTAAAGTTGGTGAAATTAGATGGACTTTATGGTTTAAAATACAGATGTGTTTTGTGCTAAAAAGCAATATTTATGGCCAAAAAACCCATAAAATCCTTTTTTTTTTTTCAAGATAGTTGATCTACATTTACTGCCTGGACATATATTTTTCCTCATTGAAATTATTTGATGGGCACAGCTAAAGAATATTATATTCATGTCGTAAAAGGAGGATTTGACAGTGTATAGCATTTAGCAGCATTAGGGTAAGGTAGGGATATTTCACTGGGAAACATTATTTCGCTGGGAAACTGAAGATTACTGTTGCCTTTGAAACCAGAAGGTAAACTGATGCATTGATCTCACAGCATCCCAATATCAGATAGAGATATATCTTAAAATATCACCATAGTACCATTCTTCCTATACTTTCTAGGAAGGCTTGTCCTCTGAATTTTCTATAAACTGTCCTCTTAACCATTTAATCTAAACATTCTCCCCAGATTCTCGAAGGTATTATGTAGAGAAAAGTACTTATTAAAAGAACATGGCAGGCCTGTCTAGAACCGAGAAAACCAAGAAATTCACAGCTGAGATTGAAACTCCATCTTTGAGACACCCCATTGTGCTTTGTTGCATTTTAATAAGTGTTCATATGACCCTCTGCCAGTTAATTATGGGGATCTTTAGAATTTTGTTCTGGCCCCCTTGCTCTTCACTACTGATGTGCTTCTTTCACTTCTATTTTTAGGGACCTTAAGGTGACTTATCATTGTTAACCTGCTAACACCCAGATCTATTTTGCCATTTTAGCTGATCCTACTAAAACAGCTTTTAGTCTTTTTGTCTTACCTCCCTAAAGTGCAAATTTGGACCTTAACTGAATGTCTTAATAAAATATATATAGAGAGAGACAAAAATCACAAAAAAATCAGATCCCTTCTCTCTCCTTAAAACCACTAAAAATAGCTCCAAGGTTTCAGTTCCATTAGATAAAAATCTATTTATAATTTACAGTGTGGCCAAAGGAATTGAGATAGTGGTAGATCTTCTTTAGCCATATCCTTTAGAGGAGTTGTTTGGTAATATTTTTGGGGGTTTTTTTTGTTGTGATGGTTGGTTTACTTTGGATTTCCCAATTGAAAATAAAGAGAGATTATAAGAGGACTGTAAATATTCCTGTAAACATTCCTGTTGCTTTACCTCTCTTATTCCCATTTTAAGGTGCAAAAATTACCTTTTATAACCTACACAGAAGTAAGAACACTACACGTACCTAGGCAAATTTTTATTTAGGGCAGAGAGAAGGAAAAAAACCCACCAACCAACCAACCAACCAACCAACAAAAAAACCCTATGGAAGATAATGTTTCTTAGTACCTCCTGTAGCTGCTTTCTGCATCAAAATTTTGTGGGTTACTTCTGAAAGAAACATGTATTGGAAAAGGAATTAATTTCCTCTGAAATGTAGTCTGTCACCCATGAGGAAATATTGCTCTGCTTGATAAAATAAAGGAACCTCAAGAGGGGACAGAGTAAAACTAGACATCATTAATGAACAACTAAAATTCTGATTATTTGGAGGTTCCTAGATAAAATGAGGACAATTTTTTGAAACACTGTAGACAAACATTGATATTGTTATACATGTTTGAAACAATCATCTGAATCTTCTGAGATTTGTCCATCACTAGAGAAATTTAATGAATATTCTTTTAGTAGTGGAATTTTCCCATTGAATGCAAATAACTTCAAAAGTTTATTTTAAGAATGTTTCAGGCTTGTTTTTGTCAGACAGCTGGTAGATGGAAAGGGTTTCAAAAATAAAGAAAATTATATACAATGAATTACCAATTGCAGCAGACACCAAGAGATTAAATGTATTTTTATTGTGAGGACATAATACTGCTATAACCTAACC
This sequence comes from Acrocephalus scirpaceus scirpaceus, assembly GCA_910950805.1. Taxonomy (NCBI): domain Eukaryota; kingdom Metazoa; phylum Chordata; class Aves; order Passeriformes; family Sylviidae; genus Acrocephalus; species Acrocephalus scirpaceus. The sequence goes on along the minus strand of OU383774.1, from coordinate 88,714,484 downwards.
TTCTCCACCCCCATCGGGTAAAGAACACTTAATGAAGGAGAGGATGCCCCTATTAATCTGTAATCCATTTCTGGTCTATATAACATCCATTAGACATTCACTAGTAATTTCTTCCATCTAACCCTTATTTTGGAGACAAAAATATTCTTTCAACTTTTAATAAGAAATGACTGATAAGTAGTTGATTAATACACATTTCCTATTTTTTTAAAATATAATCAATAACATTTTGACACATTTATATTCCCAGTTACTTGGGGGAGGCCATTATGAATTTTTGTTTAGAAAATCTTTCAAGATGTGGATTACCAGGAACTTCTGTTCTTTGAATACTTGTCAAAATATACTTAGAAGCACTTTCCCTGCATGTAGCTTTTTTCTGAGAAGGTCATCCCAGTGGTGGAAATCCCACTGGTGTGTATGGGTTACAAATAACATGATTTTATGGTCCATTTTTTCCTACAATTTCCAAACTTCCTTCTCTCCCCATTCAGGAAATATTAGATTTCTCAGTAGCTGCTGGGCTAAGCCTTCATTCTGCCTCTACTCCTAAACAAAGTTAATGCCAGCTTGTTGTCTTTGTTTTTTTAGCTTTGGTCCGAAGCTCATTTTCAGTTTACACTCAGACATTTGATCAGCTACTTAGATTGTTTTATTAAATTGTCATTTAAAACAATAATTGTAGGAAGAATATCTTCTTATAGTACAGAATACATCCTTAAAGCTAAGAAAACCCCTGCTTTTCTTTTTTGTGAACAAGAAATGCACCTTTCTGTAAGCCTGAAACATTATCAAGTGAAGGGCTGAGCAATGGCAATATTTTTTTTAACATTCTGTTACTTCAGAGAACTTCATCAGTAAGCCTATGATTAACTTTTCTCTTTAAAAAAAAAAAAAATCTAACTTTGAGTTTTGCTTTTATTATATCTAAGGAGGCTGGGTAAAAATATCCCAGAGTAAAGCAATACTTCTCCTTAACCCTGTATGACTGTAAACACAATGGGTTCCTATGCTCATACATGCTGACAGGATATTACTGCTTTCCTTTGATATATAATTTTATAGTATCTGTTGCTAGTCAATTGCCCTTTGATATGCAATTTTATAGTATCTTCTCCTAGCTTTTTAGACCTTTTTTATTGGTGTTGGTTAAATCAGGTGTATAAAGCAAGAACATCAGTACGAGGAGTTTGAGTTGAATGAGAATGAGATGTCTACTAATTGTGCTGACAGGTTCCAAGTCCAGTGTTATGACAGAATTCTGCCACGTTTTCCCCCAAGTTTGTTAGTTAGTTATGGCTTGGCCAAAGCGCTACTACCAAAACTTTAGGCTCTGATCTTGCAGTCAGATTTTCATATGTGGGATCCTATTAACCTCAACAAGTTTTTAAGCAGATACTAACATCAGACGGCATGAATCTGTTCCAGGACAATTTCCTGAGACAATCAGCTGTGAAGTTTCTGAGAAATTCAGATAGGCTGGAGATCAGCAAACACATGAGTCATGCAGGTTTTTGTCACAGTAACAATACTTGCCCATGTGACTTTGGTGGAGCCCAGGAAGCTTGGTGACAGTGTCTTCCATTCCTCTCTTTCTCTGGATTTTTACAAAGATATTTACAAATGCACACCTACATACATACATACATATATATGTGTATATATATATATACCAGCATCATGGAGCCAATTTACATACATGTATATGTATTATAACAAGTAAGCACTCATCTCCTGAGTGTGTTTATTGAATTTCCTATTTGGTATATATTCTCTGTTTGAGATGATCTGTTTTCTCCAAAGGCTTCTGGGCATGCATATGACTTATCTCAGTTATGTCACCTCATTCAGGTAAAGCAAAAAAAAGAGAGAAAAATGAAAAAAACTTAGAATTACAGAGTCCTTTGCATTAAAAATTATACACATAAGTAAATCTATTACATGCCCAAGTGCATGGGGTTTTTTTGGTTTGGTTTGCTTTGGTTTATTGGTTTTGGTTTGTTGGTTGTTTTTTTGGTGGTTTTTTTTTTTTTTAATAATAGTGAATTACAGTTAGGTTATGTAAGAAAAGAGTTCTAAGAAGTCCACTGATAGCAACATTATATGTCTGCCAAAGAATGAAGTCTTTGTTTCTGGACTTTAGGCTGGTATTTTCACAGTTTTCTTTCTGTGGAAATGATAAATGCAAAACTAACTTCCAAAACTCCCTCACCTCTTTTACTTATCCAGAATATGACTGCAAGATATATCTCTAATAAACCAACCTAAAAAAGGAACTGATTTCCTAACAGCACCAGAATAAAGTTTGCATTAATTCCTGGTTAAATACAACAGTTAGATAATTAATAAAAAAGTTATCCAGAACAGTAAGCACCTTCTGGAGTTGAGATTATTTTACTTTACCATAATGAATATCACTAGTTTAAAAAGTAGCATATATCCAGAAATAAAGAAACCATACTTCTGTTAATTTTCTTGAGTATTTTACATAAAAATCTCATATATTTCCAACTCATACTCATGTAACCATTTATTTAATCTATTTTTAATTTCAATTCAGCTATCGACATAATGCAAAATACTCTGTGCAACAAAAAACTTGCCAGGACTGTGAGTTCTGAAATAAATGAACTGGGATATTCTGTCATAAAATACTGGGTTTAGCTTCTCTTAAAACTTGTATTTATTTGTTAAAATGAAATAATGGCAAATATAAAGTTGGAACTAATTTTTGTAAACTCTGATTAAAGTGCAGAGGTGGTAACTTGGAAAACTTCCCAGTCACTCCTGAGGGGTGAAGCAGGAGGATTAGAGATACTGAGTGAAAACCCACAGAACTGATCATATCCCCACTGTATCCTTTTAAAAACCTTGTTTCTTATAAATTTAGATGCTTTGTAGTTTCTTTACAGCCTCATTTTTTTTTTTTAAAGAAAATGTGAAATCACTACAGATAGCTTCTTTAAGTTGTTCCTAAACTCCATTTGACTTTGTAAATATCTCTGAATAACAAAACATGCAGGGCTGGATCCTGCCAGGTGTAGGGAATCCTGTGGCGGTTTATCAAGGTGAATGTATGTAGCTGAAACTCAAATTTGGCCTTACCCTCCCTTACATGGAGGCCAATGTGTCATCCTTTTTTTACCTCTTTTCCTCCAAACTTTGGTTAGATCTGCCCTCATTCCCCAATTCTCTTTTTTTTTTTCTTTTTTTTTTCTTTTTTTTTTTTAATTAAAGAGGCTAGGAAGGAGAATTTTCAAGTCACAAAACTCTACCAAGCAAGGATCTGTATAGTTTTGCGAAGGCCCTGCATCTCTGATCATTTTGGAATCTCAGAAATTGATGAAAAATGTGGAGTTGAAGTTACATATGAAAGCTGGCAACAAAACTTGCTAAACTGAGCAGAGAGTGTTGCAATTGACCATCTACATTCCCTAAAACTTTGCTGAACAACTCGCTGTTACTAACATTACCTACCACAAAGGCATGTGGCACACAAAAATCATAATTTTGTGTTTGTAAATCACCATGAAGATGATAAAATTGCATGTGATGTCAGTGCTCTATAAAACTTGCTACTGTATGAAATATTTTTTTGGTTTTGTTTTTTCTTTGGAGTTATAATTCTAGTCTACCTTACTAAGAAAACAGGATAATCCATATTAAAATAAACTGTAAGTAAAACTAAAATTTGCCCTTTGTTTGAGGTAAATTTTATGCTATTTTTACTTCCCATTAGAAACATTCCCCCTCCCCCCCCAAAAAAAAATCATAGACAGGGGATAGCACAGCTTTATAAGAGAAATGCACTTTTGAGAAGTAAGTTTGCATCATAATGAGTCTTTCAGAGTTCCTGGTGCATGTCCAAAAGACGGTCCAGAGGCTAAAACAGAGGTCATTCCCCAATGCCAACACCTCCTCCATATGATGGGGTAGCAGCAGCAAGGAAAGTGCTGTACATTCTCTCTTGTAATGCAAACTGGCTTTAAGATAAATACTAATATTTAGAGAAAGAAATATTTACTGATATTCCCCATGCCAAAAGCTGCAGCTGTAACTGCAAGGCATGTGAAGATGGTAAAGCAGCCAGACCCTTTCCTAAGAGTGTTTTTAATTTTTTTTCACTAACAGTAACGTGCAACTGATTTTCTGCCTAAATATCTCTAAAGGGCTATGGAAATTGAAGTCCTTCAAAGCTGTTTAATGTTTCCTCAGATTCACAATAAAATTCTGCATTACAGATCTCCTAGTAAAATCTCTGAAGCATTGCAAGCGGTACTTACATAATTTTCTGTTAAGTCAGTATTTGTGTATTCAACACCTAGAAAATAAGGAAAGTGAATGTGGATAGGGAAAGGAAAAAACAAAGGAGAAGGGGGAAGGGGGAGGGAGGGAAGGGGGTGGGGGGAATAGACAAACCCTACCCTGAAACAGCCATGCAGCTATTAAACATATGCCAAAGTAAACAATAGTGTGAGGGTCTGCCATAGCTTTGCCCTGCAGGTAGACGGCAGGCGGCACAGAAGGAAAGCAAATGGCAAGGAAAAGAGAAAGACTGTACAGGATGTGGATGAGATGCCGAGCCCTGAGAGCATGAACGGCCTGATTGTGATCCTCAAGTCACACCATCAGCCATGCAAAACAGGACATACCTTTCTGGCTTGCTGGTTCTGTCGGCTGAAACAAAGCAGTCCCATTCTCAGCGGGAGGCCAAATCAAAATGAAATTTTATTTAGTCTGCACTGTCCCCAGATTGGGTTTCAGAATGACTGCTTTAGGAGATAGCATGGATGTGGCTGATGCATGCTTTGCATATGAAACTGCAATAGAGGAGGAAAAAAAAAATCTACATAATCAAAAAAATCTGTGCCGTGTGGATGGCAAAAACCCCTGGACGTCAATGAAGCAGCTACAAAGGATGTTTTAAAAAATGACCTTCCTGGAAAAAAAAAAAAAAAAAGCACATTTGTGCTTTGCAATACTATTTTCAATAAATACCTAATAGATCACTTTGCATATAATTATTCAGAAGCTGCCCTGAGAAACTGAAATATCAAATAATTTTTCTTTTTTTTTCCTATTTTTTCTTTTTTTTTTTCTTTTTTTTTTTTTTTTTTTTTAATCATGGAATTTAATCAGAATTACATTTTGGAAACAAATCCAGAGAAAATGCATATCACAAGAAGATTTCTGTGTCTTGCAGTGGCTAGGAGTGATTGCATCTCAAAATCCTCATCAATTTAATTTTTAAGTTCCTGATTTCTAGAGTACCTAAAGAAAGGCCTACTGCAGTAAAGAACATCTACTTTTTGTACCACTGATCTAATGCATTCCACCTTGCACTTTTAAGAAAGGACCCATTCTTTGATTAGACACACTTAATTTTACAGACTATTAATAAATAAAAAAGATCATCAACTGATCACACAGTATTTTCATTAGAAGTTAGAAATAACTTACAAAGGCAAGGAATAGTCTGCAGAAAATGCAAGGCATACACCGTGTAATGCCTTTGTTGTCAGTTATGCTGCAAATGAGATTTTTCAAATAGGATTTGCAGAGGCAGGGCAGTGATCAGCACAGTGCAACATCCAGGAAAGAGAAGTTGAGCACAGTATTCTGTGAAACAAGGGGGCAGAAGGGAGCCTGTTTGTAGATACATATTATTATCCATAGAAAACACTTATCACTGCTTGATTTTGCTACACCAGCTACTTGGAAGTAGGTGATACCAATAATTTTGTAAGTGCACATCTGTGTGGGAATGTGTGTTTGTATTTATCTGTGTGCAGGGCATGTAAGCCTGTAGTCTGTGCACATGTACACGCTTGATGCTCACACTGTAAAAGACAAGCAAAAGGCAGCAAAAACAATACATGTTTTCAATTGACAGATATTCCTCTACTGGGACAAACAGTGCTAATGCTGCACTCTATATAGATTATAGACAGCTAAAGAATGGGATGGAAAAAACCCCAAACCCCTAAAATCTTTCAGAATGCAAAAATGGAAGATCCCAAATAAACAATATAGATAAAAACTTGCAAGCAATAATGAGATACAGTGCAAATCATTCACACAATGTGCTTTCACACTGCGCTGACGGAAGTCACTGACAACAATGCAACCATGTGCAGATACTCCTTGGAGAAACAGTTGAGTAAATTTTGTAATTCTATCTCCAGTGCTTTGCAGCCTGAGTTTGAGACTTGCTGGAACAAAACATGAAAATATTGATGTTTTAAAAATTAAGCATTGAACATCATGGAAGGTAACTTCATAATGAGTTCTCCTATTGCTATTTAAAGCTAGAAATCCATAAGGAGCACAGTGAAAAATATAACATTTGTTCTCCTTATGTCTTGGAACAACTGTTTTTATATTTGTAATCATCCTAACTGTTGTTCCAAACAAGACATTCAGATAGTCCCTAGCTTCATGCTTTATCTTATTTATTCTGATGCATATCTTATATAGCAAAGCTTCGTCTGTATTGAATTAATTTGATTTTTTTTGAGTGTTATTATTTTTATAAATGCTGCTTTTTTTCCCTTCACAGAACTTCCCACTTTAGGGAAAAAGCAAGATGTGATTGCTTTAAAAATAGAAGACCAAATACATAGCTAGTATTCCCAAAATTCAATGCACCTGGCATTCACTTTATACCTAATAAGCATCCGTGAATATGCAAATGTTCAATGTCTCTAGTAACCTCATTAATTTATTCCTCAGGCAATCAAAGAATGTGAACCAGTCCTCTGCTACTAATACTGGAAGTGGTACGCTGCTCAGCATTGCTAGAATAATCTGAAAGCACATTCTGCATATTGAAAAACTGTTTCATCTTTCTTCCTTCCTTTGCCACTGTAATTCAAACAAAGACTTCCTACCTCAGTTTACATAGCTGACAGCAAAAGTTGAAAAATGCCAAAAAATAATTAAGACATATGTATTATCTCTCTCTCTGTATATATATGTATGTGTGTGTGTGTATATATATATATATGTATGTATGTATCCATGTGCACATATGCACACTGGGAAGATAAATAGTTTAAAGAGATCTCAACAGAATTCTAGTCTGAAAACTACCCGAGTTTTCTTATTTATTTGAAAAAGGTGAAGCTTGGGCAGGATGGAGGAGTGAGGAAAAAATGACCTGCCTCCTACTCTGCAGAGCAGCTGAATAATCTTTTCCTTTGCCCACATTAAAAGCCCTGAATAATGTTTATAAAATGTTAGGGAATCCCGGTAGGTTTCCTATTTAACAAGCCATGTATGACAAATCACAGTGTAATGTACTACGTTCTTAATCTTTAATTAGAATGTGAATATCTGTGCGAGAACGCAGTTAACTTTGACACATTAAATCTTCTGGTTAAAGTGCCTTACAGGAAGTGCAAAGATGAAACACTGCAACAATCTACTGCCTCTCTCCATTCACCCAGACAGTTGGGGAAGGATGATAACATCTTGTAATACCTGCTCTGTAGTAATTAATCGCTGTGGTATTTAGGACCATTCAAGTAGACAAATATGACAGAGACAGGGACAATTAGGAACCTTGTTCAAGCTACATTAACTTTTCCAGCTATTACAACACAGCAGCTCAAGTTTGCTTGTAAAAGCTGCAGAGGGATTGTTATGCATTAGCCGTGCGATTATTAATGAAAGAAAAGGAGAATTGTGTTTATTGTAGTTTGAAAATTGCAAATAAATTTCAATTATCTGCTATGTCATTTTGTTAAACATGCATTCTGGAAATGCCTTTGTACTCTAAATCATGAGCTACTTAGAGCAAACTAATACTAGAAAGCCTTTGGGAGATACAAAGTCAATATTTTTGTTGATCTGGCCTTCTTTCTTGTTGAAACCAGAGACAGACAGAGCTACCTGGAGATATTTCAGATAGTTAGTGAACCCCACAGACCCCGGCATTCATCCTGACTCCATGTACCAACAGGCAGTCAGATCAGAATTTGACACATCACTGGTGGAATGTGAGTTCTGCTCCATAAGAATAAGAAATCTCAACTCTCTTACTGATGACATGCATAAAGTGCACACAGATAGATAAACAAGCAACGGTGCGGTGAGAAAGCCCTTCATAAAGCCCTTTGCCTCTTTCCCATTATTGCCACAGTCATCACCAGGACAGACAGAATGAAACTCAGGGAAAACCTTAGGGACTTGGTATGGATTACATATTGTAAAGGTTACTCACTCTGCTTCACTTTCCTATCAATGAGGAAGCACTAAATGCACTGCAGAGTTTAAACTTTATATTTTAACTATATATTTGAGGCAGAATAATTTGCCATTGATGTTTGTTACTGCATGAATACATATCAATTCTCAGTATTAAAGGAGGACTGTCAGAAAACAACAGAACTGGGCAAACATTGCAAAGACTTTCGCATGAATATTCACTTGGTGGCTGTTTTCTTAAAAAAAAAAATTAAAAAAAGAAATCACCTAAACCTGTGGCCCTTTTATGTTCACTTTATATGAATATTTGAACTAGAGTTTCTTAGCAGCATGAATGCTTTCAGAAAGCTAATTTGAAAGTCATACGTGCAAGTGTTTGTGGAAAACGAATTCTAAATTTGCATGTGCAAATATTTGCACTGGGTATGCTGTCGTCTTCCCCCAGTCAGGGAGAAGCAACGCTGCCACGTGTCTCACCCCACCAATACTTCCCAAGGAACCCAGCTTGAGTTTCAAATATTGTGTCAAATTTGCCCAGTGAACTTGTTTACAATCAAGCCCCAAAGCAGAAAAAAAGAGAAGTGTTAAAAGTGTATGAAATGTACTTGAACAACAAATGTTTGCAGCAATGGGAGATGCATAGCTGGGCATTTCAAAAGCAGGAACAGAGGCAGACTGGCACAAAAAAGAGTTTGTTAGTAGTGTTCACTCACTTCTGGTATGACTGTTTTTACCTCCTCTTTCCTTTCAGAGGGTGAAAAACAAAACTGAGGGGTAAAAATGCCAGTTAGGACAAGGAAACATTTTGTGCCAATCTTCTCAGTTTATGGTCAATCTATTGAAATATTACTCTTCAAATTCAAAACATTTGTGAGGCTTGAAATTCTTTCTGAAGGAGTAAGACAGGACTCCACCATTTATTTGAAGATGGGTTTCCTTTTCTTTTCAGTTTTGGTAGTTGCAAAGTACATTGCCTCACACATGCCATTTTCTGCAACCTACATCATTGTAGTCTAGAAATAAAAAGAAAAGCCAGCTTAGCCCAGCATAAATCTGCATCCCCACCCCAGAATCCGTTGTCACAAAATGAAGGAGGGAGGGGGCTGGGGTGGGGGGGGGGGGGGGGAAGGGAGGAAAGCAGCTCAGTGCACAGCAACAATTCCCCCTCTCAGCTGAGCTGCAATGATGTCAGCTTTCTGATTACAAACTGCTTATTTATGCTTCAACAGCTGCCAAGAGCAGCAAATAAGTGGCTAAAAGAGTGTCTAGACCAGGCATTCAGGCCTCTATTGTTTGCTGGTTGTTACCTGGTTGACAGCGATGGGTACAGCTGCCTGGTGTGAAAGAGAGCAAGGGATGGGGAGGCAGTGATTGACAGAAGGGCCCTCGGGGTCAGGCACAGCCAGCCCCGATGGCCCCATGGCTTTATGTTCCCCGGTCTAAAGGGAAAGCGATGGCTCTGCCTAGAGGTTGGAGGTGAAAGGAAATGTTTGAGGGTAATGAAAAAAATCCTTTAGCCAAATTTGTGATCATGAACAGTTACTCTGGGGAATTTAAGACCAAGTGTTAGGCAGTTTTCTCTATATACAGAAATTGTTATTGGTAACCACCACAGGAATAATAATGTGTTACATGTACGTGGGTAAAAATGTATCTATGTGCAGTCCTTCACACAGGAGCTTGAAACTGCTGGTGGTTTTATTTTTATTTAAGTTAAAACTGATAATGCTGCTAAAACTGGTACTATGCCCTGTGCATTCTGCTTTAGGGCTAGCTTTAAAAGCATTCCCAAGCTTTTCTGAAAAAAATTCAGGTGTTTGGGAGGCAAAAATAAATATTCAGATTAGACTATCAAAAGCTCTCATACACTTAGTGAGTTTTGCTCTATGCACTTATATTTTGGAGAGATGGTGGCTCTAAAAATAACTCAGTGGGAACAGCTGGACAGTGAGCAGGCTGACCAAAAACCCCTTTTTTAGTCCATATAGAGTTGTCCTCAGTCTGGTTTTGATCTCATAGATGTTAGTGTGGTCCAGGCATAATCCTACTGAAGTCAAAGGAGTGACATTGATCCAAGCCAACTGCAATCACTGGCAGGCTGACTGAATTTCTCACCTCCCACCCCACGGTGGGATACTGTTCAGCAAAAAAGCCAAAATCTCTCAGAAGTTTTAAAAGGATGAAGCCAATGAATTGTTTTTAATAGAACAACAAAACCAGTGTCAAAAGTCTTTGAACAATATGCAAAAGCTATGTAGATACAGTGTACCCTGGGAAAAAAAAAAAAATGAAACCTTTATGCTCACTAGCAGGTCTAGCTGCTATCTTAGTCCAAACATATGAAGATTAAGTTGCTGGGGCAGTCATGAACAGAATTAATCTTACTTTACTGTTTGGCATTTTCTGACACCAGGCAAAGTCCCATGCCAAGGAAAAAAGTTAATTTTCAGAGCTTGTTACATATGACAGAATTATTAAATGTTTTGTGACCATATGGTATAATTTTTTTTACCATATTTTTTAAATAATTTTTGAAATAGATTATAATTAACAAATGAGTAACCTTTCTCAGTGAAAGATAAGAAAACACTATAAAATAGTCTGGATGTCTCTAGCAGCTAGAGAGGTAAAAGTACGGCAGAGCACCTGAGTAGCAGAAGCTTAGTTTTGTTATACAGTTGGCTTTCTACATATCTGATGCAAAAGCTGTAACTGAAATGAAATCATGTTAAATTAGCTGTAAAAAATAAGTTGATTTAATTAAGCACAGAAAGACTTATTAGATATAATAAAATGTTAAAAAGTCAAATGATGTGCAGTTACATTTCAGCTAACACTGCTCAACAAATTCACTAAATTTATTCCTTTCAATAATGATCTGTTTTGAGCATTTAATTAGATAAATAATATTTAATCACTTCAGCAAATTTGAACTAGAAAAATTCCTTGTCATCAGAGGTGACTAATTCTTGCTAATATCCACCTTTAAAGAAAAGTAAAACTAGATGATCTTCCGGAGCAGCAAAGAGTATGAGGTACAAATGTATCTCTAGGCCTCATTAAAAAAACAAGGTTTGCTAAACAAACTATTATTTACAGTGAGAAGTGTGCATATTTTACTGGGAAGGAGCATTCACATGTTTGCCTCTTTTCAGCATCAGGCACTAAAAGTAGATGATAAGAAAAGATATTCAATAGATGTCCTATAATTCATCATAATACTGTTTCATTTAATAACTACTTTGCTGAAGTGATTGGCATGATTACAGGAAAATTACTTCAAATTATCCATCTCTTATCTAACATCTAAGATGTCCTAAACTTGCATGAGAGTTAGCATAATGGGACCTATTAATTACTAATGCTGTAAGTCCTTCACTACTTAAATATCCTTTCTACCAGGTGTGCTGTGTAATGCAAATAGAGAAATAGAAGCCAAAATGATCGTTTTCCAAGGCAGTGTCACTGACAGTTTAATAAATGAAATACCAAGTGCAAAAGTTTGTCCCACCCACCAATTGAAAATATCTAGAAATTAATGTATTTTCTCTGTATTTCTCTCCTCCTCATATGTGTGTACATGTATAAAAATAGGTATACGAACAGTATGTTGTATATATTGTATTTATTTCTACTCAGAGCTATGGATGTGCAAGGCTGCTACAAAAGATGGGCCACAAACATAGTCTCTGCCCTAAAAAAGCACCTTTTAATCTCAAACCCCTATACATAAAATGCTATCTGCTCAACAAAATTTACTCCTGTGAGCAGACGCTTTGAAGAAAAGAAGCATTATCTGGTAAGGGCAGGGAAGTTAGAGCCAAGATGGGCAGAAGCCATATTTGTCCCCTCTGCAGTCTACATTTAAAAGCCAATGTAAATTAGAGCAGCAGTCTTATACTTACACCCTTGGCTTTCTAAAAGCCCTGATGTAAACCATCATGGCAGAAAACAGGGACGGGTCCTTCCTATCTTTCTTTCCAGCCCACCTCTGACATGCCCATAATTCAAAGGGTGGCTATGCTGCTTTTAAAGTCACCTAAGATGGCGAATGTTCCTTGAGGGCCTGATTCTTCAGTATTTTACACCTCAGAAATAAACTGTGCAAAGTAGGCCCATGCAGTTACAATATTTGGTTTCTGCTGCTCTAAACGTCCGTTGTAGAAATATAGCAATGAAAAATCTTGCTTTATTTTCTTTACAGAACCCAACCTCAGGTTCATGAACCCCTGTCTTATCTCCCTCTCTTTTATTTGCTAGTTTTTGTATCACAACAGTGCCTTAAGTTCTATTAATTATATTTGTGATGTTGAATTAAATGTACAGAAAATGCGGGACAGAAAACAAAGAAAAACAAAAAAACAACCCCCTGAAACAAATGGTAAAAAGCATATAGAGACCCCAGAAAAAATTGATTGTTACTGATATATGGCAAGGCACCAAGCCTAAAGGTTCTGGGCTTTTTGACAAAGTCTGTCTTGAAGTGCAGTGTCGAAAAGGAAGGAAATTTCAGGAAGGAAACAGAATACTGCACTTCTAACACTCTATTTACCAGAAAATATAGAAAAAAAAAATCTCATCTACCATATACAGAAAATCTAAAAGGTAAAGATATTCTTGAACCATACCTGATAAACTGTTGGAAGGCTTTTTACTGTATTCTGTAAAAGAAATTCTTGTAATTGTTTCTAAATGTGCAAATGGTCTCAATGAACTAGGAGACCCACCATGAAGCAACATTTCTGTGAGAACATTACCTTTAAAAAGGCTGTTATCTATTAAGGGAGAGACTGAGAGTGAATTTTATGCTTTCATTCTGAGTGACCACAACCAGCTTATGGAATGATGCAACTTTAACACCTTATTTTTTACAAGTGAAAACGTTCAAATCTCTACTGTTCACGTTTTAACTTCAAGACAACAGAGTCTTTTTGAGATTCACAATAATTTTTCATTACATAGTAACTACTGAAATTATATGAAGTCTTCTGTGGCTGGTAGGCTTCCACAGAGCCACTCTGGTTTTCCTGCAATAATATAAACACAGTACTGCCAAACCAGGGATGCTGGAGTTTACAAGGGACTTTATCAAAACTCTAATACTTTATGCATTCATAGCTGTTTACTCTGTGGATAAACAGATGGATATTTAAGATTTATAATTCCACAACTACTAATAAGGACTCTGGTATTAGAGAACAATATTCCTCCAGTCCAAAAATTAGAATTCTCTAGTAAACAAAGTATTTGTAAGGAATTCCTCTGCATGATCAGGTGCAATTATATCTTTTTTTTTCATACATGATGTTCCAAAAGCCTATTAGCTGGTCAGTAGTTCTGGTTTTCAGTGCTGGCTGTCAGCCCTATTCTAAAATAAACGTGCAAGCAGTTGTTGAAACATCAAGAGTGCCATGATTGTTGCAAGCTTTGCTGAGCTCCCATGACCAGAAATCCCTTCCTTCCCCATGTTCCACATAGGCAAAGGTGCCTTCAAAACTAGTCTGAGCATCATGAAAAACAATCTTCTAGATCACCTGTTGAAAATACATGGTGTCTTCCACCTCAGCTCACTGAAACCAGAGATCTATCATATTTGTACACTGTTAAACAAGGTGGAGAAGTGATGGTTCCTAGAGAATCACTTTAATTTTTGCCTGACATAAGATACAGTAATTCCCAACCAGATATCTTGAACAGCATCATATCTTCCTTGGCTTTTTAGGAACTTAAAATTGTGCCAACATAATAGTGATTCAAGTTTGAGATATTTTCTTTTTTTTTTCCCTCTTCAGTGTTTCTCCACAGTTTAGTAGACCATGTATGTAACAAACCCATAGAATTTGCTGCATGTAATTTCCTCTACTACTTTACCTTAAAAAACCTTACAAAAACAATGCATAAGGGATGCAGTGGGATGAAAACAGAATTTGAAAAGTAATAATTAAAGCCAACACCAGTTCACACTGTTAACTAATAATAAGGGGTATGCCTGAGAAAGCAAACTGATTCAGAAGAAATTACTCAGACCTCTTATTTTTGGATCTATCTGCTTCTTTCTTCTGGTAGCCTGAAATTCCCGTATTCTAAGGGCTTTTAATTTAATTTAACATTAAAAAAAGAGCAATATCTCTGCTCTGAAAGTTCTTGACTAATTGTCCCAGGTACCACAACCTAGAATCAAGTGTCCACATGGAATACTGGAATGGAATGACGCTGGGAAATACCTTCAGTTAATTATCCCTAACTGGAAAGCAGTTTTGAAAAGTCTTCCTTGTTTTACAATCTTATCTCATGGCTTAGAGAGTCTTCTCCAATGGATTAATCAGAGGACAGGGACAACAGCAAGAGGAAGCAATGCTGGGAAACAAATCAAAGCCCACTGTCTGGGTAGAACAAGTGAAACAATTCTGAGGGTGAGTCCTTACAGGAACAAAACTATGGGGCCAGATTCACTGAGCATTGATCTCAGCTTCTGCAGTTGTTTGAAGAAAATCCTACCAGGAAAAGAGTGTTTTGGTGGGAGGTGTCACTGATACACTTGTGGTTCTCAATGCTTACCATATCAGCTGGACTACAGCCTTTTAAGAGAAAATAACATGAGTTTTTTTGCTGCTTGAGCTAAACAGTCTGGATTTCTATTTGAAATATCTGGAAGGTGAGTCCTTTGTAAGTCAGTTTGGGGGAGGATACTCAACACATACAGAGACTAATTGGCAGCAAGTAGTGTTGGTAACTCCTACACTCTTGAAGAACTCAGGCTTCCAGCCAGTTCTGCTGCTGCAGGAACTTAAGGACATTGTGATGCCCTTGAAACCTACCAATTTCTTTCTTTTCTTTTCTTTTCTTTTCTTTTCTTTTCTTTTCTTTTCTTTTCTTTTCTTTTCTTTTCTTTTCTTTTCTTTTCTTTTCTTTTCTTTTCTTTCTCTCTCTTTTCTTTCCTTCCTTCCTTCCTTCCTTCCTTCCTTCCTTCCTTCCTTCCTTCCTTCCTTCCTTCCTTCCTTCCTTCCTTCCTTCCTTCCTTCCTTCCTTCCTTCCTTCCTTCCTTCCTTCCTTCCTTCCTTCCTTCCTTCCTTCCTTCCTTCCTTCCTTCCTTCCTTCCTTCCTTCCTTCCTTCCTTCCTTCCTTCCTTCCTCCCTCCCTCCCTCCCTCCCTCCCTCCCTCCCTCCCTCCCTCCCTCCCTTGCAACTTTTGGTCTCTACTTATCTACTTACAGTCTAAAGCTCAGTGCAGGTTACTGGGAGGCCTGTGAAAAACGAGGCTGTTTTCCTAGATGCATTGATTGTACAGTATCCTGTGCATTAAGGGATTGGACTTGATAACTGTCTGAGCCCATTGGCCTATAAAAGGGCATCAGCAAGAAATCTGGTGGAATCAGGATACCAGCAGATACCTCTCTAAGAAAAACCAGGAGCCTTCTCTACTGCAGGTACAGGAGGTGCGTGTCCGTCCCTCCAAGGAGTTTGAGCTCATATTGGATGCCTGGAGTACAGAGACCTCAAAGGCAGTGTGTCTGTTTTGGGAACAGGGACACGTGCACTTGTGGCTGGACATTTCCTAGTGTAAATCAGCATAAGGTTTGCTGCATGAACAGGAGTCCTCTTCTCTGCCCTGTGGTTTCTACGTAAGGCAAGTGAAGTGCACCATGGAGTGCTCCCTTCTGTGGGAAAGAGATGCCCAAAAAGCACTACCCTGGCCAGGAAAGATGACTGACCCTGAGGTAATTACAACAACCAATCTAAGTGGAAGAAGAGCTTCTTTAATGGAGACATATCAACACTTTTTGTATCTCTGACTCAAAGCATTAGAAGTCTTGTTATTTCGCTGAGAAATGCTTCTTCCAGGTGACTCTAGGTGGCATGCTGAGTAGGATGTGCTGCTGTCAGAGCCCTGTGGACCTGAGAGTGGAGCCCTGTAAATAGTGCTTCATCATGCAAATGGGATGTTACCTCTGTGCAGGCAGATGGTGATATGAGTGGGCTCTAAGCTTCACTACCAAGATGAAGTGAGACAGCACTTGTGACAACTTAATGCTGACTGAGTAACATCAACACAAGTCTTCTTTTCTGTTGTAGCTGTCTTAGGATGTCAGAAGATATGGATCTGAGATTGAAAAGACACTTTTGACAGCGTAATGGCTGAAACAGTTTTGAAACATTTAAAGCAACAATAAAAAGCAAAAGAGGAAAGAAGGATGAGGATAATGGGGTGTGACTTCTCAAAGGACATGAGATTTTATTTTTCTTTGAATAATCTTGTGTCTTCAAAACTAGTTCTTTCTGAAACTACAAGTCACAATTTTCCAGTAAAAGTCTGCCACACACCTAGGTATCCTCTGAAGGCGGCACTCCATCTTCGTATTTTTTGACTGTAACTCTCACCCATTCATGTTGACTTCGTTTGGACAGGAATAATTGCGTTGAAAGATTTTTTTTAGGATGCTCATAGTTCAGATGCACTATGGCTTCCTAAAATCATGACTGATTTCAAAGCATAGTAAAATGAAACAATAAACTTAGAACTGCATATTCATGGAAAAAAAGCAGATGAGTTTAAATACAGCATCCAGCAATCTGTTTTCTTGGAAGTTTGAGTGGTTTTAGCATGATTGTGGCTTTTGGAAAATACATTAAAAAATCCCTCTGAAAAAACCCTTCTGATTTTCACACCTGAACTCCCTATAGAGGATTCCTCAATACTCTGTAGCAGTAATCCTCAGAAAAGAACAGATACATATACAAATATGATTAATGTTCTAGTAAATGATGGTTATGTCAAAATTATAATCACAGTGATTAGCATTTTGGCAGGCTTCATGTTTGACCTCTGACTTTGTAACTGAACACTTTCAATTTGTTTGGGTTCTTCTGCTTTGAATTTTTTGTTTTTATTTTGTAAAATCTATGTATTCATCTCCCCTCTACCTCCCTTCAAGAAAATATTTCTTTTTATGTCAAGTCTTTAAAAATAAAGAAACAAATCAGAAAAAAAAATCAGGAAAAAGCTTTAAAATTTACATTTAAAATTCATTCCAGACTTTTTGTATTCATTACTTTGATGTGGAGTTCAGAGGCTGTATTAGTCCTGTACTTCCCCACTGCTGTGTGACTGGACTTTCTGAACACTATTGCACACAAATGAAACTGTACTTTAAAAAAAAAAACCACAACAAAAACCAAACAGGTTTCAAATTCAGCTACTGTAGGGGGTAGAGTAAATAAAAGGAATTTAAAATCATTAAGAGAAATTGATAATGCTAGCTATTGTTTTCTTCCTCAAAACATTTAAGGTTTTTTTTTCTTTTTTTTTTTTTTTTTTGTATTTAGCACATTACTACATTTTCCCCCTGTTAGAAATGAAAGCTATAGGCCCAGTTCTGTCATGGCGGTGAGCAGGCAGTTGGATACGGTAATGCATGCCTGAAGCCTTCACCAAGGATGATAAGCCTGCATGAATTTTACGAGTCTCAGTATCAAGGTTGCCCTCGCCCAAGGGATTTAAGAATAAGGGGGGAAAAAAGAGAAGGCAGATGTATGAATAACTGGCATTGTAAATCTTCACCGTGGCAACCTACAGCTAGAAAAAGTCTGTGATGGGTTCATGACTTGAGAAGAAAGCGACACAGCAGAATGTGAATGGATTTTCTTCAGCTACTTAATACACTGCTTAGAGCAGCTTAAGGGTGTGCATGTGAGAGAGAGTATGTGTGTGAGAGAGAGAGAGAGTGTGTGCATGTGTGTAAGGAGGGGGGATCTGTGGAAATTAGTTAGAAGGAATTACTAGTGTTATACAGCTTGCTAGGACTTTTTTTTTTTTTTTCCCCTTTTTGGGGGAGGCTGTAGGGGAGGAGGAATACCATTTAGTCTCAGAATATAAATGACTGGATTTTGCTTGGGAAAAAAAAAGATGGTGGGGGAGGTGCATAGAATTATGCAGGCAAGTAACAATGAGCAAATTGGACCCTTAACAATACAGCACAAGGTCATAGTGAAAGTCACCAGAGTGGGGTTGTGGGGGTGGCTGGTAGTAGAAAACAGATCATGATAAATAGCTTCCCATTTTGCAAAATCTGGTAGTTAATGAAAATAAGATGCATTTGAGTTGTCTGTGAACACCTGATTTTTTTCCTCTATCTCTCTCTCTCTCTAGTCCTGCTGATGTATGAAAGCAAAGCACTGACTCTAATTGTGCAATTATAAAACGGAAATGATGCAGGTTTGGCAACACAGAGAAAGAAGGCAGCTCAATAACATTGTTTAATAACAAGCAAATAAAGCTCAAAGGGGAAAGAGGTGACTATTTCTGCTTTAGACTCATTAAGGAACCTGAAACATATTGTAAAAGAGTGATATTTAATTATGGGCTGGACTGATAACATGGAGCAGGGCCTCACTGGGAGAAAGAGACCCTCTGCTCCTAGGAGTGAGCAGCTCCAAACATCAATTACTGTGATTATCTACCCGGTGCTTAGAAAATGCACCCGTCTCCGTGTTCCAGCAGCGACCCGTAAACAGGCATTGCATAGGCAAATTTATGGGCACAGTCAGCTGGGGCCAGGTGGGAAAGCGAGCTTTCCATTGGTGACTTCTGTGCAAAAGGAGGAAAGAAGCAAAAGAAAGAAAAATCTGTCTTCTGCACTGCTGAAAGAGCAATTTATTACAGAGCATTTGCAGGAGACAGCATTTGTTGCCCTGCTGCCTTTTTTGCCTCTGTTGGCTGTCTGAATGAGAAATGGGAGTATATTAACCAACTCATGGGTTACAGAAGACGGCTTGGCATGGGCCCATCAAACTTCGCCATGCTAAGGCAAGTCAAAGGTCAAGAGAGCGTTAGCAGCTGAGATTTAGAACCGAGTGCATCTCTTTAACCTTAACTGCTGGGAATGGATGGAGTCACTTTATTTCTTTAGTCAGGAACTTGGTTGCAGTGAGACATGTCATGAGGAGGAGGGTACCATCCAGCTTGAAGCAGATGGGAAAGTATATATTGCAGTGAGATGTCATATTCTTTAGGGGTCACAGAGATAAGCAATATCATTGTTGTGCAGTAGCCCCCTGTTATCCATTAGGCCTAGAGGCTGAATGTTTTCGCATCTTTGTTAATGCACCACAGACTGAAGAAAGAGAGACTAACAGTGAAAAGTTGGTGCCAAATCCATCCAAAGCCATTTAATCTTTCCTTCTATTTGCACCAACATTATTTTCACTGAGGAAAATCCTTAGTAAATGGAGCATGTTAATGACGTGTGCACTGAACTTTATTTTTAATGGCAGAGAGATTTCTCTGCCTGGAAAGGCAGTGTGTGAAGTGCAGGTTGCTGTGACCTGGTTCACAGCATTCCTGCCTGCCTGGATCTGCCACAGGGCCACTGCACAGACTTGAACTAATCACATCAACTGTGTCTCCCTCCTTTACCAGTCCTTCTGAACCCATGAGGTCCTTGAAATAACAAGGTCTATTTCTGTTACATTTGCTATGTGTCCTGTTTCACCGGTAGTCTCTGTGGGCTGCAGGAATCACCAGGGAGTGATTTGGCTCAGACACACCCAGTTCAGACACTCATTTTGGGTATGAGTTCTATTAAGACGTCATGATACACTGTTCACTGAGGTGTGAAGGCATCTGTGCAGAGGACCATTTCTTAAATTATTGGAAAGAGGTATGTCACTTGCTGTTTAAAAGTAGCCTGACATATACATATACCAATACACTCAAAGCATAAGAGAACACTTTTGCTCAGAGGTTTATGATGAAGATTTGAAATTCCCTGTGACAGTCTGAAATGCAAAGCTTAAGGGGGAAATTTAGGTATAAGTAAGGTCAAGATTTCATACAATGTGTATTAAATGAAAGGTACAATTTGTTGAATGGGATAACTGCCTTGAAGAAAACCTGTATTGTCTTATGTCCTAAATCCAAGTTGAGTATTTTAGACAGCTTTAGGTATCCAGTGTCCATGGTCCTCTGTTGTGGCTTTGTCCAGATTCAAACCAGTCTGGTCAATATTGAGAGAAAGGAGATGAAGATACTTTAAAATATGTACAAAATTCTTGGCACTGAGAGGGGACCATTATATTTAACTTAAATTTTTTTGTTGTTTGTGTCCTTTTTTTGCTCCTCTCCACATTTTGGTCCCTAGAGCCCTTAGCACAATGTGTCTTGATTTGTGACTGAGAATAAGTAAAGAATTAAAGAATTAGTAAAGACTTTTGTGTACTTAATAAGACTAGGGTCTCTACCAGCTGATTGTGAGACCATATCAGTAGGAAGTGTCAAACTACTGCTTGTCCCTCTCTTAACAGCAGAGCAGCTAAGAGTTCATTTTTCTGGCCTAAAACTATACATACAGGATAGATCAAGATGCAGGACCCATGACATACGCAAATGCAAGAATGAAGCAAGGTACACAGTAACATTAAGACTGATGCATTTCCAAATCAGAAATGATCTAGCATTGGTCTCAATAGAATACGCCATGTCAGAGAAAACTGCAGGAGCAATTAAAATCGCTTTATAGGAAATTATTTATGGGCAACATACATTTGGCTCCCCAAATAGTTGGGAAGATTGAAAGGATCATATCTCATCCCTATATCAGCAGCAGCCCATTGACCACATATTTCAAATGAAAAGTAAACAGGTTGGAGAGTGAATAAACAGGAGGCAAAATAGTTGGAGAAGGTGGTTGGTAAATAATCAGAGATTCCATACTACTCTCCCAGCTCTGAATTATAAGTACATCCTTTCTATCCCTCCCCCACACACATGCAGTGGTCCATAGACAATTTCAAAGAGCTTGCAAATGGTTTGGTCAGACACTGGACCACTAAAGATAAAGAGAACAATTAAGAATATTGCATAAAAATGAAGCAATTTCTTTGCATCTGCATTCACTATGGAGATGCCTTTCTCTAAGCCAATTATTTGCAGATAATAAACACAAGGCAGTATCAGAGATCAAGTTGCCAAAAGAAAAGAATCTTAAAGAAATTGACAAAGAAAAAAATAGCTAGGATCATCCATTGTTGAAGTTCTAAATAAACATTAAAATGTTCAATTTAGAAAAATATGTTCTTCCATAAAAATGGCCTTAATGTCTCACAAAGTCTTCAAAAAGGCACACAGGGAACCTGAAGAATCACAGATTAATTGACCTACCCCAATGTAAGACAAATCATCTGAAAAAATAACTAAAAATGAAACAGAACATAGCATAAGAAAGACAAATAGCATGATTTCTTAAAAGGTAAATTGTGTGTCTCTGATCTATTGAAATTTTTTGACAATCAAAAGGAAGACCAGAAATTTTTCAATAAGCTGCCAGGATTTGCAGAAAAATGTGCCCTAACCAGAATTCTTAAGGAAGTGGAAGTTTCTCACCTCTCCCACTTTTTCACAGAGACTAACAAACAAGGTGTGATGCAGTCCTGGAGCACAGGACAGGATGGCATCTGAGTAGCGGGTATCCAGCTGAAGTCTTTGCTTTTCCGTGGGAAAGGTTCCAGAGGAAACACTGGAAGCCTTCCACTCTGAAGTTCCTTTATGGCCCATGGAAGATATTCCCAATAACAGCATTGTTTACCATTTTAAATATCAAATTTTAAAGTTTATGTATCATACACAACCACACAAAGCAGGAGGACCTGGCTGGATTTATAGCCTTAATGATTCTATAATTCTATGGGTTCACCTCTTTTTTTTCAATCTTGCATTTTCTATTTTGAGTGCCTCTATCATAAATTGTTATTTACTGGTAAAAGAGTATTGGGGTAGTAGAGATGTAAGGGGTGGCCTCAGGGTATTCTAACAGTGCAAGCGACAAAGGGGGTGACACTCTGTGGCCCACCAGTGCCCTCCCAAAATCTCTGAGCTCCCAGCCTACGCTCATATTTATGCCTAACCTACTTTTCAGCCACTTTTCGTGCCATCATAGAGCTTTTGTATATGCACCAGTGGGGGCAGGGAAAATGTATGAAAAAAGTGTGTTCCAATTCTGTAGCTATTCACCTGATTCTTTTGCAAATTTGGCCCCATACTCCCTGTAATTCACCAGTTGATAGACACTCGGGAGAGACTCCTGCCTGATAACATTCCTGTCAGCCGTGTCCCAAAGAACAAAGGCAAGCTGAAGTATTTTTTAATTCTACCCTCTCAGCTCATCAACGCTGAGTTTACATAAAAATGTAAGAACATTACACTACACACACTGCTAATAATCAGAAACTAAAGCTTTGAAGTTTCCCTATTTCACAGCTACTGCCATGACAGATGCTTGCCAGAGAAAACTCAGGGGGCATTTGTTTGCAAGCATTTTGGCTAAGCATAGTGCCCATTGTGCCACTTAATATTTCAGCTATCTCTAGTGTAATCAGGGAACAGCGGTTACTTATTTCTCTCACGTCTTGCTCCTTGCTAGCTACCTACTATCGCCAGCATGACCTCTGAAGCACACACATTAATTTTACCTCAGTATTTCTATAGCATCAATTAATAAAAGCTGACTATGTTTTCAACAAACGCACATGTACTGATAAATGAGGGTCCTGACTTAATTGCTCTGTAAATTAAGAGCTCACAGTGGTGACAATAGAGAATAGTTTTAATATTTAAAAACTCATTAAATTTGTGTACATTTTGAATAATTAAATCACATGGCCACTTTAAAGAGCTAATTTAAGTTTAATTCTTAAATGTATATCACAGAAGAACTTGATCTGTTGAAAATTATTGGTTAATTTTCAGAACAACTTAATTTGGTTCTATTCTTGCCCTGAAACTCTGCATTTATTTATCTTCTCATCTGCCCTTTCTACCTGTCAGAAATTCCAAGCAACATCAGTTCTAGGATGATGACACCAACCTGTACTTTTGTCAGCATTCATAGAAAGCAGTGTAAACCTAACGTTAGTAATGTGCTTTTCTTTTTTCTACGGTGAATCATAATTCCATATTTTAATATTTTAGATCTTTATAAGATCTGTTGATCAGATTTAAATAGTTGGCATTTTGAGGAAAAAAAATTTGCTTTTTTTATGTCTTGCACTGTGTGAAGATGAAGTCCAAGTGCACAAGTGTGCACTGTTTTGACAGAATTTGCAGGGTTTCATGAAAACCCTGTGTCCTTCCAATTACGCAAACTCAGAGACAGAGTTAAACCTTCAGCTTGTGAGTTAGTGTCATCTTCTTTTCACTCAGAACTCTGATTTTTAATATTGGGTAGTACTTTGAAGCATAACATCTGATTTTCTGGCTGTCAGCAGGGGTAAAAACAAAATCATGGTTCACCCTCCTCATTTGATCAGTTCTGTGGAGTTTAAGGGGACAACTCAAAAGAGAAAGCTGATTTCCTTGATGAAGCTCATGCTGTAAATAGGACAGAAACAATTTTCAGTAAGAGCAATTCACCTTTGTGCAGTTAACTTTTCTTTCTCCCGTGGCTCATATGTCAATCTTCATATTGTTACTAGTATTTAATCAGTGATTAAGCTGCCATGGAGTAAATACAGACAGATTGTGCTGCAACATTTCTATGTTCTTTCAATATTATGAAGGGTAATATTCAGGTAGGTGCTTAGTTATCAAAGTGATAGACACTTAATACCTGAAATAAATAGAATGATTCTTGCTGTATCTTTGCAAAGCGACTTAAGTATCTAGCTATAGTTGAGAAGATGAAGTGTTGTTAACTAACTTTTTAATCGAGAGGATAAAACAGTACAAATGTTATGTGACTATCTCTATGGTTTTGAAAAATTAAATCCCTTTTAGTTTTGTCTTCCTTTTGCACTGATTATCTAATAAGGTGTTGGGAGAGTAAGTTCTGGAGAAGAACAGGCATGGTCTTCAGAACAGCACATTTAAACCTGTTTCAGTGAATTTTCACAGAGTGCGCATTCCAAACTCCCGGTCCTGAGTATTTCCATTGCAAAACTTAATTTCTGATGATACTTATGCAACTAGAAATATATCACATCACTTGTGACTACTCAAAACAGCTTAGATTTTGGCTATGGAGGATTTGAACTATTCACAGCTTTGTCAATGATCACTTGCAGTGATCTTTTTTAATGCTTAATAGAGGTCATTCCTTGTTTATTTATTAAGATTTCAAACCACAGTGCTGCGTGGAAATGTTGCTGTCTGGTCATTCCCTGCTGTGGACAAAGTCTTTTTTGATGTCATTGCTTGTCAGAACAGAATTCCCCATCCTAAAATCACACACAAACTTCACAGAGGTATGCAGTGGAAAAATATATTTTGTTTGAGTGGGGGTTTGGTTTCCCAAGGGGTTCTAATCTCTCCAAGGAATAATGCTGTACTCTTATCATCATTTACCTCTCTTCCAATCTTTGTGTAATCTGCAAACTTTGTCAATCACCAGTCCATGTTTTCTCCCCCGTAGTTGATAAGATGTTAAATAGTAAATGGTCACAGCTTATCTTTGTGAGACTTTGATAGAAGCACACCATTTACAGCAATATTTGTGAGATCAGTTAGGTACTTTGAATCTATCCAAGGTGTCTCACAGGTACTTTCTATTGCTTTACTTCAATAAATCTATTATGTGCAAGACCGAGTGAAAAGTCTAACATAAATATGTCTGATATGATTACCCCTAACAACCAAACTTGTCATTCTCCTGTACCATAACATTCGGAGGTTGTGAGGGTTCTGACTAGCAGATCTGCCATTTGACAGAGCCATATGTCAGCTCTTTTTCTATGGTACAAAAGAAACAAAGACTACAAAGGCTACTTGGAGACCTCTGTTGCTGCTGGCTGGCTTTAGGTATTGGGAGTTTTTGCCGGCTGTGATAATTCCTGGATTTTCTATTTATGCATGTTCAGCTGGCTAACAAATGGACTTCTGTGTTTTCTTCTAGGGCAGAATTGCATTTGATCTAGACAACTTTTTTCTGATGGGCTCTCCAACATTAAGTGGCTTTTCCAAGACACCATATTTTCTTAATTTGATTTTCTTGCTCTCATTTTCTACAAATAAAAAGAAAAGAAGAAAAAAATGGCAATTGTTAGCTGGCATTTGTAGTTATATTCCATGTCAATAAGGGAAACATGGAAATCTGGGAAAAAAACCTGCAAACTGAGAGTAAACCAGAAATGCAACAGCACCATGAGATCTAAATACGTTTTATACTCAGATACTTATTATCTTTTACTCCTCTTTCAAAACTTGATAATATTCCTCAGCTTAACTTGAGACCAACCCATGCTTTAAGTTTTGAAGGACAGGTTTTAAGGTCCATAGCACCTAAGTGTGTTTATTATTCCTTGTAAAGGACTGAATTTTCCCACTTATGAAATTTACAAAATTTCACAGTCCTTCACCTGGTAACTAGGGGGAGAATTAGAAAAGTGATATTCTTTGCAGTAATTCACAATATTGTGCTTAAATCACGTACATGGTGGTGAAGCATTGTGATAAATTGTGAAGCCTCAGTATCTGGCCGTTTTCAGCAGCACAGACTGGAGGGTAAGAAGAGAGAAGAGCGCATTAGAGAGCTGAAGCTGCAGGGGAAGTTAAGCAGGCAGAGAATAATTGTTCAAGAAGGGTCTTAACTAGGAGAAAGGAATTAACACCCATAGTCTTGTGCAAATTGCTTATGATCTGTAATGACACAAATTGGTGTATTAGCTCGAGTTTCATTGCTGAGACAGCATTAGCCAGTAGAGAGTGCCTTTTAAAACAGGCCCAAGATCTACCCCTGTTATCTGTTTCGGCTTTATTTTACAGCTTCTTGAAAGCCTGCAGAACCTGTATGGAAACTTAATGCTCATACAGAAATCCCTTCACATGTTGTTTGTTCCAGATCTGGGGCCTTACATGGGAAAGGAGAACCTTTGCATTGTCTGGTAACACTTTGTGCAGCACCTGGATTTTCTAAATGTCTTAAACACTTAACTCTGTGTTTGTTGTGCTGTTCTTAGGTAATGCGTGGTGTCAAAATGAAACGTAAGATAATAAGGCTATACAGTGTTATCTCATCTAATGTGTTTATTATGTGCAATTAGTATGAAAAGAATGTGTTCATAGTAGCATCTTGAAAAAATGTTTAATGCATGTATTAAATAGTGTGAAATCAGTATACAAATATCTACCTTACAGAGAAGATACAAACAAAGATAAAAGAAAATAGGATTTGCAACGGTGATCAAAAACTTTATTTTGTGGTGTTTTGAGTGATTCTGTGGGAAAAGCATAATTTTCTATTAGGTATTAGTATTCTGATTCAACAATCATAGGTGCCAGTGTGAGAATCTTGACAGATGGATGGTAGATACATTATTGTATTATTCTCAGTTGGAAGTCTCCATAAGGGGCACTAAAAGAAAAGAGAAGCAAGGCATTTTCTAATACATTTTATATATTATAGGAAACAGAACTTTTGAATTGGTCATCTACATTCCATTTAGAACATGTTTTGTTTGATACTTTCTTTGCCATGTTTTACTTTTTGTTTTAACAATGCTCATGTCCTACATTTCCCTCCTTCAGCATTTCCCCTGTTCTCATACATCCAGATCAATCCCTTAAAAGCCCATCAAAATCTTCACAGCTTATAATAGATCATTTACATATTCACAGATTATATTGTAACATGGTCAGGGTAAAAAAAACAAAACAAAAACAAAACATAGAATAAAATTCACTGGCTGAGGTAAATTAACACATACCTTATAAACAATGCACAGAGGATTTTGAGAATCTATATATGTGCGCGTGTTTACATGTATAAACATATTATGGACACAAAAGTATTTATGAGTGTTATATAAATATTAATATAAATGTACACACACACACACACACACACACACTCATGCACACATCTATTTGTATTTGACATTTGTTGTTCCACCTTCATCCTGGCCATTACCATTCCAGTAATGGATCCTGTTGTGCATTGAAATTCCCATTGTGGTCCATTACCGCTTTCCTTCGATGACAGCTCTATTGCTTCACGAGCTATTGTGCAATGTATGACATTGATTGGAGACACTGGATACACATTAGCAACATCACAACACGCATAATAAACAAGGTGTCGCTCTGCAGAGTATCAAGAATGGGCACAGTGCTGCGTAGCCCATCACACACTCCACTCCATGGGCATCCCTCGTCTTGGGGTTTGTCCTCCAAGGTCAGCTTCAGATCAGAGCAGGCATGACCAAAGATGGGACGGTTCCTGGCTGAGAGGTCCCACCCTGACAGCCTCCCCTGCAGTGAACCTCACTCCTGGGCACCTGCTGCCTTTCCAACACCTTGACCAGTTGTCAACTTGAACTGTAGTATATCGAAAGTTTTTTAATATTTTCTTCTTCTTGTTGTAGTTCACATGCTTTAATAGAAAAGGAGATGACACCAGGCACTCCCAAACAGGCAGCTCTCTTGTGGTAACATCCCCTGTGTGCATTTCCTCTAAGCCAGCACCAATTCCTTTGGTGATGATTCTCTCTGGGCCCTAAACAAAGGCCATTAAAATGAATGGGAAACTTTCTGTTGACATTAATGAACTTTAGATTAGACCTTTAAAATCATGAAGCAAGAGAATGACAGCTGCAATGCTAGAAATAGATGGAAATCTTTGGAGTGCTGTGGTCCAAAACACACTAAGATTTACTTGAGAGTGTGCATGTATGAGCAGCATGATGATTATTGATCCCCTTCAGTTACAGCTCTCCAGTGAGCAGAGAAGAAACAGCCCTCCCCAGACAGGAGAAATACTATGTTAGTAATCTAATTCCGCAATATGTGCTTTTGAGAGGCCACTAATAAAAGAAAAATATGAATTCTCAAAAAAATTTCTTGACTCTGTAGCTTCAACTGGATTTGCTTCTCAGAGAATTCAGAGAAGGCCTGTATTAATTACAAACTTAGGAAAAAGAAATTAACCATTGGCAACTATTCATACTGTGTGAAAATGATGGTTATGTTCCCAATTATTATCTGTTTCTTGATTGAAGTAGAACAGAGAGAATCCATACCAACTCTTACCCCCACTGTTTTAAAACTCTCACAACCTCAACAACTTGAAAAACAGACAGACTGCTCCAGGTGGGTAATATTCATCTCCCTGTGTTTACTGTCATTCGTGAATGTTGGAAATTCTTGTTCAGTGCAGATCCCAAACCCTCTTCCTGCCTTGTGTCTCCTATTGTTTGTTCTTGTTCATTCATTCAGCTTTTACAGTCTCCACTGACACAGTCAGTGACACAGGTCAACTGTCTCAGTTGAGAACACTGGGAACCTTGCAGTTCTCACTCCTGGCTAAATTACTTTGCTCTCTCCAAATAA
The DNA here is from genome assembly GCA_910950805.1 of Acrocephalus scirpaceus scirpaceus. Lineage (NCBI taxonomy): Eukaryota > Metazoa > Chordata > Aves > Passeriformes > Sylviidae > Acrocephalus > Acrocephalus scirpaceus. The sequence continues at coordinate 88,685,966 of OU383774.1, read as the reverse complement.
CAGATAGACAGCTCACCCTTTGGTATTCACAGTGTTCCAACATTTCTCATTTCAACTTTTCTGGGCTCTGAAAAAATGTGTTCTTGTTTTGTCTCACATTTCCTCTGCAACTCGGTGTCCAGAATGCCCAGTACAAAATACTTTTCTCTGCAATTTCCAGAAAAGTCATGGGACGGAGGATGAGTGATAAAGGAAATTTTAGGGTTTTTCCTTCTATTCCAGAAATTACTTAAACTGCTGCCTTAAACCAGTATCATATCCTCATTTTCTAGTAATTTATTAAAATAGTTTCAAAAGACATGTAAAAATTGTGTGGAATAAATCCTTCTCTCTTCCTTTTAGTCAATTCTTCATCTATCTATTGAGCAGTGGATTGGTGGTTATTGAAGTCTGTTTTTTTATTCTCTAGTTAACTCCCAGAAGTTCTATATTTGCAATAAGAAAGACCTGGTAGCAGATAGAAGAATGTCTGATTTTTTATACTGGTTGAAAGATGCATCAGATATGTTTCTTGTATGAAGTAAGTGCCGTAAAACAGACAAGTTTAGTTCTATTTCTAGCATTTTTCCCAGGGACCTTTGGCGGTGTGAGATGTTAAACCTCAGCCATTGTGCTCCGGGGATACATGAACTCAGTCTCCATTGCCTTTTAACCTCACGCTAAAATGCATGCAAACAGTGCTATTCCCAACACACAGCACTTTTCCACTGTGCCACGAATTGCAAAGGCACAGCTCATTTCACAAAAGCAGCCACGCACAGGGCAGCTGGGAACCCGGGAGGAGCAGAATGAGTTGGGCTGTATTTAGGCCAGTGGCAGCTTCCAGCAACCTCTCGGCTCCCAGCCCTGGAAGCCAGCATCCACAAGATGATTCATTGCTGCTTTTTCACTGCTGCCTCTTCCCCATCAGGGTCACAAGTAACTTATTTTTTCAAAATGCCATTCTGCTGTGTGCTTCTTCCTTAAATCACTTGGTAGACTGATCAAATAATAACATATTAGATGTCATTAAAGAACTGCATTGCAAACTGCCTGCGTACTGTGTTAAATCTTTAGGGTATTGTATCATACAAGTGCTTATGCTTGGAGTTTCTAAACATTGATTGTTTTTAAAAAAACAGACTTTTTCTGTTAAGGAAGGTTTTTCAACTCAATACTGAGAAAGAGTTGATGGAATTAATTTCTTAATCTAACAAATTACATCTGTATTTCATTGTTTAATATTCTCCCTTGGGACTGGAGGTCTTAGAAAAACCACCTCAACAACAAATGAAAAAAAAAAAGTTTTGAAGGTTTTTTGTTTTGAATGTATAATTGTTGTCAGTCAAAATAAGTAATATTCAAGCTGTTGAAATTTTTGTTCTTAAAATCACTCAAATTATTAATTGTGAAGCTTGTGCATTGTTTGAAGCAGTGCACAATTGATGCAGAATTTTACAGCCTAAATACAGAGTATTTCTAGAGGTTCATTTTATGAAAATAATGCAAAAAAATTAATATAAATACAAATTTTCTGACAGTGCCATGGCAATTTATGCAACATCATCATTCAAACTAAATGATAAAGCAGGCTAAATGATAAAGCCCATAGATTTGGAATGGTAAACCTAATTAATCCTAAAATAGATGGTATTCCAATAAATGAAGTATCCAGAATTTAAAAAGTAGTTGTAGAAATATTTAACTAAGAAGACAAGAACTGTTATTGAAATGATGTCATACAATCTGGGAGGCATTGTCATGTTCAGTAAATTAGCATGGCCTAACCACAGCAGAAAATTTCCTTGAGCTGCAATAAAGACTAAATGCTTTCAGACTCCCATGATCCTTTGTAGTCATCATTTTAAAGCGCTGCCTTAGTGAGCTAAACCTGTAAAGTTTTCTTTTGAGCGGCTGTGAGTTGATTAGATCTATTTCAGCCTAGTAGTGGTAATAGGCTCCTCTCTGTGAAACTGCTTAGCCTCTGCTCCCCTGGCAGCTGGAGAAACTGGAATTAATCAGGTCTGCTGGGGACTTCTTCAGCATCTCCGCAGGCCAGCGACTCTGGAATCATTTACTACAGAATCTTACTGTCAACTCTTTGTCATTTAGGCTTTTGATTATGCTTGCTTTCTTCAGAAAAAATGGAAATGGGTGACAGATTATCCTAATGCAGAATTTCACTAGTTACTTTTATAGGCATCTATTATCCTCCTTTGTACTGTCCATAAAAAGAATGTAGGTGTGTGCAAAGATTTTTAGGGGCAGAGATATGAAGAATATGCTATTGAAATTAACATATTTATTCTAATTAAAGTATGTTTCTTTCTAATAAAGAGACCCTCCTCCCTGAAATGACTGCATATTGTTTTGTCACTAGCACAATATATGGATATCCTTTCTTTTTTCTTAAAAATTGATAGCTGGGAAAATAATTCTTGAATATAATTACTTACCATGTTACTGTTCAATAACACTACTTTCTACTGAATATACTGTAGATGCAGATTGGGGTTTTTTTTAAACTGTTTTAAATATGAGCCTTAGAATAAATGCATATTTACATAGACTGCTAACTACTCTGAGCTTCAGTGAACAGAAAGTAAACAGTCAACACTGAAAAAAAGACAATTAAATCTGCCTTCTTTTCAGCATTTCATCCCACAGATACAGGGTTCTATAGACTTAGTGTTCTGTAAATAAAGTCAATGGGCAGTCTGGTGCAGTCCTTAATGAAATCATCACCCCTTTCGACATTTAAAAATTTGGAGATTTATATTACAAACAGTTATTACAAAAAAAATTCTGCATGACATTCTGAGATACAGGCTTTTCATACATAGTATAGGAAAATATTGTTAATGAAATGGTTGAAAATTTTGCTCAAAATTGATGATTTATAAGAATCTTTTGTTTGATAAATTTATATGCATTTAATAACATGAAGATGTGTATGAGCATTTGTTTGACTAGTGTCCAGTGGACTCCCTAAGAAGTCTGGCAAAAAATGTTTTTCACAAAAAATGAAGTGAACAAATTGTTCCTTTTTTAATACTTTTCTTTTTTCCCTTCTTATTCTTTTTTTTCCTTTTTTTTTCCTATTCAATTTCATTCTAGAGAGCAGATTTAAACAGGTTACCTTAATAGGGTATATATATTAAAATTTTATAACTCCATTTAACTTTTTTTTTTTTTAAAAGATTGGCATTAAAGGAAAAAAAAAGTCCATATTAAATATTGAATGATTGCCAAAATCACAAAACTGTTCCATTATTAGCATTTTGAACAATTCTGTACATTACAGAAATGGGCAACAGCTTCCATTAGTTTGCCTCCAAACAGAAGAAATCTCTCTGTGTATGTTCTTTAGTAAGCTTGGTAACTGCAGGAAGTTTGTACCCTAGAACTATCCAAAACACACCTACATCCCATACTCCACCTAGACTTCTCATTTGTCTTGTTCGCCTATATCTGGTTTACCAGTGAACCGGCACAAAAAACCCAGCAGTCTAATTTTCTTCTCCTGAAAAATAAAATAAAATAGACTGACCTCAGAGGATGAGCTGCACGGTTATGTCGCTAATTTCAATCAACTAGATTTCTTCATCTAGTTTTCTGCTGCAATGAGGGGCTCTGGCTAGAAGCCATTGAGAAACTGAATGTCATTGTTAGGCTTCCAGTTTTATTTTTGTAGGGACTGGCATCATAGTCACTTTGCCCCGTGTTACACTGCCTTGTTTAACACCTCACGGCCATGGCTCTTTAGCTACCCCTTCCTTCCAGACAAGCAGGTGAGTCCTCCAGAGATCAGCTTCTCATAATGTGCCCCTTGTACCTACTCTGAGCCTCTTGTTATCAGGCAGTGATGAAAACCCCTTCCCCCCTCATATCCATGTGTCCTGGCTCTCTGTTCAATGCAATAGGGCCCAGAAGGTTGGGGCAGTTTGGCATTGTCCCTTCCACAATAAAGTGTAGGGTTGGAAAAACAGATGTGACTGATGTGACTCACTAATTGAGCCATTTAACTCAGAGCAGCATGTCAACCAGAAAGCATCAGATCCTAATGCTGCACAGAGCCTTCCTTATACTTTCAGAGGCAAAGAACTCCAACTTAACCCATAAACAACTAAAAAACCTTCATGAAGTTATGGTGTGGCTTTTTGTTATTTAAATTGTGAGAATTATCAAAAAATCTTGAGTTTTACTTGCTAATAAATAATCCAAATTTGAAAAATTACCGAGAGTTAAACACACTAAATAGGTCGAGTTTATTCTGTTAGTGCTCATGTTCATGCTCTCTTTCTTTATTAAATACTTGCCCTTCTTTTATCCTTAGGCTGCTATGGTCATTTGTCAACGACAATTTGTTGAATTTGGATGTGTTCCTCTTCTCAAGAAAAGACTTCAGATTAGATCTGTACAAATACTGAGGCAGCTAACCTTGGGAAGTGTCCACTGACATCACCATTCTTAGCTAATTGTAGATGTTCAGGACTCAAGTGGTAAATATTTAACAAGGGGGGTTTCTCTCTCCTCAGTATGACTCCCAGGTACCTGCATTATTTTAAACATGATGCAATGTATTTTAACCAAGTCTTGTCAAACTCTGTACTGCAGGTGCTCAAATTAGGTTTCAAATCCTATCGAAGCGTATTTGACAAAAAAGTGCTATCAAGCTGATACTTCCAAATGCAAAGCATTACAACTTCTTCTATCCTGCTAACAAGCTACCTCTCTGTCTTCTTTTCCATACAACTTATTTTATAACAAAGCTATACATTGCCATATAAACTGTTTAGGATAAAGCTGGTTTTAAAATCTGGTTACTAGAATTAGCCCTGTCTGTTATGGCAGAATCTGACTGGGCACTGTTCAGAAAGGGAGAAGTGATTTTAAGTTTCAGAACAGAGGGTTAGGTAAACCTATAGTGGTACTCAGAAGTCTTTTCTGGCTGCTGCATTTTCTAATTTGGGGTGTATATCTCTTTCTCGCTTCATCTTTTGCTGTTGCTCCAAATTTCAAGGAGCTGTATGTCTTGTCCTGTCCCCATTTCTTCTGTGGCTTTCTCTTTCCAGCCTGTTTTACCTCAAAATTTTAAACAAATCCTTTATTTTCTGTTTTATTGTTTCGGTGGTTTCAGAAAATATGTTTATTTTATTTACATTTCCACCAGAAATTCCTCTCCCATTTACTTTTGTCAGGGGCACTTCAGGGACTGTTCAGCTCTGAGTGACTTGCAAACCTCTGCTGTGTTTATCTTGACTTCTTGTCTATCACAGCCTTTTAGACCCACAGAGTCTCCAGAAGGACAGAAGAAAACAAGAATATTGTAGCTTGAGGAAAAACCTAGGCATCATCCAGTGTTCAGGTTTTCACTATGGAGCTCTACATAGCATCAAACGCCATCTTTTATCTTCTGAAATTTTGTTGTTATAATGCTGAGAATGCACAATTGCAATAACTCTCTTATCATAGTTTTAAATAATATAATACAGTCAAAAATGCTTTTCATTCTTTGGCCTCTTGAGCAACAGCAACAATTTTCCATTCTTTTTGTTTCACTAACATGTACATGGCCAATCATACAGCCCCTGCAATCTGGTGGTTTTATTTGGTAATTTTAATTAAGTAGATACAGTAGAAAAATAAAGAGAGACATTGGAGTTACAAATTAAAAAGGAGCAATTAAGAAGGGTAAGACTTTTGAACTGAATTGCTCTAAATGAACTGGGAGAGGTGCAAATCAGTCATTACAAAAATTATATAATTTTAGGTCTTAGGTTAAGTTCTGTGAACTGTTTAATGTTATAATTGGCTGCTGCCAAAATCGTCAAGTTGAATGAAGCTCTAAGTTTAAAATGTCATAAACTCTCAGCATAAAGATTTATATAACACAGGTATCTGACCTACCACCACATGACAGGAGGTATTTGTTAAGACTTATTTGACTCTTGCAAAGTGGAAAAGGACTAGAGAAAGAAAACATACATCTTCTGGACAATATCAAAACATTATGAATCTAGTCTGATATCTGAGCAGTGAATTCAGAGAGCTGTGATAAACATAGTTGTTTCTTATTAAAAAATAAGATTTGATACTTCAAGTGGAAAATTTGTGTGTTTATTATGATGAATGAAGGTGGCTAATGTCAAATCTCAACAGTGTGTATTTAGCAAGACTTTAGTGGAACATTTCATAAACTATGTATACACTTTCTGAGGTTTTGCAGGCATTCAATGGCTCTAACCCATACACATCTTCCCCATTTCTTTACACCAATGACCAAAACCAAAGTTGTACTTGATTAGACTGCATACCATAACATAGGGTCAGAGTATGGAGCCTTTTACTGGCCTAAATAAAGCAGTGTTGCATGGGGTGTTCCAGTGCATTCAGGGGAACAGGATAAGGGGTGATAGAAACTACCTTGCAAAATGAACAGGAGGTACCCCTCCTACAAGAAAAGCCACACACCTTGATGATGTATGCAAAAAGTTGCAAGCAAACCCGTGCAAAAAGATGTAAGCAACATTCTTTGCTTCTTATTTCATAGTTTAAAAAAAGGCTGTAAGTAGAGCACATAGAAGATATACTATATATCTAATTATCCTTCCATATTAACACGGATAAAGAGGAATTTCTCATATCTACAAACTGTCTGCATCTTTGTGGCTTCTTTGCAGTAGTGGAACTTTTATGAGACAACAAAGAAGTGGAATGAGGAAAGATGGATAAAAGGTTTGAAGTTTAATGGCCAGCAAAGCTGCCTACACATCATTTACAATATCATGATACCTAAGGCAGTTATTTTATTGAGGACTGGTCCTGTCCTGCAGTTCATGCTTAAATAGCTGAAGCTTCATACAGACCTAGGTAATGAAGTGTTTTCCTATTTCTAACAAACAACTTATAACAACTTATCAGGCTCCATTTTTCTACTCTTTTCCAGTAACATATCTACTTCTCAATGTATTTTTTTTTCTGAATAAACAAGGCTCAGAGAATTAACAGATGCCACAACCAGGCAAATGTGCATCTCTTCTGCAATTTTTGCAGCACTCAAATTCACTTACAGTTTTGTGGACTTGAGAATATTGTCTCACTATAAAACTTATGATTTGCCTAATGACTGAGACCAGAGCAGAGTTGATGGGAAGTATCTGCTCCCTTCTTGCACTGAATTGAGAGGTGGAGGCTGATGCAGAGAAGTCCTTCTGCAGTCCCTGTTTGTAAGGCAGGCAAAACAACCCAAACCACCCCAGCACACTCCACACACCACTGTGCACAAGCCTGCCAAAGCCTTTCTGTTGCTTTCAGGCATAAGAAGCCAGAATCATTTTGATAGGATGGAGAGTTCTGATGACTGGCATGCAAATGTTCATAACAACTGTCCCACTTTGTTCCAGTTCCTGTTTATTACTTATTCTTTTCAGTATCAGTAAATCCCTTCAAGGCTTCTGTTATTATTGAAGAGAAGCCCACCTGGGAATGTTTAGGTCCTTTAGTAATAGCCTTAGGCCCAGATCTAATGTCTACTGAAAAAGGATTCACTGCTTAAAGGAAATACTGATGACAATTCGTTAGGGCATCATAAAAAAATCTGTTTCAACTTAGGAAAAAAGCTGCTAGATATGTGAACAAATATTGTAGGTTAGCACTTACTGTATACAGACTGCAGGATACATATAGAGATGTCCTGTAGTCCAGCCTTCCTTTAAATGTTTGCCAAGCCCTTAAAACAAAACAAAACAGCAACAACAACAACAACAACAACAACAACAAAAAAAAAAAAAAAGAAGAAAGAATAAGAGAAAAGGAAGGAAGAAAGAAGAAAAGGAGTTAATAATGTTTTAAACTATAATATAAATCTACTGTTCTGCTATTAATACAGTTCCTGTGCTGTCTGAGGTTTGAGACACACATGTGTAATTCTTCAATGGCATTCTGTGTGTTATCTGGAAGGTCTCTCATTGCTGCTGCATCAATGCAAACCAGACTACACCCAGGCGAACAAAGGAAATTTAACTTTCATAAGTTGGTTTTAAAAATGCATTTACTTTGACTGCATTGAAAGAATCTAAAAAAAGATGAAAAGCATCTTTAGCATGCCCAAAACATCTGGTTTCATATTTTGAGACCAAAAGGAAATTGCATGAAGACTAAAATCTTGTTTTGATTTATATTATTATTGGAGGGCTTAGAAGCTGCCAGTCATAAAATAAAATTTTATGATGATAAATAAATAAGGAAAACAATCTGACAAAACATGTTGTGGAACAAAGCTCCATTTCAAGTTTAATTAACTGATAACAATGTTTATGATAGAAGAACTGTGCCACCAATTATACAGCTAGTAAATGCATGCTACCAAAGCAAAGACTGGCCTATAAAAGCCTGGCTAAAAAGGTTTCTCCTGCAGCAAAATACTTCCAAACACAAAAGAGAAGGTATTCTCCGTGTAGTAAATCATGCAGCAATTAAGACCCTCTTTGAAGACGTTTATTAGTCTTTATAGATTGTATGACAATTGCTCTGCTTCAATTGCACGTTGTAAATTGCACAATAGTAGTAGTTCCTGCTTTCTAATATACCTACTGATGGTGCCTAGAGAAGCTGACAGTTTAGAAATTGTTACAGGAAAGATATATCTGTGGGGAGACAAGTAAAAAATAAATGTTTTCAGCTCTGCAGCACTTTGCCTTTTTCCAAAACCTTGTGTGCAATCGTATCAAAGTGTTCCAGCAAGAAGATTATTTTAGAAACATGAAGATCAGCTGCGTTCTGCAGGGAGAAGTGATCCTTAATCATACATGTAAGAGTTCAGTCGCTTTTCTGGTAACAGAGGCTTGCATTTAAAATTGCTACATACTTCCAGTCCTTGTGGTTTAAAGACACTGGGATCAGAGCCATGATATGCAGCACAAATCTTTAACTTTCAGTTTATGCTATACTATAATTTGCCAGTTACTATATAATATGCAACATACAAAATACAAGATTTTGTATTATAGATATTATGAATCACTTGCTAAAATAATGCTGACATTTCTGTGGACACGTTAAAAAACTTGGCTCTTATTCTGAGACTATTCCTTTTTTAACTTCTGTAATAATAAACCACATTTAGGAAGCCCTGAATTCAGCTATCTGAAGGAACAGTACATTAACTATTCTGATCACATGCCTTATTACAGCTTTTCACCCCATTAACTGTAACTGAGCAGTGAACTGTTGGCCAGACTACAACCCCAGTACAAGTTCTTGTACCTTCCTATCTCCCTTCCCGCCTCCAGTATACAACTCTGTCAGAAAGCAAACAAACAAAACCCCCCATTCAAATTGTGTGTTAAAAAAGCATAGGAAGGAAACCTTTCAAATGTTTCCCAAAAGAAAACTTATAGTGGCTTTTGTATAAATTAAAGCAAAGCTTTTCAAACTGAATGGAAAGATCTCCTTTGTCAAAGTCAATGCTTAACAACACAGTAAACATTCAAAGGAAGTCAAAATAGTTGTAAAAAACTTCTATGATTTTACATTTACATACATTTACTGCAAGACAGCGAAAGAAAAGATCAAAAGCATTCTGAAGAGTATTTGCTGCTTTAGTAATAATCCAAAAATACTTGGAATTTATATTTTCCTAACTTCTTTGTTGATCCGCATGCAATAATTCTTCCCTTGTCCACACTCTGCTATTTTTTTCTTTACCTGTCTTATTTCCTCTCCTATTCTGTTTGAAATATGATAGTCTTTTCTGTCCTCTAGTTTGGGACTGTTTTTTATTTCTTAGGTGCACGTAAAGCTCTCACTTTTTTTCACCAGTCAAAATGAACTGGGGAACGCTATGCCTCTTGTGGTTTCTTCTAAATACACGTGCAAGCAACTTAACATCGTCTCTCCAGTCCTGGAGGGAATTACTTCTGGCATGTTTAAATTCATTATCTTGAATCTTAATCAGCTGATGAAAAAAAAATTAGTTTCATCAGCTGATGAAGACCCAGAGTAATGAGTCAAAACATCCTGATCAAGACTCCCAGCTGCACTGAATGGGGCTCTACAAGTTTTGCTAACCCTCATTGCATTCTTGCAATTAATTAATAAATTCCCCTCTTCTCTGCACCCGTCAGAAATAAACAGCTACAGGATATTAGATCATATGAAATATTATTGTCTCCTTCAGTCATTTGGTGACTTACTCCTGCAAGTCTCCAGAACAGGTTTTACAAATCTTAGTGTGCTTAACTTCTTGAAAACAAAGTGAGAAAGGATGTTGTTAACTTTGAAATGCAATGGCCATAAGGATCAATAAAATATATTAACTCTATAACTGACTGAAACTTCTCAGTAAAGTTTATGGTTTTAGGCATTATATTTTCTAACAGGAAAACAAGGAGAGAAAATATTTTTATTCCCAAATGGGTTTGCATGTAAGGCCTACATAATTAAAATGAGAACGTGTACCTGCTAAAATAGGAAAGTAAAAATAACTTGCACACAAAATTTTAAGAAACGTACAAAAATGAAATTTTTAAAAAAAGGCAAATACTTTTAAATATTCTGTCATAATAACTGTAGGTGTTCCGTATGAATGTAGTAAATAAACAAGTTTAACACAACAATTTGTCTGTAAATCAACTATTCCATCAAGCTGGTACACAAAAATCAGGGGAAAAGAGCCTGTAGCTCTCAGATCCCTTTTGATTCCTTGATGCTACCCTGTGTCCAAATAGCCATGTTGCTCCCTCCTTTCTCTTGGAGTCACAGCTATGTGGCAATTGGTACAGCAATCACACCATACAGTTATCCCTGCATTAGTGACCTCCAGACTGCATTACTGCAACTCAGACCTAGAAATTAAGTCGCATGGCCTGAAAAAGCTCCACATGAGGGAAAATATGACAGAATATCTGCTTAACAAAGCAAATTGTTACATTTATCCACTTCAAGGTCTCCATCTTGATATTTAAACCTCTCAATGTGATACAAAATCTCTGTGTCTCTCCCTATAAGATCACCTTTATCTACATGGCTATGATGTTCTTACCACTCTGAAACCATGAAACTGCGGGAGAGAAGGAGGAAATATGAAGTGGAATACGCAGAATCTTTACCGAAGCCAAATCAAAACTTCAGGTTTCATATCCTGGCTACAAAAGCTATTAGAAACTGCAGATCTACCTCAGAAGCCACGGCCCTGTGCAAAACATATCTCTGACTTGTCTTTCCCTTCACCCACACAAATGTGAATCAAGCTGTTTTCCCTCTAATCCAGCAAGAGGAGAAAATGTTATTGTTATTGTCATGATGATGAATAAGAAGAGTGGAAGAAAGGAGGATGTGTTGATCACATAGATCTCATCTGGAGTGAGAGGGAAGTTAAACAAAATTAAAATGAATTTAGAAATTTTATTAATAAACTCTGCATGTTGATGCATGACCTTATATGAAAAACTTTGCTTGTCTATAGTTGTCTATAACTGCTCCAGCATGTCCCATCAATGATCTTTTTCTGAGCAACATCATGTTCTAGCCAAATCTTTATTGTCCTCCATCTGACCACTACCATACTCAAAAGAAGAGACAGAAAAAATAGAATGCAAAGCACAGAGGAATCTCCACTTTAAAAGCCTGAGAAATCTCAAGCACTGTAAAAATGCAGCACTCAGTTGCAAGGATGAAGGTAAAGATGTCCCCAAGGCAATCAGGAGGTCTGAATTTCTAGGATATAATGCTGACAATAGCCAAATAAGACTACCATGATCTGAAATGTAATAAATATTATTCCTAGCAATGTCATTGCTACGTATATGCTATTAAAAAAATTAAGGATACAAATATGATGAGGTTTTTATGTCTTAAGTGCTACAATAAGCAGCATATAAGAATCAGAAAACAGAAATAAGGATTGGACTTTTACACATTTTTTTACCCTGATTTACATTCTGTGTCATCACACTGGCTGTTGTGACATTGCATATCTAATCAGGCTAGAACTGGCTGCTTTTAACTAGAATAGGATCTGAGACTGCTAATTTACCCTTGTTACTGACTTCACAGACTCTTTCAGCAGCCTTATGACTTGGTTACAGGGATCTCCACCTGACTGAGATCCCAGTTACGTGCTTGTGGTTTGACAGTCTTTATTTGACACCTGGATATTTCACTTGCTGATTGAATCACTCCAAGTAATTCTGGAATGACCACATATGTTTCTACATGTACAGAACTCAGCACTGACAGATAGGGTGTAAGCCTGTCTGTCTGGACTCCTGGTGTTATAGCTGCTCAGAGATCTTTTAGCTCAGCAGTGTGATAGTTCTCAGCCCCAAAATGATAAGCTTATGAAGATGGCTTGCAGCCATGCCTTTCCACTCCTTACTTTGGTAGGGATGTGCTATTGTTAAATTCAATGTTAGCAAAAGCAGCTACCTCTGCCTCTTGTTGGGAAATCAGCTGAGTTTATTTACTGTGATGCATCCTACTGCTTTTGCCTTGGCATTTCTTTGTTTCCCTGCAGTTATGCTTTTCCACCTATGATATATCTACCTGTTATATCATCCTCTCTTCTTTGGCCCTTTTAAGTTCTTATTATGCTTTTTAAAACTGAGAAGTGAAAAAAAAAAAAAAAAAAAAAAGCAGCACTCGCACAGTGAGCACTACAGTGAGCACTGAATACCAAATTGTGTCTTTTTAACAAAAAAATAAAGATCTACAGGAGACAAAGGACTATGTTGTCATGGTCTCATGTCCAGCTTTAAGAGGACACACTTAGAGGCAGATAGCTAAGTTCCTAATATTTTCATGGAAAAAGTATCTTTCTCCAGAGGAATGCTTTGTGCTTGGAACTCAATAATTAGATGTATGAATATACCTCACAACCACAGAAATGCAGAGAGAGAAATTTAATGCTGTTAGTCCCCTTGATACTGTCTGGGTGGCAGCAGGTGTTACAGTTGGGACTACTAGATAGATAATATGTCTTCACACATGGGAATGTGACAGCATACAGAGCAAAAAACATGCCTCATGGAAGGTGCTTCCTTTCTTTCTTCAGTAGAAAACAAAGTAATGCAGGTCTGAAAAAGGGGAAAATGCTGTGAAAGAAAGGTAAATAATTGCCCCTCTGGGTTTTCATACATAACTTACCTCACATGTGCAGCAATGCCTGAAGCTAATCTCTCAGTACTTTTTGTAGCTCCAGTTAGAGTGATATTTGGCAGCTGCTACGTGAATCTGGCTTATCTGTTGCCAAATGCGTGCAGTACGTGTGTGTGGCAACTGCTGTCTTCACCAAAAAAAGATTGGCTCAACAGTATTTGCTGTATTTTCCTTCTACTATTTCTACCCCCAGGAATATAACGTTTCTTTATTACTAACCATTTTATTTTTCAGTCTTTATCTGGCAACAGTAGCAGATGCTGGAGTGCTGCACTGTCCCACCAGGCCTGTAGTTTGATCTGTGTCTGGTGGCTTCTCTGCATACATCCCCAAAGTAAGCATAAAACCACTTTCCTGCTTTTTTATCCACTAGACTACTGCTTTTTGAAGTTGTCTACAATAATTTTGATTATTCTGTTTTTCTACTTGCTGAAGTGTAGTGTCTGATAATTTAAAGAACCGTTCACTCATCTACAGGGCTTTCCAGCATATAGCTCTACTTGTTCCACAGCTCAAACCAGTGGGTTACCAGTATGCAACTGGTGTGATCCCGACCGCTTCTGACTGTGTCAAAAAGGTGCACTGAAGCTAGCGTGCCCATAATTTACAGATGCCTCTTCTGCTCTGGAGGTGGTTTTCTGTAATTTCTCTGACCATATTTAGTAAGAGTGTAGAGGCTTGGAATATCCATCTCAGCCCATTTTAGATAACTAACAGTGGTCAAAAGAATCATGTTTTAAAAGTGACAATCCCTTTCACACAGAATCACAGAACAACAATATCACAGAATCACAGAATAAACTGTGTTGCAAGGGACCCACAAAGATCATTGAGTCCGACTCTCAGCCCCGCACAGGACCATCACCAAGAGTCACACCGTATGCTTGAGAGCATTGTGCAAATGCATCTTGGACTCTGTCAGGCTTGATGTTGTGACCCCTTCTCTGGGGAGCCTGGTCCTGTGTCCAACCACCCTCTGGTTCAGGAACATTTTCTAATACCCAACCTACACCTCCTGTGACAACTTCAGGCCAGTCCTTCAGCTCCTGTCCTTAACTGAAAGCTTGGGGTAGTATATCAATTGTAGATACTTTAACTTTGACTGAAGCCCAGTTTTTGTTGACCTGGCTCAAACCTCAACACTGGTTGGGATCACCAGGCACGCTAATCCACACCTCAACAAACCAGGAAAGCTGTAAGGGCCCTTTTGGACCTCCATTCAGTGCCTGGAGTAAGAAAGGTCCTGTGTCTCACAGAGCCAAGGGCAAGGGATTCTCCCAGGCTTTAAGGAGAAACAGAATCAAACAAATATGTTAAAATTACCGGTTTCTGAATTTCAAATAACAGCAGACATGATCTTGGTTGTCTTACAAGTATGCAAGAAGGCCGTCTGGGGTCAAAGCAAGATGTTGCTTGTAGTCTATCTTTCTCAGTAAAGTATACCTAAGGAAAGGACTATAAGAAATTGAGCTAATCCATGTTTTCTGGTTATATTCAGTGTTGGGAATAAATATCAAGAGGTCCTCTGCTTCTACTTCCTTTGTAGCTTTCTTTCAAGTTTTCTCATTTTCAGAGGCATCCACACTACCACAGACTTAGGTTAATAATGGATATCTCAATAATTTTTAAGGTAAAAAATTTGAATTCAGAACTAATGTTAAATAGAAATAAGCCACCACAATGTCACACTCTGTCCAAATTTCTTCATAAGAAGCCTAATTGAGAAAACAATACAAGTATTCCATAGTATTTTTGCAATCCTTAATCTCTCTAATTTCCTCTAATAGGGTTAAAATAGTCAAAATGCAGATGACTATTCAGTGATTGCCAGCCACAGCAACATAGTTTGGAAAAAATAACACATTTTGTGAAGACAAACAGCAGGTTTCTGTAGGTCTTATCAAACTGTATGAAAAAATTTTATCCCAGCTTTTCCAAAGCAGATGACTAGCAAACACTCTTCCAGAGCTGTCCTGCATGGTATCTGCTAATATTCATGTACTGACAAAACTATTTTGACACATGGAGCTATGTACAGTAAATTGGAGTCCCAGTTAAAAATAATGATATTAATTAGTTTTAAAATGTGGGTGATAAAAGCTATATATGCCAAATAGAATAAAAGAGAAGTTGATGAGGGAAAAATGCTTTTAAGAGAGTACCACTAAAACCTGTGGCTGATATTTCATGAGACTAAGCCTCTCTTGAAGGGTATTCTGAATACTTGATGTGATCACCACAGTCCCCAAGGATGTAGGCAAGCAGAGCAACATCATACACTTTGTTCTTAGTTTTGGCACTGGTCCTTATGTCACATTTATAAATGGCTGCTATGAACAATGACCAGGGTATGTCTCTCTTCTACCACTGTTCCTATTTCCAGAAAACCTGTGTGGAAACTTGGTGCACTCCAACACCTTAATCCCTGCTTTAAATGATCACATGCAAAAATTCACAGGGTTCATCTCCACAGACTCAATGGCCCTTCCTCACCCAAAACAAGATGTATGGAGCCTAATCTCAGGTCTTCCATGGTTATTGGATCAGGTCCTGAGGTGAAGAAACATCCTGAAATGTTGGAGTAGAAAATAACTATGAGCAAGTCCTGAGAATGAACAGTTTCTGAAAATGCAGGTCTATATGAGAAAGCCTGTCCTCGAAGCCACTCTTGTCTCAACAAATTCTCTTCCCACAGTAATCTGCTAAGCTGTCTGGTATGCACTGGAGTTTGTCTATCTATAGAAAGAGACTTGAAAAACTCTTGAATGTGTCCAAAAAATACTGAGCTAAGTTGACCCCTCTTATGCATCAGCAAGTAGCTCTGTGTCACTGCATGAACATCCCTCTGTAACACTCCTATCTGCAATGAGAAAGGAGCAGCAAGTCAGATGCTGCTCTTAGCAAAGTCAATAGGAGCATTTATGTTGATGTCAATGGGAGCATTTACATTGATCTCAAAGGAAGGAAGATTGGACCACCAGTGGAGACATACCATTCTTTCAGAAATTAATCTAAAGTACAATAAATCTGTAGGAATGTCACAGACCTTCTTTGCTTGAGCTTGCATATGTTTTAGAGGTAATGTTCTGACATTAATGTTTTAAAAATGTGGTGCAGTGTTCTTTGCATAATATTCAGGCCTATTGTCTGCTCTCATTTTTTACATAGAACACACTGCAAGCATCTGCATTTCATCACTTCCATCTCAAGAAGATGGTTCTGTTCAGGTAGTCTTTTACATTACTTGAATAATGTATATAATGAATGAAAAGTAAGTTCAAATAAGCTTTACAAGAAAACCCTCTACTTTTATACAGAAGGACTGATTAGAAGGTTAAGCAAAAAGTAGTAATGGCCTATAACTGGCTTCAAATATTTTAAACAGAAAATGCATATAAGTTGTCTTAAGCAGAAATGGTATCTATCTGCTTGGATTAATGCATTCGTATAATTAAACGTGTACAGATTTTAAAGGATGAAGGGCTTTAGTCTTCCTTAGAAAAGAACCCATCGTGTTCAATTAATGCCATCTAAGTAAAAAGGTGATAATGAAAAAACATGTAGTCATAGTAAAAATAAACCTTTCTTCTGCAAGCACTTTAAGTAAGGATCCTCAGAAGTTTCACATATTGTGGGACTTAGAGATAGTTATCTGGATCTGAATTATTTCAGAGAGCTTAACATATCTATGTAGAGTGTGGAAGAGAGTTTAAAAATTATAAGAGTAAAGAAAAAGAGCATTAAAATCAATAGTGAATATTTTTCTCTCTCTCTCTTTTTTTTTTTTTTTTTTTTTTTTTTTTTTTTTTTTAACTTCTGAGTTTATTTTTCAGAAGATTGAGATCATCTTCAGTACAAAGCAGGAAGAAAAGTGAAAATTCTATTTCCCTTATCCTTCCTAGCCAGCCTCAGTAATTCCCCAGTTTCTACTGCATATTAGCTTCATTCCTTCTTTTTTCACTCCAGTCTGTAGACAGTGTGCCAGAGAAAACATGATTTTGTGTCCACACAGTCAATGATTTTTCATTCACTGTGTCTGAAACAAACATGAAGATGTGTTACATTTGGTCAAGCACAACCTGGAACAAAAAAAATCACACACTTTGGATAGGTCTGAAGCACCTGTAGGTCCCAAGGTGTGCCATCAGGCCTTGTGCAGGCTTTACCTATGAGTCCTGTGATAGTTGAAGTTAAGCCAGGACAGAGAACCCTGACTGCTTGTTTTGTGTTTAACAGAGCATTTAAAGTACCTCTTTTAGCAGAAGTCAGGAAGCAGAACTAATAAATATCAGGTTGAAGGGGAAGGTAGAACTTGCAGCCTAGCTCTTGCTATAACTTTATTCCTGCGAAAGGCTCTTTTTCAACAGTCTGGGAGCCATGGGATTGAGAAGACTTTCCTAATAAGCAGTGGCCATCATCCAGATGGTCAGTTTGCCAGGACAGGATTTCATTTCATGTTTTAAACCAATGATTTTTGTACAGCCTCACATCATACTTTAGGTAGGAAGGCAAGGAGGATTTTAATTTGTGAAAAACTGAATTTCAACAAAGAGATGTAGAAGCTGATGTTGTATTTACCAAGACTGTGTATATGAACTTAATGTAGGAGGGGGAAATGTCCTTAAAAGTTCTGTTAGTACTAGACGTTTCAGAATGTTGGATACAGCTTTCATTATCTTCATCTACATTCCATTTATAAAATTTGCAGTGTAAAAAATCACTACAGGGTGAAATGTAGTGTGTAGCTAGGTAGCAATGTTGCACAGTTGGATGGCTCTCACAGCAGTCACTTCTTTAAAAGTACACACACTTGCACACATTGCCACCCATAAAGTTCCCCTTTATAATTTCAGGGAACTACTGAGCAGAAGTCCCTTATTTTTAGCAATTATTGGTTTCTAATCTGCTAGAGCCAGAAATCTGCACTGCCATTAATTCACCTGCAGACTTCACATTGCTTTGAATGGGAATTATATAAGGAAGTCAATTGCAGGAATGGACACTTCATGGCAGTTTAAATGAAATGAGTTTTGCAATGAAGAAATGAGCACTGAAGCCAATCTAAGCCAAGAAAGGCACATTGACATCCTGAGTAAAAGCTGACCTAAAAGGATAGAACATCAGGTGCAATTGTAATTTTTCAGTTTTAAGAGACAGATTAAGTACTGAAAGCAGCTGGCAAAATGATATAGATTATTTGCAAGTATTCTTTGTCTTTTTCTTGAGCTGAGTCCCGTTCTGAAGGTCAAGAGACAGCCCTGCTGCTGCTTAAAAAGAATTTTCTGGACACAAGACTGAGCCTATGCCACTGGTAAAGCTCAGTGTTTTAGTTTGGCCTTTGTATAACAACCCCTCAGTCACCCAACACCAGCCTTTCAGATCATCTAACAGAACGTCAAAAGGCAGGCTGAAAACATCTGGTTTTCAGTAGAAATTTCTCCTGACCTGACTCTCAGTGTTCCTTCAAGGGCAGTGAGTTTATTTCTCTAAAAAACAAGTACTTGGCTTATGATTTAAGGAGCTCCAGGAGATCATCCATTCACACATCAACTCCCCTGCCCAGTAAGGTCTTTGAGCCACTGAAGTGCTCTGCATCTGAACAGGCAAAGGTTTCCCAGTGAAGATCTATTTGCAAGGGTAGACTTTTCTATCTGTCCACACAAACTGTGATGGTGAGTGAGTGAATGTGAAGAGCAGCAAATAAATTTAGGTATTGCACTGCCTTTCAGGGGAAAACCCAGAACATATTTGTCCTCAGATCAGATCACAGTGCAGCTCTTGCCGCAGACTCAGCTCAACAGCCTACTGCTGTTGTGATGAGATCAAAGAGGGCTTAGGAATTATCTAAGTGCAGTTAAGATTAGAGGTTTCTTAATAATCTTGGAGGATGTTATAGGTAACTCTAGGTGAAAGTGTGTGAAACTTCTGTTTGACCTTCAGGAAGGGAAAGGGTCAGTATCTCTTCATGATTGCAGTATTTAATATTATTACTTTATATGGTTACATTGCACATGATACCCACATGACTGTGCCTCTTAAAATATACTAATTTACGAGTACTTACCTCCTCAAAATCAGTCCCTTTTAACGTTTCCAAGACTACCTCACATTTCATGAACCACACAAAATCATAAGTGGATCCCAAAAAATGCAAGACAAAAGTATTTTTCTAACTATAGTTCTGTGGTACAATGAGAAAAAGAAAACCAAACATATCAAATCTAAAATAACAAAATAAACACATGCACTCCACCCCCAAAACAAGGCAAAATATTATTTTCAAGATTTCTTGCCCTGGGAGAGGTCTTCTGGATAGTTTCTTATGAGGATTTCCACTTCTCAGTGATGGAACTGTATTACAATAATTGGATTTCTGGATAGAAAATGTGGCACATATAAGGGCAGGTTTCTGTCTGTATGCAAGCACTCTTTAGTGACTCTCTCTCCTAAAAGCTGTCATTAAGGACCAAATTTTTGTCTCTTGCAACAAAAAAAGTAAATGTATATAGTGAATAGATTTACATTGGGTTTATTATACTTTTATTCAAATAAGCTTTACAGTGTTACCTGGTTTTTGTCCTGTCTGATATCATTGTTTGGAGCATGCTTCACAGAGTAACTGAATTGGTAAAAGCATACCATAAGAACCATGATCATTTTGAAATAATATTACAACCTGAGAAAACATTGAAAGTCACTGTCTAGCATGTCTTACAAACAGGAAATCAGACTGAACCCAGGGAAAAGCCCTGTTTTATAATATGTTGTTATACTTTACACTCCAATGGTCTTTTTAAACTATAAGACACTTGGCAAACATGAGACAGGATGTTATAATGTGCTTCCTCTCTTTCATGGTACTCTTTTTACCCAAGCTGCTGATGGAGTAATTGATAGAAAGAGGCGAGTAACCTTCTTAATTTCATGAATGGAATCATGATGCTGTTCAGTCTGGAGCTAAAAGGAGGAACTAAGATTGATTTGTGGGTAAACTGTGAGATTGTGTCAGAAGAATAAAAAAGCATTTCTTAGCTTTCCTTCAATTTCACTTCAGATATCCCAAGGATTTGTGATTTCACGAAACTGGTGAAAATAATTTACAGATAAGTAATTTTTTTCTTAAATGGACAGTTCTTTTGCTGTTTAAGAAATGATCAGAGCTATACCTGTACCAAAATGAGATATGTGGCAGTGGTTATTGCTGGGATGCAGCTCTTGCTGTGACAGGCTGCATTTCCTGCTCAGATGCAGAGTGTGGGAGGGAAAATGTTCTGCCTTAAGTGAAAGGGCTCTGTTTTTATATCGTCTAAATTCATTCATTCCTGCACAAGAGTGGGACTCACTTCACTTACCTTTAACCATCTTAATGTTAAATGTTTGTTTTAAGCTAGTCATCTAGGCTGGCTCTGTAATTAATGGGTACCAATAAGCACTTCCAGAAGGCAATAATCCTATCCTAAAATAGCTATCTTCAATAGTGCTTTATTCTTATCTAAATTAACCAGCTTAAACTGCTTAATTCTGGTACCTAAATCAGGTATTTAGGTACCTTAATTCTGGTACCTAACCCAAACCAAGAATTAGCAAAGAATAGCAAGGCCAGTGAAAGTATCAAGACTTGCACAGTGAGAACACAGATATCTGTTGAATAAA
The DNA here is from genome assembly GCA_910950805.1 of Acrocephalus scirpaceus scirpaceus. NCBI lineage: Eukaryota > Metazoa > Chordata > Aves > Passeriformes > Sylviidae > Acrocephalus > Acrocephalus scirpaceus. Next base: position 88,665,176 of record OU383774.1, on the reverse strand, counting down.
AAAACACAACAGTCCAAAGTCTTCTATGAAAGTAGAAGAAAGTCATGTTTAGCAAACGTGCCTGGGCTGGTAGAAACATCTGGGCAGGACTCCTCCTACTGCAAGATTTGTGTGAGCAATAAAATATTAGTGCTGACAGATGGATCCATAGTGGATAAGTCAAAGAAAGCTTTTAGAGAAGAGCAGAACTGGTGCTTTAAAAAAAACATATTTTACATTAAACTATAGTTTGTACTCAGTCTAACTCCACCTGCTAACCATGTCAGGTCTTCAACATGGAGGAAGATTTTGTCAAAATACGTTGTCCTGATTCGGCCTTCAAAAGTTTTGCATTTCGAGCAATAGAGTTAATGAGATAGGAGGACTAGGATGTGTAGAAGAATACATACACCTTGGGCTGGGTATGAGTTGGCAAGTTGGGAAAGTATGTAGTATGAAGCCATGGTATAACTTCTGGGCCCTGCCACAAAAAGGAAGACAAGATTCTTGAAAAATAATTCAAAGCTCATATGCTCTGTAAAAAAGTGACTTGCCTGAGGAGATGACTTTAGAAGTAGGAAGACTAACCCATGTCCTTGGGAGACTGGTGATGAAAGGAGTGGAGTACGATGAAGTACATTACTCAGCTGATGGTTTCAAAGGCACAATTTTGCATTTATGTGGGAAAAATATTGCATTGTGGAGTCTAGTTGTTGACATCAAAGAGTTGTAGATGGAACCAGATCAACGTCTCCTTTTGTTTACAGAGCTGTAAGTAAAGATACCAAACAAGCCTGATGTCCTAAAGTCACCAAACCTGACAGGGTTTTCTGTGGACACTGGATGCAGACACAGGTGAACTTGCTCTGCCCATCTTGGAAGAAGAGAGTGCCTGGGAGAAGGGGTGCCTCGCTGGGAGAAGCAGGCACTTTGTGGGGCTACTGCCTTCACACAACTCCCAGAACAGGTCTGGCCCACGTTTTGTTGACTCAAAGTCAAGACAATGCAACATTTCTCTAGACACTTGTACTCTTATGTATGGAATTGAGAGCAGAACTTGTTAATGTTAATACTGAAGCAATAGGAATCTTATTTCAACACCCCAAGAAAACCAGGAGACTGGTCGATCCCCAACTCAAGCCCTGTCTGAGATCAATGGAGATGGACAGCAATCTCTGGGTCAACTCATTAATAAGTGCTTCCAAAAGACATGGAACAACACAGTCCTCTGCTTCTTTCTTTCCTCAGACTAGAAAAGAAGCTTTGGAGTAGATAGCCAGCTTTTAGAAGGTCAACAAAAAGATGAATCCAGTCCAAAATACTATTTTAAGGCAAAGATTTATCAGTAATTTAACTACAAGTGAAATTACTAAAGCTTGTGATTTCCCCAAGCTAAATGTCACAACCCCTGGAAATTCAGTGCTCAACTTAAACATAAGAGGCATCTCAAAGTATTTGGGTAGAGAAATGCAACAAAAACGTATAAATAACTTTAACTGCTCTCTGAAGTACTGCACAGAAATACAGAGCATGATTGTAGTGCCAAATTAGACCAACTGATTTGCAAAGCCATATTACTTTTTATATCTCACAAATATCCAGGCACAAATAAAAACTTAACAACTGATTCCCATACATTTTTTATACTAATGAATTTCTTGCTTTACTTACAAGTTTTTGAATAAAATTTTATATATAGTTGCTGATAATAATTTGCTTATATGTTGTATCAAGTTACATTTCATGTGTCAATAACACACTACTGTAGTAAGATTAAAGCTGAACAGAGCAGGCATACATTCACATACTCATGCATAAGAGTAGAGGGAGATCAGTAAAAGGAGAAATCATTTGTATGGTCTAAAAGTAGTATATCCAACATTTTGTGGCCTTCTCCATACAGGAAGAGCTCCACAGAGTGTGAAAATAGATGAAAAAAAGACACAATCAACTGAAGTGCAGCATTTTTTAAATAAGTTTTTGCCTAGAGCAAAAGGAAAGAATATATTCCTGAATAGATAACTTGTGTCCTTGGAGTTTAAGGGCCATGAGCTGCAAGAGTCATTTATATGGTATCATTTTTCTTAATCTGGTTAATGTTTGAATAGGAGATAAATAGCTTTATAATGAATAATAATAATTATCACATAAATAATTGCTTAAAGCAATTTTTTTTTGCTATCATGGAAATAAGGACATCTAAATTATCTTAAGAGTAAGGAGGTTCTGACAATATGTAAAAGGATTCTGAGGGAATGTCTAAAAAACAATGAACTAGTGTCAAAGATTATATGTCAGTTGTACCTGTGTTTCATGTTGCTAAATGAGACAGGATAGCATGCTGGGAATGCTTTTTAGGCTTTCTATTACATATAGGAGAGTACAAATTAATGAAAGTTTAAGTTTGTCAAGAGTGTGTATACTTCTACCGGAAATGTTTATTTTTGTGTAATAAAAAGCATTAAAAGTGACCCAGTGGAAAAGAGTCTGAGGGTGGTGGTTGGAACCTGTCTGAACATGAGCCAGCATGTGCTCAGATGGCCAAGAGGGACATTGGCATTCTGGCCTACATCAAAAGAAGTGTAACCAGCAGGATGAAGGCAGTGATTGTCCCCCTGTACTCAGCATTGGTCAGGACACACTTTGAATCTTGTGTCCAGTTTTTGGCCCCTCACTACAAGAAAGACATTGTGGGGCTGGAGTGTGTCCAGAGAAGGGCAATGGAGCTGGTGAAAGGTTTGGAGCACAAGTCCTGTAAGGAGTGGCTAACGGGATGTGGGGATGTTTATCCTGGAGAAAAGGAGATTGAGGGATGTCCTTATCAGTTGAGGGTTGTGGCAAGGTGGAGTTTAGTCTCTTCTTCCTGGAAACTAGCAGCAGGACGACATAGCCTGAAGCTATATCAGGAGAGGTCCAAGTTGGACATCAGAAACATTTTTTCACCAAAAAGGTGTTTAGGTGTTGGATTGATCTGCTCAGGGAGGGGGTGAAGTCATCAGCCCTGGAAGTATTCAAGAAATGACTGGACATGACATTAATGACATAGCCCATTTAGGGCTATGGTTCAGGTGCGGTAGTTGTATTGGGTCAAAGGCTGGACTTCATGATACTGGAAATCATTTCCAACCTCAGTGATTCTTTGAAAAATGTAGACTGAAGAATGTAAACAGAAATTAGATAAAAGAGTACATAAATTGGGGAAATATGAATTAAAATATTATTTATCAAAGTCCAAAGCTACAGAAAACTACCACTGAACTGCTGTATTCACAATACTCAATCAAAATTGGCATTACAGCTGCAGTGAGGTTACTGATGTGCTGCTTGCCTAGAGAAGGTTGCATTATTTTTATGTAGCTAACATCTTTTTCCTTACAATTTTGTTGTTTCTTTTATATGCACACAAAATATTTTTCTTCATAAGAAGACTGAAGAACTCATGAATCATACGTGACAGCTGTCAGTTAAGCATTGCTAGAAGACGCCCAGATACCATATTGATGGAAGCACTCCAAGAAGCTGAAGAGAACAATCCCGTGCTATCAGGAAAACTGATGTGATGGCCTAATAAATGTTTTTTGAATTTTAACATTTGGGAATTTGTGATCTAGAGCTGACTTATCCCACAAAAAACCACATGCAACTCATAGGCTACTAACAGTAAGAAAGACATGATAGGTTTAAAGTGTGACTAATGATAGAAATGTAGGGGGAAAATGAAGATGCTCTCATGTTCACATGCGTAAGGGTAAGTATCTTTTTTAATTCATTAAAACACAGTAGAAACCTTAAAAACACCTAACCGTGTGTAATTTTTGCACTATATAGCAAAGCTGTGATTTCCAAATTACATTTAAGAAGCTCCTAACATAAAAATTTGACTTCAAAGTTCAATTTGTACCATATATTAATGTTTTATTTGGGGACATTTTAGAACTCATTTTGGAAAGCATGAAGGTGTACACTTTCTTAACACATACACACCAGTTCTGTCCATGCTCCTTCACCATGTGGCATCAATACTTTGTGTGGCACTGCTATATATCCTTTAGAGATGGGGTGTTCTATTTTTGAGAAACTAGTTGATGGTGGAATAGCATCAAAAGTAAAGAAAATTGCTTTTACTATTTTAATAAGGTGGCATGTTTTCACCTTTTTAGGGGTTTGAAAAGAACAGCAGTGATCCTCCCTGGTCCCTTTGAGGGTTTCAGGAACTGTGGCAAGATTGTATGGGAAGGATTAAGCCTATGTGCAATTCCAAGAAGCTGTTTTGATCTTGGCAGTGAGACTACTCTGCAGGACTTTGCACCATCAGCCTAGAGGGAAACTGGAACCAGAGAAATATGAGGGACTCAAGAGCAGAAGAAAAGATTACTATACTCAAACCCAGTAGCCAACAGTCTTCACTTATGTGCTTTTGGTCCGTACCTGGGATTCACTGGGATACAGTTGTAACAATAATTCTGAGAAACGTATTTTCATCAACATGCTCAAAGGTAGCCTTTACAGTGACCAACCAAACACAAAAGGCATCAGGTTTTAGGTCCTTTTTCCTGTTTCCCTGCTTTGGTGTGTGCCAGCCCAGGTGGGTAAGGCTGGGGAATGAAGACAAGTGGCATCATACTGCTATGGAGACAGCCAGGAAACGGGGCAGCGTAAATCCTTTGTCTCTTCCCTCTTCAATTCAACCCTGTATTTAAATGTGTGACTGCTTTATTGGGTCAACCCAGATGTAAAAAAGTAGGACTTAAGCTACCTTTTGCAGTCACAGAGAAAAATACACATTTGTGAATGGTGATGCAACTCTGTCAGAGCAACAGCAACATAAGCATACCACAGTACCCTCATTTCCTCCATGACATGTTCTAAGCTGGTCAATTCTCTGTCCCTTCCCCTTATCTTCTTCCCACCATGTTTTAGCCCTAACTGTACCTTCCTATCATGTTTCTTCTAATGGCTCTGACACTCACATGAGTCCATGGTAAATCAATTCAGAGTACTAATTAGGCAGAAACTGAACCTACCAAAAATTGTGGATGAGGTTCTGCCAGTGCAGTAAGCTGAGCTGCCTTACAGAAGGGTCAGACAAGAATCAGAATGGGTACCAGAGAAGAAACCAGGCAAGGACAGGAGATGGGGCTGTCTCTTTTGTGGGTAATAAGCTGTTGCACAAGCTCAGCTCTTGTGTTCTTCTCTATATGCCTGACAAATAACCTTTTAGCTAGTGCTAAATTCAAAGGGTAGAAGTTCTAGATCTCTCTGACAGTGTTCAACCAAAATCAGAGCTTTCCAAAACTTCAGAGAGCTAGTAACAAATCGTAAGTGCCTGTCCACAAGAATGTATGACTAAGCTGAGTAGTGAATTGGTATTTTTCCCTCTCAGGGAAGTAAAATGTTACATAACACACTTCACAGATCCCTAGAGTCACTGCCAAAAAGGGCATTCTACATCTTCTATATTATAATCTAAATATTTCAATAGAAATGTGCCTAGAGTTGCTTTCTGTCCACCTAATCTACCTGGATTTAACTTTACTGTGAACCAAAAGACGGGAAAAATGCACCTTACTGGTCTTCATGGGAATTCTCCTCCAAACCCCCCAAACTCACAAACTTGATTTGCACCTCCTTCTTCACATAAGAAAACCGAATAACTAGAGCTTTTCTTCTGGTCTGGACAAACAAAAATGAAATAAACATTTATTTTTGAACTTAAATTTGGCTTGATTTGATTTTAAACATCAAAACATTTTTTTTCACCATGTTTTAATGCTCTTTCAAAAATGAGTGGAGTGAAACTGAACTGTGTGGCCAAATTATGTTTCAACTGAGAAACTTTTTACATTGAAAATATGTTTAAGATATTTGAAGAATTTCTACTAATTTTACATGCCTATCATCTTACAACAATGTAACATTTTCAGTATTTATGTATCTCTCTTTTCTGGCCAAGTGCAAATACTGCTGGAACTTATCTGCTCAGTCTCAAATTAGTCAAGATAGAAATTAGTCGTGAAACATTTGTGGGACCAAATTACTTTTCCATGCTGGGATGCCATACTTACTGCACAACATTCATCTGAAATATAACTCGCCTCTTAGAAAATGTTTGTGGCCATGGGAGGAGCTTCTGCTCTATGTCAGTTCATCAAGGGAGCTGCTGGATAGTGAAAAGGTCTGGGAGATAGGAGTTGAGGATCTGTTGTGTCTTCTCATCAGCTCAGGATCCAGTGCCAAGGAAGGAGGCTGGAGATCTGCCAAGAACTCAGCTGAGAATCAACTGGAACTCTATCAAAATAGTCCTAACTCTGGAATGTTTCACTCTTAGTTTTGATAAACTGGCATTATTCATTAGATTAAACCCTTCAGTTGAGCATTCAGGTGAGCTCTGCTGCAACCAGTCAACTTCAGCTGGAGTAGGGACCCTGAAAATCTCCATGGCATTTTCTTTTCATTCCGCAACATCCATTCAAAAACCATATGTGTCTTTTGACTGTTTATACTGACTGAAGGGTTCAAAATGATGCAAGTCAGCCACATATATCCCCACCTGCTGCTAAGTATCTGTAATAGTGGGAAGCTCAGATTAGTTGTCCACAACTCCTCTGCCGCAGTGACCTCCAGTGGGAAGCAGCAGAAAATGGGGAAGTATATGGGTAGCAAACCAGCATTGCCAAGTTCAGAAAGGTCACAGGAGATGCATGACTCTTGGCAGCTGTGTGCAGGAATGGGGGGAGGAATGTGGAATGAATGGACTCAATCACTGGCATTGTTCAGACAAGATGGCCTTAGGAGGCCCAAGGTTCATGCCAACACAAACTCGAAGAATCACAGTTGCTCTGGGTCTCAAAGTTGAGAAAACAAATCCCTGTTAAACTTTTGGTTATATATGGCACTAGTTGAAAGTAAGTCTCAACTCCCTTGGGGCTGAAAAGGCCTTTCATGACCATTATTTTCAACTTCATGCAAGCTCAGAGCTCTAAAGATAAAACTTGAAGTAAAACAAAACCCTGGCCACAATTTTCATCCTCAGTGAAATATTCTCTTCTTCTTGGAGGTCTCCACTTGCCTACCATTAGGTGAAAATAGTATTTGTCTTGCTTGTGTGCTTACTGTGTCAACCAATGTGGCTGTTTCTCTGATCTGAGTACAGCAGATGAATTCTCTCCTCCACTTGTCTCATCCCTGAGTATGCTCAATGAAGAAAAGGAGAACTTGCTGCTGACAACAAGAGATGCTCAAGCTGCTGTGAAGCCTCTGTTTTTTACTGCCCTTAAAAAAATTTGTTTGTGAATCACTGATACAGAGCATCATGAAATTTGTGCTTCTAAAAATGCTTGAAATGAATGTTCCAGAAATTAATATAAATCAATATCATGTTGTCATCCCTTTTGCTATAATAAAATACGTAAGAATTTTAATATACTTAACTTCTGCAGTGAACACATGCTTTGTCTTACTATTAAGCCATTTATCAGTTTTAATACTCAGTGTAATTTCTATGTGACTGTAGTCTTCCTGTAGTTTCTCACTGTATATCATTTTATGGCTGTTTCTGTTCTGTTTAATATTTGCTTATTTTAGTTTAAATCCCTAGAGCAGAACCCACAAACCAAACAAATTCTCATAGAAAACAGAGAGCAGCTCAAATGTCCTTGGAGACACTCAATTTTTTGTTTGCTACCATTTGTCATCCTCTGCTCAGAGAGAGATCAACAGTTTTTAGCACACAGATCAATATTCTCTTAACCCAGACCTAATCTAAGGAGAGTTTCCCCAGGTTTCACCTTGGCCTACTCCTATGTGCCATAGTTGCCCTTTTTTTCAGCAATAATTTTGTGTGTGTAAGACAGCAATTTTTCATCCTTTGGTCAAAACTGGTGACAAAAGAGGGAATAATGGTTCCTGACATATCAAATGATAGATTTGACACATGGCATGCTGAGCTGGGAGCTTTCACGTGCCAAACTAGAAAGACAGATAAGCAGCCTAATGGCCCTCCTGACATTGCCGCCTCTTTTTTTTTCCCCTGGTATACCAAAACAGCCTGTGCTTTTTTCCTTCTTTTTTTTTTTTCCTTCTTTTTTTATTTTTTTTTTCTCACCAGTGATTTTTTTTTAATAACTCTAGGCAGGAAGAGAGGAAATGCACTCTACTTCAGCCCAAAATAAACGTTTCCCTGTCCTGTAAAATGATCAATCTATGCCCTTTTCCTCCAGCACAGTAAGGGCAATACAACATGCTGCTTGAGGAAATACTAACAAATATAGCCAGTGAGAGAGAAACAGATGGGACTAAGAAATTAAACCAGCAGATTTCTGGAAGGTATTCAAAGAGGAGAGTTTATAATACTGAAACAGAACTGCTCTTTAATTTCTTTTTTTTTTAAGCAATGATTATCAAGATTTACCTTCAGCAGGGCTCATGCTCTCCCAGCTAAATCCCCCAGAATGATAAAAAAGGTCCTTTTTGGTACCATTCTGGCAAAAGTAAATCAAATTTCACAAAAGCCAGTGCCAGGCTGGAGATAGACAGGCTGCAAGTTTCTCTGTCTTTGGTACTCCGGGACAAACACAGCAGTCTGTGTACCATGGGGCATGGCTCCAGGCATGGGATCGTGTTACATCTTTACACACAAAAGCTTCTTTCAGAATCTAAACTAACAAAACAGGAACAACTTTTATTCCTGTACGGTTTCCTCTGGAGCATGTGTTCACATTTAAAATCCTGACCTGTGTGTCATTTGCTTGCATTCAAAGTTATTTGTATTGCTTTGGTATTACAAAGCAACAGCCAGTCCTAACCTCACTTATTCACCAATAGCCTATGGACTTTGGCAAAATGTTGTTTATCCTCCTCTAGTGTTGGTTCATAAATTCTTTTTCTCACACTTTCTTTTTATACCCCTTTTCAATATTTTATGGCCAGACAGTTGAGTTAGCAGCCAGCTTATTTTTCTCCACAGCAATAGTTCTATGGACATTTTAAATGTGATCCAATAAAGGAAGAAAACAAAATGAATCCAACGAAAATATTTTACTCACAAGGTCATCAAACATTGGAACCCAATGTTTGTCACCCTACATTTAAAAATATCATAGTGTTTGAATGTTCTGGGTTATTTCTTTACAATTTTCATAAATGTTTAAATATATATGTTATACATAAGGGAAACATTATATGTATATAAATCAAATGCTTGGGGCTTTTTTTCTCCTTCCTTGTAATGCAATGTTTTTTTATCCTTTTCCCCTTGATGAAAAACATTTTCCTAAAAGTATATACATCGGCACATTCTATGGTACTTTTCACAGTTTCTACATATTTGACATTTCAACCAAACCTGCAAGTAGTAAGAAATGAGATTGAAGAATGTGAAACAACATGAAATTTTTCTCATACTGTCCGCCAGTAAAAGGGAAGAGAAAGTCAATATTTTAAAGTACAAAACCAAAGCAAGCTAATTGAGACACCAAGACATATTAAAAATAATTATTTAAGTAATTTTGATTGCATAAACTAAGAAAAAGCTTCATCACTGAGATATAAGGAAGTCAATTCTTGGATGCACAAGTTCTGAACAGAAAGAAAGCTGTGTTACTAAAGAAGGCACAAACAGAATAATTAGGCTTTAGTAACACTTCCTTATGAGAAAGTCTTTTTCTCTGAATGTGGTGAATCACAACACTGTGGAATAAGGCATGGTGAAGCACACTGAAACTATTTCTAACTTTCACTGTGCTGTCCTAAAAATAAAGTGTAACTATGGCTAAATATATTGTAAATGTACTATATAAAACAGATTTCAGCTTAGTAGATGAATGTAAATATTGTTAAAAGACAGCCTCTTGCTTCCCTTATAATAAACTTACTGCAAATGACTAGGTTGTGATATTGTTTGCTTCAACAAGAGCTTCAAGTATATGTTATTTGTCAAAATATTCTGATTTATCAATTTGGTTCAAACAAAAAACACACACAAGAAGATAAAGAGTTAAGATGATGTTTCTTGTTGTAGAATTAATCAGATTCATATTAGCAGTAGTAAATGTCATGTTGGCACCTTTTCTTTCTCACACATTACAGTTTCAAGTCTTTGCTATGAGGAAATAATGAAGTAAAGATATGCAGTGCCATATACCATGCATCTTTTTTGTCAGTCTGCATAAGAAATGAATTGTATCTGCTACTAAGGAGGTCATGGGGGCAGCAAGTTAAGAAGAATGCTTAAAGAAAGGACATGTCAAAGGAAACAAGAACTTATTTTTCAATACTTTCTAACAAGTATTGCTGTTTTGGGGAAATTAAATGTTCATAATAAATATCCACCTATTTTGAAAGTATTTCTTGGTTTTCATTGCTGAAAAGTTAACCCTGGTGACCAAATGACCTTGAAGTCCCCACTGCAAACTCATGAAGATTAACAAAAATGGTCTAATATCACAAGCCCTAAAATTCATGCTTCAATAGTAGCATAATCAGCAGGGAAAGTGTTGCTTTATTGTGAAGATAAAAAATCAAGGACTTCAAAAAATCATGCCAGACAAGATGTACATCTCATGAGGTTAGCCCACAGTGCACTTTTCACTCATTTTTTTAAATCCATATTTGATAGTTAAGCTTGAAAGGTAAAAAATTGGAAAAAATTCTTCTTTGCCAGCAAGAAAAAAACTGTTTTTGACAGTTGGATGATGCTTGTGTCTTGTGGTAAATTTTCAGCTTTGCCTACAAACAGAGCCTTTCCTTCCAGCAAGCGCTATGCATAACTTAAGTGTGGAGTTAAGGCAGAAGCAAGCTATTGGTGTGCCAGATATTGCATCAAAATTACAAAATGCATTTTAATTTTGTGCAATGACTAGGAATTAATGCCAAGTCTACTGTCAGCATGCAGTAGAGCATCTCTCTGATCATGTGAAATGATTGCCTGAGATATAGCAGCCTCCACTGCCTTCCATCCTGTAGGTGCCACTGCTGCTAAGTGGAGCTTCTGAGGAAAACTAGATGAAGAGGCATGAAGCAGACGAAGAGACATGTGACTGTGGATTTTTAGAAATGAAAGACCCACAACATTCTCATTTATTTTATAGGTATTTTCTGTCATTCTGACAGTGCCAATAAGCTTGTCAATTTTTCTACTTTGAGGTCAAAGTATATAGAAGAGTCTTAGCAACAAGAGTCACATCTTACAGGTAATAAATGGGTAATAGAAAATACAGTTTTAAATAAAACTTTGACTTTTAAAGAGATATATGGACGATCTGACTTAAGCAAAACTATTGGAAACCACTCTATCTTTCCACTCCCTTCCCATCTAAGTCACACCCCCTCCCTATGCTCTGAGAAGCTGATAGGGGTACTGCTTTTGCTCACACATTTCTGAATGGAGAGAGAGCAGACTAAAGCAGCATCATTAAGGTGTAATAGCCACTTCCTTAATTTCAGCCCCATCAATCAGATAGTACAGCTCCCCTCTCATTTTCTTTAGATTGTGATATGATCAGAAATTTTATTTTATTAAGAGACAATAACTTTGCCCTGGTGACAAGACCATTCACACAGTATGTAGAATATCAAGATTCACATTTCTATGGTATCTCAAGCTGTGCAAGAAACTAAACTGCATCCCATGTTTTTGCCATCACCATCAGGTTATATAGACAATCCTATTGGAGCTTTTTCATTTCCTATAAATGATTAAAGAACCCAAGAGCATACCATAGCTGGACTCACTGCCCAGTCTAGCAGTGTAAAACTGATGAGCAGGTTGATCCCTTAAGGAACAATCACAAAGTTCAGCAGCATCAACTGTGCACATGAAGGAAGACCCAGATCCTGGTAAAGCAGGATATGGGATCCAAGGCTTAAGTCTCTTGTCTCAGACACTAACAGTGCAAAGTTGTACTTTTGCATTCTATTTGTTAGATGGGTGCTGTGCCTGTGTTTGTATGGAGTACAGGAAAAGAGATTAAATTTTTGACTTCAGATGTTCTTTGTTTCAAACAGATTTATAAGAAATACACTTTTTTTTGCAAACTCTTTAGATATTTCATGTTGACGAAGGATTTTTGTCAGCCTAGCTGAACTACTCACTAAGCAGTATACAAAAATCTACATATGAAATAAATATTTTGCAGGTTTAAATGGACCTCCGTGAACCAGCCAGTTACTGCAATGGGTCCACAATTTTCAGGCAGACAGATGGCAAAAACATACCACACAATCCTTCGTTCTTCTGTGTCCCCACCATTTTTCCATAGATCCACACTGCAATCACGAGTCCATCAAAATAGGAATCTGTGGGTTTCTCCAGTCAAAAAGTGTTTTTCAAGAACATCAGAGGAAGCATTTTCCTCAAATAGAAAGAATATAAAAATTCACAATTCACATCTGGGGTGTAATGGATGGCCAGGTGGCCAGCTATAGTTAACTGTCAACACTTTGTATTTCCCTTTGCCATCGGCAAAGTTTGCACTCAGAAGTGAGAGTATAACGTGAAGACTCTAAAGCATGAAACCACTTAATATCATAACAAATGGTGTTTGGAAAACCAAATTTTTTTCTTTTTTTTTTTTTCTTCCCAAGGTTTCCTTGGTACTTGTGGTGTTCACTGGCCTGCCTCTCGCCAAACAGTATTAAGGTAACAAGTAATTTACGGACTTTCTTGGGATGACTACATCCCAGTTATAGCACTTTTCCCCCTAATCTTTCTTTTCTTCTATCATGATGAGTTGAGAACTGACCAGTTTGTGATATGGTTGTGCAATTCTAACAATTCTTTTTTCATATAGACAAATAACCACCTAGAAAATGTTATCACTATCTTTACTCATTATGAACAGTGCATTATTCTGGAACTGGTTAAATAAAATGTTGCTTAGAAAGCAAGCAGCTTAAACACTCTCCTGTTACTACTTTTTTGATCAAGACTCTAAATGTTAGATGGTTCCACTTTGCCTCTAATATGCTTCTCCACACTGTTTTGCTGACTCATTTTTGAAAAAAGAGCAAAATGCACAGAGGGTTTTTTAGGGCAGGGCATGTTAAAGTATTTCAGAAGCATTAACTGTAGCTTATAGACTAATTAACTAATAGAAAATTAGGTATTTGGAAATGCTTTCTTTTTTCATCAGCTCTTGATGCTTGGTGCATTAGCAAGCAATAGTTCATTCTCTTTTTGGAAGAAAAACTATGCCTAGAACTAGTTTTTTATAAATGGGAATGTGAATGCCCTCGAACACACTGGACAAGATATAGTCCTTAGAATACTCTCAGCATCTTAACACGTTATCATTCTTAGCAAATAGGTATTTTGTTACATTTGTATACCATAACTAATATAGTCCCAGGGGGGTGGGTTGGGAGAAATTAGAGAGAGCTATGGAACTGATACTGATCATCTACGTTTCTACTTTGTGAAAGCTAGAAAATACCTGGTACCTCTGAAAATTAGGTTTTACAGAATCTATCAGCAACTGTGAAAAAATGAGCCATGGGAATTACTTTGAAGTAATGAAAGGCAGCCTGCAAGATATTTCCAGATATTCCATGATCTATCTTCGGTCTAATCTTCTAAGTGATAAAACCTGAAAAAGAGGCAGCATTCACAGGGCCAATGGAATGAATTTAAAACAGAGGTGTAGATTTCATCCACAGATTTATAAATGTTCTGGAAGTGTTCTTTCCAGACAGGACCTGAAGTAAAATATAATCATTTCCTAGATAAACCAAAGTCATGCAGATAAGAAAATACAAATATTCCAATAGAAGAAGGAATACATTTAAGTATTTGTAAGTTGCTTTAAACTTTTCTAGAAAAAGTTAGCATAGTGAGATTTCTGCTGAGGCTTGAGACACTAAATACAATCTTTTCAAAGATTATATATTTGAAAAAATCATTGCATTTCACATTCTCCATAGAAAGAGTTTAGAAGAACTGAAGCAAATGAGAAATGATGGACTATATGCAGCATTTTGTGAAGACAAGGTTGCATTGAAGATCACTGCACTAGGCGATACAGCTGCCAGGCTGGAAAATTAACAGAAGCTGACTTGCTAATTTAGGAGAAATATGGGTTATATGAAGGCATTGTTAAATGAAATGAGTCAGCCCCCAAAATTAATAAAAATAATTAAACAAGAGACAAGTCACGTAGTAGAATCCTCAAATTATTCCTAGAACAAATCCTGAACCAAATCTTACTCAAAGGTATGATATATTCAGGTTTGTCCTCTTTCCTCACCTCCTGATGTACATTTCTGCTTTTGACAGAAATAGCAGAAGAACAAGTTTTCTTGTGTTATTTTGTGGCTTTAACTAGAAGCTGCAAGATGGAAATTCTGAAAGAAAGCCTATTGTACAGTCTCAGGAAATTCAGATAAAGATCCAAGAATTCAAACCAAATCCAAATGCTGAACCTTTTGAGATGCTCTATGCTTTGAAGGTGAGTGACTTTATTCTGCCAGATGGGACTTTGAAATGCTCTGCAGTGCCCACATGACTCATCAGCAGAATTTATTTGGCTAAAGAATCGGTCAGGGAATATACTGGAATATACTGTACTATACTGTACGTGCCCTCTAGGACAGCTCCAGCTGGAGCCTTAGGCAAGATTTACGGAAATGGAAATCTTAGGGGCTTTCATGCCTTTTCTTCCCATTAGCTGTGTAGCATCAATGAAACAATTGCCTGCAATCTTATCACATGAAGGCAAATGTGCTTGCTGGTGGCAACACCCTCTGAAATGAGAGCAGCTGCAGGAGGTAAGTTCTGTGCAGAGCCAGAGCAGGGAGCTGAAGGAGGAGGAAAATTCCATGTCTTGAAATCAGGAAAGACTACCAAAACAACAGCAAGGGTGCAGAAGGATGGCACAAGTCTTTGTTCCGTGGCTTTGGGAATGGGGCCACATGGAGCCACTTCTCCTGTCTAGCAGTGTGAGGTACTGTTAAAGAAATATACTGTTAATATTGTGCTCCCATTATCTGTTTTCCTGTTCCTTTTCCTTCTTGACTAGAGAAAGAACTCCTTGGTAGCTTTTTACCTGGTCAGTGTTTCTCTTAGCATTAATAGTAACATGGCAAGTCTGAGTGGATGACCAGCTACTACCTACAACTGATGTAGAGAACTTTAACAGAGGCTTGTGTGTTTTGTACTTTCAGGGCAAGTTGAGAAACCATTTTTGACCGATTAGTGAACACATCCATCTTCTTAACAATGGACAATACTACTAGGCTGAGTATATTAAATCCCTAGGCTCAGTGTTGCTGGGAAATGCAAACAGGTGGAGAAAAGGAAGATTGTTTGCTGAGATTTAAGAATTTATTTAAGTAGGTACCTTTCAGAAATTCAGTTGAATATGAAGCAAAATATGAAGCAAATATTGGTAGGGTTAGGAGGCTTGGTTAGAAATAAGAGTCTGTTGGTCATATCCTGAGCTTTGATGTGATGCATTTAACTTTCGTGGTTTTTTTAGGAAATGGAAGTGGTGAAAATGGAAGTGGAAATGGAAGAGAATAAAAGCATTGAAAAAAAAATGATACAAAGAAGGAATTTTTAGCTTTTGATATAAACAACAGAGGTGTAATTTCACTTTGGCTCAAGCTACTTAATGAATTCTCCCTTTGCAAGGAGAAGGCTGTCAACAGAGAATGACTTTTGTTATCTTCAACTGACACTTTCATGAAGTTTATAAATTTGAAGAACTGCTCTCCTGGTAGGAAATCTGTTGTGGGTTAACCCTGGTTGGCAGATCTACCCCAAGCAGCCAATGACTTCCTCATCTACACTAGGACAGGAGACAATCCATCAGTTGAGATAAAGCTAGTGTAACAGGGAAACCAAAAGCTACATATTGCAAATAAGGCATAACTAAGGAATTAATTCACCACTTCACATTGGCAGGCAATTGTTCAGCCACCTCCAGGAAACCTGAGCTCCATCCCATGTAACAATGACTTGAGAAGGCATGTGCCCCTTCCTACTTTTCCCCTCAGCTTTCTATGCTGACCATTACAGGATATAGTGTTGGATCACTTTATCACTGACTTTGGTCAGTTGGGTCAGCTGTCCTGCCTGTGTCCCCTCCCATCTCCTTGTCACCCTCAGCCTATTCACTGGTGGGATAAGGTGAAAGAGACACAAAGCCTCTGGTCTGTGTAAATGCTGCTCAACAATAGCTAAGACATCCCTGTGCTAACAACATTGTTGTGGTCACAAATTACATGGTCCACATAGCCTCATACAACCCACTATGAAGAAAACCAACTCTGTGCCAGACAAAACCACTACAGACACAACAGCAGATCATGACATTGTACCCTGAGAGGGGGTTACCAAGCTTTAGATGTCTCAAGCTGAGCAGCTAAAAAATAGGACATCTAGTCCCACAACTGTCACTGGAAATACTGGTTCATTTTGGCTTCATTGACTACTATACATGGAAAATTATGATTTAGGGATGACAATACAACATTAGCTTCATCTTTTCATTTTATTTGGATGTTCTTACTAATTTGTTGTACCTCATAAAACTATGCACTCAACTGAAAATTTTTGTAAATCAACAACAACTAACATTTCATTTTAGCATGAATGCGAGAATTAAGACATTCCACTTGAAAAAAACCAGCAAATAAGTATACATATACCTATGTGTGTATATATATATAAAAATCACAGTGCATAACAATTACAAGTCAGAGGAGATAAGAAGCAGTAATCTGCTTTACTGTATCCATGTAGCCTACTCTGAAATAAATAGATGTACTGAAACTCATATGCAAGAATGAAAGAATTCTGTCACCATTGCATGAAGGAAGATTTCAAAGCTCTTAAATTATTTATTCACTAAATTTTTATTTTTTAACAATGTTAGTATATTTCTTTCCTCAGAGAAACATGTAATTTTCTAAGCTTAGATGTTTTACACTTAGAAAGAATTAGAAAACTTTTTTCCTTTGGATTTCATTTGATATCACCTATGAATCATTTGCTAATTCTGATGAAGCTGAAAAGAATTTCTAAAAAATCTATGAGACCCTGTATTAGCATTGAAAAAAAGTATATAAATGGAGTACACAGTAAATGTGTGAAGATCAATAGTTTACTGGGTATGTAATAATATACTTTAGTTTTTGAGAAAACACTAAATAGAGGTCTTTGGGGCCTAGCAGAAGTGTACTTTTTTCTACTTCAGTCGGATTTAAAGTAATACTGGTTTGTCTGTTGTCTTCTTGTAAACTTTTAATCTGCAGTGCTAGCTTGCCTCCAGCAAACCATGTCTATAGAATGTTTTCCAGACTGAATAATTCTGGAGGGATTCTGAAATGTCTCTTTCCAAATAATACATGAAAAACCTGTTACTTGAGAAAGACACAGAGGCATAAAAGCATTACAAAACATTTTAAGTAAAAAGCCCTTTGAAAAAAAAGGGAAAATTTTAAAAAGTGATCTAAATAATTACTGCATTAATACAGCTCATGCCTATTACCAGGGTTGGGGTGGAAGGAAGATGTCTGAATAACACTGTCAATTAACAGAAACTATTTAAAAGATTATCCCTAAGGCCATACTTTCAAAATTTCACTAAACAGTATAGTACAAAACAGTATTAATTATAACTGGTCAGAAATCTTTTTCATGAAGTACTTTTTCGTCATAAATGTTCAAGTCATCAAAATATGAAGTCACCATGGGAAGGAGCTTGTTTAAAAAAACCACAACAAACCAATCTAGATCAGAAAAATTAACACTTAGATCCATTTCTTCATGTTCCATAATGGAATTCCCAGTGAGAGAAAACTGCTTTTTGGATTATAGAGCACTCATTTAGAATACTGAAGACTCAAGATCCAACCTCTTTGTTCTTCTTCACGTCTCAGGCCAAAGACTATGGTGGTGTGCTGGTCTGAAAGCAAAACCAGTGAACGGCTCCAAGTCAGAAACACAATTTAATAAGAGGAAAAGAAAAGAAATAAAAGAAAGTAAAATAAAATAAAAGTAATAGTACAAAAAAAACCTACTGACAGAGTCAGAATACAACCTGACACCCTGTTAGGGTGGTAGTAGCAGTCTAGATGAGATGGTCTTGTCAAAACAGTGATCCTGTAGAAAGGTCTGGTAGCTCTTATCCTCTGGGAGTCCAATGGGTAAGGCTGCCTGTGCTGTCCCAAACCCTGGATTATATCCAGGTGGGAATGCTTGGCTCCTCCCCCTGGGCAGAGCACCTCACAATGGGCTGATCTCATTCTATGAGTCATGCAGTGGGTCCTTGATGGCCCATTAAACAGAGATAACTCCCGGAGGGAGTTATCTATGAGTCATGTGGCAAGGCATTGTTGGGCTCGTTAACAGAAGATAAGGAAAACACTGCCCCACCTGGTTTCAACAGCTCATGAAGGTGGGGATAGAATACATACTTTGGGCACAATTTACATTGTAACCTAAGACAGGTGGTCGTGCTGAAGTTGACATTCTTTTCAAGACCCTTCACTACTAAGTCATGACTGGCACGAGATCTTGACCCGAGGAATGTTGTGAGGTCGGTACTCTGGCCAGCAGAGAGGGGCTTGGGTCTTTTTGGACAATAGGGAGTGATCATTATAACTTGTACTTGGCAGAATAATTGCAAGACACAACTGGGAGACCCTTTGGCCAGTGTCTGGAAGGCCCCATCTTGCAGCTTCGGAAACTCAGATTTCCAAATCAGGGAAAATCGTATTTGCCTTCAGCTGAGCCACTAATGTTTCAAAAAAGTACAGCAGTGACTAAGTTAGTTTCCCTGACTCAGTACTCCAGTGAAAAAATGCTGCAGATTCCTTCATGCTGTTTCTTGGTCTGATCTACAAAAAACCCTCTAGTTATTTTACTAGAACAAAGTTTCCTTTACAACATGAAGCACATTTTAAACAATTGTGATAACCATGAATCCTTGATGTCCATGACACCACAATGAAAACTTAGTTTTTCCTCAAGCAGGTCCAATAGACCTTAACCTAAGAAAGAGAAAGCTGGAAAGATAATCTTGATTTCTCTCCTTTTTATTTAAACATTATTTGTTGGAATTTATTTGTCTGTCCTCTCTCTAACCCACTATATTTTTTTTTCTGCTCTAACACCTCTTTTTAACAGGCAAAGATTTGGCTTGGAGTATTAGATAAAACGCAAGTTATTTGTACAGGTACATAATAAATGAGTTTAAAATAAAACTCTTTGTGTGCCCACAAGTAAAAAAACCAGAAGAATGTATTTCATCTGCAACTGCCTTTTGATTGCTGAAAGTAAAATCTATACTGTAAATCTAGGCTATGACAAGTGGAATTAATATTTTATGGGCAGCAGGAATCATGACTTTTGTATCTTTAACTCTGCATATTAACAAGTTTTAAAAAGACATGTTTCTAATTAAACTTTATTAATTTATTTCTTCATTGAAAAAAAAGGGAAAAATCAGGGTCTGTATGTAATGGTTAATGTCATTGTACAAAATAATACAGCTTAAGCCCTGGGTGTTCAGCACTGCAGCACTACTGGCCACCTGAAGGAAAGAACTAATTTTAGTGGTTATCTAGAGGGCTCAGCTGCAGTCCTGGAGAAAGGTACATTCCTGAATATGTTTGCAGGATTGATGAAGAAGAATCTCACTCTTTCTCTCCCAATCTTCTCAACTGTGTCCTGAACAACTCCTAAGAGAATCTGGGGCTGAATGCTGGGACTGAAGTACTCTGTCTTTGTGAGAAGGAGAATTTTATTTCACATGATTTTCAGATGCTTTAACATTAGGTAGTGCTGTGTGACTGCTGTGTTCACAGATGATGAAGGAAATATATTCTTAATTTGTATAATGGTTCTATAGTTAGCATTTTAGTGAGGTATGTATATACCTATGAGGGCACATCTCACATCACTGCTGTTGGTTTCTGCTGAACTTTGGCCATTTCAGTTCACTGAATGAAAGTCAGGGAGAGATTCTTAATTTCTTGTGATTCCCATACAGGATACTGAACAAAACAAATTATGTTTGGCAGAGTCACACTTTTGTCTATAACCTTCCTCACTTCAGCTGTCTTTCATCTGAGTGCTTGCTCACCTAGTGTAGAGTTGGGCTGAAAACCCATGGATGTGCAGGGTTTGCCCATAAAGAACAGTCTCAGTGTGAAAACCCAACTAAATAAGTATGCATCTTTCAAGAACATGAAGAAGTATTGGAATACTGCAACATAATAAAGGCTTTACTTTGCAGTGTTACAACTGCTTAGTGGTGAATTTACAGACAGAACTCTTCCTGGGGCAAGACCATTATTTTAATATTAATTTTCTTGCTGTCTAATATTACTGAGCTTATGTTCTTAATGAGAGTACTGGATTTCATCATAATAGATGTGGTAAGTTCTTCTCTGTTATATTAAAAGAACAATCCTAAAAAACTACATGTATGAATTAATAATTACCGTTCTTAAAATCCTAGAAAGATAATTTAATAATAGCTTTTGAAAAAAAAAATCCACTAACATTTCAATAAGCATTGTTTTACTATAACTGCTTTTTGAGATGGGGCTATTTAAGGGATCAAATCTCTATTTGGAGCTTGATTATAGAGCTCACTATTTTTAATCTTCCTTTTCCCTGCTTTGACAACTGGAAAGAGCAACACGTTCCTTCCCTTCCCCCTCCACCCTTCTTCCAATGTCAAACATATCAAAAACTAGTTTTGTTTGGTTATTTTTATCTACAAAATTCTGGATAATATTCTGGCAGCATGAAAAAGGAAAAGTGTTTTATTAGCTACTACTTTCCTGATCTTATTTTGAAAATGCCATACATATTGAAAGTATTGATGGAATAGTATATAATTATAGACATCCATCAACACCATTTCTCCTTATTTTTTTAACATGGAGATTTAATCATGTAAAATATGTAAGCCATGAATCTTTGAATGCAAAACTTTCAATGTATTTTTATAAGTGTCTCAAATGGTCCTAAATCACTGGATTCACTTCCTTATATGGGTTAACTTTAAATATAATTACCTTCCACTATTTTTAACTAAGTACTTAATGCGAACCAAGAGCTAGTGAATTCAGCAACTGAACACTGACTTAATCCTCACATGGTAGAAATAAAATGTGCTATCATTAAAATATCACTGAATTAATCCCATGGAGTAGTATAAACCAGATAGTAACAGTAATTACTGAACAGAAATTTAAAGAGTAACAATTAAAAGGAGCAAACAAAATCTTGTTTATACTCATCATTTACTCACCTGTGGTTTCCTGTTTGCAAATCAATGTTTGCATACACAGTGTAATCTGTTATTTTGAAACTAACAAAATTTTCAATGTAATCAAAGAGCTATTTTCTTCTTTATAGTTGAAGAAATATTCCTTGTATGCAATAAGAGTTAAAGCCATTTCTAAAATGCCACAAATAGTATGATTTTATTAGTTTGCAACAGGAAAGTCCTCAAACAGTAACTTTAGAGAGCTCATTTGCTTTTAGGAGAGAAAAAGCAGGTAGACAGTACACTGAAAGCAGATGTCATGAAATTAGCTGATTTTATGCTGAAAATATGGTGTGTATATGATGAAGTTTGCACACACATAAAAGAGAATCAGGAAAGACTATACAGTAGGTATTGACATAGTAAAGGGGGCTTTAGTATCAATCTGAGGACCCTAAATCAAGTAAAAATGTACCTTGTTGAACTTACTGTCCAAAATGTCCTAGTGTATTTTGAGGGCATGCTTCCATTCTGCATGACACCATAACACTGTCTTTATCAGCGTAAAATCTTGTGATACATGAAGAGTCATAAATTACCATTACTTTCCTTATTTGTGACTGTAAAAGCACTCTATAAAATTTCTCAGAAACTTACCAACTTTTGGGATAAAATGTGCTCCAAGCTTTGAAACAGGGAAATTTCTATTTAAATAAAATGGATAATTATTTAAAATCTATAGCCTGAAAATAGCTTAAAAACCTGTAAGGTCTTGTTGGGAGGTATAGCTCAGTGGTAAGGGCAGCAGGTTGTGATGATTCACGGTGATTCATGAGAAATGATTGGCAATGGTATTTGGAAAACTCGGAAGCCTTAGCCTAAACCCAAGAGAATGTGATCATTCTCTGTATGATCACATTATCAATGCTGTAGTGGATGCAGCCCTCAATTCCTTGCTCCACCAGCTTTAGGCAGAAAATGGGTCAGTGCAGCCGAAACAGACAACTGCTGCTGTTATCTCCTCAAACTATCTCCACAGCATCCTGCCTTCCTGCTTAGAGGAAGCCAGGATCTCAAGAGATAAAGAAAAAGCTCTGCACGATGATTACCTTTGTATACAATGGATATTCAAGCAGATTGTACACTGGACAATTAGGTTTTTAATTTTTTTTTTTTTTTTTTTTTTGGTAAATTGTCTCTGGGTGCCCCATGTTCCTAAGCCAAGAAAATACATTTTACAATGTTTTCATTAAAATTTCCCTTACACTATATCTGTGATAGTAGCATGTAATGAATGACATTCATTAGAAAATTTGAGCAGTCTGCCTGTTTTTGGAAGAAAAACATTTTTGTGGGTAATTTTTGAAAGGAAATGAAAGAGGAACAGTTAGATACCAAGCCCATGAATTCAACACCAAAACAGCAAGAATTTTTATATCTAAAGAAATTCCTGTTTCAAACTTTTATTACAGAATGTGATGAAATAATCTAAACAAGGAAAGGTCTATCGAAACACTTGCTACCATGCAATCTCTACATCGCTGACTAGAAAGGACAAAACGTACTGCAGTTTAATCACAACATATTGATAAAAAATGTGAATTGAAAAAGCGCTTAAAAAAAGCAAGTCTATCCTTCCATGACCCTTTTGTTACCAATTTGTCCATTAAGAGGGACAGTATGGTTACACTTTTGACGGCTTTCTTTGAGAAAGTTCCACTCAGCACAAGTTGCTGTGCCATAGTCTCTGGAACAGACTCCACACTAATCCAATCTCTTCTGCTCCAAAAAAAATTCACAGCTCAGATAAACCTGAACCATTGGAACTAAGGATCAGGAACCTCAGTGGAGATCTTGCCACTAAATTCAATGAAATGCAAAAATAACGGAAGTTCAGGAAGAAAACACAGTCTTTTCCTACTTCATTTTCTATAGTTCAGCAGAGTTTTGAGTCAGTGAAGGTTTCCTTCCATTCAATGATTTTCAGTTCAGCATCCCACAAAAACAGTACATAATCCAGAATGGCAGCCCTGCTTTGACATTAATGCTACTAGCAACCAATTTTCCACATTTTGGTGACAAGGCTAAGCTTTCCTCACCTTACATAGTGGCTCTGTATTCCAGATATGAAAGACTGAGACTCTCACAGACTGCCAAAGCTGACATCGAAGTATAGCCTCTCAGAGAATAAGCATCACATTTTCAGCAATAAGTGTCCCATGACAGACAGAGCTGAGACAGATGCTTTCTGCACATCACTCTCCACAGCACAGCCTCACAGCCTGAAGCCTAAAGACAGAAGGGAAAATCTAGAAGGTGGATTTAGAAGATATGAACTACAGATGAATTACAGATGGGCTGTTGTAAAATTTTAGATCTGGAACCTCTTTTTAATGTAGGGGGAACCTTTGAGAATGCTCAGTATTATTGTAATAGGGTATGAGTGGATTGTGGTAAAATACAATATATCTTAAGTTATTGGCAGTCCCAAACATACAATTTCCTTATTTACTAGAGTACCTAATACTGTTTAGCACAAATTTATTTCTTTCCTCTTACAGTATCTGAAGAGTGTATTTGGCACAGTTCTCCAGATTCCTGACTTTTATGCTCCAGGTACTTTAAAGAATTCATGGTCTTTGATGATTTAAAAGATGCAAAATAGAGACATTTTCAAGTTTGTCCTCTGTTTAATTGTTTCTCCTGTAATACATTTTTCTTGTTTAAGTAATTTGAAAAAGGATCCTCATAGTCAGTCCATTTTACCAATCTCAGTAAGTAAGTGTTGCCTAAGTCTCCTAAAAAAACCAGGCCTAAACAGGTATAATTCATGTAAGATGAATAACTGTACATTTATTTGTATCTGTTCCATATTAGCTTTTCCACTTGTAAAGAAGTATCAAGTAAATCTGGTTGTGGCATAGATAACTCCCTGATGTCAATGTTTTTGAGTTGTTTATTTGACAATACTTCAAAATGTTACAAGACACTCCTGTGTTGGATCTCCCCATATATTATTGTGTCACACATATAATGTAACTTAATTTAAATGGTGAAGAAATGATGAAGAACAATTTTAGGTGTGTAACTATATTTGAAAAGAGAGGTTTCTTTTCACTTATTTAAAACACTAAATATTTATTTTGTTTAAAACTATTCCCTGTGAGCACACCAGTACCTTGGATTTACATATTTTTCCTGATTTTTCATCTTGTTTCGTTCATTCAGGCTCTCCATTATGTTTTCCCATAATATTACAGAAAATATCTAGCCAATAGCTAATTCAAGAGATGATGATGGCAACTAGCTCCAGCATATTGTCCTTAAATTACTTGAGCTCACTTTTAACTTGTATTATTTCCATGCAAATCACTCTCATTTTTTGCCTTACCAGGCTAACATGGAAAGACCTAAAATGGTCTTATCAGATAAAACCACTAATTAAAAATAAGTCAATGGTGTAACAGCCTAGGGAAAAGTGTGCAAGAAGTGTCCTGAGCCACGAGATAGACCATCTGTTGGCATAAACTCACATAAAAGAAATAGATATCACAGTCAACCATTCTTATTGCTCATTCCTCATGCCTTTACTTAGGACAAGAGCTCTGCAGAGCTCAGCTGCATGCAACTTAATCTGGTTGTGAAGATATATGTTCCTGAATGAGCATATACTTTTTTAAGTTTGTGAAAACACACACACACAGAAATGTAGAGTAATCATTCTTTTTTTTCTGCTCTCACATGACCATCGAGGGTATTGTTGCAGAATGTGCACTTTGTCATATATACAAATATTTCTGACTGTTTTTTTCATCTTAGTCCCATTACCCTGCAAAGGTTGTTTTGCCTGAATAAAAGAGTGCAGCCTTTGTATCCCTCTTCCTCTGGCAGACTGTAAACTTTACTTCCCTCAAATATAGGTCTTTGGCTCTGTACCATTCTTCAGGACACTGATCCACCCACTGGCATTGTCTTATCAGGGAGGCACTGTGCAATAGAAAAGAGGCTTGCTCAAATTGCTTCTTAAGCAGCAAAATGGGAGCACCAGATTGAGGACCTGTCTTAATTTTCTTCCAGCAGCAGAGTTAGGCACAGCAGCTTTCTTCAGCCAGAAATGGAGAGGCTTACTTCAGACTGAGCAGCAACATGTGTTAATAAATTTTGTTTACAGTGGTGCAAATTCCACTACTAGGGGACAAACCCACAAAAACCAATCAAACAAAAAATCCAAAACCCCCAAACAAACACAAAAGAAAAAAGGTATTTGACTTATTTTAAAGTTTTATCTTAGTAGCCACAATTTTACCCACAAAATCTCTTTTTTAACTGGCTTTTAAATGGGCCTGCTAATGTCTTCTGAACTCCTATCTCTTAACTGTGGGGTAGCAGCTATTTAAGCAAAAGTATTTCAACACCTTTGTGAGTATAAACAAATCATTAGGTTATTTAGCAAATTTAAAAAACAAAAGAAACCAAAAAGACCCCCTACCAAACCCACAATCAGATGTGGGTTTGAGCACCGTTTCATAATTCATCAGCTCAGAATTTTTTTCTTTTCCTTTGGGTCTCCAGCTGCTCCTAGGGCAGCTGGCAGGGCTGGCTATGTAGTGTATCATTGGAGACACTCTTTGCTTGTGCCAGCAGAAACAATGGGAAATGCTCCATCCAAGTTAATTTTGGTCCTTTCTTAAAGCAATGAGCAGAAGGGAAGGGTTTTTTAGGAAGAAAGTCTTTACTGTGAGTGTGGTGAGACACTGAACAGGTTGCCCAGGGAGGTTGTCCCAACTCCAGCAGTGTTCAAGGCAAGGCTGTATAAGGCCTTGAGCAACCTGGTCTAATGGGAGGTGTTTCTCACCACAGTGGTGGGAGGTGGGTCTAGATGATCTTCAAGATCCCTTCCAACTGTTAACATTCTATGACCCCATGATTTTTGGTCAGCCTTGCTTTTGTATCCACTCTCTGCTTACCAGCCACCAGTCAGGCTTGCACTGGCAGAGTGGTGCTGACTGCCAGCCTGGAGAGTGGGGAACCTATGGGCACCATAGCAGCAGTTTCCCATTTGCTTCAAATGTGATTTCATCATGAGGAGGAGACTTTGAGAAGGGAAATAAGAAACTTTAGGACTGTTTAAAAGATAGACACAGGGCTGACCTTAGCAAATGATGTGCCTTGAGGAATATGAACACGCAGAATTAGAGAAATGGGTGTCAGCAGAAAGCCTCTGAAATTCACCAGGGCATTGTAATAAACTCTAAACCCATATACACAGAATAACACAGAGACCTGGGGCCCTATGCAGGACTGCAGGTGTGATTTGTTTATGGCCAGTGTTACACATAAGGCAGCCCTTCTCAAGGAAGTGTCATAAAGTGCTTCACAGCTGGTTTTACATGACATACACATTCAACATGTCATGCACCTTGCTTGTGGGAATTCCTCCTCTGAGGACAGGTCATAACACCTACCTACCACAGCCATAATCCCCTATGTGTGTCCCTGCCTGTAAAAAACAGCATTTGCCCTCACAAGTCAAGGCAACTGAAACCACCAGAAAGCTCTAGTGCAGCACTATTCCAGAGTCAGCCTATCCATATAAGGCAGGCTCAGCAGAGGAATCTGTAAAGGACACATGCTATGCTCCTGAAGTAGAGGAGTTTGAATTGCAGGTCAGACATGCTGGTGGAGGCCACGGTAGGCCAAATTCAGACACCGGTTGGCCAAAAGCAGAGATGTTTGATGTAGCCCTCTGCCCTGTTGGGAAGCAAGAAAGACGTACTTGATAAGGCAGCAACCCAAAGTTCTTTACTAGGGTTAGGAAAAAGGGTGAAAAGCAGTGCTGAAATTACGGAAAGACCAACACTGTAACCTCCAACACTGTAAAGATAAGTGGAATTACAAAAAAGTACATTAGGGTTATGCCAAGAAATACTCAGGATCAGTGCAGTTTTTAGATGCAAAGAGTATAGATGTTGTATTCAAGAAAAAGCCCTGATGTTCCTGTGTTGTAAGAGATCAGGTGAAAATCCAGTAAAATTATCTCCTCATATCATGGCACACATAAACCTGGCACCCTACATCCACTGAGGACCAAAGCTTTGCACTACAGAGCGCAGAGAGTACTGCTCACAGCCTTTGGTCTTATTGTCAAAGAACTCTGAAGACTGCTGAAGTGGAGTGCCTATGGAGCAGACTATAACACCCTCCATCACTACAAGTTGGAAGCAGCTGTTTAGAATTATTTATGGGAAACACATAGATACACATAAACACATTTTTCCTTCTCTTTAGGTTAAGGCACACACCCTGCTGATCAGATGAAGTCCTTTCAATATCACAGATGCAAGAACTTATTTCTTCTCATGAACATCAGGTGCAATAACGTGACCATCACCTTTTCATAAAATGTGTGCTCAGTGATACACCAAACCGGTGTTTTCAATGGGTGGTATGTCCATTGGAGAAAACTGCATTAAAAAGGCCCTATCAGCTGGAGCCTTTGGGTACTCAAGGATAACAGACAGAGCCCACTGGTGTGAACACACATCAGGAGATCAGACAGAATCGAATTTATGAAGGAAGGACACAGTTTCTACATTTTCCACTTATTTTAAGGAGTGCCATGCTCCAAAGCTGCAGAGCTGTTCTTTAGTAAAGCTGCTCTGCTAAAATGCTAAACAAAATCTGTTTCTTTGAAGCCAGCAGGAGTCCTTGAAGATCATTTCAGATGCAGTGTGAGTCGTGCAAGGAATGATCTAGGGCCTTGATCACAACACATAGGGAGGGACTGAATTACTCTTCTTACATATAAATATAAGTAAGCTGTGTAGGACATAAGAATTTTCATACAGCCTAGATAGTGAGGGTGAAGTGGACCAGTGGGCAAGTTTTGATATTAACAGTGAGTCTAGCAAAGGCTGAGTGTTAGGAGAAAGGTCTGATTCTTTAATTAGAACAGAAGTGAATTAGAATTCCTTGGCTGAGGAAAAGACAGTTCTTGTGATGGGATTTGGAAATAGTCAAGAGTAATTATCAAGCAGTTGGCTTCAACAAGGAACTGTAGAGGAAGAAGCAAAGTTTCTATTTTCAGTGTTCATTTAACATAACCCTTTATTCTGTTTGCAGCCCACATGATGACGCAACATCCCTCCATTTATATTCCCAGATTTTGAATCATAAAAACATTAATTCACCTCTTAATTATTCATTTAGGAGTTTCTTTGTTGGGCTCTCAGGAGTACTATATTAGGCATTTCTTTTGTAAAATGCAGATTTTTAATGTAAGAGGAATGAAGACTTAGTCTCTTTTGTAAAACTACAGAGATTTTTAGTGAAAACCATATGAAAACAGACAAACCTTCAATTAAAAAAAATGAGTTTCCAAAAACACAGACTGCTAGACTCATGTTCTCTGCATATCTCTTTTCAAATGTGTATCTTGTCTTTTCAGATAAAAATGGAATAGGAGAAAGAAAAGTGTAACCTCAGAATACTGTAAAAATACGCAAGATTTTAACAAAATTGTCAGGTATATAAAAAAATGATATCTTTTCATATCAGAAAGATTTTGTGAAAAACAAAGAGATTTATTGGCCTTGGAGGTACTTTTCTCACATTTTACAATATGATCAAGTGATCTTGTGAAGCTTTTTGAGGATAAATTTTGTCGTAAAGAGAGTGCCTAAATAGATCTTACTGCCTTGTAGTCCTTACTCATAATAAAGAAAAATGACATTAAGGACAGTGTAATAGGCACTGAGAACCCTGCATCCTTTTATACTACAGTGTTAATGACGGTTTAGATTTGTCTGGAAGCATACTTTATAGTGCTTTATTTAATGACACCCTCACTCTTTTCAGTTTTATTACATTCAATGGATTCCCCAGTACAAGAAATACATGGGCCTGTTGGAGCAATTCCAGAGGAGGGCCATGAAAATGATCAGAAGGATGGAGCATCTTACCTATGAATTCAGGTGGGGTTGGTCAGGGGTAGTTCAGGCTCTGGGAAGATGCTATTGTGGCCTTCAGGATCTTACAAGAGGCTTCTAAGATGGATGGAAAGGGAGATTTCTATCAGGACCTATATTGATATGGAGGGGTAATATTTTAAACTGAAAGAGAGCAGGTTGAGACCAGATATTAGAAAGAAATTCTTTGCTATGAGAGTATCGAGACACTGGAACAGGTGCCCAGAGAATCTGTGGATGCCCCATCTCTGGAAGTGTTCGAGGCCAGGTTGCATGCAGTACTGGGCAACCTGCTCTAGAGGGAGTTGTCTCTGCCCATGATAGTGGGGTTGGAACTAGATGATCTTTAAGGTCCTTTGAAATCAAAACTACTTTGTGATTCTGTCATTCTACAGTGGTGGCAAAAACTACTCTTCACCCTCTTGTCAGGAGTCCAAATGGTGTCACACAGAACCGAAGCTGCAGTGAAAAGAAATACCAAGGAAATTGGAATTTTTTTTTGTTAAACAGAAATACAGGGATTTCTGTTAAACACAAACATAAAAATCAGACTACAGGCTTGACTTTTAATTTTTTTCCTTGACAGTCCTCAGTCATAGTGAACAAAAAGACAATTGGTTATCATAATCTACTGATAAAAAAAACCAAAACGAAACAAAACCCAAATCAAACCAAAACAACAACAACCACAACAAAAACACACCAAAAAAACCTACCAGAACCCCCCCCCCCCAACAAATCAATTACCTCAATCCTCTATTTCCCTAATCATCTAAGTGATAATTGTATCTTGAGCTGCTTCTGAACCTTAGTAAAAAAGTTTGGTAAATTTGGATGTGAGTAATAATTCATTTCTTTCTTAAAATAAACACATTAAAAACTCTGGAACTACCTTCTGAAGATCAAGGAATGTCCAGTTACAAAACAAAAACGTAAAAAAGAATTTCACTTGGATCATCATGAAGCCTCTGGACTTGTCCACAAGGATACATATACTGTAACATCTTTCAGGTTTACCTCCTGGGTATATTTACATGCACATTTATCATGCCATAGCAGAGGTGCACTTTTATGGAGAACTCTGATGTGCATTAGAGATTTTATTAAGCCTTAGATTACGCTTCTCACATATATCATGAGAACAGATCAAGACGAGAAGATCGGGCATCCCTTAAGTGACATTATACTGTGGCTCTATTTATATAGAGCGCTTTCCTTTCCTGGAGAGAAATTTTACCAAGGGCATTTTGCTGATGTTTTGTGACAAAGGACGCAGAAAATTACAGACCAGGCTGAAAGTGGTACTTTATATCTATTCTCCAAGCAGACCTAGGTGACCAACTTGTGGTTTTATTCCTAATGAAAAACAAAGACATTTTCATGGCTCAGTATGTCTTCTATTTCAAGTGGGAAAGCAGATTTCTTCAGGAAAACTTTAGTTATTCACTGCTATATCATACACATGTGTAATAAGCCTGTGTGTATATAGAACATTGAGAAATCTACCCATACAGATTATATCTGCCTATATATAGATACATCTGCTACATTTAGTTCTTTTCAGGTTACAATAAAGATGCAAAAGCATGTGTGTGGGAAGGCCTTCTACTGACAGTGGCTGAAAAAAAGAGAAGTGAATAAAGTGGAAATGCTGTGCTTACCAGCTCCCACTGTTCAGGCCACAGAGGGTCACTGAACTGCAGTTCATTTCCTATTCCACTCTCTGACTCCAACACTTTGAAGACTGCTGTAGGGATGTAATCATTCTTCTCGTGCTCGAGTGAAAACCACACAGAAAGATCAGTCATTTGCCTGCCCTGTTATTCACCCTCTTCCTCTTTTAATTTTTTTTTCTGCTGTTTTAATGTATTTGTAAAGATCACTATTTCTTTGAAATAGTTTTAAATTTAGATTTGTTAGTTAAAAAATGGTCTTATGATAACAGATGATTATTTTCTCAGTTCTGTTTGTTACACACTTCGCAATGCTAAGCTCTTCCAGTGGTATCTTTTTCATGCTTTTGGGGTTTTTCTTGAGGTTCAATTTTCCAGAAATATCATTGTCTAAAAGCTCAGGTTAATCTTGAAGAATGTATATTATCCATCACAAATAACAAGTATCTTCAATGAGCAAAATTTAATAAATCCAAAGTCAAAAGCATAAACACAGAACAACGGGAAATTAATGTCATGAAAACTTAATATATATTTTCTAAGGTTTTCTTGCAATGGGATGAATTGACACCTTAGATAAGATGACTTCAGTATGTGTAGTGTAATTAATGCTCTTGGAAAACTAGTATTTTCACTTTCATGTTTCTTCTCTTCCAGTATAAGACACTGGGATCACAAAACATCTGGATGATAGAGGCCTGGGGGAGGTTGTTAGACTGGACACACACGCTTGTCATTGTGATCTTTTCCATGGTGGCACTCTTAATCCTGACACAGATCATCCCAAATGACTGCATCCTCATGGTAGGGTTATGGAGCAGCATTTCCTCTGCTGCTGCTGAGTAAACCTTGCTGCATGAGGCTGAGTAAGCCTTGTGTACATTGCATGGTGAGACCCACTCTCTCTCTGTGGGACCATGATGTCACTGAGCAGCCGAGTGTATAGTCTGACTTTGGGAATGCCCTTTGTCACTGTTACTACATTCTCAGTCACTGCATTTCATCCTTCGGAAGCTGAGCTACTACACTCTCTTCAAAACAGAGTACAGACAAAACTTCATCACACAAAACAAAGAAATCTTGGGTAAAAGGGAGGTGAGGTAAGACCTATAAGAGCATGGGGCTGGGCTCTGCCCCTACCTCTGTGATTTTGCCTGGGAGATATTCGATATTATGATCAAACCCAAATCCTTGGTAGGGCAGGCCCTATGACTGAGAAATTAAGGCAATCCTATGATTTCCCTTGTAGCTCTGACATCTAGCTGCCTGATCTGTGAAAAGCAAAAGAAGATGCACTAAAATGAAGACACAGAACAGATAAAATGTGATGTCTTAACTACCGGAAAAAAAGTCTTCAAGCATTAGCAAAATGGTGTCCTTTTCTACTTATTGTGAATGCTTGTTCCTTGTGTTACTTTAATTCACTTAGCTGTATTAGGAAATCATCCCCCAAACCCATGAAACACCTGAAATTTTCATTCCTGTAACACAGCAACAGGCTCTTAAAACATTTTTATTAGACTATTGTTCTTACAATTTTTACCACCCCTTGTCAAAATAAATCAAACTGTGATAATCTCCATAAGCACTTTAAAAGGATTAAAATTATGGGGAATCATTTTATATACCAAATTACTTTGTATATTTCTATTCTCTTGAATGAGAGGGGAAAATGAATTGGAAATCAAAAGAGGGAATTGCTCTTTTGATATCAGCATTTTCTTTTCTGTGGGTATAATTAAATAGATCTTAGAAGAGTGAGATGCAGAAAGGATAGGAAAGAAGTAAAAAAAGGAGAAAGGGACAAAGGGAGATGTGATGAAAGATATTCTATGGCCAGAATTAAAATATTTATACATCATCTTAAATCTCTGAGAGACAGTACTTCAGGTTTTTACCTCAGGATTGCTGTAGTCTTCAGAAGACCATTGATAAGTCTGAAGGACTGCCTAGGTAACTTTCATGCCCCTGTCACTGACACCCCAGAAAAAACACAGTCTGGATAGTGAAAGAGAGGAGGACAGGAGATCAGAGAAGAGTGTGGCTGAAGGATTCCTACCACAGACTCTTTGTTCTCTGCTTATGGGCTAGTTCCCAAGGGACCTGACACACAGGAGAGATGCCACACAGATGTTCTGAGCTGTTACTGGTCTCAGGTACTAAGACTTCCACCTGTGGTGGTCTTTGCTGCTCAGCTGTGCTCAGCAAATACTAAGAAGTATAATTTTATAATATCAAGAGGAAAAACTAGGATAAGATGCATAAAAAATATTCTATAGGCAGGTGGGAAAAGTCTCACAATTGTTACCGGTTATTCTCAAGAGGGACTTCAGCTTCCCAGATGTATGCTGGGAATGCAAGACAGAAGAGAGGAAACTGTCCAGGAGGTTCCTGCAATGTGTGGAAGAGAACCGCATGATACAGATGGTGATAGAAGCACTTAGGGAAGGTACCCACTGGATCTGCTGTTTGTGAACATTTCTGAATGATGTGATGATCAGAGGGCCTCTTGGGCACAGAGATCACAAAATGACAGAATTTTCAATTTTTTGAGAAACAAGGAGGAGGACTAGCAGAACTGCTGCTTTGGACTTACAGAGGGGCAGACTTTGACCTCTTTTGGAGACTAGTTGAGAGAGCCCCTTGGGAGGCAGTCCTGAAGAGCAAAGGAATTTAGGAAGGCTGGACATTCTTCAAGAAGGAAGTCTTAAAGATGCAGGAGCAGATTGACTTCATGTACCAAAAGATAACTCTGCAAGGAGACAGGCTAGCCTGACTGAACAGAGAACTTTTGCTGGAACTCAGGAAACAAGACAAAAGCTTATGGGAAGGCTATTCAGGAGGACTGTAAGGATGTTGTCAGGTTATGCAGAGAGAAAATTCAAATCCCAGCAAGAACTTAATCTGGTTTCTTCTGCAAAAGACAACAAAGAATGTTTCTACATATACATCATCAACAAAAGGAGCACTAAGGAGAATCTCAATCCTTTATTGGGTGGGGAGAAGGAACATAGTAAAAAAAGATAAGGAAAAGGTTAATATGCCTAATGCCCGCATGCCTCACTCTTTAATGATAAAACCAAATGTTCTCCAGGTACCTGGCCCCTGAGATGGTATACAGGGATAAAGATCAGAGAGAAGACCCCATAATTCAAGGTGAAATGATCAGTAACCTGTTACACCCCTTACACACACACCAATCTACGAGGCCAGATAGGATCCACCCAAGGGTACTGAGGAAGCTGTTGGAAATTCCACTGAGCACTTTTCATAATTTACAAGCAGTCCTGGCTTAGCAGGGAGGTGCCAGTTGACTGGAAGCTGACGAATGTGATACTCACCTTCAAGAAGGTTTGAAAGGAAGATCTGGGTAACTACAGGCCTGTGCGTCTGACCTCACTGCTGGCCCAGATCATCTTGAGTGCCATTACATGGTGTATACAGGACACCCAGGGGATCAGGCCCAGCCAGCTCAAACATGGCTTTGTGAAACACAGATCCTGCTGGACCAACCTGATCTCCTCCATGAGAAGGTGACATGTTTAGTGGATGAGGGAAATGCCCTGTAGGGGTATCTGGACAAGCTGGATCAGTGGGCCACCACAAGTTGTATGAGGTTCAAGAAGGCCAAGTGCTGGACCTTTGACTTGGGTCACAACAACCCCAGACAGTGCCACAGGCTTGGGGTAGAGTGACTGGAAAAGTGCCTGTTGGAAAAGGACCTGAAGATGCTGGTTTTCAGCCTCTGAACATGAGCCAGCATGTGCCCAGGTGGAAAGAAGCCATTGGAATCCTGGCCTGTATTGAAAATAGTGTGACCGTCAGGATGAGGGCATGATTGTCCCTCTGTACTTGGCAATGGTGGTGCCACACCTCAACTCCTGTGTTCAGTTTTGTGCCACTCAGTACTACCTCAATCACACTGCAGCATTTCCAGAGGGCAACAGAGCTGGTGCAGGGTCTGGAGCACAAGTCCTATGAGGAGAGGCTGAGGGAGCTGAGGTTGTTTATCCTGGAGAAAAGGAGTCTGAGATGAGACCTTATTGCTCTCTACAACTACCTGAAAGGAGGTTATAGCCAGGTGGGGGTTGTTTTTTTATCCTAAGTGACAAGCAACAAGATGAGAGGAAATGGGACTCATGCTATGCAGAGAGGAGATTTAGATTGGGTATTAGGAAAATTTTCTTCACAGAAAGGGTTGTCAAGCTTTGGAACAGCATGTTAAGGGAAGTGTTTGAGTCACCATCTCTGGAAAGTGGTCAGGAAATGTGAATGTGGCACTCTGGGACACGGTTTAGCGGCTGGTGCACTTGACTGTGCTGGGTTAACAGTAGTACTTAAGGATCCTGGAGGTCCCTTTCAGCTAAAGAGTTTCTATGATTCTGTGCTTCTGCGACCATACATATGGGGTTTTATTAGGAAAGCTATCATTGTCTTGTCGTAATCCTAACACTCCAGTACCTTGGGCTACTACACATCACTGTGTATGGAAATAATGGATTTGGACTGATATGAGAGGATTTTTTTAAAATATTAGCAAGACAATCTAAGTGGCTGGAAAGTAATGTACAGGCACTGTGTAGTATTAGGCAGTTTGCCTTTTCTCTTCTGTAAGTGAACCTTTCAGGAAAGGTTCCTGTAATAACGTCTGGTTCATTGGACATCCAAGATTAGGTGCAAACAAATGTGTCTCTAAGTTTTTTAGAGCAAAGTATGTGTTGAGATGAGATAGAAGTTCCAGAGCGAGAAAGAAGAAATTCTTTCAGACTGTAGTGAATATGGAGATGCATCTTTCGATCTCTATGTATCATTAAGTCCTGAGAATTTCTATTCTTTCACAGAAGTAAAACATTGCTCAACAACACATTTATTTTTCCCAGACTTCCTCCTTCTTTCATTTTGATGTAAAAATTGAGATATAACAAGCTTCCTAAATACATCCAGATTTGAAGAATCAAGAAACAAAATTTTCCTTTCCTCTTTAAATCTTCCTTCTGTCACACCATTAATTCTATGCAGCTGAAGGATGTGTGTAGGAATGTAAAATGTCTCAGGAAACTTGGAAATAAAAAATTCAAGCTGAAAATTGTGAGTTGATGGTACCATTGATGAAGGTTTAGTTAAGACCACATTTAAGAAGCGATGAGATGTCATTTGCCCTTTTATATCTGACAGGTGCCTATCTATTAAAAGAAAACATGGAAATTGAGTGTAATCTGATATAATCTGGTTTCAGTTGTCCAGGAACTTCAATATATATATTTTCAGATGACATAAAGTACTTCGAGAAATATATGAAATGTAACTCACAATGAAAAAGGAAGTATAGTAGTCCTACTTAGCTAATTTTCTCTACCTATAAATAAAAAGTACCTAAAGTAGGAGAGAAAATCAGGTATGAAGCTGAAAAGTTGAACTGTAAAACAATTTGAAAAAGTTAAAGATGAAGATCCAGGGGAAATCTGAAGTCTGTCCAAAGAACCTGAAGATAAGGAGAGTTTATAACTGGTGAAATCCCCTCTGTACTTTCCACAGGAGATATCAAGTAACGAGAGCTAATCTGACAGGAGGTGAATGATACAGTGCATTTCCTAGGGACTCAAAAGAAGGTTCATTTATAATGTTTGAATAGAAGGCAGCTCTCACTGAGGAAAAATGGTACTGAAAAATTAAACTCTTCTAGCAAAATGTTCTGTCAGATGGGCTGGGATTATGATTACAGTATGGCAGGAATATATTCCAGTTTGGATAATAACTGATATTTCCTTTAAATCAGAGTGGGAGAAGAGATTCTCCAGAGGAGGAGCCATGTACACACAAACATATACTCTCAAAAAATTACCTCAGAATTCCAGGAAGCAGACTTCCCCTTTCATGCATTTTGGGTTTTTTATCAATTTATCTGGTTTCCTTACCAGAGGCAAAGGGTGAATTTTGTGGTTAAGTCCTGGCACACATCTGTTTGATGATCTATCTGATCCATTTCTATACTACACTTTGTGACGGATCTTTTCCTAGTGTTTCTGGGAAATATTGGCAGCATTTTTCCCCTACTCTTGTAAAGTTTTTTAAACACTGAACTTAAGAAATTTCCTCATAACAGGTTAAATTCTGTCAGACTTGCTTTCATCAAAACCATTGAATTCACTTTTTCTCTGGTTAAACCCTTTTATGCTGACCAAACTGTTCTGTTGTTTGTATTTAACAAAATGGATAACTGCAGAAGCAGAATGTTTAATGTGGATGTGAAAAGATAGTCACTGAGTGAATTTTAGTCCTGTGGGAGAGACTAGTACAATAGAACTAGATTCAACTTGCAGACAAATACCAAAAAAAGAAAAGAAAATAAAAAGAAAGGAACAGAGACAAAGAAACAACAAAAACTGAAAGTAGGTCCACATACTTACTGCCACATATAATGACTTAAAACTCCCACTATCATGTATCATGAAATATTTTATTAGCCATATAAAGAACTAAAATCCCTCTAATACATATGTCTGAATGACGTAGAAGAAGATTTTGTCAAAACTATGTGCCCTCTTTCTAAGTAATTTTGGCAACAAAACCTTTAAGGAATAGAAAGAAAAGAGCAGGGAGAAAAGAAGGGTATTGAGACCCAAAATGTATTAACCAAATGGAGCAGGTGTTAAAATTGCTGAGAAAATTAAGATGCAAAAAAATCCAGTAAAATTTCAAAGTAAATGACTGGTTTCAACATCTTTATTCTCCCACCCTGCACGTAAGGATAAACCTGAGGATTTCCAGATTTGCTGAAAGAGTAAAGATAGCCTGACTCCACAGAGAAATCCATTAAGACAGTAAACTCCAACTTATGCATTTTGTAATACTATTTCTTTTCATGATTCTTGAAAATCCCAGGATGATAAAATGTTATTTTCATTTTTGGAAAGGCTCATTTCAGGAGTCTTTTTTTGTTGTTGTTTCCTTTTCTTCTTCCTGCTGAGAAACACACCGTGGATGGGAAGATAATTAGAAACACAAAGGGACAGAGATAGGAACAAAAAATAAAGTGCTAGGTGACATTTTATTTCTCTCTTAGCTGAAGAACTTGTTCTTGCTTTACTGGAGCTCATATTTTAGGACAGTAGAAAAAGTAATTCAGGGTTGCTTACATGATTTTTTTTCAATACAAAGTATATCTATTTAAAAATCTTTCTATAGACTATAGGAAGCAGCAAATACTACCGAAACAGCCTATATATTCATCAAGTGAGACACGAAGAGAGAAAAGAAAAAAAAAGCATTCTAAATGGAATGGTTTAAATATGTAGATGATCCAGGGTCATGCTGCACTGACTTTGTTTTCTTGTTTAGTAAGCACAAATGTGTCATATAGAACTTACACCCAACATATTTAACTAAAATACTTGCATACACATGCATGCACACATTTACACACATGCACGCACACATATTCACAGAGGAAAAATAAGCGAGGAAATTCTTTCCCATAGGCAGTTTCAAAAATACAACTGTTCTCCTGTGCTAGAAGCTATTGCCAGCCAAATAAAATATCAGTGCTCCACTAGGAAATGGTTAGTCAAACAGAAAGTGCAATGAATCTGCAGCTGATGAATATAAGGATTTCTCCATGAAATCCCCTGTGTCAGAAATTATTATAGAGGCTTTCTGTAGTTTAGGACATTCCCAAGACTGGTTACTCAGTGTTATGTAAATGACAAATGGTTAGGAAAAAAACCCCAACAACTTGGAACAGATGAATAAGGCATTTGATTTGTAGGAAAAAGGATCAATATAGTTTTAACTAGAGGCTTGAAGTAACTTCTTGTGTTAAAAATAGAAACATTACAGTTCCCTTCCTCTAGCTATCATTATATAAAATTATAGACATTAAAATATGTTTCAGTAAGTGTAAAGAGTTAAAAGGTGTTTCCTTGCAAAACAGATGGACTAAACATCACTGATCTTTTGCTTTTTACAAAGCATTATTTAGTACATGGATAGCAGAATTATTACCTTTTATTTCAATAATTTTTGTTCGCCTGGTATGAATAATTGGGAAAAATTAATGATGTATACAAATACTGATTCAGCCACTTGACAGTGTTTGGTGGGAGACATCTTTAGGGCTTTTTGTGTTATCCTTTAAAGAGGCTACCAAAGACTGAATTTACAGGCCCCACACAGATGTGTGTAGGGAAGGTTTAAAGAAGGTTTTTCCGTTCACCACCCACACCCCATGCAAGAACCAAATGTAAGCAGTTCCCAAAGAGCTGATGAGAACCAAAAGGAGTTCAGATCACCAGGGAGTGGTGTGTGAAATGCAGACCTATTGCGTGCTGGGTTGGTAAAGGGAAAGAGAGATATTTTTGACATAAAGCAGTCAACTTCAGTGTCTCATAACCAAGGGAAATGGAGTGATGAATGTAGTTTAATATTCATAGAGCAAGGGAAAAATCTGTATACAGGAACTCCTGTCTTGGCTCACACTTCTCAAATGCCTTATCTGACCTGTGGTTCTCTGTATTCAAATGAATACTGACAAAGTCACTGCGTAACCAAATAAACAAAGAATAAAAGTATAATAAGAATTTAAAAATTTGACCCTGGAACATGCAATTCTCTAAGTTGTATTTTCTGTTTATGGATATATGAATAGCCCAATCACCACTGGAAGATTCACATTTTTGCTTTCAGATGTTCTACATGTCTTTGACCAGGCTCTTTTCTCAATCATACGTATGTTAGTTTTAACACCTCAGTGAAATTCTGTCTTTCTAGCCTATTTGTTGCCACTTTCTTAGCCACTTTCAGTGCAGTAAATCGATTTGTATAATATGCCCTTAATACAAGAGGGCTAGGGAACCACATTGTTTTCAACGTATGGTTTCACTGGCTTCTTACACAGCACTAGGATATTTCCTCTGAATTAGGTTCAATACCTCCATTTATACATGCTTCATTTTTGTTTTCTTTGTTTTTTCTTTTTTTTTTTTTTTTTCACCCTCAACTGCTGTTAATCACCAGGCCAACTACTCTTGAGTTTTATTCACCACCCCATCCCTCCCTCCCACTTCCCCTACTCCCATCCTGAACTATTGAGTATATGGTCATGAACAGACTGTGTTTTTTGGGTTCAGCATAATTCACACACTATTTTGTTCTTCTGACTGCAAACTTGCTGTGGTATGGTTCAGATTATCACCAGAGCTGAGTGAAACAATTTGGATTAAATTAACAGACCATTCCTTGCCTCACACAGACCTTTGTTTGAAGTTTGAAAATGCAGCTTAATTTTTATTCACCTGTTGCTCACTTCCTGGTTTTGGTCAGGACTGGAATGCCACAATATTAGGAGAAATTATGCTCCTTTGATATTTTCAGAAGAAATGGAAAGAGGAAATTGGAGATGAAAGATGGTCTTATGGTTAAAGAAACTGAACAAGGACTCTTGAGATAAAGGTTTAATACAAGTTTGTGCCACAGGCTAACTCTATGATTTCAGCTAACTGTCAGAAACATAGAAATTGCACTACTGGATCAGATCAGTGGTCCATCTAATCTTTTATCACCCCTCCGTGTCTCCTTGTTTCAGCTCTACAGAAAGATGCAGGTCTCTGAAAAAAACAGATATAATATGCCTACAAGGGAATTTTGTCCCAACACCTTATATTCTGGGGTATTCTACCCCCTCCTACAATTCTTAGCTGTTCCTAAATCCCAATATTTTGTTCATTTTCTCAGCTGCTGCTGAGCACAGTGCAGAGATCTTCATTGAGCTGTCAAGTATTTTTTTTTTGAGTTGTTACAGCTGTTTTCTCTTGTTCTGCCCCTGTGATCAATGGGGGCTTTCTTGACACTGTCATCTTGTCTGGTCAATGCCCAGAACTGGAGGCCTTATAATTTCCCAGAACTCAGCAACTGCATGACTCAGAGCATGTGGTTATAATTGTGGCACAGTCCCTTTTCTTTTTCTGCTAGTTACAGTGCTTGAGCATGAATGATGTGTTCAAATGCCGCCTGGGATTTGAAAGGAACACTCCAGCACCATTCTTTTCTTCAAACAATAGGTACTTCTATGATCGAGGTATCATTCCTCAGCCTTTTAGACCATGGCCACTATTATCCAGGTTGTTACAACTGAAAGGTTATTATAGCTTTCTAACAACTCCTGGAAAAGTGTCTGGCTGCTGCGAAATATAGCTGTTAGAGTTCTCATACTCATATGAGAAGGGTTTTCTCTTCATCTTGTTCCTAAAACATCTGTTGATAAGCAAAGGAAGACCCTGATATGGGGAACAAGGAGCCCATACCTCGTTCTTTGGGGGTAAAATATCACACATCAGAAAGAAATCTCTGCTCACTTCACAATGCTCTGAAGAGTTCTGTTCCACATCATCTATGATTTCCTGCCCTTTGACAACCTAATCTGTGGTGGAGGACTACTGTCGTGAGTAGAACTAAAATGATTCAACCCATTGGTCATTCTCACTGCTTTGCCTGTGAACCACTCAGACTATTTGGATCACATTTCAATGTTACTTCTCGTGCTGAATATTTCCCTGTGCAAACATTATCAGAGTTTGGAGGAATCAGATGTTATTCATTGTCTCAAAATAAAATAAAAAGAGATAGTCTAGTTTTGTTTCTATGTCAGGTTCTCTTCCATCACTTTTAATTTTTCTTTATGCTGAAAATTTTTCCTTGGGACCTTGGTCACAGTCTGCCATTGGTATTGCCTTGATTCATAAAGGATGTAGGGATGGAAGAAACAGCTGTAGGAAGAGTCATTCTCTTGTCCAAGTGCAAGGATAGGAAAAAAGCTTGATAATACGAAGAGACGACACAGAGCTACACTGATTATACTAGACTTTTACTGCTGCATGCCTATTATCTTAGGTTACATTGAAACTGCTCAAAGCATGCTCATGTCTACTCTTGAATTACAAGACTCCCTTTCCATGCCCTGTGTGGAAGGGGACTGGGCTTAAAGATGAAATTTTTTTGAGACGTGCAAGTAGATCTAGAAACTCAGATCAACTTTCAACTAAATAACAGAATCCAAATGGATCTTATGCCGAGATGGAGAAACCCAAAACTTATTTTGCCTGCCCTAGGTGCTAATGGCACAGTATCAGGGAGTGACAGCTAGCCTCATCCTGGCCATACAGCGCTTGAAGGGGAGGACTGAAACCCTGTGTCATGCTTTTCTCTGGCCAGTACCCACAAGAAGATGTTGTCCAGTTTCCCAGAACTCAGCCCATCTATGACTCACCACATACTGCTGTAATTGCAGCTGTCAAGCCTCTTAGTCTTTCTACACATGTTCTGAAGGCCGTCTTATCTGCCCAAAAAGTATATGAGAAAAACATAGCAGAGACTCTTTCTGTTTTAAAAAGCATGTCCAGCACAGATAGAATTTAAGCACAAATGGTTGCCATTAGTAATATTTTGATACTGCAGCCATGTTAGGATTGTAAGGAAGCATGAGAAGTAACATGCTTGTATTAGTAAAGGTGATGAGTCAAGTGCCATTTGGGGTCACATGCAAGAGCCCTGGATGTCACAGAACAGGTGATGAGCCTGGCATCCAGCACACAATGAATGACAGACAAACCACAGGATGACTTGCACTACTGTCAAGGATTTCTCAAGACTCCTAGCAAACACTAAAGGTTCAAAGGTCTTAAGATTCAAAGCCACTTTCTCCAGTGCATGCAAAAATTAGTTTTTCTCATATATTCTATAGTTTAGAAACCTGATATGTAATTCATGCTGAACCTAATCTCTGTCTTCCCCATTTAGCAGTTTCCTACTCATTAAATATTTGTACTATTACAGTTTTACCTCTGTATTTTTTCAGATTCCTAGAGATTTTTTTTCCCCATCCTTATCTCTGTAGCAGGTGCAGCACAAACTGCTGCAGGAACTCCTTGTCACTTTCTAGGGACCCTTCATTCATCTCATCTTTCAGGAAGGAGGACAGCTGATCATAACTCTTCCTTCTTGCTCATGGAAGGGAATAGAGAACTGCATCCTGAGATGCTACATTAATTTAATTATTTTTCTGGCCTTAATTTGTTGCTTCCTTCCTCTGAGAAAAATATCAGTTCTCTAAAAGAATGGGGATGGGGGAAACCCTTCCAGTTTCTTTGAGGACCACCACTTTGAATGGTGTTGGAGCAGAAGGAAGTGAATGAGGTTGATGAACAGAGAAGTACAGAATTTTTGAGGGTGTAAGGGCTTCTTAAATATCAACAGTATAATTTGAACAATCCTCATGCAGGAAAGAAAAAAGTCGTTTAGAAAAGTGAGGCAAGGAGGCTCATAACTACGTAACTTTGGGCAGTTCTGGAGCATAGAGTGTATAATCTGAGAGCAAACAAATTCCCATGCACATTCTCTCTATTCCTTTTAAAAACCAAAAATAATCCAATATGAAGACAGATAACTAATCAGTACCACTGCCCATCAAATATCTCCAAAAACAGTAAACACCAGCTGTAGCTCAGTTAAAACTGACAGCTCATGAAGGACAAACTTTAGCTCAGAGCTGTATTTCTAGTGAGGGCCCTTTGAATTATTTTAAAGTAATTTTAATTGCAGAAATCAAAATGTTAAGTAACACAGAGAATAGCAGGAAAGAAATGAATACATTACAAGGAATAATCTAGTATTCTTTACTATTGAACTCCATAGTTCAAAGATAGGTAATCCTTTCACAGCTATGAAACATTCTGTATGCATAAAAGACCTTTAAAAGGGGGTCCAAAGTAAAAATTTGGATGCAGTTTAAAGAACCCCTGAGACTAGGGAAGCCCCCAGGTATCACAAAGACTTTTCTTTTTCTTGTACTCTCTTCTTCTATGAATAAATGAAAGAATGAAGATTTCTTTTCATTCTTTTGTCTGTCACAGAAGCTCAGGTCTTATACTCTAACCTTTCCAACTGCCACCTTGTACACTATACAAGTGTTGTCTTCTCTTCTTATTCCTCTGTCTGAAACCATAAAGGGTGACCTTGTTTTCCTTGTGCCTAGCAATATGGTTTATGGTCCCGTTGTGCTCTACCTACTCCTCTCCTTTTTCTCATATGGCTTTTCTGACACTAGCAAAACCTTCGATCAAAAAGCCAACCAGATGGGTAGCTAACTATATACTGGGGAAGAATGTGAAGGTTCTGAAATTTCACATGTCGGAATGAGTTAAAAGAACTATCAGATCCTTCTGCCTTGCATCAGAATACAGAAGCAGATGCTGAAATGTTAGTAATTGAACAGCTTTTTAAAAGACAGGGGAAAAAAAAATCAGTGGAATGA
This sequence comes from Acrocephalus scirpaceus scirpaceus, assembly GCA_910950805.1. Lineage (NCBI taxonomy): Eukaryota > Metazoa > Chordata > Aves > Passeriformes > Sylviidae > Acrocephalus > Acrocephalus scirpaceus. The sequence continues at coordinate 88,621,033 of OU383774.1, read as the reverse complement.
GTTAATTAGATAATGAAGGGGATAGATTTAGTAATTAATTCAGGTTACATAAAGCATTTGAGAATACTATGTAGAAAACTCATTGAGAAAGGTCCATGAGGGGCTTGAATGTTCTCCCCCTCCTTCTCCTGGCATTTTTGCCTCTTTAATGTGAAATCGTTTCTGAAAAATGCTCCCAAAATTTTTGATAGAACTCAATATGTAGTCATCAGTGAATACAGAATTTTTTTCCTGCTTCTGAACAAATGTTTAAGCCATTTGCTTTGGCAAGAAGGGTGAAAGATCTTGTATTAGATATGTGCAGATTAAGCTTCTTGATAAGAATTCTGCCATGGGAATACACCTGGGGATCAGTGCCAGAAAGGAGGACATATTTCTGTTCCACATGAAAGGGGTGCACAAATCTTACGTGCACACATGCTAGCCAAGATGGAGTGTTTTTTATCTCACATAATACTAATTACTTTTAGTTAAACTTCTGTCATATGTATCTATATTATCTTTCATAGGATGACCTAAATTGGTAACAAGCAGGATTCAGACTTTAATGGATTAGAATTGGATCTTCAAAAAGATGGTGGAGTCTGAGTACTTACTGGCTGATATCACCATACAACCAAACTTCCCAGAGACTGATACCAAATGGCTTCTAGAGATACAACCTTAGCAGGTCAATAACTGCATATGACAGCTACACTGCTTTCAATCAGAATTGCTAATGTTGGAGACCCAGGATCTCTAAGATCATTCAGTACCACTGTTAACCCAGCACAGTCAAGTGCACCAGCCACTAAACCGTGTCCCAGAGTGCCACATTCACATTTCCTGACCACTTTCCAGAGATGGTGACTCAAACACTTCCCTTAACATGCTGTTCCAAAGCTTGACAACCCTTTCTGTGAAGAAAATTTTCCTAATACCCAATCTAAATCTCCTCTCTGCATAGCATGAGTCCCATTTCCTCTCATCTTGTTGCTTGTCACTTAGGATAAAAAAACAACCCCCACCTGGCTATAACCTCCTTTCAGGTAGTTGTAGAGAGCAATAAGGTCTCATCTCAGACTCCTTTTCTCCAGGATAAACAACCTCAGCTCCCTCAGCCTCTCCTCATAGGACTTGTGCTCCAGACCCTGCACCAGCTCTGTTGCCCTCTGGAAATGCTGCAGTGTGATTGAGGTAGTACTGAGTGGCACAAAACTGAACACAGGAATTGAGGTGTGGCACCACCATTGCCAAGTACAGAGGGACAATCATGCCCTCATCCTGACGGTCACACTATTTTCAATACAGGCCAGGATTCCAATGGCTTCTTTCCACCTGGGCACATGCTGGCTCATGTTCAGAGGCTGAAAACCAGCATCTTCAGGTCCTTTTCCAACAGGCACTTTTCCAGTCACTCTGCCCCAAGCCTGTGGCACTGTCTGGGGTTGTTGTGACCCAAGTCAAAGGTCCAGCACTTGGCCTTCTTGAACCTCATACAACTTGTGGTGGCCCACTGATCCAGCTTGTCCAGATACCCCTGCAAAGCCTTCATGTTCCTCAGCAGATCAACACTCCTGTCCAACTTGGAGTCATCTGCAAACTGACTGATGATACACTCAATCCCCTCATTCAGATCATTGCTAAAGGTATTAAACAGGATTGGTCTCAAAATTGAGCCCTAAGGTATGCCAGTAGTGACCCGTTGCCATGTGATCCAATGGGGAGCTGACCCTAGCTGCTTCCCTCACCATCTGCAACAGGCAATTCCCTTCCACACATTCCAGGAACCTCATGGACTGTTTCCTCTCTATACATATGGAAATATGCATTTCCAGTGGATGGCTGGTAAGTTGAAGTCCCTCGTGAGAAGAATTAGCAATTGTGAGACCTTCTTATAGAATATTCTTTCTGCCTCTTCTGTCCTCTTGGGCAGTCTGTAATAGACTCCCTCCAAGATATCTATCGTGTTTGCCTTTTGTCTGATTCTTACTCACAAATACTCAACCCTGTCATCACCATCCTCCAGCTCTAAACAGTCATAACACTCTTTAACATACAGGACTATCCCACAGGAACCTCTTGTTCCTTGCCTGTCCCTTCTGAACAGTTTTCAGTCATCCATTGCAGCACTCCAGCTGTGCAACTCTTCCACTATATCTCTGTGATGGCAACTGTGTAATGGTTTTCCTGCTGTGCAATGGTTTCTAGCTCCTCATGTTTGTGTGCCATCCTCTATGAATTGTGTAGATGCACTTCACTTGGGTTATCAATCCTGCTGCCTTTTTGGTGGAAGAAGCTCCTATTTCTGCATGACCATTATCAGGTTCTTCCATGATTTCAAACACTTCAATAAACCTTGCATCCTTACTGCTGCATCAATAACGCTTTTGTCTTGCCTCTAGAAGCCTACACTGCTTCAGAAGAGCAGAACTGAAACTTCAGACACCCAGAGATTACAAGGAATCATGAAGGGACTCTGTGGGAGAAGCCCACCACGTTATCCCCAAACAGGAGAGTCTAAATCCACAAAAGATTTTATACAAGATTTAAGTATTTTAGAGCAGTTTTGGGTATTCATATAGGTACAGTCCCCTGAAGTTTCCAGGTGTCATTGTTTTCATTAAGTCAGTTCTGGAGAATGTTAATGACTGAATGTCTTCTGTCTTAACAGCACTGAGGATCCTGGCTAGGCTTTGATTAGGCTTGAGCTTTTATATCTGCTTAAATGGGATACTCAGTCACTTCAAAACAGGAATGTTGGAATAGAAGCTGCACAGAACCATCTAGAGAATTCAGAGGAGCTAGGAACTTTTAAATACCATGTAACAGTTAACTTTGCAAGAATCCTAGAATACCTATAATGGTAGAATCATTAAATTTGGAAAAGGCCTCTAAGATGACCAAGGTCAACCATTATCTCAATCTCTTCTGCCACAGTTTTTAAAAGATATTAAAGTATTTCCTGGACCAAAAAGTAAGAAGCTGATGCTATAACACAGTGGCTAGAGCATTCATGTCCTTGGAAAGTCAACACATCAATTTCCCTCATGTGAGTGACTTAATCTTCGGACAAGAGAGTTCAGATTCTTCTCATTCTAGAATTTGGTTATTCCAAATATCTAGACTCCAGGCATTTTAAGTGGGAACTTAAACAACTACCCTTAGCAAAAAGAGGCAGGAATGGCACCACCATCAAAACATTTGGTAAAAAAATCCCTTTAACTGTTAACATGGTTCCAGATTATGCTGCAGATTAATAGATGTGTGCATTGCTCTGTAAAAGAGACACTGATCTCATATTTCATAAAACAGGATAGGCAGATTTTAAAATGCCTCTCTCTTCTACTCACCAGCATAGTTTATTCCCTGATTAGCATGTCTGCTTTGCAGATCCTGTATGTAGAAGCTTCTTCCTTTTACAAAAGTGAAATGGCAAATTTACTGTTACTTTGGAAGCATATTAAATGAATTTGAAGAATATACTCCAAAAATGAGCGAGAAATATTTGAAAACAGCTGATTATAATGTATTTCATTACACAGGTCCCTGCAAACTAGCGTGTGTTAAAAAGATGACCACTGACTATGGAGTGAGATGTAGAAGTGCATTTGATACATATACATTAAATCTTCTAATAACAGGGATATACCAGTTCATGTAATTAAAACAAGTAAATAAAATGTGGCACCAGGACATCTGAACTAATTCCTTACCTTTGTACAAGTAGGAGTCCTTTGCAGTTGTCAGCAATTACAAAGTATTGGTGAAGGTTACCTCCACCTAATGTGTGCATCAAAAAGTTAAATATTCTATTTGTCCAGAAACAACTGGTTAAGAAACAAATTATATCTTGTATGATAAATCAGTTCTTCAAAATCACATTCTTTTGTATGAATCTCAAAGTAGGAGCTTTAAAATTCAGATACCACACAGATGCCAAGAAACCAAAGAAAGCCATTCTTCATAGGACTTCACTGTGATAATGACCAGAGCAGTGGCAGCAAAACTATTACAGATGAGCTGCACTGAATGTGATATGAGTTAAATATCTGAAGTACAATTCATCAACAGTGCATAAATAAGTAGGAATAGACAAAGAGTAAAGCAAAAAATATATACTTTGTTCTAGCAAAGCATTTAGTAACTTTCCATAACCCATTTCATTTTTCCACTGATTTTTTGAGCCAAACATTCAAGACTTAGTTGAAACTGAAGATAATGTTAACACTTTGTCAAGCATTTGAATCCCTTCCAGTATATTGTAGTATAATCCGCTGTCCACAAACATCCCCTTCATTATTGCCTAATTACATGCAAATTTCATAAAATGAATGAGTTTTAAGTACTTGTCAATCTGTCATCCTAGGAACCACTGAAACATTTTGACTGCTAGATAAATAATCAGCAATAATCACACTATGCAAATTTGATATTTTCTGTACAATTATCTGAAACCATAAATAACTGGACACAAAGACATTTGGCATTCTCTCAGAAAGACTTGACCTACAGGCTTTTTTATTCCAAACAAACATGCCAGCAGAATTTTTAAATTTCTGCCTAGCTAAATGTGACCAGTAGAAAAAAATTATAAACATTTAGTGTATTAATATTTTATTACAACCTGGGAAATGTTCCTTTCTTTTGCTTTACTAGAAAAAAAAATATTAACAGCATTGTTTCTTCTCAGTTATTCTTACTTCCATAATTTTATTTCTTTAGTTCTTTGCTTTTCATCTGACATTATCAAATCATGTTTTGGTTTTGCTTAATATTTTCCAAGTAATAAGCGAATGAACTGTTACGTATTGTTGACTTTTAATATTCCTCCCCTCTGTACTTGTTGTAGATCTTCTATAGTGTTTCCTACAATGATTCATTTTGACATTTCTAATGCATTGCAGGCACTTCAGCAGAACCAGTACCAGGAGGCTAATTATCAGGATTATAGACAAGCTCAGAAATACATAAACAGTGAATGCAGGTGAAATTGTGGATTCCAAAACCACTTTTGTTTCCTGTTTACTCTGGGGGTTGCATACATGTGTCTGTGTGCATATATGTACATATGCAGCTGGTTGTGTGTATTTTATGAGTGTTTTAAAAGTTGGCTCAGAATCTGATGTTTTCTATAAACAGTAATAAAGCTCTTGAAAACACAAACAAATAAGAAAGTGTTTTTTCATTTTACCAACTTCAAGTTTATTCTGAGATAAATATTTCCACTAATGTTTATCACTGAAACAGCACAAAGGGTAGAGAGTAGGAAGATATTAATTTATAAATTAATGCATATTAATTAAAGTTACATCATTTTGTGTAAGAACTCTTTTAGTTCTGATCTATCTGCCACTGAAGCACAGAAATCTGCACTATGATAACAAAAAAATATTTATATAGGGCTTAATTTCAACCTTTTTTTTCTTTAAACTTTCCACAGCTAAGACACTTGTTTATACAGAATTATTTATTTGAAGAAATTCAGCAATTTTGAGATCTCAAACTATCCTTGGATAGGGGTTAGTTTCACTAAGACACACACAGGAAATAAAGATAATCAAATATCAAAGTTTTATACTAAATGACAGATATTTGTCAAAACTAATCTTGAAATTACACAATTAAACAAAATGACTACAGGAACTTTGGGATTTTTTAAATTAGAATGTAGAGTACTGTTTCTGATGGCCGAATATTCATGCTATACTAGCCAACACTCACTTCTGCACAGCAAAGACTATGAAGCCTTCATGTTATTGATCAATTAAAGGAATCATGGTTTACTGCAGAAATATGAGAACTATTTAAAATAATGAACAAGTGTGGAGATATCACAATTTGCTCATGAGTTGTTTGTGAACTGCAAAAAGTGTACCGAAAATCATCAGGTGTATGGTGCTTTTTCAACTATTTACTTACCTACGGAGAAGCATGCCAAAGTGTTAACAGATCAATGGTTTCAGTTTCAATATCTGCCTATATATGTCAAGAGGGCCTTTTTATGTATTTGCTTACCACAGGTAAGAAATTAGTAGAAAAATTATCTGAATACAAGGATCAGCATCCTGCCTTTTATGAGCAGATTATCTTTTAAGGGATGACTAGGTAATGATAACCTTTAGGTAATGATAATCTTTATTTATACTTCACACCAAACTTTGGCAAATATGTGACGTAACTTTCAGTATACAGGTTCAAAATCACATCTCTGAAACCTTTTTTCTTATCAGGGATCTTAATGGAATTATTTTCTATCATCTTAGCTATTTGGTATTCAAATATTTGAATTCAACAGAGGCATGTTGAAATGTGCAGTTGCAAATTGTTTCAAGACTTGCAGAACCAGCAACAAGCCCAGCCAATAAATGTGTTCATGCTGGATAAGAAAATATGAAATTTCTGTAAGGCTGCCTGTAGCGGCGCGTTTTCTATCTTTTTATTTATTGTTAATATTAATTTGTTCTGTAATGGTTTTTCCTAAGTTCCCCCCTGTATTTCTCCCCATTTGGTATATCTCCCGCCTTTGAAATCCCCTACCTTTGTTCTCCCCGGTCTGTCACTCTCCAGGAGGCCTCTCCCCTCCTTCCAGGGACTTCGGAGAGACTCAGTCCCGGATTGGAGCAGGCTGGGAAATCCCCCACCCCTTAAATTTGATTTGCTCTCTGTATGCCTTCCCCTTTACCCCTATTGGTTCCTTGACCCGAAACCACTCCCTTTCCCTTTCCCTTTTAACCCACAGAACAGCTCTGTCAGTGGGCCTCCGGTGAGGATCTGCGGCAGAGAACCAATAAACTGCTCTCTGTTGTACCCTCACCAAGCCTCCTTCTTCTTACCTCGTCATCGCCTCGCTCACCAGCGCTCCGTCGCCGGACGGCCTAACCCACCGGGGGAGAGGTGCCGGTCCGCCTGCGACTCTCTAACCGAGGCTGGGACGGTTCCCTGCCAGGGCTGCTGGGTCAGCTGGGAAGCCGTTCCCCAGTGAGCCAGGGAACACGCGTCAGCTGCCCTTTCCCAAAACCTGACAACATAAGTAGGAACCAAAATCATATTTGCATTGTGATTACTTAAAGACTCTACAAACCATAGTGGTCCACACAGCATCCTTTAAATTGTGATTGGTCTGGATTCTCTAATGGCAAAACATATTAGGATTCTGGATCCAGAATATTTTTGTAAATAAAGTCTCTTGTGCCTATTACACATTTCTTTTCTTCATTTCTATGTATCTACTTTACGTTTCTGTAGGCTTAAAATAAAGATGATTATTTCAAAAGTAGGTTATAGACTGCTGAAACTATTGTCATTAGCTGAAGAGAACCATGGCATCATGTAAAGAAAAATGCACACAGATAAAGATGAGTGAGCCACAAAAGACAGATGAATGAATTATTTTCAACAGTACAAACAGGAAAGGATTTTCTCTTTTAAACATTCTTTTACTGAAAAGTGATGTGTTGTTTTTGATGAGGTTAGAGGTTTGTTTTGGGAGGAAAGAAGCATTAACAATGGCTACTTATTGCCAAATAAGTGCCAAGTCTTACGTAGAGCAATGAGTCTCATTAATAATGTAACAAAAATTACAATTAAAATTATATGCACTTTCATTTAATATCACACAATAAAACATATAATGCAAACTTGATGGAGAGTTAATTATATCCGAGCATAGAATTTATACTGCATCCAAGTTATACACCCAAGTGTATGCCTCAAATTTCATTGTTGGTCACTGACAGCAATCCTTCCTTCCTTCCTTCCTTCCTTCCTTCCTTCCTTCCTTCCTTCCTTCCTTCCTTCCTTCCTTCCTTCCTTCCTTCCTTCCTTCCTTCCTTCCTTCCTTCCTTCCTTCCTTCCTTCCTTCCTTCCTTCCTTCCTTCCTTCCTTCCTTCCTTCCTTCCTTCCTTCCTTCCTTCCTTCCTTCCTTCCTTCCTTCCTTCCTTCCTTCCTTCCTTCCTTCCTTCCTTCCTTCCTTCCTTCCTTCCTTCCTTCCTTCCTTCCTTCCTTCCTTCCTTCCTTCCTTCCTTCCTTCCTTCCTTCCTTCCTTCCTTCCCTGCTTTTTAGCACCTCTTATTCCCCTATATAGGCTAAGTAAAAGCAGTTAGAGTGACATTATCAATATTGATTTGACTTCTCTGACTAGCTGAGCACTAAGAAAATATCTCTCACAGGATTGAACTTGACTCCTTTTGTTGAGAGTATGTAAAGAATTTAGGAGTTCAATTTGTCAGACTTGGTGACTGGAGAGAAGTAAGAGAACAGGAAAATTTTTTAAAAATCCCAATTGGAAAAAGTTCCTGAAACTTAATTTTTGAAAACTAATTTTTCTGACTGAGCAGATACAATTACCTTTTTGCCAGAAAAAGTCTGTCAGAACCCAGGACATCCCTTTAGATGTCCCGAGCAGTCTGAGACCCCAGGAGGGGGTCCAGAGACCCTGGAACAGCGATAAAAACACCAGTGCCTTTGATTTTAGCCCCTGGGAGCGATTGCCAACATTATATGAAGAATTACAAGTCACAGGTGTGTAATTAGGATATTAGATAACTTATTTTTGTGTATTAATATGGATTTTGGGGGTTCACAAAGGAGGCTCAAGGAGACAAGATGGAGGGATTTGGGTATGTCCCTTGTCTTTCTTCTTCTTCTTCTTGTCCTCCATCTTCGGGTGAGGTGGTGGCATTTTCTTATTGGTTTAGTGTAAAGGCGCACAGTTTAATAAAAGTAGTGGATATTGGTATAGTAGTGAAAACAATGGGGACGTAATAATTAGTATAAAAGATTACGGCCGCCCAGGAGCGGGGCAGATAGCCTTCGGCTGCGGTGTAGGTGACACCTACGCCGGCTGAAGGAAAAATATTTAAGAACACGATGGAATAAACAACTCTGATAATAGAATCGATGCGTCCTGACTCTTTCTTCTGGCACGGGGCTTGGAGAAAAGGACTTTACCCGCAATTCTCGGTAGGCTACCAGCCCAGGATCTGAGAAAAGTCTTCTCATCCTTTGCACCACAATCTGAGTATGCTTGCAGCTAGTGATAAAAATGTTTTTTACCTTTAAGACTGCTTTGTCTGGCCAGTTCTGGCTGATGCCACTAAGTGGAGATATGTTGGTCATGCCTTGCACTGCAAACAGAATATATTATTGACTCTTGTGTTGGTAGTTGCACTGATCCTCTCCAAACTCTGGACAGGATCTAAATCTAAAAGGTAATAAGTAATGTTAAAGTTTTATTTTAAGCTGTTCCCATTAAATCACTGCAAAACTTTAGGAATTTATTTTAATATTTTTGTTCTAAATATAGACCTTACTGCACAAATTCACCGTAGCATTCATATCCTGTTCAGCTTATGAATTCCCCAATTGCTTCTGTGAGAAATACTTGCTTGTACACATGTAAGTAGATATTTAAGCACCTCTTCTGAATCACTCTACTGTGATAAGATGCTTTAAGAAAAACCTTGTGTTGAAAAAGAATCACCTGCAATTCTAAGAAATGCAGCATATACGTAGGAAAAGTACAAAAATAGGAAATGTGAGTTCCCTGTAGAAGTAACAGAGGCTTATGCTCAAACTAGGGTATTGTGATTTCTTCTCCTCTTCCTTAAATATGCACTGTTTTCTTCATCTGGATGAAAACAGTGTACAAAATATTGTTGAGGAAACACCTAAAGATGATACCCATTGGACTATGACAGATTTCTCAAATAAAGGATAGAGAAGAAATCTCCTGAGGTCCACCTTATTTAAGAATATGAGGTCAAGTTCACCTCCAGTTTAAAAAGGGGAGCAAAAGTATTAAAGGGCTTAAAAATGACAAATCAGATAAAAAGTAATCTTCAATAAAAAATCCACAACAAGAAACAAAACAAAAAATAAAGTCAATTACTTATGGTTCATGAGTGAAGGTAAAATCAGATAAAGGCTAATTTCCAAGTACTTTTATGACCTTGTTCTGGTGTCAGCATTATATCCAAACTAGTTTTAACTTTGCTGAAGCTAAAATTTTGTGTATTGCAAACTTTAGCAGCAAACAAAAAAATATTACTGTCGAAGTGTTGCTCAGTGCAGTACATTAGAAAGGAAACCCAAGAATGTTGCAGACTGTAAACATGGCACCATGCATAACCCCTGTGAAAGCTCTACATGGAAACCCGTGTTAAACTTCAGGACCATAAAATGTAGTTATAAGGTAACCTGGAAGGCATAGAAAAAAGAAAATATTGGAATATTTACTTTCTTTGGGGAGGTTACAGGTTTATTGATTGAGCTCAGTGGAGAAGCAAGGTTACAGAAGGTGAAAGAACTGAGACGTTCTAAATGGGCATGCTGCCTCCAGGAATAAAACCAAGAAGGGTATCCATTGCTGTTTCAAACTCCTGTGCTGGATCCCAGCACAGGAAGGACAAAAAGTCTTTTGTTTCCCTTTGCTTCTGTGTGCAGCTTTTGCTTTGTTAAACTGCCTTTATCTTGATCTGTGAGTTTTGTTCCATCACATTTTCTCCCCTCCCATTCTTGCTGAGGAGGGGAGTGGCACAGTGATTTGGTGGACAGCTGGTAGGTATCCTGCTGCGTGAACCCATCACACAAATGTACAATGAGCTATTGTAGCAATTTTCGTATCTCTTTTGATGCAAACACTAAAATTTTACAGACTTTTTTTTCCTACCAGATTTTATTTCTTCTTCTAAGATCCTTCGGCTTTCCCTTCATTGTAGTTTTTTCTGTGGCCTTTAGGTGTTCTGTCTACACAAAACAATGAAGAATCTAATTACTGAGTGGAATGGTTGTTGTTGGGTTTGTTTGTTTTTGTTTTTTTTAAATGAATTTAAATGAGAAATAAATGCACAGGTTCTTTAACAGAACTTGAAATATGGGGATTCTTATTACCGAAACAAAATATCCTAGATTAACTTAACACATTCAGAAAGAAACAGCTCAGCCAATAACTTAGCAGGGCTGTTTAATAATCATTATTCCTGCTGCAATCCTTTAGTTGTTCTGAACTGAGCAGCCCAAATATTTTCTGTAGTGTTGGTAGTTTATGGTGTGTGAGACTTCCACTAGATGACAGAGGGAAAATGGCTGTCAAAAAGGAAGAGTCAGCAGAACCACAGTCCGGAGGAGAATAAAGGGGGAGATGTGTTGTTCCGTATCCATCAGAACTTGTATTGCTCAATTGCGTCTTGAAATAAACTTGACATAATAAGGCAAAAGTCCTTTCTTCATAGCTAAAAAGAAATTTCAACAAAATCTACACTTTATTTAAAATGCCTGTTTTGGTGAAGTTTCATGTTCAATTAAGGAAATGTTTCACCAGAAATCCTTCAAATCATTGTGATGTTATGTATAAAATGGACCATGTCTTTAAAAAAACAACTATATTTGTCAAATTCAATCATTTAAACTGCCAATTTGAAGAATCAAGCCAGTAATTTCACTAAGATAACTTAAGCTGGAATTTTTCAGTATGGTGCAGTGAGCACCTGCTGCAGTTCACTCACTTCTTCTGTACTGACTCGTTATTGTTCATCCTTCAGTATTGCAAGCAAATACGGATGCTAACAATGCATGAAAAATCCTGCTTTCCAATCTGCTGCTCACTGCCTTAAGAAAATATTGTTTTGCTTGGAAAGAAACTTGATGGGGAAATCACACTCTGAGCTGCAGGCTTATGTAGGGGGCATTCATGTGTACTTGTGTGAGAGGTGCAGCACAGCCCCTCAGCACTCAAGAGCTGTGAGGAAATAAAGGCTGCTCAGTATGAACATGGTCTTCAGAAAACTGCATCATAAGCTAAGAAGCCTGACCCTTTTCTCTCCATTCATCCCTTTTCCTCTGAACTGGATTTCAGGCAGCTTTCTGAAAACTTGGAAATAATAGGCTTTTTTAGCAGAAATATTGTAATAATCTGGTCAACAAATCATTATAGCTGAAATTTGTAAAATATTGCAGGGTGAAGTAAGACACCTGTCCTTGAAGAGTTTTCAGCCCAAATGGTTAATTCTAAAAGAAGTCAATGGCATGGTCATACCAGTTTAAAATAAAGTTTTCTGGGAATTTTGAGACAATTTTAATCCTAGACTTTCCTTCATCTCCTTGTCATAGTTATGAGTGCTACTAGGTACGCATAGAGTTTTAATCTCTGTGGTCTCTCAAATCATCATATTTTACAGACTGTTTTATAAAAGGAAAATACTATGCTTTACTACATTCCTTTGAAGTATATAAAGTAAACAATTTTTTCCTCTTTTGTTTTGGTATTACACACATTTTTTTTACAATGCTGACATTGTTACTCAATTTCCAAGGTCAGTCTTTTTTGACACAAGTTAGCCTGTGGAGGTAAGTGATATTTAAAGTATTCTGTCCATCAGCTTTTCTGAGTGCCAGTATCTTGACATGAATTGCTGTGCATTTATCAGCAGGGATATGGATAGTCCCATTAAGATATCACAGCATTAGACTCTTCAGGAAGCTTTGCCCATCAGTTAAAATTCTTGAATGAATTTATTTATTAGAAGTGTTCCATGTGATGATAATTCTTAGCTAAGGTGCTTGTATATTGTGTGAAGTAAACCATGTCTCAGGTTTTGTGGCCTTTATTAGTCATTACACATCTATACCTGTTTCTCCTATGCCTTTACTGCCTGTGCAATGTGTCAGGAAGCAAGATGTCAGACACAGTATGCTACAGCCAAATGCTCAAGTGATAGAGATTTACCAACAGAAATTCTGGCCTAGTGACCTCCTACATTGAACTATTGATTCAGAGCAAATAATTGGGTTTCAAGAACTTTTCAATTGGTTGTGCACAATTTTTTAGAGGGCAGAGGCAGTGGAAGAGTAATGACATCTGGGGACAGTATATCTGTGGCTCCTTTCCTCTCACATGTATTTTCCTCCCTGAAGCTGGTGAGTGGTTACCATCACAGGGGCAATTCATAGTGATTCAGCACTTTATTTAATGCATTAGGTGACTGCTGCAGTCGAAGTTTTGCGATCTTGATGGATAACCCTTTTTGTTCACATTTAAGTTTTGATTAAATTTTTCATCAAAGATTCAATTTTTGTTTAACCAGTTCACCTTTTGCCCGGGTGATTTCCCTTGGCTAGCTCTACTCTTGACAGATCAGGTAGACTTGTTTTATTGCTACTATTGAGGAATATGTTAGGACTTATGGTGGAAGTCTTGGCTAAAAATCAGTGCTGAAATAATTGGGTTGCAGCCTGGTCTTTCTCCACAGTGAGGTAAGATACTGGGCTTATGTGTTAGACCTTACTCAACTCTGGACACTTTTTGACGGAGATTATAATCTTAATAACATAAAATAGTAGTGAAAATACATATAAATACTGTCCCTGTCCCATGGCTTTTACCCATTGTTTTTCAGTCAATCATTGAGAGTTTTAGTAGGATAAAAACACTGTTACTAGAAATGTACATCTAGTATATTATTCACTAAAAGGCAGGATAAATTTACATAATTTATAGTTTGTAAAAAATCAAAGGAATATTAATGACACACACACACACAAATAATCTAAAATTTGTACCACTATATGATTCTAAAATAAATAAAAAATTCATTTTTTTAAAAAATGTAAAAAAACCTAGTGCCTCAAAAACATGAATCAGATTTACAGTCAATACTTTACATTAATGACCAGGCTGCCTTTTCAGTTCAACAGAATCATACATATGCCTCCTAAAAGGCTTGGGATTTGATGTCCTTAAGAAAAATTTTCGGTTTTGATTCACAACACAACTAATCAGTGTGATTTTGAAAGCCATGTGGGCCAAAACACTTAAATGTTTTTTCAGAATAGGGTAGAAAAATGGATGCAGATTATCTATAAATGAAAAATAAGCTGATTCCTGGTTGAAGCATATGATATTTACAGAATATCTGGCTTTCTTTCAGACCTCAAGTCATTGTTAAACTCCCCTTACTGTCAGTGATCCACTACCTTTCTTTCCCTTACTGTTTTTCCATTTAAACAAATCACTGTAGAAAGCCTGCCTTTCTCTTCACTCTCGACCTTCAGTATCAAAAACAGTGTCCTGTTACTAAAGAGATACACTAACCTCACCTCCAACTGTTAATAATTAAACAATGCATTTTTATTTTTTGGTAGTGGGGAAGGTTGTCACACATTTCATAAGCTAATTAAAGCTCATAAGTACATCTTTCACACAGCTTCCTTTCAAAGGTGATCTAAACACTGTTCCTTGCTGCTAAACCTGTGGGATTTTTGTACTGGAATGGCAGATGAGGTATGTTATCAATCACACAAGGCTCTATTAATTTTATCACAACTCCAATGGCTGTTGACATTAAATGGCACAAATTTGACCATTGTGGTCCCTGAGGTAGTGCATCTTCACATCCTTTCAAATGCTAATTATATTTTTGACCTTAAAAAAAGGCCTGTTTTTATCCCCAGCAAGCCCCCTTTCCTTCCTTCCTGATAGCAGAAGCATTTTCACAGGGCCATTTCTCTGCCTGTGCTGTTTGGCTAGTGGGATTTTTCTCCTTTTTTTTTTTTTTTTTCCTTTATTTAATATAAAACAAAAGCATCTTTATAAGATTTCAATAGCTGTGTAGGGGAAGGGTTGCTACACAGTAGTGCTGACGTTAGCTTTCACTGAGATGAAGAGAAGAGATCGCTTGATGATGAAGACATTTCAAGGACACCACAGGTACGGAATAGCTTTCTCTCTGGGTCAGTCAGTGTTTCAGATTGCTTAATTACTGAAAATTCACGCAGGTAACTGTGATGAACACATGGAAAGCCATTAGGAGGTCTCATCTATTGTTTAACTTTGGAGAGAAAAAAAGATAGATGTTGAAATGGGGAAAGAGTTCTGCTCAAGCTTTTCGTAGGATATCGCTACCTGTCTGTCACTGGGAACTGTCTAAACCAGTTTTTGTCATCTCCATATTAATATTAGGCCCATCATTATTTAAAAAAACTTTGCTGTGCCAAGGTCATCTGAATTAAAACAGCAGTTTTGTGTATTTTTTGCATAAAATAGAATATACTGTACTCTATTTGGATTTACTTGTAGTTCTCCTTACAATACCTTTATTAAAATGTTAGTCTCTCCTCTGTGTCTTTGCATTTAACCAGAAATTAAAGCACTTTTATCTGAAAAAAACCTAACTCCACACAAGCAGAATGCAGTAAATTCTTTACTATTTAAGATGACAGGTGTTTATTGCACCCAAACATAGCTTCATGTTCTCAAAAAAAAAAGTGTGAATATATGGGATTTTTGTGCCAAATTTTCCATCAGCCTTTAAACTGAAATTCAATTGAAGTCAGGGATCTAAGGGCAGAATTCAGCCCTTTCATATAAGGGCAGTGGGTGATGAGCGTAAGAGAGAGGAAAAAAGAAACCTAATATATGTGAGCATGATGAAGATCAGAAGGTATTGATTCACAGACTGTCTTTATTACAAAATTAGTATCAGAATCCAGACTGGCCATTCCCCCTCAGTTTCCCTGACAGAGGCACCTCTATTTAGACAAAAGAATCAGTTTCACTGACTATGGGCCTGTAAGGACTCTGGAGGTATAAAGTGAAAAGGACAATTTCAATCTCTTTTCTGAAAAGTCATGAAAGTACACAGAGAAAACACTGGCTTGTTTTGGGACAGTTCTAAAAGTTGCTCCATTTCAAAGGCTAAAACCATGTTTAGGATATTTTCTAGCCTATGCTATGGAGATGATTGGGTCAGAGGACCACCATCTTGCCTTTCCAGCACATGTAATTGGATTAATGATTGCAGGTCCAGAAAATGGATGTCAAGTATTGGGAAAGCAATAATGTGATCTCACAGAAATGACAACTGTAGCAATCATCACGCAAGTTAAATCCTGGTTTTACAGGGGTTAGAATGTAGTGCATCCATGTAGAACTAACTTTCTCACGTTAACAAGTCTACTCTTATCAAAAACTGCTGCAGCAAGTATTTGTGACTACAGTGTTTCCTCTTCTACAGTGATGTACTGAGTTTGCAACTATGATATTTGAGAAGAGCATACCATATATATATGAAACAATGGATTTTTCAATTAAAAACCCAAAAATCACAAAAAACCCCACCCAAAACAAAACAAAATTAAATACCAAATCCAAACCCATATATTTTTATCCAGGCTCTATTTTAAGTATTTGATGGAAAACTTTAGATACAAAACTTAAAGGGTTTCATTTTGAAGTACATATCAACCCTTGAGATAAAGTTTGAACCAGTAATTTCCAAGACTTCAAAAGTTAGCAGAGGTGAATTCATACAGTGGGTAAAGCACTAGGATGGTGTTTCAAGAGCCTTGACTTTCGATGCCTTCTTAGCTTACTCTACCCAAAGGCACTTAAGCCAGCTCTTTCCCTGCCTTTGGTTCCCTCAGCCATGCAATATGATAATGATACTTGACTTTTCTCCTAAAGCAATCAGAGATCTTGGAAAGTGAAGAAACTTGTATGGACAGTATATATTATTCTAGACATACACTCATGTGACCCATGACATCTTTGGCCCTTAAACTTCCATTTATAGGATCATTTTCCCAGGGTACAGTCATCCTTTCACAACTCTGATTGTTGTAATGTGATGAGGCAAAAAAAGTGTTCCTTATGGTAAAGAGAGTCCAATATGAAATAAAAGTGAAAAAAAATTAGCTATAATTGTGTTGTAAAAATCAAAAGGCCTTTTTTCCCCCCTAAGAAACAGTTCTGTGTCTCTCTTAGCATGTCGAATATCAGCAGCCTAAGAAGGTTATTACTATATTCTATAGATGAATGATAACATCATTAGCAGCCAGTTAGCAAGGCTGATAAGGCACAGTAAGCTTATGTCTTTCAAACTGACCACACTTGTCTATATTTTGGCACTTCTTAAAGCTTGTTTTTCAGGTTGTGTACTCTAGCACTTTACCTTGAATGAAAATATTTATTCAATGTATCTGCAGATGCCTTGAATTCTTTATGATCCCCTTTTAAAAGTATAATTTTGCCTGTGAAACACTAAATAATCTTGTTCTACTTATTTTTTCCCAGGAATTCCAATACCTATTAGTCCATACCAATTGCTTGCCAAATTTCATTAATTTGATCTTAAACCAACAGATCAATTATACAAAGGAAAATAACCATTCAAAACAGATAAGCTTCTATTATTCTTATACTTATATAATTAAAAAAAAACAAACCCCAAAACAGAAAACAACAAAACCAATTCATTTTTCTTTAAATTGTCAACTTCTAGCCCCAAGCATATTTTTTATTACTAGTGCACAATCCTATAAAAATAGAGCTTTATAAATGAAAACATTGACAGACCCTTAGCGATAGTGGCACTACAGGGAATAGCTATAAACAACATTTTTATTCCTCAAGCATACCTTACCCTTGAAAGTTTACACTAATTACCTGTAGTTTTGTTAATGTTTTAAGCTGCCCTTCATCTCTCCCATCCAGACACACCACTCAGCTTCCTCAACAGATATATTCAACAGCTTCTGTTCACACCTGACATCAATTTCCTTTGATGTTCACAGTCTAAATGAGAATGCTACAGCAAGCTTTATTTGTGAAGTATACAGGATGCCTTTAAAATGATGGCAGGTATTTTCCTCATTAAAGCAGCCATAACAGATAGTTAGATATGATGCTGTCCCTCACCTTCCTGCTAATTAATGACTATGATTGCAACCCAAATAAGATCAGGCAATTAAATGTGATAACATTTCAGAAGTGAAGAAAACGTACAACAATCTTGGAATAGCTTCCTGTAGATAAATAAAGTTGATCTTAGCAAAATTAACATATAAATGTACCATTCTATGAAAAAATTACACAAACTAAAGAATGTGGTAATTTTAGTTTTAATTGAAACATGCGGAGATGGGAAGTATAAGCAAGTCCTGTATCTGTTTTGTCATTTCTATTAGCAACAGAATAGTTTGAATTCTTCAAAGGAAGATTTGCAAAAGGGCATCTTTACCACTAGAATATGACCTGGAAAGATTTCTGCATCGAGATGGAGCACTTTTCTTGGTTCTGTGTTCTGCACCTGGGCACCCTCTAGCAGAGTTAAACACTTGAGTGCTCGCTGTCCCAATGCCTGTAATGGCCATGACTGGGCACTCAGATTTTATAAGTGCACAGAAATATTTAGCAGAGACATCATTACTGTCTAAATTTGCCATTGTCAAAATTCAGTTCAAGAAATTATGCCTGTGGTAGTGACGGGAAAGTTGTGAATTTTAGGACTACAGAATCCTGACAGATTGAAGTTCAGAACTCAGCATTAATCCGTATTCCCTCACACTCCAAAGGATTTTTGTACCAGGGCTAATGATTGATTTATTGATTTTGAAAGCTCAGGTGTTTAAGTCAGACTTACAATACAGTTATAAATTCTGTATCTATGATCCAGTTTTAGTATAAAAGGGGTTCTAACAATAGACTTTTAGGAATAAAAGATGGTCTGACCTTTTCCTCCTCCAGCAGTGGCAGTATTTTTATGAGTGCCAAGTGCTGGGAAAAATGTGGGAGTTACCATGCCTTCTTCTTTTTAGATTATCTGGAGAGCCATGGATAAGATAACAAATAAAAAACTAAGAAGAAGTGTCTCATTAGAAAGGAAAAGTTTTTGAGCACTGTGGTAAGTACATTCTTCAAGAAAACCTGTATAAGCATTAAAACTGCCACATATTGATTTTGTCCTCCTCTTGCCTTTAGTCTTGTTTTGAGTGTGTGGAATTCAACAACATCCATCATTTCCTCCTAAAAAGGCTCTTCCTACTGTCAAGCTTGTTCTCCAGCAATGAGCACCCTTTTTGAGGAGAATCTTCTGACTGGCCCACACCATATCTACAGCTCCTCCACACTCATGGGGAGGATCCTAAATCACAGCTCAGCCAGTGGGCAGGCATGTGATCTGTCACTAAACCATGCCTCTGAGAGCAGCAAACTGTGATGGATTACTCTTAGTGAGAAATTAGTATATTCAGCAAAGTCCTTTGCTAGCCATAGGGATACTTATGGGGAGAGCTTGCTACTGTAATGTCACAGAGAAAGACAATGACTCAGGACATCCAGGCCAAGACCAACAAATATATGTGTCCATATCTTCAGATCTATGACTGTAGGCTATGACAACTGCTGGCCAAAGCCTAGCAGAGGTATTCAATTGTAGAAATAATTTTGTCCTTTCTGAAATGTAGACTTCCTTAAGGTGCAAGGTAAATAGGTAAATGAAATGATGAAATGAGTAAATGACTCCTGAGTGGGATTGTATGAGGACAGTCAGAATTTTGAAGCCAAGAAGAAATATCTAGAGCCATGTTAAAACTTCACAGGTATGAAAAGAGACAAGCTCTAGAAGTAGTGTTCTTTGTCGTTATTGCAGCACTGAAGCCTTTGGCCTACATCTTTTTTTCCAGTTCCCCATTAAACCTGAAGGTCAGGGTCAAGGGGTTAATGCAGGATTTTCATGAACTATTAATTTTCTGCTAACTTCACATGCAGTAGTTTAACATTCTGTGTATGGTTTAGCTTAAGCGGTGGCTGGGGACATGTTTATATGGAATTAAATGAAAAAGCAGTTTTTCTATCCTCTCTGACCTCTAACATAAAGAAAAATGTAACTGGCATGTTTTCTTTTTCACTTACACATTCATGATCAAAGAATGTTTTTGTGAACTACCTATATATTACTTTGTCACATTCTTCAAGTTGTTAGGGGTTTTTTCCAAAGAAAAAATTTATTAAAAATACATTAACATTCAGTTTAGGTTTAGTTAACTACTTTTTCCCTCTCCCCTTGGTCTAACAGTGATGAAAAAATAAGCATTCAAAAATTGAGATCGAATTATAAGAGCATGGACTTTGTGAGAACTTTTAGTGACGTAAGGCATAAGTGACATCATAAGTCAAAGCGGTGTTGCCATAGACCCTGTAGCTATGACCAGTGATGAAAGAATTTGCAAGGCAATACAGAGATGTCTGGAGTCTGTGGCAACTGTTTAAATCTTTGAAATCAAAAGGTCCTCCTAAATCTAAAGGGCTAAGCTCAAAAAACCCCAAAAAAACCCAAAATTGTCAAAATAAGATGATCCTCAAGATGGCTCACAGGGGCTATAATACAGTTAACATTTTTACTTTGAAACAAGTGTCATTATCAAAACATATTCAAGATTGAAAACTAGCAGGTTTTGATTTTTCTTGCTCCTTTCTGGTCAATACAGACCTATGCCTTTCCATTTAGTTATGCAACTAAAATTTTCATCTAGTCTCTCCTCCTTACATCATGTTATGCTGGAAGCATTGCAACCCTTTTTTCTAATCTGGAAATCTGATGTCTCTGTTCCAGACAT
Organism: Acrocephalus scirpaceus scirpaceus; assembly: GCA_910950805.1. NCBI lineage: Eukaryota > Metazoa > Chordata > Aves > Passeriformes > Sylviidae > Acrocephalus > Acrocephalus scirpaceus. Next base: position 88,600,660 of record OU383774.1, on the reverse strand, counting down.
AGAAGATCAGGGTTCTGGATATCAGGTTTGACCCTAATACCATCCCTTCTGGTAATGAACATTTTCCTATGTCATTACTCCAAAACTATCTTCAATTTAAATGCCTTCCATTCTTATCTCTCTCACCTTATCTCTATCTTTTTAAACTTAGGGCTTTCTGTGGAGGGTGTCAGACCTCTCCATGCTTTCCAAAATATATCAGCCATTACTATTCTTCCATATGATATTAATTCAATAATTTTTATACTTTTTCCCAACACTTTTATACTTTCCCCATTCCATCCATAACCCACAGGGAAAACTTGTCTTAGCAATATATATTCCCAAAAGACAAAATTAGTCTGCTTTCCTCATGATATTTCCCAAACAAAGAGAAATGATCAGTATACTCCTAAACTGCATACTTATGATGCTAATCAAAACAGTTTCATTGCTAACCTGCATTCATTATGTTCATTCGTCATGTTCACAAATTTGTCTCCAACAGCCTGGAAAATTCAAGGGTCTGTGGCAAGAAGCAGAGTTGATCAATGCTTAAGGTATCGTTGGTAATAACTTTTAATCATCTATACTGACAGTTGAGTAGAATTTATTTTAGATATTACTACAGAACTTGTTAAAAATCTCTGTGATCATCTGAGGTAAAACATACCAAAGTTTAGAACAAAACCAGCACCGTAAAGACAGACTTCTGGATATAACACTTATTGCTGAACAATGAGAAAGGAAGGAAATCATATTTAGTAATGACAACAGTACCAGCTCCAATATACCCTAGAAGTTTAAGCTAAAGCATTTTAAGTTTTAACAGAGCAATAGAAACGTTCTTACTTCTGACAGAAATGTGGTGATATCAGCTGAAAACAAAAAAACTGTTACATGTTGAAAAGAAAATTCAGCATTCTACAGCAATGGTCACAAACTTGTGTACATGTTTGGAATATTTTAGCATTTTTTTATGAATAGTATAGGTGTACAGCAATGATGCAACTTTGAGTATCATTTAACTCTGATCTTACATAACTGAAAGAACAACTTGGAGCAATGATGAAATCAATGAAAATGTACTTGAATAAAATTAATATTAGGTGACAATCAAATCCAAGAAGACTGACTGCTGGGATTTAAAGAAAGAGGTACATCAAATTTTTGCAGTTTTATTTCTAACTTGGGTCACTTACTTCTGAGAGTTTTCTTTAAGGTTTACAGAATAAATTTAAGTAACTGAGACCAAAATATTTTAATATTACAATATCTCAGCCTCAGGACAAGTTGTTTCTTTTAATATTGAATACTTGATTATTTATTTTTAGACAGGATTTTCTCTTCAGCCTGGATTTGTCAGCTAAGTAGCAAATTAACCATAGGCATGACCCTAATGAATTCACCATACTTATGCACATTGTTTAGTTCTAGAACATTTATTTCTGCATTTCATGAGAAAATGCAACTGACTTCACATCCTTCTCTTGACTGTCAATTTTATAGCAATTCTTTGTGCTTTCTCCCCTTATTTTTGCCAAACACAGATCTTTCTGATGGCTTTATAACTGATTGCCTTTTTCTTAGTCAGAAAACTGCCCAGTTTTGGATCCCTATAATATTTTTGTTATATCTCTTTTAAGTACTGTTAATGCTATTTCATAGGCAGATCACAGATGAGCTGGATAAAACTAAGACTTTTTTTTTTTTTTTTTATGCTGGTACTAATCCAAAACAGGGTGTTCTACCAAAGAGTTACTTTAAAATCATGTTGTCTCAACACACACTGGCCCAAAGGCAAGACTATTGAGCAATAACTTGGTGTGGGGAGTATTCTGGTTTTCTCTAGGTAGGGTTCAGGTTTAACTATTTAACTGCCTGTGACTGCTTCATATAATGTAAAAAGGTTTTGCAGCCAGCCTGATTTCCCAAGGTCACTACTTTAAAGGAGTTATAAACTGGCATTTGAACATGACTGAGTTATAGTCATGACAGCCAAATCAGAAACACAGCAAGAATAGTCTCTTGTAGTATGTCAGTTTTCCATGGAAGAGATTTATCTTCTCCACTAAGGAGTCAGACAACCATGAAAAATAGCAAACTTGAGAAAGTTAATAAAACTTTTTAAAATCTCAGAAGGAGTTTCAGTCAACATCAATGTTAAAGAAGGTTTAGTTTACAGCTTGTTTTATTTGTCTTGACCTTACCCATAAAAACTTTGATGATGGCCCAGACAGAGATGTGTTTATATGTCTTCTGGGGCTGAAAGGATATGCACAGGGAACTATTAGAGCTTTTCTGAAACACAGGGCTAGTGTAAGCACACTAAACCCATCCCAGGAAAGGACTTATAGCCGGATCTGATAGACTTCTTGTCCCATGAAAAGTTCGTATAATTTGGAGACATCTGCTATAGTCTCCAACATAATCAAACATCAAAACAGCTCCTTTGAAAGACTGTACTTTTTCACTTCACTTGGGTCGAGAGTGCTTGGTTGAAAATTTCCCCCAGATTTCCTTCTGGAAGTTTCCCCCAAAGAGTTCTGCCTAATACTTCAGCAAACTGACATTTATACAGAGTCCTATTGTTATTTATACATATAATTTGTTAAACTGAAATAACTAATGCCTGCCTTAGATACAGCCAATATATGCTAGTATTCAGAAATATTCTTTTCAGTATCTTTTCTTCTTTAGTGAGTCTTGAAATCCAGTTCCTCAAATAAACTCTTCTGGACACAGAACCTTTTCTTTCCTGAGTTAAAAAAGAATCCCTTCTGTTTCTATGACAAACATAGATAAGAATACTACAATGAAGAGAGTAGAGAAGGGTCTTCTCTACTACCATGTTTTTGGTAGTTTAGGGCAGTACAGCTCATATAGATGCATGGACCTTGCCAGGAGATATCTTGAGGAATGCACACTGTGGTTCCTCCTCTCCTATGTTTGTCCATTTGCCTGTTGTATAGTCAACAAGATTTTTTCCCACCGCATATCTCCTGTCCATATCCTGTCATATGACCAGGTCGTGCTGTCCCCTGAAGACAAAGAAAGGGTCCTCTGCAAGTCATCAAATATGTCCTTTTAAAATAAGCTGAAACAAAGTTCAAAAAGCTTCAGGGTGTTGTTCTGCTACGTGGTTGTCTCCACATCTCCTTTCTGATCATGTGGCCTACAGGGGAGAAGGCAGCATGAATGGGAGCCACCAAATAATTCACAGGTGTGAATGACCACAGATGTGTTGGATGAATTGAGCCAGGGAGTCTGTTTGGCCCCAGCCTTCTCAGGCATGGGATGTGGGAATTATTTCTTTTTTGACAGTGTATGGTTTAAGAATTAATATTGCTATTTTATCTTCCTAAAACACTCTTTACATTTTTGGTGCTGTTTATGGTTTTGCCCTAATCAGCTGTGGACCTTGAGCCTGACAGGATTTTAGTCCCATTCCTAGGTCTTTCTAATATTTCACTGAGTCCTCAATGAAAGCTGTATTTTGAAAACAATCTCTTGGGCTTATGAAATATCTCTGTCAGCAGACATCAAAGTAATACAAAGATGAATATTTTATCATTTCTTTTATAAAGGAGGAGACTAAGGCAGAAAAAGAGGCAGAAATATGGCTATGGTCAACCACCAGAAGAGCTGGAAAGAGGGCCTGGACCACCAGTCTGATCCTTTCCCCCTAGAAATGGATACTTTTTAAAGAGTTATAATATTCACAAAATCTCATTTATGGTTATTTATTGTCTTGAATGACATAGCTATCCACTTTTTAAAAAACCTGTTAAAGACAGCAGAAATGCTATCTTACCCTTATGTAGTGCCACAAAGAATTTCAGAAAATAGAGATGAGACTGAGAGTTGATTATCTGATTAATTTTGCCAAGCACATATCGAGCATAAAAAAGTATTCTATGCCTCAAGCAGTGTAGTACAAATGTCCCAATTAGATGCATGACTGATTTTGATTTGGCTCATTATTTATGCAGAACATTGGCTACCGGCTTATTGTCGGTAAGTTCTGCAATATGACCCTTAATAGAGATTGTGTCTAATACTGGGAACACAAATTCATTTTTCTAAAGGCTGCATATATCATTATTATTAGGACTATTATTGTTAACATTATTATTATTATTATTATTATTAAAATAAAAATAATATGTATCATAATAATCTGTTATCTCTTTCTTCCCTGATAGTGACAGAGATCTGAGATAGAAGAGAAATAATTCCAACATCTTGAAAATAAATGCATGTGAGTAGTAGCATTTCTTTTATTAAACTTCATCTGCCCAGGAGTTAGACATGGAAGACTATACCTAGCATGTCCTTTAGTCAGTGGTGGAAAAGATGCACTTCTGAAAAGTAACTCATATATCAGGAAATTAAGTCTAAGACACATCAGAAAATGCATTTGCTGGAAGCAATCAGTTTGTTCTGTTGATGATAGTGGCCCAGAATGGGATGCTCAAATTTTGACTGCATTCATTCAAACATTTAAAATCTGTCCCAAGAGACTCCATGAAACTTTGTTTAAAGAAAATCTTTTAAAGCTAACTTTTAGACTGCTTTCATGAAGTAGTAAAGTTGTCTCTGGAAGAAAATGCTTTTGAAATCTTTCAAGTGAAGCTAAATACCTACTGATTAGAATGTCTGCTATTTCTCCCTAGTTTACTCTGCAGTTTTCTTTGGATAATCAGTTTTTCCAGGTAACACTTTCTGCTGCTATATGGTCATGTTCAGTTTAAGCCTTTGAAACCTCTGCAGGATAATGCAGAAATATGTTCCTACTGATTCCCCCTTGTCAGTTTCAGAAATGTAGAGCACCAAATATCCATTACTAATAAAGAGCCATAGGACATGCAAGGAGATAGAACTGTGAGACTTCTTCAGTGAAAGCAAGGGAAATTTTAAAAGAAATTAGATGGGTAATTAACTCCCTGTCTCATTAAGAACACATATGGTTAGCCACCTGAGATGCTGGAATTTTAAAAGCTTGTGCTGGAGCAGAAGAAAACCTCAGGATAAAGTCCAATATAGCTAATGGGACTGTGGAACAACCAGATGGAGCTCACAACTCTTTTAAACCACATTTTTCTAATACACTAGTAAATGAACTCTTTATTGAGAGTATATTTGAAACACCATAGTTTAAGATAGCATGGAAGAACAGTCTAGGAAGGCAATGTTTCAGAGTTTGTATTAAGACCACAGACTGAACTTCAGCCAGCACAGTTCCAATTTTGCACACAAACCTTTTAGAAGTTTAACCTAGGCAGCAAATATTGTTCAGCAAATTGATTAATGCGTGGTTTAGAATAATGAATACATTTAAGAAAATTATGAACTGCTGAGAAGTAGTTCAGGAGTGTAGAAGCATGATCCATCACAATGGATTTTTTTCTCTCATTTAGGTAAAATTCATTTCCATAATAAGGAACACTAATAAAAAAATAAAGAGGAAGAAACAATTCTACATTTAGAGGCCCAGACAGCATTTATCTCCCATTACCTTCAGCAACCATTGTGTTCACTTGGGTCTTATTAGTATTTAGACACATAGTTCTGAAAAATACTTTGAAACATTAAGAAGGCATCAAAATTAAGGAAATTCATAATAAATGTGCTGTATATGTATAATAACATAAGCAGCAAATCTCATAGATGCTAGTCTCCACATCCCAAGCTTTGGACTCTTATGCTTTTATTATGTGAAAATTTCACTGGATTTTCCCTAATGTGGAGATTCATGGTAGTACACGCTGGCATGATCTTTCTGGTACCTAATTAAGATTTATCTTGAGATTCAGAATCTTTTTCAGTGAGGATATTAAAAGAAGGGAATTCACTTCTACCTAGCCATTAAATTTGGTTAAAATTGGCCAGCAGGTACAAAAAGTAGTGAGATAGATGCATACACGCACAAGGAGGTTTAAGTAATACTACATAATTCTTACTCCTTTATGAATCAGGGTAAAGTTAGCTATCTGATCCTAAGAATTAATTTATTTTAAAAATTGAACTAGTACCCATCCTCTGAAATAAATGCAGAAAACCTCCAAACTTTTAGATCTCTGGAGCTACTACAAAATTATCTACATATTTTGTGTGGGGAATCTGCAACTCACAAAAGAATGTTAAAAAACCCCTTAACTTTCATTTACAGTCCATCAGTCACCTCATATGAAGGAAAGATCTTTAATCCATTCTATTCTGCACCTTTCCATTACTCATCACCATCCATAATGTAAAAATATCTTCTTGGAATCGAACTATGATGAATATTGTTATTCCCAGGAATAATTCTGAAGCTGCAGGTGCTCATGTTTTGTTAAAAAAAAAAAAGCGATAATAGCTCAGGATTCCATATTGTACATGGGTTTTTGGACTTACTCAAGTTATCTTCAACCTTTATTCATATAAAATAGTGAGAGATGTGTGACAAACAGCTACTTTCCAGAAAATCAAAAATATCAAGGCCTGTTTTGTCATCTTTTCAAAGTTTCCTTCTGGAATGGTTCTTCTGCCTGCTCCTGCACAGATTGTCCAAAGTGAAAGCACCTATACTTTGTTCATTCTGGCCTCCATAGAAGCCATTAACAAGAACATGGAAAAAAATCTCTGTGAAGTAGTTATGTTTAATACATGTTTCTTCATGTGAGTAACAATGTTTATGTAATTATTAAATAAGAATTGCGGGAGATCTCTTTCATAGCATTAGATATGAAATTATTGAGTAAACTACTTGAAAACCCTTCCTTAGGGAAAAGGATATTTAATCAGTAAACTCAAATCCAGTAAACTTCAGTGGGACTTCTGGTGCTCCTCACTTTTATTATCTGGGCTGTACATATCAGAGAAGTACATTTGCCCCAGATTTTCAATTAATATTAACCGTACTGTGACATTTCTTTTTGTCTCCTCGTGCAATGTACAATGGTATGATGAATATAAAGAAGGTTGAAAATAAAGATTTCCTTAAAAAATTCTTCCTGCTACAATCAGAACTTTTAAAAGCAGCTTAGCCTCCCAACTGCTTTGTCAGTTTTCTTTCTCTAATTTCTTTGCTATTCACCAGGAAACATCCAAGAGATTTCTTGGAGAAATAGATGCTCCTACTACGTCTACAGTTTTTTAGTGTTAGATCTCTCTTCTTAGAAGAATAACATTAATAGTGAATAGAAGAATTAATCAGGCAACACAGCAACTGAATAGAGAAATAATTTTATAAACTATAATACTGAGTCTTCTTTTGTTGGTTTGGGTTTCTTTTCCCTATTTGAAATTTATCTCCTGACAATGTCAAAAATAGAGTTGAGGAATAAGATCCTACATTACTGATAATATTCTTTAATTGATGTATCTCAACTTTTTCCAACCTTATTTTTATTAAAGATTTTAAAAAACATGTGTTCTTCAGTCAAGTACAGGACAGAATTTTAGTCTGCTCCCTGTTTATGTGAACTACTGTGGGATGACAATTTCTCAGGCAATAGTACTGGTTGTAAATGGTCACATAAACCAAAAATTGAAGCATTCAGTTTATTACATATTATATGGGATGAACTGAATTATATAGTAGATGATGGTGAACTGTGAGACAATTTATTTATCCTTTTTCATTAAAATTTGATATGCAGTCATAACTCACAGAGGGCAAAATGAAGTTTCCTAGTTCACAATAGAGCATCCTCTATATCTCATATTTTAAAATAAAGTGGTAGTTACTGCAAACAAAACATTTCATTTAAGAATAACATTTGAATAAGAAAGGTAAATACAGTCATTAGTCAATACTAATTATGATTTTGATACCCATATTGGTCAGCTTGCTCTAAACGCAGCAATTTAATGCACAAAATGACATTTAACACCTATTTATGCTGTTCTATAATTTACCACAGATAAAAATAAGCATCCATCTCAGTTTTCCTTACAGAATGTATCTGGAATACCTATCAATAGTACTTTATTCATCTATTTTAGATGTATGTAAGAAACTCCTCACTATGACATTTGATGATTTCTAGTCACAATTGTAAAAAATAGTAACTCTAAAAAATGTCATACTTCCTCTTGTCTGACTCTCCATTAGAAAAGATAGCAGTTCTGATATTTTTATCCCTAAATAATATAATTTCATAAGGGAAAAAACCCTTAATGATTGACCCTCAAAGACATATACAAATGAATGAATAAAGGAAGGAAAAAATATTATCATCCAGAAATGCTGTCACAGTATTACTCAGGAATTTTCATGTAATCTCTGTCCTGACTAACCACTCTTGGATGGACACAAATATTTATCTCTTACTATTTTTGATAATGATTTTCTATGAAAGAAGAAATAAAAAAACGTTTGCAGCCCAACTCTACAGTCATTAGGCATGACACCTTGCAGAATTACAGCCTTTCCTAAAATAGGAATAAGCAGTTGCTTTTACAACACATATTTTTCTTAGAGGAAAGAAAAAAAAAAAGTGAAAAGTACTTACATAGTAAAAAATATGGCCTTCCATGACCCTTCTCACCCCGAGCAAACAATCTTAACAGGAATTTTTCTACTGCTACACTAATGGTGCACCACTTATCACCACTGCTGGACACAGAATACCAAGCTAGGTAAGACCTTTGGCATGACCCAGTACAGTTATTCTTCTGAGCAAGTTACAATGGAAAAATTCAAAACCCAAAACAGTACAAAAAAAGGGGAAAAAAAAAGGGGAAGAAACTAGCTGAAGTGCATGAAGTTTATTTATTTATACAAGCTTGGAGATTTCCTATCAAGATGGTATAAAGATGGTATACTTATAAACAATATGGTAGTCAATGAATGTTTATTCTGGGAAAGAAGAATCATTAAAAAATTCAAACAGAATAAAAAAATAAAAATAAAAAAGTCACAGGTCATTCTGAAAGAATTTTCTCCCCAAATTTCATTTTGAAAGAAAGTATGAACATGCTTTCTTTTCCAGTGTCTAATCAATATCACTTTGTTTTCTGTGCAGTAAAAAAGCACATCTTTCCAACAGAATGTACTTTTCCTTATGTCTGCATAACAGTGATATTTTTCAATAGGAAAAATTCTGACATAAAAATTCTAAATTTGCTTTAATATGCCTCTGTATGTGATATGGATGCACCCAGATGGGCACACACACTCAGCTACACAGCCTCAAACAGAGCAGGAACTCTTCTCATGTGTTTCTTTTAGTCATTAAGGCCACATCTGAAAATATTCTGCAAGTCTAATGGAAAGAATCTATTAGGAGCTAGCTCATTCTTAAATAGCTACCTTAAACATTATTAAAATGAAAAAGGGCCAGTTAAGTTACTCTTTTGATGACATCCTTAGGAGATGGTTATCAAGAATAATCCAGTTTCTACCTCCTTTTATTCCTCTTCTATCTGCTTTTTGGATGAAATGTTTCTCCTTGTACAGGGAGACCCACACAAAGCTTACTCACTTTGTAAGCCTTACATAAACCTATTTTCAGGCTTAGTAATGAACAGACTTTCCAGAAGCTTACTGAACAGGAGTGAAATTCAGCTTTTCCAAAAGTAAGATACTGCCTGTAGAACAGGAATACCCATTTGCAGATCAGCCTACAGTCTTTCTGGAAATAATATACAGTTACACTCTGCAAACGAGATGTATTATCATTATGTTGATGAGAAGATCAAATATTTCTTTTTCCTCCATAGTCAAAATATTGTTAAGGGATGATTTTCTGCCTGGAAGGACATTTTATTGAAATTATGTGCTGAGCCCACCACTCGTTGACTGAATAAGATGAAAACAAATGAAAAAAGAAACCTGTATGAAACTACTTCACGGGGAAAAAATAGAATCAGAAATTGGTATGTTCATTCTTACTGTGTATTATATCTCTTTTGTCTTTCCTTTTAAATCTTGTCTTGTTGGATCATATGCTCTTCAGAGCAGTGACTTTTTATAGAGATTTCAGTGAGTATTGGCAACAATGGTGTAAATTCTTAGTTGTTCCTTAGGCATTGTTACAGTATCAATGAATAAAAACAGCTAGGATGTTTCCCTGAAATGCTCAACCATACAGGCTGCAATCTTCAGGGCTGCCGTCGTGTTTCAGTGAGAGTTTGGCAATTTAAGATTCCTGTCCTTTCAGACTTCAATTTTGTTTGTTTGTTTGATATGGTGCTATTCTGTATTTATTTTTCAGTTTTTCTGTCCAGTTACGCTAGTTATTTTAAATAAAATTATCACTTAAAAGATTATTTTCTACAATTTTAAATGTACGATACATCAATCATTCTGTCAGTTGAAAGACAGTGCAGTGCTATGCTTAGCTGAAGTGGTAGTCTTGATGATGATAACGAGCTATTAAATTTGCTTATGCAGTGATGGAAGGAAGAGCCTAAGAATTATAATGGAAGGCAACATCCTCACCATACTCACTTCTCAGTATTTCTGCCAATTAGAAAAGAAATATGTAAAAGATTGCACAGACACACTAACATTTGCACACCTTTACTTTGAACAGTATAAACCACCTTCAGGCTGATGCTACAGGTTCCTTCCCACTCCCAAGCATGCCTCCTAATTCCCTCCTAGTTCCACAGTCACACGATGCCGACCAGCCCCTCCCAGGTCATTGAGGAAAGCAGTAATGACTCCGGGGCTATTTTTCACTTTCAGTTGCTGTTATGGAGTGTTTGAAAACTTGATGAATATCAGACTGCATTTTAGCATAATACTCAGGAACTGAATAAAACATGGAGATACAGAAGACCAATTGATATGAATGACATATCTCTGCTATCTATTAGGAAGACTGCATACACAATAGATTTTTTCGTTGGAAGAAAGAACACAGGAGGACTTTACTAGCTAGACCCATTTGCCAGCTGCTCAGTGAATAGGTCAGTGGCATAAGAAGGATAGCTTCCCTGTTAAAAGTGTTAGTTGCATTGCTCATTCATCATGCATACTCACTGTGTTCTGGCTATCTGTAATAGAGGTTGAGGAAACAGCTCAGTTTTGATTTCCACCTGCTTTCTAGTGAAATCATATTATTGCTTTGATGATGTCATAGTCTCCTAAAGTTTCACAGTCTGCATTATTACTTCAGTCCAGGATCAAGAAATACAGGACAACATAATTTCAGTAGAAAATACAAATAGGATACAATAGGATACACACTTGTTAACATCCGTTACATTGTTATAGCTCACATATATCTTTTCTTGATTATACATGGCCCTAAAACATATTTTATCATATGCTATATACAGACTCCTACAGAGCATTCCTATCGAGCATGCAAGTACAGAGAAATAACTGCTTAAGCCAACTTTCCTGGTTGCTTGGAGAGATGGAAAGGAACAGCTAAACACCCTGCCTGTTCCCTCACAGGAAGAAGTCAAAACAGCTCTTATCAGAAATGTGCCTTCCAAAAAAAGCCACGTGCAGCACAAGTTGCGTATCACTGATTTAGTCAGTTCTTCCATCTGCAAAGAGCCCAAAATGCTTTATAAACTTTACAAGAAGAATTTCATCCACCACTGAAGTGCAGCCGCCTATGGAGTAAAACTTGGCAGCTGTTTAACAGAACACATAAATCCTACACAATAGTTTAGGGGAAGAGTTTTTAAAGAATAGTGCAGATGGGAATGTAGGGAGGTAGAATATGGTTATATAAACTGAATGTATATATAGGCAGGAAATGCAGGTTGGCCAAAAGAAGCAAAATTAAAAAATTCTCATATCACAAAACATCCCAGGTATTTTGATATATGTCTCAGAAAATTTTGGAAATGTTTAAATAATACTAATTTTGTTTGTTCACTTCTCCCCTGCTTTCTCCCTCCCCCCCAGGTCTATTTTAATCACTCTATCCATCTGTACATTAATTGAGAATGAAGTCATATCAATGTTCAGAGAAAGCCACTAACACCACTAGCCATGAGGTAAATTAAATTGCCAGTATACAGAAATGGTATCCCATCAAATATAAAATATTTACAGTGTTTTCAAAGTTGAAAGCCAAGTCTGTAACACTCATGCACATATGTGATTCTAGATTTTCTATAATATAAAATTCTCCTTTTGCCTCCTCAGGACAATATTTTTAATGCTTTTTTTTTCCACTAAGAAAACATTATTATGCCCAAATTTATACTAATCTATTCAGTAAATTAATTTTTCAGAAATTGTACAGAGAGAGAAAAAGGAAATGGAAACAAGACTTTGGATTCTCTTATTTTATGTTAGTTCTTTTGTGAGCCCCTTTAGGAACTCTGTGCGTTAGAAAGCACCAGCACTGTGTCTGTGCTGCTAAGTTAAACATAGACTCATGGAACAGTCATGGTAGGAAGGGATCTTTAAGAGTCATCTTGTTCAAATTCCCCTGCAATAAGAAGGGATATTTTCAACTAGATCAGGTTGCTCACAGCTCCTTCCAACCCAACCATGAATGTTTCCAGGGTTTGGGGTGTGTACCACTGCTCTGTATGAGCTGTTCCAGTGTTTCATAGTAAAATATGAGTTCCCTCATTGTAAAATTTTCTGTCTTATATCTAGTTTATTTTAGTTTAAAACTGTTACTGCTTATCCCATCCCTACAGGCCTGCTGAAAAGTTTGTCCCATCTTTCTTGTGAGCCCCTTTAAGTATTGGAAGGCCACAGTAAGATCTCCCTGGAGCCTTCTCTTCTCCAGGCTGAACAGCTCTAATGGTCTCAGCCTTTCCCTTGCATGAACCTTCATTAGTTTTCCAGAGAATCAAGAAGAGGGAATAAAATGTGTGTGTTTATTTTAAGCATTTTTGCTGACTTAAGCCGGATTCAATATTATTCAGAGTACTGGGAAGTGGGGGAATTTTAAATCACCCATTCACCCTGGGGTCAAAAAGGACAAAGTCATTCATAGTACCAGCTAAAATGCACAGAAATTAAGAAAAACTATTAACAGTAAAATGTGTTCAGTAGATTAAGTAAAACTAATCAAAATCCTAACAGCTAAGAAGACCTGTACAAGATAAAGATCTAAATAGCAAGAAAAAGAAAGTTTCCACTTAAATATGTTGTTTGTAGTGTCTTTTAAGATGTCTGAGTATACTACTCAATTATTGTCTCCAGTACACCGAAGCAAACTGTCTGTGCACAGTGGTACTATTAAATACCAAAGTACTTGGAATAAAAAATATTTTTATTTTATGTGGTTTTGAGGATTGCCTTTTGTTTATCTGGGGTTTTATATTCATTATTTTATTAATATAATGGATGGTAATTATATATTCTCCTCAAATCAATCATAAATACGTAATAGCTAATTTTTCATGGCATGCTAACGATGATGTTCTGATAATTCATTTATATCGTCAAGGCTAGTGACACACAACTGATACTGAAACTTCTAAGACAGAAATGCAAATAGGCAAACTAGCTTTCCTAAAAATGCATCTCTTCCAAAAATCACAGTTTGCTGTTTGCCGGCATCTTTTAATAAGCTCTTGAACTGTAATACTAATAAAATAATACTGTTTGCTTGGTGCATCAGCCAAAGCAATCACATTCTTTGCCAAAAAGACAGGTGCTAACAAGTGCTTCAGTTTTCTTTATCAGACCAGTTACTGCTCAGTGAAAACCTGACCTTAACTTTTAAAGTTTTTATTGACAATGTAATGAAGATACTGGCTAGGGAGATTTGGCTGGGCTGCTGTAAAAAGGCAGGGAGGCTCCAGTTTAAAAACAGTAGTGCAGAGAATACAATTTCACTCCTTCAACACTTATTGGTGTTAAACACTAAGCTGCTGTGCTTTCCTCGCCCCTGAGCAGGTACATATGCTCAGACTCACAGGTAGCCAGGAGTCAGTGCACAGCCTCTTTCCAGAAAGGAGGCTTGGGCATGACCTGCATGCAGCTGAGCACCAGGGAAGCCGTGAGCAGCCTGTCATTCTGATTACACGGCCTGTTGAGAACAAGGGATTTAAAACAAATGGAGCCAACATTGAAATAATTCCCTGTTCCTGCTGGAGATGGTGTTCCAGCGAATCCCGGCTGCCCTGGCAGGGAATTGTTTCAAGTCCGGTTGGGCAGTGGCTAGCAGACCGGCCACTACCTCCTTAGTAGTTCAGAAGATGCACGAGAGCTGTTAGTGAGGCTCGACGAAGGTAAGAAGAAGGAGGCTTCGTGGCAAGATAGAGTTTATTGTCACATGCACCCCATGGTGCAGGCACTCACGTGTCCCAGGAGAGAGAGAGCTAAGAGGGCCAAGGCCAGAGCCAGGCCCAGGCCCAGGGGCCTGGGCCCTGAGCGAAGCCCCAGCCCGAGGCAGAGGCTGAGAGGAAGAGAGCGAGCTGGGCGAGGCTCACTGCTTATCAGGGACTAGGGGAAGGGGGTGGACACAAGAGGGAAAACCAATCAGGGAAACGGGGAGGGCACACAACCAGCAAATAGGAAACGAGGGGTGGGGCACCCCAGCCTGCTCCAATCCGGGACCGAGCCCCTCCGAAGCCTCTGGAATGAGGGGGAGAGGCTTCCCGGAGGGGGGCAGGCACTGGGAGGAGACCAATGGATGATTGACAACATATTGTAACAGAGGGGAACGAAGGGAATTTCCCAGGCAGGAGATTGTACCAAATGGGGAGAAGTACAGGGGGGAACTTGGGAAGAACCATTATAGAAAAATGATTATTAACAATAAGTAAGAAACTAGAAAACGCGCCGCTACATCTCCCCCTTTCTTTTTACAAAAAGATGGTAACTTAAACTATAAACAGCTAGTCGGTGGCCACAGCTCAAAGTCCTGGTCACAGTCTTGTTCAAAGTCTTCTTCAGGGAAGGGCTCATCTTCGCAGATGTCTTTATCTTTAAGTGGAGGAGCTGTGGCACACTCAGCTTGGTTTACTTGGGGGAATGTGCTGGCATGCAAAATAAACTTTTTGACATAGCAGCAGGTAAGACAAGCAGCAACAGAAACACAAAAAAGCACTAACAAAACAATCAGAACTAAACAAATGATGGACCCAGCCCACTCAGGTAGCCTCCAGTCTTCAAAAAGTCCATCCAGCCAGTCGGATGCCTGAGGACAGCCTGTTCTTGATGTCTCTGACAACTTTGCAGATAGTGGTATGGATGTCTCCGACAAGTTTGCTGGTTGTGGCATGGATGTTGGCACTGTCCACGCCACGGCCGGAGACTTCAGGCTGGAGATCAGCAGCAGCAGGAATAGAAATCTGGCTGCTGTCAGTGGGGCCATCGCTGAGTGGGTTTGACCTGGACTAAATAGAACAAGAAACTACAACATAATTAGAAAACAGGGCAAAGGGGTAAGGGGAGGACAAACTCGTCCCAGGAGTTCTGGAGCAAGGGTAGGAAAGTCATCTTGGCCTGGGCCTTGGGGTCCCGGCACCACCCCCCCGGTATCCCAAGCATGGGAACTGGAAGTAGGACTGTGGGAACCAGACGCCCGAGGTGGCTCTGGCACAGGAGGGGGTGTGGCCTCCCGGGGTGACATCATGGGAGGTGGGGTCAGGTTGTGGGTGGAGCAGGAGTGGGGAGGAGTTAGGGGAGGAGTATGAACAAGGGGTGGAGCTCTTGAGCCCCGGGATGTGGGAGGGGTTAAGGGAAGGGAGGGGTTGGAATGTGGGAGGGAAGAAAAGGGATTGTGGGGAGAAGAAGGAGTGGGGGAGGGGGACACTGAACACGTGGACGGCTGCACCATGCAGTCGCTGCCATGTCTTGCCTTGGGGGAAGGAGAGGGAGAAGGAGATGCACAGCCACAACTGCCATTCTGTGCACTCTCTTTGTTTTAGGAAGAAAACTTAACTCGGGGTTTAGGAACTGGGGTAGAAGGGGATGGGAAAATGGCTTGAGCTGCCTAGCCGGGGCAAACACAAGCACACCTGAACAGTCTGGCCATGACTGTTCAGGCTGGGGTCGGGCACCTGCGGGGAGCCAGGGCTAGCAGGGCAAGTTTTCTCTGCTTTTCCCCGGAGAATGCCCCTTCGAGGGAGAGAGGGAATGGGAATAGGGTCTGGGGTAACTGAGGCAGATCGTCCTCTCTGCTCTTTCTCCACTTTCTTTGGCTGAATTAAAGACTTCCTTCTTCTGTGTGGAGAAATCTGCACCCATTTTCAATCCACACCCACACACACACACTCGAAAAATAAAAATGCACAACTTAAATCAAACTAAAAGAAAAAGAAGAAAAAACCTAAAAACTGCCGCACACAGTTAACAAACCCTGGAGGGCAAAAAGGCAACCTCCTAGGGCGGAATGCATTCCTTTGGCTTCTAAAAAGCCTCCCGATTGGCTAAAAAGCCGTGAGCATTGGAAGTCAGGAGCTCTCGTAGGATCTGGGTTCGTCCCGGCTGCGCTGCCGCTGGAGGCAGTGGGGGGGGGGGGCGCGCGCACCGCCGCCGGCGAGACCACGTGTCGCCGCGGTCATGCGGCAGCCGAGCGTGCTGCCGCCGCCGCGCGGGCGGGGGGGGGAGGGGGCGCGAGCGGGGCTGCCGCCGCAGAGCCGCCGAAACCGAAACCGCCGCGCGGGGGGGAGGAGGGGAGACGGACGCCGTGCTAACCGCGAGCGGGGCCGCGCCGCTGAAACCACGTGGTCCCGTGGTGACGCGGCGGCGCCGCTCCACGCCGCTGCAGAGCGCGGGCGAAACGAAACAGCCGTTGCCGCATGACCGCCGCCGCTGCAGAGGGGGAAGAGGGGGGCTTCCCCCACTCCCGCCCGCTCCGCTGCGTATGAAACCCACTCGGCCGGTGCCGCGCGGTCTCCGCCCGCCCCGCTGCCGCTGCGTAAGCGTGCAGCCGTGGGACTTACCAATCCTGGGCTCACCAACTGACTTCTCCAGCTCCCCACGGAGGCGAGCTCCCTCGCTCAAGCCTCCTCCTGGTGCAGGCTTGTAAAACAAAAAATAAAACTGGGTGTGGTGGTTTCCTTTCGTCGGAGGAGAACTCTTCTGGGTGCAAGAGCTACTCTCCTCTCCTGCCAGAAGCCTGGCAGGCACGTAGCTGTCTTCGGCTTCGCTACACTGCGAGGATAAATCCAATGCAGGTGGAGCCTTCTCCCGCGGGTTCTGGCGTTCACAGACTTCCACGCGGAGACAGCCTACGCAACCTCTTCTCGTGGTACTTCTGCCCCACATTGGAGCGCCAATTGAAATAATTCCCTGTTGCCGCTGGAGATGGTGTTCCAGCGAATCCCGGCTGCCCTGGCAGGGAATTGTTTCAAGTCCGGTTGGGCAGTGGCTAGCAGACCGGCCACTACCTCCTTAGTAGTTCAGAAGATGCACGAGAGCTGTTAGTGAGGCTCGACGAAGGTAAGAAGAAGGAGGCTTCGTGGCAAGATAGAGTTTATTGTCACATGCACCCCATGGTGCAGGCACTCACGTGTCCCAGGAGAGAGAGAGCTAAGAGGGCCAAGGCCAGAGCCAGGCCCAGGCCCAGGGGCCTGGGCCCTGAGCGAAGCCCCAGCCCGAGGCAGAGGCTGAGAGGAAGAGAGCGAGCTGGGCGAGGCTCACTGCTTATCAGGGACTAGGGGAAGGGGGTGGACACAAGAGGGAAAACCAATCAGGGAAACGGGGAGGGCACACAACCAGCAAATAGGAAACGAGGGGTGGGGCACCCCAGCCTGCTCCAATCCGGGACCGAGCCCCTCCGAAGCCTCTGGAATGAGGGGGAGAGGCTTCCCGGAGGGGGGCAGGCACTGGGAGGAGACCAATGGATGATTGACAACATATTGTAACAGAGGGGAACGAAGGGAATTTCCCAGGCAGGAGATTGTACCAAATGGGGAGAAGTACAGGGGGGAACTTGGGAAGAACCATTATAGAAAAATGATTATTAACAATAAGTAAGAAACTAGAAAACGCGCCGCTACACAACATAAGCTGGCAGTTAAAGGAGAAAATGTTGGTTATTGCCAGAATTTATGGTACAAAAAGACAGTCTTTGCCAGTATTTAAAAAATTATGATTCCTTGCCAAAAAGTACAATTGCCCCACATCAGAGCTTCTCAACACTGTTTCTAGGAAAAGCACTCTTTACAGATGGACTGGACATTCTGTACACTGTATAATTACAGTGGATAACAGAACTGCTAAATCCTTTTTTTTTTTTTTTTGTAGAAAATCCACTCTGACAAAGCCAGCTGAATGGCTGCTATCTACTCTTGTCCCCTCTGACTCGCAAAGCCTGAATTCAAACTTGATGCCACTCACAACACTCTGGTCTTTTCTTAACATTTGGAAGCTCCTTACCTGACATAGAAAACAGAAAATTCTCTACAGTGTCACCCACCTATATACAAAACCATGATGGGACCCCACTCTTATAGTGGCAAATAGGCTTCAGGGTGTCTTTTTGAATTTCTCCTCTGAATTCCTCTGTCATTTCCACTGGGAATATGCACTCCATCAGACAAAACTCAAACAAGAGACACAGAGTGTGTAATGACTGGGAAGTTAGAAGAAAGCTTTGACCAGTCCTGTGTGAAAAATAGCAATGTCACCAAAGACTGCCTTACTCCTCTCATATAACCACTTCAGAATGACTCCTTGAAGACCACATGCAACTAAAGTTAAAATGATTAGTGATGGTAAATAAATACTGTCTGTTTCAATGCATTAAACAAGCCTGCTGGTCCCTGCTAAATCTAGTTGTATGAAGTAGTAAGAAATCCCTCTGTTATATATCTGCCCATAGGCTTCAGGCCAGGGGAGAGGTATGAGCAAGCAAGACATGATCTGGGATATGTGAGAGCAAAAAATTATTTAGCTTAAAAGAGCATGGTCACATCCACAAATCTGTTATGACTACAAATTAAGGCTGAAGTCTTGTTCACTTCAGCCAAAATTATTGGGAAAAGTTCTGATGTTTTGGCTATGAGCTGGGGCAATGGGCAGTGCAGAACATGTCACAGCTCCAGGCAAGGTTCCTGGTGCAGTCACTCCTAAAGAAAGCTGGTAGCAAACAGCTGAAAGAGGACAAGTTCCACCCCTCACCTTGGCCAATGCTGCAGGTAATGCCAGTGCTGCCACCTGCCCCCACCTCAGTTCAGACTCAGCTCCACCTCTATCCAACTCCACAAAGGGGGCAGCTGAGGAGACAGATGGGAAATGCCTCCCATGTCTCTGCTCAGGAACAGGGCTCCCTTTGGTGCTACAGTGGTGACGACAATGGCACAGGTCAGCAGCCTTGTTTGGTGGGTTGCCAGCCAGGCTGTGAATAAACTTGAGGCTGAAATCCCTTGCTCATATAGACAGAACTTTTCTTGTCTTCCAGTGGAATTGTTCCCCAGCAAGACATATCAGCAGCTGGGGATAAAGAGGACAGCTGAGGAGATATGGCCAAGGGGAGTGAAGGTGAGGCTGGAGGGACCATGAGAAGGGAAGACTGGTAGCTGTCAGAATCCAACACTAAATACCTTCCCAATATTAACCACTGCCCCAATATCCCTCTGCCTTCCCAGTTGGCAGGAGGCACTTCTCAACCAGGCAGCATTTATTTTTGGTCTGGAGCCAAAATGCATCAGTCAGCCAATAAGTGAGCGTTATAAACACAATCTACTGGACTAAGTGTAGGATATATATTTTCAAAGTTCATATTTATAGTTTGCAAACTCTGTCTTTCAGATAGCAAGTCCTAGTAGCACCAGAAGCTGTTGAATATTCCAATCAAATACAAAATTAGAACAGGATTCTGTGCCACAAATACAAAGTAAAGCCATCTGCCAAATTTCTAAAATACCTCACCTAGAGATCTGGTAATTCCTCTTTTAACATGAGCATAATATACAGCCTGCCCCTAAAGAAGCAACCTCTGCTATATTTAGCAATTTTTACAGTAAATCCTAATCACTGTAAGCCTATTTTTATGCTATGTGTAGATTTAAAGATGAAAACCATTCCAAAGTTTCCAAAGAAGGGACAACATTTTTCTATTATTTATTAGTTCATTTTAGGTCACTGGAGGACTTCCAAAGACAGCTTCCTTTTCTGTCTTATAAACCCTAAGAGTTAAGTAAGTATTCTCAACTAAGCACAATTTACAGTATGTCAGCTTAAAATAAAATCATAACACATTTCTAAATTGATAGAAATTGCATAGCACCAAATGAGAAATAGGGATTTTATCCTCTCATTTATACATGCTTGTCTCTCTGTCTATAAACATATGTTTGCACATACTGTGTATTGATAGATTAACATTACTTAACTCTGCATTTGCAACACTGTACTTAAAGTTGTGTCTGCATTTTTACTTCAGAGGTTTATATCTCAGCTATAAAATATTCTCTCTAAGCCGAATCTTGGCGAAGACTGACAAGCTACAAATTATTATTTTCTTCTAAGAAAAATTAGAAGGAAATGTCAAGACAATAATCCCTTCTTCTTCATAGTGTCAATAGGATGCATGGACTGATCCAGAATTCAAGTTGATAATTCAACCAGAGCCAAGAGAACAAGTTTTCACTACTATGGACTTGGCTTGTTCTAGTGTGGGAGTGAAATTCTGCACCCCCACTAGTGTGCTTTGCATTCTTTCTCTGTTTTCAGCAACTTAAGAGTTTCTCTGGTTTTAGCAACTTAAGAGAAAACAAAATTTCCCTAAACCATTTACCAGTCATCTGTAAATGTTCATGATTAACAACAACTCTATTCCAAATTTTAGTGGAAAATGGCAGAACAGATTCAGAAAGTCGTAAGAACAGCCTGGGATTTCATTGTAAGCTGATGACACAGAAGCAGAGAAGACTGAATGCTAACAGATCTGCTGGAATTAACAACCTCTCTTCAGCCAGCAACTGGAGTTGATTTTAGAGGGAGTTTATATAAACTGTGGCAGGAGGAGATATATAGGGCAATATACAAAGCAATAGTTCTTCAGCATATCCCACAAGTGGGCCCACTTCTCCTCTTCTGTCCTGTTTACATATTATTTATAAACCCTGGCACGGTGGTGAAGAGATAGTATTTCTCCTTTAATATATCAACCCAAACTGCAACAGTCAATGAACTTTTATATAAGCATTTCTGCCACCAGAGCTTAATTAGTTCAAATGAAGTAGTAAGGGCTGTTGAATGAAAAGTTGATCATCATCATAAAGAACAATATTAAAATTTATTCTAAAGAGTGAAAAAAAGCCCATGAAGGATTAAGTAGGAATTTTGTGTCTCACAGGAGCACCGTGTGCCAAAATATGCTACCCTTAAAGTTTCTGCAAACAGTTTTTGGCAAAAATTGCACTTCAATCCAAGATAGCCAATAAAATTATATGTGCATCCTATGGAATAAATTGTAGCTCCAGGAATGTCTAAGGTGGGGAAGATTTCTTTTCATAAGAAGCCAGTGAACATCATTTGATTGTGCAAAAGGATTTGAGATAACTGTGTGACAGACCTCATCAGACTTCACAGGCTGAAGAAGTACTGGGGCCTGTTTAGCACCAATTTAGGGCCCTCTATGTCACTAACCTATGGCAAAACTGGTAGAGGCTTGTTTAGGCTTAGAGGATTGATAACATGAGGATAGACACCTGTAGGCAGAAATATCTAAAGCTACCCCACATGAACTGATTGAGCTGGAGACTCAATTTCCACAGGGCAAGATCCACTGGCAGTCTGCATTGACTGGACAAGACCAGAATGCGTAGAATCCTTATTAAGAGGTGAAGCTCTCTGAGGATCACAGGCCATGCCATCTCCTGTCTCCTGAGACACACCCCAAACTACCCTTCAAAAATAGTTGCTCTTTTCTGTTTTGCCTGCTCCCAGCTTCTGGAAAAATTAATGTTATAGTGGACAGTAGGGAGCCTCAGTAAAGTACCGCACATTAATAAGTAGGAAAAAGACACGTTCTTCAAAGTGAGCCCAAGTATTGGTGGAACAGAATTGCTTATTTAAGTAGATAACATTTCATCGACTTCCATAAAACATTTCATTCATCTTCATTTAACATCAAACCCTCAAATAAATCTATGTCTCTAATATATTTTAATTAAGTAGAGGACAGGTGAAGAGTTTTTCCTTCAACATCTCCAGTTGCACTCTGCTGCTCTAGTCAATGAAAGTGAAACTGTAAAAACACGCCTTCATTATTAACACTAATTTTTACTTTATTTTCATTTTTGCTCTTAGAGATTGGATTGTCATGTTATGCATACAGGAAAGCAGGCACTGGGAAGGAGGCAAACTCATTCATTCCAAGAGGTAGAACAGCTTTGTTTAATGGTATTTTGTGGGTTTTGTACCTATCTAACTTTACTGGTAGAAAGATCCTTAACTTTACTGGTAAAAAGGGTAGGCAGCTTCTCAGGATATAGGTTATCTCACAGACTTCTTTCTTCTCTTCTCACTTCATGGTTACCATTGCAAGTCCTTCTGTGCAAATGGTATCAGTTACTTCCACAGAAGAAATATTCCAAAAATGCACAATTTCAGAAGAGAGCTGTCATTGTATCCTCAGGCACTCCTGTGCTGACCATCACTGCTCATTGTCAGTACTGCATATTCAGTGAAAGGGTTTTTTACTTCCAAGCTCCTTAAAACTGAACGTTCCAGAACTGAGGTCTAATCTACATATGCAAAAGATGAGGCTGGTGCAGAGAGCTGTTAATTTTAGTGCAATTTTGTATTCTAACCCCAAATGTTCATTCAATGGCATTAGTTTATAAGACCAGGGTCTTTGAAAAATTTTATAAAGAAATAAAAACAGCACCAATGAAATGTATTTCTATGTGAAATATACTCTGCTTTTAAAAGTGATCAACAGGATTACAAGATAGTTTTGAAATAAAAAGTGTTTTTCCAGTTGAAACTAAAAGACAAATTATAATATTGCAGGTAGAATACCTACATAATCTATATCTATATCTATATCTACACATATATCTGTCTGACACTTTTTCCTAAGTGATCATAAAATCTTTACATGTCATTGTATAACAGCACCTCTAACAGCAGACTGGCCTCATGACACAAATCTGTCATGCTACTTCACTGAAATAAGGCCCAATAAAAAGTTAGATCATCAATATTGTTTTCTGTATATAGCATTTAAGTTTTCCCTGGAGCCTTGATCCATGAACCGACCCAGTCTAATCCTACTTAGATTTGAGTTCAGAACATATGGAATAGGTGGCATGAAGTCAGATGCTCAAGAGATAGAAATGTTCTATCTATTATCAGTCATAGAAAATAGACATGCTTCTTCTAGCCCTCTCGAACAAAACTGCATTTAACTCTGCAGGACTACAAAACATTATATAAAATATTTTGTGTTTCTTGTAGCTCATTACTTAGAATTATGTCTTATTACCTTAAGACAGCTGATTATGATACAACTTCAGATAGTAACTCTTTCCAAATAAAAGGCAAAAAAGCAGTTCACAAAGAGAATGCAGCAAACATAAATTTAGTATTCTTTCCTATGAAACTGTATTTTTTTCCTTGAAAGGACAAAGCAATGGCTTCCTACATCTCAGTAAGTCAACACATTATTGCATAAGAGATACAGAGGTCCATTGCTCATAAATTACAAATTAGACATTAATATGCTCCCTTTTGATTCTGCTTTTGGTTCAGGTTTTTTTCTGTCCAGTTTTGGTTGTTTGGTGTTTTTTTTTTTTTCATTCTGCACTGTAACTGAAAAAATCCAGATAAAACTTTTTAACAAAAATTTATCTCTGATTTGTCACATAGGTATTCTCACTAAACTTTACTTATGTGTGTAGCCCTATGCTGGAAAGATATCAGTTGTTCCAGAGTGATGCTGGTTAACTCAATAAATCATTCTCAGAAAATTCTCCATTATATCTTCTCACCAGAGTAGGCTC
Organism: Acrocephalus scirpaceus scirpaceus; assembly: GCA_910950805.1. Classification (NCBI taxonomy): domain Eukaryota; kingdom Metazoa; phylum Chordata; class Aves; order Passeriformes; family Sylviidae; genus Acrocephalus; species Acrocephalus scirpaceus. Next base: position 88,576,852 of record OU383774.1, on the reverse strand, counting down.
ATCTGCAAGTGATTGACAACAACTCAGCATTCATTTGGGTTTTTTGATTTATTTAAATACATTCATTATTGCTCCAATACCACAATGATGTGTATTAAAAATAGATGATACATAGCTAATCCTAGCAGTTCCATAAAATTGTAAATTATTATGTGGTAACTTTGCTGCAATGAATAGTCACATAATATGTTCATTGTACCTTTTGGAGACACTATGGAAAGATCATTCAAAGTCCACCTCATAAACAAGGGTGTGCTTGAGTGTGGTAAAGACAGGGCTAAAGGAGGGTGAGAGGGCTATTTGTAATGGAACAGGGCTATCCAATCATCTCACTGCCACCCTGTTAGACCAACCTGTCAATCATTCATTTAATAATCACCCACAGAAACAATCCCTAAACCCAGTTTATTTAGCACTTTATGCCCATTTAAAGCACAGTTATGACCTTGTAGTTAGCTTCAGTTATGCAAAATATGTACACTACACTTTGCATACAAATAGCAAAGGCAGGAAGTTAATCATGCTATTTCTAAAATAAAACAGCCCTAAAGTTATGTGAATGGCTTTTCTGCCATGGTTCAGCCAGGTAATGAAACATGTGCCTGAATTTAAGCACGTGAATCACTCTATTGATTCAAAAGCACTCTTGCAGGTGCCTAGAGTTCATTGTGCACTTGAGTTGTCTGATGGATCAAGGCCTCCATCAGTTACAAGAACGCACAGAAAAATGTTTGTCAGGTACCTGTCAGGACTGTATGTATATAAGGACAATAGGAGTGAAAATGTAAAAACAAGAAATAAAATAACAATAAAGAAAAAAAAAGAAAAAAGGATAGGTCAAGGAAAGGAAGATACCAAGAGGAGTGTGGCATATTGGCTCTGTCTTGCTGTGATGTGAGCCCTTAGGGAAGGTCTACAGTGCTACCCTGGACTTTGTTATCAGCAGCCTTTCCTAACCTTGCCTTTTGGCTTCCTTTCAGATGCTCTGTGCTGTGTACTGGATCTGCAGTGGTACCTTACTTTTGGTAGCTTCTTTCTGCAAGCTTGCTTGATTGTGGCTCCACAACCACCATAGCCACACTCCCCGGGGTCAGAGAACAGTGTGAGCAGATGATTGTGCAACTTGTTGTAACCTCACTGCTGCCTGCTGAGTGCAAAACAGCACATTAAAATCTTTCCTTAATATATGTTTTAGACAAAATGGGAGAATATTGGCAGATGTAATACAGTGGCTTCTCATGCAGCCCTGTTTAACAAAAGAACTGTTATTATTTTTTCCTGTGACTGAGGGAAGATGAAGAGTTTCTTTAAAGTGTATTCAGACAAAACTGTAAATACCAGAAGCTTTGGTACAGAAAAGACAAGTCTGAACACTAAAAATCAAAACTTGTTTCTAAGGAAGATGGCCCAGATCCCACAAATTTCTTCAGAGGCAGAAAGGAGCCTGTAAGAGCACAGGATTTAACCCAGGCATGAACAAACACAAGGCACTGGAGCATGCAGGCATCATTGGTGCATAGACAAACAAAAGGAGGCCTCCAGAGCAAAACATGTTTTAATTTGATATTTGTAGGAAAAAGGGGGATAAGGGATTTAACTGGTTTATAAGTGTTAAAGCAGAGGACAAAGGAGAATAGCAGACTAAAATTTGAGAGGTCTTTGAGGTCCAGATGAAGTGGGAGGAATAGTCTAGGGGGATGAAAGAGAGGGGATTGGTGAAGATAAGAGAAGAAACAAACTGGTCCATGCCATGTATTGCGTGGGATACAGAACTGAATAAGTCAGTTGTGACACATTGGAAGCCATTAAACAATTTAAAGTCAGAGGAGTACTAAAATTAATAAATGAGGGACATATCTAACCAATATTTCCATATCTCTGTTAACTCACACTCCTGTCTCACATTCCTGTATCTCCCAGGCTGCAAGGATACTAAATAGTTAATGTTCTGAATAAAACATCTCTCCAGCCCACTTGTGATCAGTATGCACCGAAATGTTCCTGCTCAGACAATCCCTTTGACCCGAAGAACATACAGTGCATTTATTAGCACTCTGTGCTACTGTCCAGGGTAGAAAGGGTTCAGCTCCTTCCAGTTTAGACAATGTGGTGCTTCCTACTCCCCACTGCCTGACCTCAAACCCTGTGCTAACAAGCTTTCCAGTTTTCCACTGTTAGCAGTGATCTACTTGGAAAAAAAAAATAATTTAAAAGACTGTAGAAGTGAAGCAATCCAACAAAAACTAGGTAGATCAAGAAAAGTGCAATCAACTTTAGTGGGATTTGGGGGTACCAGCATCCTCATTATTTTCTCCAGGACACCATAAGGAAATAACACCAGCTTCTTGTGTTAGAGGAAGTCTTCTGTTGAAGCAAAGGGAATGCTGTTTTGCTGAACAGCACAAACTGACACAACAATAGTGTTTACAAAGAACTTCAGATGCTTTACAATAAATCTGGTTGTGCTTAAAAATCCCATAAGGGTTTTAAAAAAAACTGAATGTGTTTTCTCAAGTAACTATTTAAAGCATATTAGAGTTTATTTAATTGCATTGGGATTTTTCAAAGCATATCAGGGCAAAACAGTAGAGTATAGGCCCCAATATGCTAATTAATAGCTAGCTAGACCCCTGAAATAAACCTGCTACACTTCATTAATCAGACAGTAATTGAATTGGCACAGTACTTCTGTGCAAAGTATATGTAGATTGAACTACCAGTCCTGCCAGTGGAGAGGGTATCTTCCTCCACACAAGTATGTTTTTGGACAATGCACTAGCATTTTTTCTGTGAGCAGTTGGCCTTTAACATACTTTTCTACATGGAAAAAATCTCATATTACTGAACTCAGTGAATTATTGCTCATGCTGAGACACTTTTTAAGGTAAGTACTTTTCAATGATCCCAAGTTCAGCTCAGGACAAAAGAACAAATCAGAACTGATACACCTTGCTGGGTCATCTAAAAGCACCTGCCTATTAATGTTATTAGAAAATAATAGTTTTGACAGATGTTTCATTTACAACATTTATTTTCAACTCCATGAAAACTATCTACCTGGGCATTGAACTGGCAAATAGTAACTATGTTGCTTACAGAAAATGAAACAGGAAATTTTCCAGCAGACACCATGAAGTGGAATTTTGACTATTCCTTGTCTGTACTCAGATCTGATAAAAGACTTAACTGGATGAAAAGGAAATGGACAGAAAAAAACCCTGTATAAATTTATAACTTTTTAACATTCCTTTAACTTTAGAAATGAGACCACATATTTGTGTATGACCTTGGGCAAGTCACTTTGGTCCAAGGTACTTTTCTGAGTAATTGGCAGAAGCTGAAAGCTAGATGCCAGAGGCAGCTTCAACAGCACTGAGCTCTTTAATTCCAGTTTAAATCAGCGGCAGTCAAGCACTCCAGCATTTCTGAAAGTTCAGAGATCTGTATCTGTGGGTTCCTCATCCGATCTGCTATTGCTTGCCTGTCTTCCCTGCCATAAACTTCTGTAGGATCGTCCACAGGCTTCAAGTCAGATATCCATTTGAATATATCCCTGAACTAGATCCTTAGCGTTTGGCAGCTTTGAAATTTTCAGTATTTTCTGTTAGTTTGCAAATGGTGTCATATCTACCTACCTCACTACCTGCCTGCCTACATTTCATTAGTCACTTGAGGCGTGCAGCCACTTTTATATTCAGGAAAAAGACACCTTTTGATTTCAAGCAAGCACACCAAGTTTCAGCGGCAAAGTAAGAAATTTCTAAGCAAGTGAAAATGACTCTGAATAATGAAAACGCACGCATGCACACTGCATGTATGTCAGAGTGCCAATACACTCAATTTCTACAGTAAAATAAACTAATAAGCAGCAGAGAAGGATGGGATTGTTTTTAAGATATAGTTGTATTAATACATGCCCATCAAGACAACAATAACAAATTAACATCATGTTTAAGGGGAGAAACAGCTGTGATAGTCACATTGTTTATCAGAGGAAGATATAGTTCTTTGATCTAAGAAAAAAAAAGGAAATTACCTACTGTTTTTTCAACTAACAGTTTAAATCGATTAGGTATTTTGAGCTTCCATGCCTATTGAGGGAAACACTATCCTTAGAGTTAGCTTGTTAACAAATACTAGTGTGACACTTTGGGGAATATATTCTCCAGCTATCTTATTCTTCTAATCATTGTCCCCTTTCACTGGAGAATTTCACATTATTCAGCAACATATGGACCAAACATTTCTTCAGTAATCATGTCTGTACAAAGTAATCATTCCCTCATTAACCAATTATTCCTCAGAATCAAATGAAACAGACATATTTGTTAAGACAATTTCCTTTAATAAACCCTATGAAACTGTACCTTGTGCATACCCTATCCAAGTAGTTTAACTCAAAGATCATGGTGTACATGACAAAGAGGGATTCTTGTTTTACACTGGCAATAAGTGATCTCAGGAGCAAGGTTAGGGATGAAATTAATATCAGATTAAAGAAAAAAAGCAGTGTTAAAAGGGCAGTAATCACTGGTTAGAAAAATAACCTTTTGTATTCCATGCTATCCCTTTTCTGTATGCTTAAAGCTCAGAGTACCATCCTGTTCATTTCAAAGGAGGTTGAAGTACAGGTGGAAAGACAGCTCGGAAAAGGCCACTAGTCTGTGTGATACTCAAAACACACACAGAACCATGATGGAAAAAATGTTTCAATGTTGGACAAAAAAACATACCTTCAAAATATGTGGGAGTTCAGAAAGAACACTGTATCTGATGAATCTTTAAAATATTATGGCTGTTTGGATTTCTAAGTAGGTTTATAAAGAAAAATCTGAGCTTGAGAATGCAAAGTAAAATTTACTAAGTTGGTATGTGTTTACTTGTTGTATACAGTAGTTTTTTTACCTCTTTATCAGATATAATTCGCTTGTCTCTTTGATAGCTTAGAAACTTCATTATGAAGCCAGAAAACTGAAAATGTAATGTTATTCTAGCTTCTTTCTTTTTAGTACTGAAACAGAGAGTTACAAAATAAACAATGAACTCTCTCTTTAAGATATAGCCAGGATTTCAGCATTGACCAATTCCTTTGTTTCATCATGCTGCTTTCAAAGAAAAATACAACCCAAGTGTGTGCTGTGGGGTTAGTCAACTGAAAAGCCAAATCCTTTGTTTCACTTGTCTAAAACTTCCACAGCCTGAAAGTTGTGACCAATATCTTGAAATGCATTTTGAGATTTGCATCTTAAGCTCTACTTAAGTATTACTCTTATATCTTACAATGAATTTTAAAATTTTTTAGGTTCTTCTTAATTATTACTATCTTGAGATATTTCTGATTTGCATTCTAGAGTTGGAATGGGAAACCAAGAACCACCATGTTCTTCTCTAACACATTCCTTAGTGTTCTCTCTGCAGTAACTTAGCAGTACTATCCTCAGATCCTTCCTGAGATACAGTTCACTTTGTGCAACTTCGCTCCTCACGAGAATAATTGTTTAACCTGAAATTTTCATTTCTGCCATAATTGTCACCAAAACTTAGTCTGTAAAATCCCACAAATGTTATCAGAGTTTCTATCAGTGTGTCTCTGCTTCCCTGGCCTTCAGCTTGGTGGCTTTCCCAGCACAGCCAGCTATCTATAAAATTGGACAGCAGTAGCAGCCCATCTGAGTTTAATAATGAAGTCAACATACACAGTAAAACTTGAGGTAGAAGCTGGGTAAAATAATCTGTTAGCCTGTGCTCATCTTTGTGAAAGTATCTGTCTTTTTGCATTTTAGATGTCTTGAGTCATGTTGCCCCTACATGTTAATTCATTTGCTAAAGCAAACTTTTTGAACTGCAATGCAGATTATGCATGCAGGAGACATTACTTACAAAAGAGAAGTACGCTAATTATAATTAACCCATGATTATGTCCTTATTCAAACTAAAAATTAGCTCACAGTTGGGACAAATATACCAAAAATACCTTCAAAAATGTCATTCACATACCCAACAGCCTGTCTTCTTACCCAAATTATCTTTCTGGTAGTGTAAGGGTGCTGTTTTCATAATTCTTACACTAATTTTATTTCTCTGCCTAAAAATCAGAAGTATTAACCGGTGAGACAGACCTCCACAAAGTAGTGGTGACAGCTGTCACCCTATTGTGAAACATTGTAAAAGTTTTTATTCTTTTTTTCTAGTGCTGAGGATACGGACACTCTTGATGGGGCTGTGGTGTTCTGTCTGTAGTTTTCTGAATATCAGCATCAAATCAGAAGCCAGATGAGGCATAGTTCTCATGCCCAAGGGATTTTCAGATAAAGTCACCACCTTTTTTTCTTTTTCTTTAACAGAAATCATTCACTTTGACTTCTGGTTTAGTCTCAAGGTAATAAATGCAATAATCCTTTCTCCTTATATTTAGAGGTATTTCACTCACTTTATTAAAGTGTTTTGTCCCAGAGTTGCAATGGTTCCGTTTCAGCCATCATTTCTATGACAAACAAATAACTAGGCTTTAAGAATCCACTGCAGGATGAAATCTGGCAAACGTGTTATCTTCCTGAAAAAAAATTCTTTTAAAAAAAGAAAGCACTAGAACACATTTTTTATTATTATTATTATTATTATTATTATTATTATTTTATTCTAAAAGTTTTTGAAACACAGAACAACAGAAAATCTTTGGGGGATTCATAACTCTTTCTATACAATTTCTCTTTTGTAACATAGTATATATGTGACTACACCTGTGTGTCTTTCTGTCAAAACATCAAATTAAATAGGGTCTTAATCCACACCCATTACTTGGTTTTTTCTAGGTGATTAGATAGCAAGTAAAGACACTTTAACTCCCTTGTGCTACTAATTCAAGTTTGGGATCACTGTAAAAATGTAATGCTTTCATGTTTCCAAAGCAAATGCTGCTATAAATGAACATTTTTAGCCACTTGCTTCCACACAAAGCAGGCAGCACATTCACTACAAACCAAACCAAACCAAATCAAACAAGACCAAACCAAACCAAACCAAACCAAACCAAACCAAACCAAACCAAACCACACCACTCCTTCAATGGACAGGTATTGCCTGTGAAGCATTGACATTAACTGTATTGACCCATAAGTTATGCAGCTGATATTATATGTCCTTTCATGAATATTGTTCCAGAACTGTTATGACAAGCTAAGATTCCTAATCTACACTTTAGGTATCATGAAAAATATATTTTAATATGATAGTTTTAATAGCCTTGACCTATATCTCTAACACTCAATATGTTGATGACCCAGAGGTTTAAAGTCTCCTACATTCCCCCATGTAGAACAAGCTGTCATAGCAGCTGTCATAGCTCTAGCATTATTTTTATGGTCTCTCTGAAGAAGCACCTGGACATTAAGGATAGCAGAAGAAAGCCTTTAAATTCTCTGCACAATTACTACCTGCTCCTTCTAAAAACTTTGTTTCAGTTGTCCTGTGTTGATCTATTTGAGAAACTCTTCTGTTTGCCAGCTAAGTGCCTCAACAACTCTGCAAATGCTTCTTATCTGAAATGCATATTGCCATTTGAGTGTGGGACACTTGAACAAGCAACTCTTCTCCCCTCCCCAAACTGCACGAAATATCTGGCCTTTCCTATGCAAACTGCATAACATTACACTATAATTTATTCTTCTTATAGGTATTTTTTCTAATTCCTCCTCTTTTTTTCTGTCCACCCTTTATCAGTACTTTTTTTTTCTTAGTGGGACCAAATATAGCTGGGTTTTTTCCATAATACATTAAATATTAAAGCACATGCTGAATTTGGTAATATCAGCATGGTCATCCTCTGAGACAACGTTAACTTTGCTCTGTTTCTTTTAAAAAAATCCTCTGGCAAGTTCATCTTTTGATCTTGCATTTGGATTATTTTTAGGGAGGACGGGGGACATGTTTGTTTTTTCTCCTGTACCCAAAAGAGAAGAGAGGGCAGGTGCATGCACAACACACAGGGTGGAGAATGCAGCACAACCCGGGAGGCAAGCGGGAGTGTGGGAGCGGGGCTGCAGGGTGAAAAGCAATGCCAGGTGATGTCCCTTGCTGGGCCCCAAAAGCAATATGTTTGGAGAGGAAAGACAATATAACTGAGCTATTAAGCCCCCTCTTGTTGCAAGGCTAATTAGTTTAAGTGGTTTGCCAAGTAAGTGCAATATTACGGCTTTTGGAGCTAGCTCAGTTAGATACTATTTTTGGAGGCCTCTCCATGTTAATTAAACATATTTCACTGCATGTTGTGAACATGCCATTAGCTTCCTTTCTATTTCTAATTAATGAAGAACCTTGACCACAGCTATGCATCATTATATTATAACTTTATCTTTTGTCCTATAAATGGATATATTACAGAAATTAAATAAATACAGCAATGCACAGGATTTTATCAGTCATTTCTAAAGAAATTTAAAAGCTTTCATTACTAAAGCACAGCTAAAAACCCCACCAATACTGCAATCAACCAAAAATTTCATACAGCCCGATGCCTAGAAATAAAAGTTGTCTTTCTGTTTCTGTAAGGTAGTTGGAACAAAATGACTAAACTAGTCCCAATACCTAACGACAATTCAGAGTAGGGTGTTTTAAAGAAGTTGAATTTGTTTCAGGAAATTAGTTTCAGGTGATAACATAATAACCTGTGAAGAATCTCCTGCCAGGGGCTTCTTGTGGATACAAACACAATATTGCTGACACTTTTCCAAATAGATTTTGAATGCTTCAGCACTGGAGCAGAGTTCAGCTACATAATCCACTTTTTGATGATCATATCTAGTAAGATGTTTCTGCCAGGATTATACTGACTAACAGGCTGGTGGCCAAGGTCAACACATGGTGCACCTTTTCTATTTTTACCATAAATAGAGATTCAATTGAAGGTCTATGCTGAGGAAGCCCAGCCTACTCCCTTTGTAGTGATGTGTCCTTATCAGGACATCACAGAAAATTATGATGTAGACAACTTTGAAAAAAAAGTTGCTAAGAAAAATTAATCTTGAAATCTCAGATTAGTTATCACCTTACCAAAGTGCCAGTGTGTTCCAGAGCTAGAGAAACAGTCTGGTGGTGAGATAAGAGGCAAAGCCTGCTTGGCACTGCTGATCTTGCTCCTCTGGGGCTTGGAGGGACAAACTCCGCAACCTTGTCACACAGAATCATTCCCTGCTTCCACTGTTTAAGAAAAGGATCTTCAATTCAATTTTTAATTTTAAAGACAGACTGTGGTCTTTAACATTTTCTTTTTTGCATATGTTTTAGGTGTACACTGTTCATGATGTCAAACCCTGTGTGCTTCTCACTTTTAACTTTCTCTTATATCTTGGTTTCATCAAGTACTTTTAGAAATTCTGCTTGTCAAAAAGCACTGAGGGACTGTGCAAAGATTTTCTTTGCCTTAAGCAGTCAAGAAACAAACCCCAAACAACATGCTCTTTAGAAAAAGCATTTGGACAGTACTGCCTGAGCTCTTCCCTCCACACTGATGCCAAGGTGACTGATATTTGACCATGATTTAAGCATGGTATGGGCAAACTGACATATTTTTTGCCTATGATTTTACTGTTGGTAGTCCTTTGATATGGTGCACAAAAGTGGTGCACTGGAGAAAAACTTTGGAGTCAGATGAATTCTATCATTGTTTGTGAGCATTGTGCTGGAGAAAAAATATGCTTACTACCAAAAGTTTCCTTTGCTGGTAGCCCTTTTCTTGGACATCCTAATTCATTGAAAAAGCGTCCATAACCAGTCTTCACATCATTCTCTCGTATAAGCACTTTCAGTAGAGTTTGCTTCTACTTTATTGATCTAAAAAAGCCTTTAAATATTTGACCTAGTAAGAAAAAACCCCTGTGCCGTGACTGACATCCTGTCACAAAAATTTTTCTGGGGAGTTTTTCAGAAACACACACACACGCCCATACATATGGAGAATATATTCATCAGCTTGAATACCAATGCTGTACCTAAAGAATTTTTTTTAAAAATCCTTTTTTTTTTTCCCTGAAAGTGTACAAATGGTGACAGAATGTAGTTAATAATTACTTGAAAGATGTGAAACTTCCAGGAGAGGTTTGTGGTTTTTTAATTAGGTCAAATGTATTTTTTTTAAAAAAAAGGTTTTTGATTAGCTTTTTTTTTCTATATGTGACTGATTTGGGTGATATACAACAAACAATTTTTATGTGGGAAGTAATTCAAAAGTTTAGAAAAATGAATGTTTGCAGTATAAAAATGCTAAAGCAGAATGTTTCAACCTTATTGAAAAAATTTTTCTTGAAATGAAATTTTTAAAGAAATAAACTTGCCTTACTCAAAATGTTTTATGCTGATTAAATAGGATTTTTCAATAGAAAATAAACAAACCAGCATTCTGCTAGAAAATATGTTTTTAAATCTAGTCACAGTACATTTGCATGTGGTCTTATCCTAACTGAGATGTCTGGGGTCAGGTCCTTATGTGATTCATTCATGCTGAGTTTTATATCCACTATCCTTGAGTGCCCTCAGACAGTACAGTTTGATATCAGTTCAAGGGAACAGCATTTCAATCACTAGAAGGTTCATAGGAAGTGATCATAGAAAAGGCATAAACACAACAACCCATTTCTAAAACTGAAGTGAATATTCATCTTCTTTTTTGCAATACTCATTCAACTTCATAAAATATTCACTGTTCATAAATAAGTCAGTGCACCTTAGAGCTACAAATACATTAACTAAGTTTCATTTTCTGTCACTGGGGCTAATTTTAGAGCTGTATGAAAACGATTAAAATGTTTTCACAAAAAATTTGGCTTGTAGATTTCCATTTTGTTACTGGCAGTGCCTCATGTGCAGAACACTTTTCTGCTTGCTCTGTTTACTGGTTCACAAAATTTTTTGCATTATTAAATGGAAGCAAGCAAGGTAGCTCTGTCATTGCCTTCCTGCTGAGTACCTAAAGGGAGAAAAACAAAACTGGAAGCAACTGTGTTAGGTTTCTAGGACTGCCTTCCTCCTCCCTGCTCAAGTTTCTCCTCACCAACCCAGTGAATATGACTGCAAAATCCTGACCCAGGTGTCAACACAAAGTGCTTTTCCACAGGTTCCCATATGGCAATAGCATGTCACTGGTATCAGGATTTTAATCATTACTACTCAAGGAAATTTTTTTCCTAAGGCAATCCACCAAAATGATAACAAGAAAATGTAGATAAAAGCACCATGCTTTTCAGTGGGAAGCTAAGTTTAGAGCTTTGTGAAAATGTACATGCTGAAAGAAACCAGAAAAATCCCCAGGATTTTGGTCACAAGAAAAAGATTCATCTCCATCCAACATTAGCAGCAGGACTGATGGAAAAAAGAAGACACTTCTTGCTGCACACATGGCACTACACTAAACGTTGTGCTAGAACTGCTCTGCCATTGGATTCTCAGGGGGTACTGAAGTATGTCTGATCCTGACAGGCTATGGAATCCTGAAGTCCTACGAGTCAGTATGATGACTCATTAAATGTGCTACCAAAAATTGTTAAATTCACACAGGAATCTTCTTTTACAGAACTTCTAACTTGCTTCTCCACCGTCACACGTCTCACTGCTCACAGATGAAGTGTTACACTATCAAACTTGCAGGCTCACAGAGTCAGTCCCTGTACTGAAAATGCCAGAAGGAAAACATATTCTGTACCCAATAAATCATATTGGCCTAGCATTGGCCAAAATAGTCTCTTCATTTTTGTCATTCCCAGTCTGAAACAAGTACAGCTGTTTTTTTCTATTTATATATTACTCCTCTAATCAGAACTATGATACAAAGCAATATACATTGAACGTACAGCCAGCATCTTCAAGTTCTACATAAGTTTATCCAGTGAATAAATTATGGAATGGGAAGTCTACTCTGAAGCCCATGCAACAAGCTACTAGCCAAATCAGTAAAAAGAAAGAAAAAAAAGAATAAAAAACCATTTGTATACTTCACTAAGGTATTCGAAGTAGAACTGGGAAATATGAGATAAATGTCTCCTAACCACCTTAATGGGTTAACTGGCTCTATTGAGGGCAAGGGAACCTGGCAGATTTTCACCAGCTGAGAGCGTATGCCAAAGATTTCTGATTTTTTTAATTCTGGCATGAACCTGTTTTCCTTTGGTATTTGTCTATTCCTGGCATATGTCCCCCATTCCTTTTAGGAACAATAAATCAAAGAAAACATTTAATTCTTCTGAAGCGTCTACCTCTCAATAAATTATCTTTCTATTCTCTTTGAGGCACTACTGCCTCCTTCACTGACCTCCCATTCCTTAGACACTTGAAAAATGCCTTAATGTATATCTAAACTTTTCGGTGATAATAATTTCATTTTTCACCTTTGTTTTCCTCAAAATTTTTTGTGAAATTTATTCTCTAATACTCCCAGATCTTTCTCATACCTGGGGGTTTTATACCTTACATATGCCTGTGTCTCAACCCTTAATTACTTTTTCACATGTTTATTTACTCACATTGACTTTTTTTACTTTCTAGTGTATATATTGCTGGATAGGACATGTAACCCTTGGCCACACATTAATTTATCATTGCACATTTTCCATTTCCCTTCTGTGGCCTTTGTACAAAATTCAATTACTTTATTCCATTGGATTTCAACCAAATCTTACCATATGCTTTCAAATTTCTTCCTCTGAATTTCAGCAACTTATCACCAACCATTTAGCTCTGACTTTATTATTAATGATAAAATCTGGGTTCCAAATATGTAACCAGTTACACATACTCAGATGCACACAAGTTTTCTTTCCAAAGGTCTATACTGTGCAGCAGGCTGGGAGCCCTGTCAATGGAACTCTACACCTACTCAGACTCACACACAGTTGGAGAACCAAGGTCCAACTGAATTCTGGATTTTTGCCAAGTTTTCCCTGGGCATATTCTGGAGTTTGATAAACACATAGGACTTAATCATTGGTGAACAGTATGATTAATTAATTTAACTTCCTATTCTGTTCAGAAAAATAGTATTTTTTATTAGTTACCTCCTTTTACATCTATGAAATACACGCACTGTCCCTCAAACACAGATAAACATTTTATGTTTTCGAATTTCTGTTTAAGTTGTGGAGTCAAACAGTGAGCAGTCATGAGCCTGCTGGCACCATTTCTGTGTTGCTGTTGGATGGCTGTGGCCCTTGTGATTGGGCTTCCTGGTATAAGCACTCTGCAACAGCTGCTTCTAAAGGTCTTTTTCAATAAGCAGTGGTGCCAATAAGACTAAACCAGACTTGCAGAGTTCAAGCCTAAAGAAGATATAATTGCAGCTAAATATATTTATTGTGAAAATGTAAATCAATAATCACCAAATATTATTTGTAGCAAGGGTTTTCCAGTATTATCCAGAGCAATCAAGGAATTGACCACTTATGGCAGCACTTCTACAAACAGATTTTTCAGGCCAATTGAAAATGAATCCTTTGCAAATTCCTGGCCAAACTGAAAAATAGATACATACTGTTTCTATTTGGTCTACAAACATTTGTCCAGCTATAAGTTCAAAGTGCATGAATGACAAGTACTGCCATTTCCTGGGACAGAAAGATCATGAGTAACAGCTATCTGCTGACTGAGAATTAATGCGGAAACAAGGGAGCTGGCTTCGGATCTGAAGCTCCCCTTACCTGGCAAAAACCTTTCTTTTTGGGATAGATCGTGTGGTTTTTTGTGATTGCCCACAGCTGAGAAAGATCTACTAAATACAGTTAAATAATTCAGAAAATCAACCTTAAGATGATTCAGATTTAGAAAGCAAGGTACATGGGTTCAGGATTTATTTTGCACGACTTGCTGAGCTATTAGCTATTCCTGGTCACAGCACTCGTTATGCTAAGCTTTGGTAAGTTTCATCTTTGCCATCTTTTTTCCCACAATCTTAATTTCTCAGCTCTCTCAACCTGTTGCTTTGTCACAAAGACTCTAAGGTCTCTGGCATATTGCTGCAATGTCTGATACAACAGGAAGCCGCCAGTAAGCAGAACTCCACAGGGTACTTTCATGCAAAGAAGTAACACTGGATTAAATTACATGTGTAAAAGCCAGCAGAACTCTGGAAGAATTCAGCAGCGGTAGGGCTTGTGCAGAGGCAGAGGAAGTTGCAACACCCATGTAAGATGTGACACTTCCAGAGGCTTTGGCAGGACTCCGCTCTGCGTATCTGCCACACAGATGCAAATGCACAGCACATGCTTCTCTGTAGAGCTGTTAGCCACTGTTGCTACAGTGCACGAAGAGGGTTATTAGGCAGAAAGGATCACTTCACAAGACTTACTCATCAGTTGCAAGAAAACACCGTCTCATTGTGTGGACTCGCGCTTGTCTGCGTACCTACGTTCAGGATATTTAATGTGCTGAGAAGCAGACACGATCTGAAACATACACCATACGCAGATCCTGAAACAGAGTTTCAAGTAAGATCTTATTTGTGCATTTCAGTGCTTGTTAATCATATTCATTCACATTCCTAGCAGGCATATGGGGAGAGTCTATACAGAAGCCAGCCAAGAGGAAGAAGCAACTAAAATAAACAGATGGGTGGACAGGGAGGAAATAATATTAAGTAGTTAAACACATAATACAGTGTCTGGAGAGAAAAATAAAAGGGCTAAGAAAAAATATCAGGGAAGAACACTTCTCTCCCTTCTTACAACACACGCAGAGCAAGTGATAAAGGCTTTTGGGGAAAAATTCTGTGTCTGTAAACAAATAAAGAGATTTTAAAGATTAATATAGGGACCTAGATGCACATGTAGAGTAGACAGTCTCCATTTTGGGTTACCCTGGAATAAATAAAAATAACTATACTGTCCTTCAATGAGGTTCTTCTAGATTTACACTAACATAATTGAAAGCAGAATCTGGCCCAGAAAGAGGATTACTGAATTTAACCAAAACATTATGATGAAGTGAAAAACCAGCAGAGGCTAAAATAGTGATGGATATAAACTCCAGCTGGTCAAATAATGAAAGACAGATTCATGAAGATGTGACTCAAATCTGATTCTTTTGCTACCAGGGAATTCACTCTCTTCATTACTCTCCTAGTATCTTATTTTAAAGTTTAGTCATTCAGTCATGGCAAAGAAACAATACTATGTGAAAATACTGTCAATGTAGTAAACAATTCACCAAATGAATTATCTGAACTCACAGGAAAGAAATTAAGCATTGGTTATTGGTATTCACTCAAGTGCAGTGAAGGCAACTCACAAGGAGACAAATTCTTTGCCTCTCTGATTCCTCTTTTACTTCACAGCCGGGTCTGGTGTGATCATGCCCTCAGTAGGTGCGGGGCCTTACCAACAAAAGGCGAACAAGACAGATCTTTAACTCAAGGATTTAAAATCTGGCTAATGAAGAATACATATGAAAAAAAATACCATATTGTGAGTATCAGGAACTCCTTAATGTCTCTGAGATGACTCATAATGATGGTGGCAAGAAAGAAGGGATGAAAATTGGATCAACTCCACTCCCAGTTCAGCAAAACTCTCTTTCTAGCATACTAGTACAAAGCTAGCAACAACGCTTATCACAGAATAATGAAGAATGTTGAAGCACTGTTGAAGCACCACAGGACAGAAGCGTAAAAAATCCAGTGTCTGGATTGGATCCAACCTGCCTGGAATAATTTGAATTTAAAGAATTTCACATTACATTTTAAATGCATGTCTTTAGTCTATGTAGCTAGCGGAAACCAGTAAGCACTGCCTTCCTGTCTGTCAGAAAGAGAGAAAAAATCTAAGACGGACACGAAAAAAACCTGAAAAGAGCAAAAGAGGCACATCTTGGAAAATAGTGATAGAGTTACTATTCAGTTAGTCTCCTGCACAATGGTAGCTTCATGGTTGTGCCCATGAAAGCAGACTGTCTTGTTTTTTGAAAGATGGTGACATTTGCTGCTTAGATGCAATAGAGAAAAGAACAATAATGCAGATCTTCTCTCTACCTTTCCCAAGTGGAGAAGATATTCCAGACTCTTAGCCAATTAGAAGGGTTTAGTGAGTGCATGGTACTTCCCTTTTCATTCCTGCTGCCTTCTCTCCTGTCCCTAAAAGAGAAGAAAACTATTTTGGACTAAGCGAATTTTAGATATGTGTAAATCCCAGTGATTCAGTGAATCAAATGTTCATCTTTTAAGATCTGGAGCAGATAAAGGCAATGCCATAACTTAAATGAGCAGACAAAAAGTCTATCTTCCTAGGTTTGCTACGGGAAATCTACCATATTTATTTTCTCTGTGAGATGTTCTCCTTCATCCCAAGAAATATGGGTATTCTATGCATTCACTCAAATGTAGACCATAAATCTGTAGGTACTGTGAATGCAACAGTTACTGGGTGTTTTGGGTTTTGTTTGTTTGTTTGTTTGCATTTTTTGTTTTGTTTTGCTTTTCTTCTTAAATGTGTAAATAAGTATAGAGGAAGGGGAGGAGCTGGGAGACAGTTATTGTGTTTCAGAGGTGCAAAAAAGTCTGAAAGTCTTTTGCTCTAGTGCTTGAGGGGAGTGAAGACGGAATTCTGTTAAAAAAAATAGTCTGCTCTGAGGCTGCTTACCTGGGAATTACTTTGGGTTGCTGCTGTGGAGAGAGGAAGAGACATCCAGAGGAGGAGAAAATGTTAATAATAAACTACAGGTGAAGATGGGAAACGGAGTGCAGGGAAGCACAAAGTGTGCTGTGCTTCTCAGGCTGGGCTATGCTAGTGTCATGCTAGCTCAATGATTTCCTAAAGCAATGAGCTGAGTTTTCACAGAGACTTTGGAAACAAGTTTCTGTCTTAGGAGATAGGCGTAGCTATAGAGTTACACTGCACCACTATCTGTTACTATTTATAAGTTTCTGAAGCCAGAAAAAAAAGGTAAATTAATAGTGTCAGTTTTTAGAAAATAATTTTAAATTATGATATGCAGGTTTTATTTTCAGTTCTCTAAGTTTCAGGATTTAAAATATTTACCATCAGTAGCTTTCACTTTTTCACTAAGAGCACTAAGAGCAGCAACTTTTTGTTTGGGCTTTCTTTGCATTCAGATTACCTTAACATCCCCCTATTTGTTGCAAAAGAAGAACCTTTTGTAGACTTACAGGCTTACAGCCTTACAGGCTGCAAATTATGGTATTTTCCACAAGCCATTTGGAGCTGTACTTGGGGTTTTAAAAGATGTAGCCAGAATTTTCTGTTGCCTGCATTATCCCTCAGAAGACAAGCACAAGCTCACTAAATTCAGGGTTAGATTTAGAAATGAACATTTGTTATCATTCTTTATAGATTGTTTTCTCTATTGAAAGCACACACCTGAAATTTCCCAGATTGTAGGTTCCCCAGGAATGGAATACCACACTGTGCTCCCCATTTTTGGAGGAGATATTACCACATTCTGTTCAAAAGGTTCATATGAATTCATTGTTTAGGAGGAAATGACTTCACTCCAAAGTGAGTAGAATGGATGAGAAATTAGATTCTAATTCAACAAGTTTTACTAGCAGATCTGAAGAGTTTCCTTTCTATTTTTCATAAAGACGTTTTCCACTGCTGGGAAGACTCCCTTGCTCTGTGTTTGTGTTTAACTGCCACTTGTAAGAATTATGCAGACACATCAGTAGGAAAAAATGCAGTTCTTCAGTTGTGTTCAAAAATCATGGGGATAGCTTTTCTTTATTATTATTGGTCTAAAAAGCATTAGTATTGACTTACAGATGGTCACCTATGCTGGAAGCTTATGAAAGAATCTTAAATTGTGGAAAGATTATTCTAAATTTAGGGAAACATCAACTCCCTAATGCTAAAGGTGGAGTCATGCTGCTAAACATATTAGTATTTCTTAATTCAAACACCTGTTCTGCCTGAAAGATACATAAAAAAGCTCTTATTTATTGCTTGCATCTCCATTTCAGATTTAATCTCACTATAAATTCATCTCATGTTAATTTATGTGCAAACAAAGACACACACATTTTAAATATCCGAAATGCTGGAAATAAACTTATTTTTAATTTTGTGCTTGTTTTCCATTTGTCAACCAGCAAATGAAAGGACTGAATAAATCATGCACTAATTGCCAGCGGTGCTAAATTTAGTGTGAGATCTGGAATCCTTTTGATCAAAACCGCTGAATATGAAATCGTCCTCAGCTCTCTAGGCAACTTTATCCGCCTTTCTATTCTCCATCTGTCAGTCACCTGGGAATTTGTGAACTATTCCATATGTCAGGCTTGTCAATCACAATGGAATGTGGGAACTATCTGCCTACTGCATAGGAATTCTTGTTAAAAATTAATCTGCATTAAACTAGATGTTCTATATTTTGAATACCTTATTGTTTAGTGTTGCTAAACATTTTTACCTATATAAGGCTAATGAGAAATTATATTTGACATGATTATTTAGATATGTTTTTGCAAGATTTTTTAATATACACAGAGATTTTTTTTTCACTAGTTCTGGAAGACTTGGGAAATGTTGGTTTTTTCACCTATTTCACTTGTTATGAGTTTTCCCAATCAGATCCTCAGGGTCTGGAATTTTAGATTCTTTTTCTTGGCCCAAAGGTGATTTTTGTTTCTAAAGAGAGGCAAGGAAGTTTGTTGCAGCCACCTTCGACTGGATAATTTTAGGGAGAGAAAATATATTCTCTCCAATCTCCAAGTTATTCTCTAGAACTTGTTGAACAATGAACCTGGAAACTTTGAAATACATAATATACATTAACAAAAACAAAATAGGGATATGGACAGTTGTTATGAAATGATAAGTTGAGGGAGCTTTTATTTTGACTTAAAGAAATTTTATTTTAAAATTCTGTTTGTTTTCCCTCTATTTTCATAAAGAATGAATTAAATATACCTTCTGTCACACTGGGTTGAGCTACAAATATTTCTATTGAATCTTCTGCTGTTAATAAATAACTTCTTCAGTTCAAGTAGAAATCACATAATTTAAAGTGGAATCAGCTCTAATGAACAACAATTTTCAACAGCAAATTAAAAGAAAAGAACAACATAAAATAGCCTTTCCAATAAATATTCCAAATATTTGGATTCATGTTTATGCTGTTGCATTACATGCAATTGGGTTTGGTGGGTAAGGAACACCTTGCTAAACAGCTCTTATGGTGGCTTCTTTTCTTATTCCAGCTCTTTCCCCTCTTTGCCCTGCTTCTTGCTCACTTTTTTTTCCTATTACTCACCCATTTCCAGCAGTGCAAAGATTCAGGTGGGCAGGGAGCTGGAGTTCACCTGGCTTTTCTTGCATACAAAGAGCACACCCACAGAAAGTCAGCTTGGAGCAGTGGCTCCGATAGCCCACTCAGGGCCAAGGAAGCATCCTCCTGCCTTTAGCTGTTGCTCTGCTACACTTAAAATTAGTAATGTTTATATCCAAATCACCAAAATAATCAGGTTATCACTGACAGAAATCTTAAATTTTGTACTCTTTCTCTTTTCTGCTTCTGTAGCAGCAACATTGCACAACACATATCATTTTTGCTTCTAATGTCCTCATTAAAAGAAAATGTAAAGCTTATACATGTTTAAACCATGAAATATATACACATTTTTCTGTATGTCATTAAAATCAAGAAAATATCAAGTTTCTCCTTTATCTTCAATATATGGAAGAAATACTTGAAGGTTATTTAAAGGATATTTACAAGCATAACTTATATAAATTTTTAAAAAGTTATTTATCATATGAAAAGGCAGATATGTAACAAAAAATGATGTTCCTCAGACTTATAATACATTCCTTGATTCTAACTTAGTAACAAAAATGGCATTTCACTGCAATGAATGCTAACACAAATTGTTTCTCTTATTAACTTCTGTCTTAGTATCTTGCTCTAAGGCACATAAACAAGAAATTTACATTTTATTTTAATTGTGACTGTGTTACTATGAAGTTTTGTTTAAAAAAGCTATACTGTCCCTTTACAGTTTTCATGACTTGTATTTCATAGCCTCTCTCAGGAACTAAAGCTGAGTTTTTTGCTCTCTTCTGCACAGTCTACCTCTCCCTTCCTATTCTGTACTTTTGACTATTAAAATTTTGGATATTTGTAAAAACAGTACCACCTTCTTTTTAGCAGTCTTCTGAACTTCTGTAATGTAGGAACTTCATAAATGTTTCTGAAAAAATTTCCGTGTTTTTTAACTATGTCAGCAATTTAACTAATTTCTTCCACTATGGCTGTTAACAGTATCATACTGTAAAAAAGGTATAACAGACAAAAAAAAAAGAAAATAATAAAACAGCACACAATATATACATAACACTGTAAACACAGTGCAATCGAGGACCATGTGCTACAGACAGAGCTAAAGGAAAGGAGTCTACAGTAACAAGGTTTGGTTCTAAATACCCCTTCCACCTTGAAATTTATCCAATTTTTCCTAAGCTTTATTTTTTCTCCCTTTTAATGAGATTGAAACTCAGGAAAAACCTTCACCTCTAATCCCATGACTACTTACATTTTTATTACAATTCTCAGTTAGGATTCTACTTCAAGGCTTTCTGGAGACTCAGACACATTGTGTTGCTTGGATAAAAGTATTGTACTATAGTGGCTTCTTCAAAGGAGCTCACTGGTCTGGAGGAAATTATTTTTACTTTCAGTCCAAGAACTTTTGTATGTACCAAACTGTAGCTATCTCAAAAATTTGTCACTTCACCTATGCATTACGTTCATGGTTTCTTTTTATATTTTCTTAAAAAGAGGCTGGGTGAGTCAGTGGGTGTCCCCACCAGACACTGCTTCTGCTGCTTTTCAAGGGAAAATTAGCAGGAGCAGTTGTACCTTATATTGACTAACCGTTACTAGATAGTAAAAGCAACATGCTCATGCCTTCACCTCTAAATGCTAATGATTTGAGGCAGAATTAAAAAAGAAAATTAGGAAATTAAAAGAAAATGGTGACTGAGTGTCACCAGTGCATGCAGGCAAAAAAGCATAATGCACTAGGTGACTCAACAGTTGACCTTGTTTAAAAGTTGACCTGTTGGTTGGTGCAGGTAGGCACTGCAATTCTCTGTCTCTAGGCCTCTTCATGAGTCTTCAAGACAATTGATAGAGCCTGGAGACAAGACTCAAAACCAGCCCAGGCTCACGCCAGCTGGCAAGTATATTTTGAAACATAAACATTTCTGACATAGGATTTCCTTCCCTGATTTTTCTTTTTATTAGTTTTCCACCAGAAAAGTAAAAAAAAAAAAAAAAAACCAAAAAACAAACCAAACAAATCCCATAATGATTTTGAAAGTTTGCTTTCAATTGCTAAACATTTTTAGCTCTTCAAGCAATTCTTTGCATTGACAACCATTCTCCCAGGAACATCCAACTCCCTTCCTCAGACAAGCACTGAGATGATCTCCTCAGCTTGATGTCACCTTCTTCTTCACAGTCTGCAGTGATGTGACTATCCTACTCTGACATCACTGCTCTGTCCCAGTGAGCCTGAATCAGGAACCAGGGTGAAGAGTCAATAGTCAAAGAATTTTATAAAACATTTTAAAATGTTTATATATTAGCCTATTAAAAATAAACAGCCAAAAATTAACAGAACCATTCTATGATGTCTTGAAATTTCAACTTGATATATGCATTTATATATATTTTATAGATATACATGTATTTATTATTATATATCTATGTTTATATATGTATATGCACCTATATGTCTATATACACACATATACTGTCACAGGTATTTTATTTCTCAATTGCAAAGAATGTGTTAAATGTGTTAAAGAACTGCTTTCAATATTTTCCATTCACATACTCCAAATGGGTAAGAGAATGAGCAAAAAATTGAACAAATTGAATAGAAAAAATTGAACAACCTAGAGCTAGGCAAAGGTCGTTGTTCCTTTTTAAGTTGGTGTGGTCCTGTGACCATGCCAAAAACTTATAGTAAAGTAACATAAGCTGCAGGGGGAACTAAGGAGAGATCAAAGTTTCAGAAATCTCCTCCCTTAGAGTGCTGCCCTAGAAAGCTAAGCCTAGCACAGTTTTGTCTTGACTCCTAATTGTAAGACTGTGAGTTTGGTGAGGGAAGACTTAATTGTGAGAAAGAAATAATGTTTACTGTTTTGAGAGATATCATGAGTTCTAAAGACTCTATTTAGGAAAGATAGCAAGAAAAAAGAGAAGCTTAAAGGTGCTACGTCTGATTTTAGCAGAGTTTTTCTTCCTGCTCCTTACAGCAGAAAATCTTTTGCGATGGCTGTATTTCCATGTCTGCATGCTTTGAGTGTAGCAAATTATCCATGAAACTGCTGATTTAATATGAATTAAGAGAAAAGCAGATCTATGACAGTACAGCTGTTAATATATTTCCCTTTTATTATGATTAGCCAAGACAAATAATGTTTCAAGAAGGGAGGAAATTATCTATCTATAGAAAATGAGAGATGTCCTTAACAGAAAGATAACCCATCTTCCAAAGTTTATACCCAAGAATATATTGTCCTTCATATGAATTTTTTTCCTACACTCATTCAAAAAAAAAAAAAATTTCATTCTGTGCTACAAAAAATATGTTATCTATATTGAAGCCACAGAGGCTATCCAGCCATTTTATCAGGATATTGGGATGCTAAAGGAAGCAGCAGTCAATTAATGAAGAGTTGCATTTTCTTTGTCCTCAATTTTTTTTCTTTCTTTCTTTTCTTGCCCTTCCTTATTAGAAAAACTGGAAATAATAATAATAAACACATCTCCACTCCCCACTATAAGTTATTGGATATATCTTTCTCTGATTTGTAATCTCACTATGTACTGTAACTTTAAGAGAAATTCATCATTTTACAAGTGGCCATCACTTTTTTTTTTTTATTTTTAGATGAGGCATGGACATATACCAACACATCATAGACCCACACAAAATGGTCAGTATTAAAATCTAGCCATTGCCAAACAGTCAGTTCTGACCAGGAAAATGTAAATTCTGATTATAAGAGAAGGTCATGCTTAGTCTTGTTTTGGGTTTGGTGACCCGTATATTCCAAAATGTACCAGTAATAAATTTTTAAGCAGCCTTTTATTTCCTGTCTCTTTGCTGCCTAAGGATGACTTAAGCCTTGTGCTGTTGCCTAGCATAAATCTCTTCATGTTTCTTTCCCTGATTTCCAGCAATGAGTGAGTATCACTTCAGCTTCTAGCTGATCACAACTGATTGGCATCCAGGACAGAGGGGTCTCTCCCAGAGACCACATGGAGATGCATTTCAATATGAAACCTCAGCAGTCATACTGAGCTTTCTTACTATCAGCCATCTTCAAATACAAATTAGTAAATGCTTAGCCTGCTTCCTTCACTGCTCTTGCCTGCCACTTGAGACTGCAGCTTGTGCCCTCACTGGTGTGGAGATTTTTGGATGACAGCTACTCATCAACCCTCAGCCCAATTCCAGAGACAATTCTTGCTCTCCATTCAAAGTAATAGGCTTAAGAAAAAGATCTGAGTGACTCTCGTCTTTTCCAGTTATAAAAGGTGGACTCTGGCTCATATTACATCATTTGCAAGATGCAGCTCCTCCTCTGTAAATCAACTGAAAAAGGAGCTTCACTGTCAGGGAAATATCCAGGCTCGAATATAGCAGTTTTTATTTATTTATTTATCTGTTTGGGGGGCAGGTTATCTTGTGTTGTTTTGGTTAGGCTTTTTTTTTTTTTTTTTTTGAGCAGTGGAAGAATACAAAAGCAGTACTTTGAAAAATGTTACAAGGTATAAATAGCACTGCTGAGAGCAGAACACAGGCTTTGTTGTGTTATCACACAGCAGATCCAACAATATACTACAGATCCATATTGTCAACTGAAATGGAAAAGGAAAACAGTTCAACAAGAATGCTTCTTAGGAAAACTACCCAATTTACTCATGTGTGTCTCAAGGCCAAAGCATCTTATCTTTGCACAAATCATTCTTCTGTAGTGAGTAACAGCAATACTTCAAGTGGTTTTCTGTTGCGTGTCATAACAGGCTTTCTATTGATGTTGCTAAAAAAAAAAAAGTCTGTACCATGATTCTAAACTAGAAAGTGGTACACAGTTTTTATTCTAGAAGAAAAAAAGTTATATAGCAGATCTTTTAGCAGTATTAAGCTCACAGAACCTGAACAAATACACGTTTTCCCTATTAGCAATAATGTTTTTATTCTTTTATAATAAACTGTGAGGTTGAACCTTTTACTGCACTCATTGTTAGTTTGGGGGATTTTTTTTTTTACTTTTGAGATTAATTTTATCAGTTTGAGAGCAAATCTTCCCACATCAACGAAAGAAAAGTATTCAGCCAATAGTGATCACTTTTTATTGTGCAATCGTTACTCAGTTTCTCTAGTCAATGCACAGATATTGGCTCAAATATACAAGACCAATTAAAATAGGAACACTGGCAAGAAAACATAATGATACTTCCTTCAATTTATTAGTTACGGTAAATGGCTTACAACAAACCAAAAAGCCAGTAACATTCTGAGATAGATGCATTGCTTCTGTACTGTGGATAATTAAGTGTTTTGGTGGGAATTTGTTCATAGGACTGATATACAATTAGACAAATTTGTTCACATATCATGATTCATTGAAGTCTGTATGAGTCTTCTATGCTTGGCAATGGGTCCTGATCCTAGATGCTTTTATGCCTGATTAATTGTCAATATTAGGCAGGAGTTTGCTCATTAGCTCCTAGCAGGGCACATCTCAAATTGCAGTAAGCTCCATTTAGAGATGATATGCTAACTGTTAATAAACTGCATGGATTGTGTGTGAATCTCAGCTAACTAAAACCATATACATATACATATACTCATATATTATGCATGTATACACACACACAAACATATATACATATATGTGTGTATATATATACACACACATATACATAAGTTAGCTCCATGGAAGAAAGGAATAAATACAAATT
Source organism: Acrocephalus scirpaceus scirpaceus (assembly GCA_910950805.1). Classification (NCBI taxonomy): domain Eukaryota; kingdom Metazoa; phylum Chordata; class Aves; order Passeriformes; family Sylviidae; genus Acrocephalus; species Acrocephalus scirpaceus. The sequence continues at coordinate 88,551,883 of OU383774.1, read as the reverse complement.
ATTCCCCTGTATACAAGTTGTGGCTGCAAGTGCTGCTAACTTATTCAGGTCTCCCTAGTGAATAAAAACATCCCAACATAAATTTACTGTGTATTATTCATGCTACATTTTAAGTTTTCAATCTGTCATGTCAACTGCTTTAAATCATATCTAAACCAATGTGCTAAACAGACATCACTTTTAAACAAAAGGAAGTAAATTAAAGAACATCTCGCTGTACAACAGACACTTGTTTTGTACATTAATTTCCTAAGGACTTCATTTCTTGATCAAGAGATAAGGAAGGTTGACAGAGAAGTAACTGATAATGCAAACTATTTTTTTCCAGATCAGTTTTACCTCCTAACTAGTAATACTGCTGTGCTCAACAATTCAGCCTCAATGATAAAATCTGACTGTTCCCAGATCATAAAGCACTTACCATGTCTAAAAGTAAATATGCTTTGTTAACATAATTTTTTCTGCTCCTAATTTTTAAAACCCTCCCATCAGCTGAAGATGAAGTTTGTATGACTTTATTAGTAAAAGTCTTTGTCCACGAAGCTCATGGGAACCAAAAGGAAGTTACAAAAAGGAATCAGCAAACCTTCCACTGTAAAAGATTATGTGTGCTGTGCATGAACACTAAAGAGAGAAACCCTGGAAAAGCAAAAAAAACCCCAAACCACCCAAAAAACCATGGCCTATTTCAGCCTGGAGTGTGAAGGAACAAAGGTGTGGAAGTAGCAGTAAGGGCTAGTATTTAGGTATAAAACCACAAACAAAAGCAGTGATCTAGCTGGTTTTATTCTTCAATGAGACAATGCTGCCTCCACATTCTCTGGAGCTGTAACTACATTTCAGAGATGACAATGAGATACTTTCATCAGAAGATCTTCTGTCTTCACAGTACCAACTGCAAGTTGTTACTCACAGTGCTCAAATGTGAGAAAGGGTTGTTTGTGCGTTTTTTCATGCAATCCCACTAAGAACCAGAGATTACCAAGTTGAATGAATACAACACTTAAACCTTGGGTTAGTCAAAAAAAGACTACAGAAATATGAATATAAATAGCTATGCAGATCTCTGTTGGGAAATACATAAAAAGACAGAAACAAATGTAAAGAAATGGCCTTTCAGAATACCCAGAACAGATCAAATTTTGCTTTGATTCATTTTTACAACATTTGTTAGATATATTATTCCAGTATCAACAAAATAGGGCATTGACTCACATTTCAGTAACTTCAGTTTAAAAAACCCAAACTATCTTGATAATAGCATGAGGAGTTAGTTGAACATTTAAAGGTCTATAATCTATCCTCACAGGCTAACACAAGATCCAACATGTTTGGAATATTATTCTATCAAACAGGGGCCATTAATATGTTACTCAGACATCTCCTAAAGCAAGCAACGGCAGCAGAACAGGCTCCAAGGCAGAGCTCACCAAACTTGGGAATAAGTAAGGTGCCCTGGTTATCTCTGAAACTGAAGCAATTAAAATGTCATTTTTCAAGACTATCAGGTTTGAAGTAAAACTAATGCCAATTTATTTCTTAATTAAAACCAGCTATTTCTTTACTTCAGACTTTAAATTCTGCAGCTCCTATAACACTGTAGGAACATATTTGTGTGTAATGCAAAAATATGGGGTATGAGTTTTGATTTTACAGAGCAAATCTTTTCTGATCATTTTCAAAGAATACAAGGCAGCATTTTGGTGACAGAGAAAATGTGCCTGGATTGGAAACTGACAAGTCTTCAGTGACCTTCCCGGCATGGTCCTGCCATCCTTTCACACTAAAAGCAGATAAATCAAGGCACAAATTTGGCACAGAGGGATCAAGTCACATCTGTTGAGGAGCAAGCTAGAGAGTGGTGAACATTTCATAAATTAAGATCTTTACACACTATGAAGAAGCTGGAATCTAAGAGATTACTAAAACCTCATTTGAGTTTTAATCTAAGGATTAATCTAAAACTGTGACTAATGCATTTTGGGGGCTTAATGTTCCACCAGTTATGTTAAATCATATGCTAAAATTTACATTATCAAGAATGGCTAAATACTGCACTAATAGGAGTTGGTCACTGCTGAGAAAACGTGTAGAGGGAATGAACTAGTTATGGGGAAAATCTTCCTTTTTCAGCGGAATTAATTGTGGAAAAAAATCAAGTGTTTTCTTTCATAATATCAAAAGGGAGTTCCATATTCAACCACTAAGCTTGGAAAGCGTGGATACCTCTTTACCCATGTTAGTCACATGAGGATTCTGCATTTTTGATGTCTAAAATAACATGAAACTTTACAACATAAAACCCTACAACCTCTCTAACCTATAACTTCAGAGGAGGAGGCTTACAGGACACACTTTGAAAGACATTATAATTTTCAGGAAGTGTTGAATGTCTTTAAAATCATGCAAATTTAAGCAGTTTCAAGTGAGGTACTAGAATCTCTCTTTAACAGTCTGTTGTCTGAACTTTTCTGTTCCTGAACTTCTCATAAACCTTATTTTAGAATCTTGCTGTCATTAAAATATTTTTTCAGTGTCACTGTGAGTTTAATGTATATTAATCTCTTTTAGAGACAGATATTATATTTTAGTTGGTTCTTAGCTCAGTCAAAATGCTGCTGATTTGCTGGTGTATATAGACAACGGAAATAAGATTGATTAATAGAAACAAAATAGCAGGTAGCCTTCATCCATTACAAATAACTTGTAACTTTTAAAATTTGCTCTGCAAAGCAACAGAGAAAATAACTTTGTCCACGTCCATATGGAGAAGCCTTCCACTTCCTAATACCTGACACATTTTCACACTCCAGGGTTCACTATAAAGTAGAATATATTTCTGCATTAAAGGAATAATCTCCAACAATCCACAAAGTAAATTATTCATTTATCATACTTAGCTCTGTTTCAGAAGAAAAGCTTTTATGATGACATACCTGCACTCAGATTCCTAGTTCTAGGGTTGTAAAACCAGATCGTCTGTCATGATTGTCATCATTACAGTCATGACATGATGGTCATTACAACACGAGAAGAAAGGAATATTCTTACAAATTCCTTAGGCAAGAATAAGGTCTTGAGCAATAGAAAGACAAAACATTAACCCTAAACCTGTGGCTGTTTCAAAAAGCCTTTGGAGAAGAGAAGGATAAGTTCAAAGGAAGGATGAGTTTTCTCTACCTTGGCTGGTGGTAAAATAAGCCTAAGCCCAACTCTTTGCATGATCAGCACTGAAGGAGACTTAAAAAAATAGAAGTGGCAAGGGTCAAGACTAGCTGGGTCTTTCATCTTCATCCCTGATCTTCTCCATTGATTTGCCAACTTGAAATACCTACTGCAGGATAATGACCGGTCCCCTAGAGGCATAATATTTTTAAGATGTGAAGGTTGCTACTCCTCATCTTCCTCTTAAAAAAAAAAAAAAGTCAAGGGTTCTTGAATCAGATGACTTGTTGACAGCAAACATGGTATTTGAATTATGAGCACATCAGAGAAACACATCAGTGAGTTTTGCCTTAAGAAATGTGGAAGATAAATATGTAAGTATAGAGCACTGGAGTGTAGAGGCACTGTGCTTTCCAGCAGAGTGAAGCATTAGGCATTGAAGGCTGGACGAAACAAGCTGATGTTTGGTGCTAAACATTGGCAGCTGCCTGCTAACCGTAAGGCAAGCTCCAATACAACCCGCTGTACATGCTCAGCCAGCATGAAAGATTCTGAACAGGAAAACTTTCACATTAAAAATACATCTAAATGGAACCTGGGGAGAGATGAAGAAACAAAAACAAAAAAAAAAAAGAGAAAAATGGAAGCTTTTCTCTCAGCCCAAGTAGTCTCCCTTTTCTCATGTGGTTCAGCACTAAGAGGAGAGGTGAGTGTCCCCCCAGTAGAAAAGTTTGCTGGCCACATAAAAGACCTGAGGGTTCTCATTCAAGACCACTGTTGATTAATGCCTTTGCCTGAAGAAGAATATCTGTTTCTGTTGAATACCCCCAGAATGCCAAAGTAGAGCAAAAACCTCAGATCAACTCCTTGCCTACTAAAATTTAAGTAACATCTCTTGAATACTTTAGTACTTTAAAAGACTAGTGTCTTTTCTGTCCACCTAAGTCAATAATTATCTGCTACTAATAAAAGTCCATGAAGAGACATAATATTTTTCCCAAAACTGCAAGAAACTGGAAGAAAGAACCAGAAGAAAAACAGTGGAAGTGTTATAGTTAAATCTGTGATTGAGCTTATCAAAATGCTCAGACTGCTAGGATAGTTCATGTGCAGGACTTTCAGGGACTGTGTTTCATGTCAAGAGGGATCCATTCACAAACGTTACAAAAAACTTGTTTGAAAATTGGAGATGGCTGACATAGATGGCATGTATTTGTGGTTTTTTGTATTTTTTATTTTTCCAGTCAGGCATCATTCTCTTAGCTTCAAAGTTAATCATAAGCAATGTGCAAACCCAATATTTTTCTAAAGTAAAAAAACAATGACTGAGAAAGCTCAGCCAGGAACTGATTTAAATTATTCTTGCCAAAAAGTGAAAAAACAGGCTTCTACTGTAACTGGATACTGAATCTAAAATCACAATCACAATTTTCTTCTAAGAGGGGAGGGAACTTAGACCAACACATATAGGGGGAAAAAACTTTTAAAGTGGTTTAAAGAAAATGTCATCTACCTTTTTGGAAGCAGAGTTGACAATATTTTCATGATTTATTAACTTTCACATGTCAATGGCTGCTCTTGCAAAGACAGGCTGCACAATCAAAACATGCACAGCACTTTTTGGCTCCAGAGGTTTCCAAAACTCACTGACTTGGTTCTCAAGCAGTTTTTGCCTTTCCTCTTCTCAGGTCAAAGATACAAGTGGGCAGGACAAGTCTACAGTGTTTCTTTGTGGAGTATTATGTCTGGAATGCCTCTCTTACTGGGAAGAAGGTTAATGAGTGAGAAAAAAGAGAGACTGAACTAATTTATAGTGATAACAGAAAAAGGAACATAATTTCAAAATCCAAACCTCATCTAAACTGCTTAGGGATTTTAAGTTCTTTTGTATTTTATCAGTATTATCAGCTGTACTTTTGCACTCTAAAGCTATTTTTAAGCCAAAGTGGATTTTGTAAGATAAATGCTAAAATGAGAAGAACAGAGACCTAGAAATCTCTTAAGAAAGTCAATTGTTAAGACTCTTTCTTGTACTACTGACAAGTAAACTGTTCTCAATAAGTTTGCCAAAATACTCATAGGATTTAATTCATGTAAACAGAATCTTCCCCAGTTTAAATTGGAAAGTACACTGGCATACTCAGGCATATTTCATTCTTCTTCATTCAACATTCATTGCTGCTTTTGTAGCTCCAACATATTGAGTGGGGGCCCAATGTGTCTATTAGTGGTGAAACCACAATTCCAGATGCCAGTAAGGACACTGAAACCGAGCAAAATTTGTCATTGTAGAAATTTTGACTGGGTCCTTACGAAATCCAAGCATATTATGCACAACTCCTTTGACCTCTCCAGAGTTTCTTCAGGATCACCCTTGTTGAAGCAAAAGTAAAAATTTTCCTTTTCTTTTTTCTCTCTCCAGTTACTTATGCTTTATTGTCAATTTTGACAAAAAAAAAAATACTTCCCAAAGAAGAATTCTCCTTTGCATTTCTTTTGATTTTTCCGTTGCACAGAATATAACATTTTCTGAAGAGCTTACATTCTTGTCCTGGATCTAGTAGAATGATCTCAACATCTCTGCATGGACAGAGAAAACTAATTTCTGAAAGTAAATCTTTCTTTCTTTCTTTCTTTCTTTCTTTCTTTCTTTCTTTCTTTCTTTCTTTCTTTCTTTCTTTCTTTCTTTCTTTCTTTCTTTCTTTCTTTCTTTCTTTCTTTCTTTCTTTCTTTCTTTCTTTCTTTCTTTCTTTCTTTCTCTCTTTCTTTCTTTCTTTCTCTCTTTCTTTCTCTCTTTCTTTCTCTCTTTCTTTCTCTCTTTCTCTCTTTCTCTCTTTCTCTCTTTCTTTCTTTCTTTTTCCTAGGATGTTGAATGTACTTTATGTTTAATTTTGAAATTATAAAATCAAGAGAGAAGTAATCCAAATAAGCTGTGGAAGTCACTCTGCAAAAAAGAGAGGAATAAACTAATGTACATTACCTCAAGACTACCCTACTGTTTACTGATCTTGTCTTATATATGTAGAGGTATGAATGGTATCTATTTATCTTAAGAATTTCCTGATGCAAAATGAATACAGCAAAATCTCATATACATGTAGGAATGAGAAAAATCTGGGATGTAAATTCCAGTGACTGATTTACATTCAATAGATTCCCTTACCATTTGCTTCTTGGATTTCATTTATCCTCCTTTCTGCAACTTTTACCACCTGAAGCTTTCTTTTATTTCTTTATAAATAGAGTCACTTGAGGTAAACCAGGCCATTAACAAGAACTCCTACCCAGGGGCTAGTGCAGTGCAGTATTTTCTTGGGAAGCCACTAAGAGGACCCAGGCTCCAGGAGTCACATCAGGGGTCAGCTTGGGCACTCACTTTTATCTCTGTGCTGGGCTCAGTCAGCAGAGATGCTGGCATCCTGATGCCAGCAACACAGGCTGTTGTTTTCCTGTGGTTTTTTCCCTGTGCAGCCCAGACATGATGGGAATTGCATGGAGGCTGCTGCCCCAGCTGAGCAAGCATTCACAAGTGACACACTCAATCACTTAGTCATGCTGACGAGTGGAAGCGTCAGACAATAATCTGACCTTTGAGGAGGTCAGATTGACCTCCTCAAATGGACCTTAAAACAAGGAGGTCAAAACCATCCATTTCCAGAAACAGTGGTGGTAGTATACAAAAGGTGTTCAGCTGGACTCTAGAGTGGACTGTATCTTTAAGTTCTTCCAACATACAGACCACGTTGTTACCACTGGGAGAATCTCCTCTCAGTCCCACCTTCACAGAATCCCACAACTAGAGTAGTATTTTTCATGAAGAATACTATTTATGGAAGAGAGTAAATAAACTTATTTTATGAATTAATGTCCTTTTCTGGAAAAGACAAGCATAAGTTACAAATCTATATGCCATTTTGCACAGAAAACCATAGATGCCCCAGAAAGAGAAGTGTTCCATTGATGGGCCACAGAGCACTGTGGCGAGACCTATCTGGAGATCTTGTGAGAGGACAGACAACCAGCCAGTGCTAGTTCCTCTCCTCCAACCTCACCTAACACAGATGAGTAATAGCCAGCTATTACTGGTGCCATGGAGATGCTTGAAGACTAAAACAATGTGATGGCTTTGTTGGGTGCCGGAGACGCTGCTCAGCTCTGCACTCCAGCAGGGTTTTCAGGGAGAACTCTAACTCCAAAGACCACAGAACTGGCTTTTCAAAGTCATGATTCATGCACATTAACTAGGAAAAGTAGGACACAACATGTGCTCCTATTCTAAAGGACTTCAGTGCCAAGGCACAATGATCTCTGACCTTCCTCAATTTGTAAATTAACTGTTGGTTTTTGTTTTCCTTGATGTTCCATTGGGTCTGGAGAATAAGAATTTAATGGCAGTCGTAAACAGATGTAGATAATGAAACTCTGTGACAGGGCTACTATTTTCAGAACTGTCTTCCAAAAACATTTTTTTAATTTCAAACACATATTTAAATATATATACACACATATATACACAATGGAGAAAGCAAGCTATCCAAGCTTTAATGAAATTTGGCTATTTCTCTTCAGGCTAGAGAGAAAAAGATTTTTTTTTTCTTTATGTTTAGATATTCATCTGAGCCTCAGAGAGAGAGAGGATAATCCAGAGTTTCATAGTTTGTGGTCCCAACTTCCTTAGAAACATTCAATCAACCCACTAAAGCCATTGCACTTTCTGAGTCTGTTTTTAATTTGTTATGATCAGGAATACAGGTTTTTTTGAAAGAAAGTCCTTTTTCCTCTGAAGTGAGTTTTCCTGATTGTTTTTTTAATGTCATATGAATAGGTAGAAAGATGCACCACAAGGATAACACATTATATGACAGACGAGAGGGTGACCTTAAGCTGCTTTATTTTCTCCATAGCAAATAAACATGATTATTATATAAAATTGATCTTAGGACACTTTCAGTGATTGATCAGTACTCTTTTTTAGGATTTCAATGGAGTCGGCTCAGATCATAAAAACAGTGGTTTATTTTTAAATCTAAGTTATTTTCCAGCTGCATTCTTCTGTGTCTGTCACTGTTTAAACATCTTATTTAGAGAGCTAAAGAATGATATCTCACCACATAGGTAGTTCTGTGTGTATTTTGTTTTCCTGTCATAGATTATTTTATTGTGTAACTCCCCTGCTTTCTGGAGAACTTTGCTATAGTTCACACAGAGCTAACCAGAGATTTCTGCAAAAAAAAATTATGATCCTTTCACACTAATGGATAAATATTAATTTCACGCTCCTTTTTAGAATTTAATAACATTGCTCTTGCATATAATTTTTAATTTAGAATTTATCTTATGCATATATATATATAAATATTTTGTGAGCTTAAAACCAAATTCTATCCTTATCCATAAAAATGAAAAAATATTAAAGAACGCAAAATAATTCTTACTGACAAAGAATTTCTGAAATAAGCTCCAGCTTTGTGTATTGACTTTAAGTCATGAACAATAGTAAGAGTACGATAATTCAGCCTTTACAACCAGTACAGAAAGCTGAATCTGTCTCATTTTCAGCATTAGGCAGTACATGAAACCCACCTGGGAATCCTGGGAAAGCCCATTCAACACTCATTTTCAGGTTTGTTTTGTTTTTCTCCTCCCACTTCCCAGCCTACATGAACACTGAAGGACATACAATCCGTCTTGTTTTCCCACCTGTAACAAAGTACATTGGGGCAAAAACCCTGCCAGAAGAACTACGTTATAAATGGTCTCTTAACCCATTACAGCTGTACCAGACATATAAATTGGCTGCATGTGTCGTGTTCTTTCACTTTAAATACACTCTACCTTTAGAGGTTATTCGTTAAGCTATCTTCTGTTGCCATAGGCACACTAGGTTGAACAGATCTAGTTAAACACAAACAAGACAAAAATAAAACGTGTGAACCTGTGCCTCGAGAAAAAGACACCCTGCCTTTTCCAAGGATTCCACAGAATGAGCATTTTTGACAATATTTATATATGCTGGGTTTTCAACTCTACCTTGGACCTCCAGCGTACAACGATTCTACACATACACACCCACACTGTACACACATTGGCATATGGTATTTACAGTACACCTTCCATATTATCATATAACTTTCTTATTTCCCACTATGAAACACAGAGAAAATTTATGCTGTGTTGCATACAGTATGCTGTGTTCAAGTGAACTTTACTACATACAAAGTTTCAAGAGCAGGTCTGTGCGAATCATTAACTTTTCAAAAGGCACCAGTTCCCTTCTGTCACTAATGACATGCGTAACAGTTTAATGCAATGCTACTTTTAATTATCAGAGCCCTTTCTTTTAAATATCAAATTTCCCTCTCTAAATTGTCCTGAGTTCTCTTTACAGTCTCATCTGTCACTGTAAATGTCATCACTTTATTCCTTCTTTGGATGCAGTGACAGGCCCACTCTTATCCCCAGCTTTATCTCTTTTTCCATCCTTTATTGTACTACAAAGATCCCTCTTTCATAGTTTACAGCTGTATCCGCTTTCCACACGTGGCAAATGATTGCCTCGGTAAAGGTATTTTCTGTTTCAATCTTGCATTTTCCCAAGGGAGAACAAAAGGGACAAGCTTTCTGGAGTTGGTTTCACTGAGAAAATTGTTTAGAATTGCCTCATTCCTCAACAGATTAACGAATGCATACAATCCCGGCTTAAGTGCTATTGTACAGCACAATTTGTCCATTATACTTTGTCCCTTCCATTTATAAAACCCCCTCACCAATTAAAGTAATACAGCCTTCCAATACCTGCTCCCAATTAAATCTGAGCTGTATTACCTGCCTTGATGCAGCTGGTCACAGATTCCTACCACTTACTAGCATTCATTAGCCCAATTCATTATACGGGGGCTGGTGGCAGGAATTCAAGCTACCGGCTTTATTCAGGGGCCATCAAAATTATCAGCTTTCAGCACAAGGCCCCAGTAAGAACAGGATTAAGTGAAGGGAGAGGGAATTCATACAGTAGCGAAATGTCATTGTTTCTACTTTGCTCATGTCTCTTCTAGATCAGTGCATCAGGAGCATCCACTGGGTGGACAAAAGAAGACAGCTGGTCACAATTGGAAGAAAGCCTTTTGCTCATTTGCTTTCAGTATAGCTCCTAATTTTGTCTTCCTGTGCCTCTTGCCTCCCAGACTCCTTTCTCCAAAAGATAGCCTATTGTCTGATCCGGAGCCTACTTACAGATGTGATCATTAACCACTTAAGGTCTGCTGCTGCAGACTGGCTCGCTACAGTTTAAAGGCAATCTTTCACTTATTGAGATGAAAAAAACCCTAATTTTTCTGACAAGATGAAAAATTGCTGAATTGCTGAGGTTTCACTGCCCAGTGTAATGGGGCTTTTCCAAGCCTTTTGTGCCCCCAAGATGCTCTGATAGGTGATAGTGTGTGGTGTGGCAGGTTGTGTAGAAGGAAAAGCCATCTGCTGCTCTAAAGTGGTTTAAGGGTCCATGCCCACTCTGTAAGTGAGCTTCCAGATTTTACTAGATGGTGGTGATAGTAAGACAACCAGCCAAATCATAAGGTTTGGGACTGTCACAAGAAAAGGAATTGGGGCAGAGGAAAGGGAAGATTTACTGGTGCTTGGAGGTGGCACAACGCTGTTGCGCTCCAGCTCTGCCCACTCCAAAGAAAACTGTGATCATATCATGGCTTGCTGCTTGCCTGTCTGAGGATGGTGCAAGGTGGAAGATTAAAAAGAGAGGAAAAACAATAATATTTCCTGTGAATGAAGTGAAGGGAGAGGCTTGAAAAATTCAATCTAGTCAATTTTGGACCAATTTTAAGCTAATTCTTTCCTGCAAACACTCATCTCTTATCAAGGATCAGCAACATACGCACATCCATAGCATTTTTTAAGGTGGTGGAGGATGTATATTAGTGTTTTCCTCTCAATTAACTTCTAGGCAATTTTCCCAGCTAAATACATAACATCTTTGGCAACATGCCAACCAAAACCTTAAGACCCAGTGCTAAATTCTGTAGTTATGCAGGCAGCTTAGATTTTCATGTGGTGAACTGGAAGAATGCCAGTAGCTCCCACCATAAACCTAGCAGTAGGAACACTATATATATTTTTTTATCAAGAAACTCTACTTTACTTTTCTAAGACCACTTCAAAACTGCACCATTTTAATGTTCCTTTAGCACAAAATAAAAGAAAGATTTAACCTGCTATTAAATTAACCCAATTAGCCATTAATTTCATGTAACCTTACACTTCTGATGGCATTAAATCAAACACACCAACATGTGGATTTTTTTCTTTTTCTTTCTTTTTTTTTTTTTTTTTTTTTTTTTTTTTTTTTTTTTTTTTTTTTTTTTTTTTTTGTAAGTTATGGTAATTACACACTGCCGGCTAGACAATAAATTTCTCACTAGCCTTTTGCCCTGTTCTCTCCCTCTGGAAGAGGATTATTAGAACAGAAGCATTTCAAGACCCCTCCTCATATAGCTCATATAATGCTGTCCTGGAACAAAATGGAATACCTATGCACCTTAAGGCATAAAATAAAATAATCAAATAACCAGAGAAAAATGGGGGTTTAAAAAAAGGAAAAAGCAAAAAGAAAAAAAGGAAAAGGGAAAAAAAAAAAGAAAAGAAAGTAAAATATTTACAAAGGGCTGGCTTCCAGACATGACAAACTGAAGTGCAGGTGAGAGTAGACTCTATTTGTTGTCATACATGTTGTCTATATGTTGTCATAAGTCATTTGACATCATGTACCGAAGGCCATTGTTAGCGGCTTGTTATGGTTTTTTTCCAATATCAATTTTTCAGGGGTGAGCGGGGAGAAAGAAAACCCAGTTCAAGTTAAAACTGGCAAGAATCCATGATCAGAATGCCCAAATCTGTCTCTGACACATTCATAAAGAGAGAAGCCAAAAAACCATGTGTGGCACAACTGCCACCAAGGGCACGGTGGTGTTCCCTGATGCTCTGGCCCCACTTTGCCTTCCAGGCAATGTCTTTTGTGGCCAGGTTGCCTTTGCCTAGTAGTCTCCTTGACTTGCTGGTGCCATTTTGTCCCATTTTCAGGCTGTCAGTGAAGCAGGTTTATCCCAGAGCAGGTGGGGTGCAGCAGCCACCCCAGCAGCACCCCGCATGGTGTGAACTCAGTGCCCCAGGAGAGCGGTCGGGGCAGCTCCTCCATCTCGAAGCAGCATTCCCATTGCACACTGCACCTGTGTGCAGCTCTGGCAGGAAACTGTCAGCAGCATACTGGGTATCCTCACAAAGCAGGGACAGTGCCCTCCTTGGTTCTGTTTAGATGTCTTCTTCAGGGCTTACTTTCAAAGATGGCTCTGACTTCTGACCCTGCTGCAGATGGCGTAACTGTTGCCTTGGCAGACTGCCACTCACATCCGGTTTCCAGCCTCACGTTCTCTTTCCTTTACAATGTGGGAAACCCTGCTCCCGGCTTTTAATTTCTCCTCCTTTCCCCCCTTCCCCCCACCCTTCTTTTCTAGTTCCCCTGGCAGGCAGAGCTCCTTGGCTCCAGAAGCTTGTTAGGTATTTGTCATCAAAGATTTTTTATTCTTCCTTCCATAAAGTTCACCCACGATGACAAAACTAATGAATGACTGTAAGAAACATTATGATATTCTAGCTAAAGGAAGAGAAATGAATGGCTGAAGTGTCTTTCCTTCTTTCTTTTTTTCCCTGGCTGTCAATGTTTTAATCTCTCAATTAACTTCATTTGCAACCCTAGTAAGCATTAACAATCTTTTGAATCTTATGTGGGTTTTTAAATATGAAGAGCTTTTTTATCTTCACAGACTTTTAAAGATAGATTGATAAACTGTAAATAGTACAAATTTGATATGGCATCTTGAATTGATATATCTAGAAGACTTTCTGAAATAAATTACTTCCAACCCTTTATCTGTTATTAACTCTTCAGGAATCACACAGTATTCAGCACTGTGAAATATGAACAGTTCTGAATCTGATATAATCTGAGAATACATACCCATTACAGCTTAATTTAAATGCAGTACGGGGGAAGTTCAATCCTTTTAATTTTGTTTCTTCTCTCTAAATAAACTTTTGCACCTCAGTTCCTTACTTCACCTTTAAAAAATCCTTGCCTCTCTAAAAGGTCCTCTGCAGTTCTGGATTTACATATCTTCATATTCAAAGGTAAAGATTTAAAAATTTAACTTATGCAATACTTAAAATCACATTTTCGATGCAGAATTGCACTGTGCTCTACATAAACACCCTTGAACTACCAAGAACCAGGCCAGGATTCCTGTTTTCTGGTTTCATTCTAAAGCAGACTGCAGCAGGGAGGGAAGGAAATGGGCATGTCCCAAGCTGACATACCTTATGGTGGTGGAGAAGTTAATAGAAAGCTTTGGAGAAAATTGTCATAAAGTCTGACCCCCAAATTCTGACATAAAAGGGGACATGTGTTTACAGGTTTTTTGCCGCTCTGAGATGCACTGTTACAGACCATACTGTTTCTACCTTTCTTGGGATTTTCACTTAATCTTGAAAAAACAAGGCCTGAAGTATTCATGAAAAGGTAGTTCTTGAGATGAGAACAGAATTTCCTCAAAGAAAAATGAAAAACTTCATTGTGAATTAACCTTGTCCCTAATTCCTCTTACCTGGAATGTTTGATGCTGTTGTGTGGTCTGATTCTCAAACAGCTAATGATTCCCAAGTAATTAAAAACATTCCCATCTTCTAGCTAAACATGTGTGTCAGCTTCATCTTTACAGCACATAGACCTGTGCTATGATTGCTTCTTTTTAGATTACTCCTAGCAAAAACCTGGGTAAATAAAAAGCACTGGGTAAATAAACAAGGACTTCCCATCTCTTCCCCTTATTTATTTACAATATGAGGGTTTCTTATGCACAAACAAACTAACAAAAACAAAAAACCAAAAACACGAAAACAAAAACAACAACCACAACAAAAACAAGAAAAAAGGAGAAAAAACAAAAAGAAGGATGTACACTTTCAGGATTCCTCTTTGGAAGAAGACTCTTTCATTTATTTGCATTGCCACAGCGATTCACTGTGGTGAAAACAAACTTTGTGACAACTCTTCCAACCGGCCTGAATAACAATCTCAGATGTTATGGTACTGCCACTTTTTGGTTTTGAATTTTTTGCCTTATATAGAGCAAGTCTTTCCTTATGTTTGCAGGTACACAGTAGGTTCTTCTGACATCTGTACTGCCTCCTGGCTGGGATGTATTATTTTTCCAAAGACACGGGATTTTCAGAGCTCTGTAGGATAGCAGCTGATTTTCTTACGTGCTGTTGTTCTCCACTGGAGGTAGTCCAGCTTGCAGATTTTGATCCCTTGGGGATCTTAGGCCTTAGCTGGACAGTGTGCACTTGCTGTCCATGTTTCATTTAAACCATTCAGTGGTGTGTTCAGCTACGATACCGCAAATTATTGGAACTTCTCTTTGATATTTCAGACAGTTCAAAAAAAAAAATTCAGTGATGTGTAGATACTGCCTTAGAATGATTTTGGTCTTCTTCCATTTATCCAGAGCAGTGGCTACACTTAGCAACTGCACACAGAAAGAGACAACTCTGCAGGTAGCACTGATGACACCTTTCTGCTCTTCCATCTGTATTCAAATTAAGCAAGGGTTTCCACAGGTATGATTAGATGCTTTACAAAGCTGAAGTAAATATATTTAATGTCTTCATTTTTCTTGGCTAATTTCTCCTTGAATTTTTGTACAATTTTTGCTGTTGTGTTTTGGACTATCAATTTAAGACATTGAGAAAAATAGTCTAATAAGTTTTCATGACTCTGGAAGTATTCTTTTTTTTTCTTCAGTACTATTCTGTTAATTTTGTGGTTTTGTTTAATGTAGTCTGTATCTAAAGCAAAGGCAAAGTTGTTATGCTTGTAATAGGCACACCAATCTTAGTATGTCTGTTGAAACCTTTACTTTTAGATTTTTTTTTGTTCTAACAAAGCTGCTTGAAATCTTGTTTCTGGTAAGATGTAGTTTAATTTATACATGATATTTTGAAGTGCATACTTTCTTTCTGTGAAACTACATGATAAAAAATTCATGCTCCATGGTTTTCTTCTGTGGCTTCTCTTCATCTTCCGCTTGCACCTCTCAGTGGTTTTATGATCATGTAAGAAGTTGTGATGGTGCAGAGCCTTGTCCTGAATTCTCTAGGATTTTATAAACTTCTACAATACTTGCTATTCCACCACCTACACAGATGAAATTTGATTAAATTTGCAGCTTTCAGTGACAATGAGAAACATTTTTTTTTGTTTAATTTAAGAATAAATAATTCTGTATTGACACCAGTGGTCTCTACATGTACCTACAAAATTGGTCAAACTGGTCAGACCAATGGTCTATTTCCCAGGTCCAACAGAGCACAACAGCAAATACATAGAGAACAACATATGAACAGGGAAACAGCTGTGATACTTCCCAGCTCCTGGCACTGGGACTTATTAAGCCATGGATAGTCCCTGATGGATTTTTCTTCCAAGAACAGGAAGCAATCTAAGAATTTCACACTCGTAACATCTTATGGCAAAAATTCTACAACTTAACTGTGTCTGCATTGACATCTCTGAGATCCCTGACCACAATTTGCTCTTTCACATAAGTTTTGACACCATATGTGTTTAAATACCTGTGTGAACTTTCTGCATTTTTATATTTATATTTATATTTCATGTACCTTTTTATCTGATAAAACACCATCTTCAGAAAGGTGTGTTGAAAATAGCTAAATTGCTGAACTTTTCTCCAGACTTACCAAAAAGTAAATACTTTACTGTAAATAAATTATCTTTGTGGAATCCAAGGTTGTGGAGTTTATTTTGTTTTATTTTTGCAAGGATTGATTCATGTTTTGACTTCCATATTTTTCTAGGGGATTTTCTAGAAGATTGTGGGCTTCACAGTGTGTTCTCTTTCTCTCCAGACTTTTGAAGACATTGTCACCTACAGAGTGCTTTGTGGAGGCAGAGAAGTCTTGAATCTGCAGCAATCTCATAAGATACTACATGACTAATTTCTTTCTGAACAAAAAGATCCTTTCTGATCTTTCTCCAAGATAAAATGCCTTTCTGTAATTCTAATATCAAGTCTCAGTGTTGGTATGCAAAAAGAATAAACCTTTTGATAGTTTTTATTTTCTTTGCATTTAACATTTTGTTCATGCACCGGATATAACAGATGTTGTCCATGTCCTGCCATTCTCATGGATGTGGACAATATTTCTGCTAAGCAAAGGGGAAGACTCTTCCTATAGTTTTTGCTCTGGGATGTCACTCATTTAGTTACATTGTCAGCTGTGAATGTTGGTATTATTTCTTCCAGAAATTGTATCCAGGAACATACTAGTTATAGAACCCATAGAACCAAGGTATTTAGGCTTGCTTCATCATTTTCCTTTTCCTCATCCTGTTTTGTAACCAAACAGTATCATTGTTGCTAAAACTCTCTCCTTGTAGGTGTTCTCCAACTGTGTTACTCCCACTGCTTCACTGCTTGCCTATGTGATGTACTCAAACATAATGTCTGGTGTAATTATCTTCCTCAGGCACAGGCGTTTCTTTTCCCTTGCATGGTGCAATCCACTACTGTTGCAAATGTGTATCAATGGATTTCTGTCACTCTATTCAACAGAAATGCTGCACAAAAAGGGGCATTCCTCTCCTCACTATGAATTCCTTTTTGGTGAAAGTGTGTATTTTATCACAGCCTGACATTTGCATACTGGTACTTCTAAATAATATCATATCAATTTTGATATCTGGATAAGTCAAATAATTTGAATATCCTATTGAATTATTTTTCTAATGCTTGTAATTTTCTTTCAATTACTTTTGATTTGGATCCTGTATAGTACAAATCTTATGCATTTCCATATTTTAAAATATATGGGGTTTATTTCAATCTAGTGAGTCAGCCTATTCTTAGCTATTTTAGTAGGACATTTTTCTAAACTCTCTCTTTTCTATTTTTTTTTTAAGTAGGAAATTGTTCACATTTTCTTTTTCAAGGCAAACAATCTCAAATAGGTTAAATAGCCCATCTGAATTTTCTCCCTCTTCTTTACTGAACTTACTTCCAGCAACCCATGCACTGTAGATACTGCTGCCATTTTGCATGGTACATAATAGCAAATGAATAGCTATTTAGATTTTTAGATTGCTTATTAAGAAGATATGATAAAGATATAATCTCATTTCATTCTTTCTGTCCTTAGTCCTATCTTCTGATTAGTTTCAGAAAGCCATGCTTTATTTCTAACACCATGACTTTTTTTTCTTTTGTATAATGCTCACATAAATGTGGAATAAAGAGAGAAGGGCATGCAAAAAAAATATAGTATGACAAATTTGAAGTAAACTTTCCATCTTGCCAGCTCAGCTGAATTCAGCAAAATGGAGAGAGGACAAAGAATGATTGCTCCATGAAGAAGATTTCTAGTGTCAGCCTTTGGTATCTCTTACCAGAGATATCACTGGCTATGGAAATGCTGCATTAACACTGTCCTGGATCTGTTATTTATTTGAGTGATTTCACATAGGAGACAAGATGTCTCTATATGTAGCAGAGTAGTTGGTATGGAGAAAATACTTTCTGGAATTCAATCCAGAAGAATAGGTGGTTCAAGACCACTGTATTCCTCTTGAGGGGCTTTTAAAATATATGTCTATGAATACACGTTATATATATTAATGTATACACACACACACACACATATATATATATTGCTTACTTGTGTAATACATACACAGAGACAGAATGGGTGAACTTCTAAAATTTCATCAGCCAAAGCTAGTGGATATTATTTCACAGATGGTTGGAGAACCAAGAATTCTCTTTGTGCTAGGACTTCCATCACTTCCCAAAGGATCTATACTGTATAATCAGTTTGATATACACGTGCAGTCATTAAGATTCACACATTTTATGCAACTTTGACTCACACTTCCTTTCTCTTTCTCTCCATTTTGACAATTAATGTGTTTTGTTACTGTAGCAGCTAAAACATGCCGGATCATTTTTCTGCTATGACACTCAGTTCACCGTCAGTTTCAGAGATGTCATCCTTTGACAACACATAAAACAATGATGAGCTTTATTTAGGCATTTTGGAGTCAGTTTTCGCTTTTTAATTCGTTTAATTTAATTTCGCTTTTTCTAATTCTCCATTTCTATTTAGACCTCTAAGTAAAAATAGCTGCAAGACAGAAATGTTGTTACTACAACCTCTATTTCAGGGCTGCATCGCAGTTCCTGTGCTCTCAAGGGGTGTAGCCAGGCTAGCTCTGGACCCCGAGTGCATGGCCGGATGAGCAAACAAAGACAAAAGACAAGAGGCGCTCTTCTTTCTTCTTGTACAGCTTTAATCTTCCCAGAAGTTCTGCTAGGAAGCAGAAGGAGGATGGGTCTCAGCCTGCAAGGGGTTTTCTGCCCTCTGAAAAGGGGAGGGGAGACGGGGAGGAACCACAACCAATGTGGGGCAGCCCGCGGGAGGGGCGAGGGGCGGAGCCAACGGGGGCAACCAAAACCGAAACTCGGGGGGGGGGGAGTGTGGGACAAACCATTGTGCAGGATATACTAAAGTATGTGTGCGCAAAAATCACCTTTGTGCAGTAACAGAATGAACTAACTATTTAGTGCAATACAACAGGACTGGATTTCTTCAGTCACTGCTACAAAATCTGTTCCATATAACTTCCTCTGCTGGCTAGCCAGGAGTTTTCAGAAACTCATTACTTTCCATCATCTCTTACAATGCTTTTTGAACCTAACTCTTAGGTTCACTCTCTTAAATCAGTGACATTGAAACTGCTGAGCCTCAGATATATGCTTTGTATCTTCCTTTTTGAAGATGTGGCCAAATGAAGACCAGATTAATGACATTTTGCATCTTGTATGCACACCAAAAGATATGGAGTGTGACCTAGTATCCTCATAAAGCTAAATTTCTTGGCCATCTACCAGAATGCATGATGTGTGACTGTAGCTATAGGGACCTGAACATCAACTTTTTTGGCTTCAGGACTTCTACGCAATAAGCATATAGATCACACCTTTTGATCTCTGCTGCAGGAATTGCAAGAAACCAGTATTAACTAGGCCTATAATAGGTCAAAATGATTGAAAGGGTGGAAGAAGTGTTAACTAATGAAAAACTGACCCACTGCTCAAGGCAGATAGCACTACATGTCAAGGCTGAGTAGAAGACAGGTGTTAAAAGACCTCAGTTCCCTGATGTAGGTAGGTTTGATCTTCCACGGGTGTAATGATTTCAAAGTCTACAGGATGTCTATTCATCACCACCAAAGATCAATGGACACATCAGTTTCAGGCCAAACACAGCATATGCAGTAGCATACTGAACAAAATAGCATATGAAGAAGGCAGAAGGGAAAAAGAAGAGGATATTCATAATTGTTACCATTGAATGCTTAACTTAGGAGCCAATTTTTCTAATCCTCAGTGCAGAAAGACAGACTACCCTGGACAAAAAACTCTTACAGAGGTGTCCAGAGAAAAGACTTATGGTTCTACAGAGAATGTGGCAAATGACTCTAAACCCCTATTGCAACTATCTGCCCCTAATTCCATGGTGGGGGCAACAAGAAGGAGCAGCAGCTAGTACAAGCTCAGTTTCAGACATTCAGCATCACAGCTGCAAAAAAAATAACTAAAAAGAATCAAGAACACATATAGCATTAAGAAAAAGGAGACTCCAAGGCTCCATCCTTAATCTCTTGCTATAAATCCTGTTGTGTGTATTTTGTTTGGCAGCTATTTCAATATATAACACTGACATTTTTCAAGCAAGTCATTTCTGATTTTGAAACCTGAAAGTTTTCAAGGATGGTGGTATCTTCACCTTAGTTCTTTACTTTTGATTCACTTCTATGATAATGTGTGTGTTTTATTTAATTTCCTTATTTTTGATGCTTCTGTAAGTGAAACAGGCACTCAGCTTTATATTAAGAGTCACAAATACCACTAAGCACTTACTGATATAAAATCAATGATTAACAAAACCTTTGCACACTGGTGATGCCTTTAATAATTATTTCACAAGTCTGGACCCAGGTGTCATGATAATTACAACCAATAATGGCTCTAATACCTTTTGAATTGATTACCATAGATTTGTTCATACTTGCCAAGACAGAAATAAGCCAAAGACTGCTGCAGTTATTTTGATTTGTACCTGAAAGGTTTGCAGCCTTTAGAAAGACTCTTTAAATTAGAAGCAAATCTAATTGTGTGCATTTTTGCCCAGACTTTCTAAAATAGACATGAATACTGCATAGCACACAAAATATTTTTTAAAAATAGATAGCAATAACTAAAACAATTTTACATAATGAAAGTTAAAAACAAGAGTAAGCTGTGAACAGTAGCATCACTTAAGCTAAAAGCAAGACAAAATTCAGGCATAGAAATTAATTATCAAAAGTAAAAATTACCTTTCCTTCTTTTGAGCCAAGTTGCATAGTATTTGTCCTTGGAAATAAGCACACTGGGTACTGTGCAGTGAAGGCGTCTGAAAGGGGTATCAAATTTCAGTAGTGTCTTATTTGCTAGTATGGAATGAAGGAGCAGGGGACCTTTTTCTATATAAGTGATTTCAGTCATTTATTCCTCTACAATGTTTTTGAAGGTTACCTCTATTCAAATAATATTTCAAGTTTTAGTATTACACAAAGGTCTTATGATTATGATACCCTCAGATCAGCTGATATGGTAATACCTGGATGATTTTACCAACTGATGAAAAAGCATGTGCACTATGCACCTTAGAAGATGTGGGCTACAACATCCAGCTGTAATATTTGTATTCCAAAAATTACAACATTCACATTCTGAGTATCAATAATAAAAATGCCTAGCGTGTTCATCAGGACTCCCCAACTTTACTTTTAAACACCTAAGGAGACAGCAGAAAAATAGATATATAACACTGATTTGTCAATATAATGGGGAAACCAAGTCATTAAAGCCTCCTTTTTTCTTATCTAAATTTAAAAACCATTTTGGGTTTCCTAATGTCAAGTTTACAACTGTCTGCAGTCCCTACACAGTCAATGAGGAGAAAGAGAGAGAGATTGGGATACCCAAGAGCAATTCTGCCATGAAGGCGTGTGGCATTTAACTTCTCAGCAATCTCTGAGGAGAAACTGTGAGGTGTTACCTACTAATAGATAGACATTGTTCTCATTTTGACCCAAAGCTTCAAATTTACTGATGCATACAGACAACCAGTGGCCTGTGCCACATCTAATTTGCTACCTAAGCCCACAGTTCAGCAGGCCTAAAGATAGTCCTTGGTGAAAAGTATTAGAAGAAGCTGACTTTAGAGACACTAGGTAAATTAAAACCCCAGGACTCATTCCCAGTTGCCAGTAGAGTAATTAATAGATTACTGAAATAAACACAGTTCAAGTATTATAATTATAACTGTAATACTCTCAGGGTATTCGCATAGTACAAAGGCACAGGTCTCATGATTCATTCAGTTCCTTCAGATATCAGTGAACCACAGAGAAGAAGCCACCAGAACAAACAATTAGCAGACAGATACTTCATCCTTTGCCATGACTGTAAGGCCGTGATCATGTGCAAAAGCTGTCCTCAGAAGTTATGTTACTGGGTATCCATACAGGTTGATTTGGTTGCCTAAAAGCATTGAGTGTCACTTGACATTTTGTCCTGTGTGGCCATAACTGCTGTTCCAGAAGAGTATCATGAAGGTCTCACACAGATCCTGTGCACCATCTGCCAGCCCCAGGAGAACGTCTTAGAGTATCTCAAAACAACAATAAATGCCTATATTTAGACAAAAAACTGTGCATAATTTTACTGTAAGCCAGCAAAATCACTGAACAAACTCATACTACCTTATGAGAACAGAAGTAGCAGAATCTGATCCAGACATATTTTGCTATTTGCACCCCATGGGATGAATTTGTGCCAAGTACGTTTAAAATGCTGTCTATGGACTCTCTTCCCTTCTCTTGAATTAGAGTGACTGTTTATCTGAAAGGAGAAACAGGATAGATATGATCTAATTTACATTTAAAATATACCTGGATTTGTGGTTAAGGGTGTAAAACAATACACATTAAAGGAAATGTCAATGCCATTCATAAAGTAAGAGCTCTTTATAGGTTGCAATATAAGCAGAGATTGTATCAAGTTGTTATTTTTTCTACATTATGTTTATTGCAAATTTTATAAATTCTCATTTCATATTAATATTCAGTATTTGTACAGTATGTGGACACTATGTAAACATGAATGTTCACATTGTCATGTTGTTATGACAATTTGGTTCATTTTTTATAACTTCCATAAATTATCTATGAAACTGCAAACTAGCTTTATCACTGGCATCATCATTTTCAGAAGCGTATTAAATATTTTGTGAAAAGTGTATCAACATAAAGGAACAAAGGGAATAGCTCATCATATTTGATTATTTTATGATATATTTATACAAATAGTTAGTATGGTATGTTTGATGACTGCAATCAGGCACCTGGGACAAGATCAAAAGAAAAAGCTTTACAAGAGTGTTGGTTCAATAATGAATTTAAATCACTGAGAATTTGCAAGTGAAAACAATAAGATTATTATATCTGTGTAATTTCTGGCTCTGGCGTAAGTGCTCTGGGACTGGCACAAGCATGCTTTGAACTGCTGCAGTGACCTGGTAGACCTTTTGCTCCTGCAGATTCGTTTTAGTGGTCTAATGTCTCTGGATAGATTTACCCCACGAGTCAAGGGTTGAGAAAATTCATTCATGTTCATGCTTGTAAGCCCCTGAGACCAAGTACATATAAAGAAGAGCCTATGACGTTGCATTAGATTTTAACAGCAGGAGCATCATCATCTTTCTGGCCTTTTCTCTTCAAAGAGAGACAAATATAAAGCACTTACTTTCGTCTTACATGAAAAGATTAAAAATGCTACAGACGGGCCCAACACTGGAGTTTGTCTATAATTGAATGGCAATCTCTCCACACAGCAGAAGTTTCAAAGTAACTAAGCACGCCTGTTGCTTGCCAACAAGTAGGAAAGCATGAAGCCATATGAATAATCTGTCCAACTGGTTGAATAAGATTTTATTGTTATAAGACACCATTTAGCATGGGTACTTACCCACTCAAAACTGTGTTTCATTTTAGAATTTATGTTTTTTTAATTAAATTAATTAATTTGTTTTATTATGGAATGCTATAGATAGGTTCTATTGGCTTAGAAAATGAAAACACTTCCTGGCTAATTGGCCAGAACCAGTTCATACTGCCTAATTATTAGCTGATGAGACAATAACCATCTTCTTTTTAAATATCTCACACCATTTTGAGAAGTTTTAATGCAGTTACTCACATATATGTTTCTTGACACATAATAGACAAGCAACTTAAGTCTAACATAATTTTCAACTTTTTCTGTCAATAGTAGTATAACAGAGTTCCTGCCTGAAGCATTATGCAGAGAAAGAGACACCAATAAATCTCTTTCATTTCTTCAGGATAAATGAATGAGACTCTGAGGGGTTTTGGCAAGTTAGCATAGCTTTCTGCATATCAGTAATTTTCACTGTAGAGGAAGCTCAAACATCACTGCAAATTATTAGGCACCAAATTATTCTGAAATCAGCAGGAAATTACACAGAATGTCACTGAAGGAAAGGTGAGGCTGTACCTTAATTTATATTATTGACACATATCAGTTCCAGCTGGGCCTAAACAAGACCTTTCAGGATAAACAAACCAGTATTTGCTTTGCTGGAAAACTTCTGACTAGCTTTACTGCCATTCTACACTTTCCACTGGCCTGTTGCCAGACCAAAAGATTTGACAAAATGTGGGGTTCAGACAATATGCGGGTTTCAAACTTCTGAAAGATGATGCAGATTTACTTGTGTGCTCTTTCTTATTCTCACTTTGATGACAGATTCCAATTTGTCAGCACCAAAACACAGTGTCTTCAAGATGTGGGTACAGGTCTGGGACATGTGGAAGCACCATGCCAGTGGACACTCATTTCACATGACTGAAACGCCCTGTGAAAGTGTAGCCAGTGATTAGCCACCACTGTTGCCCAGGCTGCTGGCATGTTTTGTCATGGTGACAAGGGAAGCACCACCAAGCAGACCTTGTGGAACCAAATTCACAGTAGCAATATGGGACCATCTCTGGTTTTTAAAGTTATTTCTTAAGAGATGTCACCCCATGTTCAGACATGGGCTTTGAAAACAACATTGTTCTAGGAAATGAATTATGCAAATAGTATGAGTTATTACAAGCAAAGTAGAGTTTATGGCTTTTAAGTGATAGTATGGTAAAAATCATCACACTGAAGAAATACTAGGATGTTAAAGGAGAATACAGCAATCTCTGTAGGCATTTATGGAAACAGATAATCACCTTTTACAAAACAATAGTCAAGGAAGGTTCTTGTGGAAATCTTTACTTGTCTGCTCTATTGGGTTCATGTAGTCAGGTTTTTGTAGCAGAGAGGCCACAGAGGTTGCTTCTCTGAGAAGCTGTTAGAAGCTTCCTCCATGTTCAACTGAGCCAATGCCAGGCAGCTCCTGGATGGATGTGCCACCAGTGGTGGTAATGCTGCTGTGATAACACACTTAAGAAGGTAAAAAAAAAAAAAAAAAAGTTATCGCACAGATGTAATTGCAACCAGAAAAGAGAGAAGTGAGACTATGTCAGAGGAACAACTCAATGGACAGCAAGGTTGGTGCAGAAGGAGAGGAAGGAGGTGCTCCAGGCTCTGGAGCAGAAATTTCCCTGCACCTCGAGGTGAAGACCATGGTGAGGCAGCTGTGCCCCTGCAGCCCATGGAGGACCACCAGGATGCAGAGGTCCATCTGCAGTCTGTGGAGAAGACCCACACTGAAGCAGGTGGATGCCTGAGAGGAAGCTGTGAACCCATGGGAAGCCCATGCTGGGACCTGTGGACCCATGAAGAGAGGAAGCCATGCTGGAGCAGTTTTC
The DNA here is from genome assembly GCA_910950805.1 of Acrocephalus scirpaceus scirpaceus. Taxonomy (NCBI): domain Eukaryota; kingdom Metazoa; phylum Chordata; class Aves; order Passeriformes; family Sylviidae; genus Acrocephalus; species Acrocephalus scirpaceus. The sequence goes on along the minus strand of OU383774.1, from coordinate 88,526,649 downwards.
CTATTAGGACTTGTGACTCTGTGGGGAACTCATGCTAGAACAGGCTGTTCCTGAAAGACACCCAATGAAAAGTGACTCGTTTTGTAGCATTTTGTGGAGAACTGTTTCCTGTGAGATGGACTCATATTGTAGAAGTCCATGGAGGACTGTCTCCCATTGGAGGGACCCCACACTGCAGCAGTAGAACTCTTGTCTCTGAGTAGTGGCAGGGACAACATGTGATGACCTATCTGTAACCCTCACTTCCCATCTTCCTACACTGCTGAGGTGGAGGAGGTACAGCTTGAAAAGGAGGGAGGGGTGGGGGAAGATATTTTTAAGATTTATTTTACTTTTCATTACTCTTTCATTACTGTTGTTAGTCATAAAACTATTTAAATCCCCAAGCTGAGTCTGTTTTGCTGATGAGGGTATTCTCTGTGTGATGTCTGCCCCTTATCTCAACTCAGGATCTCAACCTTTGTTATATTTTCTCTCCCTGCTCCACTTGTGGAGGGGAGTGGTAGAGCATCTTTGGTGGGTGCCTGGCATCCAGCCATGGTCCACCCTCTACGCTACATATGCTACATAAATTGAAATTATCTAGGACATAAAAGATTTACTTAGTGTGAATAACTAGGTATATGTAGGTGATATCCATCGGGATAGAGATGCCATATGGAGCAACCTTGACAGGCTTGAGAAGTGAGCCAACATAAACCTCAAGAAGTTCTACAAGGCTAGTGCAAAGTTCTGCATCTGAGTTGGAACAATCATCAGTATCAATGCAGACTGAAAGATGAATAGATTTTGAGCAGCCCTGCAAAGAAGGAGTTGGGAATATAGGTAGATGAAAAACTGGAGCCAGCAATGTGGACTCACAAGTAGGAAAACTAAATGTATCTTGGGCTGCAACTAAAGTGTGACTGGAAGGGCAAGGAAGGTGATTGTCTACCTCTACTCTGCCCCCATGAGACCTGCACTACTGTGTTCAGCTCTGGGGTCCTCAGCAAAAGGAAGACATGGACCTGTTGGAACAGGTTTCCTTGAAAACCATGAAGATTTGATGTTTCTACATTAAATTTCCTTCCAATTGCTTGGGTTTTAAAGTGTTTGGTCTCAAATTAAATACACACATCATGCTGAAGCCAAATGCATAAATCATGCAAAGCCGGGAAGACCTGATGGTTTTGACCAGCTCTAATTAACGTTTCGACTGTTGGTTACCGTCTTTTTCTTTCTTTTGAGGAATGAAATTCAATATTTTGTTAAAATTAGTCTCCTAGCTCAATGCTCATCTATATTTGGCCGTGCTTTATTGTGTTACTAGTTCTACTACGCACCCCAAATAAGTAATTTTCTTAGAGCTCTATTAATAATGCTAGAATCAGTTTTTGTTTGTACTGGGCAGAGAGTATAGGGAATCTGTTGGGTTTTATTAATGAACAATGCCAGAATTCCTTTACAAACTCCAGAGATTTTTAGAGCATTATTAGAAACTCATTCACAACCACATATGAATCACTATGGTTTCCCTGAGCAAAAATGCTTTACTCTGAGTCGGGTATTACACATAATAACTGTGCCACTAGCAAACATCACCCTGTTCTTTTGCTCTCTATCCACATCTGCTTGCCAGACCGTTCAGTAGCTGTTTTTTTCTGCCTCTGCTCAACTATTCTGACTCCTAAAAATCTTAGGGAACTTAGCCAACCAAAAATTTACATTACCTCTTGCTAATGCCCAGAATGCTAACACTTTTAATCTATTTTCAAAAATCAGGTGAAATCAATTAATGGCTCCTTATTTGACATCTTTTTCTCAAAAATTTCTGAAAAATGTGAGATATTTCCTAATTTCCTTATTCCAAAATCCTAGAAAAGTCTGGGAAGAGGCATCCTCATGAGCTCAAACAGAACATCTTTCTCTATCCAAGAGGAAACAGAAATGACAGACAAAATAATAAGCACAACTATGCAGACTATCCCATATTCATCCATCTATCCATGGGATTAAGTTAGAAATAGCCCTTAGCTCTTGTTACAGATGAAAAATAGAGGAAAAATCATTCTTCTGAAGGTGATTCAGCCCTCAGTCAGCCTGCTTGATTGTTAACAGTTTTTAGCTTCTCTACTGCATTTGGGGCCATAAAAAACCAAAAAAAACCCCCAAAAACCTAAAAACAACAATCACCAAAACTTAAAGCAACAGTGCTCTGCATTTAGATGTGATCAATCTGCAACTAGGTAGGACAAATCAAGCCCTCATGCTGCAGGATGTACAATGTAAGTTGAATAAACAATGAAAGACTTATTTTCCATTAAGAGCTTGACATTTACAAAGTGACTGCATGACATATCATGTCATGTGTTATGAACTTTTAAAATAAAGATCCAAGCTGAGCACACATTCAGGAATTATATTAAAGGAGGTTTGTATTTTATATTAAACTCACCATTACTTATTACCCACTAAGAACCTGGAGGCTATCTTCTTTTTTTCTTTTTTTTATTTCATGATTATGACAAATATGTTTTTGCTCAAAATAAAGAAGAGTATACTGTTATTATACTGAATCAGTATTAAGTTTTTCCACAGCAACTTCTTTCACTCTCTGAGGAAGATCTCAACCTTGCTACTCCTCAAGGGAACACAAAGATCTCTTCCACTCCAGTGTTGTGGAAACTAGGAAATGGCTAGTCCCAAGAGAGATGTCAAATTATTCCTTCGTTCTAGAGTTCACTTATGCTCCCACTGAAATATAATAATAATTGAAATTATATCATTCCATTGAATTCCTCTACTGATTCCATTTTTTTCACCTTGTTTTGAATTTGCCTGAATTTTTTTAAATATATAAAACAGAACCTATTTTTATTTTCAAAATATGTCTGGAGTTCTATGAATAATTTTGCTAACAATATTCCTTTTAAATGTTAGTCAGGCAAGTTCTTCCTTTTACAACAAATCTTTATAGCAATGTCAGACCTGTAGTTAGAGTCCTGACTCAACAAAAATAGAGATTGAACAGGAAATGCTCTGTGACCTGGGTTGATAACTTGAAGGTAGTATGGCTAAGAGGAGGATCACTGTGTCAGGATTCACCAGGTCCCCCTGTCCTGAGAAGTAAAACTTTGCTACTGGGTCATGTTAGTCATCATTTACTAACATGGACTAACACTGATACAACAGGAAGATTTGTGAGAGCAAAAGTAGATTATTTTGACATTTAAGTCCTTTCCCTTTCCTGCTACTCTCTTTTCCAGGTGTGGACTTTTCACATCTGTCACAGTACCTTGCAAAAACACACACACCACACACAGCAGAAACTCTTACAAAATACTAATTCAGTCCTGCAGATCTCCAATGTGTGCCTCCAATGGAAGCAGCCTCGCTGTAGCACAGTGTAAAGGCATGATGGGTGTAGGTGGTCTTGTATCAGCCATGGCACTGTGCAAGTATAAGAAGAGAGCAAAGGCTGTCCTATGCTCTACACAGATGATGCCAGACACCTCCAGAAGACTCATGGCAGGACCCAGCATCCAAGCTGGTGTCACCTATGGGAAGACATATTAAATAAATGACAAAAATTATGGACACACAGAGGGGAGAATTAAAAAAAAAACAAAAAAAAACCAAAAAAAACCAAAAAAACCCAAAAAAACAAACAAACAAAAAAAAAAAAACAAAAAAAAAAAAAAAAAAAAAAAAAAAAAAAAAAACAAAAAAAAAAAAAAAAAAAAAAAACAAAAAAAAAAAAACAAAACAAAAAAAAAACTAAAAAAACCAAAACAAACCAACCCAAGGGGGAGAAACAGCAGAGAGGTCTGACCAAGGTCAAAACAGGAGGTGGAGGTTCTCAAGTTGGGAGACAGTGGATATTTCATGAAGAGCAAAGAGCCCCACTGAGAATTCATGCTGGTTTAGAGGAAAAGTATGAAGAGGAAGAACAGAAACAAACTGACATCTACAGATCATAGTCCTCACTCTCCACTTCCCATTCTACCACGTTATACAAGTAAATGATATGGGAGTAAAGGAGTGAGGTTGAGCCTGGGAAATGGAGCAGAAAAGTTATAACTGTAATGTTTGTAATTTTGTTTTGTTTGTTTCTCGCTATACAAAATAATTTTAATTGTCAATAAATTAATTTTTCTGAAGACAAGTCTGTTTTGCCAGCCATACTAATTGGTAAACAATCTCCCTATCTTTACCTCTGTCCACAAACATTCTTTCTTTTCTTTCATGGTTTTCTTTTTATCTCCTCTCATCCTACTGAGGCAGGAGAAAAGGGTGAGAGTTTGAGTAGGAATTTGGCTGTATTAATGGTGAACCCAGTGCTGAAATCAAAAATGTTTTTCAGGTACAAGATCTGCTTTATCAAGATGCATAAAATCATCTGGAATATGAGGTGTGGAGGGTGAGCTGTTAAAAGTAATTTTTCCTCCATATAATTGTGAGAAAAAGATTTTGTCGTGACAAAGTGAAATTTCAGTTAATGAATTTACAATTAATTTCAACATTCTTCTTTCTTCAGCAATGTTCTGCCAAATTGCCATATTTAATTACTTCTGTTTCCACTTTGTAGCCTCTCTGACTCTTTAACTTCACCTGACTTCTCATTTCCTTTCCAGTGCTGGTATTGTTTGACATGTTCTTTATCAAATGATGCTTCCGCTTCATACTCTTTACTACAGAATTTTCTTTACTCTTTGATCTCATCCTCAACTATTTGTCCTTTTATTTGTTCCTTTGCACTTTGTGAAGCGTTGAGGGGCACAACACCTCCAAATTGGCCTTGTAAAACTTCTAATATTGTGGATTGCTCTTGAAAAGACTTTTTGCACACTGCTGCAATGAAAACATTTTGCATATACTACTGAAAGTATCCTGTGTAAATCTAATCCTGCCAGCAATCTTCAGGACAGGAAAGGCAAAAGCAAATGGAAGAAATGTAACATCTGAGTAGTAGGATTTTTATTACCAAATTTCAAGATTAAATATATTTGGATACCAATCTATACTGATAAAATATTGTTTTGACAAAAGCGCAGGGAAATAATTTAAAACACTGAATAACGTGAGGTGTTTATATTGTTAGAGGTTTGGTTTTTTTTTCACCAAGGTAATACATGTAAAATTTACTTCAAATCCTCTTTCCTAAGTGTCTTTGGATATCTGGCATTATTATATAATATCATAAAATAATATTATTATTTTTTCTCAAAACGAGGAGAAACATCTTTGAGAGGTTTAAATTTGAAAAGGAAGTGATATTTATTTGCAAAGTCATGAGACACAAAAGCAGATATAAAAGTATAAGTGGGGCCAAGCAGTCTGAACTAGTTCTGAAAAAACCAGTTCATTTTTAAAAGGAAAATCAAATTAATAATTACATTGTTTACCTGAGACAGGGAACCAGTGTAATCTGTAAGTCAAAAGACTTACAGTATTTTTTGAACTGTCCTAACGTAGCTCTGATTAAGATGTGAATATGTCTCAGAATTTAAAAACCAAATAAACATACAAAAAAGCTTAACTTGTTATTGAAAGAGTTTTTCTAATACAGGACAGAACTATTTTTCTTACTATTCATCTATGTGAACTTCTCAGGAAAATCTTTCTATACTTCTTATTTGAAATATGAAGCATATATGCCAGCTGAGATGTAATAGCACAAGAAAATTGAGTAATAAAGTTTCTGAGCACCAGGCATGTTTTTTTCTATGTCCTTCTAGGGTCAATGTGTGGTTTTTCCAAAATTGCTTGCATGTTGTGACTTGCTCCTTAAAAGAATTACCATCCATGGTACATTAAGATATTTTTTGATCTGTGATTTTCCATGTTGGCATGTCTATGTATTATATTCATATAAATCTTCTGTGCCATCAGCACTTTTTGAACATAAGTCAAACATGTCCAGACTGGTCAGTCTATCCTTGAACTCCCAAGTAGGTATTTGAAAAAGTCAGTGATCATTTTCCCTTTTTTCACTGAACAAACTGAATGGGATGCAGAACCCTTGATGATTTATTAAATGGATCCATTGTAGTTGGAAATCTTACAGCAGCTGGCCAACAGCTGCAGCGTGCCCCAGCAGGCAGTACCTCAGTCTTCAATCTGTTGGAAGGATTCCACTTTATTCACAACTGTGCTTTTGGTTTTCAGTGAGGTGATCCCAAAATGCCCCGGCAGTTTGTTCCATTCATCCAGTCAAAGGCGTTAAATAATACAGCCTCAACATTCTCTTAACACTATCTAACTTCTCTTCATGAACGACCCCTTCCTGTTTTTATAATAAGCCCATGGAGAGTGCAAGTGTAGTCATTTATAATGTTCTCAGCTTTATGTCCATTTAGAATTTGTGAGCTTCTTAAGTATATGATTCTGTGCATGGAACTTATATTTTTTCTTTTCCATGTATGCCTAAAATAAACAGGATTGCAAGAGTGAGCAAAGACTAGCCTGCTCAAAAATCACACTAAATTTACTGGACTTGTGATTTCAAAGAAAAAAAAAAAAGATACAGTTTGATCACATTGGTTTGGGTTGGTTTGTAATTGGGTTTTGGTAGTATAATGTGAAAACCTGAGGAACATGGACATAAATCTGGTTAGTGCTCACATGAAGCCCTTAATCTAGTCAGAATTAGAAATATTACTAGCAGAAATAATGCTTCTGCTATGAGAATGGACTTTTGATTGTTCACACAGATGTTGGATAATACAGACTCAAGCACATTCCCCTTTGGTAGAGCATGCTGTAGCCTCCACTATTAGCTCTTCTTACAGAGTTAAGCATAGAAATCATTGCTGATTATGGCAAAAATTGTCCTTTTTCAGATAGAAATTGTATCAGTCATAAAACGCATTGATTTTCTCTCATGTACTTTATTTTGTCTAAAAGCATATGGTGGTACATGGTGTCAGACACAGCTGATTGGCCTTTGAACACTGCATCTGTGCCTATATCACTTTCAAACCCAACTTCAGCAGGTTGAATGATGTTCAATGCTCAGCCAGGACATACTTTTTCAAGCGTAACTCAAGCTTGCTTGGAAAGAAGGTGTTGCTCAGCCATTGGTGACAGACAATTTATAAATTACTTCAGTGTTTTATCTTTAAAATTGTATAATAAAGACATTGACTTGATGGGGTTTGGCTTTGGAGCATCCTTCCCTCTTTAGAAGTGCTGTAACACAAGCTTGTAACAATTTCTTAAGGGTTGTCTGGGTTATCTCCATAGCTTAACATAAGTTATACAACTGGATCAGCCAGGCATTTGTCACTGGTCCCAAATGTTATCCCTGAAATAAGTCTTTACTTTAGGTAGGTTCACTTGCAGCGTAATGTGAAAATGGTACATGTGATGGGACAGCCACTGGATCCAAAACTTTTAAGCTTGTCAGACAAGTCTTCGTACTTCAAATTTTGCAGACAGCAGAGGAGCAGGTGCAGTTCAGGTGTCTTAGATGCAGATCCTTTTGCTGGTCAAGAAACATTACTCATACCTGGTTATTCATATAGAAAAAAAAAATGTGCCGAGGAGAAGCTGTGATTACTTGAAGCATGAGTATGATCTAACTTTCCAAATTCTAATTCACTAAGTCTTAGCAGACCTTTTAGAAACTGCTGGAACTGAATCTGTTTTAAATTATTCTATTTTAAGTGATCACCAGAGTCTAGTCTGACATTCTGCGTAAGACAGGCCAAGGAATTTCACTGAGTTCTCCAGACCACAAATCCCTTCTTAGATCCATCAAACCTTCATATCTTTGTCATGCAACTGCAAAATCACAAAGGGTTTGTGGGGTGCTTCCAGGTTGTGAGTTTGTGGTTTTAAATCCAGACCTTTAGTTATTTAAATAATAACATATTTTTATTAGGACAATAAGTTTTATGGAAAACTGTTGCAATGTGCTAAAATTTCTTGCTATAGAGAAAGGGCATTAAACCAACTATCTCCTGTAAGAATTTCAAGAAAATAGTCCTGTGTTTGAGCTTTGAAGTATTGTTGTCACTCAGTTTTAACACACATTTTCTCTTCACCTTGTAAGGCATTTTCAATAGGCACCTTATCCTGGCAGGACTGTAGGTGAAACAGACTTCTGAATTCAGCCAGAATGGCCAGTCACTTTCCTGCATGACAAACGGGAACAGCAACAAAAGAGATATGTGTACTTCTTTATTTAAAAGTGTATTTTTAAATCTTTATTTTCTCCTAAACATGATAAAAAAAACCTTCATAGAAGTCCAGAAATTCTAAAAAAGATAACGCCAGGTGTTTTGAGGGAAAGCTATGGGAACAGATGGCCTTACTGGAGGAGGTAAAATAAAAATTTCTAGATGCTATATTTGAAACCTGGTGAAGAAGAGCAGCTGAATCTGGAGGATGGTGCCAGTATCTACCCTCTGATTTGAGTGAAGAACTTGACAGAAGTGCAGAACCAAAGCAATAAGGTCTGTATTCCTTCCTAGTTCCAAAAATCATACTGCGGGCTGAGACTGAATTAATAATATCACCTTCACATGAAGGCTGTGCTCTGACTTCATGTGTGCTAACCATGCATGGCCTTGTTCCCAACAATTGTATAAGTCTAAAAGCTTCCATAGAGCCAGCACATGTAATCTCCACTGCTGGCACCAATTATGCTTGGCATTGTATCCAAACACCCACTTTGCACCAGATCTGTCAGTATCAAAGCCATGAGGCTGGAACTTTTCCTGTGCTCTGGAATACATTGATTCAAATAACTCGTCAAAGCTGTAATTACAAGTAACTGTTATATCTGCGTGCTTCTTTGGGACTCAGTATCATGAGAGCCTAGAAAGTTAGGATTAAGGTAATAACAATAGCAAACATACCATACCATACCATACCATACCATACCATACCATACCATACCATACCATACCATACGTCTGTTGTGCAGATGGCATTCTGTACCTCAGGCACTTAGGGCAGCAGGCTGCTGCCCTCTCTTGCCATGTTGGTCTATGGTTGAAAATGGTAGCATATACATCCTTTTAAAGTCTATATGCTCTTAAGGGCTTATACATATAAAATAAATATGCATATCAATTGTAGGGTTTTAAACAGACATGCACACACACTTTAATCATATTTGTATAGAGTAGTCTAGACTGTGTGGAGGCAAGTAGACCTATGAGACAGATAACAGGTGGGATCTACAGAGGAGTACAGAAGGAGCAATGAGCTGAAAAGGCTCCTTGAAGATCCACATGGGTAACCAGCAGGGTATTAATCTGTGGTCCACATGGTACACTTTGCTGTTCACCCAGCAACCTGTAAGAAGTCCTGATGAAATTCATGGGCCAGTCATTCAGCAGGCAGCTTTTCATGTGCATGTTTACCAAGGAAGCTCTTAGGTTTTGGTTGAACCTTCCACCCTGGCTAGTGCAGAACACAGTCACACAGCTAAACAGCCCTTTTGTTCACAGCAGGTCTGCACCCTTTCCTGCTCTGCAAAATAGATCCTGTGTGGCAACAAGCACACACATTGACTATTAGTCCTCACTATGTGGCTTGTGCCCCTACATTATAACAATCAGGGAGAAGACATGAATATACATCAAAATGTTAGGTCCTCTCTCTGAAAATATCTTAAAATGCTCTTAGCAGAATCAAAATTTAACCATAATAGCTATGCAAGTTGTTTTCTAAATTGTTCAGAAGAATGAAAGCTGTATAAGTAAGAATTGAAAAGTACAATGAGATATGTATTTCTGAAAATAATTTTAGGGCATTCAGTCCAGCTGTGCATCTCTTTCATTGGTTCTTAAACACAAGTAGTCAATTATGTGAAATATTTAAACAAGAGACATTGTCTTTGAAACTTCTAACATCGTTTACTTACAGCTCCATTCTTTTATATTAGCTTGCTTTACTACAAAATGGAAATAAAATATTTTTTACTACAGCTATATATCCACAGTAAGAAAAATGGGTTGCGTTGCAAAAAATGGGCAAACTGATGCAAGCTCTTTCAAATTTCACACATGTGGCAACTGCATGTTATGGTTTGATAGACATGAAAATAGCAATCAAAATACCAGCTTAACCCTCCTGTCTTGTATTACTCACCTCTCTCTTTTGTTCAAAGCTTTCAACTGCCCTCCCCTTTTAAAAACTACTAGCTTCCCTGAAGTTTTCCCAGTTTATTTCCTTAAATTTTGCCTCCCCCTGCTGGTTGTGCAAAACAGAATTTCTGACTAAAAAAAGCACTGTCCCAGAGGTAATTGATACGAGACAATGACAATCAATAAGAAAGTATAGTCCCAATGTTTGTCCTGAAGAACAATGGCAAATCTCGATATAGGCAACGGAAGCTATTGGACCTCTTTCAAGCTGCATCTTTGCTTATTCAGAGAGAGCAAGATCCATTTTCTTCTCAAACATGCTAGTGGTGTTTTTTGGATTTGTTCCTGGCTTTAGTTCCTATGGGATTTTTTGGTTGTTTGGAGGTTTTTTGGTTGGTTGGTTTTTTGGGGCTGTTATTAGGTGTTTGGTTTGGTTTTCCTTTTTGTGTGTGAGAAGGGCAATGCAATAATGTTTCTTTAAATAGAAGGTTCCATCTATCTTTTAAGAATTGGGTAAAGTTAGAAGAAAACACCAGTGGGCAAAGAATTATTTTCGGTTTCACATCCAGTGCATCTTTACTGAATGACTGAATGCTCATACTGTAAGTTGGTGCATTTTCTAATCTGCTAAAAATTTATGGAACAGCCAGCAATTTATTTCTGTAAAGTCTTAATTAGCTTTAATTGCCATAGGTCTTTTTATACCTATTTTCACCAACTTATTCGGTCTTCCTTTATGCTTACAGAACGACTATAAGAACATCTAGACTGTGAAAATGTTTTGCTATTTCAAATGTATACGAACCACAGGATGTATAATTTTCAGAACTACGTCTACATGGGCTGCAATTTACATTAAATTGCTGTTTTGGTTAAATGGCACCTTAGCTACCAAGCAACTCTTTGAATAGTTGTTTCTTTAATTATTATTTAATTTTGTGGTTATGACTGGTTTTCAGTTAAAGAGGGTACTACTGACAAATTCAATTAAAGGAAAATAGAGGACTTAATGGTCCATGCTAATGATTCATTTCATACATAATATTTTATCATTTTCTCTGCAAATTTATAATGAGTGCTTAGCTTGTATTAATAAATGCTTACATTTAGTCTACATAAACTATAGTGATTAAAATATTTTGCTAATGATATCTGTTGATAAATGCTTTTAAAACAATTTAGGTCTTTTACCTTAAAGTACTTTATCAGCAAAAAATTATATGAAAATGCATATTTTGTCATTATGAAGGAAACACAAGTATAGGAACATAATAACATATCCATAAACAAAACCTTTTGATATTAAAACAGCTCATGATATGCATCTGTTACGCTCAGGAAAACAAAGCTTGAAGAATTATAGCAATCAGTTCAATATGCTGTCTGATTTTATAATATCACACGAAGAAGAAGGAGTTTGATAAATCACCTTCTCAGGTATCTGAAGTACAAAGAAGTGCTTCTCCATTTCACAGCAGAGGCAGAAATTTTAGCTTCTAATGTTTCTAAGTAGTGTGTGTAGGAGTGAAAGGGTGGGTAAGTAGCTATTAAAGTCTCAATTTTATATTTTGCATCCTCATTGATGAAGATAGATTGTCTTCCAAAGTGAATAAAATCATAATTTACAAACATTTAAGCATATTACATACTTTTTTAAGATACCATGCTGTTTCAGGACAATTTTGTTTTCATGGCTTTTTCTTGCACTGAGAAATTAGTGCACAGTCATTTGCTTTAATAAAGAATGCTATTAGCTTCAATGGTAAAACAGACATATTGAAGTTGCTTCTGCAAAATGCTTGACTAGTACTATTGGGACTTAAAATATGGGGGTTTTTTTTAGAATTAAGGGCACAAGAAAGCAAACAGAAGGGAGGGTCTGAAGATTTTTAGGAGCAAAACAATAATTCTGGAGCACAAGTCAATGCAAATTCAAGAGAAGTCCCATTCCTAAATCACTTACATAATTTCTCAATATCTTAGTGACTTCTTCATTTAATTTTAGGTGGTGACAGTGGTTAAGGATTGGGATAAGTGAGTTGCAATTAGTTTAACTTCATGAGTCTTAACACTACTGAAATTCAGTAGTGTTAAGTTTGGAAGTTGCTGTCAATTCTTCTATAAAAGGTGAAAAAAAAGAGGTGCCAGATTTCTTCTTTGAAGCAAAAGATTTCTTAGATCCTTGCCTGAAGAAACTCTTTATTTTGGCAGTCACAGCCAAAATCTTTGTGATTTGTGTTTCTGAAACTTCAACTGCAAAATCTGTTGATACTGAAATCTCATATTATTTAGGTTTCTCAGTACTAAATAATAAGAATTTAAGAATGAAGAAAGGTCAGGATTATCAGGATCAGTGCATGACAATCAGAAGATTAAGTTTGTTTTCCTTTGTCAAATAGTGATGGTAACATGCCTTTCATATTCCCTCAATAAACAGTAAAGTTGCATTCTTTCCTCTATATCCTTCATATAGAGGAAAAAGAGCTCCATACACAGTCATTTTAAGTGCTCATATGAATGTGAGCACAAACAAAATGTTCTTCAGCCATGCTCTTTTTGTTCCTGGCTATTTCCAGAGAAAGGAGCTGAAAACTAAGATTCTCTTGTCAAGTACAAGCGAATAGCCTCTACAGCAAAACCTAGAAATGGCAGCACAATCTAGGTCCTACATGGATGTATTTTTTCACATAGGAGGCCTACAAATGTAGGTGACATACAAGGACTACAAATAAACTTCTGTTCTGTATGATGAATTCAACCTCCGACTTCAAATTTTAGTTAAAATTTCATCAATTTGTCTTAATACGAAGTCTCTGATTTCTTGCCAAAACCTTGGTAACACTGACTGACCTGGTGGTATCCCTGAAACACCATGAGATTGATGGCCCCCAGTAATCTTAATTTCAGACAACTGGCTGAAGGTTACCTAAATGAGGGCTTTGTCACCCACAGCTAATATCTGCTGACCTGCTGGGCTGTATTGAAGTTGACTGAGGCAGCCGGTGCCCAGTCCCAAGTCACTGAATGGCAGCAGAAACACTGGGGTAGGGTGACCTTATTGCACCCTCTGTCTGTTTCTAGGGTTTAACCCAAAAGGGGGTATTGTGAACTGAAGTAAGGAAAACTGTCATTACCATGGTGTACTTCTTGAGGAAGTGTTTTAATATATAACTTGTTATTTATCTGTTTTCCCACTTAAAGTTATTCACGTACTGAAGGATTCCCAAGTGTTTTGTAAGTAAGGAAAAAATCACAAGTCAAGAAAAGTTTGATGTTTATTTTTAAAAGTTTCTAAGGCATGGAGTGCTTACAGCTATCAAACAGGGAATAAGCCAAACAGGTGACAGATTTTAAAGGATTCTTAGGCACTGAACAGACTTTAAGTGCTACACACTTGGCAGAGGGGTTATGTTGCATTCATAACTTGATGATCTGGGTGGATCCCTGCTGCAACTGATTGCCAAGTAGTATAAGTTACTGTGAGTGCTTTAATGCAGCCTTGTAGCTTTTTCTTCTCAGCAAAGGGAGACAGTGGCAGTGAGATAAGCAGCCTCTAGTAGCAAACTGAGTGGAGAAGTGCATGCAAGCATAGCCACCCGCCCTGCTGCCACTGACCCATGATGATTATCATAAAAAAATTGAAAGGCATTTTTACTTTTAATATGGACCGGTACAATCACTAAGAGATATTTTTAGGAATATTTTCCATCTGTTTGTGCCTATAATCTTTGCTGTTGCAATTATATAACACAGTTGTTCATTTTGTGCCATCATCATCTGAAGCTCTCTTCAGGGGTCAGCAGTGTTTATTGCCATAGCACACTGGTTTTCCACATCTTTCTTAATATACTTTAAGGATTTTTTCTCATCACTGGTAGCCACCTCTACACTAAATATTCATATAGTAAATATATGAGAGGAGATTGTTATAGTTCTCTAAGATACCTTGTAAAAGTTATATTAAAATGCATATATAACCTTATATCACAGCAATGTCTTTGAAAGAGATAATTTTGAAATTGGAATGGTTAGGGGGAACTTCCCATAAAAGTACAGTTTTGCTAAAAATTTTGTCTACTAAGACATGCCATTCTAAGAGAAAACAGATAACTTATTGTTAAAGAAAACATAACCCTACTACATTTTGCTACCTTTACTGAAGATTTCTAAATGCCTATGTTTGATATCTTTTGATATTGTTGATATTGTTTGATAGGAAAGCTTTCTAACATGGAAAATCCACATGGACTCAAATGCAAGTAATGGGAAAAGGCTGCAATATTTTCCAGATTCCAATCCCTAACCTGTTAGATTATGACAGATTTCACAGACTTCCCTCCTATATGATGAAGTTAGCAGACTGCTCATATGATCTCAAGCCCAGGGATTTTTATAACATCTGGAATTCAGTCTTCTAAAGTCTCTTGGGGGTTTTTTTGTTGTTTTGTTTTTTTTTTTTTTCCTTAGCTTGCATTTGGAATCATGGTACATTTTTCATTTTGGTGTCTACAGCTAAGTGGGAAGAATTCCATCCCAAAATTTTCTAGTTAGTCTAATAAGTAGTGCAGGGTTTAGTTCTGAAAATGCTGCTGTCTCCTTATCTTTAAGATGTCCACCTCCTTCTATTTCAGTTTGATAACAAGATTATGGCCCAATTTGTGCAAGGTCAATGCTTAAACTGTAATAACACCAGCTACCTCAGACTTATTTTCATGAAGACTGATAATGTGCTTTACAGAAAGTCATGAGAGCATATTGTCTGACTTTATTTTATCTTTCAAGGTATCTATCAGGTCGTTAATATGCTACTCAATTTAGTAAAATTGATTTTTTGTTTCCAATCAGCAGCCTAAGAAAGTTGATCAAACCTATCTGAAGGCTCCAACACAGCCTGGGTCATTTGTATAGCATAAAATTTTACTAATTATTTAATTTTTTAAACTGTACCATAAAAGACAATTTCAATTATTTTAAAGTAGAAAACAGATGTTAGTGAATTTGCATGGGCTAATTAACTTTCTACAAATACCTCACTGTGAGTTCAGAAAGCTTCAATTGCAAAAATTAAACATATCAAAAGAACATGGTCTAATATGCCCAAAACAAAGAAGAATTGTCTGAAATGTGAGCAACATATTAATGGTTATTCAGAAAATGAATTCCATTGGGGTTTTTCATGTGAGCTGCATTAAAAAGGAAAAAGAAAATAAAGAGCTTTTTTTTTCTTGTATAACTACAGCACCACAAAAATCAGCCCAGAAGTCCCATGGGTTAAATGTTAATCTGCAAATAAGGTAGGGACTCCTGTGTTTGTCCCTGAGCAAACACACAGTGTCACTTTAGCGGCCCCTCCAGTCAGTGCAATTGTCTAAAGGGTTGAAATAAGAGTTGAGACCTTTTCCTGCAGCTAGCAGAGTCTTTGTAGCAGAGAGATGTCTCCACAGATAGATCTTCTCCCCTCTGTTCTTCAATCTAATTGTTGGACCAATAACGTCTAGGAAGACAATGATTTCTCTGGACTTTGTGCATGGAGTATTCTGTTTACACATTTAGTTACCAGTAGGTATGTTCTCTTAATATTTACACATAATTTTGTTTCTCATTCCTTTTTCCTCTTTCAGTCACCACTGTTCACTGCTCTTCCAAAAGATTTACTGTGCTGTTTAGATACTGAATGTAGAGCAAACTCAGGATCTCTTTCAGGAACCCAGCTGCTAGTTGGCCTTTCCATAGCCTGTGTAAAGGAAGTAGGCATTCACTGTAGGACAGGCTCTGCACCTGATCACTGAAAGTTTCAACACATTTCTGTCCCATGCAATTATTACCTCATGTGGATATACTGGATCCAAACAATAAGATTTAGCAAAAAAATGCTTAGTTGAGAGAAAAGGAAGGAAGGAAGGAAGGAAGGAAGGAAGGAAGGAAGGAAGGAAGGAAGGAAGGAAGGAAGGAAGGAAGGAAGGAAGGAAGGAAGGAAGGAAGGAAGGAAGGAAGGAAGGAAGGAAGGAAGGAAGGAAGGAAGGAAGGAAGGAAGGAAGGAAGGAAGGAAGGAAGGAAGGAAGGAAGGAAGGAAGGAAGGAAGGAAGGAAGGAAGGAAGGAAGGAAGGAAGGAAGGAAGGAAGGAAGGAAGGAAGGAAGGAAGGAAGGAAGGAAGGAAGGAAGGAAGGAAGGAAGGAAGGAAGGAGGGAAGGAAGGAAGGAGGGAAGGAAGGGGTGATGTACAAGGGTGGAAAACCAAATTGTAAGGTTTCTTAATCATAAGAAAAGAGAAAACCTGGTATTAATATTCAAATATTAATCTTCAAATATAAGAAAGGTGGCTTCAAGCAGAAAGACTGCAGATTGCTGTCCATGTTTGTTGAAGATGCAAGAGAGGATAATGATGAAAACTGCAATATGGAGCTTATTATTGAGTTTAGACATTAGAATAGACAAAAGAAGAAACAAGCTCTCTCACTGTGAGAACAGTGAAGTAAATGAATAGATCGCCTAGGGAATTTTTGGAATCCCCAGACTGGAGGTTTTTAAAAACGGGATAGACAAACATCTGTCAGGGAAGATTTAGATACAGCTGGTTCTGCCTCAGGGTAGGAGAAGGGATTGAATATTTCTATCTCCCTTCCAGCTCTACTTGCTATGACTCTATGATAAACGACAATAATACTTCAACAGTAGACACCAAGAGGTCACTCAGGTAGGGACAGAAAAGGAAGAGTAATAGCAAGGAAAATCAATGAGGATTTACCAGTCCTGGATATCTCTTGCTTCTCCAACTGTGTCTTTTTCATGAATATTTCCAAAGAAGGAAGAAGGTATTATGAAAGCACATTTTATTAATATTTTGAGATGCCAGAGTATGAGACCAAAGTGGAAACATGTTATGGAAGATAGGGCAAAGGACAAATTAAGAAAATCAGAATCCAAGCAGAGACAAGGTAGCAGTCATAGACAAAGACCTTTATTTCCACAATGTTTTAATTGTGCATCAAGCCAAAAAGATAAGACTTTTTACATTAATCTTTAAATGTTGCAAAAAGGCAATTCTTTTTTGGGTCACTACCCAAAGACAATTAAGACAGATCAGATGGATGATTATGACAACATCAATGCAAACATACAAAAATGCCATTTTCCC
Organism: Acrocephalus scirpaceus scirpaceus; assembly: GCA_910950805.1. Lineage (NCBI taxonomy): Eukaryota > Metazoa > Chordata > Aves > Passeriformes > Sylviidae > Acrocephalus > Acrocephalus scirpaceus. Next base: position 88,509,436 of record OU383774.1, on the reverse strand, counting down.
CCTAGGATTAATATGCAAAAGTATATAATAGTTTGCATTAAAATATGCAGGCTGAAAAGCTGATATATGTGACTATATTTGTGAAACTGATTGTATTTAAATACCTTTATTGCAAGGCATATGCACAAAACAACAATGTTAAGACAACTGCATTATTTCTTCTTTTCATGAATTTTGCATGTTTTGCCATAGAGAACTAGTGCTGTGTTCAACGTTACAATGGTATAAAACATTAAATAAAATATTTTAAATACCTTAAGCCTGTATTATTTTTGCTACATTTTAGCCTGTTAGAGATTCTTGTGTTTTATTTGGGTTGTTTTTTTTTTTGTGGGGGGGGAGCAAAACACAAAAATCACACTCAATCAGCTGTCCCATCATAAACATGCTTTGCATTTTCTCTTTCTGAAGCCAAGCAGAAATTAATTTCTGAATCTTATTCAGATGTATGGCCAACAATTTTACTTCAGATGTCACCAAAGGCAATATTTTAAATTCAAATACTGATTTTTAAAAGGTTGTACAAATTTTACCATTTTCTCTGACAGAAGTAAGGTTTTTTTCACCTGGAAATCCTCCTTAAATACATATGGAAAACAATAAGTAAAGGGTTTGCTTGATCAGCTCTATATTGCATGCTTTCTTTGTGCTCCCATTTCAAAGAAAACTAATGATTTGAGGGTAAAAATGAAGAACTTGTATTAATGTATTAATCCTTTAAGTCTGTTCAGTCATCACAATGCATACATGTAGGTAGTATAATGCATAAATATAAACAAGGGATGTGTTTTTCTTCTCATTCATTCCATCATTTTACTGTGCTGTTCTTTACTTTGTATGCAGGCAAGGGGTCAATCACTGGATTTTTTAAGGGATTATTTCAGATATATATTAAAATGGAATTAATTAACGTACTCAGATAAGACAACTTTCCACTACTTGCTGCCATTTTCATTTTTTCCCCCAGAATTTCATTTTCTGCAAAAATATTTTACTTTTTCTCATTAAAAAGATCTGAAGAATCAACATTATCACTGGATCAGCCTTTATAGCACAAGATACTCTCTGACTGCCTTGACTGCTTTGTTTGATGAGAGGGTGTGGCAAAGCAAGAGCAGAGAAGAATCATAGTAGTATCCCAGTAAGAAACAGGATTTAAATGGCATAAATAGCTCAGACTCTATGATACAATGAAAACATCTCCTCCCCAGCTAAGCTTCACATCCTGCATTTCTATTCCAGTGATCCTGCAGCCTGTAACAGACACAATAAAGCTTGTCAGGAACAGCATGCCTGTGCTGACCACCTCTGAAGGCTCCAGGTTTGCACTGAGTTACTCCATTTTCTGCCCAGTTTTCTGCTGGATGATGTTGTGTGATCATTTCCCAAATGCAGCGCTGCTCAGTGCAGTCACATGCAGCCTCAAAGGGGGAATGAAAATGGGACAAGGTAGGGGTCAGTGGCAAGTGGCCAAGCACAGCAGGGGGTTGCATGGAGTGGAGTGGAACAAGGACAACAAAAATTGATGGCATTTTGTTTTCTCATGTTTTGACAGCAACTTTTTGGAGACATTCCCACCCTCTCACAGACTCTTACTGCTGAGTAAACTGTCTTTTAGCTTAGAAGAGAGCCATAAAAGTCTAAGTGCAGATGAGTTACAGACCTGAGAATAACATGTGTTTGGTGAAAATGTAAACATCACTGAATGATGTATACCAGTTAATACTTCAGATATGTAATTTTCTCCACTGTGGGTTTCTCCTTAATCCTATTCATTTATTGGCACTCAAACACATCTAGGAAAACCTAAGAAAAAGCAGAGGATAAATACTTTGCTGCCCATGTCACAAGGAAACTACTTTCAATATTTCTATATTTGAGCAAAAGTCTAGATTTAAATATATATAACACAATTTCTGATGATTATCTTCATTGTTTGTTATGTTTAACATTACCTATGTTAAAATGGATTAAGAAGTATTCTGCAAAGACTGAAAAGCCAGAGTTAGCATAAATTCTGGAATATGCACAAAGGAAAACTGGCAAACATTTACAATTGTAATGTCCCAAACCAATTTTATTAACTGCAGCTCTGATTTATTTCCCCATCCTACTGTTTCAAGATCTGCACCTTTTCTTTCTTCTTTGGGATGAACAAAGATCATGGAACAGATTGTAAGTGAGGCAAATTACATGGCAGTTTATGGTTGTGTTAGACATATTATATATATCATTTGCAAACTATTCCCTAAAGAAATGGTATCAAACTTTTGGGGACAAGAAAGGATCTGACGACAATCTGTTTTCATTTCTTTTCTTTCAGATGCTCCACGATAATTGAATGCTTTCTTTTCTTAGATTAATTTCTTGTACTGCAACTACTGCTTTCCCATCATTGTCCATTTGGGTTTTTTTGTTCTTTTTTGCTTTAATGTTCATTAAATGTATTATTTGATTGAATGATGCCATAACAATTGGAAGAAAATAAGTCCAAGTCTATTTGAACAGAATCATTTATTTATTCTATAAGCACTCTACATAAAATATAAAGACTTCTGTATTTTTGAGTTTGGGTTTGGTTTTGGGGGGGGGGGGTGGGTTGGTGTCTTTTTGTTTGTTTGTTTTACACACACAAAAACATTTAAAAAATAGCAGTATTCCAAAATCCCTAAGTTATGTACACAATTGATCTGTAAATTTCAGCACCATGGTAATTTTACTTGGATTTTTTATGAAGTGACACTGCATGAAGGCCTTTACTTTTTAAGCTTCCAAATTTAAAAATACAGTTCTGTTGTCATCTTTTCATCTGGGTACTCTGCTCAGAGTTGGTTTGAGCAATAATTATTGGACCATTTGGACTAAAAGATAACTTCAGCTAGACATCACAATTACCAAAGGGAAGTGTTCAGGATAAAAAGGACAAATCCTCTAAAATGAATAGAATTATTAGTAGTATTTGCCAGAGACAGGACTATTATCAGCACTTTGGAATACCTTTTAGTTAAACAAAAATCTATCAGCATTAACAGAACTTCATGCCTGGAAATGTCATTTAAAATGACTGTTAAAATGAAAAGTAATATCTATTTTTTATTCCTTTTAAATCAACAGTTTGGAAAACCTGTAAATAAAAGAAAAATCTTCCTCTGACAAAAAACCCCCCAAAAGATAACCTTAATTTTCATTTCAATTCCATCAGCATGCAACAGAAACAACTCTTTTAAATCACCAGGCTGTCATAAGTTATTTGAAGACAAAAATCAAGTTGTTGAAAGTAGATGTAATTTAAATATTTGGTAGCATTCTATCTCGTGATCTAGAAAAATTAGTATAATGATTTTTTTTTAGTTTAAAAAGCAAACAAGAAAAGAAAACAAACAAACAAAAAGAGATACAGTTCTTAGCTATTTCATGGAAGGAAAAAAAGGCTAACTTTCAGTTAGCCAGGGAAAACTTTCAGTCAATCAAGTTGCACTGCAGATTCAGTCAGTAGGAACAGTTAGGAAATAAAACCATTAGGGTGTAAGCTCATTGTATGTACAGGTAATATTTGCTTATTCAGGTAATTAATCATCATGATTAATTATACTAGAAGGTGGACAGATTATTTCAGTAAACCAAGATTACTTGCCTATGGGTAGAGATCTAGGAGCTGGATATGTACACTTTCACTAATAAATGATAAGGATCACTGGTGAGGCAGGTTGCAGAGCTTGGGAAAAGTAGTAAGTTACTAAGTGAAACTGCTTTTGGCAACTATTGACCTTTGAGTTCTTAAACCGGAGCATATATAAACAACACAGTGTTCTCTGGCAAGTTTTCCCTGATAGCCTGCTGGAAAAGGGACAGAATATCCTCTAGCCATTTTGCATGCACAATTTAACAATTATGTGGTCAGAGGAAGGATGATTCTTTTAAGGTGTAGGTAGATGAATGGTAGATTTTCACAGGCTTTACACATTTACAAAGGAATTTCAAAATCTAACACAGCGTAATCAATATCAACTCCAATTCTTCTATACTGAGATAAATGATATCGATCAGTCTACTGGGAACACACACACAAAAACAGAAAGAGAGGAAGGATTCAGAAAAGCAGGTCATACAGATAAAAAGCGTAGCACTGGCAATACTGGCTTAAGGACAAAATGTTGAAGTAAGGCTATTTCACTCAGCATGGAAAATCTGAAAAATTATTTTTATGTATTTAAAAGCAGTGCATTCTAAAAAAGAAACACTAAATTTATTTCAAGTTACTATTATAGTTGAATAAAAATTTTCAAAAGCATATCAAAAGTTAGTTTTTGATAATTATTATAATCAAGAACCATGCTTACAATGAGAATACAAATGATTTATAATTCTGCCCCTACTTGAAAATTAAATTTTCACTTCAAACTTGAGTAAAAATTTTGCAAAATAAACATTTTATAATACATTTTTCAAAGTATTACAAACATTGCAATGCAATCCAAATTAAGCTGTGGATGCACACAGAGTTTGCCTTTTGAATTTCTTTTATCTGTCAGACTTTCCAAGTTTTCTGGGTTATACTCAGGAGCAGAGGGTAAGAGAAGCACATCCAAAATCCTTAGCAGTCACAATTTTATTTCTAATTGGGGTTTCCACACTCTTCATGCATTCATCAATCAGATGTAAATTGCAATATGCCTGACTGGGTCTCCTTCACCCTAACCAATCCCTGCTGACTGGCAGTGCTTGCCAACTGCTGCAGCAGGCAAGATGAGCAGCAGTAACAGCACCTCTACTGCTTTGGTAGGTCTTGGCCACCAGCGGTATCCTAGATAACAACTGCTCACTTAACACCTATTGAATGTCTTGAGCACAATTGTCCCTTTGAAGAATGCAGCTGTCACCTTTGATCAAGCATGAGACATCACTGGCAGCAAGTAATATAAAAGAGTAGGTCCATAAATTCAAACAATGTAGCAGTTTCCGAGGAGCTCCTTTATTCTGGAAACAAGCACAGAAAAATGTCTAATTGGTGTGGAGGGAAGAGGCATAGCAGATAGAAGCTGTAGAAAAGCTTTTTTCATAATATTTAAACCTAGTGAGTGATCAGAGAAAATAATATAGAGTCAATAATGCAAACAAACCAGGGATATGGGCTGTGCACGACTGGAAAAATTTAATAAATACACAAGTTGAAATACTTGCAGTCACTTTCCAATGTAGCACCCAGACATTATTCTATAGTCTCCAGTCTGCTAAAGTACAGTTCTTATGCTACATAAGCATGGATTTTGTGTATTTTAAAACAGAATGCTGTCTAAGATTACCCTCAAACTGGCATACCCCCATAGCTGGCCCCTTTGAGAGGATTGCCAAGTCCAAAAGGAGCCTGAAGAGATGTTTATGTGATGGGCAGTGGGGAGAGGGATGAAGAAGAGCAGTGGGAGGAGAAAGGCAGACATGATGCTGTTTGGCCCAGTGGACAAAGAGAAGCAGTCACAGAAATTTATAGATCAAATATTTTACTTTTTTAATTGAGGTGTACCAGTTTCATGGCAGTATAAATGGTAGCACTGAATTTCATTAATCCTAGCAGTATTTTCAGGGAATGGGAATAATGAGTCCTGTGGGTGTCATTGACAGAAAGGTATGAACTGTTCACAGTTTTATCATAGTGTTGGACAGAAACAGGCTCCCTTCATCTTCACTGATAGATGTCATGTTGTTCTGTGTTTTTCTTGAACCAACATCTTAAATGCAACCTTCTCTTTCTGAGTAACTAAGACTGATGTTCCCTCATTGCTGTCTGTGAATACTGAAAGTGAGTTCATTGTTTCTGTGGTCAGCAGTGAGCAAAGTCAAAGGGGCATCCAGAATGGAAAGCCAGCAACTTTTACAAAGCTCAGGATTGAACATCAGGAGTGACATCTGGAAGACAAATGCCTTCAGCTTAAATGAGAGGCAAATATACTGTTTTGGGCACAGATATTAGTCCCTGTTATGAATATCCAAACTGCATGGGGGTTACAAACATTGTCAAATATTATTTAAAAGTGCATAGCTGAATTTATCTCGTTTAATGATCCACTGACTTTTGAATATATTTAATGTCCATAAGTGACCCAACATTTCTAAAATCATTCATATATCACAGCTAAATCACTATTATATAACAAAATGCACCTTTGTATAATATTAAGACTGTATTTTGTAATCAAAGGAGGTGGAATTGTGGGGAGAAAGAACAAATGAAAAGTTTATGTGGGAATTATTATGAACATAAGAAGATAACTTAAGAGGAGTGGTCAAATGCTGCCTGGAAAGATGGGTGCTAGCTGTGACAAACAACAGAACTTTGTGCTGCTTCTATCTTACTTTCAGCAACACAATTTGCAGTCTTTGTTCCTCTATTTTCCTTTTCACCCTCTGCTTTTCCTGTCAATTAAGCTGTACATTCTCCATGGACAGAAGTTATAAATGTACATCACGCTTAAAGAACTGTGAATGCAAATATGACCGGGATGCATTTCACCAGATGTTACTTTACTCGTAATAAACCCTGTGACTGTTCGTTTTATCCTCCAGAGCTTTGTGTTTAAGGAGATCCCAGTTTGCTTTATCTTCCCTCTTATCCAGTGTCAGGGTGGTTAGGTTATTCCCCCAGGTCATGGAAGACCCAAGTTCAGATCAGTATATGTTTGTCTGAGCAGACTGACATTTCTTCTGTCACATCTGTAAAAACCGTGACATCATATGACATTTGAGGATGGTTTTCTTAAGATGCTATGCTGTTAATGGTGTTCTCAATGACAGCAGGAGCTTCAATCCTGATCAACTACAAGGCCAGTGTATTTCTTTAAGTGTTGCTTCTCTTCCTTGACCCAGTGGCATTACAGCAGCTCCTGCAGTGGGGCAGAGTTTTTCTCCCTTCTACTTCCAAGTCACCTCAAACAGCTGAGCTATCCCAGCTACATGCCTTATCAGTTAGTAAAAAGCCAATGGCAGTGCTTTTTGAATATTTCTAAATCTTTCTTCAGGCACAGTTAGTTCACACATTTGAAACTAAAGTTACAAACAGCTCTGAGTTGCCAGAAATTTAATTTCTTCAGCAAATAAATTCTTTCCCCTCCCACAAAAGGAAAAAAAAAAAAAAACCACTGCACTACTCTGTTCCATCACTTTCATAGCTTTATGAAGAGATTGACTGAATTCATCAACAAAGCATGTTGGAAAGAGACAGATCCATCTAGGGGCCAAAAGTACAGCGTTTTGGATTAAATAAACAGAAATTACCTAAAAATGTGGAGATAAGTCAAGAAATAGGCAGTCTCTGTCAAGGAGTTCAGGATTACAAGTTCAAGTTGCCCATGTATTTGAAGAGGAAATCTGGTGCCTAAAGGACACAACAAAATATTCAAGCCATCAATATATGCAGAAGAACTGAATACAGGTCTCAAAAAAAAAAAAAAAAAAAAAAAAAAAAAAAAAAAAGAGAGAGAGAGAGAGAGAAAAGGCTTGGGAATGAATTCAACCACAGATGAAAATGAATCCCATGGGAAAAAGTTGACTATGAACAAGATATGGGCAGGTTACATGGTGGAAGAAAATTTTTATTGACAGGGTCCAAAATTATGACTGGGGAGAACATGGTAATTTTACTTTAGAAGGAGTTAACTGTGGCACTTTTACCATAATGAAGAAAGCAGATTACAGGGACTTCAGAGAGCTGAATTCTCAACTATGTGACATATCCTGACAACTATAAGACTAAGTAAGCAACCATAGGAAAAAAAAATTAGAAAAGAAGAAGTCCTGAAACTCTGCATTTTATTCATCTCTTCCTACTTTGGAGCCTGACAAAAAATGCATTATTAGAAATAAATAAATGTAGGACAAGAAATGGTTTCTGAGAAAAAAAATATAATTTAGAGAAGGAAAGTAAAATTTCTTCTTCTCTATTTAAAAACCCCTGCAAACCAAAAATACAGAGAGTGAATGGATTTTGAGATATTCTTAGTGAAAGCAGAGTCACTAACACATCTGTAATTGCCAGGGACCTATTCTTCATAAAAATTTATATTCTCAGGATGCCCACGTCATCACAGCCGGTTACAAGAAAGTAGTTTGCTCTTTTGCAAAACACCTGCTTAAATACACAACGTAAGTGGCTGTATTAAAGTACTTATCCCTGAATATGGAGTGGACTCCTTTTTGGATACGTAAATATTCACTTAAAAGAAAATACAATAGTAGAGTGACAAAAAGTTTCCATTATTGCTCAAATTAAAAAAATACCACAGCACCTTAGAAGTAATTTTCATTGTTTCTTACTTTATAAATCACCCTTCTAGAAGGACTCAAAGGAGCAATATGTTGGAACTCAATTACCTGTGCTACTGAACCACATACAGTTACTTAAAAATGGGTACCTCTCACAGATATCCAGTGTGAACCAAGTGCTTTTTATGTGTGCCTCTCATATCTCATTAACATTATAAATTGCAGCATGCACCTTTTTATGCTGCTAGAAGAAACAAAAAATGGTCAATAACAGACTAAATGTAACTCCGTGACCAGTAAAATTTTTTCTGGTCACTCAAATAGTTTTCTTTGCCTTACCTCTGTTGAGCAAGTGAATGGAGGTCAAGCAGCTACACCTCAGTCAGATACACTTTGGTTTACCTGGAGGAAGCACCAAAAGATGAATCCTGGAAATTTGCTGCATCGCTATGAAAGTGCCAGAGGTCATTAAAAGGGAAACAAAAGCTTGGGGCATCAGTAAAAGTTTTTTCCACTTCGCATCAAAATCCTGTGGAAACCACATGGTTTAAAAGGCAGATCAACAACCTTTGCCAAATATCTCAAAACTCCAAAGTCAAACATTTGCTCATCCTTACTGGCCAATGAAGGCAGGAGTCAGCAGGTAGGTACCATTAAATGCCAGCATCTCAAATGACTTTTTCTGCAGGTGTTCTAATCTTTACCCAATATGGAAGAGTAACAATGGCCTATTTTTCAAAGGAAAGAAAAAAGGGGAGAGGACAACTAGAGGGATACTGTCTATGAAAAAAAAGGAAATTTCTTACTCAGAGAATTCTTGCCTACTTCACTTCTAACAATTTCAAGGTGTGTACAGCTATCATGAAACCTTTAAAAACATCTCAGACTGTTATTGAATGACTATTATTTAGAAACCTGCATTAATGCTCTTCCTCATCAAATTGCTTACTAATTTCTTTTATACATCTTTATATCTATGCAGATATTGTTCTTGCAATAATACTGCATCAAGTAAACATTAGTCTCAGAATAATTTTTTTTTCTTGTGACATTATTTCTTTTTTGATATATTCCTGACTTGAAATGCCCTATTTTCACTAGAATTTTTCAGCTGTATTCATGTATCCTTAATATAGTTCCCATTGTTTCAGAGTAGCTTCTCCTTATTGACTTATTAGCATGATATTTTTGATAAGGTACTCCACTACTAAAGATAGGAATCTTTTTTAGGATCCACACACTTTCATTTGGGCATAGGAATCTCTGATCTATATTTACAGTAGCTTTATAATTTAACAGATGTTTGGACAGTTCCAGTCCCCTCTGGGACAGTACTGTGTGGTTTTGAACTACTCCAGAGTTGTTCTATGAATATTTTTCCTCACTCTCTTATAGTCCTGGGGGTCTGTAACAGATGCTAATTGCAGTTTCTTCTTTGTTTTTTGATAATCTAGTCTTATCCAAATTATTCCACTGCTGCCCTCATCATTATTGAATTGTATCTTACTGATTTTCAAGGTTTCAAGCAATAGATAAGACCACATTATCTACAGCTTATACACACAGAGCATAGCTTAAGTTTCATATGTGCATATGGAGATGGTGAGAGCATTCAAGAAATAGGGGCTTTTGGCAGAGAACATCCCACACCTCCTGTCCTTTCAGAAATATGCCTTGGAATAATTAGCAGCTCCATCTCAACTTCCCAATTTGCCACAATGCTCTCAGATATTATGCTGCTGCTCCACAGTTTTCAGAGGGGCTTATCATGCTGCATGCAGATCTGTTCTCTAAATCAAATGCTTTAAGACATTAATAGCATGACCTTAAAGCATTTTTAAACAGTTTAACTTAAGTGAAGTTTGCCAGTTTGTACAGGTGAAGATGCCACATTGTGTAACGGCACGCATTGTGTGCCCATGTTCACAGTGCACCACATGTAGCCTGGGGCCCTGCCAGAGTAGCCAGCTTCCTTGGTTCAGAGAGAATGGAAACCTTTCACAAATAACAGACATAATAAATGCTCAGGTTGCACTTCATCTTTTAGTTCAGCAGAGGCAGAAGGCAAAAACTATTTTGATAAAGTAGCAAATATTCCAATTCCAGAACTTAGGACTCCAGTGGAGAATGAAGAAGCAGACAATGCTATCTATTTATAGTACATTTTGCCTGAATCCCTTCTTTATACACAACAGCCATGGTCTTTCATGCAGAACCACTGTAGATGGACAGCTGTGTGTCTAAACATCTGTGATGAACAGAACTCAGATGGGAGCTTAAAAAAAGAGAAAACGGCATCAACATATTCATAAGTTGGTGTGTGAACAATGAAAGCACATATTGTAGGTCTGAAGGAAAAAGGCAGAATCAGCTTTTAAAAAAATCTATGAAATTCTCTAAGAAATTGTTTTGCAGATGTCAGCATAAGCTTTTTGCCTGATTTAGTGTTGCAGCAAACTCAGGAAGGGTACTAAAGAAATTGCTTTGACCAACGAGGAGTTTCAAAGAAGTACCTATAAATCCAAAAATCAAAATTTGACCATAACTTGATCCAGAAGAACTATAACACCTCAAAAAAGAAACAAAAGAAAAAAAAAAAACCACCAACAAACTGAATCAGCTCTGACCTGATCTTGTATACTAGAAAAAGATCAGCCTAAAGCTGAAGACACACAGATAATAATCTTTGACCCTCCCAAGGTTCCACCAGTGTCTTTTATGGACTTTCCAGCTGTGAAAAAGGTAAGTTAGAGTCTTAAAAAAAAAAACCTAAAAAAAAAAAATCCTGTATTGTTGACCAGACATCAGCCTGAGTATCAGGCTTTGTTGTCCTCACTTGTACTGATGTTAACTTAATTTTCAAGTAGCTCTAATAATAACTGGCAGAAGTGATAACATATGACTTGAAGGATGTTATCAGGATCTCTTTACTGCAGAGAATTATAATGAAGTATATAGAATGTATCTTTACCTGAATTTGATCCCTCTTGCTCATTTAACTGTTTACATGGTTTCCAAATCTATTTTTCTTTACATTAAAATACATTGCCAAAGTAAGATAGAAGCTCTCTTCTCCTTGTCTTTCTTAAAGGAATATGAGTGGTGCTCTAAGTAAAAAAAAAAAAAATGACCGTTGTCTTTCAAGTTTCCCTTTCTCTGTTCATAAGCAGTTTCCTGGAATTACTAGTGATATTCCTCCCGAGAGAGACCAAAACCCCACTAGAGTTTATTTTCTTTATAGGAATTTCCAACAGTCTTCAGTGGCTCTGACATGTGCAAAAACAATGGGATACTGCAGGCTCCAGCACAGGCATACATTTGAAGAATATATTGCACCAAACTGCATATGCCAGTACACTGCAGTTTCCACGGCACTGGATATCTGCTGTCTCTTTTACTGTAGTTTCTCACATGCAAGAACAAGTCACACCTTCAAGAGTGGAAAAATCTAAAACTTTCCTACCTGAAAGGCATGGTATTATAATTTTTGCTATTTAAAACTGCATGCTTATTTTCAATAATCAAAAAATCCAAGCCCACAGTACAAAAGAATTCTGTCTTATAAGCACATGTTCCCTAAATGACCTTAAACTTTGAGAAAAAGAGGCACAAAATCATTGTTTCCAACTTTTTAACTCAGCATAAATCAAAAAGCGGTTATCATAGGGTGGTAACTGTGAGTTATCTGTGAACGGACTAATTTTCTCAAATGTATTTGTTATTCAAAATTAATGTATAAATTTCTGTGAGTGATTCCTAGCTTGATCACCAGTATGAGAGCAGTCTGTTTTAGACAAAATAGGGTTGAGATGTAGAGGTCACACATTACATATCAGAGTCCCTAAGCAGTAATCTCAGCTCCAATATGAGCTCCAAAGTTACTTATTCACATCTTCTTGCCTTCTGGGATTGAGACAGTCTTGATCTATAAGAGACTTTAAATACAAAATAGTAGTAGTCCATTTTCATAGACAGAAGAAGGAAAATCCGGCAAATGACAATAAAGAAGATATGCCAGACAATCATTCCTTTGTTAGCTACCACTAGGATCTAAAGTCTTTCCTCGTTCCTCATCTTCTTGACAAATGCTGACATGATCCAAGTGTTTCTTAGACTCTTCTGGGAATCTTCAAAGATGGAGAAATGACTGCCTATAAAAACTGTAGTACTATCTTTGCTAGAAGAGGTCTGAGAGGGGAAATACTCTAAGTCCCATGTTAGGGAAGCCACTACTATGAAAAGATTTTAGTCAGTATCAGGGCTGGGCTCCAGAGACCACATCCACAAATTGCATGCTTCGAGCAGAGGCCAGTGTCCCTCTTCTCTCTTATTTTTAGAGCAAAGATACACCTGCCCTTTCCCAAATATGGGGACAAAAACATCTGTTCATTGATAAGCCTTATTTCACATCATCCACACTCAAAATTGAAATAGAGGAAAGCCACAATGGACTCTGTCTGCAGTACATGATGGTCTTTGTCATACAATACTGTGCCCTGCCTTGGATCTTTCCATAAAAAGACCAGACAAGACCCTAAAGAACTTGAAAACCCTTCCTTTGGTCAGGAGGTCATACTGCAGACCTCCAGAAATTCCTTCCAATTTCCTGTGACTCTCATCCATACTGGTCTTGTGACCAGTAGCAAAGATTTTTGGTGCAGCAGCCATCTTGTTAGAGGGTAGAAATGAGCCAAGACAGACTTCTTGTTTATCACAGCATGAAAAGGGTCCTGGTTTATTCCTCTTTACAGCTTGGCCATCCTGACTCCAACTATTCACTGACTGGCTGCAGCAAGCTCCTGCTCTAGGTTTCCCTTGCAGCCCCTAACTGCTGGTTATTTCCTGCTGAACTGCAGGGATCAGTTTGCAGACTCTAAATGCAGGCTTTTACCTAGCTAGGCTGTGACTGCAGGTCCCTACAACAGGCTCTACTAACTGCAGACCCAGACTGACCTCATAGCAGTGATTCTCTCTCCTCGGGATGCTTCTCCATCCTCTCCCATTCATGAGCCTCCCTTCACCAGCTATCCCACTCCCTTTTATCACACTTATCTTTACTGGATATAGCTGCAACTCATCAGAGGTGAGGCTGTATTGGGTAACACAGCTGTTACTTATCAGGGATGAGGTCACCTGTATTCCTTTCTCCTACAGATTTTTGTTGGATATTGTTGAGATTCAGAAAAACACTTATCTTTAAGAGGTAGAATTAATAAATATGGCAAATTGATAGCTGGTAAGCCATATCAAAACATGACAGACTTAGAACTAACAAAAATGGGAATTCAGAATTAGAAGCATGGATATAACTGCAAAACTATACATTTATTTACCAAACATTCACTGTGTTATAATAAGAAGGTATCTGTTTCAGTGAGATGCAGAGACTTTTCTTAGAAAGGGGAATGGTGCAGATGAATAGATCTAGTCTCAAAGAAATCCTTAGGTCACAAAATGATGACAAGCTGCTGATCTCATGCGAGTGCCAGAAACTTGTTTGTGATTCTGGAGTCTCTGAATTGAGGTGGGACATCAACAATCAGCAAGTATTAAGACCCCAGCATAAGACCTTGCTTAGAACAGTCTCTACAGACAAGTTCATGAAAGGTAAATATTAACTAGAATTTTTTAAAAAAGGAAGTTAATATGATAAAGGAATGAAAATGTCACTGTTTAAGAAGAAACACTAAGATGAAATGATTGAACAATAGGAGAAGGACTACAGGTCTTGTTCATAAATCTAACAGCAGACAAATGGAAGGAGGAAAAACCCCCATCTGTTTAAGGTGAAGCATAAGAATAAGCAAACAGTTATAAAAGCAGGATGAGCAAATTTAATCTGGAAACTACCAAGTTCCTCTTTGCTACAGAAATCAGCTTCCAATGAAAATTTTCACAGATTCACAGAATTAATTTTCACAGATTCAAATTAGCTGATTTGAAAGGGATTGACAATAATCATCAAGTCGAAATCCTGGCCCTGCACAAGACCATGTTTAAAAACCACACCATGTGCCTGGGAGCACTCTGCAAATGCTTCTACTCTGTCAGGCTTGGTGCTGTGACCATTTCCTTGGGGGGCCTCTTCCAGTGCCCAAATATTCTTTGAGTGAAGAGCCTTTTACTAATACTCAACCAAAACCTCCCCTGACACTGTTTCAGGCCATTCCCTTGGGTCCTGTCACTGGTCACCACAGAGAAGAGATCAGTGCCTGCCATCTCTATTGTCCTTGTGAGGAAGCTCTGATGGGGTCACTCTGCAGTCTCCTCCAGGCTGAACAGACTGAGTGAACTTAGCTGCTCCTCATACAATTTCCTCCCAAGACCCTTTACCATCTTCCTTACCCTCTTTTGGACACTCTAATGAGCTAATTTCTTATATTGAGGTGACCAAAACTGCACATGGGACTCAAGGTGAGGCTGCACCAGCACAGACCAGAGTATTGGGCAAGAGTGTAAGGGATAAAGGGAAATTCATGTAGCCTCAATACTGAGGTTGATAACCATCTCAGTGAGATTGTATTATGATGTTGCTTATTATAAGAACATTGAAATCAACAATCCAATATTCCACTATGCTCCTCCTGACAGACTGCAGTCATGAGGACCAGAAGGGATTACCTCCTTTCTTAGCTGATTCTAGAAACAGAGACTCTCTAAACATGGAATTTCATTTCAGGACTGATGTGTATCTCTATACTTGTATTCATCTTGCAAACAAATGAGCAGGAGGGCAGGAAAAACAAGTTAGTGTATAAAGAAAAGCACACAAGATACCAAATTTAAAAGCTACCAGAGTAGGACACATTCAAGGATTGCTAGTATCACACAATCACAAATGAAAAAATGTTATTTTCATTATTATTTCCACACACAGCAGATTGGGAAACAGAAAATGTTTATTCCTTTTGCAAAAGATTCTGTTCAGTAAATTCTTTGCATTTCCTACTCTTTCTACTCTTATACATGCTTTACTGAGGAATGGAAGTGGACGTGGAATTTAAAATACAAAATCTTTTTAAAAAATTAAATAAAATTTGAGTAACATTTTTTTCACTCCTAGTTTTTGGAGTTGCCTCTCATTCATGAATGAAAAGTGAGGTTGTAGGAAGGTATGTCAATATATTATTTTTCTCCAAGAACAAAGAACACAAATATTCTGTACAAATGAAAGTTATAATGGTAAGAGAACTGAACAGAAAAATATTTGGATCTTCAAAGCATCAAATGTGAAGTACCAACCACAGGAGTTGTTTTTGTATTTGGTTTTTAAAATTTTTCTTTTTGGGAAATGCAGTAGTCCATTTATCTGAAATTAAGTCAGAAGAGAAAATTGCAATCATCTGCAAGTTTGCTTACATCTTCCAAATTTCTCTGTTGTGCTGAAGGAAGAGGAGTCCAGACAGTGAAGTACAGATTTACATGTAGATCCATCAAAGCTTAGCTTGATTGGGAACAACAAAGGAAGCTCAGTTTGATCTGTCTTCTAGTAAAGAAAAGAGGACATTTGTGCAGAAATATTTTAGCTTAGTGAAAGAGCCATAAAAAGTTACAGAAGATAAATTGTATGACAAAACTGCTAGTTTATGATTCAACAAATGGAGTAATTTTGGGATTAGGTTCTTCTCCCACATCTTTGAGCAAGTTGCATCTAATCTAAACTTGACCATTAGTGTCAAGGCAGAATCAAGTCTTGTTTCTTTTAAGAACTAAGGTTCCTGTCGGTTCTCTTTGGAGATAATGCACTTTTGGAGCACAGATTTTGTAATCTAAGTATTTGTACAGGAATAAGTACTGTGGTAGACCACCAAATATTCTCCAGTGTCTATAGAATTGAGATACCTAGCTTAAACCCAGTGTTGATACTGCCTCAGTGCCCTAAGGTTTCTGTGAAACAATCAATCTACTATCCCAAAAAGTCACTTAGTAGTCTACAGTGTTTCATCCAATATTTTTCTTCACACACAGCTCAGTACACTAGATGTTCAGAGTTTTTTCCTGATAAAGCCAGGGCAAAATTACTGTTGCTATTGCCACCCATTTTAAGTGTAGTTTTTGCAGTTAAATGAAGTAACATTCCCTAAGGGTCAAAATTAAGACAGGAGAGAGGCTCACAGGCATACAAAAAACTCACATTGTACAAAAAAGTTCCAACAATAGTGGAGCTGAAAAGGATTTCTAAGAAATAAAATCTAAAAGGCAGTTTATAATTTCTGTTGTTAAAACAGCATGTAGCTTTGATACAAAGAAGAAGTCTGAAACATAATGAATCAGAGATCTATTTCTCTTGATTTGAAGGTCAATTTAAAAAAAATTAGGCTGCTAGCACATAAATGGCATGCAGGAACCAATTTATAGGAGTCTTCAAGATCAAATGTCCACCTTGGTTTCAAGCACCCTCAAAAATTACTGATTCTCAGAGTTCTATTGAAGTCCTCTATTGTTTCTATTGAGCAAAACCTATTTAAAACTATATAAGTTCAAAATAACCAAGTAAATACCCAATGAGCTTAAATATTGAATAATACATAGTAATACCTTCTGATTAAATAACCATTTTGTTCAGTGATTACATTCAGTTTCCCCAGTTGGTAATTATTGATTACAGGATGTAGTCATTTGTTTCTGCTAACCACTTGCCCTTGTAAGTGTAAACATCAAGGACGGGGCTTGCATTCCTCTATTTTCCATGGCACCAGGCTTCTGTGCATGTTGGACCACAATCCATGACACGGCAATGATATACCTTTTGTTGCAAAATAAGGAGTTTGTGTTCCTGAAGTTGTTTTGATACTTGGGATCCCTTCTCTTTCCTTCTTGCAGGCTAAGTTTTCATATGAATACTATAAGAATCATGAGTACTAAGTCTTAATAACTGTGTAATAATTTTACATAAGTAATTCTATTTTTCTGCATTTTGCTTTTGTCATTTCCATGTACTTTAATAACCAAAAATTGCTCTTTCCAATTTTGTTGAACCACTAACACATCTTCAGTTAAAAAATAAGAAAAAATAACAAGAAAAAAAAATTACACAGATGTCTATTAGACATGTTACCAAATTTGCATGCACAGGTCTTTTTTAGATGTTTTCCTGTAAGGAATGAAAATTTACTCAGTTTTTTCATGTGGATAACTAATTCAATTCCATGTGTCTAGTCATATGTGTAGACAAATTTTGTCCTGAAGCAACACTAGTCTGCTCTCAGTGGTTCATAAGCATTCCCTTCTAGATTTTTTTTTTCCTTATGTTTTGAAATATAACAGCATTGGTCAGCAGTGCCCACTGTATATTTGCAGTAAGGGTAGTGTTGGTGTACAGGAGCACACAGACATGCACCCATAGAGGTTGATGCAGAATCACAGCCTCTCAGTGATAAGATCAGGCTTTCTGAAAGTTGAAGACATCTCTGAAGACATGTATTCCAGAAGTTATGCTTTGCTTTAGCTACAGTTGGGGTTGAAAAGTGATTCTGCAACTTTCTATCTCTCACTTTCTTATAGATCCCTGTTTTTTTTTCCAGAAAGTGTCACTACCTTTCAGTTAAAGATGCTTTCTAGCCAAGATCAGATTAAATCTTTTGGTTCTTTCCATATTCTACTGCTTATTCTTTGGATAATTTTGTCCTTTCTTTGCACCTTCTGTCTCATATCTTTAATGTTTCTGAATTGCTCTGAATTTCTAGCATGAAAGAATATTATACTGAAGTTAAAATTATTTCCTGTATATCATTTTCATTATGAAGCTCTACCCATGCAGAATAAAATGAAAATAGTATGTATGCTTTCTTGTTCTTGACATGAAAAAGCTATTCCTCAAGCACAATGGTGATTGATAAATATGATTAATAAAATGGTTATATTTCATTTATTTTGAGTGATAGATAACCTGGTAAAAGTTTCCATAAATAATACATTAAAAAGTCATAACACATAACATCTCATTAGCTGATGCTTCTAATTTTATGCCTATCTGAAATAGTATGCTGTCTCATTTTAAGTCTCTAAATACATTCAAAGTGGAAAGCTTCCTATATGTTGTATTTTTTAACTACTTTTCCAAACCTACACCACAATTTCACAGTGACTGAAAAATAGTCATATTTAAATTAGCTAAAAACAGCAATTGATGATAATTTATAATCTTCAACAAATGCAGGTATTTTTAACTATAAAAGTATCTTTATGTTTAAAGTAATTAAGATTGATATTTTTCCTAATACAGAACTAAATTTTATATTTCTAGTACTGATGTTGCTTAATTTTTATTATTCAGATCTATTTGGGCAATGTCTGCAGTATTTTCAAGTGTCTATGTATTTCCCTGAAATATGGATGGAAAATGAATCTTCATGCTGAGGAGTCCACAGAGAAGTTTTCTTGACCGACCATAATCATTAAAACAGGTGGAATGGTGATTGTATAAGACAAAGACCTACCTCAATTTTTTAACCAAACTGTAACTCATCTGACTTTGAACAAAATAATATTAACACTTTCAACTGAAACTTATTCCAGCTGTTCTTTCAGAAAGGAATGAAATGCTCTCCTGGACAGGGAGCGTTTAGTACCGTTGAGGATGCAGGTGCCTCTACCACATCCCAGTGTTCTTGATCTTTGAAGTCTGACCATTTGCCACAGGTTGTTAACACATCCATCTTCTGCACAACATGGCCAGGACATAATCCTTTTTAAGTAGGACATAATTAGCATTAATTTTAATTACAGTTGCATTATTCTATGTGGCCTTGAGAAATTGCCCTACTTGTATCAATCCAGACTGTTGCTATAAGATTCATTTTGCCAGGTTCATCAGTGCTGATCCTCTCTCACTTTTGTAACCTTTCCTGGGTTTGCTATTGACCATTGCACTAAATATAAAATTACACTCTTAGATTACCTTACTGCCAAACTTGGGCTACTTTTTTATTTTTATTTATTACTGTTAAGAGACAGGAGTTGGTAAATCACTGATGCAAACATCTACTCTCTCATTTGTCAAACTTCATTGCAAGCACCAATGTGTTGTTTTCCAAGATGTTCATTTCATTTAGACTAAAGAGGATTTCTCTGGAAGAAGTATTTAAACTGATTCATTATTCAACTTTCAATTTCCCATTAAGTCACCTTCTGCAGTGCATCTTACAATCTTGATGTGTTCAGAGGGTCTAATAACTATCACAGCAAGCTTCCTTGCAATTGGTTATTTATTCTCATCTATTTCTAAGTTCCACTCTGTCTCTGGGGCAAGGGCAGTCTGTCTGATCTCTGAACACCACCTGGCACTGGAGAATCCTCATTACTTTGGCACTATGTAGATGCAAACAATAAACAGCAACAGCCACAGAATATTTCCAGAGGTCAGATCTAAACCATCAGCAGCATCATGGCACAGTACACCCTGTAGTTGCAGTATTCCAAATGTCAGGATTACAAACCTGGAAGCTCTTTGGCATTCGTGAATCCTAGGATTGGATCCAGTCTCTAGAACACATGCATGTTGTACTTACTGAATACTATTTCTTGCTGTAATTGAAATGAAGAATATTACCACCATCTCTATCCCTGGCCCACCCTCCAAAACCAAAACCCAATAACCCATTCTGCCCATAAATTGGAAATGTATCAGCACACTGAATTCTGTTTCATGTATCACTTAAATAGTTCCTGATCGGTACAATGCAAGCTATACATGGCCAACCACCTGTTTCTTTAAGGAGTATTATATTTCCCTGGCAATAGACTTGACTCACAAATTTATAATCACACGGTTTTGAACTACTTAACATAAAATTTTAATAAAAACTACAGCATTTGTAAAGCATGTCAGCTTGAAAATAAAGCTAGGTATTTCAATAACACCCAAGTGCCCTATTTAGCATTTTTTGAATTGAACGTTTATTTCAAAATTTCTTCCCAGAGTGAAATTGCTTTAGAGAAAATCATTAATAAGGAAATCAAAATGAAATATTTAAATTGCATTGAATAAAATAAGTTGGCCCAAAGCATTATGGGGAAAATTTCATCATTTTGTGAGCAAAAAATCTGCTTTTGCTAGTTTTTATTCCTCTGCAGTATAGAAAGGATTTTTTCTACTTCGTTTTCGTAATAGAATTTCCAAGAGAGATTTTCAGCCTTTAATCTAAAATCTCATCTTTTTCTCTTTTGTTATACTACCATATTTTATATAAAACACAGTGTGTTGAATAGGTTTCCCTCAGGGGTAATGTTAGTCGCATCCAAAAATCATAAAACATTCATTCTTTATTAAGATTGATGTGACTCTGTTGGGAATTTTGGTTATTTTGGGGGAGGGGGACATGGAAAAATTAAAAGAAGCAAGAAGTTCATTAACTAAAATAATAAGGGAAAATGTCAATCTAAACTAAACACAGAATTTTGGTTTTTCGTTGCACCAAAAACAGAGTAAACAACTCAGAAATATTTTGCTTATATTTTTACCTATCCAAAATCAGCTGTATTCATTTGGGCACTTCTACATAAAAATTGAAGGAGTGAGGACCTTTTTTTAAAAATTGCTAGAAGACACATTTTCCTCACTAACTAAATACTTTAGATAGTCTACACCTATTTACTATATCAAAACAATTCAAATTTCCTCTTTTACTAGAAGCTGCAGAAATGTTCAGCTCCCAGGAGAAGGTCTACAAATGAGAATGTAAATTTTTCTGTGGTGTGGTGCTGGTGACAACATTGATGATTAAGAGACTGTTTCAGGAGAAGGTGAAAATAGTTAGGACTCCTCTCTGTGGGATAAAACATGGGTAAAAAAAATCTGTAGTTGGTTCATGAAAGTATAACCCTCCCTTCTCCACTGACATGGGCCAATATATAACACTATCTTCTCCACAGACACTGGCCAAGCCTTTTCAGCACATAAGAATTATAATTTTCTTTTCATAGAATTTACTGTCTACGTGAAAAAAAGATAAAAGGAGCAAGTCCTGTGTCTTGCAAGTTGATGAGTGAACTTTCTCCACTGCAAGTTTATTTTGGGCATAGACCCTCCCACTCTGGCAATTAAGAACTCCACATCTTCAGTCTGATGTGTTCAATATTCAGCATGAAAACTCTAATCTTGATATCCCCTCTGGTAGCATGATATAGTGGTACAAAATTATTGCAATGTCTATGAACTGTACTGGATTTGATTCTTCTAGAATGTACTCCCTGATTGAACTATAAATGGAGAACAGCTAAGAGAGATTAATTAACTCTTCATTTCCTAACAAGGAAGATGTGTGATGTGAAGCTAAACATTTTCTGTAGAGAAATACATGCCAGGTGTTATTCTTCATCTTGTAAAAGGCAAATATAAATATATGCATGTCTTCTTAGGGAACAGTTTTCAAATAAAAACCAGGTATAAAATATATAGATTTTAACCATGGATCAGTTCTGAAAATTAATTACAGATTTCTATATGCAAGGGCAATAATATACGTAGCAAAATACATAAAGAAAATACAACTAGAAATATTACGGGAAACGTGAAGCCTGTAATTACCAGGCAAGTATTTATTTATATTACAGGTGAATGAAAACTCTCACTTCTTTTCCATTATGTTCTGAAACCTTCCCTTCAGTTCAGTTCAATCTGTAATTTTATTTTTAATTAAATTTGAATTAAAGCATTTTAAATATCAGGGTCTACTTCCACATTAAACAGATTTCTCTTCAACATCTTCCTAAACAACCTGGACAGAAGACTAAAGAGACACTAAGTAAGTTTGCAGCTAATACAAAGCTGGGAGCAGCTGTTGACTCCCTGGAAGGCAGAGAAGCCCTGAAGGGAGAATTTAGAGAAATTAGAGAGCTGGGCAACCACCAATTGTATGAAGTTTAACAAGGGCAAGTGCTGAATTGTGCACAGGGGATTGGACAATGCTGGATGTATGGACAGACTGGGGAATGAGGGGTTGGAGAGCAGTGCTGTGGAAAAGCCCCTGGGGTCCTGGTGGACAGCAAGTTGAGCCAGCAGTGCCCTGGCAGCCAGGAGGGCCAACCCTGTCCTGGGGGGCATCAGGCACAGCATGGCCAGCCAGGCAAGGGAGGGGATTGGGCATTGGGGCGGCCTCACCTTGAGTCTTGTGAACAGTTTTGGGTGCCACAATATAAAAAAGACATAAAGCTATTGGAGGGCATCCAAAGGAGGGCCACAAAAATGGTGAAGGAGAAGCCATATGAGGAATAAATGAGGTCACTTGGCTAGCTCAGCCTGGAGGAGAGTGAGTGGAGACCTTATTGCAGTCTACAGGTTCTTCATCAAGGGAAGCAGAGGGACAGGCCCCAATCTCTTCTCTGAGGTGATCAGTGACAGGACCGAACAATGGCCTGAAACAGTGTCAGGGAAGGTTTAGGTTGGATATCAGGAAATGTTTCTTCACTCGGAGGATGGCTGCACCCTGGAACAGGCTTCCCAGGGAAGTGATCCCAGCCCTAAGCCTGACAGAGTTCAAGAAGTGTTTGGACAATGGTCTCAGGTATAGGATGTGATATTCTGGATGTCCTATTCAGGGCTAAGATTTGGACTTGATGACCCTTGTGGGTCCCTTCCAGGTCAGAATATTCTGTGAATCTGTGATTATGTTGTTCTTAGTGTTGGACTTGCATGCAATATCTTAAATAGGCATTAAGTTGAACTAGATTGATCAATTTGAAGTAAGAAGCAAGACATTAAATGGCATGGCCTTCACCCAAAAGCTCTGGAGCAACTTAGATGGGAACTTACAGGACTTTTGGCTGCAATTTGTAAGCTATATTATGAAAGGTTACTGTGGCAGAAGACTGACAGATTGCCAATGCATCTCCCATCTCAAAAAGGTCTCAAGAAATGATCCTAGGAAAGGCATGATTCCATCCTCACTTAAAAAAAAAAAAAAATAAAAGTTTGTTACAAGGGAAAGAGCCAGAGATTTCTGTAAAGGAAATACTATCCTGCTACCCTACCGTGCTGATGATGTCAGCAGAAATGTGGATGTACTTGGATTTTTAAAAGGTCCTTGACACCAAAGATTATTAAAGAAATTAAACTGTGGCAGGATTGGTAGAGAGGATATTTTATGCATTAAAAGCTGATTAAAGGATAGGAAGAAAAATGTCCTAACATAGACCTTTATAGACCAAATGTTCTTTAATTTTCTAGATGGAAAACAGTAGGATGTTGTCCCATCAACTTGTGCTTGTGCTGCTGTTTTCCAATAAAAATTGTTAGTGGTCTGAGAAAGGGTGTGAACACTAAAATCTCCAACTCTACAGACCATACTATTTTTTTTTTTTTTTTGAGTTGTGAAAATGTTGAGGACCTGCAAACGCTTCCCACAAAAAAGAGTGGCCAGAAGGGTGGCAGTGGGCTTTAGTGGCTAAATATAAGGTAGTGCATCTGGGGAATGCCAGTGAAGTCTACATGATTCTGCATTCGGAATTGGTGGTTACAGCTCAGGAAATACATGTTATATCCTCTGTAAAGAGTTTCCTGTGAGCATTGGCTCGATGTGCAACAGAAGAAAAAGACAATGACAATGTGAATTCAGCAGTGAATAGTTTAAATAAGGGGGTTTTTTTAGGTTAAAAAAAGTAAACTGGTATATCTATCAAAAATGAGAGAACTTATTTAAAGGATAATCAGAAAAAATATGAACAGTTTTGGGTTTGGGAGTATTTTCCCAACTTTTTATTGTTTTTTATAGATGATTTTTCTCATTTAAATTTTAGCTTTCTTTAATGCTTGGAGTTATCCTCCTAGCAAAAGACCTGCTTCTAGCTCTCTTACAATATATCTTTAGAAATATAAACACATGTATCAAAAAAATGTCAACACATGAAAGAATCCTAAAGTGAAGTAAGAACAAAAAGTTTCTTATGCCCATGAATAGAGTCCTGAAGAATTTCAACTGCATTCCCAAATAAAAAAAAAAAGTAAATAGTGAAGACTGTTCTACTGTTTTCCACACAGGGCTGCAGTAAAGCCAAGGAGATTGTTCGGAAGCTCAGAGAGATTGATGACAAAGCAGAAAGCAAAGTAATGGGGCAACCCTGTTTATCTTGTGGGTAAATGCTGCATCAAGGCACAACATGATTTAGACTGTCCCACTTGGAATAGCTAGGAAGTGAATCCACAGCAGAAGATGTATTTTACTTAGTTCTGAAACAAGCCTTATCTCAAAAATTCAACATCAAATAGTTATGGTAAAAGAGTGAGCATAATATGTTCAAACTGAATAAATATAAATAAAAAAAACCACAGTGAAAATTCATTAGAATGGTATTTAATATTATGTAGGAGGACAATATAAAAATTAGAGAAGTAAAATACAGATGGTGGATGGTTTAAAGACATTAAAGACAAAATGCTAGAGTAAATATAAATAAAAATTAATTTTATTTACTAAAATAAAAGATCTGTACAAGATTGCACACACAAAGAGAAAAAAATGAAAATCTATCATGAAGAAATAACAGCTATTTTTTGTCACTAATTTAATTATAGAATTATCAGTTGGTAGGAAGATACTCTCTTACAGCCTTCTATTGAATTAATCAAAAATTATTTAATTTTTCAATTATTCAAAATTAGAAGCATTGTTCAAATTAAAAAAAAAAAAACAAACCTTGAAGTCTCCTTAACAGCTAAGACAATCCAAAATGTTTTTTATAAATAGCTTCCCAACTGCCTAAAACTAATAATAAGGCATTTTCCAACAGTTGTAGAAAGAAACTGGTCCTCCAAATGGCCTCTGTACAAGAGAAATATAAAATGGCAATTGAATTTTTCAAAATAATTTTGGGATGTTTGTGGAAATTAGAATCCCAAACTTGACTCCCATAAAGGAAAAATCAGTAGAAATCAGAATTTAAACAAAAAGTAGACAAGACGAAACAGAATTAACAAAAACATGGAGGGAGGGGAGGGGGAGGGGGAAGGGAAGGGAACGGCAGGGAAGGGAGAAAGGGGGAAGGGAGGAATCGGGAAGGGAGAAAGGGGGAAAGGGGGAAAGGGGGAAAGGGGGAAAGGGGGAAAGGGGGAATGGGGGAATGGGGGAATGGGGGAATGGGGGAAAGGGGGAAAGGGGGAAAGGGGGAAAGGGGGAAAGGGGGAAAGGGGGAAAGGGGGAAAGGGGGAAAGGGGGAAAGGGGGAAGGGAAGGGAAGGGAAGGGAAGGGAAGGGAAGGGAAGGGAAGGGAAGGGAAGGGAAGGGAAGGGAAGGGAAGGGAAGGGAAGGGAAGGGAAGGGAAGGGAAGGGAAGGGAAGGGAAGGGAAGGGAAGGGAAGGGAAGGGAAGGGAAGGGAAGGGAAGGGAAGGGAAGGGAAGGGAAGGGAAGGGAGAAAGCGGGGGAAATAATGCCTCTCAGAAGCTATTGATGGTCCTGCAGATGGCAGTGATAATGTGCAAGGATGTGTATTGCTCTACAGCCATCTCTAGCTCCTTAAATTTTTCTGTAGAAGAAATTTATGGGGTTACTGGGCATTTGACATATTTTTGTATTTCTTGACTTCCTCCACCAGCCTCCACTAGAAACAGGGGTTTAAGAGGTTTTTTTTGAGCTATTCCTATTCTTGCTTGTTCCTATTCTTGTTCTCTCTTGCTGTCTCCTGTCTCTACCAGAGAAAAATTATGATCATGATTGGCCATAGCTCAATCCTTGCCCTCCCACATGAGTATAAACAATGTCATCTGCACTGATATCTGCAGCAGACAACCCTCAGGGGCTGTGTGCAATCTCTGCTGGTACCCCCTCAAGCGATTTCTGTTCTGTATGGCATTGTCAGCCACTGATAGCACCCAAACAGGGTCCAGAAAGTTGTCAAGTAACTGTTTGCTGCATCCAGTTTTGCTTGCCAGAAGCCATCTCTGGCATCCATGACTGAAAAGACTATTGTGTTCACTTGATTTGGCAATATTTCAGTGACTGTTGGCAGGGAACAGTACAAGCACTTTAGTATGCTATTGAGGTCCTTTGGATTGATGCAGATCATCAGTTTGCCTGTCTTTCTAACTGCCACCATACTGCTGATCCAGTCAATCGGCCTTGCAACTTTTTTCAGCCACTTGTTCCATGACAGTTTTAACTTTCACCTTGAGCTCTGCTTCAAGTGGCAGCACTAGCATTTTATATATAGCTGATGCCACATCATCTTAACCTTGCAGACCTTAAAAACACTCATTATCCAGAAACCTGATCCCTTGACCAGAGACTATCTTTTAATAGTCAGAAAAGTGATATGTCATATATGTTTCCCTCACCCTCAGTTAGCTCTGTGATGCTCTGACTTTGCAATAAACAGTCCCATGTCCCATTAAGTTCTCCACCGGACAATAGACTTCTGCATCCATTCTACTGCAGGAAAGATATGAGCCTAATCTTTATTTACATGTGAAAACTTCACAGGTTTAATATGATCCCACTCTAAAAAAAAAAAAAAGCAATTTACCCAGCTTCACCAGAGAACCACATTTCTTTTAATGAAAGCTTTCCTTAACAGTTGCTTGTCATTTCTCATATTCAGTTTCTGAACCACATTATTTTCTGCCATTGCACCTACTTACTATATATTATTCAGACCAGCTTCGTCACAGGTGCTCACTTTTCTCTTTTCAAGCACTTATGCAAATTAAATCACCAGTGTAATTTAGAATCTCTTTACTTGCATGTATATGGTCCAAAAATTGTTTCATCCAAGTTCCAACTACACACAGGGTGACACCACCACTTGCTCTTAAGCAGGACTTTTAAACACTAGACCTCACACTTTTGTAACAAAAGAGGTCAATATCATTATCACAGTTTTATAAGGGTGCTGTGTAGGGGTGAAGTGACTTGCTCAAGGTCATCTAACAGCTTGGTGAGAGCAGAACTTAGGTCTTGCGAGTTCCAGTCTAGTGCTTTATCCAGCAAGAAACCCTGACTGTGCTGAAGTCTGAGGTCTCCCTGTCCTTGGCCTGTTCTATTAAAACGCTGCACTGGCATTCATATAAACCATTTACAAAGGGTAACATCCATTTGTTCTGCATCAAAAAGCAAGAAAGATTGACACATACATAATCTTTTCCTATGTGTGATGGATTGATCCTTGACTTAGGATCATTTCAGTTGCTTCTTTGTAGTCTCTCCATTACAACAAGAATTTCCCAGGCTTTCTATGCAAGATGAGAATGGAAAGCTGTTAAACAACCATTTTCTCGTTCTTCCTGAGGAAACTTTTTACTGCCAATCCAAATTTGCAACACCTGCGGTGTTGAAAATGAAGACTTAAAGGCGTTCACTCTACATTTATGTTTGTCAAACAGTGATTTAAAAACACAAAAATTCATACAGCATTTTTTCAAACACTTTCCAGAGAATTTTTCTTTTCTTTTTTTTCCCTAAATTACATTATGTCTAAGCACAGTGCATAATCCTCATACACAGGTTTACCTAGATTTTTGTGATATATTGGGATAAAAATTTCTGAGAACATTTGTGCCACATTTGTGTCCATCAATGGCTTCTTGGTAGAATTTCAAGAGTACGAAATAGGCCACCTTTGTACTGAAAAACCCTAATAATACTTTGGATTTGGAATCTATGGTGTTCTGAAAACAGCCTTTCATTGGTACATGCTGCTTGTGTTTGACAAGACCTTTACCGAAATCCTGAGGCGGGGATGGTTGCTGACCTTATGGGCAGCATACAAGGATCTCAGCCTGATTCACACACTGCTTCCCTTGTTCAGGTGATGCCTGAAATAGCAAAGAGTTGCTCCTTCTGTCATTTGGATCATGTCAGTTTGCAGTATTCCCATTTACCGGCACACTGCCTTATTTCTGGTGTTTCCAAGCTGGGCTGGCCCTTGAAAGATTTAAACCCAGGCCAGAAGGAAAGAGTGCATATCAATGTGGTCTCATACATTAAAAGCCTCAATTCACCAGTGACCCTCCCTAGAGTTTAGCAAGAACTTGTTGGATTTTGTGCAAACAAATGACAAACCTAGAAGATGCACACAAACCTTTTCCTGATGTGAGAAGAAGCAGCACTGTTGCAAAGCACACAGACTTCAGAATTCATACCCCACCGCAGACCACAGCATGCCACCTATGTACATGAACAGAAACTGATTAATGGGCTGTCACTTTATTTGTTGACTGCTGAATTATTTATACTTATAAAGTGTTTAATAATTTAGAGCTGGTATCTTAACAAATTACAGCTGAAAGTGACAAGGGGAAGGTGGCACAAGAGTCTCACTTGAGATCAATGTCCTTGTTCTCAGGGCACTTTGGAACATGATTTCTGCTGACTGTCATCAGCAAAAAAAGGAAGGGGGAAGTATGTTGATTTGATATTACGTGTTAAATAGAGAGAACTGCATATTTCAGTAATCAAAGGAAAAAAGTTGCTTTAAACCAAAAAGAACATGAAATTACTCTGAAGAAATCTACATTTCCATATGAAATGAAAATCATTGTCTTAAAAAAAAAAAGACTAAATAAAAGCTAATTGCAGTGTTTGTTTTTAAAATTTTGTCTCAAAGCATTTTATCCATCTTTTCTTGCCACAAAGGATTTGGATACATATTGATTTTGACCTGCGTACCACATCTTTGCAAAAAAGCAAAGTCATCTTAATGCGAAGAGGTTATTTTTTACTGTATGAGGATGGAAACAAAATTACCATCTACTGGCTCTATGTGAGTTAAACTTAGGGAGTGCATGAGAAAGAGAGACATAAATTCAGATTTTTTAGCAAAATCCAAATGCTAACCAACAGAAAGGCTGGCTGAGTCAATGCACCTGAAAACAAAATTCTTGTAAAAATCCTCTATGTAGGTAAATAACATTTCACTCCAGGATGGTTTTTCCTTCACAGATATTTTAGTAGGGGAAAAAAAATATTAATGTAAATATCCAAAATAGTAAATTCCATTCTCTAAGAAGGAATTTCCTGGGTATTAGCGCACTCTATTTCCTTTAGATACGATGAGAATGCAGAGTCTAAAAGAATCATATTTTGGTGAAACAAAAATTCTTAACAAAGGCAAAAGGCTCCTGTAACAGAAATAATACCATCGCTGCTGCAAACAAATACATTTTTCAGGGTAAGCTCTCTAGTGATGAGCACAGTTACATCTTGTAACCCCAATTCTATAATGTCCACAATGGAAAAGCAAGCTGTGCTAACCACTGCTGAATTCCAGTATCACTGTATATCCACATGCAAGATACTGTTCACCAGTGCAAGACTGACCTCTGCTTGTATTCAGCTTGCTTCAAGCAAGCACCATATGTCTTTCCATCACAGTAGCACAGGCACTGTGGCCTTGAACAGTATAAATCATATCCAGCTCTATTCCCCCCCAGTATTCTTAGGCGATCAGTGTTTTCTACTTCGGCTCATGCAGCTTGAATCCTATAAGAAATAATGTTACACATGCAGTAGAAACTTGGTTTTGGGGTATTTCCCAGTATTAGCTTCTTCAACAGCAATTGCCTTCTGCCTCTCCCTCTCTCTCTCTCTCTCTCTCTGTGATTTAATTGCTGTTAATCTCCACGAAGACCTTTATATGCACATGCTGCCAGCTGGACCAGGATCAGTAGGTGGCCATTACTGGACGTTTGGGAGCAATGACTTGAATTAAGGCCAGCTGAATCCTACAATCTGTATTTTCATTCTGTCCTCAGATACACGCTCACCCATAGTATTTCTTCTGCAATACAGACGTTTACAAGACTCTAAGCTCCAGCAGCAGACTTCAGTATGAGCAAGATCTAGTCAGCTATTATTCTACTGTTTCTACTAAGAACTTCAGGGTAGAAACCTGCCCAGCTACATAAGGGATCTAAGTCATATCTATACTGCTCTTAAGGAAGTCATCCTAAATTTCCCGTAGAGAGCAAGTGGTGAACTACATTACAAGGCCATTCTGTGTCCACTCCACAAATCTCAAAAGCTGTGTTACCTTAAGGAAGGGCAAGTAACAAACATGGTCCAATTTTCTTTATACCACTGCAAAATTCATTAGGAAATAAAGTTATATAGCAAAATTGGTATTTCATAGAGAGGTCTCCCTATAGTGGTGCTACGTTTTGGCTGAGGAGTGTTCATGGATGACTAAAACTGCTAAAATTTTTTTCTGGTATAGAAATGAAAAATGGATAAAGGGAGCACAATTTTAGCATTAATAGAAAATACTGGCTGAGAATTTCTTGTTTTGTTAAAAATTCTTTATCTTCAGTTGTTGATGTATACTATGTCTTCTGATATATAGTTTCTGGGTTTTCTAATACAAAAATTCTCTGCTCAACTCTTCCCAGAGTACCAGAAACATATAAAAATGGACAGTATTTTTTATGTTTTGATGGGGGGAATATAATATTGAAAAACAAGGATCATTTTTGAAAATGATGAAGAAAAATCAGATTGAGTCCATACTTTTCCAAATGTTTTATACTCAGAAATACACTGTTTCTACTGATCCAAAAAAATATTTATTTCTTTGGTTGAGATTTTCTAGTATTGAGTGTGGACAATCTATAAAAATGTGGAGTTTTCATGAACACATATCTGAATATCTTTCACACTTTGACTAGGAGGCTGTATTTATAATTCCTTCCATATTAAATCTTTTTTTATTTTATTAATTTAAATTATTAAGACTAGAGATGAGAATGAGCTCAATGAACAATATTGCTGCAAGTGTTACAAAAGTGTCCAAGGCACATACAGATGGTCCAGCACATGCTGATGCTCCAAACAGTACAAAATGCAGCATCACATCTCCGAAGGCATATACCAGTAATCCACTCAAGGTCTTCAGCCTGATCTTCAGAATTCCCACTGAGTAAGATCTCTACTTTTTTGAGGGCAGTTTTTTCTACCCTCCCCCACAGCCTAGGATAGTAAATATGACCAGCAGGAAGCCTGGAACTGACAGTATCAATGACAGAGTGAAATCTGAAAGAGCATGGCACAGAGGTTTATTGGTCACAGGAGGTAGTCAGCTATGGCATTCCTTTCCTTTGCAATTCACATGATGCCCTGACACCACTTCCTTGAATATGGTATTCAAAAATACCCCTGAAATCTAAGCATAACAATAACATATCAATTACTTATGCACTCAGGAACACGAACAGGATATTAAAAGGGAATTAGAGAAAATGCAGTCTTTCAGGTAGGTTATTGTTCTCTGGAATGCAAATTCATAAGGAATGTCTGGGATTAGTATCAGCCTAGTAGAAACGAGACCCGGTCAGGAGATGGTACAGAAAGCATCCCAGACTGATGTCTCCCTGTTTCTTTGAAGGCCACATTTCACTTCCCAGTATAGCACTGTGTGTGCATATTCATGAGTAAAAGTCTCAATGACCCCTCAGCTCCATACCACACAACAGAAATTTCAACTACTGTGTGAAAACCTAACCCCAAGGAAGTTAATGGCAAGATCCCTGCTCACTTGTTTGGGAACAGGAATTCACCCGTGATATCTTGTTAGTTCTGGCAGGTTTTCAGGATTCAGCATGCTTTTTGAGATGAATCAGTAAGCACTGTGCTGCTTTCTTACACCGCTTGAAACAGAAATAGTGTTGTACTGTGCAGATTCTATTACCCTTGGCAGCTAATTTTCTCCTTTGTCCACTCAAATGCAACCCTCCATCCCTTACTTTTTTCCTACAATGCATTTTTATAGAACAACATAAAAATTGTTATTAAAAATCAATGCTCTGCTATCATTTATGGTTTATATTCAAGAACTGTAGACATCTTTCTACTCTTGGCCCAGACTTTTTTCATTGTTTCTGGACAGATGTCTTCTGAGACTTCAGAAAGCTCACATAAAACCTAACTTCCATATAATTTCCTGAATTAGTAGTCTTTGTGGACTGATGGGGTTTTTTTTCTGTAAGATGTTTCTCCTGCCAGAACTTCTAGACTACAGCAAAAGTCATTAAAAATTGAAGTGGACAAAGCACTTCAGACTACACAGTCAGTAACAAATCTCTCCTAGCAGAAGGGAGGAGTTGATGACCTAATAGGTTTCTCCCTGTTTTAAACCCTTCAGACTTGTGATACTTCACTTCCCTGACTGGTCCTTGACAAATCTGTCACAGATAATAAAAAAGAATAAATCTTCAGTGACCAATGGCATAACATAGTTCTGCTTATTATATGTTAATAATTACTTTCAAATTATGCTTACTTTAACTTGGAGTGATAGGTGATGTGGCAAAGTGCTCTAAATGAAAAATTTTCATCTTCAGTGTTGGTTATTATAATAAGTAACATTTTTTCCTAAGATGACTTAAACATTCAGATGAACTGAAGAGGCACTTTTTTGCCTTTTGAGGAAGGTCAGGGTCTTTCACTCCATAGAAGTGCAATGGACATACCTGGCTCCTTCCTGCATCTGGACCAAGGAGCTAGGCAATATTAAGGCAATGGCAATGAAAGGTATTTGAGAAAAAATAATTCTCATTCTAGAAAATCTGAGAAATTATTCATATTAATGATAAAAAATTACTCCCTCTAAAAGTTTAAGCCATCAGGTCTGAATTTTTCTTGGAAAAGGTCAGTATTCTTTCAAGTTCACTGAGACTTGACATGAATAACCCTAGTGATCCCATCTCCAGGCAAAATCCAGATGCTCCAACATAGTAGTCATATTTGCTCTTGTGTATTTTCATTTGAGGTCTGAAATGAAAAGTTCTACCAAATCAGCAATCAGTGAAGTCCCCAAAACCTGAGCAATCCATGAACAGAGGATTATATGAACTCATATGAGATATTGGGCTCCTGCTCTGTAACACTAAGAAGTCATGCTGCTTAGGTACTATGCTCTCTGCTAGCTCTTGCTCTCTCTCCATCACTTATAAAATGACTTTCTTTCATGATACAGAAATCATGATTAGACTGCTCCAGCTAAGGAAATTATGGCACCTAGACATCATCTGATGAGGGTGCCACACACACAAGGGCCAATCCAAGATTCCTTTTAGGACATAATTAGTATTTGAGCATATAGTCAGGATTTGGCTCTGGATTGCAGCTACAGAACTGATCTGTGAGAGCTTAATGAATGCAGGCATTTGAGTTCCTGCACATCTCTATCAAAAGCTGAGCACAAAAAATCCAGCTAAAATTATGTAACAACCATGGTAGGAAGGATTTCTTTTCTCTCTTCTTTGAAGCTAGAAAAAAACAGACACTATATAGTACAGAGAGTGACTACAGTAATTAGCCTTTTTTCCCTGAATGCTATAGTAAACACTTTCAGAGTAAAACTCAATGCATAATCACTGCTGATCTAAAAATGACAGCTGTTCTGGAGAAGACCAATGTACACACCAGCCCCTCCTGTAAACTATTCCGCTTCCTTTAGTTATGTTAAGGGTTTCTTTTTCCAAACTGAGTATGACTCAGTTCTTTTATGTGTGTTTCTTTTGATTTGTAGCTATATCTAGATAGACCTTTTACTCTATCACTTTCAGTATAACAGTAAGTGGACAATTCAGTCCAGCAGCTAAGAGATCGTTGACACAAATGTCCAGGAGAAGGTACAAAGCAGGACACTCAAAGTTCTGTCATATTATATCAACACTGTTGCCAAAATGTTTTTCACGGATTAAAAAGCTTTTTCAATATTATAGTAAATAACAGGTACCTCACATGGCTCCAATTGGGAACAGAAGGATAATTGTCTATGATATTACTTTAAAAAGTCAGAAGGTTTCACTATGATTCTATATAGCAAAGAAACATCAGAAGAAGGAGGTAGGAAGGGCTTACTGCTCATCAAAAAGCCTAGAGTTTAGTCATTGAAGCATTTTCCTATTTATACTAATAGAAAAAGGATTAAAAAGAAGGTAAAGGAACAACAACTGACCAAAGCTGTAGGCATTTCAGAACAGACATTGTAGTATGAAGACAGTATGAAAGCTGAAGGAGACTTGCATTTTTTCATCACTCCATTTCTATTGCTGGGCAACAGTTGTGAGGAGAAAAAAGTTCTATATTTTCCTCAAAATATCCTCCCTGGAATGTCAGGAATTGTCAACACCGACGCAAAAGGAAACAATGGCTGATCCCATGGTTCTGCAGTCATCCTCTTGCAGGCTTCCCTCAGCAAAACAAACCCTTCAGGTCACACAGTCCTTGGGGGCCATGCATTAAAATAATCCAGTTATATTCACAGTCTCTATTTGTCCCTCCCAGACACCTTTGTAGTGGCATCAGCATCCACCTCAGAGGAGACCATTTTCTCATTCTTATCCCAGCTGGAGAATAAGCTCTGCATTGGAGGTTATCAAGGGGAGAGACAGTTAAAGGACGAAAAACAGCAGCAATAAAGTAACCTTACCATGAAGGCATGGGGAATACCCTAAAAAACATGTAGGCTGACATTTATTTGGTATACTTAGTTTTGTCTATGGGCAGATTGCCACAAAGGGGAAAAAAAAAAGGAGGGGCAAAAGAAAACCTATACTTTATTTATTATTTAAATAAACAGTTTTATGCTGCTTCCATTTTGTGCTCAGTTTTATAACAATATGAGTCCATTTCCCCATCATTCCTTAATATCTATATTGTTTAAGACTTTATATACTGTATGATTAGTTGGCATTGGTACCGTTCAATCTGTACTAATCTGTATGCATTTATATTGTGTGAGCAGTTCTCTAATTGGTTTTCATCCAAGTAATCCCACAGAGAATAAGGTTACATGCTGAAAAGGGCTGAGGTGAGAGAGTGGTTAAAAGGGGAGTGCAAACTCTTTTCCCATCCTTATTAAGAATGCTTTACACATCTGCATTTTCTAAAAACATTTCTAAACTCCCTCTATGTGAATAAGCATAAAGTCTTTTCCACAGGATAGAAACACACAGAGAGAAAATGAATTTGTTTCAGAGAACCCCACCCATATCTGCTTTATTTCTCCCATGTTGCTGTATTTATTGGTCAGCTAAGGCTGTGAAAAGTAAATGCTACAGTTTAAAAATGTGGAAAAATTAAAACCAAAACAAATCCAGAACAGAATCTGCCTCTTGGAAGAAAATACAAAATTAAGTTTAAGTGAACAGAGTGGAGATGAAAGATCTTTTCCTAAAGGGGTAATAGAATTGCAAAAAAAGAATAAAGCAATAAAAAAGCCTAAAAGTGACCCAGCATTTTGAAACTTAGCCACTTAAATCCGTATTTAGCTGACTTGTGTAACAACAGCCCAAATTTCAAATACTCTTCACACCAAAATTTCTGAAGCATTTTGACATGTGCTGCAGGTACTCCAGGTATTAATTTTGTAAAGGCTGATGACAGCACTTGAATTTTAAGAAAATATATATTCAATCATTTCATTTAATTGTGCAATAATTACATACTTTTATATTTCTGGCTGCAAGGAGATTGGTTTCATTGAGTTTTTTAAAAGGTTTTATATTATTGGTCACACACAACCTAGGAAACAAAAAAAAGTTGTGGAAAAAAATTATGTATGAGTCACTCTCCTTTTCCTTACACATAAAAAAATTCTTCGTTTTCTTCATAGAATTTCACATTGAAATTTATAAGTACCTGTATATGATCACTGTCTTTGTCAACTCCAAAATTAGAATTTTTTTGTCACTCAGATCAAGTTTTAGCTTTGATTACACTTTTTTCTTCTTTCCTTAAAAAACAAACAAAAACTCACTTAAATCAACATACTGAAAACTTTATGTAAACCACACTTTTTATACATGCCTATGCCCACATTCTGAACAGGCATTAGAATATTTATTTTAAAAACACAGGGCTTGCTTACCATATTCACAACTTTCAATGGCTGGATTTTAGAGGAGCCTTTTTGAAACGAAAGTCTCCTGCTACTATACATTCTTGCCAGTGAGAAAATGCAATTTCACTACATACGGCTAAACAAAACTCTTTTTTACTGCTTAAGAAAAAGATATTCTCAAGTGTTTTTCCTGGATTTCAAAATGGAATAAAAGATGAACTCCTAGATTTTACTCAGAGCTATGTAGGTGACAATTTTTCTTCAATTAGTTATCATCCTGTCTGTGCCATGAGTATTAGCCTGGACTTTAAAGAAAGATAGCTGTCCCACTAAACTTAACAATGATTTACACCGAAGGACAAGGTAAGCCTGCTCTTTCCCTCCCCCACCTATGAATGCCACCATGCTTCATTTCTGCATTATCTTCTGGTAACCATCTCCGGAATATTCTTAAAAGCTGCTAACATGATACATTAGAATTCAGGCATGTGACAGATACAAAATTAAAGTTGACCTTCTCTGTCAGAAAAAATAAACAGTAACCATTAGCAGCTTTGTACCTCTGCATTTAACTCCCTATTTTCTGCCTCCCTAGTTTGGGTCCATTAACTGACTGGTGCAAAAAAGATCCCCGGCAACACTGACTCCCTGTGGATATATTACAGTCTCTGAATATTACACTTGACTATAACCTTTCCTCCAAAGCTTAATTTTATATTTTAAATAATTCACTCTTGACTTGGTCACACAACAATATTGTAGACCAGAGTCACCAAAATTCTGTAAAAACTTCTTGTATCTGCATGTCTGTCAACAACCTACAGTTTGCACTAGGAGCCATTAAGAATTCATAGTGACAATTGATTTTATTAGTCACTCCAATTTTTTTTGCTCTGCCTTATCAGTTATAGTAAGAACATCCTTTAAGTCACACGAAAATATATTTTAAATATTATTTTATGGGGAAAGTATCCATTAAAATCACTAGACTTCCAAAAGTTATTTCTTGTTGTTGAATAGAGCAGATAGAAAATTTCACGTCTACAAAACTTTTAAAACTTCAGGAACCTTCAGAGTAAATAAGCTAAATGATTGTCTTATTAAATCTGATGGAAATAAATTTGATGGATTCCAGCACCGGATAACACAAAAACACCTGCTAGGCAGAATTAAATGGAGAATTTATACAAACAGAAAAGTGATTTTGAAAACATTGGTGGTGCAATTCTGTCATGAACTTTGAAAAACATGCAGAGTAAGACAGCACCCTTGCATTGATTTTGACCATCTTCCAAGCACTGCAGTATGATTTCGGGGAGTCCCAATAAAAGCACATCCTGAGCCCCACTATGTCTTGTAAATGTATTCCCACCTCCATTTTCTTTCAACAGCTACAGTATTTTTCTCTAGCTGTCTACTGGGATTTCCCCCATATTTTTTTGTTTTTTCTCTTGTCTCACCTCTCTTTGGAAGGAGAAACCCACCACACTAACTGTTAGGATACAGTCTATATTAAATTTGTGGCCAAACAGGGCTTATCATCTTTCCTAACAATAAAATATATATACCCCAAAATCAAAAATTCTCTTCTCCTTTAACCTAGGAAAAGAGAAATTTTATAATTCTCTTTCCATCTGTGCTGTGGTGCATGCCATTTCTCTTTACATTTTTGTAAAGATAAAATTTTGATATTTTCCTGTAAATTTCATATTTGTTCTCTGGAGTGACAATATTTAAAACTTTCTTCTGTTTTTCAATGCACACACAAATTTTAAAAAAGTAAGCTCCAACACACCCTTTTTATTAATGGTTGCAGGCTGCTTTGTCTTTATATAAAAGATAACATATAAAGAACATTTGAAAGTTTTCAAATAAACCCACAATTTCAATGTGAAAAATGTCACTGTACTGTCCCAAGTTTGTAATCATCCTGGTATCCTATAGGATGGGCTTCTAACTACTTCTTAGCATCCCAGTTTGTAATGTTTTATCTGACTGATTAGATACCAAACCACCTTCAGAAGGCTGGTGCAGAACAGATGTAGCAAAAAAAAAGAATTTGTTTCTGCCAAAAACCTCATAAGCTCAAGGGCTGTTTAACTTAGCTCAGTCACTTAGTTTATTTTGCATTAGAGGAACTTCTCATTTAATTTACCAGTCTATAATAGGTAACTTTTTCAATATGAAGCTAAAGGTCACTATTATATGTAAGGAAAATTAAGCCAATGTTCTTGGTTGCCTTACAGTTCTCCTAGTTCAACTACTCCAATAAATGAACATGTACAACAAGCCGAAGGGCTTTTTATTACAAATTTAATTCATTTCTCTAGACAACTGTGAAATTTGCCATTGACATTAGTCATTACCCCAAGGCGAACTAAAAGATGATCTCAGTTAATAAATGATCCTTAACAAGGAACGCTCCTATCTTCTGTGATATTGGCACAGGCACATTTTATTAATGCAGGACTAGCTTCCTGCCAGAACACTAGCATTCATGACTATTTGGTGTGCTTGTTTCCTCTTCCTGCTCCTGATATTAATAATTATGCAACGGGATAATTAGCAACACAAAGAGACAGTACTATGTGCTTGCAGCTAGATTTTCAGCACGTTAACCTTCTGGGAAATAAAGAACAGAAGCAAAGAGTCTAGCCAAATAACCAATGCAGGTTGATTTCACAGTGTGTAAAAGGCTAATTATCTGTGAAAAGTCTGACCTCAAGTAACAAAATTACACAAATGTGCAGGCATTTTATCTTAAATAAAACTCAGATGCACTAGTTCATAATGTGAAGAGTCATGGTTAATAACTGTCTTCCAGAACTATTTATCTCTATATATGTTTATAAAAATAAAAATAAATCCAAGAGAGACATAACAGTCTCCTATAAAATGTTAACCAGTTACTCAAATAACAGCAAAGGTAGGGTAAAATAGACTCTCGCCATCCTTCAACCATTGCAATGCTAAAAAATATAAAATAAAATTTAAAAATATGCAATATATGACAGAAGTAGGTTAAGTGCATTTTGTTTACTGGAGACAGGCTACAATAAAAAGCAGAAAATATTACTACTTCTTTACAGATACCATGTGTAATTCATTCTGATATAAGAATATTTATCCACTAGCAGTAATAACAAACCACAATTTTTGTCATGAAAAAAATAAATTGTATTTGCAAAAAGCAAACACATTACGGAGTGTGTAAAAATGCAATATTCCCATTTTCTAGTCAGAGTTCCAATTTATTGAAGTAACAGAGCAGAAAATGCACTGACAGCTGTTACATTTTATTGCGAATTAGTATATACGTTTTATATCCAGTGAGCAAATGCATGATACATTGTATTCCAGTAATTGCCACTGGCTTTCCAAATGGAAACTGAATGATCTTAGTGCAATTACACTCAGGAGAGTAAGTGTAACAAGCTACAGTTCTACATTATAGCTCTTTAACAATACCAAGAATTTTACTCTGTTTTAAAAAATAAAATAAGAAGGTCAACTGTATATATAAACCAAGAAATATATATTTATCCATCTACAGATGATGAAATGAGATTTTCTGCTATTCTGGCTTAGATTTGGTTACATATAACACAGACCTTATGTTTCAAAAAGTTTGTAAGAATGATACTTAAGTTTTCTACTAGTTTAGACATTTCTTCAACATCAATAGTTTGCGGGGGGGGGGGGGGGAAGGGAAGAGGGGAATGGACAGAATGGTTGGAAACTTTGAACACATAAAATCAAAACTTTTCATTTCACATAGGAAATAGATGATTGTTATTCCTAGACTACACCAAAATTTTCCAGCATCCTTGCATAGAAAATTAAACATTTTCCTTGAAAGATTAACACATTACCTTCAGACGTAACATTTAAAATGTTTATTACCGTAGGCTTTTTTCCCTCCCCCAGTTATCACCTGAGATAGTAACCCTCCTAAGATAGCCCATGTGCTGAGCAGTTAATATTTCAAATGCATTAAGGGAAGTGGGGGCATGAGGGAAAAACATTTTATTTTTATTTTTTTACTAACCTTAGTAACATATTTTAAACCATTTCGTTGGGCAACCAGTCTGGTGACAGCCTCTGCACCTTCAAGCTGTAGCTGGAGCGCTCAGTAAAGCCGGCAGTCTCCTCCCCTCTAGTGGCTACCAGCTCTCTTTGCAGCAAACAGGGGAAGAGAAAGGCCTTTACAGGACCACCTCAGGGCCATTTGTGTCATTTTTCTAAGCTTACAAGGAGACAAAAAAAAAAAAAAAAAAAAAAAAAAAAACCAAAACCAAAAAACCAACCAAAAAGTCCCCTGCAACAAAAATCCCTTACAAGCCCACAACAAAATACGGCAGAGCAGCCAGTCTATCACCGCAGCAAATAAAATTTATCAGTCATTTAAAACAATATGTTAGTAGTGACTATGACTTAATCAACACCAACCTGCTGACATAGATTTGCAATTTGAGCAGGTTATTAGTGATCGAATTAACAACATGTCACAACTTGTATCTGATTTATTAAAGGAAGCTGACTAATTCAACAGAGCTATAAACAACATGCATGGAAATATTTTTCAGGCATGCTGACTACTGTTGAACAGTCAATGGAAAAGCAGAATAAGAAACCATCTCTCTGATTTTGCCTTTTCTTTTGCAGGGGCTTATAGACTATTGCATACTGGTGTTACTGTGAAACATGGGGATCTATGTAATAAAACTTTACCCTGGGAGGGGTCAGAACCTATGCAAAAAAAAAAAAAAAATTCACTCCTGTTACATCATGTAAAAGAACTCAATGGAAGGACTTGGCACAGGGAAGCCATGAGAAAATACAGGATCTTGGGACACGCTGTGATCTCAGCAATAGAGTTGCCTAATCACTGCAATTTTTTTTTCTTTTTTTTTTTTTTTTTTTTGCTTTACAGTTCTCATGATGAAGGCTTTTAAGAGGGCATGATGAACACTGAAAGTGAGGTAGCATGGTTTTCTGGATATACCTCTTCCTAAGCATGTGGGATAGCACAGGAGAAAGCATAATTACCCTATGTAGTCCATAAGTAGCCAGCACTTGATGTACTTTTGCAGGCATGGGCTAACATTGAACCAAATGTACAAGGTAGTTTATATAATGCATGGATTTAAAATTATTTTTCTTTTTCAAAATTTGTTTGTGAACAGGGCTTGCTTCAAATCCCACTGTTTGCTAACGGGTCAGGCACATGCATGTCCATCAATATAAAACTAAGACCTTTCACAGTTTTAGACAAAAAAAATATTTTAGAGGAGCACTGTAAACACAGCTAAGAAAGATCTGTACAGATTAGCCTTGATAGTGTATCCAAGTCCAAGGGTAACCTGACCAGGTTTTCTTTTGCACCCACTTTTAATTCTGAAACAATTAGTTACAGCCCAACTAGAGGCTTGAGAGCATTTTCATGAGAAACAAGAATTTAACATAAATCCACATAACCAAGGAAATTCAGAACTGAGGCTGTCAATTCTTAGGCCCAATAGAACACATAAAGGGGCTTGTTAATGCTGAACTAATTGGCATTCTTGGCTTGACAGTCTCAGCAGAGAGACCAAGGAGTGAATAAGCATGGAGACTAAACTACCCTCTCACTCACAGGTGGTCCCTCTAGGTTAAGACTAAAGCACATTTGGAGATGAAGAAATGAAGAGAAAAATGTACACCAAAGGTACTGTTTAATTTGTGAACAAGAGACTTTAGCCTGCACTGAAGGCAATGCAACCAGTTCTTAACCAATGTCTACTCTTGCTGCTTCAATTTAGCTTGTAAATAAGCAAAGATTTTGATTTCCTTTTAACAATTATGTTTCATAATTAGGGGGAGAGGCTGATACCCTCCAGTCATTTCCATCACCATGTTGACTTCTATGAAAAGATACGAAAATCCTTACCTGAAAAGCTCTGTTCTCTACAAACTAACAAGTATAATCACATTATTTTCAGACGTACTTAAAGGAAGGACTTAACCTTTACTTCCTTGACATTACTTAATACAGGCCAGGGAGTAAGTGTACCTGCAGTCTTAGCCCCCTGATACACACAACAGATCACTCTCCAGATCCCATGTAAAAGTAACTATTTCTTTGGCATTCATTGGGAGGTAAGGATATGGGCTTATATCGTACTTGAAGATATGTCTAGTACTCAATGAGCTTCAAAAAGTTACTGGTGAATTGTTACATCTAGAAGGGAGCAATAAGGGAGTAACACTATTTTTGCTTCATATACATTAGTGGTGAGCAGTTCTCCATAGGACAGTGTAAAAAGTCTCCTATCTTTCCCACTGAAAATGTTAGATTAAAAAAGAGAGATATCAAAAATCAGATGCACAATATTAATACTGAGAGTAATTAATCACTGGAGTAAATTACTGAGAGGCATAGTTGATTCCCTTTCAGTCTAAGTCTTTACTGGATAGCTTTTTAAAAGGTACATTCTAGTTCAGCTGCAAGTTATAAGGATCAATGCAGAAATTATAAGATGAAGTTCAATGACTATGTAATACAGGAGGTAAAACTAAAATATTATCACGCATATTTTTGAACAGAAAATGTAATAATTTATTATTTTTAGCCCATATGAAAAAAAAAAAATAAAAGGATGTATCAAAAAAAAAAAAAAAAAAAAAAGAAGGAAAAAGGAAAAGTAAAAAGTTGGGAAAGAATGACCCGTCTTAACAAAATAGTTATGCAACTGATGCAATATCAATGGTAATTAATATGGAGATCTTGATACTATGCATTTTAAAAGTGACTATTTAAAAATAACATATTTATTACACTCCAGATTTTTTCGCTTGCCAGATTTTCCTGCCTTGGCTAAAGTACTCTCAGTGCAGTGATGAAAAGTGGTTACAGAGACAGTCCCAGTTCCTGCATCCTCCTTGAGACTGTTCATCACAGTGCTGTTTGAGCAACATCAGGACTGGCTTAAGTTGTGCTAGCTGGCAAGTATGACCCATGGCTGTTGTGCTGGCTGATGAATAGTGAGGCCAAAACAAGATCCATAGACATCTACACTCACTCCTCTTGCAGTCCCCAAAGCATATTTCCCAAAAAAGCCTGGAGAGACAGAGGAAAAGTAGAAGGAGGAGTAGCAAAGAGTCATTGTCATCAGAATCACATCTCCTTATTGCAGCTAAAATAATGTATCTAAAATTAAATTCTTTAATTCTTACTACCAATAGACTTTAAAATAAAAGATAAAGACAGGATCTTCTCACAGGACAGAATTCTTCTTACAAATGAGTAGAATTTAAAAGAAGTTATTATACTGTGACACTTATAAATATCAACACAATCTGTCTTGTGGAAAGTAAACTAAAACCTTTGTAATTCTTCCTTTTCAGAAGAACTTAAGCTCCTCAAAACAGGAAAATAAAAGCAAATCTAATTTCCTGAGACAAACCAACCAATTCTAATGCTATTATTTTATAATTATGATCATAATTTTCAAAGCTTTTCTGGTCTTTTAGTGAGAAATCTTCAAAAAAACCATAAACTAACTGAATCCTCCAGTATTAAAAATTAGAAGTCACAGATTTGGCCACCATCGTTCCTTACCTTTTCTATGATTGTTTAATATGAAAAATGAGATATGATGTTCAGATCTCCACCATGCTCTCTGTATATGTCTGCCACTGTGATTTTTTCTCAATGATAGTTACCCTTTGCAGAAAGATTTGAACTAGAATTTCTGATAAAATTCGAAAATTTGGTAGCATTTTTAATAATCTAAACAAACTGCATACTCTAGTTATCAGCTGTTCAGGAAAATCTAAATGCTGAGCAGCTTGTTCACATTGTTTTGTTTTCCTAAAAAACTGAGTAAATGTTCTAATAAAGGAAGAGTCATTAGAGACAGATCTTTAATGATTCAAAATCAATCCATACACAGCCTTATTTTTGGGGTCATTTGAACTCAGCAACCTACATCTGTAGTTTTACAGACTCAAGATCTAAACTTTCTAATACCAGATTTTCTGGTTTACAGTTTCTGACTGTTATGTGTGTGAGAGTGGCACACAACTTTTAGCACTTTTACCCTGTGAGTAACAATTTTATCTCAAGACTCAATAATTTTCACCCAGAAGAAAAAATAATAATGTAGAAATAAGATGCTAAATGTTGCTCACCACTGCCTCTTTGTTCTGCACATCAAACTAAATTCTACTTCCACTGTCCTTGGGAGATAAAGGGCTTAATCATATCAGGAATACCTTGGCTGATGCACACTGATTTCAGCTGAAAGCACCACATGGGATCTGATGAAGGAAATGTAGCCTGGTAACTACTGAAACCTTGTTGTCCTACCTTAACAGATATGCCATCATATCCCACCTGATGCTTTTTTTGGGATTTCCCTCATTCCTCTCTGCTTACAATAATGGATGG
This sequence comes from Acrocephalus scirpaceus scirpaceus, assembly GCA_910950805.1. Taxonomy (NCBI): domain Eukaryota; kingdom Metazoa; phylum Chordata; class Aves; order Passeriformes; family Sylviidae; genus Acrocephalus; species Acrocephalus scirpaceus. The sequence goes on along the minus strand of OU383774.1, from coordinate 88,464,982 downwards.
TATTCCACAGTTACTAAGAAATAGTGCAAACAGGGAGGAAAAAATTAGTGGAAAAGACACTCATAGTGAACTTTCAGATGAAATCAGACAGTCTAAGATTGTGTTCTCATATCATCTGGCATGGCTAGAGATAATAATGTTTTTTTCACATCCAGCCACTGATTGGAACAGCAACAGAATCATGATGAAATTAAAACCAAAAAGTAAATTATGAATTACGTGAAGAAGTTATATATTTTAATTAATTTTAAATATGTCAGCTATTTAATCTAAGGAACTTGTCTGTCTGAGAAACTAAGGAGCCAAACAGATGTGTTTGTTGTGCATGATGTCCTTTAGTGCTCCCTGAAATATCTTTCTAGATATGAGTCTTACTCTTCAGAAGACCAACTGGTCAACAGGCAATGCACACCCAGCAGCAGCAGCAACAGAAAAGAGCAGATCAATTTTCAGCCACTCAGTAAGCCATATTATAAATCAGTAGAAATGGAGACTGCTTACTGATATTGTATTTGCCTGAGCAGAGACTTAAGGATGTTCTGCATTTTTAACAATACACACAAAGCAATGGATCAAGTTGTAGTTATTTCTCATGGGCAAAAGAGGAACATATTTAAGATTTTTCTGCAGATGAATGCAGAGGAGGCCAAGAAAAATATAATATAGCCCTACAGATGCATAGTAAGTAATTCTTTTTCCCATATTGCAGTATCATATGCAAGGGAACACATTTGCTCCAGGATTGCCAGTTCACAGAAGGATCAACGCACAGACAGGTTTGTAGAACCCCGTGTGAACCGACAGAGCTTTCCAAATTCGGGGCAGATGAAAGGGAGCAAACGATCTGTGCAGTGCCAAATTGTATATGATGCTATAGATAGCTGATCAATGCCAGCCATGTAGCAGACCCTTGCTCTGACAATCTGAAGGTCTGCTCAGGTGACTACAAACAGTAGAAGCAAAGAGAGAACACACGGAGCACAGCGTGGGCGTTATAACTAGAGTGCTGTAAATTAGAAAGGCACACATTTGTAATTGGCATTGCTGACAAAGAAGTGGCACTAAAGTTACAGATGGAGTCAGAGCTGATGCTGGAACAAGCAGCCTAAATAGCTTGTCACTCTGAGCTCATTAAGAAGTAAAATGCAGATCAGGGAACAGCTAAGCAGCTGGGTCAGGTTGTTCATTGGCTAATTTAGTCTAAACAAGAAAGAGGGAAGGCATGAAACATGTTCTGGAATAGTGTAAAAGAAAGCAAGGAACCAGAAGGGTAGGGGTGGCCAACCACTTGCTGCAAGCTGAAACACAGCTTAAGAGAAAACACCAAAGCCAAAGGAAAAAAAAAAACCTTGAAAAAACAAACCTCCAAACTTAAATCAACCTTCGCCTTCTCTTCCTTTTTTTTTTTTTTACTATTTCACTAAATAAACAAAATGTAAAAAATTGGGGTTTCAGCTGTCTCAAAAAATCATTGGAATCCAAGAATCAAGTAATCAGCAACACACATGCCAGTCAAGCATACAGCTATCCACGGCTGAAGACCGACACTGACATATTCATACATATGTATGAGCGTCAGTATTTGCATGTCAGAGCTAAGCATGTAACAATGCAGGTACTTGGGTTAGAAAATTTGGCAAAAACCCCTCTCTCTTCTCAGAACTGAAGCCAGAGCTGCCACCGTTGCAGTCAGAAGGCTTGACGGAAAGGCAGCTCAGCACCCTCTTCTCCCCAAATTATGAACCACCCGCTCACCTTCTAAAAAACGAGGTTTGCAATCAGGATCTCTCAACAAGCACACTTGAACTGAGGACTCTGCAAGCTGAAATTCCTGCCAGAAAACCTCCAGGGACGCACCTAGGCTGGGCATTTACTACAGATCCCCTGCCAGCTTTGCCTTCCTTGTTGTAGTTCCATTTTGTAGGCACTCCTTTTTCTGAAAGGGCTGCATGGAATCAGCGTGCAACAGAGAGGCAGGCTGGTACAGCAACGTTAACTAACTCTTCTTTGTAATTAAAGGCGTAAAATCTGCTCCACACACAATCTTTATTTAGGTAAATTTCATGGCCGATAATCAGATCTTCTATGAAAGAGAAAGAAACAAATGAGCTAGAAATTCGTGATCTGTCATATTTAGAAGAAATCATCAGTCAACGCCAAGATGATTTTTATGCATGGGCATGTAGGTATGGGGATTGAAAGGGACTCTTCTATGATATTTACACCTTCTGTGATCCATTATCCTTCCTCCAAAATAAGTTTTATGAAAGGTTATGGCTTTTAAGAAATATTATGTACTATGATTTGGCCAAGCAAAGGAGAGGAGGTGAAGTCGCCAGAACCCCTGTCTGCATATCATATTCTGGCTTCCTGCAGAGCTCCCAGAGTCCCTAGCTGTTGCAGAACATACATTAAAAACTCAGGACAAACCCCAAAATTATCTATAAAAGTGTCATCATCCTGGGAAGTTGTTGTGAAACAACAGCCTGTACAAAAGTTTCGTACTCCAGGTCCTCTTTCTCGAGATTTCATTGTCCTCTCTAACATTACCAATCTCCCTGACATTTTCCACTTCATTTTCCACCCCTTTGTTTGATCTACTGTGAATAGATTTGTCAGTGCTGCTAGAAAGGAAGTTGATTTTTAGATTTAACAAAAAAAGAAGCTAAAAGTTGAGAGCTTTCTCTGTGAGGGAACTGTTATAATGTCCTATTATCCCTGCAGGGATGGAGAGAAATTCTTGTAAATGTTACTTATTTAACAGAATATTCTTAAACAACGTATCAAGCTACTTAGTAAAATCACATGAACAAATCATAAGAGACTGGTGAATTGAAATGATTAAGGCTCGTTTAATTTTTTGAAACCAGGACATTTCCCCAACATCATAATATGGATTTGGGTTACAGAATCTTGAAATAACTGCTGGAAAAATTTTCTGTCTTGTCTACTGATGTCGTAGAGTTAGCAGATAAAAATTTAACACACTGAGTAGGACATATCTCTTATTTTCCATTTTTTTTTTCTGTTTTATTTTTCAGATAATTATTTTATCTCTTAAAATAAATTTCTCTTTGTAATGTGTTTATTGAAATAATTATTTTGATATTTCAAATTGCCATTGTTCTCCAGACAAACACTTTGCACAGTAAGTTTTATCAGAGTCTATGTCCCTTTCAAGACATATAGAGAATATTATCATTTAATTATTCATCTTATTCCTTTTAGTACAGTGTTACAGACTAAAAAAAAAGAAGACCTGATAAATTTCTATAGATTCTAAAAAAGGCAAGAGGAGGATGATACATCTCATTTATGGCAGCAGAATGAATCTATCTCAATAGTTATTGCAAAAAGAGTTTCCTTGGACAAGTAGCTCGACTACAAACAGCACAGAGTGATTGAGACTGCATACAGTTCATGTCCTTAAGCTACAGTGTCGTGCTGCCAGCTAGACAGAATGATTTGGTAGATAGAACACAAGACTGAATACTAGTAACCCTCAACTCTATCCTTTTCCTGATACACGCTCTAGATGAAATTCTCCAATCCTAAAGACAAAGATCCTTAAGGATATCAATGATTAAAAGAAGCATTTTTATTATTGATCAGAATGTCATATGCGTAGTTCATTCCTCCTTTAGTCACCCACTTCTCCAAAAATGTCTCCTTAAGTTATTGGGCGCTTAAAAAATTGAAGCCAGTTTAAACAGAGATGTTAAGTCTTCCTCTTCTCGCAGAAGCCTTGCAACTAGTTAATATCTGTGGCATGTTTGGAGACAACAAAATGGAAAGTGCTCCAGAAATTCAGGTTATTGTTGGTATTATGAACAGATATAATTTGCATTTTCTTCAGCATTATTCTCTTTTTGTGTTATTTTTTCATATTTATGACTTTTGTGTATTTATATGCTTCAAAAATTAATAAAAAAGTTTATTAAAGAAATGACAGTGCTATAATTACTCCAATTGGAAAATCAGTACAACTTCACAGACAACAAAGCAATATGTTGAATTTATGAACCTTGCCTCACTTATTTACATTTAGCATACTTAAAATATTTGAACCATTTAGTTGATGGATTGGAAACACATTACATTAATTAAACCTATCTTACAAGTATCCTTTTCAGAGTTTATATACTTCTTATATTGGTTGTACTTAGAAGAATATATGTGTTCTGGAAAAAGCTTGCATGGTATCACACTTAAGTTCAGCAGTATTTCCAATTTCAGTAACATCTCAGTCTTTCAAATAGGTCTGAACTGTACTGAAAAGTTTTACTCTTTGCTATGACAAGGGTGCTATTTTTCATTTTCTAGTTTAACTTAAAATCTGCAATGACTCTTCCTTCAATCTTTTTGCCTAGTGATTTCTACATTAGAAGCAGAATTTAAGAAGGAAATTTTTGCTAATATAACTATTTTTCTTCTCAGCCTGTGGAGCTTAAGATACTAAAGATAACTAAGCTCTACCTTGCACTGGGTACCTAATTTCTGAGTTTGGAAGTTCTTTCTTATTAATGTCTTTGACCTTCCCTTGGTGCCCCTTGAGAGGTCTGGGCTGATAGCATTGTACCAAATATCTTGAGCTTTCCTCTGCTGTGTCTCATGAAACAAGGTCTAAACAAGTCATCTGTGAATGATGAAAATTATGACTTTGAGCAAAGAACCTTTAAGTCATGAATTTTGCACCAACACTAGAGGCTGAGATTGATGCAGTCACTAAAGATGGGTTCAGGTTCACGACAATGTAAACAGTGATTTTGTTGCTGTCTTTTCCAAAGTTTCCATAGCTTGCTGACAGTATTAATGGGCAGTCAGACATCCTGGCAGTTTAATACTGAATACTTTGGTTTCAATTTCCTGAAATCACGTTTTTTCTGTGGTTGTAGCCCACATCGAGAAAAAAAATTCCCTATCTGGATCTATCCTCAAAGATGAGGCCTTCAAATTTCAGTGTATCCCAGGCATGAATCTGGCTCATAGCTGTCCCATTTATTACTACAGAAAGAGTACAACAATGTAATGGAATTAATCTTTAACAGAATTAAATGTTTGTGAATGACTTGACTTTATTTTGCACAAAGACACCAAAGGAAATCTATCTCAATAGATCATGTTAACCTACAAATCTATGATGCTAGATCAGTTTCAAGCTAGAAAACCAAGATGAAATCTGTACATTCCTAATCAGAGAAATTATATCTGGCAGTTCAATTATATGTGCAATTACTCATACTTCAATCATAGGAGATACAAAAATTTAGTGTTTCATGCTAACTCTGTAAAAAGGAAATACATATTTATGAAAAAAAGTATTTTTATCTTTAATTTTTTGTTTAAGTTACTTCTTCAGGGATAAAATCCTAAACTACATTGTGAGAAAAAAACTTGCACATACCTCTGACTCCATCATCTGAACACAATTCTCAGTACTCCAGTGCTGTGTTTTTACTAATGTGGGGGGGTTTTGTTGCATGTTGATGCAATGACTAGTAGGTCCTGTAAGTAATGATGTTTGGGAAATGTATATATATTCAGAGAAATATATGCTAAAATTTGTTATGGAAGAAGAAAAGTTCTTTCTGTTTTCCCTAGCATCAAAGTAATTTAAGTAATTCTTTCCTCACATCTGGCCAAAAGCTTCCACAGTAGGAAGCTGAAGAAAGGAAGTCCGCCTATGCTGAGGCCCCTCCAAACCCCATGATTAAATACCATCGGTTTGTCCATTCCCCACTGAGATAATAGTTGTCTCCTACTACAAGGAATAGCAGTCTCAGCCATGAAGGTTATGGTTCAAATACTTGTTAGAGCACAGAATGGAGGGTTGTCACAACATATAAAAATACATTTCAGTTTCCTCCTTTCTTCAAAAGTCAGATGGCAAAAATCAAACATTTAAAGTTAGAAAACCCCAAATAAAGAATCCTGAAATATGTGATGGCTTATGAATAATTGTGTTCTGTTTTCCAGTGGGGATCCTAATTCATTCAGTACACATGACAAATAGGTAAGGGGGTATACACAATAATTTTAAGGGTATGTCTATACTGAACACTATTGCACTGTGAAAAGATACCCAGCTGGCTCCAAAACTGGAAACAATCACAATGTGAAAAGTGAAGTGACCTAATTAGTCCCAGTGCAAATACCATGCTCACGTCACTATACAGCTTCTTATACATGAGCTAGTATACCTGTGTGGCATAGCAGTGTGGCACACACATATCCTCTCTTTTGGGACTAACTTGAATAAACTTATGTGAAGTGTGTGTGAATGTGCCCTACATTTCTCAGTTATCCCAAGTTCTTAATTATATTCAAGTGCCTTGCTATCGGAACTCAACATTTTTAAAGAAGAGTTTATCAGTAGGTAATTAATATATCTTTATCTGTAGGTAATTAATATAGCCTTGGGATATTCAAGACAAATAATGATTTTCAACAACCAAGAGTGTTTTAAAATAATTTGCTTTTTCAGAAGATGGGTGTGACTAATTTTCTTAAAATAAGGCCTCTGAGAAGCTGTCAAGACCACAGCTTCTCAGAGGTTCAGACAAAACTGAATATTTGTCTGTGAGATTCACTAGAATCTTAGAAGGGAGGTCAAAAGAATTTTTCTCCTCTTGTGGAGAAAGGGAAGAGGGAGCAGAACTTTACTCCTCTCTCAAACTTTTTTGTTGTTGTTGTTGTTTTCTTTTTTATCTTTTCCCTTTCATATTTCATTAATATGGACAATTCTAGTGAGAGTAACACTTTAAAAAATACAATAGAAAGAAAAATCCTTACAAGGAAACATTCTTTTTACTCTTTATATGTTTCCAGGTTTGCTAGAGCCTGGAAAAGACACTATCATGACAGGTTCTTTGTTTCTAGCAAATTATGAGGAAGTAGCAAGGAAGAAAATAGTCCTCATCCTGACTAGCCTCTCAGTTAGTTCTTTCTTTTTTTGTGTGTAGCTTGGATTCCAGTTTCAGCTATATGAAGAAGTGCCAAGAGAAATAACATGAAACAAAAGTTTAACAGGGATAAAACCAGTCTAGATGGTTTCAAACCCCCATCATTACCTTTTTTTACAGGCTATTTTATTTAATACCCCTCACAGAAAGTAGAGGGGAGTTAAGTGAACCATTTAATATAACTGAAAAGGTAATATTTTATACTGTGTTGGATTTTAGTATTTGTATTAAGTACAGAGAGAGTGACAAGTGTTTTACGAATATGTATGAAAGATCTTACCCGGAGAGTTTACAGTATGAAAAGGCAGATAGAGAATTATGGAAAAAAATCACAGATAAAAAAACTTCCTTTGTCTAAAAGTAGTTTATCAGAATCCTTACATTCTAAGAATTAGTATCTAATTTTCTGCATTATTCAGAGCAATAGAACGCATGAAGGAACATCTCAGATGATTGTCTCTTTTTCTTTTCTGCTAGCATCTCAGTTGCTCTCAGGAACAGATTGTTTTCAAGCACTTTCCCGGTGACAAACAGCCTATTCCATTCATCAATAGAGTTCACTTGGAGTCAGGCTGCAGCTAGATATTATCTTACTGAGCAAAGTCAGGATGAACTAATTTCAGACCTTGGAATGAGGTATAATGTAAAACTGTTGGACTTTATTTTTTCTTTAGACTTTTCTATCTTACATTTATCGTCCAAAATTGCTGATATTTTTTCTTTTCCTTATGAATTAAATTAGAACTCAATTAAAGCTTCTGAGTAAAAACATTTGCTTATTTCATTTACATAAATGTATGACTTTGGCTTAACACAATATCTAGCACAATCCACTAATAGTGGACTGTTAATCCCCTTTTGCTAGGTACAAGCATTAATTCCGGTGAATATCCATGTGCTTTTTTTTTTAGAAAAGCATGAGGAGAGGTCAGAGGTAAAGGATACTGATTCCTTTGAAATCACACTCCTCCTTCTAATGAGAAATGTAGGCTTTTGTTCAGCTGCTTTTGCCACAACAGCCACAGAAGGATCCAGCAGTTTGTCTCTCACTTGGGCAAAAAGTCTTGCAGATCCCAGCCTGGCCCTCCATCTGGCCTCTGCTGACCTCTCATACTTGAACCAGCAGCATAGTAAGCCCCGAAATCTGTTAAGTATAGCAATTCCCGCTCTGCTGCAAAACCAAGCTAACCAACTAGAACTAGAAGACATTTTTTTCTTTTGGCCTGGGATTTTCACTATTATATTGGGCGTGGAGTTTTTTTGTTTGTTTGTTTTGGTTTGAAAATTTCGTTTGTTTGTTTGTTTGTTTGTTTTAAATCCAGGGTTTTGCCTTCTATTTGCATGACAGACAACTAAATTTAGGCAGAATACCATTCTTTAAAACACAATAAATGAAGAAAACTTCAAATTAATCCCTACTGGGTTTTTTTCTACCGTAAAATCTTGAAAGGCCTCATACTTTTAAAAAATCTTTGAATATCTGACAGAAAAAGGACATGGAACCAGAATTTTCCATAGTACAACTCTGACACAAAGTTCGCTCCCCTTACACTAAGGTACATTTAGACTCAATTGTGTTTCTATACTGTAAGTAATTTTTAACTTGTTTCTTTACAAAATGGCCACAAATCTTGGCATATTACCTGAAGATACAGTGGAAGTTTCAAAAGGTTTGAAGAGATTTTGTTAAGAGATTATTTTTTTATCCATAATCTCTTTTACTCTTGTCTTATCCTTTGGTTGACCTCTGCAGGCAAACTGCCTTCTAACTTCCTACAGATACAGAAAAACATAAGAGCTCCTAGCAGTCCACATATATATTTTTAACTCTATAATATGCAACACGTTACTGTATTGTTAGGGCTTATTGTATGAAAGTAAACACTAATTATCTAATTTCCTAAATATTGAAAGTGATAGAGCAAAAATACTGATTCCTTCCCCAAAATCTTTCTAACTCTTTATCACTAGGGGCATGCCTCAGACCAGTGAGATACGAGCTCTTGTCTTGCAAAAAAAAAAATAAACCTTATGATTATTAGTAGGTGAAATGAAAAAAAAAGTCATCTTTTTAGGGAAACTAAAATACGTCCAAGAAACAGAAGTAATTTTTCCCACATTCTGTTCATCCTGCCTAACTGCATTTATTGCTATTTACAGAAGAAAAGAGACAATCTTTTTCTCTATATTAACATTTTACTCTTAAGCTAAATTCAGTTTTAACATTTAACTTCTGATTCTGGAGTCTCTGCAATCCAGTTTCAAACTTCTCATTATCCATGAAATTTTAAATGTTTTCATATGAGTCCAACTTGATAATTCACAAAACATGTGAAAAAAAAAAAGTTTCATCTGGTCAGCAGTACTTTAGCTTTCTGCTGAGGAGGGAAAAAACATTTAGAAATAATTTACTAAAATTTCATTCATTTTGAATAAGTGGAAGATGCTAATTGCTTCGTAATTTGGTTAGAATTATGAAAATATGAGTACTTTTACAAAAACATATATGAAAATTCATATAGAAGAGCAATTACAATGGAATACAAAAATCAAACTTATTAACACCAATTGTTATCTAGTGACTTGTTTTTTATCAGTTGACTTCAAGAATGGGCTTAAGTTTTTTATTTTGTTAAAAATTGACAAGTATTCTCCAGCAAGAGAACATGGTGGGACCCTTGACAATGCAATGAGATGATTTCAACCCAATCTTCTGGAAGTCTCATGGGATCGACACAAAATCAGGATTTATAAGAACAGAAAATGAAAACTAAGCTGGAGACTTGGCACTATAGCTTTGTGCTAGGACACTCACATCTGCAGTTCAGGTCCTGAACACAATTTTTACATACATACATGCAGATGTAAAATTCAGAGATAGTCCTTTGCATGTAGGTCAGAATCCATGACAACTACTGTTAGGGTTGAAATGACAAATCTTCCTGTCCTGCTCTTAAACTTCCCTCTATCCCTTTCCACATCACACCCACCCTGCCCAGGTGAGGTGCTGCTCCAGAACGAGGCAAAATTTGGATTTAAAATTCCTATTGTGAACAAAGAGTACAAAATTCTTCCCAAGTGTTGATTAAGACACCAAAGTGTTTGTTTAGATCTAAATTTAATATTTAATTTATTTATTGATAGATGGTAATGTCCTTTGCTATTAATTTTGTCCTAACTACAGCAAATTAACCTGGCAACTAAAATAAAACAAAAATGTCTGTATGAGTAGTTAGATTAATAATACCTTAATTTTAGCAGAGGACTCCTTTACTCTGAACCAGATTTGTGGATGAAGTAATTGCATGTAAAAATTTAAGTAATGTCTTGTTAGATGAGAATATTTAAAGTGCTGATATTTACAATCTGTTCAAGGCTACTTTCCATTTCTCCTCCCTAGAGTGATGCTATGACTCTGACTTTTAAGTATGTTCTTCAATTATGTGAATATCAGATCCTGGTGTCCTGGGAGGTAATACTGAGCTTGCAGACTTCCTGACCTTAGCTCATTTTAGAAAACTGAAGTTTTAGTATATTCTAGCCAAAAATCAACTAAGTCAGTTTTCAGGGTATTTACAACCAAACTATATTTGTATTGAACTGGGATAAAGCTAATCGAAGAGTCAATTTAGGTTTTTTTTTTTTCCTAGTACAAAACACTAAATTAAAAAAAAAAAGGCTTTATAATAGCTATTTTGAAGTACTCAGGTGTTCAGCTCATTCTTGAGGTGGATTGAAAGCAGATTGTATGGCCAGGCCCAGGGGGTGATCAACTGCAGAAATTCTAGTTGGAGGCCAGCACCAGCACCTAGCAGTGTACCCCGTGGGTCAAGAGGAGGTCCAGTTCTATTCAACACCTTCATGAATGCTCCAAATGGTGGGGCACAGTCTGCCCTTACTAAGTTTGCAGATCAAACCAAACTGGGAGGAGTGGATGATACATCAAGCAGCTGTGCTGTTTTCCAGAGAGACCTTGGTAGCTGAAGAAATGGCCTGATGTGGCCTCATGAGTTTTAACAAGAAGAAGTGCAAAGTCCTGTGCATGGAGAGGAATAGCCAGGAACAAGCAGAGGCTGGGTCCACCCTGCTAGAAAGTGGCTTTGCAGAAAAGGATCTGGGGATCCAAGCTGACCATGATCCACAAATGAATCACTGCTGCAATAAGGGTATAATCCTGGGGTGCATTTGGAAAAATATTTTCAGTAGATCAAGAACAGTGATCTTTTTTTCTCTACTCAGCACTAATAGGCCACAATTAGGGTGCTGGGTCCAGTTCAGGACTTCCCCTTACAAGAGAGACATGAAGATACTGAAAAAAATCCAGCAAAGGGCCACCAAAATGATTTGGGGACAGAAGCTCCTCACGTATGAGGAGAGGTTGAGAGGCTTATGTCTGTTCAGCCTGGAGAAGAGAAGGCTTTGGGGGTTCTCATCCATGTGTACAAACAATTGAAGGTAGGCTGCAGAGAGTTTTCAGTGGTGCCCACTGACAGTAACAGAGGCACTGGGCACAACTTGAAAATAGTTTCCCTCTAAATATCAGGAAACAGATTGTATGGTGAGTATGACTCTGCAGAGGGGATATTCAAGGGACGTCTGGGCAAGGTCTTGGGCAATTGGCTCTAGGTGGCCCTGATGAAACAGGAGATTGGACCAGACAACCTCCAGAAGTGCCTGACAACCTCAACCATTTTTGATTCTGTGATTCTGACGTACTTCCAAGACACTTCATTGAAAACTGTAGAAAACCTATTGAAACCTAGAAAAGAGCAGATGAGGTGTGAAATGCTACTGAACCTAATCAGTAGGAAAGATTAAAGAGGGACTGGGTAATGAAACCTAATTTATTTCAGTTAGATAATTCAGTTAGGGTCAGAGGGAGCACAAAAATCTCAGATACACTTTCAGAGGCTGAATACCTGGAGCTATCTCCATATCCTGAAGCTCAGATTTATGGTTTTGCCACACCCTTATCACCAAAATTTTCACTCCACATAACTCAAAAACAGCACTTAAGAAACTGTTTGTATAGTCAGCCCAAGACACTTTCCTAGTGAGTTGCAGGAGCTCACATGAACACATCTTCTGTCAGTACGAGCTCACTGAAGAAACTTGACATCAATTCTCCCTTTTACTCATTTTCACTGAACTGAATTTTTCATCTACTGTGGTGGTGGGTTTTTGATAAGTTTTGATAAGTCATTCTCTCATGGTTTGTTCCTGTTATCCCCAAGATGTTTAGTTTGTTTGGTTTTACCCCAGGTTTTCCCCTCCCCGTTTTGTCCCTGACTGGCTGGAAAACTGTACCTACCCCCTGTTACCACCCAGTTTAAAAGTTGGCACGGGGCCCTGTTTGCTCTCTCTTGCACCACCCTTTGGAGAATAAAGATCTCTGAGAGAGCCTTCTCTGACTCTTGTTTCGAACCTAGATGCCAACGATACAAAGGGACTGCAGGGAGCAGAAGGCAGCTCTGCTCTGCACCGTTACTGAGATGGCTGCAGCCCGAGGACGGCCGCACCTGACCACGTGGCTGGAGCAAGAGCTAGCCAGAGTTCACTGGACCCTAGCATCAGACTACTAATATGAGATTCCTCAAAGCAGAGGTTCTGTGCTCCAGAGCCACATTCCAGGAGTGTTGCCTTCCCACCTTCAGGAGCTCGGATGCCTTGCAATGTGAATTGCTAACTGGTATACAGCGAAGCATTGCATGTTTCAGAAATAATAGTAATTCCTAAATAGTGGATTTGCATTAAAAAATTGTCACATAGATACTTCAATCCCTGAATGGATTCAGCCAGAAGTAAGGCACACATGGCAAAAATACACTGAAGTAAATAAGACAATCATAGCAAAATAAGCAGAGAAGATACATTGCAAATTTAGTAGCCATTAGAGTAAGTGTTAAAAAGATAGAGAGAATCGGTAGCTGCTAAATGAAAAGGCTATCACTTCATTATGCAAAAACTGTAAATTTTCTGATATTTTGAACTCCCTTTGTGATAGTCATAATTATTTTTCCTTTTGAGCTTTCATGTGATCAAATCTTGCTCTCAGAAATGTTTGTAGAAAGATATACCGTTGTGAACATGACTGCAAAACTGCATTCTTTCCAGCTAGGCATAGGACCATCTTGCACGTTTCAGAGGAAATATAGCTGGAAAGAAAACAAATTAGGTTTTTGCAAAAGAAGAAAATTAATAAAAAAGCCTACGAACAGGCACTGAATGAAAAGTCACAAAGTATGTGAGTGAGGAAAAACACTGTTCAAAATTACATATATACATGGATATTTTGAAACTACAAATCTTTTGATTATGAGTTGCGGTGCTAAACATTTTTCAAAATGTCCTTTTAGCTTTTCAAAATAGAGATTTGCTTTTTTTCCCAAGAAAAACTAGATCCAAGTAATTTTTTTCAATATATTTCAGTCCTGTTTCATGAAAACATTTGACTTTCAGTGAACAGATAATAAAAGACACACTTTGCATTACTTTACCAGTTGTACTGGTTTACAGAAAGGCAGAAAACATCTGGCTTCCATACAAAAGGTAAACTTTGATGACAAAGGGAAAAAATATTTCCCCAGAATCAGCCTTTCTTTGAAGTCCTAACCACGCATAGAGAGATGTTGGGCTGTTTCTTGGGTACTTATAGTAATGGTAAGATGCAGAAGGAAGATAAGAAATGGTTCTCAAAACTTTCTGACCACAGACCTCCTCGTGGGGTAGTTAATTATAAGGAAAGAGTTTATTGTGGATCCTCTGTAGCAGGCAATTATGACTTGTTGGAATAAGAGCTGGCTGGAAAATGAACTGTTAACTGGCAATACATCAGGTTGAAGAAATACTGTAATTAGAAAACTTACAGAATGACTAAGTGCTAGCCATGTTGACACTAAGATTTAATAATCTTTCTTGTGAAATGCATGAAATGGAAAAGTAAAAAAATTTGTTCTGATCTTTGAGGAAAGAATATCTTCCCCTGTAAAGTCATCCTACATCATATCCCCTACTGACTCTACCAACTTATTTAAACTCTGGAGGATTTTAAAAGTACTGCAATAAGAAAGGTCTCATATGATTTTTTTTGCAGTTATTGATAATCACATATGAAAATACTAATAGTTAAGAACAATATATTGGTTATGTTGAAATTTATCTTTAGCAGAGTTATGTCATACTAATTCAGTGAAATTGCAAATGTTTTTTTTTTGGTTTTTAAATTATTATTATTAAATATATCTTGTTTCTATTAAAAAAAAAGGAAAGGCATGTAGCTATAAACTAGTTCTACTTGCTATAAACTAGTTCTACCTGCATTTGCTCATTTTTCTCACTTCAGGACATTACATCAACATTAACTAAATTCAAGGTATCTTGTAAATGAATATACTTTTTAAGGTGGATGTTCAGTGTGTGTTTTGGTGTTTACTTCAACAAGTGAGATTATTTACTTATTACATGGATTATCTCCCTCTTTCTAAAGTATCTTTTAAGTCCCTTTGTTGCAGAAACGTTCTTGCCAACCAAGTTAGTTGACTTTCACCTTGTGATTTTCTTAAATCACTATTTACTTAGTAAGGGATTTTTACCCAAAATTATAATTCATCTTTGGTTAACCAAAGCATATGCTCTCACAATTAAGTTCTTAAAGGGATGAAATGTAAATAGTCAGATAAAAATGTAATGTTTCTTTCCAAACTGTTGTAAAAATTATAGTGTTTTAATAAGCTGTGTTGTTTTCATGGATCAGCTGAATGATCCTATTACATTTTACAGGAGAAATGTATTTTTTTACATTTATTTTGCTAATGCAATAGGATGATTTTAAAATAAATGATACTAGACATCTCTTTTCTTTTTTTTTCTTTTTAAGATTTTCCATTTAAAAAAACAATGTTTTATATCACTTCTCCTACATTCCTCTTTATTTTTGCTCATTAGCTGTATGTTCTCAACTTAGTTTGGGAGTGGCTTTTTTCATCCCCAGAAATTGCTCTCAATTTAATTTGACTTAATAATAACAATATTGTAATATCTTCTCTTGAATGCAAAGCTAGAGGTACCTGAGTATTTTTATTTTGTGGTAAATTTAGCTCTAAAATATTTAATTGTATGCTATAACTCAAAAACAACCAGTGCATCTATCAGAAATTCTGCAGCTGTATCCCAAACTATACCCTGATTTCTGAATAGCATGATAATGTTTAAGAAATAGAAGTGTTCTCTTGTTATTAGATCAAAAGTTTATGTTCCCAGTCAAATAAAACTATAACCAGTAGAAATGGTAAACATGAATTTTCTCATGATCGTGACAGCCCCTTTCTTGGGAAAGGTTCTTGGAAATAAATTGCTATTTCTGCCACAACTCTTGTGCTACATATCAGTGTTAAAATAATTTCTTGTTGGGATTTGCTTCAAATTTGGCTTAAACCTCAAAATTGTTACAGTGCAAAAGACTGGTAAGATTCACCAGCTCTGCTCCATTTTCTCTTGGAAAAATGAGATGCATAAATACAGGAGCACTGATTACAGAAGAACAAAAAGGAAGGATTCCCCTGCTGAGTCAACATCAGATGCTAATAGACAGCCTAGATTTTCATCCATGTCTGTTTTATGATTTGCCCTATGCTTCTCATCATTGGTTTTGAAATCTTGAAGTTTTGTCTTGAAAATATAGATGCATTTTATATTGTCACATTGATGACATTTCTGTATGTATCCATTAAAGTCACATCCTTAATATAAACTTGTTTCTACCCTTCTCACCTTAAAAGCAGCTTAAGAGTTCCCTGGTTATTTGGCAAGTAGAGTTGGTCCTCAGGAGAAATTAGGAGCAAACCACCCATTTTCACCACTCCAGTAGTCCCATGCACTCATATTTTGAGGTGGTGGACAGGAGTACTTTGGATCATCTCTCTGTCTTGGTCAGGGTTTCTTCACTGAGAGTGGTTGAAGATGCCACAGGGGTAATTTTGAATAAGGAGACTGAGTGGAAAATGATAGTTAGTCAATCAGTTACATTTGCATTTGAAAACCAAGGGATGTGGTAGTGATAAAAGTATGTTTTCTTCCAAGGAGAACACCACAATCCATAAAAGCATAGCATACCAGAATATCTCATTGCCATTGTTATTAAGAAATAATGCCAATGCTTAGAGTGGGAAAGGCAATATCATAAACTTATATTTTTAAGTATATTTCATCAGTTACTCAATGAGCTCACCCTAAATTCCTATCATGTAAAAGAAGGAATTTCTACCTATTACCATTTCTTCACTCTCATAAAACATTGGAGGACAAAGAAGATATGAAGACAGGTTTAAAAGGGCCTATTCTCCTCCAAGACAGTTTGATGCTGAGGCAGCTATTTAGCAGGACCATTTACCACAGCCTACTACTTACACATAATTTATTAATGTGTAAATCTTAAATTAAAAAGAATTGAAAACAGCTAATGAGTATGAGTATTCTGGCAAGGAAGACATACAAATTATAAAGCCTAATATGAGCAATGCAGAACTAAGTAAATCATTGTCGGTGTTCATTGGGGAAAGTTAGGCTTTTGCTCTTATTTCCAGTGGGTGAGGAAGTAATTTCCACAGAAAATAGGAAAAAAAAAAAAAAAAGAAAAAAGGAGAAAAAAAAAAGAAAAAACAAAAAAAAAATCAACACAGAACAAAATGAAGAAAATTTCTCTTTAAGGTTATACTTTTGCATACTGTATATTATGTCTAAACTAAAACAAATGTATTTAAATAATAAAAGTGTATCTAAATTGTAGCAAACTATTTTTACAGTCCCTCACTTTTAATTGCATCTACATTTGATATCTCTCTGTGACTCATATTACTTCTTGAGATGCTTCCTTTTAGTGCATCTCCTACCTCATCCTTTAATTTTCCTAACACTAATTCAAACCCAGAAACATAGAAGCCAAATGAAGGTTCACCAAACCCCTTGTGCACTCAAGCTGCCAAGTTTTGCACAGCTCTACTTAAGACTCACATATGTGATCACTCACTTTGAACAAGCTACAATCACAGCAACCAAGGAATTTGCACCAGTTTAGAACAAAGCCTGTTTCTTTCAGTTGAGCCAAAGCTATTGGCAAAGAACACAAAGTACTGGATTGGCAACTCAGCATGGATTTAATCCAGAATTCAATTTGAAGCTCCATTACCTACAAGCCTCAGCCTTCATACCAATTGAGGAAATGCCTCCTGCTTTTGATAACATAAAGGACCAATTCCCAGTGGAAATACAAAAAGTTGTGCAGTGGCTCAAGAGCAGCTATTCTAATGGAAGAGCCTTACAGTCTTTCATGAATGGAACAATTAGGAGTTGACAACTCCACTGCTCTCCCCTAGATTTTTATTGATGTACTAGAGTGGTAATTTCCCATGGACAGGCTGGATGACAAGGACTTGTGTTTTTGTTGGTCTTTGAGAGAAAACAAACAACTGAGGTGGGTATTATTCAGTTATAATAAGTTATATTATTATATAACTTCACATGCTACTAAATTTCTAGCTTAGTTTTGCTTATGTCACCAAAATTTGGCTTTTGCAGTAGCTGGAGGTATAAATCTCTCATCCTTGTAAACACCACACTTGGGTTATTGAACTGCTGTATTTATCACTGTATTTTTAGAATTAAACAAGTCTGAAGAAAACACCTATGATTCCAAACTTGTCTATGTTTCCCGTATTTCATTTGCTGGAATACTTTAGGGTGTCATATTTAATTTTTTTCTTTCGCCCCATCCTCACTTCACATATGCAACCCCCATAAGAACAGGTGAAATAGGAACTATTGAGGAAAAGTGTAGCTATAATCTTCACCTATTTATGAACAGCAAGAAACATCTTGTAGAACATAATGCTACAAAACATATGCCAAAACAATAAGCGCTGAAACTATTGCACAAACGTTTGCCAGTTTTTTGTCAATGGGACCAAAAAAGAAATTCAATGAATTTGGTTTGCTTTATAAAGCAGCATAAAAATTTAAAAAACTCAAAGTAATGCTGCATACCTGGAGGCATGAAACATTTTGAAATGATTTAATTCTCTAGAGGAAAGAAAAATACTGTATCATTTTGCCATCAGTGCTGGGCTAAGTTATTACTACCACCTACCATCTCTGCTAAGCCTAGTAGGGAAGAATCAACATGGGAGAAGTTCTGGCCTGTCAAGCTGCTAAATCAGACACATTTTCAGAATGAATTGCCTTGCCCACTTCCTAACAGTGCTTCCTTACTCCCTATAGCAGGGGGGTACCAGCAGTCATGTCCACACACAAGCAGATAATTTAGGTGCACTGTGGAAATTGCCTAGCACAAAGTTTTCTAAAGTTTTTGGGCTTAGCAATGTATGAGCTTATCTCCATCCAAAGGTGGACCATGGGGAGGACAAACTTTCTCACTAATAACCATGTAGAAGAGATAACAGCAGGACCCTTGACTTGGTGTTATACAGAGTACTGACATGCAGATAGACAAATCTTGGCTCCTTTTATTGCTTTAGGTTTAATGGGAGACTATCTTTATGAAATTTGGGCTTCATTCCTGCCATCTTTTGGTTTCTCATACCTGCAATTGCCTACCTGCTTCATCTGAACTAGTCAGTGTGGTCATTTGTTTTTTCATTTTCTGTGCCCTAATTGAAGGTGTTTTTGCAACTTTTGTGTAAATATTGCTTTTTAGCTGAGCTAGGAAGAAACATTCTCTTCAAGTTTTTTTAGTGAGGGCTGTGTTCATACACCACAAGCTTCAATGAACAGGCAAAATTTTTCTTTCTATATATCTGCATTTTTTCATATGTTCTTAAATTGCAACTCTCATTTTGTCACTTAAAAATCTTAATAAAGTGAAATTTTATGTGCCTGTTTTGAATTGAAAGCTACAGTGCTTTTTGACATAATAATATCTTTTTTTTGGTGTTTATTTTTTGTGTCTTGGGTTTTAACAACACTTCATGCCTGTGATGAGAAAAGATAAATTATTAAAGTCCAAATCCTTAGCAACACCTGAAAAAACATTGTGATTTTATGTCCAAAACACTTTTGCTGATATCACAAGGCACATGGCTCTTTTCTGAGTTTTCTGCATATACTTTCTCTTTCTATTTTTCTCTGTTCTTGACTTTGTCCTCCTAATAAAGTTCAAAATACTTTCAGGAAGACTGAAAATAACTAGAAAAATGTTTAGTGCCCATAGTAGGACAATAAAGATACCTAACAAAAATAGCCTGTAACTTTTTGGTTGAAGACAAATATTTAAAAACTAAATATTAAAAAAAAGAAAGTGCACAATTTTTTTTTTATGGAAAGTTAAAGCTTCACCCCAGAAGAAGATCTGTGTAAAACCATAGATCATACCTTTAACTATTTTATTAATATAGATACACTGCAATTGGGATATTAAATTAACATATATTATACCAGAAATGCTTATGTTTAACCATAGACATGAAGTAGTTCATAATAATCCTTCTACTTGAGCACATATTTTATCACAAGAAGTTGACATGCTGTATGAGCTTGGAAATCTCAAAGATATTTTGCATTCAATAGGATTGTAGTTGAGTTTACATTTTAAGTGTATGTATAGTACTGAAAGAGAGATTCTGGGCCCACATCTTACACATATGAATAAATAATGTTAAAGCTAATAAGATCTCTGAGAGAAAATTATGATTGTCTTTAATCACTAACCTTAAGCAGCAGCAGACCATATTATCAAACACCTTCATTTCTTATAAAACTATCTATCACACACAATATAGACCTGATGAAAAGGAAGGTGGAAGTAATCAGGACAGAATGCCAATTACCTCATTACTTGTCATAGCACATTGTAACTGGAAATTGCTTCTTTCAGGTTCTGTTTGCTCAGGCAATTACAATAAACTCTCTGCTTGACATGTTGTTTGCACAGATGTAGTGCATTAATAAACATGAGGGCTAATCTGAATTATTGAACCAGCCGCAATAATTCCAACAAAGGATTTATAATAAGTCCAAGAAAGCTGAGGTATCACTGGAATTCCCTGTAAGCAACACTGACATACTTTATCACATGTAAAATCCTCAAATTTAATGTACAGTACTGGAATATGTCCCATAGGTATTTTATATTTTCTAGTACTCTAAGCCCTCAGCAACTTCTATTATGAAGGAGACTCAACATTGCTAAAGGAAATGGCAATATCACAGACTCACTGGAAAATTACTTTATTTGCCGTATGTTTTACACACCTTTCAGACCCTTATTACTGCAATTTGTCTCCCCACCCCCTAATTTTACTAAAGAGAAATATGCTACACAGGAAAGCATGAAACAGGCTACATTAAATGTTCCATATTGTCAAACACAAGAGCTCTAATGCTCATGAAATGAGAGGAATATTTATGTATTTATTCCTTAAAAGTTTGACCAGTGAAATTGACCTCAATATTACTCTCTATAAAGAACAGAAATCAGAGCAAAATAAAGAAAACCACAGCTCAATAGGGAATGGTTGTTCCACCCAGACCCATGAAACTAATTTTTTTTTTATCTGATAAAGATTTTTTTTCCAAGCACTGTGAAGCACTGAAAGTACCCTGGGAAATGGTCTCTTCGAGTCAACCTCTTCATTGGTGTGTATGTGCAGAGATTTGCTACCTTTTTATAAACACAGCTGAGTTCCCAATATGTTGTTCTCATCTTTCCAATGTGACTGAAATACCATTTTTGCAATTCTGAGCTGAGAAGCAGGGTATGATCCTGGTTACCTAGGCCATATAGTGAAATCCAAACTTGGTCTAATTATCACTTGCCTGTCCAATTCACTTGAATCAAATCTGATAATTTGATTTGAGCAAAATAAATTTCTCTGCTTCTATAGCTTGCTGCTGAGTGAGATCTCCACACTCATCATGCCACTCACAGAGTACACAAACAGCTGATTCTTGCCAGCTTCTTCCCTTTGGTCCTAGAATTCTGAAGCTGCACAAAAGAGTGCATGAAGAGAGGGCAGAAGGGACCAAAGCAGTTAGTGCCAATGGCATATAGTTCTGCCCTCAACAGCAAGAAATCTGATACACTAATCTCAAAGAAGCAATTTCCAATTCCAATGTGTTTGTCACAGAAGAACAGTGGTGGGATAAGAGGACTTATTCATGATTCTCAAGCTGTTCTGGTTCTGATCCCCTTAAGATGTTAACAGGCTTACATTGAATACCCCAGGATTGTTGATGTGGTGGAGGTTTACAAGCCTGAATGTGCAAAAAACCACAGGATAAATTTGCCAGAGTCATCTGTTTCTGTGGGCTGCCCTCTGTGACACGAATTCCTCCAAAAAGCAGTAAGGGCTTCCTGAGGTTTTGGTGAGAGGAAGAAGTTCCAAGTGATGCAGTTCAAACCTACTTATGGGTACAGACAATAAACATTCTTTTCAGTCCATAGGAATTTTCATATCTCGTTCAGAAATGAGTGTTAATAAAAAAGTAACATTGTGGTTGATTAAATTCATTCCTCTATGTTATAAAGTGTACTTTAATGCAAGGCTCATATAGGGATGTAGATTTATTTTTAGTATTCATATAATTGTTTAATTTATATCCTCACTGCCTGCCATGTCAAGTACTCTTTTCATGTAGGAGTGAAAGTACATCTTCAAGGAACTTCCAAATCCTAATATCTTCTCTTTAGGCCTTATATTAACACCCACATTTTTCACAAGGATTCAAAACTTGGGATCTGAACTGACGAAGCAACCAATAACAGGGTGATGATACCTGTGAAAGGCATGAGACTCAGGCCACGGTTTGATAATTCTAAGTTTGCATTTTCTGGCTTCAAATAAATAAAATAGCCCCTAAATGATAGAAGGCATTGATCTAACATACACTCAGTTTACTTGTGTAATTTTACTCCAAATAGAACTGTTGTGTTTGTCTTTGAACCTAAAGTTCCTGCAGTGGCAAGCTGGCTACTAGCCCACAGCTAAATTGTATCAAAGCTGTACTGACAATGATGAATACCTCATGCAGGCACCACAATGTAACACTGGCATTTACTGCATTGTCTTCATGCTTGAGGCTGTGGTGTAAAAATCAAACATCTTATCTAAGCTATGGGGCAGAGGAGTAATTCTGAGCTCTCAAGTTTCTTGAAAGTGTGCATCTCCCTGTCACATTGGGACACAGGCATAGTACCTGTCACTCTTCCTCTCCTCCCCACTTATCTGTGCCCTGGTGCCTGTGACATCCACAAGCTCAGTGACACTTGGCTGCAGCAGTGAGCTTCATAAAGGTCCCAGATGGGGTCACTGGGAGAGGAGTGGTTGAAGACACACCAGCGTGGCCAGTGTCCATAGATCCATGTGGACAAAGGCTGTAAAGATCAGCATAGGAAATGAAGGAGAAAAAACTCAGCAGAAAACTTGTAACTTTCCAGCCTTTCTGGTGTAAGAGATTTCTCAATTTCTGGTAATTTACATCCCGAGTTTCCATTTCCTACAGATACCCAGCTACACTATTTTATTCTTGACAGAAATTTGAATGAATTTGCAAAAAATAAAAGGTTGTGTTTTTCTATCTTTAAAATCAGTATTTATGTGCATTAAATCTTTTTCTTTTTTTCATCAGCCTGAACATATTACAGATTTTTAGGTGTCATTCCATGTTTTTCACCTGCTAAAAATTGGCATAAAATTCTATTTTAATAGAGGCAAATAACAGTGAACCAAAAAGGTTCTGGCTTCAATAGGCAGAAGAACAGCAACCAAACCAGCTGGTAATTCTCAAGCAGAAATGAATATTGATGTAAAAACAAGTATATCCAAGACACCATTCAACCTTTAGAAATGGTATTAAAAAAGTCAAGTTTCTGTGGTTCATTCATACAGGTCTTCCAGCTTCCACAAGGAAAACAGTCAATTTAGTTTAATTTCTAACATATTTCCTCTTGATTTCATCATCTGATGATTGAGACAGTGGATTAAGATTCAGGAGACAGGTGGATAATTCTAGTGTCTGCCACAACATTTTCTACCATCTTAAAAGACATTTATAGAGAGTTGAACAAACCATTTTAGGTGCTGCCTGTACACTAAATGCTACAAAGTGTTCTATGAAATGACCTTCCTCTCTTTGCTACAGGTGTTGAGAGATCTCAATACTCTTCATCTTTCTAGTCTCCTGGATGTGTTCTTGATTAAAGTGAATTATCAGTACACTGATTAGCCTGCACCTGTTGTTTGGGCAGAGGAAGATGGGTGGGGACCATCAGAAGAAATGGAGTTAGAGAGAAAAGGAGGCAGAACTAAGTGCATTGGTGGTACCTGGCTAAGAAGCACTTGTTGTTTTGCAGTTCCAGAATGGAC
This sequence comes from Acrocephalus scirpaceus scirpaceus, assembly GCA_910950805.1. Lineage (NCBI taxonomy): Eukaryota > Metazoa > Chordata > Aves > Passeriformes > Sylviidae > Acrocephalus > Acrocephalus scirpaceus. Next base: position 88,441,647 of record OU383774.1, on the reverse strand, counting down.
TCCTCAGACCTCCTGCTGGGGGTGAATAAAGCAATCATATCCCAGAATGAGTGTTCAAAGCACATCCTTACCCACTGGACTCCCTAAGCAAAGTCCTGATTTTGGTTGTTCCTTCCCCTAAACTCCTCTCATTGCACAGAGACCCAAAATGTAGACTAAGGTTTTGGACACCAGAACAGGGAAAGGCAATTGAAAAGACATGTCTGAAACACTCAGGCTTGCACTGCATATTGTCAAATGCAAACTTTAGCCTAGGGGAACTAATTATCCCAGGATGACTCCACAAAGTGAGACAAAGAGAAAGAAACTCCAGGGGTTGATTCAAAGCCCATCTTCAAGTACTGTAAATCATGCTCCGGAAATGTCTGACTACAACTACCCTTTGTGAATAGTCCTCAGGTACCTTTCCAAGTTTAGTTCTTAGTCTCTTTCCTTCATCTTTGTAAAACAGATCTAATTGTATTTCTTTCCCTCAGAGGAATATTATAAAGATACCCTTATTCATGCCCAGAAGTCAAGTTTTCAAAGTAAGTACCCATATATCAATAGATAAATATAATATATGGATTTATCCAAACACCATTTTTATTCTTGCAGATGTCTAAATGCATAGCACTTGTTAGAAGTACTATCACTGAAAAAAACCAAAAGACAAACCATGGCCACTCAGTATATGAAATCTCTAATTCCCCAGTAGATCAAACAGAGAGACAGTGACTCCATGGAGAGAATATTTCTGTCTTTTTAGTAATTATTTTGTCCTTGAGTAACTACTATCAGATTCTTGCCGTACCGAATATTTTCTTTCTCAACTAAACAATTAAAATTCTGATTAAAAAGCAGGGGATACAATCACCCAAAAATCTCTTTGATAACTATCCACTAATATGAAGCAGGGACTAAGAAACCAGGTTGAAATATGTCACTTTATTCATGATATACATGAGCTTTATCCTCTGTACACAGAAACAATGACAAATATCTGGCTGCCCCTAGTCTTTATCATTGATCTGGATGAGGGGATTGAGTGCACCCTGGGTCAGTTCACAGATGACACCCAGTTGGGAGTGTTGATCTGCTGGAGGGCAGGAAGGCTCTGCAGAGGGACCTGGACAGGCTGGATTAATGTGACAATGTCAACTGTACGAGGTTCAACAAGCTGAAGTGCTGGGTCCTTGGGTCACAACAGCCCCCTGCATTGCTACAAGTTGCTGACAGATTGGCTGGAAAACTGCCCCGTGGAAAAGGACCTGGTGGTCCTGGTACACAGAGGCTGAATGTGGTCCAGAGTGTACCCAGGTGACCACTGGCATCTGGCCTGTGTCAGCAATAGTGTGGCCAGCAGGGCACGGATTGTCCCCCTGTACTGAGCACTGATGAGGCTGCACCTCAAACCCTGTGTTCAGTTTTGGGCCCCCAATACAAGAAAAACACTGAGGGGCTGGAGCATGTCCAGAGAAGGGCAATGGAGCTGGTGAAGTGTCTAGAGTGTGAGTCACAAGAGGAGAGGCTGAGGGAGATGGGATTGTTCCATCTGGAGAAAAGGAGACACAAGGGAGGCCTCATCACTCTCTACGAGTATGTGAAAGATGGTGAGGGCTGGCCTCTTCTCCCAGGTAATTAGGAATAGGACACAAGGAATTGACCTCAGGTTGCAGCAGGAAAGGTTTGGATTGAATAATAGGAAATATTTCTTCGTGGAAAAGTTGTTAAGCACTGCAATTAGGCTGCCCAGGGAAATGGCTATCACCCTCCCTGAAGGTATTTAACACAGGTAGATGTGGTAGTTAGGTACATGGTTTAGTGATGAACCTGGCAATGCCAGGATACCAGCTATACTCAGTGATCTAAGAGATATTTCCCAGTTAAAAATATTATAAGATTATATGAATCTATATTAGGAGATTCAGGCTTATGCATTGAGAGGGTAGACTGTGCCCTAGGGAGTTTTAAATATCAGAATAAAACTGAGAACTGTTTTCTCCTTCTTTAAAGAGAAAAACTGCAGTCCTTTTTGAAAGCATAGAACAGGGTACAGATATTACTGACAGAGCTGAACCACTAGCTAAGAAATCAAAAAGTGCGACATCTCTAGTGATGTTCCCTGATTATTATTCCATTTTGAAAAACAGCCACAGAAAGACTAATCCAAGAAATAGAATTTTCTGTGCATTCTTTGAAGTGAGTTGCCACTGTTTCACAGCAGTTTCTGTATGTCAGGCTTGCATTATCTTATACCTAAGAAGAAAAAGACTGTTTTACAGGAAGATATTGCACATATATCTGATATTCTAGATTATTCAAATTTTTAACCATTTCAACAGACATAAAAATTGCTCAATTACATTGCAAAGGAAAAGAATCTTTTTCTCTCCCTTATTTTATAATTCTTAAAATACTTCGGTATAAGAAATTCTCTATTCTTTTTGGCTTTCTTCCCAACCATAACCTACACTCATTGTAATTGCATTTAAAAAACCCTAAAAAAACTCCCACCAAAACAAAACAAAACAAAACAAAACAAAACAAAACAAAACAAAACAAAAAAAACCTAACAAAAAAACCAAAACTAAAAATAGACAAAAATAAACCAACCAACCAACCAACCAAACCAAACCAAACCAAACCAAAACCAAAACCAAAACAAAACCAGAAAATGAGTAAGAGAAAAAAAATTATAAGTCTTGAAATTGAAGCACTGACACTTCACTCAGTCATTTAAGAATATGGTCTATAATCTATAATCTCAAATGTGATTTTGGGTGTATTTTTTAGTCATTGTACAGAGGTTTACTTAACCATCAAATGGAAACATAACAACAAAAAGTAGAATGGAGATCATTTAGGCATAAATAAGCTGATGATTTGCTATCTTCAGGTTAGCCTGAAGGTTAGGTAATAAAAGTTCTTTTTACCATCCTATTACATATTTCTTTTTGTACCGTTCTACTACAGGATCATCTTTATTATTTCACAAATTTTGTTTATTCATATGGATGGACGACCCTCTTAAATGGTAATCTAAGCAACATACTTTTAGATCTCTCACTATACTGCTCAGCTGCAACAGTCAAAAATTGGCAGTCTTTCACAAAGCTAGGCAAGGGTAGAGCTGATTTTCTGTTCTGATTCCTCTCATTTGCTCAAAACTTTTTTCAGTTTTATTCTGATCTTGTAATTTTCTTTCAGAAGTCTTTGGATGATTAGCATCTTTTTCTGCAGAACTGAAATGCTGAACACATTCAAATCCCCCACTGAACAGCAGCACATGCTGGGAAAGATTAAATAATACAGCTAATTGCACAGCTAGGTTACATACCTCTTAAGCGACTATCACAGCCTTTGGTCAGTTAACAGTTAAAGTGTATAATCTGAACTCTTTTCTGTCCCTCTGGGCAATGTTTTCAGAAGTCAATCAATTTCCAGACCTGGGGAAATTTGCATCCCTATAGAGTTTTTTCAGACACTGAAGGCATTCACATAATATAAGCAAATACGCACAAAAAAGACTATTGCACTTGCACTTATTACTGTTTGCAATATTAATCATGACTTTACAGCCTCTACATTCCATGTTCCATAAAATGAAATGTCGGTGGTATTATAAAAGGTCTAAGCCTATTTAAAAACATTAATACCATCAATAAATATCACTATTTGCTCATAAGGCTAGACACTGTAAGTGCTAAGTTCAACTCGTCACTTGATTATGATAAGCTTCTTCAGTTTCAGTTCGCAGTTGAGGAAAGAGAAGGAGCTGCTTCTCAGTTTGTTTTCTCAGCTTAATCTTCAGTTAAATACTCCTTTCAATATTAAGCCTGATTAGCTTTATTGATGTTTAGAGTATTTGAGTCCAAGTGATCCATTTGTCTGAAAGAAAGGTGTTTCTTTTTAACATGAATGCTGTAGAAGGCCAAGGTAGATGTTTTCAAGACTTTATAAAAAAACACCTATCAGATCCCACTATTTTATTTCTAAATATATCATATATATGAATTAATTTATTATTATTTGTATAATAAAAAGTTGTTTGCAAATCATAATAAAAGAAGCAGGTTGGCTGCCAAAAGCCAAGAGCACAGACTTTGTTTCTTCTGATTTTCAATTCAGATTTTTCAAATCTTTTAGTCTCTCAAGGCAATGCCATGTGGGTACTTCTTGTAAGACTTCTTTTACCAAAAATCACAATGCCTTGTAGCTGCTGGCCACATTCATTTAGGTTATGAAGTTGAATGATCAGCCTATAAGCAATTCCTTTACACATTTATAAACAAACCATCCAAAAATCAATATACTGACTTACAGATAACTAATGGACTTGTCTGAAGGCTCAAGTGATCAAAGCACATTCTTTTATCTCAGGCCAATGCAGATAATCAGAAGTGTTATACTGAACCATGTTTCTAGAATATTACAGTAAGCAGTGAGCAACCATGATCAGATGGAAATTGTACTCTTCAACATTGCTGTGTATCCCAAGCACCACGTGCTACTTTCCTTTGTGTAACAGAGAATATTGCATGTTTCATGATAAAAATAATGATAATATTAGTAAGAAAAGGTTTCATAAATGTTTTGGTGAATTTGGTTCCCCCTGACATGTTAGTCTACTACATCTGATGCAGTTAGACATTTGGATGACTGCCATGGAATAATGGAAACAGCTGCAAATTCTGGAAGTTTCACATGCATGGATGTCCACTGGCACTGTCAAAAACAGTCTATGAACTGAGCATGCCCCATTTGACTGAAATGATTAACAACAACAGAGGTACATAACTTACAAGGAAATCACTATACCATCATAACCTAGCAGAATTCAACCATCTCGCGTAATTACCTTCATCCAAAGTGGTCTTTTCATGCTCAGAAAGAAAATGAAAAAACTAAAATATTTTTGTTGAGTTCCATGCAACTGGACATAGACACATCCCAAATCCCCCAAAACAATGCACTAAGCTCATGTGAGTAAGTTATGCCTCTGTAGTTATACTTGCAAACAGAGGCTTTGTCTAACTTTGCCATTCACAAAGTCCCATGCTTGAATTTTGGGTAAGTTGTCACTCCTAAAAAACTCTTGACACAGGAAACACACAGGAGAGAGCAATGGATATTGTTCACCTTGACTTTAGCGAGGCTTTTGACGCTGTCCTCACTGATAAGCTAATGAAATACAGATTAGATAATCAGGCGTATGTATCAGTGACTGAACTGCAGAGCTCAAAGGGTTGTGATCACCTTCATAAAATCCAGTTGGAGGCCAGTCAATAGCAAGGCACCCAAGAGGTTGATAGTGAGACCAATACTGGGTAACCCCTTCATTACTGACCAGGATTAGGACAGAGTAAACCCTCAGCAAAGTTGCAGATGGTATGAAGTTGGAAAGAGTGGTTCATACACCACATGTCCGTGTTGTCCTTCAGCAGGCTGGAGAAATGAGCTGACAAAAACTTAATGAAGTAGAAAAAAGACAAACTACAAGCACTGTATCTGACTCTATGGCCAGTACAGGCTGAGGGCTGACTGACTGGAAAGAAATCTTACTAAAAAAAATAAAGACCTGTGGTTAGGTGGAATATGAGCCCATTGTGTCCCCTTGCACCAAGGAAGGCAATTGCTCTCCAGCTGCTTCCTGGGCTGCATAAGGAGAAACATTGGCAGTCAAGGGAAATGACCCTTCCCTCTGCTCAGGCCTGGTGAGATCTGGGTCCATCTCTGCACTCACAGGTGCAATGAAGACACAGACATACTGGAGATAGTCCAGAAAAGGACTACAAAGAAAATTAAGGGAGAGGATCATCTTTCATATGAGGAGAGGTTGAGAGAGCTGGGATTGTCCAGCCTGAAGGAAAGAAGACTCAGAGGGATCTTATTAATACATGTATTAATAGCAGATGGGGAAATAAAGACTATAGTCAGGTTTTTCTCATTTCTGCTCAGTGACAATACCAGATGTGGCAAGCATAAACTGAAATTTGGGAAATTCCACAAAAAAATGTTTTTTAACTATTAGGATAGCTGAACAATGGGACAGATTGCCCAGAGAATTTTTGAAGTCTGCATTCTTGGTGATAACCAAAACCCGAATGGACACAGCCTTGAACAACCTGCTCCAGTTAATGCTGGTCTGAGCAGGGAAGGTGTATCAGAAGCTCTCAAGATGTCTTATTCAACCTCAACCATGTTGTGATCTGTGATTCTGTAAACAGATTAAGATAGAAGAGCACCTCACCACTTCATAAATTTAAGTGAAGCTCTACAAAACTGAATCACTTTCTTTCAGATGCAACACTTGCTTTACAGATACTGTTTGCTCATTATTTACATTTTACAGCTTGCATAACCTTGACCACATCTAGTTTTCACTGCTCTTCTTCTCCTGAGATCTATTGATCTTGAAAATAATAATTGGGATTGTTCATTCTCCAAAAGGTGAGTACATCCTCTAGCAAATCAGACTGAAGTCTCATAATCATAATCTTCAAACCTTCTGGCTGTATCTTTTACTTATGACTCATTTTCCTTTTATATTATCCATTGTTGTAATTGCCTCATGGTCTCTCTATCTTCCCAAAAATAAATTTCAGCAACAATTAATTCTAACTTTTTATTACAGTTAGCTCTGACCTTGTAGAGATTTTTTTTTCTTTTTAAACCAGATAGACTGCTGGAAAACTATGGTTGCTGAGTTTATCTGTATTTTTAATTCCCATTGCTTTGCTTAGAAGTTTGTGCTAAGTTTTGTTTAATAATTAGGTCAGTTCCACTCCTGTGGACTTGAAAAATTTACTTCAATTTAAACTCTTTCAGAAAGAAATATCCACTCAGGCAAGAATGTTATAAAAATAAATTTAGGAACCGTGGATTAGCTTCAGTTACTTTTGCTATTTTGGTTAGAATATCGTGGTGCCTCATCCTCACAAAATAAAAGGAAAAACCACAACCCACCAATGCCAGCATGAACAATCAAACACTAAATAATTTACAAGTTATTCAAGTGAAAGATTTACTGGCTACATATAAAATTTTCGTTATTGTAGTCTTTGTAAAGTCACTTCAGTAAATACATTCAAGAGTGTTGCTAATTACTTTCTCTGCTGTATGTCCTGTTTATTGTATGAATATCTTCCCCAAACCCAAGACTTGAGTTCTTGACCATTAGACAACAGTAAAAAGGTTTTTGTTTTCCTTGGTGGGCTTTGTTTCAACCTTTTGGTTTGGCATCAGAGATATCAATATGTAATTTTCCATTAGCATCATGGTCATTGACTCAAAATAATTCAAGTGTGGATGGAACTTGTCCAGGTAATGTCTTGATGATGATGATTGTCTTTGCATTCTACTTGTAAGGAAATGTTATTCTTGCTACTCCCTACAAACCAACAAATGCTCCACCCTACAGAAAACAGACTGTCTTCATTAGAAAATGCATCTCCATAAGCAGAGACCATCCTACCAACAGCTGAAGCATTGTGCAAGTGTAAAATCTGGTCTCACTAACAACGGTGATTATGGACTGGACCAAGATCTAGAAATATTAGGACTAAAATGTTGCAACCAGAAGGTTCATTTTTTACTTTCAATGGCCATAAGAGAACAAACCAAAGAGAGACATCTTTCTGCTGTTTCTGCATCTTTCTGCTTATTTTCTGAAGTTCTGAAGTACTTTTATGAAATATTGAGTTTCTTAATAAGAGAGAGAAAAGGAGAACTAATTGTAAGTGTACATGTGACAGAAGAGCTTTGAGCAAAAACAGAACTCTGCTCACAAGCACAGAGAAGAAGAAGGAGAGGTGGATAGTTCCATGTGTTTATAAAGATTCTCACAATAGGTTTGTATGTAGTGGACACCATTGTCTCTTCTTCTGAATGTCAGAAGTGTTGGTTGTAACTTGAGTGTCCTCTGTAACTAATATTTGAGATTCAGTTCTCCACCTATGAAATAGGGATACCACAAATTACCTGGGGATAACATAAGGCACTTTGTTTGTAGCGCATTCTGAGGTCACTGTTGGGAAGTGCTACAGAAGAGCAATTCACTGCTCATTAATAAAGTCTTTCTTGCTTAATTTTTTAAAGGGGTTCCCCTTTTCATTGCCACAGTTTTTTTGCAGCATGAGCACGTATGTAATTATTAAATATACATAAATGGAGTGAATTTCAAGTGCCAGGAGTGGGCACACACTATCCTTACTCAGAATTTCATAAAGGGTGTTAATATGCAGAGTTGGTGTGTGCACTTGGCAGCTGCACTGACATGATAGAGTGTCAGCTCCTTTGTTAATGATCCGCATAGGAAAGTATCCCACATAGGCCTTGACAATTGACATACCATTACAGTCTATTGTGCCAATAATCCATGCATTCAAGTGCTCCCCACTCTTCCAGGCAAGCCTGACACAATAGTCTATAATAGTTCAGTGCAGCATGTGAACACGAGGCCTTGATATTAGACTGTGATGACTCTGAAAGAGACGATATGCTCTAGTGTATAAATGATCCATGTATTATAAGTACACTGATTCTCAAGGATCTCTGGATCTGATACAGTTTCAAGGAGGGTCTTCCTTCTTAAAAAAAAAAAACTCAGAATAATTTGGATTTTAAAACAAAAGCTTTTCTTTTTGAAAAGTTACAGCAGAAATGTGGGCTGACATCTCTAACATCTGTGCAGGGAACTGGAGCTGGAAAATGGTATGAAGTCCTGTTCCATCTTGATGACATTAAAATAGCACCTTCTTCCTCAGTGACAGCTCTCTGTGGATTGAATCACACATGCTGGCTGCTGTGCAAAAATAACCTGTGACTCTTTTAGCGCTCCACAGTCTACAAGCCAAATCTGTCTCTACACCACCATCACTGCTCTGACCACAGCAGAGGAGGCACAACGGGATTAGTTATTATTGCCACCAAGAGCAGTTTAGCAAGTCCACACAGCATGGATCTTTGCCTGCCAGAGTGGTGGGTGAATATTCACTCAGGAAGTTCTTACTGAGCTCCCTGTTGTTCCAGCTAGGTTTGTGGCATCTGAATTAGCTAATTTTAAAGCTAGCTTTCACATGTTGACAGCACATTGCAGTGCTTGCTGTGTGGTCATACACTAAGCATCAGTGATGTGACAAGGCTTTATTACCTGTGCCAGCTCTAAATCAACAGGTTCCTATATTCTGGGTGTTATTTTCCTAGCAACAAAAAGAAACACTCAAAGGGGTGAAAAAAGAACTCATATGCTGATATTGTCTTTGTTAGGGTATCCACAGAGAAATATACAAAGTGGTAACACCCGGTGGTAACTGTAGGTGAAACGAAATTTCCCATTTGTTTTCTATCATATTATAACAAGATGCCAGTTTACTGTTTTTGCTGGATTTTCTACATAACTGTAAATCTATAACAGTTTTACTATAGTTTAATAGTAAACTAGTTTAACTATAGTGCTATTTAAGCATCTACTAGAGGCACATACTGCCTTAAAAGCTTTCATGGGGCATCAGCCTTTGATTTTGTTCAGACTTTACATGTATGTTCGTGTATGTATGTTTGGCAGTGATAAGATTCTTTAACACAAAAAACCCCCCAGTATCTAAGCATGGATCATTGAACAACTATCAGAATTCATACCAAGTAAGAGCAAGCCTTCAGACCATTGTGCAGTATGCATCCTTTAGTTCATTACCTTTCTGTCATTCAGTCCAAGTTGATTGCAGTCATCTTACTTGCTTACCTACTGGTTTCATAAAGTTGAAGCTTCCTGACAGGTTGGGTTTTTGTGGGGGTTTTTTAGTTACTTTTTTCAGAAGAAATATGTTGGATGGTCATTCAGGCATGCCCCCTATGTTCTGAATATCTAGGAAGAGGAGAGAAGACAATTTTAAAAAGCATTTTGGTTTTTTCCCTTTCCCTGTTTTACTTGAGACAGGTTCTTTGGCTACATGCTCTCTGAAAAAGGACATTTCTGTGACCCAGACTATACAGGAAGGAGGTCAGGAGGTTTCTTCCTCTGTTAATCCTTCAAATATTTCCTTTGGTCCTTTATTTGTCAGTTATTGTCAGCAGTTTTTCTGAAATAGAAAAAAATGGTGCTACAGGACCTACATCTTACCTTGGATGTTCAGCACATACATCTCTCTCTTCTTAAAAAGAAAGCTGAGAGAAACTGCTTTTGGTGTCATTTACACATATGCAAAGTGGATGTTATATGGTACAACTCTGACTTGTTCAAGAAAATGGCAATACCTATTATCTACTCAAACTGACTACCTTATTATTTATTGTAACATTCATATGATCATTTTTCAGCAGTCTTTGGAAACAAAGGCTATTTTTAGTTAGTGACTTTTGACATTAATATGCATCAGGGCCAGTCAGTACGTTCTTGTGGCATTTGTTGTAACAAAACTGTAGTCCTAATCATGCTGGGCAGGATTTGAGTCACCTGACTACAACCCCCTGAAAGTTGAGTATCCACCCCACGCTAATTTTCTAGTCTCCATTTAAAGTCAGTAAAGAAGTAAGCACTTACAAAGGACATTTGATAATATTCTAAAATAGATATATAAGACAGAATTAATTAGAAATGCTTATCTTTTGCATAGTTACATTTAGGGGAAAGGGATTTCTGTGCATTTTGTTATGATCCGTACACATCATGCTAGAACCTCAAGGTCCCATCTGGGACTGAGTTGTACTGAACACAGACCTAAATAGATGCATGAGTCATGCCATTACAGATATCAGTAGACTTGTGGGGGTTCGTGCTATCTAGTTTTAAGCACATTACTAGAGCACTTAAATGCTTTAGGTCAGTGCCTAAGCATAAGATCTGACTCACTGGAGACACTTACCCCCCTTTGTTTATGGTGGAGGGAGTCTCTTGTTCTCTTGAAAGCTCTGTGATTAAGCAGTGTGAATGCGTTTCCCCCCCCTTTAGTAGCTACTCTGTAGGAGAGGTCTTGAAGTTGGTTTGCTGGATCAGGGATACTAAATATCCCAGGCTCACATCCCAATACTAACCCGAGGAGGATCAGCAGGCCCACAGCCACTGTTTGAAGGCGGAAAGCTCACTTAGAACTCAGAAAATTGACATATAAATGATGGAAAAATGGGTGAGAAACAAATATCCTCTGTCTTGCTTTGATTTTTCCCTCTTTAAACATGTTATTTCATGCAAATAATGACATGAATGTTATGCTTAAAGTTGAGTTTATAATTGCAGAAAGTCAAAAATATCAGATTTAATCGTCCTATCACAAAACAATGGAACATCGAACACAAAGTGACAAAACTCCCTATGATTGTTGATCCTGAAATAAGGCATTATTAACTGATTATTTTTTCTGTTAGAGCCACTAAGCTGTGTTTTCAATACTAGTAGACCAACTTGTTACCTGTACAAAGCTGTTTAGAGTGCTTCTCAGGTCTGCTTTTTCTTACGAGACACTTCAGTAGGACCAGAATCCCACCAGTAGAACATAAACAGAGACTGATTGGGGAGGGGCTGTGTGGGGTGAAGAAAGAAGAAGAAGAAATGACCACTGTGAAAGTTCAGTCAAATGGAACAGAACCAAAGATTTTTGGTGCATGCCTTTTGTTGTTTTTACTAATTTATTCTTCAATTAGAGTGTAAAGATTAATGACATGATATTATTCTGAGAAGCTTATTGAATTAAGCACAACCATGAACTGACACTTTTGGAATGCTCAACTCCTTGGCATGGACTTCAGGAAATTAAAATAAAATACAACACATATTGACACTACAATGAGCTTTACTTAGCTTTGAGCACAACACATGTTATTCCTTTTTCATTTGAATCACATGGTGGCAGATTGGTAAGAATGGAGGAAATATCAAAATTCAATTTCATTCAATATCATGGAGTTCCTGTACTTAGATGCATAATAGTAAAAGGTAACCATCACAGATAAATATATAGTAGTAACCTGTTCAACCTGTTCGTAGTGTTTTATATTGTTATGTAACAAATCTTCTACCATCTATACACTGCACTGTTTTGCTGAAAGCTTTACAGTCTCATGGTTCAAGGCATAGTGTGAGTCAAAATAAAGTTCAGGGAAATTATGTGATGGTATTGTTCATGTCTGTCCCCATGACTTCTCACTAGGTATGCATGATATTAGGCATGTCTATTTCTAAACAAGTGAGCCCTAGAAAATGGTGGAAGCTGTAACTGTATACAAGTAGGCCTTAGTTCTGTTACAGGTGCTTCAGATGATGCTAAGATGAGCTTCTCTAGATAAAAAAACTAAAAATTATCTGATAGCTGATAAGCAAGTATAATTTACTGTTGTGAGTTACAGTTGAAACCTACTATTATAGATGGAGCAGAATTCCAGTTAATAATCCTCCTCAGAAAGAGGTTTTGCCTTCATGAATTATGGTCTGGATTCTACAGAAATAAATTAAAGAAATAAAGACAGCTTTCCCTGTTTTCTCTCCCTGATCTTTCCAGAGTAAACCTGAAAGTATGGAAGATATGAGCGATCTTAATTCCATGGGTATCTTTCACAACAAGCTCTCGTACTTAGATGGGCACTAAAGCTGAGTAGTTAGAATGCAGAACTGAAACTTATACTAGCTCATATGTATCTGCATACAAGGATTTTGTTGTGTTCTGATCTCTACAGATAGTCTTAAGAACCTGTTATTTTTCTGAAGCTGCTGCCATATGTTCGGTGGTATCATATAAAGCAAGCTGAAAATTATTAAAATTAATCTGGAATAGCAGATGACTATATGGAACATGCACACTGATTTTCATCACCCTGCTGGTTTCTGAAATGCAGTCAGGCTAAAAGGCATAGGTAGTCATACAAAAGGGTAAGACATAACAGGATTTCAGTATTCAGCAAGAATTATTCCAATAGCATACATGGGAATTACAGTTGAGATTTGCTCTGAAGCCATAGTTTGAAATGCTTGTATTTGTACTTAAAATGTACTTATTTGCTTATATTATATTGTGGACTTTGACAGAGTCCATGCCAGGAGACAATTACCAGTAAAAGGTGTATTTAAAATCTCTAACATGTAGGAGATGTCAGGTAAATACTGATTAAAAGAGCAGCCCCTCCTCACCACTACACACCGATCTCAACTCATCTGATATAATTTGAAATGACAACTGTGTTTTTTACAACATTAATCCTAGATTTCTTATCCTTGTGCAGCAACTTGTATTGAGATATAGTGCACTAAGAATGCTGCTTTGTATAAAACATAGCACTCACTTGTATATTTTATTCTAAAAATGTCATAGTTTTTCTTTCTATTTATTTGATGTTTATTTACTAACTGCCCAGTAATTAGAGTTAAAATACCAAAATACGTATGTACACCTGCACAAATATGCATATATGCATGTATCCCTTTATAAATACTAAGACCACATATACATTAGATTTTCTCTTAAAAAAAAATCAACACCACAACAAACCCACCGAACAGTAGAATTAAATGGACCTCATATCCAAAATAAATTGACCTAACTGCAACCATGCTAAGGATCACATAAGATTAACTTTGAAGAAAGTTAAGTGTAGTGTAGCACAAGCTGTGGAATGAATCTGGGCTAGAACATAAAGACATCCAAATGGTGGCTCACTCAGAACACACTTTCCTTAGGCGTACGCGAGGTTGGTTCCTTGACAATTGTTTACTAGCAGCTTTTAAGACACAAACAGCTGTGAGTGACAACAGTCTGTCACAAAATTTGTCTAAGTTCATGGCACAGAGCTGCAAACTCTGACACCTACTGAAAGAGGTATCGTATTTGCAAGCAGTCAAAAGTGATTGAAAACCAGATGAATCTGTTAGGATACCTCATGCCATTGAACACTGTTGCCTATGCCAAATATGCATTCGTAATCTACAATCTGTTATCTACTAGCACTGATGCTATAAGGTAGCATTGTTAAGTTTTTTAATACATAGCCATCTACCCTAAAATAAAACCTCATATTTAATCAAAAAGAAATAAACACGATTCATAAGATTCAACCAACATATACCACAGATGGAATATTTAGACTACTCTCTCTCCTCTGAGTTGCAATACTTTTATATGATTTCTAACAGAATATAGGAAAAAAATCAACAGGAGGATTATAGATCAGGGGAATATGCTGGAAAATCTATTGCCTTTAATTGTACGGAATTATGCTTGGGATAACCACAGTCGTAATTACTTTACATGCATAGGCATTCTGATTGCATACTATGATGGGCAACAGATTTGGTAGTACTGTTTCTGTTATTTAATTATTAGAGTTGGCCTGGAAATGTTCCTCCTTGATTGTAGTTAGCTTAATCAAATATGACTTGAGCATCTGAGTTGGCACAAACCCTGCAGGAACCCACTGAAATGACAAGGAAGTGAAAAGCTACTCTTTCATTCCTTTACATCTTAATTTGGCAATTTCTGGAAGGACCAAGGAACCAGGACAAGTGCCAGGAAGAGGCGAGCTCTGTGAGCTCCTTTAATGGAAGTGTAAGTAATACAGCAGCGTCTGCTCGAGGGCTTGCTAACGTGTCGGAAAGCTGAGTCAGTGCAAAAAGCCATGCAGATCCCAAGGCTTGCTGTTGCTTTTGCAGTCAAGGGCATTTGCAATCAAGGCCATGGGTGCCCTCACGGCAGACAGTGGAAACATCCGAGAGCATGACTTATGTCACAGGGTTGGTCCTGGTCACTGTGTGGATACTGTGCCTCTGACAAGCTTTCTCTGCATGGTACTTTGCATGATATCCTGTGACAACTTTGCTCCCTCTGCTTGCCAAATCAGCAGTATTTTGTTTACAGTGTTATGTTCATTATGCCAAATACAACCATTAGTTGTGGATTTGGGTGTTTATGGCAAGGTGTAAAATTCATACATGGATTTAAATAAAAATTAAAACATTTTTATTTTCAATGTTTTATATCAGGAAACAAAACAAAAAAAACCCTTTATTATTACCTTTTTTTTCTCCCTTCATTTTTTAATTGATTGTCAAAAACAATTCAGTATTTTCCCAGTCTTACCTATCCATTAACACTACTTGTGCAGTACTGCAATCAAGATCATTCTTATGGTCATGGACCCACTCTGGCAGATGCAAATGATGTTATTAAATAGAGAAAATCAGATATAGCAAGAGAAAACTGATTTGGTCAGACAAGCAAAGTGATCAGAATAATAAATTCTTCACAGATTAGTTTCACATTTTCATTTATAGTGTTATTTTACTTCCCACAATAAGGAAACAACAGAAGAGGGTAAAAAAGAGCATCACCTCTAAAAATAGTTCATATAATAAATGCATCTGTATTCTGTATGTTACCTGAAAAATATTTACTGCCTTTTATTAATGTTGGTAACTGGATCAGCTGAGCTAATATTGTTTGGGTTTTTTTGTTGTTTTCGGGTTTTTTTCCCATTACATTTCCTGAAGCTTTTTTAATGGAAAATCATGAATAATCTATAATAATCGTGTGAAGCTTCCAGGATTATTGATATGTTTTTAAAAAGATGAAATATAAATATTTTTACAATAAGTCATTAGAGAGTTGCCAAGAAATGTCTTTTGGGGCACTCGAAATACCCTGATTTTTCATGTCACATTTTGTTTATTAATAGCTCTCAACTGTTTGCTCAAGAGACATTTCAAGACTGCATACAATTTGCTCCATGTTTAACAGGAATAAAAATTTTGCGAGAATAAATGCTCAGTCAGGAACAATTTTTGTGATGATGAGAAAAGTCTGATGAGTGTAGTCAGCAATGTTTTGGGGATGAGTGTTGATGTAATAGTAGTTTTCTTAGTATTTAATGATAGTGATATAAATTAGTTTAAGGTACTAAAAAGTCAAGCTTTTTTTTTTGATGAGTCACAAGTTGGAATGATTATATACATTTCTAGCAACACTTTAATTAATGGGATATTTATTAAAACTTAGAGTTAAAATAGGTTTATATTTTAGTGGCTTTTAGACACAGATTTACTCAGTCAAACGTTGGCATAATTTTGCTCTATCTACAGTCACATGAAGAAGATATATCAAGTATTACAAAAATTGGTTTCATGTATCTCCTTGACTTTCTTGTGCTTTCTAGATCATTACAAATATGAAATTGTCTCAGTGCTCTGAAGGAGCTTTATTTACTTAAACCAATATTTGCAGCTTTGTTTTTGTCTGTGATTCCAAAATATTCATTAAACAGCTCAGAACTGCTTGCTAAAATTGTTGTCCAGATAGAAATGAGTATTCAAAAGAGATGAATATTTTGTTGGGAAAAAAAAAAATCTTATAAAATTTGGTGTCCATCCTCTCACTATTACAAGTTTGTCACAGCAAGGTTTCCAGGTCTTTAATTTAATTTGTGGTAGTATTGACTGGGCTTCTTCACTGCCTTTATGCAGTTACCAGTTTCTCTCTTGCTTGTAAATACCTCCCTACTTGCACCTCCTGCAGATCAAACTCTAGCATGAATATTTCAAACCTAAATTATTAACTCTGTAGCCCACCCCCTAGCCCCCCATTAATTTCTCCCTCCATCTTCCACAAAACCATTTTTACTTAAAAGTGTTTTACTTGCACAAGAGTATCTGCCATGATCAGTGACAGCTTTGCACAGCTGGGTTGATACAGGGTGCACTCAATGCTCTTGTGTAGTATTGCCATTGTGAAAACTCTGACAGAAGATAATCCCATCAGAATTCTTTGATAAAGCACTGAGATAAAATATTTTTAGTCTGAAAGAAAATATGCACATTACTAAGCACCACAGAAATCAGGAGTTTTTTTATTCTTTTATGGCTAGCTACAAATGTGGGATCTTGCAGGTTTATCCACTTAGAAAAAGAAATAAGTAATAAACGTTCTCAAGCATAATTTTAAAATGTCTTTACAAATTCAGTTGTGTTTCTGTTTCTGTCACTGACATATGCTGAGAGACACCAATTATTTCCAGATCCTTCACAGAGTTTAATGTATTTTTTACAACTATCTTAAATGCAGAACTGCACTTTCAACCCTCAGTTTCAATGAACTATTTTAGACAATGGACTAAGGAAGCAAGAGTAGGAATAAGGAATAGGCCTGTCAGGTAAAAATTTTCATTCAGAGTAGTGATTTCTGCTATTTTTTTTAAAATCGCTGTATTTTATTTTAAACATATGGGGAAAATTAATTTGCTTATATTTCCCTATGTTCTCATTAGAGGATTTACTGCTAACATTACTATCAGTTATTGTATGCTAAGGTAGTTTCCATAGTACCCAATCTAAATGATCTTATGATTCTATTGCACTCGGAATATACCTACATGAAAGTGACTGCAGTGTAATTTGTGGTGAAAAGCCTGATACAGATAAGTTTAAAATGTATCATACACTTTTTAGATGTCTTTGAACAACTTGAAGATCTCTTTTTATATCCCTAATGTTCGTATGCAGGCTCTCTACATGAGGAGGATGTGTCTTGTTAGAAGACATTCCAGTTTAAATTATCAAAGCTAATATTCATACAGAATATTAATCTTAGTTGACTAGTTTTGCGATTGGAGGTAGAGACAGAGAGTAGCCTTCCCTTCTTCCATAGTACAAGCCTAGAAAGATCTGGATACCTAATGAATATCTAAGAATAGGATTGTAGGTCAAGGCTAAATATAAATCTCATGTTGCATCATCTGTATTTGGATGGTTTAAAGTGTCTTTTTGAATGTCTAAATGTTTGCATTTGTGACTTTAGCAATGGAAAAGTACAGTTCTTTTTTGTCACAATGCAAATAGGATAAATACAACAGAATTCCATGAAACTTGTGGTGTAAGGATCTTTCTGTGCAATGATTATCTTTCCCGGTTTAATAAGCTTGTCACCTGCACAGCAGTTTATAAAATGTTTTAGCTAATGTTACAGAATAACAAACCCAAAAAATGATACTGCAAATACATAATGGTAAGTGTACTTCAGTATGAATAAATTATGGGAGTCTCAGGGAGCACCAAATTAAGCCATTGTTAGAAGAAAAGGGTCTGAATATTTCCAAGCAAGAATATTTTCATCCAGATTGTCCAGGGTGAAGTGACCAGTATGGATGCTCTGTTACATCCATAACATTAGAGGCCTATGAGTCTGTACTCATATTTCTCAATTCTTCCTTTGGATGAAAATTGCAAGCAGGAAGAAAAAAGGTGCCAAACAGGACTCAGAGTTCAGATCTGTGCCTTGATTCAGGTATTTCCCTACCCCAAGGACATGACACACACCACCCCACCCTGCTTTAGAAAAAGAGCTGTAGAAAGACTGCAGGGCTTGGAGCATCTAGGTTAGGATTTTGGTCTACCTTACAACACACATTTTAAACTGATAACATGATTTTCCTTCACTGCACTTCACCCAGATTCTGGCCAAGGGAAATCTCAAGTCAGTTTCTTGCCAGGATGAACACCTTGGAAATATAAATAACTTGCTGTGGCTTAAACTTCTGAGCTTACTTAGCTTTTTTTTCCTTTGTTCTCTTGCCCGCTTGAGTACTGTGCATTATACCTTGAACTGCCATCTGCTTGATGTATGTCTCACATTATATCAAATTTATTGTCAAGCCTTTACTAAAAAGGGCAACACAGGGCTGCTCTGACCCAGGAGCAGAAGTAGTTCTGTGTCCTGACTCTTTCCCTCAGTTCATTGTAGCTGTTGAAGCAAAATAATAAGGTAATGATTTTATGCCCAATGGGTAGCACAATTAAGGTGCTGAAGAAAAAGCTCTTTTGCTTTTTTTTTCATTTTTCCTGACTGTTTGTTCTCTCATCTCTTGGGAAATATTAAGTCAAAGTGGTACCCTGACAGGGTATTTCTTTGCTCCTGAGTAATTTGAATAAACAGATCAAATAGATAATGCTGGCATGGAGAATGAATCTATCAATTGGCAGACACTGAGACAGCATTACAAGTCTATACTTGCCATATTATTTTTTCACAGATCAGTGGCAGCCTTTACCTGAGACAGGACAGGAAATTTAGATAGACTCTTGGTTTACCTACTATGGGCATTAAAAATGGTTGTAGCGAAGTTGTTTCAGTCTCTTCTCCCAAGTAACAAGTGATAGAACAAGAGGAAATGGCCTCAGGTTGTGCCAGGGGAGGTTTAGATTGGATATTAGGAAAGAATTTTCACCAAAGGAGTTGTTAAACATTAGAACAGACTGCCCAGGGAAGTAGTTAAGTCACCAGCCCTGGAAGTATTTAAAAGATGTGTAAATGTGGCACTTGGGGAAATGGGTTAATGGTGGACTTGGCAGTGCTGGGGGTTTAGTTGGACTTGAGGAGTTTTTCAACCTAATTATTCTACAATTCTATGCCTGCAGTGTTACACTGTAACAAGCTATAGAAATAATTACTGATGAGCATAGTATCTCAAGGGTTCTTTGTGCCAGGAAATCACTGTTTATCATTTTTCATTTGTTTTGTTTTGTTTTATTTTTCCTTGTACCACTTGAAGACCTCCTTGAAAACTTATTTTGTTTTATATTTTGCCTGGCGTATTGATATTCTTGTCGCAATGCCTGTTCCCCCCAAAATGAATTTCAAGTGTGTAAACAAACTCTGGAAACTCTTTCATGGCTAAACACCACTGAATTGAGAAGTAGTAATGAAAAAGGCATGAGGAAAATTGCTCAGCTCCTTGGGATGAAAAGGGTCCAGCACTAATCATTGTCCAGTTAGTTTACACACGTTTCTTGCTACGTTGTTATTACTTCTGTCCTTTTTTTAATGAAGCAAACATTAAAGTAATATTATTTCAGTTGAGGGTTGGTATCTATAGCTTATACCTTGTGATGTTAATTAAAAACATAATTTTTATGTACTTATCACAAAGGAAATATCATTTCATTAAAATCCAATTAGATTCAGACAATATCTGTAAAGACTACTGAATAACTGCTGTTTGAACATAGTCTGCTTTGTTCTATTTTCATCACCCGAATAAAAGCAACCACAACAAACAAACCAAAGGATTTCTTTTATTAATCTCTGAGGTTACAGATCCACTCACATTTAGAACAGTGTTTTATGTGAAAAACATACCAAAGATTTTATGTTTCACAGACTGCAGTATGAATGATCTTATTTTAGAAAATTCTTATTTTCTTTCCCATATTTATGTAATAAAATATATTTATTTTGTAGAATTGATGTCTTTATATAAACAATTTGCCTATGATAAAGTAAATCAACATTTTCACTATTACCAGAATGCTGCATAGATTAATGAATTACTGCCTGCAAGGTAGTGAGGACTCAGGAAAACACATGGGGAGTGAAATATAGAAGAATTGTTCCTCCATTTTGTCTCATTATAATTAGCCCCTTGCTGCATAGGCCGTTACCTTGCCATTGATTTACTCACTGAATTTCCTTGAATATCCTACTCAATGAACTGAATGAGAAAAATGTTTTAATGCAGGATGCTCTTTCTGCGTGGGTAAAATTTTGTGGGATATTTTTGGCTTTCAATCATGGAAGAGTTAACAATCAGTGGAGTCAGATTGTCACACCTTTTTCAAACGGATGAAGAAAACAGAAGGATAGAGGGGAATGCGCCACTGAAATTGGGATTTGACTAAATGGAGTTTTGTATGTTGACTCTAGGCTAAATAATGTTGATCCCAGCTGTAGCTTCTGTATTGGATTTTGTTTCTCTGTTTGCTTGTTTGTTTATTTAGAAGTTTCTTTTCCTTCTGCTACTCAAAAACCCCCCAAACCAAAACATCCTAAGGGGAGGATGGTAACTAGTGAAGAAGTCTGATGTGTCTGTGTCAGAAGGCTGTCTCTTCTGATTCAGCAGTTAAGAATGAGTGTCACAAAAACTAAGGTGCCCACAGAGGAATAGCAGCTGCAGCATTTTTTTATCTGGGGTATCTATAATCACTGACACAGGAGTGCTGATTCAAGAAGTTTGCAAAGAAAAATACTGATGTTGATAAGAGCTGGAACAAAATGGGGGGGGGGGGGGGGGGGGGGGGGGGGGTGCTAAATAACTGAAATTACAACCAAATAAAGGTTTGAAGAAAACCTACAGAAAGATCAATGTTTGTATCTTAGTACTTTGCAGACAACAAATGCAATATTTGTTGAAGTTTTCCTTATCTTACTAAAAAAAAAATCAGTAATTCTATTTGAGAGTAGATTGTACTTTGATGATCTGGATCACTGGGGAGCAAGGAAAAAACTGCTTTTTGTCTGCCATAGCAGGACTATGTAACAAAATGGGATTTCCTAGTTTTGGAAGCACTAGAAGCCTGGTGGGAATGAGGTAACAATATCACGACAAGAAAAAACTAAAAGGGAAGTCTGTGTATGCTGAGATTGAAGAGAGGTGCAAGACTGAATTAAATTGGATTTTAGTTAGAGTGTTTATGAAACCAAATGAGAAGTTATGAGACCAAACTTATTCATGGCTAGTATAGATAATAAGATAATAAGCAAAAAAGTAGGGAAAAACAAATCAACATAATTTTCTATCAGAAGATATTTTAATTGTGCATGTATTTCTTTGGTCTTGACTGAGCAAGAGCACTTGATGGCAAAAAGAGCCCTCCTCTTCTTTCCAGTACTGTGCCTTACAATTTCTGAAATTAGAATTCTCTTTTTCTTTCTCATAGTATACCCCAAATTTTATAAAGTGGCAGATACTTTGATTTTGGCCTCAGTTCCTAACTCCTAATAAAACTCAGTTCTAGACCTCAGTTTGAAATCTGATGTTTAATTCAGACTCAGCAACTAAGTTTGTAATAGCAAAAGATTTGTGGAATTTCAAGAACATTATGGGATGTGCCTCTGGCAGAATCTGCTTGGCTTTTCTTGGACACTGTCTACAGAGAAACCTTCAGTAAATGAGCAGACACTTTGTTGAAAGCATGTTTTTTTGTTGAAAAGAAGAGTAACAGAGAAATATCTTCAAGGGTCAGCCCTATGCCTGATCCTGCCATCATGCAAAATGGCTATTTAGAGAAAAAAAAAAACAAAACCCTCACACTGTTCTGCATATTATTATTGTAACTCTTCACTCCCAGAAGTCAGCATGGAATTGGAAAGCTTCTGCACCATTATTATATAAATAAAAACTAATAGATGGGCTTCACCAATCATATCTGGCAAGAAAAGCTACATGAAGCCTAGTGTATCCTCTGCTTTCATTTAGAGAATTGCAGCTTTTGTTTCCCCTGTAAAACTACATATTTTGCCAAAAATCAAGTAGCAATGGATATTTAATAGGAGTCTGACCTGCTAGAAATGGTTATTATGTATTGTCAAGGCAGAAATAAACTCTGGCAATACCAGCATAGAGCCTGATTGAGTTCTCCTGATAGTTCAACTTGTCTTTTTCATTTTTGTATCAGTGGGTATTTTTGCTGCACAAAACCCCTCAGAATATAATCAAATATTATAATGGGGACCCCATTACAAAACAGTAACATTCACACTGACTTCTCTGAGCAGTAGGCAATTTTTCCATTAGCAAATTAAACTTGGAGCTGTGTGAAACTTGCATTGTTCACGTATTTGTGTGAGAGAAGTGATAATTTCATTACTACTGTATTCAAAATTTGATTCAAGGTGGAATGACATTTTCCTTTCTTCAGAACTGTCATATTTTATAGGGTATGACTCAAAGCAGAAATGATTGTGTTCTTTCTGTCATCTTGTTAAATCTTAAGGTTTTCCAGAGCATTTGAAGATTTTGTAGAGAGAAGGTATTTTTCTCATAGGTCATACTGTGAATATAAAAACTTAATGAGAGAAAATAACACTTTTTAGAAAGATCCCTTTTAATAGTACAGGTGATTGTGTTAATTCAGTGGAGCTATAAACTTAACTTTTTAAGAAGGACAAATTTTCTGTTGCTGTGCTTTTCTTCCACCAGCCCAAAACAATTTGTCCATTAAGTTTACTTTCTCAGTTTACTGAGAAAAGGAAGGAAGGACATGTAAAAGGAAGAGGACATGGCTTGAAGGTCACAGCCACAAGAACCCAAAATCATAAGAATGGTACACTTCAGGAGTCAGCTACACAGAGATGAATCAGCAGACCTAGCTAGTTTATCTCCTCTCTTCAACACTGACAACTGATCAGCATTTTACTGTTGAGTTGAAATATAATCTGACCAGAATATTTAAGAGAAACTGAAAAACCTTAAATAAATTCAGTTCAAGTCCTCTTGAGAAAGGAAACCTTAATAAGCTATTCTACTGAGTGCATTTCTGCATTTTAAACTTTTGATTGCGTGGTCAGTTGCCTGGTTTTACCTCACTCTGCCTTAATGACATCTTTGACACCGAAGTGGAATGTGCTGTAGGAAGATCTCTGAGCAGATGTAGAAATTACTGGAAATACTTCTTGAACCCTATTCCTGTGAGTTTTTATCAATGACAAGTGGCCACTGATTTAAAATCCTCCATAATTTTTGTAATTATCTTGATCTTTTGAGGTATATTCCTCACTAGAGGGAAGCTAAGAAATCATGCTCCATGAAGTAAAAAAAAAAAAAAAAAATCTTACCACCACCAACAAAAAAACCTATTCTTTTTTTCTTGCATTCCAGAGCAGTTACATAATCACGTTTTGGGGTGTATTTTTTGTAGTGGTGGTGATAATGGTGGTGATGGGAGTGATGGTTGGTTGTTGGTTCTGGGCGTTGGATTTTTTTCAAGTGCCTCGTAAAGGAAATATTCCTCAGTTAAAATTATCATGGCAGAGATATCACCACAGATATGTCAGAACATGCAGGTTAGTCTAATATTGTGCAGAGTTAAAGTATTTAAAAAAAATTAATTTTCCCCTTCCCTTTCTTTTCCCTTTCCTTTCCCTTTCCTTCCCTTTCCTTTCCCTTTCTTTTCCCTTTCTTTTCCCTTTCCTTTCCCTTTCCTTTCCCTTTCCCTTTCCTTTCCACTTTATTTTATTTTATTTTATTTTATTATTTTATTTCTTTTTTCTTTCATTTCTCTGAAAGAAAAAATAGGCAGCCTAGAAAGAAAGAAGAGGCAATTTGAAAAGTTGACAGATGGTAAAACAGTGTGTCAGCAAATTTGAAGAATTGCTGATGTGGAGAAAGTTGTAAATGCTCTAACTAAACTTGTGGCATTGCATCATAGACAATCAAATGGTTTAACAATATTGATGGCCAAGAAAGCTGAGAACATAGAGTTATATGTGAGGAAAATTTATATTCCAGAAGGTAGTAGACAGATTTTGGAAATATGTTCTCCTTTAAGGTATGTTTGACAGGATATGTTCCCTGTAAGTGTATTAAAGATCACACAAATGCAAGAAATTGTAATTTCTCAAGGTTAGAAGTGAATTGAAGTGTCTATTTGGATTATTTCTCCTGCTCTTCCATGGCCATCAGTTGAAAGATGAACCACATTTCACAGTGAGTAGTGTCAGGATATTTATAATTTCCCCATCAATTTCCTGGGACTCCAAACACACCCTGTACCTTGATCTGTCTTTCTCTTGTCCCAGTGACCAAGGAACAGCAAAGTCCTACAGACCTCTAAGATCCTCCTGCACTCTTGTCAATGCTTATTCTCAGAAGCCAGGAACTATGTAAATAACATGATTAAAACTATTTATTTTTAGGTCAAACTCTTCCCTTCACATGATTCTGGTGGCACTTCCTTACCATGAATAGTTATTACAGCATTTCCAGCCTCAGCTGTTTCAGAACCAGGAGAACCCTCACATCCTGTAAATTACACTGCAAATCACAAGATTTTTCTGTTAATAGGGATTTTGTTGTTGTTGGTTTTTGTTGGTTTCTTTTTTAGAATTTGTATAAGGGACCTTACAGATTGTAAGATTTTTCCATTAAGTAGGATTCTGTTTTCATTTCCCGTCTGGGTTTCTTTGAGCCTTATACATTCTGTGGGGTTTTGTTTTGTTGTTGCATGGGGCTTTTTTTTGTTCTTTTGTCACACTTCTCAAGCCTTAAAGCTTTGATTTTATGTATTTATTTATTTTTAATGAAAGCAGAGATTCTAATGTTACCAAATGAGTACTGGAGCTAGGGTTTTAAATATCCTGAGACTAGTGATAAAATCACTGTAGCTGGCAACACTGCTTGAATTTGGCACAAGATCCTAAAGCTTTAAAGGAAAAAGTGTGACTCATCAAACTTGCCTGGAGAGTTAAGGGAGCTGGGGGCAAAGGCTAATGGGGATATCCTTCCATTTCAGTACTTCAGAGAAAAATCTACAAGATACAGTCCAGTAATTGTGCCAAGGAAAAAAACTGCTTGCTATACAGAGAATAACAGTTTCTAATTATGTAACAAAATGAGGGGAAATGTAGAATGGCAAAGGTATTTTTAAAAATACAGGTATAAACATTTCCAATTATACAGAAATATTTTAACAAAGTGTTAGCAGTTCGCAGGGTGGAAAAGTGCCTCACCTTTATGTGATATAAAACATAAAATTCTAAACACTCTTTACACATTTGAAATGTTCTTCTCTAATGATATTTCCTTTCCAGATGAAGTGAAATACAGAATTTGATCTTCTATTTTCTCAGGGGAATTGTATATATATTTGTCATAGTTTTGATCTGCCACCAGAAGCTATCCTTAACTTACTGAATTATACATGACAAAGCATTAGATTAAATACATTTACATGTGTTAAGTCATAAAAATCAAGTCAGTTACTTGCTGCTTTACCTTTCAGTAGGTGCTATGGTCTTTTCATAATAAGACTACCCTCCTAAGCTAAACAAGCCAAACTACACAAGATGAAAATGGGCAAAGACCTTTCCTTAAAGTGGTTTTCTTCATTCTCAGTTCTTGAATCCTTGAGATGAACTTTTTTTGCTAACGAACTTATTTTTATCAAAATTTCCACTGAAAAATCTTTTTTCCATGCCCAGAATATACATTTTAGTGAAAAAAAAATCATCATAGTCAGGTCTTTGTAAAAGCCTTTTGGCTAAGCCATGCAAAAGGAAACCATCTCACATTCTTCTACTCTTCTATTCTAAGATAGATCAAGTTATCTCATTTCTGATTTTCCTTCATCATTAGATGTAGATGGAGACTCTCTAATGAAAAGCTATAGTGATTTGAAGGTTGGCTGGTTGTTAGTTTGCTATTTTTGTTGTGTTTGGTTTTGAGTTGATATTTTTTTTAGCTGGTTGGTTGGTATTTTTTTGAGTTTTGGTGGGGTTTTTTTGTTTGTTTGGATTTTTTTTCCCTACTGGACTTTGTATTTCTTTTGCAAAGTACTTCAAAAAATTTAATTTTGATGCCATATTGAGTTGTAAAATCAACATTCGAAGAGGAACCATAACTTGTGGTTCCCTAACTTTTGTAGTTTTCAGAGTTCTCCCTATTTAAAGTGTCTCCCCTTTTTCAAAGCACTTGAAGCACACAGGAGCTTGTAGCTATATCCCATTATATATATATATATATATATATATATATATATATATATATATATATATAAAATAAGTATGTTTTTGGGGTTTGTAGGACCTGGAGCTTGTGTAGGTTAGTTTGCTAATAAGCACCAAAATATACTATAGAAGTGTTACTGTGGATCTGAAAGGGAAGATGTTGACTCTGTTCCTAGCTCAGAGGACTCACCAAAGACTTTTAAGGATTCCTTTTTCCAGGACAGTTACCTGACACAGGCCAGTAGTCTGGGGGTTGTAATTTACTGTTTGTCCAGCTGTAGGCAGTGTCTTTGTTGGGTTTTTACCACCCCACCCTCCTGTAGGAGCATAGATCCTGCATGGGCAGCAAGCAGTTTTTATATACAATACATGGAAGCGAACCTCTTTTTCTGGAAGGGCAAGTACGGAGAGCTCTTGGTAAAGAAGTACTTCCCCCTAAGATTCTGTTTCTTTGTGTGCCATGTGCTTACTCCGTGCTGCGGGCTATTGACCTGCAAAATGTCAAGATAAATAACTGCATTTTTTTAGTTGGCATTGCACAGAGCAACATTTGAACCTGGAGGAAACAGACTGGTTTTGTGTAGTTAATTTAAAAATGCTGAATCAATTTAATATGCACAAAGTTTATAGGGCATTTTCTTACAGGCTGGGATGTTGTATGTACCCAAATTTCAGTCCATTTTGAATTTTATGACTTCAGTTTTCAGGCCTAGAAAAGTCTCATCCAGGGGAAGTGCTGATAGTCCCCTTATCACAGACACTGTAGAAGGTACCACTGTAATAATCCCTGCTTCTATAGTCGGAGTCAACTTTTTTTATACCCTATAGAAGTGGTAAATAATATTGGGACAAAATGAGTTAGGATACTTAGGATTCACTGTAGCAAAGAGAATCAGAACAACAAAAGCACTCTCACTGATGAAATTGGAAATGTTTTTTTTTAATTAACACTTCTAATTAGAATTTAACATCTCACTAGCTTCGTATGGGATTTTTCGCTTCCTTAACCTCACGGAAACCTATCTATTGGCTCTAAATAGACAGTCACTTACCATGCACCACTTGAGGATTTCAATTAATCCCAAATCCTCTAACTTTGGTGTGTGAACTTGCATTTTTCTCTGCTTGCCATTCCCTCCTGTTTCAATTTTCTTACTAAGAACCTTCTCAACAGTATTTTTCTTCTTCGATTCTTTGCCTCTCTGTTTACCTTTCTATTTAAAAAACTGCAGTATTTTGATTTGAAAATGATGGGACAATGCCATATATATGCAGGCATTGGTCAGGACTGCTTAACATAACTCCAGAAAGACAAGCAGCTAGAGAAACTGTGCAGAAGCCGGAAGAAAATAGCCTCCGTCAACTTTGAAGTGGAAAAAATTTTAGATGTCTTGAAGTTGTTTGGCTAAATGAATAAAAACACAAATTTTAAACAAGGCAAATATATAATTTTAATTGCATTTCCCCTTACATGATGAATTTGAGTATTTTTCTACAGCCATCTTTGGCTCTGATGAAACTTACCCCTCAACCACTAGCTGGCTTTGGATTTATCATGTATAATCTTTGTTTCCTTTTGCAATAGAAATTCTGTTTCAGATGAAAGTAGATTCTTTCACAGTAAGAATTCAAGTAAACTAAGACATTAATAAACAAATAGAAAATAATGGCAATGTAAAATAATTTAGGTTAGAATGGAATTAATTGATTCCAACCGTGGCCATTTTAAAGAAATAATGTATTTCTCAGTCTGGAGATGTGATAAATTATAAATTTACCTGTAGCAATGGGAAGGGGTAAAAAAAAAGACCAAAGCTCACAGTTTCCTTGTATTACTACTTTACCTTCCTAAAGTGTTGAGTACTCAAGTGCCTCATAGATGGATAACTAGTCAGTCGTCTTTCTGTATTAGCTACTTTTGAAGTGAGTTTACTTTGATGGAAAAGAAGGAAAAATGCTTGTCTACCAAGGGTTTTCTATGACTCATTATTCACAAATATCTTGCAGTTTGTCTTGGAATTTGCTCACTTGTTAAAATTGCAACCAAAGCGGCACTAACTAGCACCATTGTAGACTAACACCTAAGGTCCTTTTTGAAGTAACATATTTTAGAAAATATACTTTGTGTTATGGATTTTCTGGGTTTTTTTCAGTTGAAAAGCTCAATCACCCATCCAAGTAAAGCAAAAGTCCTCTAATTATAAGCATATGAACTGCCAGCGTCAAAATTCTCCATAAAAATAGTTACAGGATGTCATAGAAATCTTTTTGCTAGGTATCTTATAATACATCCTGAAAATTCAAGAGGGAAAATTAACTACAGGTAGCTGTCTATAAAACTCTGATGTAATTAGATCATGAGAATGCGATTACAACTGAAATTTCATCTTATGATAAATAGTAACTTCAGTCTGCTTGCATCTGTTATAGTCAGAAAAAACACATAGAAATACCTCTCAAATGCTTATTCTTAGATAATGAAGAAAATCAAAAGGTAGAGTTTTATCCTTCTCCTGTTAAATTGCTTACGAAAGCCACACTAGCCTGGAGATTGCAGGCATCCCAGTCTACATCCGTACAAAAAGGACTTCATCTTGAGTAATTTATCTGATGAAATACATCTTGACATACATCTTAATCTTTCCACTGAAAGTAGAAAGTCACTTCCCTGAGTCTAGACCACCTCTGGTCACGACACATAGATATATACAAGCTTTCCACAAAATGCTGTATTAGCCTTCCATTTTTTTGTGTCTCTGACATATTTTTCATGTACAGAACACTCCTCAAATAGGGCAATATCCACATTCTTGTCATGAGAAAGGAAAGTCATAGGATCATGTAACTTTATTTGTAACTTCCAATGGATTACTTTGCCTTGCACTGAAGGTTGAGTTTGAAAAGTGAATTTTTTTCTATGTAGGCACATTTAGGTAAGCTGATCACAAGAAATGTTGCACTAAATTGTCTTCCATGTGCAAATGGACCACACAGAAGTATGTGGAAAGATCAACACCGTGATCTGATGGCTGTTACACAGCCCTTTCCCTCTGAGAGAGATGGATGACAGCTAAAGTATCATTTATTTGAATCTCCATGCAGTGCTAATTAGGCAACAAGAACAGACAACTGAGACACAAAATGAATGTTTAGAAGACACTCATCAACAGTGCCACAGTGATTTCTCATTTGTCTTTGCTATGTGAAGGTATCCATTGCACTGTATTGTGTGGGCACTCCATGTTTGCACAGAATCCTACCAAAACCAAAACCAAAGAATCCAGTGGTCCAGATAACACAACGTGGTGAAGGGAGAGAGAACACTGTGTCTTGACTAGAGCAACATGACTGATCTCAGCTGTTGTACCTTCTCAATGCATAGGAAGAATGTCTCATTCTATCTTTAACTTACAGGACATTTCCCACTGGTCTGTAGAAAGCAGCTAGGGATCCAGCCATTTCCAAAAGTGGTCATAGAAAAGCACAAGTTAAACCTAGACTGGTCTTTCCTGAATATTGAGAAACTTGCATAACCACGAACAGAATATGATGTATTCAAAAGAGATTATGATTGCTTCTTATTTTCCATCCTGAGGAAGAAACAGGATCATTATGAGGATGATATAGACAACAATAAAATCTGGTTGTGCAGTGAGATGACTTTGTCAGGGTTGAATGGGGCTTTCAACCAACCTTACATCATTATAAGCTGGCATCTTCAAGGTTGGACAGATCTGCAAATATACAGAAAAAGTGAGACATGAGGCAGTTTTACAGTTCTAATACAATGTAGAAGACATTTCTCTATCTAGAGTGTGTGAATATTGGTCATGGGTACTGGTGCTGCCTATTCAAAATTGATGGTTTCTGAATTTTCAAAAAGTGGTTGAAATTACATCAGCAAGCACACTCTGATGCAGTTTTATCTGATGTAATATGACTGTCTCTATCTTAGCTTTTTCTATACCACTTACAGTTCCTAAAGTCAGAGAAGAACTCTTCAGTAAGCTTGATTTCAACAGCATGACTGTTCGCCTTGCTGCCTTTTTAACAAAATTATTTTGGTGTGAGATAATCCAAAGAGGCAGGTGCACCATATTTAATATTCTTTTTCTGCTCACCTTGGATTCTCACAACTGAAATTTAATATTAAAAGTCTCTTTCTTACAAGTCATAGGCATCCAAACACAAAACTCTTTTCTGAGAAACAGAGAGATGCTGGAAGCACTAGCTTTGTTTCTCCCCTAAAAAGCATATCTTTTAATCAGGCTATGAAACTCCTGTTTAATGCATGTTAATTGTATTTTCACAATTCTAGGTATTTTCCAGCTAGCCACCACAAGGATGGATGTACCCCTTAGGAATAACTAGTCAGAGATTAATAGATAGGGTCTGCTGAAAGAAAGCCTTCAGCAAAGGCATGCTGGAGTCAGTCTTGGCATGAACATATCAGCTTGGGAAAACCAACCTGCAAGATCAGAAAGCACCTCCTTCTTCTCTCACCTTTTTCCATCTCCACTCAAAAATCATTAACCCATTTCCTATAATGCTAAAAAAGCAAAGAGTAAAGAAAACAGGTCCAGTAGTTCTTTCATATTGATCAACCTCTACCCAAAACACTCTCTCATTGCTCCTCCTTCTTATTCATTCTAGTCACTCTCCCTGTTTGCTTTCTGCGCCTCTCATGGATACAGAGACTCTCTTGTCATCCCATTCTTTCATTTCATTTTGCTTACTTGCAAGGAAGAATAATTTGCAGCTTCTTGTTGAGGTCCTATTTTCACTTATACTCAAGCTCTTCTAGATGTTACAAGTGTCCCTGAGAAAGCACAGTAAAAAACTCACTGGGCTTATAAAATCACCTGTATGTAAGCCGGCGCTGTTACAGCTCTTTTGGCAGAACATATTTGCACTCCATGGGAAGGCTGGGCCTGACTCTGTGCATCTAAAGGGCAATACTCGCACATTCAAAAAAATTGCTATATGAGGGATGAGAGGTGAGGGATGGGCACTGCAAGCCTGACTTTTCTCATGTGCAGAGACTAGCCATGCCACCACCTTTCCTGATTCATAGGAGGATGCCTGTGATGTTTACTAGGGCAGCATTTCAGGCCAAATTCAGCCCTGCTGTGAATGGGCACAACTCCACTGGCTTTGTACAAAGGCTGCCTTCCTGAGAGCTGAACAGGGAAAGCTCTTTGAACAGTGCCAATAATTGCTTCTCTCTTTTTTTTTTTTTTTTATTCATTTTTAAAAGACAGTGGAAGATCAGAGACAGCAGCTACAATCCACAGTCTACAAATAGCATTAGTAAGAACACAAATGAAAGGCTTTGTGCCACAGTTATATAGCACATCTCACACAAATAGCTCGGCAGTGAGTGGTTGTTGATTAGCTATGAAAGAGTGTAAAGAGCACAGGCGAAAGCTCTTCTACATAAGTCTCCTGTGCTGGGGAAGTAGATGCCATTTCTGATGAGGGGCCAGTGGAGAGATGGGATGCAACTATAAACAGTGTTTCGAAAGAAACAGCAGACGTTTTAAGGAAAAAATCTTTCCATTGCTGATTTTGGAAAGGCTTTGGACTGTGTTTTACTCAGGACCTGTGTGAGAAAGGCATGCTCTAGCTTAGTGAGAAGAAAGCTAGGGAAAATACAAGTGGGAAGTAGGTGGAAATTCTCATCACGTGTCATCCAAATTCAGCTACTTTAAGCCAACATATAAGTTGTGTAATGCATGTAAGGCAAATCCAACCACACTGGCAATGTAGACCACCAATTTATTGAGGGCAGCTGCGCTGAATTTTTCAAAAATTATTTAATTTTTGACCTTAGAATAACCAGTCATTCTCCTTTTGCACAAAAAAACCCAGTAAACCTAAAATGCTTCCCCTTAAATAATGTTACAAATGTGATTGTTTTCAGAAATAAACAAACATTTTACAAAGTTCTTTCAGGTATAGCTCTGGATCCTAAAAAAAATAGGCATTATCATGAAAAATTAAACATGGTTTTATACTTTTTTTTATGTCAGCCAGTGCATTATTTTGTGTAGACCTTACTCATTAAAACCAGCCTTAAATGGACTTTATATGGGAATGTGCTTTTATCAAATATTATAACATCTAAAGGTGTAATTAAGTCAGTAAGTACGTGCAACAGCTTTTCATCTTTATCTATTCATCTTTTTTTTTAATCTGTATATCTTCTGCATGCAGCTATTCCTCAATCTGTCCTAGACAAGTGGACCTAGAATCTGGAATCTCTCATGATCTTTGATATTCTAGTTTGCTGGAGTTCAGAACTCTGGGGGAAAAATTGCTACAGCCCTTGTTAGCAAATGATTTACTGTCCTGCAGTTTTCTCTAAGACTTTGCTAAAACATAAAAGGTGAAGCATTGTTTACAAACAGTGATGCATAATAGGAGCTGACCAAGTTTTAATTGCGTCACCAAAAAATCTCTCAAATTTATCAGACCATTAGTGAAGGGAGACGTTTGTCTGCTGTGTGTATTCATCTGCCACTGAAGTCATATTTATAGGATTGCTTTTTAAAGGGAACATAAAGAATGTCCAGGAAACCTGCACTCAGATGAAAAACTGCATAATTACTCTCATTGTTGCCAGCTTCCGAACAGTGGACATCACAGATTTTCATTCAAAAGCAGCCAAGAACTCTTTACAACTTTGCTCACAGCTAAGTCAGGGTTTAAAGGAAGGTTTGAGGGTGGGATAAGTCATGGCAAAGTCTTACTTTTGGGAATGAATGACCCAGTGTCTTAGGTAGTATAGCTCTGCAATCACACTTTTTATGTGTGAACCTGATCACTTAAAAAATTCTTTGCTCCATCGCTCCCAAAGGATTATTTCTTTGTGAACTTGAAAAGCAATAAATGCATGTTTATGTTGCAGATAAGGTGTAAGGAAGCCTCAACTCCAGGTCTATTCCAAGTTAATGGGGAAAAATAAATAATTAGCTGGAATAACATTAAGCAGTACCTGATATGCAAGAAAGAGAAAGACCCATCATGTGCTGCTTCTGCAGGGAAAAAGATTAGCATCATCTTAAAAAGCTAAAAATACTTCCAATTTAGTTATGCTGAGCCACGTAAAACACAGAGCCATCAGATCTAAAGTTCTTCTGTCCTGGAACATTTTTTATAATAATTATATATAATGCAATACACTGGAGATATAATGATACATTTTGATGCCAGACCATGCGGACCCTCTCTCTTTCTTGCTCTTTTCATCTGCTGCTACTTCTTGCCTTGTTCATCACATGCTCACAATCCTTTTTCTTGCAGGTTTCAACATCCGACAATAACTGGGCACATTGATTCTGCTCTGTGCCTCCTGTTTGCCTTGAAATGACTCATGCTGGCTTGCCCTTGCCATAGCTCAGCTCTACAGCTGCAGCAAGGTACCCTGTGTTCACGTAACTCTTGCATTTTTTATCTCCTTACCACTGCAGATAGTTGTATTATAAATACACAAATACCAATAAAGTTAGGAATTTTTTTTTCATCAGGGCAGAAGATTGGTTGGTTTGTGCTTCTTTTGTTATATATTATACCATGCTGAGCTATATGGTCCTTTGGGGAAATTGAATTATGTATATAGTGTTGGTAGGTGTGCTAAAGTTCTTCAAAATGCTTTGGATGTGCTCTTCTTCATTCTCTCTCCCTCTGGATGTTATTATTTTGCTTTTAACAAGGGCCTGTGCAGGTTGCCTTTACATCTCAAATTCTCTCCAGCTGAAGGTGCTGGAATGTCAGACACTCACTTCCAGCAGGACTTTCTAGTTCTCACTATTTTTAGGCTACAGAAAAATATAGCAACAACTTTTTATAACAGTAAGCTTATAGATAATCAGAAAATATATTACAGAATATTCTTGCTCTCGCGAAAGAAATAAATAAATAGTGACAAAAGTGACCTTGAAGTCCTGTGAGGAACTGAACATACTATAAGTAAGAAAAATATGTATAAAGGAATTTGACTGCATTAGGATATGCTACACTTAACAGCTTGAGTGAACACATGCATCAATCTCTTCGTTGCTGTTTGAAAGTGTTGTAAGTGATAATAGCAATCTTTTATTTTCTTCTTTAACATAAATGATGTAGGACTTTTGCGAACACTCTTAAGAAAAGTTCTATATCAAATCCTTAGTAGCTCAGGGTTGGAAGCAACAGATCAAAATTCCTGTGAGACAAGCAAGTGTAGGAAACACATGAAAGCATTAAGAAAAAAGAATATATAATCATGAACTCTTCCAAATTTAGATGAGTAAACAAAAGTTTCATAGCACGTGCCATGAGGGCTCATTGTTATAGAAAATTTGCTGATTGCGTGGGTGAGACCAATTTTGTCTAACTGGAAGACAAAGCTAAGGTTGAATTTTGACCTTCTGACTCTCTTCAGCCAGTGAGGTATTAATTGCATTATTTTCTGTTTCATTAAGCAGTAACTGTTGTGCAATTTTTTTTCCTCTTTGTGAAGATTGTTTTCCTCTTCCTTGTGAAACTTCAAGAAATAACAGAAGTTCTTATGTCTCATATTTGGAATCTGTCCAGAGTGTTCAGAGTAGGGTTTATGATTAAGTCATGTTACTCTAACTAAATTTAACAGGGCAATTTTTCAAGGTTATCATGCTGGTGCAAGAACAAAAATTTTTCTGCATCAAATCCATCTCAAATTGAGACAGAACAGGGAAAAACTTCAGAAAGATTTACAGAATCACAGAATCACAGAATATTCTGAGTTGGAAGGGACCCATAAAGATCATTGAGTCTAAATCTTAGCCCTGAATAGGACATCCCCAAGAGTCACATTGTATGTCTGGAAGCATTGTTCAAATACTTCTTGAACTGTCAGTCTTAGTGCTGTGACCATTTCCCTGGGGAGCCTGTTCCAGTGCCTGACCACTCTCTGGTGAAGAAACTTTTTCTGATACCCAACTTAAACCTTCACTGACACAGCTTCAGGCCATTCACTCAGGTCCTGTCACTGGTCACCACATAAAAGAGAAAGGCCTGCCCCTGCACTGCCCCTCACCAGGAAGTTGAACTGCAATGAGGTCTCCCTTTAGTTTTCTCCAGGCTAAACAGATCAAGTGACCTCAGCCACTTTTCCTATAGAATAAATCCTCTGACAGGCTTTCTTATTTTTCATATTTAGAGAGCTGAGGAAGGATGTTCTCCAGGCTTTAAAAAACTTATTAATGATTTTAAGGTAAGTGATAATGTTATAAACGGCAGCAAAAATTTCTGGAAATTAAATCCCCACTTAAAGTGAACCAATATGAAGCAGCTCAGAACTGCTACTTTTGAAAACACAGTTCAATGACCTCACACTTATGAAAATTCAAAGGAACTTCCAGGCTCTGACATCCAGAAAATCCCAGACATCATACTCTCCAACCGTAAGCCGCAGTTACATTAACAATTTGGCTGTAGTTGCACAGTGAATGCCCACAGGAATTCCATAAATACACTGTCCATCTTCAGTTGGACACAGTGATTCACTCAGTTCTTGGCCAGATTGTTGGAAGCAGAGGCCCCTGTCATCAGTTCTGGACAGTTTATATGGAATTACAGCTCCTCCTTGGACCATTTCTCCCATTTGAAAAATTGCCATAGTGAGTTCTCCAGCCTGCCAAGTTGGCAGACTCTGTCCTCGAAGCTGGAGAAGAGCCAGAAATCTCTGAGCAATTGTGAGCCTCCAGTCTCAGTCAGTCATAGCTTCTATCAGCACTCTTGCTTATGTTCATGGAGGAACTTCCTGATCCTAATTTGGGCTCAGCCAAAATCCGTCTTCATTTTAGGAAGATGCTGAGCAGGATCCTATTAAAATATTTGGATAGACTTATACAGTAGACATAGTCTCTTGATAGATTTCCTGGAGAGTAAAAGAGACTTACTAATAAAATGTGCTGCGGATTTCTTTCTGGTATCTTTTCAGCATGAAGGGACATAGTCTAAATAGCAATAAAGGACTGAGAAATTGCCTGCCACTATGACTCTCATCTGTTTATTTACAACAAAGTCAGTCAGTAATTTTGTTAATTTCAGCAGCTAAAAACTTTTCTGGAACTTCTGCATGCCAGCATTTTCTAATTGTTTGGATACTACAGGGGCATGAAGAGCTATTGGAATGCTAAGTGATATAAAGCCACATTCAAAAGCTCATAATAACATTTTTCCTTATCCTGAAATGCATAGGTAATTGAAAAGGTAAGGCTTGTAGAAGATTAAGAAAATGGGTGGAATGGTGGAGATTACTAATAAAAACAGTGGGTCTAGTTGAGAAGCTGTGAAGATAGAATGGCAGATTTTCCTCCTGATTTAAAAAATGCAGGGAAAGGAATTTTCTGTGGAAGTTATTTTCTCCTTTAATTCTGCACATCTGCCTTTTCAGAGAAGGTGAGGTGTGGGCCAGTGGACACTCTGGTAACAAACTGGTGCACACTTATTCAAAATAATTGAGCCTTCACTCCGTTCAGTAGCCAAAGTTCTATACATTTCAGTGAATTCAGGGCTGCATTACAGAGTTAGGAATAGCAGCAATTGCAAACCAGTCAGCAGCCAGAATGCTGCAGCCTGCAAGTTGTTTAACAAAACCAAGCAAACAAAAAGATGATTACTAGTGTTAGGTTATGTGATTAGAGGCTCATTTCAACAAAGACAGAGGGTTCTATGAGATACAGGGGCCCCAGGAGCCCCAAGAACCCTGGCCAAAAGAAGAAATATAATTCCCTGCCCTGATCCATCACAGGACTGATCAGAAACACAGGCAGGGTGAGACCAACCATGGTGAGCTAATGGACACTGTCTCCCCAGGTATTAACCCCATGCAGCTGCTCCCTCACTCCCCCACCAATAGGGGAGATTCTGATCAGGGAGATTTTACCCTTCTGATCAAAGAGAGGATCAGAAGGGTAAAAGCTGGGAAACTCATGGGTTGAGATGAAGACAGTTTGATAGGGAAAACAAAAGCTATGCACAGAAGCAAGCAAAACAAGAAATTCTCTGCTTCCCATGGCAGGTAGATTTTCAGCCATCTCCAGGTGAGCTGGGCCCCATCACATGTAAATATTCCTTTGGAATGCAAATGCCATCATTCCAAATGTCCTCCCCTTCCCCCTTCTTTCTCCCACTTTATATACTGAGCATGATGTCATATGGAATATCCCTTTGGTCAGTTTGGATCAGCTGTCCTGGATGTGGCTCCTCCCAAACTCCCATGTTCCCCCAACATCCTTGCCAGCATGGCAGTACCAAAAGCAGTAAAAGCCTTGGCCCTGTGTAAGTGTTACTTGGCAATAACAAAAAAAAATAAATCTCTATATTATCAGCTCTGTGTTCAGCACAAACCCCTAACACAGCCCCAAGCCAGCCACAGTGAAGAAAAGTAACTCTACCTTAGCCAAAACTGGCACAACACAGCACCTCATGGACTGGGAGGAGACTGTCACTGAGCATAGGGCTCCTTATGGGGTGCCAGGGGAGAGCATTTGGGGATTGCACCTGACTTATGACAGGAAGTTTAGGTCAGGAACCAAAGGCTGGGAAAGGAAAGAGTAAGGGAACAGGAAACATGGGGCAATAGAAGTAAAAAGGGATTAAAAGAGGCTGGCTTCCTGTAAACTGGGGCTGGTTCAGTATGTCTGTGCCTGATCAGCACAGTTTCTCCTGTTTTTTCATTGAAGTCCACTTCTGACTATTTTCCTGGGTGAAGTGACTCTGTTCTGTGTTTGTGTGAGGGTGTATGGGTGTATGGCTCAGATACTCGTCTGAGCATCAGTAATGGGTATAAAACCACAAGTCAGAGGGAGTTGTGTTGCAGCAGCTGGAGAAAACAAGGAGAGGTGTGTTGGGAGCTGTGTGTATGTGTGAGCAGAGTGGATGTGTCAGTGAGAAATCACTAGCAAACATCAAGCTGGCCTAGATGCTGAGTAGTATTAGAGGATTAGGAGCAAAATACTGGAGTGCCCACGAGTCTGGGACAGAGACTGGGGAAATCAGAGTGTCTGCATAATCCAGAACGTCCAGAGCTGAAGGGACTTTGGAATCTGGCATCAGCTACAGGTAAGACTACAGTCTGGACTAGGTATAAGAGACACTGTTTTGCATGCCTGCTCATGAGGTAGCTAAAGGAGACCAAAAAATCAACAGGCCAGCTACCAGCAATCTGGATGTCTGTAAGTCTACTACCATGGCATCCCTGAGAGTGTGTGTCTGTGTACTCACATAATTCTGAGTTCCAGCAGCTGCTCTTGGGTCTGTCCCTGTGGGTTCACATGCTTGAGTACCACCAAGTAGGAAAACCAAAGGTCCAAGGCCAGCTAGTGGTTAAAGTGTGAGTCTAAGGCTACCTATTGGAGTGATCCACACTGTATAAATGTGTATACTTTCCACTAAGAGCCTATTGTTCTGATCAGCCAAGAGGGGACCAGGATAAGACAATCAGTGCTGTTTGCTTATGTGTGAGCACTGTGCCCTGTCTGTGCTGCTCTCTGTGCCTGGCTATGTGTACATGTGCACTGAATTATGGTGAAGGCCTGCCCATTGGGAATACTTGCTCCGCTTCTCTTCAGGATGCACCTGGATGCATGGAACTGTGGCAGCCTAACCTAGTCTGCACTTTCAGCAAGTCCTTATTAATGTTTTTATATTTAAGCAGACATTACTGGTTACTTTTGGATACGTGATAAGAGAAAAAACAATGAATAGCAACAAAATTATTTAAGAGAACATGTTTAAAAGCCCCTTAAAAATTACTTCATATTCCTATAAGACTTGTAATATGCTACAACATTAAAACCTAGTTAGGAATATACTATGTACCTCTTAAAGAAGGAGAGGAAGTGCTCTGCTTGCTGCTGAAAGTGGCCTGTGGAGCAGAACCCAGCTACAGCTTATTTATCCACCAATTTATTCATTCATGTCCTGTACTTACATCATTCATCCACGTGACTTTTGGCATTCCAATACACCCATGGTGCTGCCAAACACAGAAGATGTTATTCCAGGGCTAATGTCCGAAGTTATAGCACAGGGTGTGCTGGCACACTGGTAACTGATTAAAACTGTTACAAATACAAATGACTATCACTGTTATCTTGGCTGGTCCCTCTTCACCCTCAAAAAGAAGGTAGAAAACAACATAAAGCTCTCATTTTCTTTCCGAAGCCTTCTGCTGTAGGTAAAAAACAGGAGCTGGTTCTTATTAACTGTTTTCTGTGCCATTCAGTCACTGTTTATATTCTGCCCATAACAAATTCCTCATGCTGTAACAAAATATTTAGAGAAATATATTTTTAACACAGTTATTACAAACTCTCCTGACAACTCCTGCTGGAGTGAAAGAATATCAGTCTACAGAAAGGCTGGAATTTTCTTCACAGATTAAACACCTAAATCTGGTGTCTACCTGTGGGTGACATGAGCTAGAGTATCTGCTTTGTTATAGGCAATAGAATGCCTTTCTGAAGCTGAGTTACACCTCATCCACCTTTACATACACCTTACCAGCTATCTACACTGTGTGCCATTGCCTGTACTTCTAAGTGGAGCTATAAACATGCATCAGTCTATTATTAGTCCTGTTTATTTTTTACCTGATAGCCCACATGCCCTAAAAATAAAAGAAACCTTATTTGTTTGGTACCAGCTTCTCCCACATGCATTTGTCATTCAGACCACTCAAATGCTCATTTATTTTTCTGTTTCTATATCTCCTAGCCAAAGATACAAGCTGCTGTTATTTTTCTCTGCACCTAATTTCTTTGAATCTCCTTTTTTCTTTCTTCTTTCATTGTTTTCTTCCCTGCCCTGGCTTTACATTGATGCCATTCAAGTTCTTAAAGAAAAGTATAATCAGAAATTAAGAACTATGACAGTCAGGCCTGAGACTGTAGTACTCACTGGCACATCTTAGCTGGCTGCAGGGACAGCAAAACTGATTTCACATTAGAGTTATGGGATTTATAGGAGCATGGTTTTGATTTGCATGCTATAATCTTCTACAATTTTCTTAATCAGGCACAAAACATATTTTTCGTCAAAGAGTCTGCAAATTTTCATAATGATTTCCTATTTTGTAGAAACAAAAAATGAAAAATCTTTCCATATCTTTCAGTCTTATTCTTGTGCTCTGTCTTCACGTTCAGACAGAAGTTTTAAAATTTGTCCACTTCCCACTTTCTGCTGCTTATGCCAAGGTTCATAATTCCACACCATGCATCTTCTGTTACATCCAGCATATAATTCTATAACTATGATCTCCAGATTCAAGTAAGTCTGTAGCTTTATTTTTCCTGTTTGCCATAATTCTACACAGATACAATCTTCACCTGTCAGGTACAGTCCCAATAAGAAATCTATTTGTGCTGTTTGGTAGTTAAAACCAAATAAATAACAGATTTACCAGGTAAACATAGCATTATGCATTCATCCTTACAGAAAACCATTGAATGGTTAAATTTCAGAGCAAGATTATTTCTGTATTTGCTTGTCATTTTTTATGTTCTTCCAGGCTGAGATGGCCTTGTTTGGGCCAGTAGTCACACAAGTCTCCAGCACAGTCAAGAATAGAACTATCATCCTTGACTCCTTTTCCTGTGCTTTGCAAGTATTCTGATATTTGTGACACCTGGCTTTCAAGTTAATTTCCTGTTCTATCCATACATTTTACTGGATGCTTTTATCATTTCTCAGCTTGCTTGCTGACTTGTTGTTGTTGTTTTAAAACCTTTTTACACCAGCTGACTTTGAGTACTTGTCAGGGTCATGATCTACCTATGTCATATTTTATTTTATAACTAAGAGAGACTCTTTTTTTTCCCTCTTCTGGGGCAGATATTGGTTATGGAATAATCAGTTCATGACAATATTACCTTCATCATTTCTTTGACATTTCCATCTGCATTTGGGAGGCATCCAAGTGTTCATGCCAGTTGTGTTCATTGCACAAGAAATTTGGCATCAAAACCACTGATGACACCTTTTTTTAAGGAAAAAAAAAGCTAAAAAACAAAACCTAGCCAGTTTGTCAGTAGGCTTCCTTCTTCTTATTTTCAGTTCTGGCTGTCAACCCATAATATCATCAAAGTAGCTAGGTCTGTTGAGGATCAAGTACAGAGAGAAAGAAGTCAAGAAATTTCAGAGGAATTAAAAATCATAGTGCAAAGCTGCCCAGTCCAAAAGACTGGGCTGGAAGTTTAGAGAAGAGGCAGCTAATTATATTCCCAAGAAGAAGAAAGGAGATATGGGTCACAGTCTGGGAGATGGGGCACTTCCCTTCCCTTGCCATTGTAATCTGAAGTCTGTGGGGACAGCACAAGAGCGGAGCTGTATTCCAACTAACTGCATTTTTTAAATATTTGTAAATGCCCTTTGCTGAGGTTTCTGACTCTAGGCACTTCTGTTTGGCTGCCAACAGAGATAGCTGACTACAAGGATTATACCATATTTAAAGCTGTATTGCCAAATTCCCTTTCACCACTTTCTCTTTTCCTTCTGAAATGAAGTGTACAAAAATTAGAGCTGTGTTACTAAACTATGCTGCAATTCTTCACCATAAGTAAATCAGGGAATTTTTTTTTCCATTCAAATAACATCCTACAGCTTTTATAAGAGTATCTGGAACAATATCTCCATTTCCTTCTGCGAATGCATTGACAGTCTTTCCTGCTCAGTGGTAGCTCAGCACCTTCATTCTTAAGATGGACATTGTCTTCATGGTGCTTTTTGGTGTCCCTGGTGCTCATT
Source organism: Acrocephalus scirpaceus scirpaceus (assembly GCA_910950805.1). Lineage (NCBI taxonomy): Eukaryota > Metazoa > Chordata > Aves > Passeriformes > Sylviidae > Acrocephalus > Acrocephalus scirpaceus. Next base: position 88,399,423 of record OU383774.1, on the reverse strand, counting down.
TGCTTTGTCCTGTGTTGGGTCACTGCCACAGGAATGAGCTGTTTTGGAATAAAAAAAATGCATCATGTAGAAACTCAGTCATGGTAAAATTTCATTTGCATGTTCTTATCATGAAGTAAATGTCAGTTAATCAGAGCAAAGGTAGATTTTAATGAAAAATCACCAGATTCATGCATTGTGATGGAGATAATAAAAATTTTAGGCTTCTGAAATTCCTGAGAGGCTGTTCATCTTAAAAAATGTAGAATTTATCAACCCATATGTGAGTTAGGCTGTTCTATTGGTCTGCCACTGAAGGAGACTTTGATCCAGCACAGTTAATCTGATTTTGAAACTGATTTATGTATTTGGTCAGCTTTGTGTTGTCCTGCAAGTGTTTCTTTCTTTCTTTTCAACAGAACAACATCTGTGGAAATTACTTCTTAGATGGTCTTTCACATTGTAGAAGATTAGGTTTAGGTGGCTTAGTGCTTTTCTGATTCATCTGAATCTTTCTTTGTAAAGAAATGTAAGGCTCCCTTTCTTAAAATTAGCAAACTTTTCTGCATAGGACATGCATTTCTTTGTTCTCAGTACCTCAGTATTATCCAGAATTTATCAAGAATCTCCACATTACATTTTCTTAGAACAGCTGAATTTTTCCAAGTTTTAATTCTGAAGTAATTTTTCCTATTTGTTCTGAGGTTCTAAATCAGACTCCACTTTAAGGCTCATCCCTTTCACTTGTAAAAACATGCAAATAACACTTCTCAATTGTTTTCTGAATTGAACAGTTTTAAAGATGTTACAGCATACTCCTTGGGCATTTCTGTAAACTCATGAATCTGAAATTCTCTTGAATCATCTTTCTTATGTGGATGTTGTTTAAAAAAAAAAGGAAAAAAGGACATCTGTATGTGCCGAATTTCTTGAAGAATAAACAATCATTTGCCTTGTAGGACAGCAAAAACAGAGCTTTTAGAGGTATTTTGCATTTTCCTGTCTACCTGAACCCGTTTGCTTCCTGCAGACTGTTGCATCACATTCTTATTGCAGCTCTTCAATGGCTCTGGGATCTCTTCTGAAAAAACATTTGTATTGTACGTTTTGAGGCTGAAATTTACCCCAAACAATGTTTATTTCTGGATCTTCTCACTTTGCATACAACATGCTCACAGTCCTGTTATTAATCACCTACTCTCCCTTCAAAATGACAAAGGATTGCTAATTTTCTTAGATTTTTCATTTATTTTTCTGTGTTCCATTTTCACTTCAGAACCATCAGCAGAAGACAGGATAGAATGACCAGTGGTTTAAGAATACACAATTTCATATAAAAATCAACTATTACATCAAAAGGATTGTCTGCTGGAGTTAAAAGGCTTGTTTTGACAGGCAACAAGTTACAGGTTTCAATTTCCATTACACTAAACACTTTTTGAAGCTATTCCCATCAACATTAGTTATTACCTGCTGTGCCAGCCTTTTGGCAGAGGCAAATCCACTACTCAGTTGAGCTATCAAACAAATCGTCATTCTTCAAAAGACAGAGAATTTTAATTTTTTCCCCCAAAAACTATATGGTATGTTAGCCCCAGGGCTGCATCCTGCCATTTTCATTCCACTGTACTTTTGGTTTGAGACCTGTACTGATCCAGGAGAACATGACTAATACTATTCATTCTAGAATCCAAGTATCCACATTTACTAAGTATGTTCAAATACACCCACAATATTTAGTTGGGACTTCATTAGACAGCAGATTTTTTAATGTATGGCAATCATTTAAAAAAATCTGAAGTTAAGTTATTGATGTCCCAATTACTTCTTGTAGTATTGTTAGCTGTTGATGTCAGGCTAAAGAGAAGACCTTATCCTTTGACATTTGGATTAATTTAAATAAAACATCCTGATGCAAAACTGTCACTTAACATGACCAAACACCATTCAAATAAACTCCATCTGATCAGATCTCTAAGGCCTTGGAAACAATAGACATAAACTATATTGATATATTTGGGCTTTTAGTTTTGTTAGCAAGAGTGTGTATTTTTGTTTGTGCTTGTATTTTATTCCCCTGCAGCTTTGGTTCAGTGCTGCTTCTAGTGCAAGCTGATTCCTGAGGACCCCACTGCAGCTGGAGGGAAATATATCTTTGGGAGGTATTACTAATGGATTAGGTAAAAGAGAAAGGCAAGCACATGCCCATACTAACAAGTCATCATCAAAGAAAAGCAGCATTGTTCTTCTGTTTAACACGGGAGGACAGCAATTCAATCTAGTGTTTGTGCAAGGCAAAGAATAGGGGATATATATATCTGGGAATATAGGCAGGAGCTGCAATAGAGAAGAGTGCAATGGAAGCAGAGGACATCTGTGGAATGGGAGGTGGTATCAAAGACACACAACTTACTGAGCGTTTCTGGTGTCATTTCACCATTTTTTGTTCCTGGGTAACTCACATTTTATTCAGGTATTTGGTTGAGAGTGTTATGTGTAAGACAGTATGCTTTCAAGCTGCCTGTGAATTGGTGCAACACAGTAGAGAGGAACATATCTAAGGGAAACAAAATAAAGCAGAATGCATCTTGTAATCTATACGCTAAAGGCGAAGGGAGCCACAAAGGCAACATTGTGTCACTGCTACCTGTTTTAGTAAAAGGTAAGGCGTTAGAAACTAATAAATATGCTGGTGGAAAATGAAGTGAGTATACAGGAAAAACCTATCTTCTAATGACAGAAGTGTGCTAGGGATTTCTAGAACCCATTAGAAAAAGGTGTCATCCCTATATCTGAGGACAATAGCATTTACCAGTTTTTACCATTGTCATGAACACACATTTGATGGCATTTAGAGGCTGCAGAACACAGAATAGTGTTTATCACATGTAAAAGGTGTTTCTAATCTCCATTTGATGCAACTATATACACCCAGAGAAGTCATAGACACTTGAGAAGCATAGGCCAGCAAAAAAAAAAATTGGAGATTTGTACATATAAGAAAAGCTCAGAGATCTTTAGCTAACAACCCCTTCTTCCCAGGAAAAAATTAATGGACTGACTCAGTTTCAGGGTACAATGTATTACAAAGCCTATAGAGCTGTTTTGTGTCTCCTGGCATGAGTTGCAGAAAATTAGTCCATGTCCATTTGAGCAAAAAGTGGTCTGCTGATACACTGAAAATACAAAGGTGTGGTCTTATTATTCTTATGCATATCAATTATAGCACATTAAAAGCAGTTCAGCCCTATTTGAAATTGTTGAACTTCATCATGCACTGCAGACAGACGCATTTACACACATCTGAAATTTCTAGCTGTCTGCAGCTTGTATAGCTATATCTCACCTACAGTCCAGTGATAAATGTGTTTACATGAAACTGAAGGACAAGACATATACAAAGATTTTAACCACAATGCTGAAGTCAAAAAACAATTATTTTCACAGTCCTGAGCTCATAAAGTAGTCCGAAAGACTACTTTCAAGTGAAATGTTGTTAAATATTATTTTAATACTAAATCAATTCATATTCCCCAGAAAGTCAACTTAAACATATACAAAAACCTGACTAGAAGTGATGAAATATGGAGCAGGAAGTGTAACCACAAACTCTCCCTCATCTACTGGTCACTGCAATAACAAGTTCTATACAGGGTGGGTCCTGAGTGAAGGAACAAAAACATTTACCATTTCAACTGGTTTTATACACAGAGGTCATTGTTTTAGGAGTTGTACAAAAAACAAAACAGGTGGTCTCTATCTATTCAACTCCATTTTATACATGTGTATGCGTGGAGATATAAGTTAACTTATACAAATATGTATATGTAGTCATATGGGAATGATAGCATAACACAGCTGAAGCCCTCAAACAAAAGGGGACCCCAATGCAATGATACACATATGGCAAAAGAGATGAGCATTTTAAGATGTGTCATACCAGCTCTTTGGATGTTGATGGTTTGTTTGATGGTCACATAAAGATTGTAGTTAAGGTGATCTCATATAGAGTATACTGTAGTAATCCACATCTGAAAAAAGATTGTATGTTTCTTGCCCACCAAGAAAATAACCTCATGCCTGGTACAAAAAGATGAGGAGACTTTTCCATATGGATCATACAAAAATATGGCTGATATTAACATAAGGGCTTGTCTACTGCATTTATTCAAATGTCTTTGCACTTCATTCCTGTTTAAAAAATTGCAAGACACCTATCTATTGCTTTGTATCTGCTGTCAAGCATCACTCTGCTTACAGAGATTTGAAAATAGATGCATAAGAGAAGCTGTGTCATAATTTGACTCTGTCACATAATCACATAATAGGGCAAAAGTAGTATGTGCTATCAAGGATGGGGAATTTTTTTGTGTGCTGTGTTGCACACTGCATTAATTCAATTAATTGAATTTTCAGAGTTTTCTTTTGCTAACAGAGAAATGTGAAAACACACTGCCTAATGAAGAGAAAGACTGCATGCATTTTAGCAATTCAGGCTATTACAATTCATATCAAATTTACTTCAAATTTTAAAGTTGAAACGCTTTAAGCAATTGAAAATATTTAAGGTATTTTCAAAATAAAACCAGTTTCAATAGTATAAGCAAAGTTAATAAGAGCTCCTAGGTTTCAATGTTTTTGTTGTACCACAGCAAACAATTCAAGGTAAATGAATGACCTAGATAACTAAATCAGTGCTAGTCATCATTAAAAAGGAAAGAACAAAGGACTGCAAGCTAAAAGGGAAAGTGAGGGTGAAACAAAGGAAAGAAAGAGAAAATTACTTTTGAAAAGAAAAAATAAATTCCAATAAAATGTGGTATTGTGTGGATTAGATGCATTCTATTTTTTCACAGTGTTTTATCTTTTTTATCTGGTTTATCACTGCATGAGTCACTTTCCTCAAACCTTTGTTTTCAAATGTCCTTAACTTTATCTTGCTTTTGTCTTGAAATTGGACTGCTACTATTTCACATGACAAAGTTTCTGTTTATGTGATAGTCTATTACTTGGCTGTGGGCAATTTTTGTCCTTCTAATTTAAAAATATGATTTTCCTTCTACCCTTGCCATCCTGAGGCATTTGGTCTAGCTGTGTGGTTAAAGTTGTCATTCACCCCTGAATCAAAAGATCAGTGAGAAGACGAAGTACTTCCTGAACTGACTTTATGGGCCAAACAGAAAAGATGACAGTAAGGAAAGCAACAGTCAAAGATAACATTTGTGTCTATGGCTGTCATATGAAAATATCTTTATATAACTAGAAAAAAAATAGGTCCTTTGCTAGAGTTGGCTGCATAATTCATTGTGAATAAATTATCCAGCAGATGTACTCCCCACACACTGTTTTTTGTTTGTTTGTGAATGGTTTGTGAACAGACCTTTTCTTCTGCTAATGTATTCCTTATTTGGAAATGTTCACCAGAGTCCCTGTGCAAATCAAAGATGCTTCCTGAAAGGTATTCTGTAGTAATGTTATCCCTCTGGGTCAGTCACATTGTTCATTTGGGTCAATGTTGTATCTAGTGGTGTCCATAAGGATGTTAGAGCATAAGGAAATAACATGAACTTCTCGTTGAGATTCTTCTCTTAGTAAACCAGTGATTTTCAAACTTTCATGAGGGAGATTGCATCAAGGTTTCTTAGCATAAGTGTTTGTATATTCATTTGCCATAAATGTGCCAAGTTACTTTTTGGCTCACTGTGGCTAGGATTTTTCCTGTTTAATTCCACCACCAGTAATCAGGCATGCTTTTCCTGTTAAATTTGCTGTTTGGTCCATTTTTCTGTTGTGGACAGTCATATATGTTCATATCTTTCATGATGTAATCATAGAAAACCAGTTACTTTTGAGGCCACTCATGATCATCTTTTTTTCTCTTTCTGAAATTTTTTGTATACCTCAGCCATCACCATTTCAGTTTTCCCTTAATTTAAATAGTTTGAATCTTTCATTTGTTTTTTCAGTGGCCTTCTTTGCAGATTTCTTATCTTTCTTTCTTTATTCCCTGTTCTCCCTCTGATGTGGTTCAGTGAGAGTGTTGACCAGAGCTGGACTCTGGTACTCCAGCTGAGGCTCTACAAAGTGGTGCAAAGCTGAAAGATTTGCTCCTAGTTTTTGCAAGCTATATTCCACTTACACATCTCAGTATGAGGTTTGCCATCTTCAGAACAGCATGATATTTTTGGTCATGTTCAGACTGTAGTCTAGTTAATCCCTTGGATCTCTTTCCAAAAACTGCTATCTAGCCAGCTGTTTCCCATCCTATGTTTGTAAAGTTGATTATTCTTACCTTTTTTACAGCATACCTGTCCCTGTTGGATTCAGACCAGTTTCCCCAGGCCTTTTCTCTAATTTACAATGACCATGCCTTCTACTCCATTCTGGTGAGACCCCACATGGAGTACTGCATGTAGCTCTGGAACTCCCAACATAAGAAGGTTGTGGATCTGTTGGCGTGGGTCCAGAGGAGGGTCACAATGATGATCAGAGAGCTGAGCACCTCTTCTAGGAAGACAGGCTGAGGGAGCTGGGGCTGTTCAACCTGGGAAAGAGAGAGACAGACCATATAGCACCTCCCAGTACCTAAGGAGGTCCTACAGGAAAGCTGGAGAGGAACTTTTTAAAAAGGCATATAGTGACAGGACAAAGGAGAATAGCTTTAAACTGAAAAGGGTAAGGGTAGATTAGACATGAGGAATAAATTCTTCCCAGAGCAGCTCGGGGAGCTGCATCCCTGCAAGTGTTCAAGGTTGGGTTGGGTGGGGATTTGAACAATTTGATATAGGGGAAGTGTCCCTGTCCATGGCAGGAGGGCTGAATCTAAATTGTCTTTAAGCTCCCTTCCAACACAAACTGTTCTGCGATTCCATGATTCTAGATCTGACTCCTATCAATTTCAGACATTCAAACATTCATTTCCCATGCAGTTTTAAGAATCTCTTGTGGCTTGTTTGTTTCATTGTTTTTGGTGGGGGGTTTTATTATTTTATTGGCTCTCTTTTTTTGTCACACATTACTTATTATACATATATATTACATATACATACTATCATTAGTAATGGATATTGAGAGGGTTCGTACCTGGACAGACCCTTTGTAGAAATCTTTAAATTCTGTGCTTGTATCTCCTGTCCAAGCAAAAAAGTCATAGTATATTTATTCTCCTCTTAAATCCATCCTCAAGTGAAAGCATTGAAAGAAAAAATGGATTTAGTATCTTTTCATATGGAAGCAATGACCTTTGTTCAACTTCTGTGATGCATTTTCAGTTCTGCAGGATCACTTTTCTGAGGGGTACCTTGTAAAGAGCACTGTAGATATGCTTGTGTAATCCAGATTCCTGTTTAATACTTAATCTTTTTTTCCTAAAAAGTCCTAATGTATATTAATATTTGTGTATCATACCATGTAATAGTGATATTCTTAGAGAACTATCACAATGAGTCTTGGTCAATAATAATGTATTTGGATCATTAACATTTAGCAGCTAAGTCACTGGATGCTATTTGCTGTGCTATCTGCTGTTGTCCTTGAATCTCATAGATTAGCCCAGATCCAAGCTATAGCAAGAAACGGCTGCACAGCTCAGATAGATTTCTCTGAGCCTAAATCTCAGTTCTTGTTTGTTTGGGCTGATGGCCTCCCAAGATGTTTGTTAAAAGTCCTTGTCCCAAGCCCCGTGCCAGAAGAGAGTTGGGATGCATTGGCTCAGGTTCTCAAGGTTGTTTATTGTTTCTTATCTGGTACATTTTGTTCTCACCCTGCTTGGGTGCTAGCTGCAGTGTTAGTTGTGGCCAACTGCCCCCCCCGAGGGTGGTCGTAACTCTTTATACCAAATATTACGTGATCTATGTTTACAGTAAGATACCAATACCTATCACCTACGCTAGACAGTGCACTTCTATGCTAAATGAATGCAAAAGTACCACCACCACAGGAGAAGATGGAGGACAAGAAAAAGAAGAAGCAGAAGGACAGGGACACGCCCAGATTCCTCCATCTTGCCTCCTTGAACCCCCATTAAACCCCAAAATTCTACATCTACACCCGGTGATAAATTAACACTATTCTAATAGTGTTAATTAGCCACTCTCGTGGCTTGTCTCTGGACTCCTTGCCAGGGTCTCAGATCACCCAGGGCAGCCAGAAGGATGTCCTGGGTTCTGACACCTAAACTGTAAAAAACTGTGCTTCTAGTGCTGAAATTCTCACATAAAACTGCTCTCCAGGTATTCCTATCTCTCTCATATACTCAGTCACAAATTATTACAATTAGATTACTGCTTTTAAAAAATGACTATCATAAAAATTAGTATTGTGTAGCAGCAAAGGTAATGGTCAAGTCAGTTTCCTGATATAAGATCCTACCAATATTTCTAAAAGCGGGAAACCAGCCTCAAGTTCAGTCAATCACTTCAAGCAGGCTAAATGTACATTTAGATTTAGATTTAATTATGTATTTATTTTACCTTTTGATAAATATTGTTTGGTTCTCCTCCTGAAGGTTTTAAGCTGAGCAGTGACTGTCATATGTGGGAAACACAAATACATACTGTATGCATAATGTCCTGTATGCAATCAGTGTACTTTCAAAATCTAATGCTAACTAGTAGTGGAATAAAATTAAAAAGGAATACAACAGTGGTGAAGGGGAAACTCCACTGCCACCTGATCATAAACTACTACATTCTGGACAAACTGGGACATATAACTGAACTCTTAAAATTATTGCAATGTTTATGAGTATTTTGTTAAGTTTGGCCTTATTATTGAAGAATATTTACAGTAGGTAATTACCACCTATTAAAAAAAGAAGTGTAAAAATTTGTTTATGTGAAAAATATTACCCCTCTAAATTAATTTTTCAAAACCAATGAATACTTTCACATTTTTACATCTTCTCTCATTTTCTTTAATAACTTTTGTAGTAAACTTTCTGTGTTTTCAGAGTAACTGAAAATATATTTGACTTGTTTATTCAAGCAAATAGTGGGCTTAAACTGCTGGTACAAATTTACAATGTCTTGTAAAAAATAAGTTCTTAAACTTTTTTTTTATCTTCCTATTGGTGCCTTCTGCCTTCCCATGTCAAACTTTTATGAAGTGCATCTGAGGAAGTCAGTGACTTTGGTTATATTCAGGGTAAGTTAATACCAAAACGTTAATTCTCCAGATTGCTTTCCATTTTTCAAAATCCCTTCCTGTAAGTATTTTCTCCCCTGGGAAATACCTTTAAATATGATATACCAAGGCAGTAAACAATATCCCAAAGGAATAAATAATGTGACTCTTTCAATGCCTATTTTGGTAATTTCATCATGTTATTTCTTCAACAGAGAAATAGCTGTCCTACCAGCCGTAATACCACATTACCTGGCTGTTCTAAAATATATCGTCTCCTATTCTTGAATATCTTTTTGGCCACGACCAACACAATGATTGGCAGAATAAGATGAAAGGATCATTTATCTTGAGGTACTGCCTCTACTGTCATCAGGCCCTTCACACTGGTATCTTCTTCTATATTTGTCAGCATAGATGTTGTATCTCATCTAACTAATTCACTTCTAGTAGCTTTGATGAATATTTAAGAGAAAATTAGTATATTCCTCATTGAATGGCAGTTTTTCCAATGGCCTGTGTGATGCTCATCTGATTAAGCATAGTTGGTTTACAATAGAACTATCTACATTCTAATTAATAATTTTAGCCTGTCTTTACACTTGGTAGACAATGATTCTTGGGACTGGTATTGTGAAATTGTGAATGTGACTATCTCTAAGCAAATAACTTTTTGTGGTCAGTAAGAACAGACTGGTTTTTAAGGAGAAAGATAGGATGAATGTCATAACATGGCATTGACTGATATGTACTGAAAAGCAGTATGCTTTATGGGTACCTAAAGATGAAGCCTTTGTATGAAATTCACATATGGTGTTAAAACCAAGCTCATGTCTGAATAAATTGCATCAACACACCTGTATTGATTTACCAAAAAAAAAAAAAAAACAACCACACCCCACCAAGACACAAAAAACCCCTCAAACAAAAATCAAAAAAAGGAAAAAGAAAAAAAAGTCTATTAGGATGTTGCATCAAGGTTTAGCAATTTTTATTACTCTTTGGTAGCCTAGTTGAATTTTATGAAACAAATATAATGATTACACTCTGCTTTATCTCTGCACACCTTATTTGTAACGATTTCTGAATCAAGTGACTATATTTCATTAAATTCAATGAGTTTTTTCATATCTATTAATCCACGTGTCCCAAAACAATAAGTGATTTTAATTTAAATATGACTATAAAATCAGAATTGTAATTGTTTTTAAAAGAAAGTTTCAGTGTTGAAGACTATATAGAGGAATATTGATCATTAGAGAAGTCTTCAGTATTAAATTCACAGTATTAAATTTTTCAATTCAGGTTTTTATTTTCTTATGCAAGCTGTTGTGCACCAGCTTTCTACCTCATTGACAATGACATTGGTTTAAATGCCCTTTGTTTCAGAACTGTGTTGCAATAATATTTTGAAGAATTAATTTCAAGACCTATTGATTATCACTGTACCAGGTAACACAGCTGTGGTGAACAGTGGGGAAGAATTTCTTCTTACAAGTGCAACTTCCAAGAAGTCATAGTTTGCCTTTTAAGAATGGAAACAGTAATTTAGTTGCTTTTTTTCAAAACAAAGAAACAAATAAATTAAAAGATGGGAGCTGTAGAGATCTTTGTATTCCAGTGACAGGTGACCAGGAGTAATCTGTGTCCATGTGGCTCACACTGTGGTCTTCCATTTGGGTTTAATCTGGACCTGCCCCTGCCTCACTGAGCTCTGTGGGGCTAATTGCCAAATGAGCTGCTACAGAGAAGCTATCAAAGGCAAGCTAATTCTGAGACTGTTCCCCCATGTTGTACACTGCTTACAACAGAAGAATTCAAAATAATTTTTGGAGTGAATTTATACTGAAATAAAACAGCTCTAAGTGTAAGTGGAAGTGAATGGAGTAAAAGGAGAATCTAAATGCCTATGATTTTAAAATCATGACTGAATATGCTATCACTATTATTGTAGAAGCTATAGAGCCATTGAGTGCTACATCACTAATAACTTACTTGTTGAAGTTTCAGTGTGAGGAACTAATAGATTTGATTTAGACTAAGAACTGCAGAATTATTTACCATTACCTTATCTGTCACTGGTAGCAAACACTATGTTTTATATATTGAGGAGCTACTTTGAAAGTACTTCTCAGTATATACATAAGAATCAAAATAATTTATAAAAATTTCAGAAGTTATTTTAGAATATAGGCATGCAGTATCTAAGAAATCTTGTTCAAGTAAATTAAAGAATTTGCCTTTGGAGACCAAATCAAGGATACTCCAGTTTAAGTTTGTTGTTCATCACTTCCTTGCTTTTCAACATCAAACAGTTATGTCAAAACATTTCACTGTGATTTTAAGGAAGAATCAGATCAAAAAGATACTGGCAGAACACAATTCCCTCCATCTCTTTAGCAAATGTATTTATGACAGGGTTTTCTGGGTTTCAGATCAACAAATTCCTTGGTAAACACTGAGTATTCACTGATGTAAAGTGAAGCAAACACTGGATACTGATGTGATCTATCATTCATCAGCATAGTATCTATGTACTAAAATCATAGCTTTATATGTGCTTTTTGTCTTGCTCCTCATGGTTATAAATTAAAAGGCACACAATTCAGAAGATAAAGTTTTCTAAGATCAGTAATGCAGTGAAGTATTAAAAAAAGGATTTCTTTCTGACATGGAAGTGACAGAAAAAGAGTGAGGCTCTGAAGGCATCAGCTTCACTCTGGAGTAACCCACTCTGAATGAGAAACAATTAGATATGAAAACTTTTCTTAAGATGTATATTTGAAAGAAAGAAACAATATGATTATTCAAAAATTACCTACAGACCTATAATGTTGAATGTGTTCATTGTAACAGACAAATTTTTATGATTAACAATTAAGAGAAGGAAATAATATCATAATAGACAAAAATTAATCTTGATCTACCTTAACATTTAAGAAGTTTGTTTCATAAAATTAAGAATTTTATATGATGCTCCTTCAAACTACAAAGAATATATGCTGGCACACCATGTAATCCAAATGGTAACATGTTTGTTTACTATTTCCTTTAGTAGAAAATCCCCAAACACAAACAAATTTCTGACGCTATCCAGTTCATGTGAATGTAAAATCTTCCTAGAGTGTCAACTTCCAAAATGCTCTGGTAATCCAGTCTGCCAGATTAGTAATTTTTATGGAAATGCGTCATAACTGGTTTTCACAGCATCCCTAAACTATATTTTACTTTGAGTCTTAAATATCATTGAGTAAATATATTAAAAAGGATGCCTTGTACTTCATAATAGAGCAATCAAAAATAGAATAAATGGTGTGTCCAGCTAGGCATATTATTTCTTTGTTTTCTAATCCTTTTGTTGTGCTTCATTTTGTAAGTCCTCTGTACAGCTGAATAGAAAATGTTATCAATAAAGGCAAGCCATTAATCCACCCATGACAAAAATTAAGATATATTTGTCCTTTAAGGCTGACTGCCTCTGTTCTGTTCAACGATGGAGGTCAATAACCTGTAAGTGTTTAATGAATATTGCTATAATGTTACTTTCATTATTGAATTAGAGATGGCTTTGAAGAAGACATAATGGTTTGATCTGTTTTGTTTTATATTTATTAAACTTTAAAAATCTATGAGTTATATTTATTTGGTTAGTATTTTGAAAGAGGATGAATATTTACATGAGATTTACATAAGAAAAAACATTTAAAATTTATAATAAATAATAATCTTTCTGTCTATTAATGAATACATTTCTACTTTTGTGAATCCTGGCATATCTGAAATAGATTTATTACTGTAGACTATTTCACAGTCCTGGGATTTAAATTATTACCATGTAATTTTATATAAATATTTTATATATTCATTATTTCATGTTAGTTAGTCTTTATTGTCAGCAGATTAAGAAAATGGAAAGGCCAATTAAAATCACAAAGATGTCACCGTTAGCAGAATAAAAAAGTTTAGATTCAAGGTCCATTCAGAAAATGAACTTAAACCCAGATGTAGCTGATCTGTTCTTTCTTAATGAAAGCTCATAAAGGCATAAAACGAGATACTTTCACTTCTAGTAAATGTGCAGTGAACATGTCTGAGAACAGGTTTACCTCTAGCCATAACACTTTTACAGTGATCTACAGAAACTACCCTCATTAACACTTTTCTAAACATACCAGACAACATATTGAAGAATGTTTCTGGCCCTCAGCCACTCAAATTGTATGAAGAGACCAAATGCTGGTCTCTGAAATTGTCCTAGATATTTACACTGCTACATATTTTACAAGTTCCAGCAAGGAATGAAAAGGAGGAGTCTCCCTTTCTTCTGCCTCCAGTGGAATATGGGTTAAGTTACATAGTTGCATTGATGGCAATTCCTTATAGGAAGTATGATGACAGGACTTTTCTACAGAAAGTCTGACATTCCAGTTTTTCTAACAAAGCAGACCAAAACCTAAATTTTTGAAGAACACCAGTTGTACTATTCAACTCTTTTGAAAAACACCCCCATATACTGAAAATGAATAATTCTTAAACGAGCCTTTAGATAACGAACTGCACAATGAGGACATACAGAAATCTAAATTATATTTTAAAACCTCATCTACTATCATAAGTTCATGTCCCAGACGGCTTAGAGTAGACAACATCACAGTACAGGACATTAAATAGATTTATAATAGAGGATTCTTTTTCAATTCCGTGTATTCTTAAAGTAAGTATGTACAACCTTCAATTCTTTTGTGTTTCACAAAATCTTGACATTATCCTTTGTTTTCTCTTTTTCCTCTGTTCTACAACAATATATCAGACACAGGTTAACCCAACTCATGGAACCACACAGAGGTATTTATTGAAACTCTTTTTGTGTTTGGCAGCTCAGCAGTCCTGTTACTTTGCTTATATGACAATTTCATGGTTATATTTGTGTTTAATAGCTTTTTTCCTTGACTTAAAGGTAAGCACGTGATAATGTTATTCTACCATATGAGTCGAAGTATCCTGAAATAAATATGCCTCACAAAAAACCAGACATACATATTCTAATATTAGATTAGAAATATAACTAAAAAAGAAGAATAAATCACAGGGTAAAAAAAATAAAACACCCAACAAAATGTAACAATAAAATTAAAATTATTCCTGTAGTGTTCAGAAAGAGCTTATATATACTAATGTCATACCTGGTCTCCAAATGATATTGCAATCACTTTCAAATGGGAAGGAGTAGAAAGGACAAAAGGAGTGCCATGTCTTAGATGCTCTTACCAATACTTCAACATTTCCATAAAAGTTCTCCTGTTAACCATTAGATATATGTAATGTGAATTTTAAAAATATAGTCAGGTATGTTTTTAAAAATGTTGTCAAACTACCAATAAAATTAATGCGAAGTTCAAATTTTTGTGCCTGTGTGTGAAAGGACAATAATTGCAACCCAGTTTCTCAGCACAGTGACAGATCACCAATCTACTCTTCTTGCAGAGCTTTTAGAAATTGCTCTTTTATTTAGTAGAATGTTTTCTAGCTGTTATGGTTGCAAAGAAAATATTTGTGATGTGAAAAGGGTAATAAATGGAGCAGTGTCCTATTTCCAGACATAACGCCAAGTGAGATCCATTCATCAAAGGAGGCTATTAACCTTTATACCTAGAGCCTCACTTGTCAATATCTTTAACTTTCATTCCGATGATCATTTTATCAGAAAATCTGATTCTTTTAGTCCCTCATTCCAGACTGCCAATCACGTCTGCCAAAATATCTAGCTTTCTTGATGGCCTTCTCAATGTAATGTGTTGTAAACATAATGATCTTAAATATACAAATCTGTAGAAGAGTATAATTTAAACTGAACAAAATAACAAGATAAATAACAGTGCTTCTATTTTTGCTGGATACCGATATTATTATTTACATTGCTAGGAGCACTTTCTATATGATTAGTCAAAATCTTCTGTTCTTCAGTTAATGCATTCTGCCACAGAAGTTCTAGTTTGTCATTTTATAATGCCCACAACTAAAAATCTACATCTTAAAAATAGATAAATGATTTATATCTAAACATGCAACTATATCTAAACATGCTACTGTGTGAAAAATATTGCTATTCTTTCTTTATATGTCTAGTCACACCTTTTACTGTCATATTTTTCTTCAGTTGCATGAGTTTATTTCCTCTTTAGATACAAGTTTCTCAGTAATTCCAATGTCCTTTCCAACACACTTTTTTCAATCCTAGAAAGCCTTAACCTTTCTCAATTCATTTGATTGAATTCTACTTGCCCTGACTTAAGAAAATGGATTTAGCTCCAGACTCAGACATCTAAATGCAGATGTCTACAGGTAGTCATGTTTCTAGTTCAGTCCCAGGAAAGCTGTATCTCAATTGATTGATCATGCATATATATCTAAAGCTATTTAAATACCCTGTGGTAATCAAAGCATCTACATAGTAGATATGATTAGAGACCTGGGAAAACAAAAGAGTGATATGAAAACTAATCCTCTTCTGGTGCTCAGTTCTAGTTTTTCTACATGAAAAACTTTCTGAAGCAAGTCCAGAGAAGGACAACAGAGCTGGTGAAAGGTCTAGAGCACAAGTTATTTTGAGGAGCAGCTGAGGGAGCTGGGCTAGTTCAGCCTGGAGAAAAGGAGGCTCAGGGAGGGCTGTACTGCTCTCTATAATTGCCTAGAAGGAGGCTGCAGACAGGCGGGGTTGCCCTCTTGTCCCAGATAACCAGCGACAGGATGAGAGGACACAGCCTCAGGCTATGCCAGAGGAGCTTCAGGTGGGACACTAGGAGGAATTTCTTCACAGAAAGAATTGTTAAGTACTGGAACTGTCTGCCTAGTGAAATGGTCGAATCACTATCCCTCAAGGTAATTGGAACACGGGTGGATGTGGCTCTTGGGGATACAGTTTAGTGGTAAACTGCAGTTCTGGGTTAATAGTAGGATTCAATTATCTTTTCCAACCTTAAAAAATCTATGATTCTATGCCAGAAAGGATTTACAAGAGTATCTCAAATACTACTCACATTTAGGTCACTGAGATTGGTTACTGTTTGACTTAAGCATTGGAATCATAAAGCAGTTCAACTGATTGAAATCGGACATCTAGTACTAGGAGATAAAAGCTCTTTACATCCTGCTGGCTGTATTGACCAGCCCTCCACTGACTACAGTGGGTGTTTAAGATTCCTAGGGCACATAATGATGACTATGAATAGACACAGGCAAACTGTGCTCTTTGTTTCTTTTTTCTCTTGATATTGTTTTTCATTACCATTTCCACCCCTGGCAAAAAAATCTTTTCATTCTGTTTTCCCTCACATTCATTTACTACAAACCTAAACACTGATTTTCTTTTCTCTTCATCTGTTTTCATTTCCTCCTAGTTTTCTGTTGTTTACATCCTTCCCAAACAAATTACCATAGTTGTGCTCCTTTTGCTCAAAGTTCAGTGTTTTCAGTGTAGATATGAAGTCTAGAGGTCCATCTTTGCCTCATTTTATAGTCAGTGTAGGAAGGCCAGCATTTTTAGAAAGGGATTCAAGGATCTGCTTTAGGTAGTAACTCTAAGATGATAATAATTATGACTCTAAATGCCTATTTTATTCCACTGAAAATGTCTATGTAGGAAAATTATTTGTGAATACAACATGAGAGTGCAAACAGAATAAGTTCTAGAAAGTTAAGGATTTACCATGTTTTATCAATATTGCTTAAACCACAGATGAGCAGTCTATTTCTAATTTAATGCAAGTTATCCGATAACACATCCATTCATATTTTACTTTTATACATACAGCTACCACACTTGACTTACTAACCTCATGTGTATTTTAAAACATTATTTTTTTTTATTTTAATAATAAAAATAAAAAGAGAAGGACCCCTTGCATGCAGTTTATGTGTATTCATCTGTTTGTTTTGGCATACTGAAAAACAGAAGAGCTCAGGGAAAGCTCACTCATCCTTTGCAAACTTGCCACTTAGCTGCCAATATTTGATCTCCAATCTTACATCTTGTTTATTTTGTTTGTAGTGAATTATCATTATGGCATTGTGCCTTTTGAACAGACTTCATTGATATAAAAATGTGCTCTGATCTGGCCAAGTGAAAAATATGTAGTGTCTTCTAGCAATGTTTCCAGTTAGAGTCCTTTTAGGAGACCTTTTAAAAATAGTTAGATGGACATAACTCCAAACCAAAGAATATTCAGTGGTGTAGCTATTGTCAGTCCAAAATAGCTTGCAAGTTAATAGGAACAAAACCCAATTCTTGATCAGCTTTTGATTGTGATACAAGCAAGTTGTATACAAGACCAGACTTGGAATTTGCTTACTGGACTACAAATGGGCGCTCATATCTTGTGGCATGTCCCAGCTAACGGGACAGTGTAGAAACATAGTTAACAGTGTAGATACTATAGAAAGTCCTAAAAATTGTGTGCAAAAGAAAGAAATTGTAATACATTAAATTGACATTTTTATATACAATTTGAAAGGTGTATTAATAATTCCACTTTACCTCTATGTAATGTATAGTTGAGAATTCAATAGACAGCTTAGAAAAAAATACCTTAAATGCACTTTAGTTTGTTTGAATTTGAATTGTGAGTTTTATTTCTGTGTTACTCTATTTCCACAATACACACTAAGTAGATGTCAAGGAATATATTAATTTAATTTTTAAAGGAACATGTAATAATTTCAGTTTTAAATTCAATGTAATAATTGAATTACAATCTTTTAGGTTCTAATACTTTAAGAAGACTTTTCCAGAGTTTTGAGTTTGACCCGAACTGAGCACTATTGAGGCTGATTGTCACATGCAAATACAACCAGTGAACTCTAGTGTTGCTTAATCTGGAAGCATCCCTCAAGATAAGGGAAGAAAATGTCTCTTTCTTGCTTTTCCTCTTAGTTACCTCATGATCCAGACTTTCTCATCTCCTTGGTGATGCATAATGGTGTGGGGAAGTTTTGGCAGGTGGTGAAAGGACCATAGCTCCAATCCTGTAAGAGGATGACAATACTGTCCATACCATATGGAAGGTGTCAATTCAGTTCTATCCTAAGTACTTTGGAGAGAGAATGGATCTAATTGTCATAGCGTGGTTAAAGGCAGCTGTAATGATTATAGAGAAAAATAAATAGATATTAAAAAAAAACCCAACTAAAAATAAACACAAGAAGCAAAAGATCCCCATTCTTAAGAAAAAAACCACCACATTTATTTAGAATTAACTTTGTCTGCACCTCTGTGTAATTTGTGATTAAACATCACTGATTTACAGATAAATGATGTATTTATAGGACAACAGGAAGGACTGATTCTACTAGCTTAATATAAAATAAATTGCATGATTTTAATTCCTGCTCTAGGATTTTGGACAATATCAGACTGTCAGCAATTACTTAGATACTGTATGGGGATCAGATAATTTCATATGTACTACCTGTGAGCCGGGTGTGTGTGAATGTGTATTTTTTGAACCGTCTGGCTCCAGCTGAGCACAGGATGACCATTTCAGCCAGGCAGTAGTGGGGCTGAGCCAGGTGTATGAACCCCTGGGGGTCTAACATCTCAATGACCAGGGTGATGGGCCACAGTACACCCTCAGCAAATTTGCTGATGATATGAAACTGAGAGGAGAGCTTCATATACCAGATGGCTGTGCTGCCATTCAGAAGGACCTCAAAAGGCTGGAGAAATGGGCTGAGAGGAGCATGCTGAAGTTCAGCAAAGGAAAATTACCAGTCTCACTTCTGGGGAGGAGTAACCCCAGGTATCAGTATGTGCTGGGGCCTCACTGTCTGGAAAGCAGCTCTGCAGAAACAAAAAGTGCAGCAGTCTGTGTGTGCCCTTGTGGCAAAGAAGGTCAGCTGCCTCATGGGCTGGAGGAGTGTCACCTGAAGGCTGAAAGAAGAGACCTTTTCCCTCTTCTGAGCCCTGGGGAGGCACATCTGGATTGCTGGGTCTAGGCTTTGCAGTACTAGAGAGGCAAAGACATACCATAGCCTGTCCAGCAAAGTGCTGTAAAGGTAATCAAGGGACTGGAGAATCTCTCCCTGATAGCTGGAACTGTTCAGCCTGGAGAAGAGATGGTTTAGAGGGATCTTATACATGTATATAAATACCTGAAGGAGGAGTAAACACAATGGAGGCAGGATTTTCTCCATGGAGCTCAGTAACAGGATGAGGGGTGATGTGCACAAACTGAAATTCAGGAAATTGCACCTAAACATAAGGAAAATATTTTTTTACTGTGAGAGTGATCAAAGACCAAAATAGATGCCTCAACAAAGTTGCAGTCTTCATCCTTGCAGATATTCTAAACCAAACTGAACATAGCCCTGAGGAACCTTCTATAGCCTGAGCAGGGATCTTGAACTAGACAATCACCAGAGGTGCCTTTCAAACTCAGACATTTTTTGATTCTATGGTGATACTGATGGTAAATTTTAATTATAAAACTGATATAGCTCATTGTTATTGCCTAAACCAAAAAAAGAGAAAGAAACACAGAAAGTAATATACATTCTATTTCTTTATCTGAAATACAAGGGGTTTTCTTCTGAAATTTTGATTTGAAAATTTCCAGTCAGTGGACAGGAAATTTTGTCTGGGAGATTTCTTAAATAGTGACTGTAACAGAAATCATTGTAATGAGTCTGGTTGGGATAGATTTCTCTTTTTTTCAAAGTAATCTATATGGTGCTGGGTTTGGAGGGGAGTGGGGGTTGTGATAAAACAATAGTAATATCACTTCAGTGTTTTAGTTTCACTAATTAAGCTGTCTTTATCTCAATCCACAAGTTTTTCTTGGTTTTGTCTTTCAATTCCCACCCCATCCTGCTGAGGGAGAGTGAAAGAGCAACTGTGTGGGGACTTACTGGCTGCCCGGGACAACCCACCACCACAATAATTTGGACCATTTAGATCAAATACAGATATGAGCTCACATAGTAATCAAACAACAACTGAGGCTAAAAACAACTACTGTAAAAACATTAGTATTTAAAATTCTGTTCTGTTAAGCAAAGACAGAAATATCATAGAAATTTCATGACACATGGAGTTGTTATTTTGTATCTGCTAGAGCAAGATTAGTGATATAAATGACTCTCAGTCATCAAGATTATTTAGATATCATTCACAAAATTGCAGCAGCTCCAGACTCGATGTGTTTGAATATCTTATGATAGTATTCTATTTAATTGACTGTACATAGCCTAAAAGTGACAGTTTTGCAATATTGCTTTTTATTTCACTTTACTTTGGCACCTGAGAGACCACAGAGACATGAGCAAAAGGGCAGTGAACATGGCTTGAGAAAAATTGCAGGAGACATTCTTACTTCTGCTGTCATCTGAGTTTCACAGGTAATGCCTGACACTCATGGGGGAAACAAAATCATTAAATAGGTATGGAACTTGCAATCGTATTTAGCACAAGCAGTCTACTTGTAATGTAGGACTGATTTCAGGTTTTTGATTCTTCAAGGAGTGCTCACTCCTTGTATCCCCCTAAATCACTTTTTCCTTAAATCAATGTGCAGCACCAGTATCTGATCATTTGTTATTTTTCACCTCATGCCTAAAGACAGAGTTGTACTTTTCAGTTATGTACAATTGCAAATGAGAAGCAATGCCTATTAGTCCATCAGTTTAGGACAAAGGTGGCTTTGCAAAATGTGTTTCAGATCAAATATCCCACTACAGCATTTTCTCTGTTTGCAATTAATATCAACATAGTAAAACAGAGTATCTATTTGGGTTTAAAAGTCACAATAAGAATATTTGAATATAAGAATGTGCATTAATGTGAAGTACATTGTTATTGTATATAGGCCAGACACCAGTGCAAAATATCCTGGTTTATTGAAAGGCTGGACCTGATGCCAGCTTTCTAGGCACTGCTAGAAATGAAGACAAAGGTCTCATTTTCAAAAATGACAGAACTTTTCTAACCAGATGCAGCTGGAGCAGCACTGATTTCCCAGAGGCTACTTGGCATCCCATAGTTGATATTGAAGGCACACTTTTGAAAAATTTGGACTAGAGGATACTGACCCCATTTGTCCTTGTTTTTATATTTGGAAACATCAGCTAGCAACGTCTCTAGCCTGGTGGGTACATGTAGAGCTGCTTCTTTATTCATACTGGTGCTGTTTACTAATCTAAGAGCAAAAGGTATGTGTGCATCATCTCCTGCACACCATTCTGAAAGTACTAAGTATCCACCACCCTGAAAAATAGTTTGTGTTTAGCTCAGGATTTTTCCAAGTGTTTAGAATGAGCTTTTGGAGATTAATTTTCCCATTAAAACTAATTTAATATAAATACTTTGTAGCATTTGGGTAAATTCATTGCTTTTTCTAAATCTTCTGCCTTACTGGCTAGACTACATGAGACTATCTAAGAAAAGCTATTGCATGGGAGAGCAAATCCACCCATAGGAATTCAATTCTTTTTAGTCACCTGTATGTTCACAAGACATTTTTAGTTACTTATGCAGCTCTTACTGGTAAATTTGAAAAACTCTGGACTAAAGAGATTTTTCTTGGCAAATGGTTAAGTTTTATATTTCACCCTTCTAGTCACTCCTACTGTGCTTCCCTCCGTGGTAATGCTGAAATAGTTCTGAACTAGTAAAATAAACCTTTAAAAAGTTTCAAGCAGATTTTCTTGATTTAAAAATGATGATTTATGATTATGCGAACTAGGTTTAATATGCATTAGGAATTCAAATGCTGTTGCAATAATTTTTTAGTAAAAGCTGCTTTTTAGAACTACCTTTGCACATTCTCTCCACAAGCAATAATTCTTCATCTATAGAGTAATTTATTTCTTCTGGTTTTAATATGTTACAGATGAATGGTTGTATGTCTTTCCTGTTAGAGCATTACAAGACAGGCCACTTTTGCATTAGGCTGGTACTACAACAGATACCTGTGGTGCTCTTCATGGTTCATGTGGTACTAATTTAAATGGGAAGTTGCACATATTTCATTGAAACACTTGGTAAAGCCAGCTTTCACAGAAGGGTGCAAATGATGGACTGTTCTCTGTGTGCAGCTGAACTGCTCTAAATGTGTCAGTGAGGGTTATGGATCATTTCATTCACCCATCAGCTCTGGTCCGCTGTGTGTACAAATCACAGTATAGTGTCATCCAACAGAACATTCCTGACAATACTAGAACATTTATAGTACTGCCATTTTTAATAGGAGTTCTGCAACCCTGTTTAAATAGTATTACTTCTTTAACTCTTTAAATTCTGAATTTAAAGTAATTTTTGGTTTCCTTCTCTGTTAGCTAAAGTGCCCCCAGTTTGGATTTTTGCTCATTTTTCTTGACTTCATGGCTAGTGGGAAAAGAAATAAGAGGCACTTAAGGTTAAAGGTAAGTTATAGCTAGGACATACACTAAGCTTTTAGTCTCCATAAATGGTATGTTATTTTCTGGGCTTTTAAAATGTTTTTTTTCTTAGAAGTGATCTTTGGATAATTCAATATCCCTGGAGCATACAGTGCCTTTAAATATCAAACAGTCCACCTTCATTCACTCTCAGGAATTGATTGAATTGATGATAAACATCGTGTGATTAGTGAACCTTTCGTCTTTTCCATTGTCAGGATGAAAGACATTTTTGGCAGTTGCACTACAGTATTTTCCCATTACCTAAACTTTACAACTTAGAAAAGAAAGAAATGCAAATGAAACCTTGTCAATGGCTTCTTCTCATGGATGTAAGAAACTACACCAAGAAATCTAGTATAATTACAATTGTTATAAAAGCAAAGGCATGTTTTGGTTTTTTTTTAGGGTGTGGTCAACTATTTTAGTGCTTACTTTTTTCTCTTACTTTTCCTGTGTTCCTAACCAAGGGTTGTGAGTATTCATCATCTCCTAAAGAACTTATCTAGGTGCAAGGGTGATTTCACTCTGATGAAGTTAAGGCGGCTTCTTACTCTTTGCACTGACATTTTAAAGTCTTGTTAAACCGAAGTTGACCATTACTGGACATTGCCAGGCTCCTAATGCAGCCTTTCAGGTTTCTCTGTGGACTATAGGAAGACTCATTGTCTATGTCAGGGACCAAAACTAGGTGTTTGAACCTACACCCTATAAAAATCTCCTGGTTCGACAATTATGCATTGAGAAGCTTATGTTTAAGAAATAGGGTTTGAGAAGTTTTAGTTCAAATGTTGACAGTTGGTATCATCTAAATCAGTTTACTGTAGCCCTCAATAGTGGCTAATTTTTGGTCAAAGATACATTATATACCAAATTTCTGAGTTTATACAATGCAATGTTTTTCTGCATATCTCCTAGATAACACAGGGATTGCTCTGAAAGCAACACTTGTTAACAAAACAACAAGGCAGAAAACAGCATTATTTTTTAATTTGACAACATAATTTTTTTTCTGAATGTAACTAAGCCTGTAAATCTGTCCTGGCTAAAGTTAACAATACCAGAAACATTTCTATCAACACTAACCATTTTCTTTACTTGAAAGTAAGATCCTGGCTCATCACTGGCAAGCACTGTAGATTTAAGGATATCAGCCACTGAATATAGGTTATCTATTCCCTTCTAGCTGTGGTAGAAAATACTCCCCCAAGAAAAATACAGCAAATGTCAACAATACTTTATTTTTCCTGTTTCAAACAAAACCCCATGCTCATGCTGTGTACACACATTACCAATGGATCCGCAAATAGGACCATGATGTCCCATGTATTTTTTTATCATTAATTTAAATGTATCATGGTTAAAATTTCTCTTAGGCTCTTTTCAAAAGATGAATTTTTTCAGTGCTTTTAGGTACCAGATTAGAGGTAGTTTGGGGAGGTCACTCTCTAAAGCTACATAACACCATCTTCCTTCTGTCTTTTCTTCCCTTCCTATTGAGAGGATGCAATGGCAACTCAAGAGGTTATAGAAATAGGAAGATGAATAGAAATATCTTACAGTGTAATTTTTCCCATTGTAAGAACTACTTACTTTATTCTCATATTTCATGTCAGGATAAGAGCCAAATTCTCAAAGGTTGGAACAAAATTCCTGTCATAATTTTTAACTTAGTGATAATTAACATGCATTTTATTTGACTTGGGAGTATGGTATAATTACGCCTTGCATGCTCTCACTCCAGCAATACCTTTTTCTTCTAAGTTTTTGATTTTTCTGTAAATTTAAACACATATTTGCAAACATATTTGAAAAAGAATCACACTGTAAAAAAAAAGAAAGTTATTAAGTTGACTGTGAGGATAGTTTTGAACTTAGTTTTCCTCTTGTGTGTGACAGAAGCTTTTCTACCATTGACTTCATTGAGGGTAATGTGAATTACTACTTCCGCTTATGTAAATTAATGGAACTCCATACTGGAGTAATACAACATAAAATAACTAAAGTATTTGATCATATTTATGTCTTTAGCCCTGTGAGATTATTACTGCTTTTTTTTTTTAATCTTTGTTGGCAACATCTCTCAGAACTAGAGGGCAAGGGCCCATTTTTGGCTTCTGCAGATATGCATGCTGTGTTATGGAGACACTCCAGCTTCTCCTTAAATAAACCCTAACAATACCATTCATCCCCCCGTAAATGAAAAGAAAAGCCATTATACTTTCCAATTTTTGAAATTAAAGTTGACAGACAATGGCGATATGCTCTGAATATATGATTGAAATTATTTGCAAGATTAAAACACATAAATTACTCCATTTCACACCATGTGTAAATAATGTTTCTTTCTGCCCCTTCATACAAGACTGTACGTTTGGGAACAGCCACTTTTTCTTTAAAAAAATCGATTTGTTAAAAACGAGACATGATTTCCTGCCAGGGAAGCTGACAGAGGAGAAAAAAAAATGGTGATGGAGAAGATTCTTTTCATCTGCTTCTGAATGATCACTGTGTGATGCTTCTTCCTAAATTCCCTAGCTAAAAGCCAGCCTCACTACAGAAAAATTACTCGTATCCATTTCCCAAATTGAGTAATGGCAAGCAGAGATTCTTGGAATATGTCTGTGCTTCACAATGAAAGGCTGTGTTGGACGTACTCTGGCGCGCTCGGAGCAAGCTGCTGAGTCTGTATAGCGCGAACACAAGCATGTGACGCAGGAGCCACAGAACCACATTAAAGTAGCATAGCCCTGACAGACAGGACTAATAAGCCCATATGCAGTACCTCCTGCTCCAAAGATAACCCACTCCCAAATTGCTTGGGTACTGCAGTGTGGGACTTCACACACAGACAGTCTTGTCAAATGCCACACAGGAATTCTATTCTCTTCCCTGGTTTCTGCAAGGGGAGGCTTATGGCTTCATCTTTAGACTTTAGATCAGTATAGCTGGGTATTTGAAAGGCTGTACAGAGATGGGGCAAATCAAGAAAAGCATAAAAGAAAATTTTGCTGAAGGGGGAAGTTCAGCATGGCTCACTGTTGCTACTGCTTCTAAATTGCAATCTTTTCCCTGGGGAGTTCCTATTTACAAGGCTTGAAAACTGGTGATAACTATGATTTTTCAAAAGCGGGGATTTTTTGTTTGGTTTTTTTTTCTACCCAATGTGTATCTGTGTGCTGTGCACCAAGCAATTGACTTACATAAACCAGTAGAGAAACATGCTTGCCAGTGACACATGGTTGTAAGAAGTTCAACATTATCTTGAATATGTGGTTGTGATTGACAAAGCATTAGTAATGCAGGTTGTGTTTGACAAAAGCAATAATGATGAAAAATGTGATTAAAACTTTAAGAACTGGGCCGCATTTCACAAATACTGATTGCTTAATCACACTTACCCATTGACCAATATGACTCTAACAATGAACATTTGTTTTCAAGGAAACATGGCAAGTTCCAAACTGATTAACAAAATATTAAATTAGTTTTTCCTTTCCCATTCCTGTGTTCATTTTAGAGCCCCAGTACATCGTATTCCTACATCTCACACAGTTATGCAATGTTCAGGTTAGAATTAGTGGAATTCCTAACCCATGAGAGAATTGCAAACTCTTTTCCCATTGATATTCCACAAAGGAAGTTAACTTGGAAACTAATGTGGTTTTGGGGGAAAACCTGAATAGAGGTCTTAGTGGTGTTCAGTTTTCAGGAGTTGGCATGTTGTTCAGTTTTGTCCAATTATCAATAAATAAGAGGGATTAGCTGCTGGTAATGGTGCAGTGGACAAAAGATGCAGGTCACATGCAGTGAATTCAGAAAAGTGAGAGTGTACTTAGGAAAAAAAGCTTTTCTAAATTAGTAATAAAAGGAGATGATTAGGTTAACTGTTTAGTTTCTAAAGTAGATAAATCCTGATGATATGAATTCACTGCTGAATTATACCCTGAGTGATATGTCAAGGTTCATCTAACTTTCATCTTCTTACTACAAAATAATCATTTAGCTCTTCATCTAACTTGCTGTAAAAAAAGCCAAGCCTTTGGAAACTGATGAATATGACCTTGAGAACTGAAACTAAAAGAGAAGACAAACAGAAGAGAAGTGAAACTTCAACTGGTTAAAATGTAGATTAATGATTTTAGAAGTTTAAATGTCACTCTGTCTATTTGCCTGAAATTTGTCCTGAAAGGAAGACTAAAAATGCATAAATCTCTAAGTACAGAATGTGAGCTTTAACAGAAGGTGTTCAGTACAGAAAGTATGTTGGTTTATGTTATGAACAGTTCCCTAGCTTTTATATTCCCTCTTTCAGTATCATTTTAAGCAGTGAGGTAACCAAATTTAATTAAGAAAAGTTTGGTATTTAGAGTTTAGAGATGCAGATGCTTTGAGACTGATATTTTACACTGTCCAGAAATCTGAGAAACAGTAGATCAGGAGTGATTCATATTTGCAAATTAGTTTGGAAGCTTGGAGCAGGGGATAGTAGGGTAGCACCTTCTACTGAGTACACAGAATCTAGGTATCCCATAAATCTTTACCACACTAGTTCTTCAAGCGCACAGAAGAGAAGGACAGGGTAAGGCATGTAAGCACTCAGCATCAGAAATTTTATCTAGTGGAACATTTTCTAAAATATGACATTACACACTATCCCATCAGCTGATAAATCCTACTGGACAACACATTCCCAATAGAACTTCATACACAAGTATTTTCTATCCAATTCATTATATATCTTAATGAATAATTTCTGGAAGAAGTGAAAAGTGAGCTTATAGTATTTGCAATATATTTTAATTTTTAATCCCCAATTTTTCTGAAATCTGGCATGATGGACACTCTCAGTTTCTCTTCAGTACATGGAAATTGATATTTCAAGTTCGTTTAAAGCCCCAGGTAACATGACAGGCACAGAAATGTCCACTTGTAGTTCTGTTGTTTAAAATAACTGTCTTAGTCAGATGCCTCTGAAACATCCTTTCATCATGTTTGTGCTGAGAGTGCCAGAAATAGAGATACCTCTGTCTGCTTTGTGTATTAGTTTTTGTCAACAAGCATCAAAAGAAGAAAAAAATACATGGCTGGGCAGCTTGTTCCATGATGAAAATAAGCCACCAGCATCTTAAAGATATTCTTTACATGCCTTTGGTGTTCCCAGCACAAGCATTCAAAGTTTGAGGATATAGGGGAGATGAAGGACTATGAGTACTAGAGCAGATCTCTCCTGTTTCATCCCATGGAGCTGACCAGAGCTGTTTAGGGGCTGTGCTGATGAACTTCCAGAAGTTTACCTCTTTTCTAATCAGCTACCATATGGTATTAAACCCAGTGAACATGGCAAGAGATGTTCCATTTTGATTAGAGGAGGTTGGAGACACATATTCCATTTTATGACCTAAAATACCTGCTACACTTGGCTTGCAGATTGCACTTTTCTTAGGTATATGGCCTGGAAAATGGCTGATCTGTGCCAAGTAAGTGATGTTTATCAACTTGCATCTTTTTATGAATGCAGGGGAGAAAAATGTGTATAACAGGATTATAAAGACTTGAATCAAATCCAGACAAACTGTTCTTGTTTTCTAATCTGCAAACATAAATACTGTTATAGCTCTGAAAGTAGAAAAAAGTGTAACTTTCCAAATAAAATTCTATTAAACTCTGCAAAGTTAATTAATGTAATAAATATGCCTGTGCTATCTTAGGTGACAAACCTAACACGATTATCTCTTCCTATTTTCTTCCTGGGTAACTCAGTACCATCAGTATTCTAAGACCTTGAACTGTATACAGTGCACTCACCTAACTATCCCCACCCAAAGCCAAGTATTTCAGGAACATACAGCAGCAAGTTATAAACAAAAAGTGGTTATAATTATATTAAGTAAAGTTTGGAGCCAGGATTTTCTATTGCAGTTTTATAGTAGAATGTTTTATAAATTTCTTATTAAGAGGTTATAATTGCTGGAAGTGGGATAGAATGTTTGTTTTATGAGACTATGATTCTATAATAAAGATGGCAGTAGAGAAGATGACTGACGAAAGTTAACGACACATATATTTAAGAACTACACTCTCAACAGTTTGCAGAACATGTCTTGTGATGTCAACAAATCTTGTCACTTTTTATTCAGGCTCCACTAATAACTAACTGATTCTAACTTGGGCTACCTTAGAATAGCAGATATTCCATGTATCAAGTTGCCCACGTATTTGAGAGAGGAAAAACTGTATTACTTAGTATATCAGTTCTGGATGTATACTTTGCTTTTTATCTGAATTTCAAAGATTCAAAGATCAATCTCTTTTCTCACTGTCTCATATTAAGGATATTCATTTTTTATGAAATATCATGCTTGAGAATGCAGAAAGTCATAATTATGAGCAGTCCTTCTTCCCCTTTTGAGGAACAAAAATACACTCATTATATTTGCTACAAGTTTCCGGTGCTTTTATGAACTGTACAATGCCAGCAAATGGTCCATTCTAATGAATTGTCATTGTGCAACATTTTCTCCCACCAAGCCTGTAGGACTCTCTTGAGAATAGTGTAGTAGTGGTTAAAAGTAAAGGCATCCAGATCCAGGCTTGCTACCAAAATCTCTCTCTCACTGGCTGACGCTGTCACTCGGAGGCTGTCTCTGTGATCAGAGAAATGAGGGGAAGAAAAGCAGTGTCAATCTGCAAACTCCTATTTGTTAGGAGGGTTCAGGGCAGAGTTTAGTGACTTACAAGTACAAAACAGAAAAGAAGTTACGGAGCTGAAGTATTTAAAGAAAGGTGTTTACAATTCAGTTGATGTTAGTGTTCTGATTGAGGATTTCTTCATATTCAAGTATATCACAAATCTAAGTTTTGTGTCCTTTGGCTTCTGAAGTCTCAATAAATAAGTTCTGAATTCAATGCTTTCACAAAGTTTCCCAAATGTTATCCCCACTCATGGGATTCACTTTATACAGTAGTTTATTCACTTTCTGATATTCCCTGTTCCAAGATGTGCTAAATCTGACCCATACTTTCACCAGGTTTGCTGTTTCAAATTTCACATTGATTTTCTGAATTTCATTTGGACTGACACCATGGACTAGCATGAAATTGTGGTTCTATATTAATTAAATATCTAGTGCACTGACAATATTTTAGTTATATTGGGATATAGTGACATCAATAATGTACAGCTAGATATTTACCTTCTTGGCAGGGAATGCTGGATTATATGTCCAAATGGAAGACAGTCCTTTGCTCAGCCTGAACTACTGCCAGCTATCTCTGCTGTGGAGAAAAGAAATAGAAATGGAACTTCTTAATTTTTAGTGTTGCTATTGTTGTATTTGAGAAGTTATTAAAGGTTTATTGGAGCTCTCCTCCTTTCTTTTTTTTTTTTTTAATTTACTACAGTGGTTAACACTCCAGTATCAATGGATAGGTTTTGCCATATTAAGAAATCATACGTATGCAAGTAGTGGAATAAATTTGCACACTTAATTCTTCACAACAGTTTTGGCAAGCAGTACTTACGTTTTATCTTTCCTGTAACTAGACTTTGTTTTAATACACTGCCTTTCCATTTACTTCTGAAATCTCCTCTAAAAGCTAAGTTGAATGAAAGGTAAAAACAGAGTCTCTTCTTCAAAAAGTGTATGGAAGAAGAATGAGCAGAAAAAAATTATATAAAACAAAAAGAGAAGTAACAGACATACACTTGTGTTTGTTTCCATGTGCAACACTGTGATATGGATATGCTTTTCTGCTCATTTGTTTAAACAAAAAAATAGTCTTTCAGGCCAGACTTTTTCTTTTACACTGATGATAATGACACCCAAGTATATGTGGGGTCTAATGGAACAGTTAATCTATCTTTGAGGTAATACATTAATTATTGTAAGTAAAAGTGCAGAATTTAGTGCTCTGAGCTTTCATTTATTGTTCATTATTCTTTTTCCCTTTTAACGGTTCTGTCTGTGCTTATGGATGTGCACATGCATTGTCTGACATTTCACTGTATATTAACTAACCACTATCTTGCTGCCATGTAAGATGTAAAGAGCCAAGGTTGGAGAGGGTAGCAGAACCAATGCAAACAGATTAATTCTCCAAAGGCTAAAGA
This sequence comes from Acrocephalus scirpaceus scirpaceus, assembly GCA_910950805.1. NCBI lineage: Eukaryota > Metazoa > Chordata > Aves > Passeriformes > Sylviidae > Acrocephalus > Acrocephalus scirpaceus. Next base: position 88,368,780 of record OU383774.1, on the reverse strand, counting down.
TAAAAATTATTTGGTTGAGTTCATAATTTTCCAAGGAGATTTTAATTTTTTAAAATAAATATAAAATTGTTTACAAAAATGAAATTCAAAATTCTTTTTTTTTTTGAGTTTTCATGAAAGCTGTTTCAACAAAAAACAATTAGGCATTTTAGGTACCTGAGCAGCAGCCTATGACTTCACTGCACTTCATGCATCACCTCACAAACCCTCTGATCCCCAAACCCTTGCATTTCCCTTCACAAACACATTTCAACATATGCATTTCATTTGTTCCATAAAAACATCCCCTAAGCCCACCAGACTGTGTCTGCGTGAAAGATTTGCAAGCTGTGAATAAGCATGCTGTGATTGCTGACACTTGTGAGGCTGGAGGGGTATAAGGAAGAGCAGAATTCTTCAGAAACTCTTAGGTGGGAGAACTTTCCTCACCAGTTAATCAAGCAGAACACAGAGGACTGGTTCTGTGTCACTCTAAGACAGCTGTAAGTCCCTTCTGCAGCAATAGGGACTGCATAGAGCCACAACTGAGGCATGGCTGCACGAAACAAAAAATAGAAGTGGGGTGAAAATGTCAACAAAGATGAGAAAAAGTTCAGCTCTGAAAGTGCTCACTTCACTCTTGCATATGCACATAGGACATTCCTCAGCAACTGATTAAAACCCGTGGGTGTAAATATCGAAAAAAGGTAAACCTTTCTGCACAGAAGGGTCTTTATCCCACCATTTCTGAGCAACTGATGGTACAAATAGGAGCTCTGCCACAAAAAGACGTTTAGGTGTCAGACAGCTTCCTACACATTGGGCACAATTCCCTGGCAAAGTGCACATCTTCCCAAGCCCAAGATGTAGAGGAGAATGATGGAAGTCCATAAAGAGTTGGTGTTCTGTACTGAGAGAAAAGCTTCAGCTCTGCAACCACACCAGGTATTGTACCATTATACTCAAGGTCATGAGAAAAAACCATTCTTTTTATACTTGTGATGTGCTTCTTTCATCCATAGGGTCATGTTTCTGCTCACTGTCATGCACAGGCCCCCTTGTTCTGTCTCCTGGAATACTCTCTTTTCCCTCTCCTGCACAGATAGCTCCCAGCCTCCTTGTTGAAAAGCTCCTCCAGTTTGTAGCAAAGGTTTGGGTAGATGAGGGTTGGGGGACATGGAGAACATGAGTGGTGGAACTTGGATTAGACCACGCTGCCTAGCGAGGCATTTGCTTTTGGAGACAGGAACTTCAGGAACCTCAGGCAGGGACCTTCATAGCTGTGATCTTTCCAGACTCCATGTGTATGTACTCTTCAGCACACTCACAGACTACAAATTTTTCCTTATTTTCCCAAATGGGAAAGATTACCTGCAGCCCAGAGGCTGTTTTAAACTGTGTGAGCAATCAGGAAAAATCTAAAAGTACATTTATCCTGCTAGTCCATGAGATAGGGGGTTTACTTGGTGTAACACATACACTTAGAGGCCTAAAGATTCTTTGATATAAGAGATGCAGTTATGTATGTATCTGAAAGATGATGGGGGTTTAATTGTGCACTTCCTTACCTTTTTCTTACCATTTTCTGAGCTTCCCCCTTCTGATCCACTGATATGTGGACAAGTGTATGTATACTGACATATGTGTATATTCATATATAAATGAATATCACATATTTTTATATATGTGTGTATATATGAACTTGAGCTTCTACTCTGATCCTTGCATGAAAAATTTACTGGTAAGTTATACCCCTTAAAATTGCTGAACTTGTCCCAGATAGACATGGATAAAAAGATCACTAGCTATACCAATTGATCAGAGAACCCTGTTCTTGCTAAATAGATATTAAAACAATGTCAAGATTCAGTGTACCAATCTGAATGGTTTCTGAAAAAATATCCTAATGTTGGAAGCCTAAATAATAAAAAAACCCTTCAGAAAGGCCCATTGTGGTAAATGGATCTGCACCAGTGGGAAACATCAAAGTCAGCATGTCTTTTCCTTTGAACTGAATTCTCTTTTATCATCCATTTTTCTTCTATGTGTTTATATATAAAAATACAATATTATTAGCACTCTGTCATCTTTCCACCAATATCATGAGTTAATACAAGTCAGAGCAATAGATAAATTATATTTTCGTTGGATATATTAGTGCAAGCAGAGGGAATTTATATACCTGCTCCTATCAAAGAACATGATGGCAGAATTTTCAAACATTTCCTGCCGGGATCTACTTCCACTAAAATCACTATTGCTTCAGAAATTCATACAAACTCTGCTGCTTCCAAAAATTACATGAATTTTCCATTAGTGGAACTTCCTTCTATGCTGTCTTAAGACTGAGCAAGATATATATACTGTAAATGGATACAATAAAAACTGAATTCAGAAGATTTTTTTGTTCTATGACTAACTATGGGTGGAGAAAGGCTGGGTCACATGCATGGTACAAATATATTCAGTGATACCAATTTCCTGTAGTGTTTGCCCAATAGATTGCTCATAAATATTAATGGTTTTTTCAGCTGGGTGTTTTTTCCATGTTAGTGGTACCATTTTAGGAAATAGTCATAGATTAAAGGCCACATTTTGACAATCTAGCAAGAAAATTATTCTAAAGAATTTCAAATATTAACATCCCTAAAATGAAGCTAAATATTCATTCCTTAGCCATAACCCCATTATTAATTAAACAGTATTGTAGGAGTGTTCCTTGTCAGAGTCTAAGTAAATTACATTAACTTTAGGCTAAATTCTTCACAAAAGGTAGCAATGTATCATGAAGGGCTACTGTTCATTTCAAGAAATCCGTCAAAAGCCCTTGTACTCTTTTTTCCTCTAGGCACATGTGTACTGTTAAAAACAGGAACAAAATATTCAACGGAAGATAAAATTGAAGCAAGAATTGCCCATAATGAATAAAGAGAATACAATTTATGAAATCAGTAGTACTGAAAGCATCTAGGAATAGCATTAACAATATCAAATATATGAATTTTGAAGACACTGTCAGAGCTCATCTGCCATATTCACTTACCTTAGTCTTAGCAGGAAGCTTACAGTTAAAAAAAAACCCCAAAACCATAAAATTCTCTGCATAACAGCAATAATGACGGGAGTCAGGAAAAAAGATTGTATGAATTTCCCCTTGTCCTTTGTTCTGCAAATCTCTTTTCCCTTGAAAGGGAGTGTTTTGGACATGCCAATTTAGAATAATATTTGTAAGTCATTCTGTTGGGAAGTCACACTTCCATTCCATGTTTGGTTGTGAGCAATCTATCTGTCCAGATATTGCAGGGAATAATTAGTGGAAACATACAGAGCATGCAGGGAAGTCTATCACTTTAAGGGGAGATTTTGAGCCTAGGAGCCTAGAGGAAATAGTACAGTTTTTTTCACAGATTGCAGTATCCTGTAGCCATGGTATCTTTCTCTGCTAGAGAATGAGCAGGAGCTCACACACCTTCCACACTCTTAGAAGTTGTAATGCACATCTTTAGGAACTTTGTGTGACAACGTGATGATAGTGATGTCTTTGTTGTTACCACAAGCCTGACAATGGTCACAAGAGAATATGTCCTTCATCATTGCCTGTAAAACAACATCTTATCCATGTTACTAAGTTAAGAGAAGAGACAGTACTCCCTGTGCTTGCAGCTAGGTTAGAAATAGTCGAAGATCCTTCTTACCCCTATTTGTTTCTTGACTCCATTCCTTCTGTAGAATTATAGACAAATGAAGACACAGCCTGTAAGGGTGATATTTTTAATAATCTCTTATTGAGACTTCCTCAGCACTCTCTTCAAAGAAAAAAAAATACAAATGTAGAAATTCCTTGCACATAGAGTTACCTGCTCTATCTCTGTTTTTGTTCCTCTAAGCTTTAAACAGCCTCAGTTTGTGATTCTGAGATCTCTAATTATAGATACATCTCATTACTTCTTGACTGGCAACATTTTCTTCAGCTAAATCCAAAAACATTGACCAGAAAAGCCTCACTTCTCTAGCAGAGGATAGAATACTGCTCACTCATTTGGAAGCTTTCACTTGGTGGTCCTGAGGGTGTGAGCATTGTGCCCAGTTGAGCTATTAAATGACCAGCATTTCCCAAAAGAACATGAAAGGTATTTATGATATCTGCCTTACGCACTGTACAACTGCATGTTTTTTTAACTAGAGCCATGAGTTTCTCCTTTGTTGCTATCCTTCTGTAATATTTACTGCATTATTGTCACTCCATGCTGAGCTCTTTGATATAAAGCATCTTTCTACTTTTAGCTTTACTGATGTGTATTTGTTTATTTTAGATATAGTTTGTGCTAGAACACATACACATATATGAAATAAGTATGTGCACTTTGAAGGAGCTTAAAGAATAAAATCCAAATGTCATGAATTAATCTGCATATTGTGAGAACAAACAGTAATTCAGACTGAAAAGATGACCATAGAAATCATTGTAAAATGCTTTTTTATTTCTTAGGAAGATATGAAAAAGAAGATATACATTTATGGGAATGTTTCTTAGTAAGGGTAATAATATAACAAGGGAGAAAAAAGAAGGATCAGTAATTCATTAGAAACTATTTTTCATCCTTCTGAAATATGAAAAGAGAAAATGAAAGAAAACACAGTAAAATCTCATTTACTCCAGAGAAGCACAGACTTGTCAAGGATATTATCATCAGGATTTGAATTTTCTTCCACAGTTGACGAGATTTCTTTTTGGCTAAAAAGGAATTTCAAAGCATCATTAAAATAAAACACATTAAAAAAAGAAAAAAAGGAAAAAAAAAAAGAAAAAGAAAAAAAAGGTTAACCTTAATTCTTCTAGAATGATTTTGACAATTAGAAAACACTTCTGGAAGGCAAGGTCAGTGGCAGCCTTGTTTATTTTGTCTGGTCTGAAGGAAGAAAGAGTAAAATAAGTACCCATCATTATACTTTAGTAGTAATAAATTATTATTATTTAACTTTCTTGTGCTTTAAAAATTCTCACTGTAGGAATATCTTTAACTTTAACTAGGAGTAAACACTAGAAGATTATGAGGCAGATACATATTTTGCACATTTTAAGCAGATTGCAAAGATTTGAAAAGTTTTGTTTAGTGCTCATTTTTGATGTTGGACCAAATTTTGAAATAAGATCATACTTTCTCAGACCTCAGAAACTACCTAAAAATGTTGAGAAGGACAGAAAAAAAGGTGATTTTATGAGTAACTTTCCAAAACATAAAATACAAGTTCTTTCCTAATGAAATCTTTTTTACTGGAAACCATCATGGTAAGGATAGCTGAGTGGGACGGATATTACCCCAACAATACAAATGTCCAATGTCTGGTTTCTCTCAGGATTGAGGAACTTATGCAAACTGATGAACTGCAAGAAAAAATGTGGATGGGTAAAATGCCACATATAATTCCAGTAATTTTTAAAGCACTTTTTAGGGTTTAGCTCTTTATAAACACTTCTTATTCAGCACATAAAAGAAAATTATTATGAACTGAAGCCAAACTTGGAACTTTTTGTTAAAAATGTCAAAATGGGATATTTGACTGCTTTAAAAGTCTTCATCTATAAAACTTTTGAATAAGGTTATTCCAAACCACTTTTTTTTCCTACATACAGCTTAATTTCAAAGAAATTGACATTTTCTAATGAAAATAATATTATTGTTAAAGATGTCTTTTGAATGCAGAATTTCTTAAATCTAGAAATATGAATTACTTCAGACACTCTTGTATGGTTTCCGCTTTGTTTCTTGAAGACATCTTGATGGGATATCCACTTTCAGTGTTTACAAGGCTGCGCTAAGATTCATTTATCTTTCATTCCTATTTAAGGGTCATGCTGTGACCTGCAGGCATGACTCTTCATGGACATCGATAGAGGATCCATTCTGGCACTTGTATTGCCTTCAGGGCTGATTGCAGTGGTTGCTAATGTTATCTACATGAACCTAGGGTGGGCTGCTTGCACTGACTGATAGCAAAGAGTCTCTCACTTGAGTTTGGACTCAGCAACCAGTTAGATGTTAAGGCAGCATTGCACAATGACAGCTTTCCTCAAAAGGACAAATATTTTAAGGTTGTTGAGCACTGCCATAGGTGTTAGGTCACTTGAGTACACATTCTAGGGTCTTCAACAATGATGTCTGAGCAGGTAGCAGTCCCAGCATCCTTAGTCTTTCCTCCCTACAATGTTATTGTTGTGGATAATGCATCTGCTCAACCCTCAGAGTATAGTCAGATCAAGAGTAAGACATGCCTGGAGCAGATGCTTCACAAGTGGGGAGAAGAAAAGAGGGCTTCTGTGCCATGAAATGTTGGAGTTGAATTTTCTTAATCCCTCCTGAGAAGCACCTTTCTTTGAGTGACATCTCTGGCTAGAAAATGTGTAAAGTACTACATGATCAATATAATCTGGGTAATGTTAAAAACATATCTGAATGTGTATATATATTATTTATATATACAGAATTAGGTGTTTTAAGGGGATATTTTATATTTTAAAGACACCATAATTGGTTAATGTTCTGCAATATTAAATTGTGCAATTATTAAGGCAGAATATACTTCTCATCCAACCAACTAAAACATTCAGCCACTGGGACTTTTTTGCAGCCTATTCATCAGTTCCTATATCCCCCCTCCCTACTGCCTCACCTGTCACTTCCACCTAGCAGACACAAAGCTCTGCACACACACACACAGAGAAACTCAGCATTTTCTGCAATCAACCAAATAGCCTGAAGTGAAAGACAAACACGATGCCTGAAGCAATATTGCTTGATTAACAATGAATAGTTCTTTAAAGTAATCACATGAACTTTAATCTGAAAGATTGCTTTGAATTGTTAAGGGTGGAATCTGTTGCTATGAGAGTTGTCAAACAACTGTGGTGAATTTAATGTGTAATAGATGATAACCTTTGTCGGTTTTAATATTGAATTCCATGTTACTGATCCTAGTAAATAATCCTTACCTTCCCCTAGTGAATACCTGCTACATCCCAAAGCTCTACACAGTACGCAAAGACATTTTAGTAGAGCGTTTTTCATGTAAAGCACACATACTGTATAGATCTGACCTCATCACTGGTTGCCTCAGGCTATCTCCTGAATACCGTCTGTTTTCCTGATTTTCTCCTGAGGTTATCATTATCTAAGGTTTGTAAATATTTCAGAAATTTGAGACTTATACAGCAATTGAAAATGCCATATTGCTGTTATACTGAACTTTCAGTAGCATTCAAACATTCATTTTTCTCCATTTTATCTATTTTAGTTCTTACTTATACAAATTCTACAATGCATGATTTAGCTGTAATTGAATTTGCAATCTATTTACAGTCATTTTAACCAAAGGACTCCAGATAAGCATAATTTTGATCTCAGTTAACAAAGAAACAATATATGTTGTTACTTTATATTGTGCTATTTTCTATTTGTCAAAGTGCTATATAGATTTTATGGATATTTTATGCAAGTTTATGCATGAAACTCAGCTGTTTGTAGAAACTGCTGACCTCTCCATTGAAGGAAAAAAAAAAACCCACAGAACAAAAACTGAAAACCCTTTTGTCCTTTAAAAACCCGTAGGAATGTAGTATGTATCATAAAGGACACGTGTACTTGAAACAGATTAAAAGAATTGCAGAACTGGTTTCTTCCCAGAATGTTAGTATATATGAATTTCTTTGTATTAAAGCAGCCGTCATTTACTGAATATTTTTGCTTTCATGTAATTATGTACATATACTTAGCAAAGTATCTTGTATAAAGCAGAAAGCTACAGAAGCCCTTTAAAATCTGCTTTGAAAATCATGTGTGGCATGAATTTTGGCAGCATTATCGTCACATTCATTTTTGGAAGTATACTCCAATTTTTGTATCAGCTTCTGTATCGTAGCAATAATTCACTCTGATATTAACATTAGTATCCAATTTTCATATCAGATTCTTCATTCTAGTATAATTTACTTCAATATTATGTTGCTAGCCATACCTGCCTACATTGTTCTACTTCTGTAGTTGCCTTCAATACACTTCTTTTTAACATTCATTATGTTAAGACTGTGATGATACACCACCAAATGGGATCAAGACAAGAATGTGTATAGTGTAAAAAAGATGTATTGTGATGATAGGGAGGCTTAAGAGTGTTGATGGATTTTTAAGATCCTGCTAAATGTTTTTATAATTATTTAATTAACTCATTTGTATTAGGATCAGAAAGTTCATTTGCTTTACACCAATACAGGCTTTACAGATAAGAGGGAATTCCTTGAAATTTTTGCTTAGCATGTTCTTATATTGAGTCATGTGGATTTCAATACTTTATATGAAACATTTGAAGTGGAGGCAACAATTTGTAAATGACACGAGAAAAAGAAATCACAGTATATTTTCTTTTCAAAATATTTAGTGTCTACAATTCATCTGTGAACCAAGTAAATCACGGCTTCTTCAAGTGCAAGGATCGAAACCAATTACCATTAGTGACCACCGGGTGCAGCCGATCCTTTCTGTCCTGTTGCCTGAATCTCAATGATCTCCCAAGTGTGCCCATGCAATTTAACAGGAAGATCAATACGCCGCGGCAGTTAGCAGCAGCTCTCTTGAAGTGCTTCACAAAACATGCTACATTTCTCTACCGAATAAATGTCAAAACATTCCAACAGCTACAATTCTTGGGAGAAATTGTTCTTGTGAAACATTATTGACATACTTTAACCCACATTTCCCGCTGCTCTCCAGCTTCCTGCAGGCCAGTCAATTCTGATTTGGCAAGGGCCACATCGACACATGTCCCCTGCTGACTTTGTCTGTAGGCATGAAAGATATCACGATGCAGTGCAGAAGTCCTGGGTGTCAGGGGTCAGTGGTCCAGCTCTGACCCAAGGTCAAGGTGACTACAACCTCTCTCTTGGGACTTGTCTTCATCTCTAATATGGCCTTGGAACCAATCAATATCATTACAGAGCTTACTTTTCTAACAGAGAGTGCCACCTGATCTAAGCATTTCAAGACGATGGCTTGCAAGCCTTGCTGCTTGAAAATGTCTTCATTTTCCCACTATACTGCAAAACATCTTTATTAGGTCTGCCATTGTTTTTTTTTCATTTTTTTTACATGATAAATCAAATTGATTCTTTTCACTTTTCAATGGATTTCTGCAGTCTGGACTTTCTTGATCTCTTCTTGTATACTCTGGAGTTTTTTTCCATACCTGAGTACTTTCTCCCAGCATCGAATCTCTAAATCCTTTTTTTCTTTTTTTTTTTTTTTTTTTTTTGTTATTCTTGCTCCCTCTTATTTTTCTTCTTATTGTCTGTTAGTAACCATTTTCTTCTTTATTTCCTTATAGTTTTCAGGAAAGGAAATCCCAGTACTTCATCTGTGTTCTGGATTTACATACACATACACAAAACCCATCTTCAAATATATTCTTAAAAATAAAATGCAACATCCTTAGCGATTTTGTGGGCCCATAGAGAAGAAGTAATTATGCACGTGAACAAATTGATAACCACTGAGATAGACACTTTTATCACCTGTTTGCAAGAGCTACGGTAATTTCCAATACAACAAAATGTTGCTTTCTTCAGAAATCTCAACCATGATGTCTCAGTACAAAATTCTGTATAGTTGAGGTTTTTACCTTTTTTAATGTGGTTTTTTTTTTCCTCCCTAGGAAGTAAAGAAGCCCCCAACAAACACAGACCCCAAACTAAAGCAAAATATGACAAATTTAAGTATTTTTAAAGAAGTGTTTCTATTAATTGAGCTACACTAACAAAATTGACAATGACTTACAACCAAAAGATTAGAGGAGAAATAGAACCTATGTATATTGTGTAACTAAAATTACTCAGCTTTCTCATCACACTCAAAATTGGGCTCCAGATTCCCCCCATAATGGACAAGTGACAGTAAAACCTGAAAGCAAATATTTAATTCAAGAAGATCAAGGTATCCTTACATCACGCCGCTATAGAGACCTCTTGTGTCCTACATAGACTGGTAGATAAAACCAAAACAAAGTAAAACAAAGTCCAAAGCCATAAATATTGCTTTAGATGTGAGTCACAGCAGTCTAAAATATCTGTAATGTACCTAGCACGCTTTGAGGTCTTTCAAAACAATAGCATCTTCAAAGAGAGAGAGAGAGAATTTTTTACTATAAAGGTTACATGCATATATTTCACTCTGTGTTTTATGTATACCAAATGAACCCTGAGATCCAATTTGGTGGATAATTCCCTTTTAGAAAATGCAAATTCTACATCATCTGCTCCTAGCTGCAGAAAGGAGTTAAGGCAGAAGCTGGAAGGATGGGCTTCCCCCACTTCCCTCTGTTTCCTTCTGTTTATCGTTTTGCACCTAATTCTCTCCTTGGATTTATGAGACTGATAAGGCAGTTTCATTCAAGATGCAGTTGAATGACAACACTCCCAATTTACACCCCTGTAAAGAAGAAGAGAATCTCTACCCACAGCAGTTCACAAGAATGTTACAATCTGCAGGTCCCCCTGTTGCTGCTTGAGGGCTTTTAAGAGAAACAAAAGGGCTGGAAGGATCTTAAGTGATGGTGTATGAGAGCTGGCACAAGACACTCTTGAAGCTGAATATATACCTGTAAAGAAAAAGTGGAAAAATCTCTCACTCCTGTGTAAGAAATCATGCAAAATTACCTCAAGCTTATACAAGTGCTGTGCTCACAATTTAGCATACAAGCACTAGCTAGGTATTAAGGGCTCCAGCTAATAATTAGCCCATCTATCAGTCTCCTGCTTCCTCACAGGCCTTCTATTCTTCGGTGACTTCTATACATGGATCGGTGGCCAGTACATTCTGTGCAACCCATTCTCAGCATTGTAAAATGACAAAATTACCCTCTTTCTACCTGTCAGGCAGATCTTCTGCAAATTAGGCAGTATAACAAGGAGAAGAGAAGTAACCTATTATCAGAGAAGTAACAGGAATCACAAAACTAGTGTGGTCTATTCAAATTGGGGTCTCACGTGGAAGAGGCAGCAATGATGCTTTTTTCCTTAGATCAGAGCAGTTGTGGGCTGTCTTTACCTACCTCAGTCTTTTTCAATGCTTTTTTGGAGGCATCTTCCAGTTGAAATGCTGGATCAAACTTCTGCAGTCTTGCTGCACTTTGCAGGAGTTGCTTCAGCCTTAGCCTGTTGAAGCTCTGACTTGTCTCCATCAAACCAGACACCATAACTGCAACTGCACTTCCTCTTCACAAAGTGATAGCTGCCAGTGGAGGAGCACTGTAAGGCTTTAACCTTACTTTAGGCTACTTTAACAAGAGGCAGTTGCCTATTAGAAGTCCAGTAGTGTGTAAATGTGACTCTTTCTTTTCCCTGTTTACACTCTGAATTTTAAAATGCTTGTCTAAAGTTTTACCCTAAAGAAAAGGGCTGGCAGGATCTTAGGTGACAGTGCATGAGAGCTGGCACAAGATACCCCTGAAGCTGAGTATATATCTGTAAAGAAAAGTAGAAAATCCTTTAGAGTAAAAAAAATATATCTCTGTCTTTGAAGATGCTATTGTTTTGAAAGACCTCAAATTGTGCTAGGTACATGAGATATATTAGACTGCTGTGACTCGCATCTAAAGCAATATTTATGGCTTTGGACTTTGCTTACTTTGTTTTGTTTTGGTTTTATCTACCAGTCTATGTAGGACACAAGAGGTCTGTATAGCAGCATGATGTAAGGATACCTTGATCTTCTTGAGTTAAATATTTGGCTCAGATTTTCTAGATTTTTTGCATTTTCATCCCTGCACAAATGCTTTAACAGAAACTTCCAGCTTATGATAGGTAAGGTATGTTACAGACTTCTTTCTCTTCTCTGAAGTTAGGGCAGCTGTTTTTCTTATCCTTCATATCTATTTTTCTATCTATTGACCAAAGAAACTACACAGATCTGTCAGGACAGAAATTGCCAACGCAGGTGAAAAAAAACCCAACCAAAACAAACCACCAAAAATCAATCAATTTTTGTGAAAGAGAATTACCAGTTTTCTTTGTTCCTTCCTAATTTCAGATGAAAGAAATTTTATCTTTCTATTGAAAGAAATTGAAGGATATTTCTGTTTGGAAATAACAAAATATATTTAATAGGGAACTGTTGCTGTATTCAAGTGCAATTGTAAGATATATAAGGAGACTCCAGTGTGCAGTAAAATCAGGCAGAAGAAGATTTATGTTATTAAAGAAATCTGGAGGTCAAGTAGATTTTTTTGTAATGTCAGTTCTATGTTATGAGAAGAAACTTTAAGAGAAGTAGAGAAAGGTAACATTGGAAAGACTGAAAAAAAATGGAACTTTGATAGAGATCTCTTACATTTTTCAAAGTGATATTTGTGGCTGACATAGGAGTAAGGTATTTTACACTGCATCTTGGAATACAGTGTGGTGAGGAGATTTTTCATTCTCTCCACATGTTGACACATAATCAAAAAATCAAAATATATGCAGATATAAGAGCTCTGTATTTTTAAATATATATATATATGTATTTAAATCTCAGGGACTAAACAAAATTAGCAAACAATGCAAACAATTAACAAGCAATGTTAGCAAATTTTCTCAGTGCAGACGTCCTCTCCTTCTCCTCTGCCTTGGAGAACTGCAGAAAACAGTGAATTCATCTGTGGTAAGAAATGGACATTTTTCAGCATTAGTTGGAATAAAGATATCTGTTTTAGCATTCTTGTCACATATTTCAATCTCAAGTCTGCTTGGGAATGTGTCTCCTTCTTAGGACCATCATCATTTGTATTTTAAGACTAAAGTAGTTTAGTTTTAGAATCTAAGAAGTTACTGAGACATCTAGAGCTAAGCTCCATTAAACTCTTTGACCTAAACCCTGTGAAGAGCCATTAGTTCAGCAGGAAGAACATTATTGTTCCAGCACACAGTGTGAGGACAAATCCTCTTCCGCCTCTGTCTGCCAGCTTCCTTTCTCCTAAAGTATTACACTTTACATGAAAAAGCAGAGAACTATGTGAGGCCCTAATGGATTATTAAATGAAATACGATCACCAATGGTTATGTATTATAGTTAATGTTTCATGAGTTGTAGTAAGAGCAGAAAAAAGGTTGGCTTTACTCTGTTTTTCTGACTTCAGTTCGGTTCTGCATAAATTCATTGTTATATTATTTACCTCCCTAATTTTTAGTGTCAAGTTGGTTTTGACTTTCCATGTTCTCTTGTGTTTTACAGCCCCCTCCATCATTATAGAAACACAATTTTTCATGGGAGCCCTTGGATGGAAGACGGAATGAATGAAATGGTTCATGAGAAGGCAATTGTCCTGATAGTGGATGACAGAACAGAATGATCCCCCTGTCACAAATCTTGCTTAGGAAAGGAAATGGTGTTTACCTGTGATTTTACTCTGATGTCAGTCAAGGGCTCTGTTACCCTTTGTGGGGACCAAGTATGAAAGCTTATTTCAGCTACTCTCTTTTCATAAATCCTTATTGTAGAATAGAAGATTTTGGTTTATTCCACAACTGAAATGAACACTACAGTGTGTTGGTTGTTTACCCAAACACCTAACTTTCATATCCACCTTTTGCAATTCACATTATTTCTCCTGACAGCACTAGCCAATTGTATACTTTTGGAGAGAAAAATGAAGACTTCACCATTCAGACAGAAAGTACCTCCATTCTGAGGGGACAGATATGACACTTAGTCTGGTGATTCCCTGCAGGAAAGATCAACAGCTGCAACCTGGTGATCCCTAAGGTTAATGTGTTTGCATTCACTGTTTACAGGCTGAAAACTGGAAAATTTTGTACTAATGACATCAAGAGGTGTTTGCATTCATGTAATTTACTACTCAAGCAGAATGTTCCTCAGGAAATCATCAAACTTCATAGAATCACAGATTCATACAATGGTTTGGGTTGGAAGGGACCTTAAAGATTGTCTAGTTCCAACTCCTCTGCCATGGGCCTGGTTGCTCAGAGCTCCACTCAGCCTGGCCTTGAGCACTGCCAGGGATGGGGAACACACAGTGTCTCTGGGCAATCTGTGCCAGTGCCTCACCATTCTCACAATAAAGAATTTCTTCCTTTTACCTAAAACTGCTCTCTTTTAGTTTGCAGCTATTTTTTTATGTCCTATCACTATGTGACCTTCAAAAAGCACCTCCCCATTTCTCTTCTAGTCCCCTTTAGATACTGGATTATGCTGTAAGTTCTCCCTGGAGTCTGCTCTTCTCTAGGCTGAATAGGAGAGGTTCTCCAACTCTCTGATCATTTTAGTGGCCCTCCTTTGGTCTCACTCCAGAATCTCCTTCTTATGTTAGCTGCCCCAGAGCTAAATGTTCTTATGTTGGGTGCCCCAGAGATGGACTCCAGGTGGAATATCTCATATTATTTCTCTACCCTGTATTACAATGGCATTATACAATTATTTTAACTGTGCTGCTGCAGCTTTATTACTGGTGCAAAATAGATTTCAGTTACAGGATTTTTCTTCTGTCACTCTCAAGTAAGGCTGAGGCCTGATTTTAGTGTAATCTTCTCCAACACTACTACCATCAGGTGTTTCTTATTCTGTAAAGAGAAGAAGCCATAGAGAAGCTCAAGAAAAGTAATTTTCACTCTGCCCTGGAACCCTCTGACTCTAATCAGGTCCACAGCATTGGGAACTTTGTTCATTTGTGCTTGGCAATTTCTTAAAAACTTACTTTTGAAGTCAGCAGTTGTGCTTCTCTATAAAATGCAGAATTTCAGAATTTGAGAGTTATCACCTGCAAGCTCAATAACAGCCTGGCCTTTGAAATATCACCTTGTTCTGGATACTAAAATTTAATACTTTACTTCAATCGCAAGGGACATTGGCCTATGATGTTGTCAAGACCCATGATATAACAGATGCAGAAAGGCTGACAACAGAACAGCATGTTGCTTATAAAATCAAGCAAAGCACTTTTCTGTTTGAAAAGAACTAAGACAGCAGGTTTTTCTCCTCTTCTCTTCTAACAGTTTTCAAAGTATACTCAAATACTGTTTGAATAATTGCATAACTATGTAAATACATAGATTTCTTCACTGTGAAAGACCCTCTAGAAATGCTTTCCATGCCATTTTTCCTCAAATAAATCTTAATTTCAAGTGTTTGATGATTTTTTAGAGCATCCAACAGTTCAACTCTGAGCAGTAGGTAGAATAACAGGTGGGTAAAATGATGTTTAACAAACGATTATTTGAAGCAATTGTCCAGTGTAATGCTTTTTTCAGTATCTCCTTTTATACAGTAATGGTCTTGGTTACCAAAGACTGAGTGCATTTCAGCATTTTTATGAGCAGTTTTCTTAACCCATTCAGTTAGCAATGTTCCACTCCAGTGCTGGAGACAATACAGTTGCTTCAGCAAACAATGAGGTCAGAGACATTTGCTACTGACCTCAGCAAAATAATCAGATAATCAATTGAAAGGAGAAGAAAACAGTTCTATACTCATCACCATAGTATTTAACTGTCATAAATAAAATGAAAGTCACACCAATTAGCTTTGTCTATTATCTGTCTCCCCTCATCGTAAAGACCAAATTTCCCTGATCTCCTTCAGGTGCACTATTCCCTGTGGGCTAAATCCTTCGTGTTCAGTCTGAGGCAGTCACTCCATATTGTCCTGAGCATGAGGCAAACTTTATTTAACAATTGTGTTTACCAAACAGAGATATCCAAGAATAATCCACAATCTGTGCATAGTTTTGGGTTCTTAACCACATACTCACAAGGAAAGGATGCCAGTCCTCTTGTGAGCTGCACTGAGAGCTGAGCTGTGCTGAGAATGGAGAAAGGAGACCTAATTTTTTGAGACTCTAGGTTTCAAAATAGGAACCCTTGTGCAGCTCCGAATATGCAGTTCTTCACTTTATGCTGTAACACTTAATTATAGAATTAACAAATTATAGACTCATTTAGGTTTGAAAACACCTTTAAGCTCATGAAGTCCAACTGCTCATGAAGAAATATGGCTCAAAAACATGTTATGGAAAATAGGCAGAACTAAAACCTGCCTGGCCTGAAAGAGGTTGTCCTTACTCAGTAAATTTTTTTCTGACCCTGACAAGACTGAACTAACCAGTAGACTAGCCAACTTATTCTGCTCATCACAGACACAGCTTCCAGATTTTAGTGAGCTCCCATTTGTGCTGGATTATAAAGCCAGACAAGAGGACTAAAAAGAAGGTCAAGCAACTTGCCTGCAGTCACACAGTGAGTGTCTTAACTTCTATCTGATGACAATTAAATGGGCACTAAAAACACAAAAAATTCAGATTGACTAAAAAATAACATAACTGCTTGAAAGCGAAAAATAGGACTGTTAAGGAACCTAAAGAGTTTTTGTTTTTCCCCTGAGGTACTAACCATTTCCAGTTTCAGTTCTTTGTTCTTTTATACCTAATAGATGGTATTATTTTCAGATCAGGGTCTTTTTCACAGGCCTTTTAGAGGTCTGCAGTCTTTGGCTATAGAAACCTGAAATCTGAAGGAACAGGTATGCATACACAAACCACAGGTGGGGTGCTGAAAATGTGCAAGGGATATTGTAGTTTTGATCACTTTAATGCTTATGTATCTATATTGATGTATGTGATGCTTCATCAACATGCTCACCTTTGCTGTTTTCTAGTAAGTGCTATAATTTAATGATGTGGTTTTAGGGGTTAGGAAGTTTGTGTATCTAAGTACACTAACTCTGTGTTTAATGACACTTGTATAAATGGTAGCACCTGGAGTCTTCCTCTCAGTTTCAGCAAGGTACTTAAGCACATGCCTGGCTTAAAGCAAGCAAGCAGTCCCATTGAAGTTAATTAGACTTCCCTTGTACTTAAAGTTAGGCATGTGCTTAAGTACCTTGCTGCATTAAGACCTTAATGAAGATTGGGGTATAACTGCCTTTGTTGCAATGTGTGTAATGTGAGTCATTTAGTGCATTCAGTGTGGAGCTGGGAGTACAGTAAAGCAAAGCTGAGTGAGTACAAACACAGAAAGGTTAGGATATAGTTTTGTAGCTGTTGTGGTCACTGCTCAGACTCAGCTGCTTACTTTAGGTAATGGTGTCTCCCAAGGGTTTGTTTTCTATTTTTTTCCCCTGCAGCTGGCAGGACTCACAAGAAGTGTCTTTGTTGTATTTTAGGGGTTTTAGGTACCAATATTGATAGAGAGATATTGATTTCAAGAAGTTCTCCTGGCTGGTTTAAGGATGCACGAGTGTTAACATCTTTCCCCTGGGGGGCTGGATCTGAGGCCTTCTGAAGTCAATGGGAAGGCTCTCATCAGCTTTAATGGGCTTCAGATAAAGTCTTTAGGAGGTGAGAGAATTTCTTTGAGATCTGTGTTTTGTATCTCAGCCAGAAGTCAGCATTGCACTGGCTCCCAGCACTAGGGAAGCAAGCTGGATGAGGATGGGGGAGGGGAAGAGGGTGAAGGTACACCTTGGACTGAGCAGTGGCTTGAATTGCCACCACTCACTGCTGTAGCACTTATCAATAAATTAATATGTGGCCAATACTCACTGAAGAACTGACTCAGTCCCAAAGAGACTTACGAGGTCTGTGTGGATTACAGCACAAGATGATACAGCGTCAGGCCAAAGCTGGAAACTTTGTCATTTACTGTAAAACATGCAGAGATACTGACTTTGTTTTTTGTTAAAAGAAATTTTACAGGATACAAGAAGAGAAATAGTAAAAGCAAAAGTTAATGCAGTAGCATGTTGTTTGTTTTTCTCATTCATATTCCTGTTACTGAGGTGAGATGCACCACAAGAGGCAGTTTCCAAGAGCTTTACAAAGAAGAATCCTGCAATTGCTACTGGTTAGAGAAATTAATCCCATGCTTTCTATAACCATGCTCTTTAACTACTGCATATTATAGATGTGGTGTAAGGTGGTAGAATTTGTTTCCAAATGAACATTACAAACACGCCCTGATATCAATATATGTAAGAAATATAAGAAAATATATAAGAAAATTGCACCTGTACAGCCAATTCTTATTGGAATCTTATGAGCGTGGCATTTGGACATATTGTTTAAAAACTAATTTAAAACAGTCTGAAAGGGAAGTAATGCCACTATTTGCTTGAGATATTTTTAAAAATTCTGTTAATTTTGAGGAGGTTGAGGTTTAAGAATGGCAGGAGAGAACATTATGTACAGGCCATGAATGCTGTGATTTGAACAAAGGAAGAGAGGTAGTTTGAAAGCATTAAACATATATAGAGCAGCATACATTAGACCCTATCAGACAGAACCTTTAAGATCCTGAATTTATCAAATGACAACATTCATTTTGTACTATGTAGAAGACAACAAGAAAGTCAGCAACTTCATGTGCTGACATTGCAGTAAAACATGATTTTAATTAGCTCACACAGAGGACACATTGAGGAAAAAGTGACATTTCATTGAGGAATATACTATTAAACACAACCCTCCTTGACCTGCCATTTATCAGGGTGCAACACAGAAGTCACATGACTCATCCTGTCTTTCTCATTGTCCTTTGAACCCTGGAAATTCATGGTTCATTTGCAGTGACATGGGATCCTCCTGGTTTCTTGACACACAGAAGTATCTGCTGCTTTTCTGCACAGTGATGGAGAGTGAGAGGCACAACTCTTTATAGCAGTGGCCAGTTTGAACACCAAAATAGCTGCACGACAGGCAGTTTAATTCTTGAAGTTATCAACTGAGAGGAGTTGAGGAAAAAATGGAATGCAAAAAGAATCTTACTTCAGAGAAGCACCAGATTGTCCTCAAATTAGAAAAATTAGCAACAAACAGAAGCAAAAAAATTAAAATAAACATAGAGCAACTAATTTAGGATTAGTGTCATGCCAAAAATGTGTTAGACTTCAGTTACATGCAAACCTAAAGTATATCAGTTGCTCTTATTATAAACACTAATGAAAAAGGTGTGTTGTATTGATACCTCTATTTAGACCTCAGAGATGAAGAAAAATGCAAATAGAATTTTACCTTTTTTTCTATGTTCTCAGCAGCTGCTAGACCCAACACTGTTGAAAAAAATCAGGAGTCAAATCCATGATGATGTTATGCTTCCTGTATTTCATCAGTCTCATTAATGCCCCTGGAGGGAAACTTCTGTGGTTAAAGTTCAGGAATGGAACTCAGGGGCTTGTCCTGTCCCTAATTCTGCCAGACTCCCCTTCTGAAACTGAACAAGTTAGTGACCTATTAGCTCTATATCTATAAAATGGGGATACTAACTTTAGTGTCTCAAAGAGGGGTTGTGAGGGTAAGTCTACTAATACCTCTAAGATGCTTAGATATGAGGGTGACGAGTGTCATAGAAAATCCTATAAATAAAATAAACTAAACTGTGAGAGCCTGAGGCACTGGAAGCTGCTGCCAAGGCTGTGCATTTCCACACTCCCCTTACTGCGGGAGATGTGGCTCAGAGCCAATATGCAGTCTGAGAGCAGCTCCTGCATTAGTGGAGTGTGTGTGTTGTTTGTTTATTTGGTTTTCACAAAGGGAACCCACTACATAACCAAGGTAACCACAGTCTGTTTAAAATGGGCTGGTGCTGTGATGTGGTGAATCTGATATGCCTAGTTTTGGTTGCTGGCTGAGTTTTTTCCTTTCTTTTTTGGAGTGACAAATGTATTTCCTAAAACCCTCAAAAATCTTTTATTGGTGTGGGTTTCTTCAATTGCTCTTATTTTCTTTGGGATTCCTGTTTGTTTATTTGCCTGTTCAGGCAGTGCTGGCAGCTGGCAGGTCTGAGGGGCTGGCCCTGCCACCCTGCAGGGCTGCCTCAGCCTGTCCCGCAGCACATGGCCTGAGGACGGGGCCAGCACTGGAAATGTTTTACCTGTTTCTTTGGCAGGTTTTTGGGACTAAGGTCCTGGCACCGATGTGGCAGTGCAAACACAGAGAGGGGAGCTCCCACAAAGGAGATAGCATTTTCTACAGCAGCTAGCTAGTAAGGGACCTACCAAATCTTCACTATTGTTGGGCAGATTTACTCTCTGAGTGCTCCTTCTTAATTGGTGAGTGGGCATCATATCACACCTACTCTGAGCAGCCAAGAGACTACATACATGTGTGGTCTTTGATTTTCTTGGCTTCAGCATTCCCAGCTTGCAACATCCAAGTGCTATGCAGAGATGACATGCTGCGGTGAGGAGAGCACCGTGTTGTTAACCCACACCCAGAGAGGAGTAATCCTTCAGGACCACTTAAAGCAGGTCCTGGCACCAGCTGGCAAGTGAAAACCCTGGTGAGAAGGGACAGGGGAGTAGCAGAGTGGTCAGGGCACTCTCGCAGAGTCCCAGTGGAGAGATCAGAGGAAGGGCTACAATATCCAATCCCATTTGCTTGCAGAGGAAACGCTGGCTGTTTGGAACAAGTACCTGCCCAAATGGATGTGTGATGAGTGAGTGTGCTTGTGATATCTGTGAGTTTGTGTATAAATCACTGTACAACCAATATCAATTATGAAATGGGAAAATAAGAAACAACTATGCTAAGATAGATCTTTCCTGTAGTTTAATCAGCAAAGCCCATGCTTTGTCCCAGGGGAGGAGTCCATCACAGGACCTGTGCAAAAACACACTTTAGACTAAGCCAAGACTAGGAAGAATTGATAAACTAGAGAGGAGAAGAAAAATCTTCCTCCTCAACTTCCAAAATAAAGGTTTTCTCTGAAAATGCCTTAAAAGGCAAATATTGTTCCCTTGCAGAACTCCTGAGATGCTGAAAGTTGAAACCAAGTTCTTTGTCCTGAGGTAGTAAAGGAGATGAAATCCAGCAGGAGAGAAAATAAGCATAGCCTAGGTTCTCCAGTAATAAATAATCCATGGTTAAACTGCCACCCCCACGCTGGGGCAGAAAGAGGCTGTCCACAGCAACAGCTGGGGTTCGATGAGCTCCTCTTTTAGTTTTCCTCAGCAGCAGATCCTGCTGCTCTGTGGCTGCTTCCACTTTGGCCACCTTGGATCCCAAGAGCTGGGAAAACACAGCAGGTCTGACCCCTTACATTCTATCTCTAAAATCCCAGAAGAGGAATGTGGAGTCTCCAGCTTCAGGTTTTTCCTCCCTGTGGGAAGACAGGATGGGACAAGAAAGGAGAAAGTTAAAGGGAAAGAAGACAGAAAGGAGCTAAGAGAGAAGGGAAAGAGATGCACTGTGACTGAAGAGAAACAGAAAGATGGGATGTCTTAGAGTGGGGCAAATAAATGTACAGAGAAGAAAAGCAAGAGAGCAAGATAGAATCAGTGTCATGGGAAAGAGAAGGGAAATCCCCCCTTGTTTTTAGAAAAGAAATAAGGTGAGGGACATGTAGTGGACATTTGAAGTAAATGCAGTGAAATAAGACATTGGAGCAGTCTCTGTTCTAAGTAAATATCATGAATATGGGGCTGGAGCGTGTTCGAGTCTTCTTGTTGACCATGTCCTTCCATGAGTCCCTGTATCCACCAAACTGTCTCTCCACGAACCAAAACAGCTTGCCTATAAAAAAATTCTGATCTTTAAGCAAAATCTTTCTTGTTGGATTTTAAGTCCAGACTTTCTTTTCAAATTGAGCAGGAATATGAGTAACAGGCTTTTCTGTTCTTCTTGGAAAATCATACCATAATTCCCTTCTTTTATCATCTTTAGATGAACAAAATGCATCTAGTTTTTTTGAAGGTCTTCATAGGCTTCTGATCATTCTTGTCAGAAAGATACATCTCAGTTCTGAAGTATGATATTCAGGCACTTTTATTAATGCCTTCACAACATGAAATAAACAGAAAGAATTATTTTGTTTGAAATATTATATATATTTTTCCCTAGCATTTGCACCACAGAATAAATTTTATTTTTTTCTTCAGAAATTTGATGCTCATAAGCCTGCAGTAGGGATGACCCATATAACTACCAATATCTAAGAAAAATTTCTGCCCGATCAGCTATACTCTATCCTGTATTTATTGAACATTTATCTTTTAAGTAGTGCCTTGCACTTGTCCTTCGTGAATTTCCTACTCCCTCCTTGTATTCTTTTCCAGACCATTTTGCAAATCTGCCAAGGTCATTTTGAATTCTCAGCCTTTCTTGCAATGTGCTGTGGTTCTTTCTTCCTACTTTCCTGCCATTTGCATGGTCAGTAAGGACATTCCTCTGTTCCATCACTCTTTGTGTGTTTTGGTACCCATGTACCTGTATGAAAAAAAGAAAATGGGAAGAGTGTACCTTTTGTGTATCTGATGTTGGTTCATGTGTTAGAAGCAGCATGAGATGACAGATGTCATCTAAGTGACAATGTTGCTCTGCACCATTTTTTTCACTCATTGAAATGGATCATACTGGAGGAAACCAGCACTTTGATTATTGAGCAGTGTTGGTAATCTTAAAACCTACCACCCTACTTTATGTTACTTTGGTAAAATGAAACTAGGGTAAAGAGAAATACATATATATTTACATACATTCTGGTATATAAGTATACCTGAGTGTGCATGCATGTGTATGTATATACATATCTATTTGTTGCTTCAACTATTCTTAATACAAACAAATAATAAATAAGGGAACCAAGTAAACCAATAAAGTAAAATGAACTCCTTGGAGGGACTCCTATGTTTCAATCGAAAATTCCCTTTTTTTCTGACACATGGATAGGACATCATCTTTCAAAATCACACTGTGTCTTTTTGTTCTGCACAGAGCTGAGACCTGAAAATGAATGTACTGAGGCCTATTTCCGTTGCTTTTGAGCAAAGGCTTTTTCATTTACTTCTCAGCATAACAGTTGGACTGCACAGAAGCACTGGAGCTTAACAAAAAAGACTCTCATCTCAGACAAAAACTGTAATTATCACAGGGGAACAAATTAAACAGAAAACCCCACTGGAATGAGATTTCCACATATTTAGAGTGTGTTAATACCAATAATATGGTACATACTAACAATAGAATCTTTCTGTAGCTTTTGTAGTGTCAGATATGAATAAAAATATGTATGATTACACTGCCTCAAAAGAAACAAGATGCTCAAACTCTTTAGTGGATTATTTTTAAATGTTTAGGAGGTGGGGAAATTAATTTGAGAAAATGTACTGTATTTATTTATAAGTGTTTCCATTTTAATCAGTACTGATCACAATGGTATTGATTTAGACAATAAAAGGGAATTAATTTCTAATACATTTGCTAAAGTACAGGATGCTATGTACAAATATACACTTTTCTACCTTTATTTTACCTTTATTTATTATATTTTTATTATTTAAAATTATTTTTTCACCAGTTCTGTCATCTGACAATCAGCTATATTAGGTGTCCAAAAAATGGGTATCTATGAAAGAAGCAGACTCAGTATATACATCTTAAAGTTAAGTGTATTTTCCTATAGGGGAAAAAACCCCAACACTACAACAAATGCAGAAAAACATATATGTTTGTGCATATATATGTGTGTTCGTGTGTGTGTGTATAAAAGATCAAGGTTCTAATGATGGAAACCACAGAAGGGAGTGTGTCAGCAGATTTATTCATGCCATAGGTCTTATAGACAGTAATTCTTGTTTCATAGTATTATCAGAGTCTTATGTCATGATATGTATATAAACTGTGATAAGATTTAGTTTTGCTTCAAAGTTCAGTGATCCTTCCCCTAACAATGAATGTCGTGTGCATCTCTCTAGAATTTGAAACTATGGCATGTATTAAGCCTGCCTACAAGTGTCCACATGTATTTACGTATATAAATCTCTTTTGATGAATGTTAGAGTGTCTTCATCTGTTTTCAGATGCACTCAGTCCCTGAATGATTGACTTTTAATCATAGTGTTGGATAATAGCATTCAATTCTAAAATAATTGTGATTTTTTTTAATTTTCTTTCTTTTCCTTCCTTTTAAAATTATTTCACTGGAACTAGAATGAATCTTGCATTTTTGTTGAAATAAATAAATTGTAAAGCTCTGTAAATAACAAACATTTTTATGGTGTGGTGAAAATATCTTGTTTGAATCTGCACACACAATATTTATGTTATTTACTTTTTAAAGGACTTATCCCTGTAGCATTAGCAACAGATTTGGATCGATACTTTTAAAGGTTTTTCTTTTTTTTTTAATATCAAATGCTGGAATGATTTGTATGTTTACCTTGATAATATACACTTGTCTCTTTAGGGTGACAGCAGATGGTCCAATAAGAAGTGGCAGAACTAAGTGCTGAAAATATAGCAGCCCATCTCAAGCTCCCTTAACCATAAAATCTATGAATTTATGCTCAACTGAGCGATAAGACATAGTCATGAAATGTCCAAGGGTGAATGAGGGTGGTTAGAAGTGTACCTATTTCCTCTGCACAATGAGAAATTGTTCAATGCACTGTCTAAATGCACAGACAATATTTAGTAGCTTTATTTATCAATTAACTGTTTCCATTATGCTCAGACTGTGTACTTTATAGTGTGCTGCTGAGAATTGCTGTACTACTTTGCCTTCCAGCCTTCTGTGGGCTGTTTTGTTAATGCACGTTTTGTAGCTCTCCAAGGTTAGTTAAATACTGGCATTCCAGCGTGAACAGTTTGATAGTCTGGGGATTAAATCTTCAGAAGAGGTAAGTCAGTGCATATCCACATGGCATCACAGTTTGCATCACAACACCATCAGATCCACTACTTAACACATAATTTCAGGTGATGTGTGATTTCCCAGACAGGACTTTATCCTTCTTTGTGTCTGTATCTGTCTCTCTCCCATGCCCTACACCTCCCATTGTAGGTTATACTCTCTGCTCCACCTGCTCCACAATACACAGCCAAACAGAGTAACAGTGGTCTTCTGTGTTAATCAGATCAAGAAACTACACCAAAAAAAAATATTCTAAACCATGGATTTTCTTCTGAACCATGCTATGTCAGCTCCATGTCCTCATCCTCAAATGACTTCTGATAATGAGCAAGCTGATTGCAATTTGTTCCCCTACAGAGGAACAGCAAAACCCCATTACCTCATTAGCCATTACCTCTGCTGTATTTGTTTTCACCATCCTTCAGCTTATTGGAATGCAAAACCATTGCCAACATCATCCAGATCATCTTTGGACACACAAACCAATAAATTGTGTATTTTGAAAAAGTCAGTGTATTTTCTGAGGACGCTCAAGGAAAGTGAATGTACCATTTGGTGTGAATAAAGCAGGCAGGCAGACACAGCAGATCAGCACCCAGAGAAAGGGAAAGATGCCATCAGAGAAAAAGGACTACTTATCATCCTTTTCTGTCAAGACATTATGGGCCTAGCTGTGATGTAGCATGGCCATTTTCTGAATAAAGTTAATTTAAGCAGCCCAGGACAGATTATTCCCCTGCAAGAAATAATTCCTGCTTATTCTCCTAGCTGCCAGTGTAACAGAGGAAAAGAGCAGAAGCAAAGGGAGGAGGTGGGGACTGTTGTACCTAATGCACTGTGTAAGTCCTCAGTCCAGGAATCTGAAGTAGCTGCATGGTTGAGATTGTTACAGTTATTTTACAGGTGGATAGTTTGGGGAACAAAGAAGTTTGAAGGCTTGAACAAACCAAAAAGCAATCACAGTCACCAGGGAACACTGGATCTCCATTCTGTGCTTTCTGAAGGTAGGAGTTGGAGACAGGGAGAGAGAATATGCATAATGTATTTTATATGCAAAACACAGTACTATATAAAAACAAAGATCACTCACAGTTTTGCCATACATATCTATAGCATAACATTAAAGAAATTGCTCATCAAAAAAGCACAGTGATTACACAATAAAACATTGTGAGCAACAGAGATATAGCCTGGGCCATTCTCCAATGAAGAATTTTAAATTAACTAATGCAATTATTTTGACAACTGTAATTTCAGTAAAATTAAAATTCTCGATGTTGTATTTCATCATTAACACATGGTTACAAGAGTAATATATGTCTCCCTTTATATTTGTCAATGAATTGTTTCAAAATGATACAAAAATATCCTTACTTCCTGTAGTTGCAATTTACTCTATATTTTGCTCATTTACTAGCATGTGAAAGAACTAGTTTGGAGTCTGCCTTTGTGATTTAGAGTTGAACGTAGTGTTCTGCAGGGTCAGAGTGTTGTAAGCTTTGCACTTTGGTAGCTGTGGTAGACAAAAATACATCAGAAAAAAACCTGTATATCTGCTTGAACTATTAAAAAAGAGTATTGTAATCAGCATCCAACCTCTAAGTGACCAGCCTTGGGTGTGGGTCACATTGCTGGGCTGCCACATCAGTTGTGTGCAGTCCTTGCATACCTCAGTACCAAAAAAGAGGCTCCATCCCGCCCAGGGCCCCATTGCCCCAAGAAGTCATCCTGACAGACTGAGTGCTGCAGAAGAAGGTAGGAAGGTTTTTCCCTCTTTGCACATCTATTCCCCTACCCTTTTCCAGGTCTGTGACTATTTCTAGTGCAAGTCCTAAGTGAATTTTTTCTCAAATGTTCTAGAATCTGTGTAAAGCCATATTCTGCTAGATAAGGAGGAAATGAAGTTTATTTAGCTGGTAATCTTTCACTTTTAATGAACTTTTAAATGAGCCAAATATTTTCAGCCAAGTGACCACCCACCTGTTGGAGGGAGTAAAGGTTTGTTCTATTCTCCTTCAAGGTCCGCTTAGCAAGTTTCAGAATTGCAGTTCCAAATTTCAAAGAAGGAGGTACTCAAGATGGTAATCTTAGGGGGAAAAACCAGCCAGAGGCTAGAGGAAGAGCCTGTCAGTAAACAAGGGGGATGAGCGACAATCCTTCCCATGTGTCAGCAAAGAAGTTTCCTTTCAGAATACCTGAGGTACCAACAGATAATGCATCCTACGCATCCTTTTCTTGTGTGGCTTGAGGCAGAGATTGGGAATGTCTGTAGGATGTCTCTTCCGGTGGGCTTCAATTTAAAAATACTATTCCAAGAAAAACATCTGTGATCCCAACAGAAGCAATCTTCCTACTCAAGTGTCCTTATGACATTACAGTACATATATTTAAATCACTGAAGGTGTGATTCTATCCTCCCAACTTAGGTGCATATCTATTCTCCTGGAGTCAGGCTCGTTATTAATTGCGTCTTCATTCTATGCAACAACAGACAGCAGGGACTGCTAGGATAGTTAGCTGCTGCTGCCTGGTATGTAACAACACCGTTTTTTCAGACCTGATTAATAAATGAAAACTGAGTGATTAAATAAATTTCAGTATTTTCACAGAGCTCCTGAAAATAATTTTGAAAGTTGCAATAGGCATTTTTAAAATAATATATCTCTGTATTGGGAAGAATATAAGAGAAATCATGTAACTATTAGAGACCTAAAAATCCTGTTTTAACAATCTAAACAGCAATATGTGCAACTTCTTTTCATGAAATAAAGTGAATGGTCCTTGGAGGAACAACAAGAGGATGCAAGTGATCTACTCACTTAAATTCATTTACTAAATAAGCTTAAGAATAGAAGTTTGCAAAACTACATACCTTTTATGGTTTAATCGTAAATTAGAAGCTGATGCAGAACAAACAAAATGAAAACCCAGTTTCTGTCTTCATTTTTGCTCTCCTCTTTCGACATTTTTAGAGGCATTTATAGCTTAGTATACCAATGATGATAAAAGCTTTTGAGAAGCTTTGGATCCCTAACAAAACCATAGCTTTTACTGTGTCAGATATACAGAGGAAAAATTCTTGTGAACTGAGTTGGACTGGGCTTTTCTTTACAGTATTCATTTACTAACAAATAAATTGTACAATGTAATACATTTGCAATTCCAATTTGCTATATAAACCTTATTTATTTGCAATTGCAGGGTTTTGGGTCCATTGATCCCTACAAGTCATTTTCATCTCTTGCTGATATCTTTTTCCCATAGCATTTCAGTTGCTTGCAGGGATTAGTCCCTTTTTCCACCCAGTCATTACGAAAAGTATTAATTTGGTGCTTCAATAGTTTCCTAGGTGTCCTTTTTGCTTGAGAGCACTGACTTCCTGACCCTCAGCATCTGCACACTTGAGTAGTCCTAAGATCTCAGATTACCAGCCATGGCCAGTGGTGTGGATATCCCTCAAGAGTTCCACTATGGGAACACGAAACCAGGTAATTCTGGACATACTCACAGCATCTTTGGAGAAAAATCCTGGTTTCCTTTGTGAAGTGTATCAGAAAGAGAAAATCCCAGCTGATTTCACACTGTGGATTTCGTAAGTGCTATTTTTCTTCACTGTCCCTTTCTTCCCACCAGGTTCCCTTCCAGCTCTGAAGGATAAGAACAGCACCCACTTCTTCCACAACCTAACACAATGCAGGCTGTGCTCCTTGGCAGTGCAAACCAGCTCCTAGCATCTTTTCAAGTTTGGAGATCCAAGCCTTCTTTGCAAGTTCAACCTTGCAAACAATGAATGAGATAATGTTGATTATTTTTTCTAATTGCTGGTCTCTCCTTTTTAATCAAACATAACTCTTTTGAGTTAAATACTGTCATCCTTTCTGCCTTTTTTTTTTTTTTCAGGCAGCTCTATCTTTCATTTTCTCTCCTTCACTACATCACCTGTGTTTTTCTGCAGTTGATTACACCTTCATTTGTAAGACAAGCTTAACCATACTGGCTGAACCTTACCTTTTTTAAGATAGGCATGTAATTCCATGAGATTATTTTCTGAACAGTGTTTCACTTTCATTAGTGGCCACCTTTAGCAATTTACAGCCCTATAGTGCTGTGTAAAAGGACACAACAGACTCCTTCGTGTTGTCAGCAGGTTCCTAATGTAAAGATATTCTTTCTCTCTGGTTTCACATAAACTCTGGTAATACAGATGCTTTAGTCCTTCCTTCATCATCTGAGGCCTCTTGACTCCAGTACTGAAGCATGCCCCAGGTCTCACTTGCTGCCTGCTGCAGTGAAATACACATATGCAGAGACCAGAGCAACTTTGTTCTGGAGGCAGAGGTCAGCCCAGACAGTGTTTGGTTTATGGACAGCTGTGCTTTGTGGAGAACCTGACAATGTAAGGCTTCTCTCTGTTCAGGATGGTGCTGGAGTGAAACCCAAACTGAGGCTCCATTGAAGTCACAAGTTCGACTTGCCTGTTAATGTAGAAGATTTTTTGTGTATGCTGAAGTGCTTCCCACAGCTGACCAAAGAACATAATTCTCCTTTTTTTTCTTCTAATAAATAAATTTATTTTCTCCTGTTCATCTGTCTGTCTCTCTATTTGATCTTCTTTATTGTTTGCGTTTATCTCAAGTACTGTTCACAGTGGGTCTTATTATTAAATTTTTTATCATTTTATCACATGTTAGAGGGGGATACGAGTGGATGCTGAACTAACCAGGTATTGGATTTAGAGTAGGTCATAAAATAATGGGATGCTCTTTAGAGATTCAGGTCATGTCTTCAGCTGAAGATAAAATGTTTTTTACGTCTATCACTCCAAGAAAATTAATGTAGCCTCTACTTGCCTCTCTCCACCTTGGTATCCCTTATTAAACTTAGGGCAATTATGATCTGAACATTTTTAGGATGACAAACATCAGAGATCACCCGAGGTTAATGTCAATTAATAGGTTGTGGCAGTTATGGAGTAACTGGCAATTTGGATGAGAAAATGAAAGAAGCAAAGAAGCAGGTAAAGGCAGAAGGAGATAATATTGTACGGCTTAGAAAGCAAATATAAAAGTTCAGTAAATACTGATACTGATAAAAGAATCATTAGAAGTTAAATTCCATAGCCAGTGTCAGTCCATGCTGTTATGTCACATTGATAACTGCTGCATATGAGCGACAGTGCCTCTATAGCCTGTATTTTGTCAAGGAGTTTCACTGGGCACATGTGAGCTGTCAAGGCCTGGAGAGGTGATCTGTCAGAAAGGTGTCTGCAGCATTAAGTGTTTAATGCCATTTTAATAAGACCTGGAGCAACCGTTTTGCAATTCCTGTATGTACATGTGAATGGCTGTGTAATATTTTAAAACACTTTTTCCTTTTTATCTTCAGGTACAATAGAGCCAGATCCTTTACAGACATAATTTTTTATGGTTCTTTTGATTTCACCAGGATTGTGCCATCTGAAGCTGAGACGTGAGAGATTTTATATCCTGAGTACCATATATCCTGGAGAACACAGATTTATGTAGAAAATGGTTTTCACCTGGCATAACACACTGTGAAGGAAAAATGAGAGACAATAAACTGTCTGTTTTCCTAAGTTACAACTTTCTCCATTCCAGTTAAGGAAGTAAATAATAAGACATTATCCATTATTGCATTTCTCTATCATTGAGTCAACTTTAAATAAAAGTCTTGATTAATATACACGAATTTATTTATGCATTTTTATACGTATGAGGTATTAAAAAATGCACATTGGATCTGATTTTTCAATTAGACACAAATTAGAAATTAGCAGAAACTAAGGGTGACACTGTCAAATTTATATTAGTTTGCCATGAATTCATATCTCATGCAAGATCATGAGCCGTTTCCAAATATTCCTAAGTATTAGAAACAAAATATGATTTCATGAAGAAGGTGTTATCATCAGCATGACACTAACTGCACCCACAAATCAGGCACACAACTGAGCATAAAATATGTATTATTAATAAATTTGAATTTCAAAAAATTACGTCTTGCACGTATCTTGTAATTTTGATATTTTTTTATCTGATATTAAAGACCATAGATTTCATGATCTTTTGAAGATGTCCAGTATCATTTTTAGCTTCCTGATGCACCCACATTTGGATTTATGAAATGCAAGGTAGGTTATGAAGAAAGGCTAAGAAGAAAATCCAAAGTAATAGGTAATTATGTGCATACAAGAAATACCAAATTCTCTTGGACTGCACCGGTTGTATTTCAAAGACTTTTATTTCTTTTTTTTTTTGAAACTCCTTCTTTCATCTCAGACGATATTCAGGCGCTGCCTAATAGCCACTATTCAGTGTCAGTGCAACGTTCAGTGGTGAGGCTTTTGTTTCATTGAACTATTACTACTTTCTTTTTTATTTGACTTCATGAATTTAAGACTTGCAATTTATCTTAAAAGCATGTAATGAGAATCATAGAACCATGGAATATCCTGAGATGAAAGGGACCCACAAGGATCATCGAGTTTAACTCCTGACCCTGCACAGGGCAATCCTATGGATCACACCCTCTGCCTGAGAGCACTGTCCAAATGTTTCTTGAACTCTGGTGCTGTGACCACTTGCCTGAAGAGCCTGTTCCAGTGCCCATCCACTCTCTGGGTGAAGAACTTTTCCTAATGCTTAACCTAAGTCTCCCCTGACATGGTTTCATGCTGTTCCCTTGGGTCCTGTCACTGGCCACCAGAGAGAAGTGATCAGAGCCTGCCCCGGCACTGCCTCTCAGGAGGAACCTCTAGACTGCAATGAAGTCTCCTCCAGGCTGAACAGACCAAGTGACCTCAGCTGCTACTGGCATGGTTTCTCCTCTAGACCTGTGTCTAAGAATGAGTTTGTATGCAGCATCTTCTGTGGGCAGATTTCTAGGGAAAATCAACCTAACTTGGTACTGTCTCCATAGGATTTAATAAAAATAAGATCCTCTACCTAGCCAGAGCAAGAGTATTTGTAAATAAAAACAGGGAATCATGCTGCACTTTAGTGGGTGTTTAGTAAATTAATCTGCAACTATCTCTGAGACATATTTTAATTTTAAGGCTGGGTTATATGGTGAATGCCATAAAAAGAATGCCCTGAACACAGCTCCAACATATTCACCTTAATGGTGTTTGAACCTTAATGGTATGTGTCTGTTCTTTATGTTTGAAACTGCTGTTCTAAAAGAAGAAAAAAAATAGATAAATTTTGAAAGAGAAAAAAAAATCAATTTTATCTTACCCAAGATGTAATATTTTTTAATGCCCACTTGGTAGTGGAAATTAGGGAGATAATACATGGATTATTTAAATTATTACATATCTTCTTACTTAGAACATAAGTAATTATATTAGTACAGTTGACTACAAAAAAAGGAAATAAATTCACATTAGTTTGTTGAATCTGTGTTAGTGGACATCCTTGGTGTGTAATTCAGATTAATATTTATAGCTCTGCATGAATTCCTCGTACTTGGCTCTGTAAATTTAGCTTGGAGGACACCAACAACTGTACTTAGTTTGTGATGCAATGAAAAAAAGTCCATGCTGATTGAAGTCCAAAATTATTTTCAAATATAAATGTGTATTTGTGCTTCTGTCTTTCCAAAGTGACTGAGCTTAAAAAAGCATTCCGAGTTGTTGGGTTTTTTTCCTACATTATAATGTGAAAAATGAAATTCCACATGTGTGTACATAATTTTTTCAAAGCAAAAAAAGCCTCTTAGAACTTCATCTAAAATCTAAGTCACGGTTGAATCTCTCAGAAAGATTCCTCATCTATTGATTAGAATTCTGTCTCTGCAGTCACAGTTTTCCCCATCTTTTTAAATGCTGTTCTAAATATCTTTTTTTCTTCCAAGTTTAATATTTTGAATTAACAAGAGAAGTCTACTTTTTCTGCTTTTTCCGTACTTCTCTGTATTCAGAAATTCTAAGATCTTTCCAAACTAATCAAATGCACAGTGTATTGGGGGCTATTTGCTGAAGCAAAAGGCAGCAGTACTTGTCTGTGGTACTACCACTTTAGTACCTGCAATACCCATAGGAAAATTGTATCTAAAAAAATTATCTCAAATGAGGGAAGACAGACTCTTGAGGCAACTAACAAATCATCCTTGACCAGATGGGATTTTGTGCTAAAATTTTCTTTGCAGGTAGGTAGAATTTATGAATAAAAACATGTCCTTTTAAATAAGAAATAGCTATTACATTCTAAGGAAAAATTTTAAATAAGTGCTCAGATTAATGCATGAATTGCAATGCTCATATATTACCAGTTATTAACGTAAAAGATATGGCCCAGATTAACCAAAGTCAATGTTTGTGCCTAAATTCAGTAGACCCTCAAAAATATTTGAAACATTATTCCTCTGTCAATAGACAACACATTTTAAATCCAGTGTCTGGATTCCCAGTTGAATCAGTGGAAAGATGTTTGTCTGTCTAGAAAATGACAATGAAAAATCATAATACATCAAAATTTTACTCAGTTCATCAGAGTAGATTTTTGCTTTGCTTTTGTTGTTTGTTTGGTTTTTTGCTTGCTTTTCTGCGTAGCAATATCTACAGTAGAGGCAAATTATAGATTTTAGCAGTGTTTTAAGAATAGTTCCTGACTTTATTTTTCTAAACTGCACTTAGATGGTTTCTGGCTTTACAGCCATTATGTGCTGATTTTCTGACATTAATTTGAGATGACATAGATAAGAGAAGAAATTCCATTCATGAAATCAAATTCTGCTTTTAAGTATGCTTTTTAAGAAAAAGGAAGATCTGTATTTCTTCTAAATGTTTGCAGGTCGTGCATCTGTGTTAACTCAAATAATGAAAGCCAAGATTGACGATTGGCTGATTCAGTAAAGCTCTTGCCAACAATTTTCAAAGATTAGGAGGTTGTTGGAAAGATATCAATGAAGGTTTAGGGATCACTGTCTGAAGTATTCTAAATTAACAGCTAATGGATGTTTTTAATAGCTCTTTTATAGATGAGTGCAGCTGAATGAAAACCGACAAGAAAGCTCAGCTTTGCTTGGTATGAGCTTTAACTTTTTTTCACACATGATGACCTGCCTCTGCACTAGCTTTCTCACTTTGTTTCTGCATAGGGTAAAAATTCATTTATTTTATAGTTAATAAACATATCCACACACACTTTAATCTTTTAAGGTTTGTGGGGTGTTTTTAGTAGAGAATTTTTTTTTCTCAAATGCTGCATATACCCAGTGCTGCATTACTCTTTTCCAAAGATTTGTTCATCCATCCTGCTGTTTCTGGCAAAGTTCAGTTCTTGCAGAAATGGTGAACAGATATGAAAAAAATGAATACTCTTTGATTATAGCTGGTGTAATCAAGTTGTCTGACCTTCCTGGAGCACAGAGACCTGACTTGGGTATTCAATATTCAATTTCAGTGGCCCAAAGAGATGAATAAATATAAGGGAGACAGAGTTCATATGAAAGTATACCATTGGGACAGAAAATAAATGTCTTGAGGTTGTTTTTTGCGCTAGAGCTCATGTGATTCTGATCATCTCCGTTGATGCCAACAGGCTGTCAAAAGACAGTATTTTTGTCATAGAATAAGGAGAGATTTGACATCATTACTTCTACCTAGTTCACAGGTGTTTAAAATTATCTAAGTGTTTTAATTCTCAAAATTTTGCCGAGAGGTATTCAGTGACTAGCTCTTTCAATAAAGAACTCTATTTGTGCTTTTACATGTACTTTTTCACTTCTGCACTATGAGTATATCAGATGAATAAGAAATATAATTTAAAATTTTGCATTTACCTTAAGGTAGACAAAATATTCAGTGAAAAAGCATCTTTTCCTCATACTGAGGTTTTTTTGTTAATATAGAAGCAAAATTTTAAAAATATCCAATTGAAACATCACACTTATTCTTAAAATGGACCTGACGTCAAAGAGATGTCAGTTAAACATCATTTTAGAACTATTTGTCAAATTGGAAAAAATCTATTTCTACTCACAGACAGGCTGTGCAAGGAACGCATGATGTCACTGGATGTGTATGTGTGGATAGCTAAGTCAAAGTACATATGTCCAGTGACTGCAATTGTAGCTGAGACATCTAGGACCAATGTGAAAAATACATTTAGACAATATGTTTTGGTGTTTGAAACTGGAGTGGAAACATGCTGTAAAAACCTTTAGATTATGTATCAATAAAAAAGAGTTATTTCACTGTATTTTTTTTCTTGCACTATTGTAGTACATTCTGTAATGATGAATTCTGAGAACGAGCTCATATTGATTGATACCATCCAACAAGGACAGAAATTCACTGGTTTCATTTTTAATAATTTCTATGAGGAGCAAGAAATGTCAAACTTTCTACAAACTTTCTAGATTAAACATCTTTATGCAAATCTGAGTAACATCTTGAACAGGAGTATAGATAAAATATATAAAGAAGCTTTATAAAAGATTTCAGTCTTTATTATCAAGACTAAGTGGCCTATATGATCCTTTATTTGTTAGAAACCATTAACTTCTTAATGCATTGTGGGCAGTAAGATTCTCTAGCATTTTTAAATCTTTATTTGATTCAATCAATGAAAAAAATAAAGGAAAAACAGGATTGGCTGATATTGAAAAGAAAGCATATATTGTGGGTTTTTCCCTGATACCGTCACAACAAAAAAGAATTGAAAAATACAATCTTATTGAGGGAATATTTTAAATTTCTTTAATCTTCAAAAATACCTCAGTAATTTCATACAGTATCACTAAGGATAGGTCAGTAGCATGTGCAAGTGATTCCTACCCCAAGAAAACATCACATAGACACAGAGAAAGAAACAATATTAGTACAGTTTGCAGCTTTAGATCTCTCTTCATTTTTCTTTCATTTTGCTTTTTTGCTTTTAATATTTATACCCATTATTGGTTTTGTATCATGATGATGCTTTCTAAGGCAAAAAGGCTGACTAGAGTTCTATGGCCAAAGTGCCAGTCTGTCTTTAAAAAAGTGTATATATAGTATGATTGAAAAGAAAGTGCTAAGCACAGATACAGCTTCCTGCCATTAAGGGAAAACTAACTCCTCACAACTGTATTCTTAAGCTATCACCAAATAATTTAAAGGAAAAAATCTCAGGGAGAAAAACAGCATCAACATTTTTAACAGATTCAAGGTTCCCATCAGAACAAGTGTTCGGGAAATTTGCTATTTCAGACTGGAGAAGAGTGCAGAAAAGTATAATTTTGACGCATAGGGAAGATATTCATGAACTCCCATCTTAAGCTCTGTGACTGAGTGGCATCTTTGGAAGAATGTATGTAATGTCTTAGCAGCTACACTTATTACCTCTGAAAATAGGTTTACCAACTCCCCCAGGTCTTGCACTTTTTCTTGTTTTCCTATCATGTTTTACTAGTTCAATTGCTCTTCATTAATGACTCAAAATAATCTTATATTGTTAATGCAGATTTTGTTGGTACTTTACTTTGGTGAACTGGTCAAACAAGCTATGAAATAAACCCCTTTGGATAACTAATGAATGACCTGGAGCTTCTAGGAGCTAGTGGTAGTTGACAAGAGAACTTAAATAATTTAGACAAAGGACAAAATAGCAGGGCCTTGCTTTTTAGGTGTAAGTCATTAGGAAAAACACAACTGGCGCTGGCTCCAATGGAAATGGGGAGCACCCGCAGTACTTTAGGCAGGCTAGATAAAATTACCATTGTCCACTTGGTGACAACTTTTTAGGGCTTTAACTGAAGCATCTGAAGCTCCTAATTTCTCATCTAACCTTCCTTGAACTCGGGCTGCTGCAGATGATATTGCCTAAGTTTGGAACTGGGATGCCACTAGGCTGTGCGAAACTGGGTCTATCCCATAAGGATTGAAGAAGTCAGGAATGAATCTCCTGCAGACAAATCCTGTGCGGGACAGGTATCAGAAAGCTTTATGAGTCTGTGTGACAATGCATCCCCTCCAGCAAGAAACACAGCTTGCCTGAAGGAAAGTCCAGAGGCCATGAAACGCCTGCAAAAGTGCCTCCAGATGAGGCATGCTGGCTGGAGCAGTCATCAAAAACCATCTAACAAAGCATTATAGGCATTGTCATCACTATCACTGGGAGTTGTAAGAATGGTTCGAGGACACTTTTATTATCCAATTTGTTACATCATATTAAAATACTGCAGTGCATAGTACTGGAAAATGGTATCTGGGAGTCATTAATAAATACCTGGGCCAGAATAAGGCAAGGTTATCACCTTTTTGTCAAAGTAATAGAGATACTTCTCTTAATGAATGGCCCCAATCACCGTTGGACAATAAATATAAAAGCACACAGATGAAAAGGTTTTTCAAGCTACAGAACAATAGCGAGATATTACTAGTTGGTTTTAGAGATCCAGACAAAGTTAATTATTAGTAAAGATTCTTTTTGTCATAATAATTGCAGTAAGATTGAATGGAATAGGATATATCTACAGGAGCATTTTTCATTTCTTAGACTCTCTTTCCAGATATGGGAGAAATATGTGCAAGTGAGTCTGTAATTCCTGACCTTGGCAGATCAAAACGCAAAAGGTTTTGCCCTCAAATGTCACCCGTGGTTTAGAGTGAAGAACCTTTTATTAACATTTTCAGAGTTTCTGGGTATATTCTCTTTAAGAATTTCCTTTCTAAAATCTGCATGCTAAATTATTCGGCAGCCCCATCAGATCACCTATGTTCCATTGAAGCAGGATGTATTTTTGCTCAAGTTATGCAGAGGAACAAATCCTCAGCTTTTAGCCTTCAGTTGGATTCTAAAAAGTTAAAGTGGAAGAAAAAAAATTTCTGTAATGTTCAACTTAAAAAAATAAAAGCAAACAAAACCCTTTTC
Source organism: Acrocephalus scirpaceus scirpaceus (assembly GCA_910950805.1). Lineage (NCBI taxonomy): Eukaryota > Metazoa > Chordata > Aves > Passeriformes > Sylviidae > Acrocephalus > Acrocephalus scirpaceus. Next base: position 88,331,265 of record OU383774.1, on the reverse strand, counting down.
ATATTAAATTTAGCAATCTAGGGAGAAAAAAAATCAAAATAAGTAATAAACAACTAGAAACAAAACATCTGTATTTTAAAATTTATTGAAATATTGTGGTGAATTGAAGAAAGTTTAAAATTTCTTAGTCTATATTTTAAAGAAACAAATGCAACCCTATTTTAAATATTATCAATTAACTAGTCCTCTTAGTCTGAAAAATATTGAGTTCTCATCTTTTTAAGAAATTACCCTCTCAAAATTTTTGAAAAGAGCTATGATATCTATTAAGGCAGAATATGATCATAAAATTAGTGGGTCTTATGTTTTATCTTGTTATTGTGCTTTGACTAAGAAAGCAAAATGCTCCTTAAAATGATTGTGTAGTAGCCTGAGTAATTTCTTTCATCTTAAAGTAAAAATCTGAAATGGGTTAAATACATTTTACACAAATATCTCTATCTTATTCTAATACAAACCGGACCATTATGGCAGGTGGTTAAACTTTATCAGTGTCAGGGAAAGGTAGAAATACCTTGGTTATAAGAATGAAAGAGTTTAACCTGATTTAAAAATGCCAGCTAAACTTGTGTTTGATGATCTCATCATCATCCAGATTTTTTTTTTACAGAAATTATTTTTTTCAGATATCAAATAATTGGTTTGATTGACTTTTCCTGCTAGACTACATCAACCTAAGTAAATATGTAAGAGTATTTAGTAATGGTCTATATATAATATGGAGATAGTCAATTAAAGAAAAAAAGCTACATGCAACTGCTACAAAACAAGTAAATTCGTGAAAATGCAAAACTAAATATATTGCAGGTGTTAAATGCAGTCCTATTTTAAACAGAGTCTGTTTGTAGGTGATGTTTTCCATGCTGATAGCTTCCAGTGGCCTTTTAAGCTTGTAGCTGAACACATTTTTATTTAGGTATCTGTTTAAAAATAGTCTGTCTTTAGGAAATGTCATTTGTATAAGAACTAATGTAATTTTTATTCATGCTAAGTGATTATTATTGTATGCATAAAACGTGGCTAAAAAGTCATTCACTTGGCTATTGATCTGTACCTCTGATTTTTAGCCTGATAGATGAAAAAACAAAAGCCTAAACAATAAAGGAATATTTGCATTTTATTACCTTCATACAGGTAACACAGAGCACTTACATCTATTTTTTATATACTTGCTAGGCAATCTGTATATAATAACTGAATTTAGTAGTATCCTGATGTCATGCATATCTTTCATAATTTAACATAAATTTTTGGGGAGGAATATAGATTTTTCTGAAGGGTCATTTCTTGAATCCCAGCAATAAAAAATCTCACAATGAATGCAAACCTGATTACACTATCAGTGTGAAAAAACAAAAAAAAAAAAGATGGTTTGCATTGGTGGTCCCTTGCCTTTATTTCCCTTGCGTTGCCTTGCATCCACCTTACTCGCCTTTCATCCTGTCCCCTTTCTTTTGCTTCTTAAGAATTTTAAGAACAAACTACTGACTTACCTGCAAAAACCATTAAGCCTTCAACTCAAAGATGTTATGACAGGGCTTGTAGGCAATTTATCCCTTGGGTAAAGCAGAGATCAAAATTCTTCTAAGGAAATTATAGGTTTACTGGTTAAGAAAATCTCAAAAGGCTTCATCTCATCTACCGTTAAATTTGAGGGATTCACTTTAGGTTCAGCTTTGTCTCTAATGCATTCCATTCCTACAACCAGAAGAGAACCCCAGATGTTTGGATGGGGCTCTTGAGTAGTAAAATAAGGGTGGAAGTTATTTGTGGTTTCATCCAACTGACTAAAGTAAATGGAAGGAAACCAAAGCCAGCAATATGGCCGAGACATATAGAACGTTTAAAATCTGTCCGCTAAGAATGCTGATCTTAATGTAATTTTCTGTCTGTGCAAAGCCGAAATAAAAGAAAAGCAGTCCAGCAGCAAGAAGTTGCGGAGATGCTCAAGATATTTATTTTAAGATGCTTTTGATAAAGATAGAAACTGTAAAGGTATATTGGGTCTGGCTGAGCTGGAGTTCATTTTCTCCACAGCAGCCCTCACAGTGCTGTGCTCTGCAATGGTAGCTGGAAAGGTGTCGATAACACATCAGTGTTTTGGCTACCTCTGAGCAGAGCTGTCACAGGATCAGCACTGTCTCTCTAATATCACTCCCACCAAGGGACTGGGAGTGGACAAGATACTGGGTGGGGACATAAGTCAGCCAGCAGACCCAAATTAACCAAAGGGATATTTCATACTCTATGATATCAGCTCAGATATAAAAGCTAAGGAAAGGAGAAGGAAGAGGGGGCATTGTTACTGACAATGTTTGCTTTCCAGAGCAACTGCTATGCCTGCTGAAACTCTTCTTCCCAGGAACTGGCTGCCATTGCTTGTCAATGAGAAGTAAACAATAAACCTATTTTTTTTCTCTTTCCTTGTACACATGCAAACACCCACTTGTCCTTTAGACAACTCTCTTATCTCAACCTGTGAGTCCCTTCCATCTTATTTTCCCTTCCCTGTTTGGCTGGGGAGTGATGGAGTGGCTTGGGGGACACCTGGCATCCAGCCAAGGTCAATCCACCACATATGGGAACAGGGTTAATTACCCAAAAAAGTCCAAACTCAGGAGATGCAGCAATAAAGACAACGTTTCCCATGATGGAAGGGGTATTTTCTCTGAAATACCATTTGGGATGTATCACCACGGAGGCAATGTTCAGCTGTACTCAGGGGGTGACTATATGACAACAACCCTTTTTCTTATAAACTCAGAAATGATGTGTATTTGAAAGTACATAAATTACATTTTTTTAACAAATAAATTAAATAATAAAAGAAGTGCAATGCAAGTAAACAAACAAATAAAAAACCCAGATGCTTAACTGATACTTTTTGTTGCATGCGAAGGGAAATTTGTGCTCTGTTGTTTGTTAGACTGCAGCCTTTTAACATACCAAGGCTCGCATACCAGGGAAAGGCTCCCAACTCTAGACATTGCCCAAGTTGAGTGCCCACAGCCTCAAAACAAAACAAACCATCCACCAAGAAAACATTCTTGACTTTTCTACATGACAGCTCTATGTACATGTTGATCTGATAGTTTCCTTGCTTTATCTGTATTTTTTAAAAGCACGACAAACATCTCTACTAGCAAAATTTCTCTAGAGTGTAATGTTTGTGGGTGCATTTGTGCATGTATGCAGACTTAGGGCATGTCTAGCATACAGCCACCTCTAGTTTTCCTCGCACTTTCTTCTTTTCCCTTCTGTTACCAAACATAAAACATTCTTTAAGTTTAACCAAGCTTTTCTCTCCTTTAAGTCCACTCAAGCATTTTTTTGCTGGCCTTGTGATGTGCCTACTCATCACCAGGATCAAGACCACAGACCAAACATTTGCAAAAAATCAATTCATAGCAGTGAGATTTTCTGTGGCAAGATGAGGGGTCCCAGGAAACAGAGTTCCCTAATGTGAGAATCAACATTACAAGACTGTCAACATTTATAGATACGACCTTAAGACTGAAATAAATTATAAGCATTAATTTTTAATTTATAAATATGTTTTAAAAAACTAGTACCTTTAAAGGTAACATAACAAGGTGATTTTTAATCAGAAGCTTGATTTGGTAGAAGCCATTTATCATTAATAGGCTGGCTCACTCACTCATGAGGCTTGCTCACCTACCCACTTTTGAATCAGTATCCACAACTCTGAGGGACATCTCATGACAACTACATTATGCCAGATGGTAAAACTTCAAAATGCCTAAATTCAGCCTGGATCTGGCCCCAAATATAGTGGCTGGCTTAAAAATTAAGGCTGTTAGTAAAATTATGCAAAATTACTATGGCCTTCCTATAGAACCTTGCATTATATATGCCTGAATACCAAAAGAATTCATCATGATTAAAATTATTGCAAGAAATACCAAAGGAAGTAAGAATGATTTGCCACTTATTATAAAGTGTTGCCCATTTTGCAATAAGGGGCCAATCATTATTAATTCATTTGATATTTTTTATAACATTAATCATGACTAATTCATTTGGTATTATTAATGTAGATATAACACGAAATTCCATTGCAATTTAGGTATTTATTTAAATGTATCATTAATTTAAAGAGTTATCAATCCCAAATGTCAGCAGTTTTATTCAAAAGCTATATGTAAGGCACCTTCCTTTAATTTTACTTAGGAATTCTCTCCTTTTTTTTTTTTTTTTTTTTATGGTACCAAATGATATGGCATGTATTAGATTTATTCCTATTACCTGAAAAGGCAGAAGCAGAGTTATCTAGAGTCTAGAACTCCAGTCTTTCACCACAGTTACATATGAAACATCCTGCTTCAAATGACCTGCTAACATATTTAAGCTGAGCACATGTTTAAGGACTATTTTCAGATAAAAAGGCTTATTTCATCTCCATCTGGGAAATCTTTAGTCTGCCCAAGTAGCTTTCATGTTTGGAAAAATTGTAGGAAAGAGAGGATTTTGACACAGCCTGAAGAGTTTATAAGTCCAATGGAACTTCTCACAAGTTTGGAAATTTTAGACAGTACCAATGCCAAAGTCCAATGCCTCAAAAGGATCCCTTAAAAACTATATTTTGTTTGCTGGAAGAATTCACTGTCATGTTTCCATTAGATAGAATATTCTCCTCTTTATTTGTGGAGCAGCACTGCTTTGCTCTGTCAAGCAGTGAGACAACTTCTATGTTTTTAGACTGAAGGAATTATTTTCTTTTCCATGCATGTGTAAATGGATAAAATCAAAAGCTAACAAGAAGTCAAGGAATGTTTGTAGGACAGCTCAAATTTGCTTTACAAACTTCACTGAGACATAAGAGCTGGGGTTCAGGCCATTCATGGAGCAGCAGAAACCCTCAATACTGCAGAGCACTGAGCAGAGGAGCAGGTTATTTATTCACCACAGCACAGAAATGGCCTCCAATGAAGACCAAACACAGATCCACAGACAGAAGTTCTCATGAGAGAAACAAGAGGAGAAAAGTACAAATAAGCAGAAGAGAAACAAAAAGATCAACTAACAAGGAAAAAAAAAAAAGAAAAATAAAAATTAGTCTGCAGCTGCTCAGATTACTGTAGGGAAAATTGTGAAGATTTTTTGTGGTTTAGGCAGCATTAGTGTACTAGACATGTATATTGTTTTCTTTTATAAGATTTTTTCATATTTCTGGTGTCCTTGTAAGAAAACTACAGAGCTCATATGACTGGAAAAGCCTTATATAAGTTCAAACAATCTTCTCTGGCTCTCTAAACACTCTTAATGCCAGCACCAAAAGTCACTTATTCATGGATATCTGGGACTATAAGTATTACTGGGTGAAGTACAAAGGATTAGCTAAACCTCAGATCTGTATTTAAATTCCTCATTTATGGCAATTTTCAGTTGTTTTTCTTATTTTCAGCAGCTGAAACCATTAGTCAGAACTTGGAACTGCAACCATGCAACTCACCAGTGATACACATCTTACTCTCACAATGTGCTTTCATAGGTTTTGCTTTAAATATTTGGTGACCACAAAGGGGAATTCTTATCTCCAAATCATCAGCAGGAATTTTGTCCAGAATCATGAATTCCTGTCGAGAGGAAAGGTAGTATAGGTGGACTATAATCTCTCTTCTCTAAATCCACTCCAATGACTTTTCTGGTAGCCCCTGCCAGGAGCTAGCACTAGAAAATGTAGTTTTACATCAGCCTTGAGGCTTTCCTTAGTGTCCCACTTCAATAGTGTAAACAGGGGTTACTTCTGTAATTATAACAGTATTTATCACTGTCATCTTAATTTCAAAATCTATAGCTGGTATTATTTAATAAATCTGGACAAGTCTGGAAAAAATTTGGACAATTTTCAAGTTGTGGTTCACTGCAGTTCTGCAAGGGAGAAATTCTTCTGTGGGTGCCTGCTTATCACAATGTGATATGAAAAAGAAATATATATAAAACTGACATCCTCTTCAACTTTGCTATAGAATATTCAACACCTTCCACTTTCATTTGTATATTCAACGATAACATTTAAAATTACTGTGGTCACCCTAAAGGATGTTAATTACAATGCGACTCAGCAGCCTTTATACAACATAATTGCAGGTTACTAGTGTTCATAGTATCCATTGAGGTTGTAATGGGGAGCAGAATTTAGCTCATGGATTTTGTGATGAAGGTCTTACAGTTATTTCTTGTTATTAATCCTCTTTAACACTCCCCATACACCATCTTTTGTTTGTTCCCTTAATTCAGAGTGAGTTTTATTTTTTATACATAAAGGATATCTTTCTTATAGGCCTGTCAGGTTCAGATTTACATATTGTAGATTTAATTGCTTCACATTTCACTTTTTGATAAGGTTCTCAGATGTTAGGCTATATTAAGAAGGGGATGGAGACTAATACAGGAATTATTATAATGTCATTCTATAAATGGAGGTTTCATAGCCATGTTGAATACTCTACCGGGTTTCAGTCGCATTTCAGAAAGATACAGTAGAAGAGGAAAGGTCTGAAAAAGGGCAAAAAATACATATTAGTTGGATAGGGAGTATTCATATGGAAAGAAATTGAAAAGATTATTTAGTGTGAAGCAAAAAGAATAGGAGATGACATATATAATAATGAGTGGTACAGAGAAAAGCAGTGAGTAGTCCTCACTACTGTGTTCTACAGTAAGACACAGAGGGCATTGAGTGAAAGGAAAAGGCAACAAATGTAGAAGTGATAAAATGAAATACTTTTTTATGGCACTGCATCTTATAATTAGCCTGTTGAACTGACCACTGTGTGTTATTATTGAATAATAATTGAGGGCTGCTTGGAAAGTTTCAGGAAAGATAAAGCAATTATGTTAATAAAAATAGCATCTGCAATGGAACTAGGTAGAACAAGTTGGTAAAGGATATGAGCTCTTGCAAACCAGAGGAAAGTGTAATCAGGGCTGGAGGCTGTTCATGCTACTTACTATCATTGTACTAGGAATTATACAACTATATAAGGCCTTCCCTTCATGTTTTCCACCTAAATCCCTGATTTGAAAGAACAACAATCCTAAAAGGCACTGGTTCCCATCTGGGTCCCACAAGACTCTATAGATAATTACCTTGCTGGATTTATTGATGGACAGGAAACAACATGAAGGAGTGGATGCATTGCCTGAGGTGGCCACAACAATGAACACGTAGTGTGTCATGCTACTTGTGTTACAGGTAATAACATCAAAGGGATACAAATGTAAATTAATTGAATAGTGGAAAAGGCTGTGTGGAGCCATTAAACACAGGTTGTAAATGCAATCTCTCAGTCAGGAGATGCCCATAACACAAGCTGCTGTATGTATGAAGATTTAGGATCAGAGGTATCATTTTCAGAATTTTCCTGTTGGATCTGCTATTGGTCACCAGCCAAGGTGAGACTACACAGAATTTTTTCACATAATTGATCTCGGATCCCGGGCTGGTAGCCATCCGAGAATTGTTGGTAAAGTCCTTTTCTCCAAGCCCCGTGCCAGAAGAAAGAGTCAGGATGCGTCGATCGTCTTATCAAAGTTGTTTATTCTATCGTGTTCTTAAATATTTTTCCTTCAGCCGGCATAGGTGTCACCTACACCGCAGCCGAAGGCTATCTGCCCCGCTCCTGGGCGGTCCTAATCTTTTATACTAATTATTACGTCCCCACTGTTTTCATTACTATACCAATATCTACTGCTTTTATTAAACTGTGCACTTTTACACTAAACCAATAAGAAAATGCCACCACCTCACCCAAAGATGGAGGACAAGAAGAAGAAGGAGAAAGACAAGGGACACACCCAAATCCCTCCATCTTGTCTCCTTGAGTCCCCTTTGTGAGCCCCCAAAATCCATATTAATACACAAAAATAAGTTATTTAATATCCTAACTACACACCTGTGACTTGTAATTCTTCATATAATGTTGGCAATCGCTCCCAGGGGCTAAAATCAAAGGCACTGGTGTTTTATCGCTGTTCCAGGGTCTCTGGACCCCCTCCTGGGGTCTCGGACCGCCCAGGACATCCAAAGGGATGTCTTGGGTTCCGACAAATTGACAACCGTAAATCTCTTCTTTTGTGTGGTTTTTGCATTGGTGTATGCTAAATGTCTTCCCCAGGAGTAGGAAAAAACGCAATTCTTTTATGTTCCTGAAGCTCATGTCATTACATGTAAGTGGCAGGACCACCACTAGCAACCAAGAGCCATATCTCTTTTGTACAATAGACAACCTTGCTATTTCTCAGTGTTGACAGAGGATAAAATCTGTGAAGTTTGTGGGTGATTTTCAGTCTTAGGAAGATCATCTTTAGAACTAGAGCCTCCGATACACAATATCCTATTGATAGATTATGGAGGATTTGAAGTTTTCATTTAATAAAAGACAGACTGACTATAATTACATTAGTTGCTTTTGCAAATGTTAGCAGTCATATGATAGCTTTGGCTTAATTTGACAGGGTATTCAGTATCCATCAATATTGATAAAAACTTTGCAATTTATGTAATGCCTTCATTGTCCAGTAATAGAAACTTTCCATCTCATATTCAATATAATATTAAATACAGTTCTTGATCTAAGCTAGTTTGTTTTCTTCAATACAGGCACATCATTCTGAACAGATAATGCAGTATTAATACTGAGTTCTAAATTTTATTTGTTAGAAATATGACTTTCACTCCTCTTTGCTGTGAATGTATGAGTGGCATAAACATGTGTTATTGTCTTAGCTTCATTTTCATTGTTGTATTAAAATATTTCCCTTACTGTTAGTGACATATGAGAAGTTCGAAAACAAAATCTTTTTTTTCTTTAAATAACACAAAGCAACCTGCAGTTCCAACAACAGGCAATTTTCCATGGCAAGGCAGCTGATGCTTTGTCATTAAGGATTTGGACTTGTTGAACTCATATGACATACAGACTCATTTCAGTTTCAATGTACATTTCCTGTTGTGTGGGATGATCCCTACTCCTTTACTTCAGAACCAAAAGAAAAAAAAAAAAAAAAAAAGTAGGAACACAAAGAAAGACACAAGGTTAGATGTCTTTCACCAGACTTCTATTTTTTCTCCTAATTTTTCTCCTAAGAAAAAAGATGACTTGTTAAAGTTTTCTTTTTTGGTTTTATTTTAGTAAGCGAAAAGAAAAAAAAAAAAAAAAAAGGAATGAATGAATATGAAAATGTCCTGAGTACTGAGATAAAAGTAAAAAGTTTTATGGCAAAATATTTCTCTGAATCTTTATGATATTCATCCTGTACCTCAAAAAGTTTTTCTGGTGTGAGCAACACTTCTTGTCTCCCTCATGACTACTCCCAATACACATTTCTACCAGCCCACATCCAACAGTCTTGCCAATCTGTACCACCTGCCCTCCACCCCTTCAACAGGCTCTCTGTACATTCCTAGCTATAGTGTTCATCCACACACCCCTGCTTCAGCTATTCAATCTGTTTTTCTGTTAGGGAAATGCTCTTTCCTGCATTTTAAATTCTGTTTTCATCATAAAAAGAAGTGTCCTTCAGAAAATGCCCCAGTGTCATTCCCAACAGAATTTTTTTTGTGGAGATCTTGTTTAAGATTCCCTATTTTGCTACAGAATTCTTCAGGTACATATTGTAAAAAGTAAAGCAGAAGGACACATTTCCTGAACATTACAAAGGAAAATGAATATTTTTTTATTTTGGATTATGACTGCGATTTAATTTTTTCAGTTGGAGTGATTTGGAAGGAATCCTTACATTATATATATAGTTTTATTTTATACATATAAAATAAATATTATATATTATACACAGTATAATGTATATGTTATATACAGTTTTCACTTATATTTCATTTATCATATTTTTTGTTTGCTGGCATTAGAAAACACATGCATTTGTGCCTTGGTTAAAATTATTGATGTCATCTGGTCTATATCCTTTGGGAGTACACAGATGGGTGCAGAGCCTGCGTGGAGAATGGGGAAGAAGAGTGTTCAGCATCCTCCAGCAAACCCTAGAGAAGCTGGTCACCACAGACCAAGGAGGTACTAAAACATCCTGTCATGTTTACAGTGTTATTTCTTCAAAAGTTTCCTGTGTTCTTCATTACCACCCAAACTTAATGGGCCCATTTATTACTTGCTTTTTAATGTAATGTCATGAGCTGCTCTTCATAATACCAAGGGCAGCCCCTGACCCAGTGACAACCTATGAAAGAGAGGAGGCATGTTTCCTCTCTTTTCCTATCCCATAACTTGTCAAGGGGTGCCCAGCTATTCCAGCTGTGGGGGATGTTCAGGCAGAAAGCGCTTGCTTCTCACCCCTGCCTAGCACCCATGCTTTCCCTAGACAAGTGATAATAACAATGTGAAGATTACTGCAGGCACTGCACTCACTGCCAGATACTATGAGTGCTGTAGTTGGGAAGCTGGGGTAACAGACGCACAGAGACACCCATAGCCCAGTTACAGTCTGTGCCTAGTCTTACAGGCAAACCCTAATAAATGTAAAGGACTTTAAAACCTAACAGTTTAGTACTTATAGGGGCAAATGGCACCCATCTCTAAGTCACCAGTGAAAGCCTTAAGTCAATGAATAATGAGAAGTAGAAATAATAAAGTTCAAAGTATATTAGGTAGCAAGTATTTTAAAATCTGAATAGTTGTATGCTAACATCCTTTAAACAGTAAGTACGCTAAAAATATAAATATTCTAGAAATATTCATTACAGGGGTATGGAGGAAAATTATTCTCTCTTTTAACTGTAGCCTCTTTGCAGGTGAAAGTGAGACTGATTCTGGGTCGAGTAACCTCTGACTCCCTAACTGCTGTCCTGCAGCCCACTGGAAATGTTCAGTGAACAAGGTCTCCCTTTTCCAGGGTGAGTTTTAAGGAAAAATGAGATTACTGTTAAAGAGTCTATGTCACTTTTAGAGACCTCTTCACAAAGTCCTGATGACTTTTGATTGATGTCGCTGTGTGTCGCAGAGGAAGAGTGTATGTACAGCAGCCTAGGCAGAAAAAATGTTCACAGTATTCACTTGTGTTATACCAGTGCAGAGAAAAAGAAATCACTTGATGCCCTTGAAATGAGGTCATTTTCACATTCACTAATCAACAATAAAAGAATGCCCAAATTGTCTCATTGATCTAGGAGAGTGTGCATCTCCTCCATCTAAGTTATTAACTGAGGAATTAAAATGAGCTTCCCTGCATATTTATTCCTCCTGCTATGTTTTATGGAAGCAATATTATGTGGGTTATATTTTTTTAAAAACATATCAGCTTCATTGCAATAATAGTTGTTTTAATTTTTTGTTGTTTATTTGGTACCTGCTGTTGGGGAAATTTTGTGGGTTTCTTTAAAGTTTAAATGTATTGCATTAAATAGCTGTGGAAAAAAAAAAAAAAAGGATGGTTTCTAGCCTGCTGAGTAAACATAAATTTCACAGTTAAATACATAAAATAATGATTACATCCAATGGTCATAAGGGACATGTTTTTAGGAGTATACTAATTAAACTACATCCTTCAGACAACATGTTTCTTCACTTACTAGCAATGAACCATATCTGATTTGTCATTAAGTAATTATGAATGCTAATGCAAATAAAGCACCTTTCAAACAAGGCTTCAGAATAGAAATTAATCACATATTATTCTTCTTTATCCTACCACAAAAGGGTCATTTAAACAAAAAAAGCCAAGGATATGAGACACACACAACAGAAGTTGCTAGTTTTGCTCAGGCTTCAGTTCACACCTTTGTCTTTGTGGAGTTATGTATGCACGCATATACTTCTAAACCGAGAGAGAGGGAAAAAAAAACTTTAAGTATACTCAGTAAATCAAGCCTTGATCCAAAAACTGCTGAATCTTATTGCAATCTTCCATCAGTAACAATAATTAGCAGTTCTTGCTCCTTTCCTTTTGCAGATCTCGAACTCTACTAAAGCCCAGGATGACAAAGCCCACCAACACAAGGGAGTAAGTGGGATGAAATTAATAAGCACACTGAGTGTTAACTCCAGCAAATACCAAGGTGCACAACCATTTCTCAGGGTTTTTTTCAGCTGGGAGATCTCAGAAGTGTTCTGATGGCAAAACCAACACTATTTTTGACCAGACAAGGATGATTTCCAGAATGTAGTCTATGGCTTCACACCTCCTTTGCCTCCTATCTATGCCCATAGAAAGTTGATACTGTTGCATCTCTCTTCGATTAGGAAATTAGGATGCAAAACTATGATATGCATAACTCCAGGTACATTAGCAGATGGTCTGAACAGTTTTTCAACCTCCAAACTAAGCTTCTAGTGGTGGAGGCTTCTGCAGCTCTAGGAGGAATTCTCATGAGGTTCATTCCCTATGTTATTTTTTTTTTTTCAGCTTCTAACACTAGGCAAAGATAGAGGTATGCAAAGTCTGGGCTTTTCAACCTAAATGAAAAGACCACATAAAGCACTGTATTATACTTTAAAAAGGACCAATAGAAGCACTTCATCTTCACAGTTAGAAGGGAACATTACAGATATTTTCCATCAGCCTATTTGCAGCAAATGTGATTTGATTTACCTTCTCATTGTGTTGTAAATGTTTTCCTTCCTCTTGACTTGTCTTTGTCCTCCCCTTTGTACAGCTAGAGAAGTCATAAGTCTTTTGAAACAACTACCTGCACTTTATAATGCCTCATTGCATAAGCAAGTAAGAGGTTGAGTTATGAAGAACAAAGTTCTAATTGCACAAGCTTCTATTATCCTTAATTCTGGGAAAGAAAATGGCCAATAACTTGTGAAAGGTATTGTGAACAGATGTGTTTACAGAAGAATAATATGCTTTTAAATTGTGACTGGCTGTTTTTGTGTTTGACATGGACACTTTTTAAGGCAAGGGACCGGGAATTACTGATAATCTATGTGAGGTCAATTATTGAGTAAAGTACACTGAAAAATCATGCAGCATATCTTATATTCATATAACTTATATTAAAAGGTGCTATTCAAACCCACAGATGTCAGCTTGTAAATAAGAAACTTCTCTGTTGCATGGAAAAGAGAAAATGCAAATGAGACAATGACAAAATAAAATGTAAAAATAATACAAATGAGGAAAGCATAAAAACTAAGAACTATGAAAAAATGCAATGACCAACAGATCCTTCTGAGACCTCGATTGATTAGGTTAAGCTAACTTTTTTTACCACTACTTACATGTGTAAGTATATGTGTATAACTTGATCAGAGTTATATTTTAATGACTATGATCAGGTTTGTACACAGAAGGGTAAAAAAAATTTTTTTTTTCAGCACATGGTGCGTTATTTTAAATGAGAAAATATCTCCAGGGGGCAGTGTAATTTTCTATGGGAAGCCTTTGTCTTCCTAAGATTTTTGAGAGGTCATCAGCGTTTCTGTGGTGGGATTCATCCTCTCTGACACTGGTCTCTGATTTGTTGCCAGCTGCAGGCACCAGCTGTAGTGAGTATCCAAGCCCCTTTTACCATCAATGACACGCAGGCAATTTATCCCATATCAAGGTGGTTTTCTAGGATAAAAAAATCAAGCACTAAAAGTCTCTTTATAGATGAAGGAGGATTGAGTTGCTACACATTGAGTCTGTGTACACTCTAGATGGCTACAGGTGGGCATATGAATCCTACCTGAAATTCCTAAGATGTATTTGTCTAAAGCAGGGAGATTTAGTTCACTCTGGCTGAATACAGTCATTGTTACATAGTTACCAGGTGTAACTAGAGTAACTGGACTCTCATTAAACAGAAACTGATGCTTAAACACTAAAATCATCACTACTCAGCCAGCAGTTTTCAGGAGTGTTGCCAACACTACTAGTTATTTCCTAGCCTGTGGGTGTAAGAAAGGCAATAAAAGACACAGATCTGGTAACTTTAAACTTTCTACCACTGATTGGTCCCAAGGTAACAGATTCCTTATACCTCGTATGTGATCCTTCCTCTTTTAGCTCCCTGTTGGGAGTTCCCCACCATATACAAGGTTCTCCTGGTACCTGTTGCATTGAGGATGTTTGACCATAATTGATGATTAGGTATTTGAAGTGCATAGAAATTGTAGAGTGATGAAATGTAGAGGTCATAATATATATTGTAGGCTGATTTGCACCATGGTGAGGAAAGCTCCCGTGGACATGGCAATTCTGCATGGCCATGTGCACCAAATATTCTCACTTGTTAATCATTTGGGGCAGAAATCCCTGTTGAACTGACCTAGCTACCCAGACTATGGATGGGTGTGGTGAGTCATCTGACCTGTTGTAGATGTCTGCCTTGGGAGCAGATGAACTGCGTATCTTGGATTCCTAGTTCTTCGTAATGTGCATAAAGAGAGCCCATGTTGAACTTCTGTAGTGCTCAGTTAAACAAATTCCCCCATAAAAAAAAGCATATGTGGGTTGATGGATGATCAAAGTAATTATCTAGGAAAAGCTACCTATAGGATAATACTTCCAAAGATTTTTTTTAAAATCAGCTTTCTCTTTGCTTGTTTTTAAACCTTTTCTAATAATTAACAGCCTAGTGTTGTGACATAGATTTTTAGTCCTCCATACCTTGAGTATGCTGTGATAAATGGCCTGCATATATGCCAGAAAATTTTGTCTGTGAACCCTGGCAGTAATCATGAAATCTGCTCCTGTGCAAAGCCATAAGACTGAATATAACACTTATAATGGAATCCAGTGTGAAAGATTTAGTATAGAGGTATTATTGAGCTCCTACATTTCCGGACCATTTTCTAACTTCCTTTGACTCAAAAGCACTATATCACTTTCAGAATTAATATGCTGCAGCAAACAGCAAGACACAGAGGAAAAGCAAGTTACCAAAAAGAGCACACAAACCAGGGATAAGAATGGGGCTTCTGCAGCTTCTGAATCATGGCTCCCTATCCACAGTAGCACTTGCATTTTGGGGAGGGTTTAAAAAAAGTCTATCTGTTTCTAGTCACCTCAAGTGAAACCTAGATTATTCAATAATGAACACAATTGTACAGAATATTTTGCAGAAGTTAGTAACACTCCTAATGTATTGAAGATTATCAAATTGCTTTTCATAGAATTATAGCAGCAGTTAAAAGAAAACAATCTAAACCGTGATAAGGAATATGGGAATAAAAAATGAGGTGGAAAATAAGGGGAGATGGTGAATTGAGAACAGACTGTCCGTACATGCTGCAGCACTTGAGACAACACATCTTTCTTACCAGAGGACTCAGAGATGTTTTTCTGTTGCCTGCAGTGTTTGCAATGTCCAACTATGCTTCAATCTTCCAAAAACTCCAGGTTCCTCATGCAGATTTGCAGTGCTCAGCTTTAGGGTAGGACTTTATTGTAGACTCTATTAACAAGAAGAGGTGCATTAGTTTATATCAGCTTTTACTCACTTGTATTTTTTGAAGGTGAGAACTGCACATCAGACAACACATTGCATTTTGTAAATAGACTAAAATACAATTTCTTTGTTGATTGGAGCACCTCGTGGAGAACAATAGCAAGGAAATTGCTTAGACAAATTGTGAGTAGAAGATGAGACATTTGAAACATGTAGTTTATTTGTTCCTCTATCCCTCCTGGTGAAGTGAAAAGCATGTCATACATTACATTTTTGGATGTGGCATGCCTTTCACTTCACTGACAGGTATGTTATTTGTAACAAAACCCAACAACCCTTTTTTTCTATTACTCATCCAAGTCATGACAGTAATCATGGCTTGATAGGGGGTCCAGCATAGGAGAAGTTGTATATATTTGGGCCATAACTGTAATTTCTGACAGTTTCAGTATATGAAGCTAGGATGATCCAACATGAAACATGTCAGATTAGCCAGAGGGATTCTTTTCTGTAGAAACACACTTGTATTTCAGTTTATGTTGTTTCTGGCTATTGAGATGAACAAGATGGGTCCGGCAGCAGATGAGAAAGCAATTTAAGATTGTTGTGTAGAGTGAAAAAACTTAAACTAAACAAGCTATATACCATACAAAAGAGATACTCTTGGGAACTGTACGAGCCAAAGGGATTGTTAATATCTGGGAAAAAGTTCTGAGATAAGGGTCAGCTTGAAAGCACACACACTATCAAGAGTCAAATACTGTTACTTGGTGATAATGTAGGCTGTTTATAGGGAATATGCATGATGGTTTCACTCCAGTTAACATCTGCATAATAGTCTAGATGTTCAGATTAAATAGGGTTTTCTGAGTTGACATTAACTGAGTTGGTGGTGTCAGCAAAGATACCAATATTTATCTAAGTTAGACTGCCTTCAAATATTTTCAAAGATCCTCATGCTCATTTTCTGTCTAGGCAACTAGAGCATCTGTCCACAAGGTCTAAAGCAGAAATATTAACTAACCTCTGATGAATGCAACTTCCATACATTGACAGGTTTTTAGTTCAGCTCAATGGTCTTATAGGCCTTTTCTACCCTGAATTATTCTATGGCTCCAAAGGCCATGTAGCTGGGTGGATGTTCATCCTTTCTCCTCTCCAGGCTGAAAGCTGTGTGGCAAAATCCATAAGGTAACAATCAGATAGGTTCTTTGCCCAGGAGGGTTTGGCTTGACCACTGTGATTTGGCTAAGAAGGTGTGATAGCACTTTCTATATCTATCTGCAATCTCTGGACTACATCAATAAAAATCTTTAGGGTCAGAAATCACTCAGCTTGGAAAGAGTCCTAATTTATTCAGGGATCAGGTCTGAACAACAATGGTTACTTCAGGTTGCCTTTCCTACACAACCTGTCCTCTTGGACTAGCAACTTGATTTCCTCTGTTTTCAGATGGTGAATAGTCACAGCACTCAGTGCTGCCTTTTTCTTACAAGAACAACTCGCCCTTAGCCTGCTTCCAGTCTCAGACAGTTAGAAGACTGCTTTTTTCTTTGCCATCTTGCATGAGATTGTAAAATGTATGTGCAAACAGAGACTAAATGTTTTTTTTTAGTTTCTCCTCTGACAGATTCTATTGTATTTTATATCCAAAACCTGTTCCTGCCTATTTGTGAGAGATGGTCCTTAACAGTAGTCTGCTTTCTCACAGGTCTTTCAGTTAGATTCCTGGCTAGCTGCTCATACAGAGATGATTCAAAAGGCAGAGAAAGGTCTTAGGTCATACTATCCTGATATAAACAAGATTTTTTTATTCACTTTCTTTTTTTTAGCACTTTCACCAGTTATAGCAGTTTGAACATTAATCTTTGTAATTTCCCTGCTGTTTCAAATCAAGAGTATCTGTCTTTTTATAAATTCTGAATTTTGTGCAAATGCTGGCCATTTTCATTTTGCTTTATATGCTTCCTTTTTAGGTTTAGTTTTTTCTTTCTTTATCCCCCAAATATCTTTTGACAGCATCTCTAATGAAGTAAATCAGTGTAGTACTATATATTTCATGGACCTATTCCAATCTTCAGCTGCTACATAACTGGCCAAAGTTATTCCTAACCTGGGAGGCAATTTTAATATTTTCAGTGTTTTGCAGTTTGGGATACTAAATTTATTTGGTTTAGTCTACAGTTTGTTGATATAAGTGCTAAAAGAAAATAATACTAAAACATAAAATACAACAAGGAAAAGTGCTGAGTATTGATCAAGCTGTGAATCAAGCTTAAGCACAATTTCTTAGGTAAAATAAATGAAATGAAGAAAAAGCATAATCTGCATTGCAACACTTCAGCAGTTTTTCTGAAGCACTGTGACATGACACATGATGTTCTAAAGTGGTTTTTAACTCTTTCAGTGTAACTTTGCCTCAGGATAAAACATCCTTTTAACAGCATGTGTGAGAAAAACGTGAATGGCCTGTAGACGTGCCTGTAGGCTATGTGCTCTCTGTCACCTGCTGTATTACCCTGACTTTGAGAAACCTTTACTTCCTCACACTTTAAGAAACAGAACATTTCTCTTTCACTTTGTCCACTAAAGAAAGCTGACTAACCTTATTCTGATGTCCTGGGTTTTAAAAGAGCCCTTTTTTTTGGTCAGTTTCTTTGTTCTCAGATTATTGTGCGTAGATTAAAAAAATAAAAGGCAGTATCAATAAAAAAAAAAAAAAAAAAAAAAAAAAAAAAAAAAAAAAAAAAACCCACAGCCAAACAAACGAACAAAAACCCACTATGTTTTGCTTTGCTTGGATTAAATTGTGCTACCTTTTAGCACTGCCTTAGGTTTGAAACCAATACCAATAAAACTACCCTCACAGGCCTGTTCAGATGGTGTTATGATGCATCCCTGCCCAGCTCTCTATGTGTCAGCCCAAATAAATGCAAAATTAGTGAGGCTTATCATTTCCAGAAAAAAGGATTTTTTCAGATGTTAATCTCTCCTAGAATTTGTTATACTTATAGCTTCTAACTGACCCGATTAATCAAAATTACCATGTCTTTTTTATTGGTAGGTTTCTAAAGACAGCACTGTTTTGTCATAATATTCTTTCATTTATTCACTGCTTAAGAAGCTGCTCCCAAAGCACTTATCACTGGCTTAATTGTGATCACAGAGAAGTAAGGAGAGCCTTGCCAATTTTTTTCAAGAAAACCCCTCTGTATTATTAAAGACTGAATATGTTTCCCATTTGATATTGGCAATAAGCTAGTAAATATAGTCTGCACAAATATGTGTGTTTATATACAAATAAATGCATATATGTGTGTATGTGTGTATATATAGAAGGTCATTTTTTATACAAAACAGAAAGGAAGCGAGTGAGGGAGGGAGGGAGAAAATTACTGTGTGTCCTTTAAAACTGTCAGAGATTATGTGAGTTAGTTTACAGCAAATCAAATACTAAAAAGAGAAATACAGGAATAAGCCCTACTCTCCCTCTCAAGGATTCCATACAAAAATCACCTTTCCCAGAGAAGCAGGTTAGTAAACTCCACTATAATTCCATGTTTTTGTAGCATCTAATGTAACAAAGTATACATTCCTACATTATCCTTTTAGTGCTGTTGCAGTACATATGCTATAATGTCTCTGTATACTAAGCTGCCGACTTTCTACTTGTATACCCGTTTTTAGCTGAAATCTTATTCACTTGTCCTCATGTATCTGTACAAAAACTTCCAGTTAAATTATAAATTCTCTGGAATGTGAGATGCTTGCTTTTTACTGTCATCTCATGCTTGAGAAAGAATTGCTTCCAAAAAATTCTGTGAAATTTCTGGGTTTAGGCACAAAAACATAGCTAATTTCAGTTGGATAAATTTCACTCAAACACAACAGAAATCACAGAAAGAAAAGTTTGTTTTCAAAACACACTTCTTCACAGAAATGCTGGGCTCTCTCTTCTCTAGAGTCAATTTTTCTTTCAAAACCAGTAGATTGAAAATCTACTTTCAAGACTCCAGGTTTTTTTCTTGAAGAGAAAGCCTCTTAAAACCTTATACCTAGTTGATAAATTCCACATGAACATTTTTACTGAAATATCCCCCTCTGCCCTCTTTTAATTCTCCTATTGACACATTTACTCCTCTGCAGAGCAGTAGCCCCTGAAGTGATGTTACTTGCTAGACGTTTCCTTAAAACTATTAACACACCATTGTGCAAATGACCAGAGAGGAAATGGAAGGGTGAAATTGCAGAGCAGAAAAAGATGAAGAAATCTGAAGAGGGCTGAGCTATAATTTTATTTCACATCTTCAATACTCAGAAATCACCTCAGTCAGAAAAATACAAAGGAGTAAACTCCCGCAATGTCAATTTGGTAGTCATCTGCACAATCCGTTATTATTTAACATCTCTCAAGCTGTAGTGCTTTGTTTAATGTAACAGAGACATTTTATCTAGTACTGCTAAGGCACCACCAGATATATGAACTACATGCAACTGAGCTTTACAAACCAAGATTTGCCTGGTGAATTTACTTCTACACAATAACTGATGGAAAAATCTTTGAAGACAGATAGAAAGATTAAAGGACTTGAGCACAAGTTAGCTCAACTTGTAAAATCTGTCCATAAAACACCTTATTCAGAAAACCTAGATGTTCAACTGTATGGTTTGAAGATACACCACATTTGAAATCCACAAAATAACCCAGTAATTTAGAGGTTCAATTTTGATTTTTGGTGTTCTCCACCACTGTCAGCCCTAAATAAATCAGCTATAAGCATTATTATAACGTGACTAAAAGTAGAAGGAATCAAACACGTCCAAAATTGCTATAATTTCACATTAATTCTAGATCTCAGCTCCAAAACATGTAAAAGTATTCCTTTCTAGGTTCTCTCATTACCTTACTGGAGACATAGGAACAAGGCATGAAATTTTTCTATGGAAATGATAATATTCAGTGTTAGGAGAGGTGTGTGTTCTAATCTAAGTTGAAATTCAGATTTTCTTGCATCCTTACAAACACTAATAATGCTGCTTCTTGAGGAGCTCCTCACTCCAGTTGTACTCACAAAAATTATTCATACCTGCATAAGTATTTCAAATATTGAAAGCATTTTGCAAATACGTACTGAGTTAGAATCATAGACTGAGCCTTGTAAGGCTTATCATCCTCATTTTAAAGTAGTAGAGGTGAAATGACTTGCTCAAGGCCATGACATAATTTGGCGGGCAGAACTGGGATTAGAGCGCAGGCTTTCATGCCTTGCACCTCATTACTGCACATTGTTCTGTCTCTCAGGTTGAGAAACCAGGAAGGTTTTGGTAATAGATTTCCCATGTACTTCATGTAGGCATGTTTAGATGAGGTGTCAGAATGAAAGCTGGTCTACACTGTGTGAGCATTATTGATGCCTGTTCACTCTTCAGCAGAGTTTGAACTCAGCTCCAAATTTTTCCCCTCTTCGGATATCCTCCCTGTCTCAGCAATAGCCATACTTGTACTGGTGCCACTGCATTAGGGATTGATGAGGATCTTCAGGATTCTTACCCACGATGCTGTGTAAATACAAAAATAATGCCACTTTTAGTGTTGATCCCTTTTCACTCTGGACTCTTTGATATTACTATGATTGTAATTAATATTATTATTATTATTATTATTGGTGTTTCCATGAACATTTTCCTTTGTCACCAGTTCCACTCTCTGTCAAATAGATTGCTTACTAAATTGACCTATCTCTATAGAAAGACAAAACAGAAGTAAATCCATCCTGGTGCTGTTATAAATATGCTATTAAAAACCTATTTGAATCACTGTTACCTGTTCGCTGCAAATCTCCACACAGAAACAAAAAATGTTTGCAGAATCTTAAGGCATGTGGGAGATGCACCTGTGTTGCTAATTCCCAAGCAGTCAAATTGCTCAGTAATAAAGTGTTTCTGTAATGTAGCTTTTTTTTTTAATGGTGATTTTGAACAAACACATTTTCATTATGTCTGAATTTCATTTAATGTGTTTTTACAATACATGTTTGTGGTGTATCATTCCAGAAAGAAAGTAAGCTCCATCTAAAATCGCATTTGATTGTAAGAGTGTACCCTCATACATATCTAATAAACAAATAAACAAATCAGTTTGATCTGTTATGCAGATAACACTGATATGTAAAATATGTTCAGGAACTAAAAATGCATTTTCTGTGCAGAAGTTTTCCTTGTAGAATGCACTGTGAATTTATGTGAACTGTATACAGCACTGAGACTCTTTTATGTAGCCTGTTTCCCTGGCTGATAGCTAAAAGAGGTTAGGCTGAATCTCAGTGGATCAATTAACAGAGGGACCTGTCCTTCAACAGAAGAAGATCTATTTCAGGATTTGCATATCACTGAAAAAAATTACAAAGCTGAGATAAATACAAGCCCGATAATAACTCACTGCAGGCTTGGCTTCATTCCTAGATTTCCTTGGCTGTTTGTCCTAATAAAGTGTCTCCATGGCACTTAGGGCAGGAAGGTTATTAGTAGCTGTCAATCAAAAGAAGGAGTATGCATCGACAGGAGGAGAAAGAGAAGAGAGGTGACATTCATCCTCTTTTCTCACTTATATTGGGTATAAAAGTCATTCAGAGCAAGTGGTTAAAAAGGGACAGGTCCCTCTTCATCCCCCATGGAAAAGAAGAAGAAGGTGGTAAAAAATCTAACCAACATACCTGCCTTGGTTACCAACAATTTAATAATAGTGTGGAATATATCCGTCTCTTCTCTTTAGCTTATTAGCACTGGAGTGTTTATTAATACCAAGGGATATGAAGGACATACACACAAAGAGCAAGATAAAGACTCCTGGCAAAACACTTTTGGTTGATATTTTAGTATGAAAAAATGATAACTTTAAGCAGCTCCAGTTTATGATAAAACTTAAGTGCTGTATCAGGAAGTAGTATATTTATTTCATCTTTAAGCTAACATGGTTGTGGCAATGAACACCTTTAAAAAGCTAGTACAACGTGGAATACATATTTATTTCTTATCTCATTTAAATCAAATACAGTGATCTAACTTTACCAAGTTGAAACTCAGAACTGATCTATACACCAATTAATTAATACTTTAAAGGTCTTTAATTTACTGTACCACTTTCTTAATTAAAGTATATCTGCTGCTAGAGCACATCATGTCTATATATGCATATTTTCATAAGTAACGGAGTCCATAGAGTGCTAATTGATATCCTGGTCTCCAGACAATACTTTACTAAATGAAATGACAATTATAACCAATTAAAATTCACTTTACATACCACTTCACCTATTTTGTATGTATTATGCATGAAGACAGAGAGTACATTGCCTCGCTGCTCAGGATTTGTGTGCGTCTGTGCAACTGATGGACAGCTCCAAGGTATTCCTTTTAGCAAGCTCTTTACCAAGGGTCACTTTTCCGGCTCTTCTAAAACCTATACTTTGCTGCTACAAAGATACATCAGTTAATAGAAGCTATTAATTGCTTTGTGAGGATTTTATTATTATTATTATTTCCTTTGACAAATGTGTGTCAAATTTGCACTTACACCTTCAACTTGCTATGAAAAAAGGTTTTTAAAATAGCGCGGTGCCTAATTGGAAAAGCTAAACTTCTCTCAGACACATTGTATGCAACATATAAATGGCACAGCACTGCACACCTACTGAGGGGAGTGTGGGAGTAACGCAGAGGAATGAAGTCAGTGGGAGATGAGAGTGTTTGGAACAAGCACCTCAAGCTTGAGAGCACACGGCTAAAAAGAGACATTACACATTTCATGCAAGAAGGAGCTGCTCCCAGTTTTCCGCAGAAGACTGAAAGTCTTGGTTTTGCAACCCACCACAGCAGAGCAAGTCTCAGCTGGGGCTGTCACCCTCTGACCTCATTTCATGCCTGTGGTAAGGAGCAGGTATTTCTCCACTAGCTGTGGTGGGACCTGCCCTTTGATGTGCACCTTCTGCAGCAGGGGCAGGTCCCAGCAGCACTGGGATGTAACCTGCGTCACAGGGAGGTCTTGCAGACCTACCTTCCAGGCAGTGCCTACAGCTCCAGTGCAGCCCCATTTCTCCAAGCCAGTCCTGGTGCAGCACATGGAACTCACTGCATTGGTGCCACTGCCAGGTAACACCAGTACTTTCATAAGCAAGAAGTAAATTTACACTTTGGGACATTCTTAAGTAAAACCCACAAGTCATATAAAAAGTGGTGAGCAACATCAAAGCATGTAAACTCCACGAGTCTCTTATCTCTCTATTTCCTTTGTTCCACATCTTTCTTTGCACAGATACACACAGGAGAACCCAGGCTCTTGGTATGATAACCAAAAAAGCAAAATAGATGAAGATATGGGCATTATCAAAATCAAAAAATTTCTAAATAGAGTATGGACATTTTTCTTGAAGTAGTTTCCAAAAAAACCTCCTAATTTGCTATCCATCCTTCCAGATCAGTCATGTGAGCCTATAGGTTCTTTCCAGGCTGACTTGTGTTATCTCACCCAATCCAGCCACCTGTGTAAACTTCTACACTTCCATGCAGCTCATACCGCCAAGTAAAAAATCCTTTATCTTACCTTTTAAATCTTCCATGTTCACTCAATGAATCATTCTGAATGCTGGATGAAGTAAAAACCACAGAGCCAGATCACCTCCTCCTGTTATCACAAGCAGAGGAGAAGGCTTAAGGAATGGTGTGGGTCGTTCCCACACATTTTTTTGAAGACGTATGCGATTGCTACCCTGTCACAGGGATGGGGTTTGTTTTCTGAGGGGAAGGTCATGAAGCCTTTTAAACATGTTGTTTATTCATGTAAAAAGAGACATCCAATGTGTAACTATCAACTTCAACCACAGACTCCCCAAAAGTGTTGACCTAAAAGCTGTACATCTGAACTATGTTTTCTAAGTCCCTCAGGACCAAGAAAGATAATATTACTTGCCCTTCTCTCTTTTTCTCTGTTCTCTTTACCCAATCCACCTCAATCTCCTTCAAATTACTATAACTCCACATCGATTTTCTCCCCTGACAAATCACTCATGGGAAAAACCTGCAAGCTGAGGACCAGTGCAGGAGTGGTGCTGCAGGACTTAGTGAAACATTGCTTTCTGATGGCCAGGGCATATTCATCCATGGAGAAGGATCCTTCTGGATTCAAGTTCAAGATCTTTGAAGAAGAAACAAAACATGAGAGAAAAAAACCTCTTAGCAAATGGGCTTGGGGTGTTTGGACTTTTTTTTTTTTTTTTTGAGGCGTGGAAGACTGGGGCTTTTTGTTTCTTTATGGGTTTGGTTTTTTGCAGGTCTGTTTTGTGCATATCTGTGAAATGGGAATAACTGGAATTAGAGTATTGACATTATCTTGAACTACCTACTTTATGGTTACAAGGCAGGCTAAAGTCAACAAAAGTGCAAAATATGACTGCAAGTGTTTTTCACAAGAACAGTTTTGTGGCAGTAGGACAAATCTAAGCATATCTATGATAGGTGACATTTAAGGGTTGAGTCCCATTGTCTTCATACTGAACATTCAAAGAATTCCCTGCCAGTGTGTTTTAATTCTTGTAATAGATTAAAATAAAATTTCAAGCAATAAGTAACAGTTTCTCACTTTAATATATGACCCCAATTTATAAGAACTCAAAGTTACAGTTGTACACAAAGTGGGGGTAATGGGATGTGCATCTACCACTGTTCTTATTTTTATTTAATATGTTATAAAATGTCCTTAGTTTTTAGATGGTCAAAGGATTATTCTTGTTTCTGGAAATTAAAACAAAATATGCAGTTCACTGCTTTCTGAGTGTCTTAGACTGGTGTTTCTACTAGAGTGTGAAACTCTAGTATTCCTATTCCACCTTGGGAGGCAGCCTATTGACTTCAGGAGCAGCACATAAAAACGCGGTTTATTTTATCCACTACTAGGCCCAACTTTGTTGTTATATATTTGTAAATTAAAATTTTCCTTATCTTTAGAGTTAATTGGAACTAAAGTTTTAAAAAGATTTAGATTATGGATCTGGGTAGCTCAAATATGTTATTCAGTATGGAGTACCGAAATATGTGAAAGCTGCATTCCATTCACTGCATTGTGAATGTATGATTTTATGAAAGCTGAAAGTGTCTTTGACTTTCTATTCTAAATGGAAGAAAGATATTCATGTAAAAATATATGAACTGTTAAGGGATAGTCAATCTACAAATATTCATGGCAGATTTTTTTTCTCATCTATTTAAGCATAGTTTAGGGGAAGAACAATTTTTAAAAGTCTGTTTAATGTGATTCACTTGGAGACAGGAATCTTTCATTTAAAGAAAGAAGGAGGGGAAGACAGAAACGACAGCCAAGGGCTCAGGTTCTCATTTTAACATTGGCAAAAATGTGAATAATGCTACTGTTTCAGAATTACTTCAGACAGTGGCTTTACACCGATACATTCTCTTTGAAAGCTGTTCCTTTATGTTTCTCTGTCAAATAATATAAATGTTATAATTTTTTGTTAATATTAAATGCAATGTTGATCTAGATTGAAACATTAAATAGGATGAGATTTGTGTTTCCTCATAAAAATAATTTCAAGTCTTATTTCTGATTTTCAAGAGTGTCTACTTCTAAAATTTGTTTCACATGAAATATGGTCAACATTTCTCAGATGCAAAAATAATTCCAGTATAACTTTATTTTGCAATTACCAAGATTGATTTTTCATTAAGTGGTTTTTTGTTGTTGGTTTTTTTTATTTTTTCATTTACAAAAGTTGTTTTGTGCAGTAAATGAAGTGCCAACACAGACAAATGTAACCAACATTAAGCTAGCCAATAGAGTTCAACAAACTGCTCAGGTCATTAATATAATTTGTTTTGGCACTGTTACATTTCCTAGTGGTACTCTGTGTAGTTTGCTGGGCACATCAATTTGTTTTCAGCTATTGTGAAATTGGATATCCTGGCTTTCATCCAAAGCACCCTCTCAATTTGCATATCTTTGTTATCATTTCAGGTTCTCAGAACATACTGTGGACTATCACACCATCTGCACCAAGATCCTCACATCCAAACACAAATTAAAAATGAAACTGTAAAATTTGCAAGGAAACAATACAGACCTTTTATCTCATTCTCCCTCTGTTCATTTTCAAAAGAGAAACTTGCTTGTAGCCAAGCATAGCAAAAAAGGCTTTTATTAATTGGACTGGCATCAAGCATGCATACATAAAATTGTTTATTTTTTCCCTATAAAGGGGTTGCCTGACATAAAAGGGTCTTTGAAGATGACATTCAGATTTTGACATTTGCATGATATTGTATAAATATCAGAGGTAGGAGACTTTTCTGACAAACCAGATGGGTCAAAAAAAGCACTTCCAGAGATAGATATTAGTCTTTTACTTAAAAGATATCAGCTTCTCCTCAAAGCTGTGAATTATTAGGCAGCAAAAACAAACATATTTTTCTCAAACCATGGCTTATTTAATTCTTTTCAATCCAAGTAAACTGGGCTCAGGGAAAATATAAAATAATATCATTACTTTTGAGGGGGGTTTTGTAATTCAATTAAGATCACAGAATATAATTGAATCTTGTCTTTCGAGTGTCACAGAGATTAAATCTTATTGCTGAATTTACTGCTTCTTGACGGAGCTAATCTCAATTTTAAGCATAGACTCTGGGTGTTTTTTGAAATACAAAAAGGCACTTTGGGCCTTAATTTATCAGTATTAGAATTATGCAGAGAAAGATTCCTCCTTTTAGCTTCATTCCTTCATGAGCTTTGATTGAAACCCAGTTTCTGTTTTCATCAAGGGTGGCAGAGGTGAGTGAGGAAAGAAAAAATTCTGCAAACCTATAATAATTGTAGAGGCACTTAGTAGGGAGGTTTGCTGACTGTGTACTTCAGCAAAGATTTCAAATGAGGGAAGATGGAACCTCCTCCTTTTGATCATGGGAAGGAATAGCACAAATCTGATTATATATGTTGACCCTTCTTTATCAACAAAGAATCAGCTACTGTCAGCAAGCAGTGCACAGGAATGAGCTGGTTTCATGGTGTGGGTTGGGAGAACGACCTGAGCACTGCCTCTGAGCTTGCTGCTTTTGATGATATGTTGCCATGCTGTTCAAAAACTCCACAGTGTGAACATACAGTGAGAGGAAGAGAAAGGAAACAAGGAAGACAAGAAGGGAAGAGGGAGGAAGGGGGTGAAAAGGAAGAATGGAGATGAAGAGAGAGGGCAGGAAAGGAAGCAGAAAGCAACCACTTAAACCCCAGCTTCCACTTGACATCTTAAGAATATATGGTCATCTTGACCATATATTCTTAAAATTCCCATCTTCAGTGCATGACTGGCAGATGAAAAAAGGAGTAGATTCTCAGAAAATAGATCCAATCTTCAGAAACTCCTTTTCCTTCACCATTTTTCCATTTTCATTGATATAAAATCCTCCTCTGAAATTAACGTATTGCCTTCATTCAGACATTTGACTTGTGGCAAGATAGGTCCGCTTTTGGGTATTTTGTCTTGAAACATAACACTGTGCTGGTCTAAAGAACAAGCTGACCTGTTTTCATGTGCATTTTTCTTTTCATTCCATCAATCTTACATAACCCTAAATATATGGCTAGGGACTTCTTCCTTCTCTGATAGCTCCTCAGGTCCCCTTTAATTATATAAATCAGTAGTGGTTTTCCTCTTCCTTACAATTCTAAATTGGTCACTTGTTTTTTCCGTCTCCCAGTCTTCTGCATCTGTCCTTCAGCCAGCAGCCTTAATCACAGTGCAACATCTGGTTTTGTACACTCCTTTGGACTCCAGACCCCTACAAACTCCAGCCATGCTCCATACAATTCTTCCATTTCCACAGTTCATTAGATACACTGTTCCAAATTAATGATAGATACCTGGCTATAGTCAGTGACTATGGTAAAGCTGTCTCTCAGTTCCTGCATTTATCCATATTCAACATTTCCTTTTGTGTCTGTCTTTCAGCTTATTAAGATTTTTGCAGAGAAATTCCTCCTTCTGTAGGTGGTTGTTTTCAGAAGACTTAAATAACATAGCAATAATTATTTCACTGCTAGATGAATTTGATCAATGATGAGGACTGGTGAGAATTCTTAAATTCAAATATTATCAGTAATGGTGTGCAATAGTGGTAATACATGCACATTGTTTACTCAAGGAAATACTAAGGACTTTGATTTCAGGTGATGATGAAATTTATTTGTATGCTGAGCTCCTGGGGCAAAGGAGTGGCGGTGGAGTATTTGTGCATTCCGTGGCATTGGCTTTTTCAGTCATTCAGAAAGGTAATGAAAGTAAAAGCATCACTGAACTTTGAATTAGGTCCATGAAAAGCCAGAGGAAGGTAGGGTTCACCTGAGGCTGCTGAAACACTGGAATTTAAAGTAGTGCTGTAAAAACACAGGCATTGAGGTTTTTTTCTCCCCAAACTGGGTGCTGTAGAAGCCTAGGGAAGAGGTCAACTTCAGTCTAGCTCTAAGTTTCCAATTACACTTCTAATACTTAAGGCATTCTGACTTATCTAGCCAGTGACATACACAGGAAAGAAGTAAGCAGCAACACTTAATCCCAGCCTCAGTAAACTGCTACTCATTTCTTCATCACTTGACTGGTGGGCACTCAGCACAAACTTAAAGCAAAGCTTAAGCCTGGGTGCCTGAGCCCATGGGAAGACTAAGCACTGCACCACCACACCCTGAGAGTAGAAAGTTCACCGTCACTCAGTACATCTGAAGCACTCTATAATAATGGCTTATCCTAATGAAAACATGAGACTGGTTGGCGTCAGCTCATATTATTTGTCTTGTAAGTACCAGTTGCATTAGGTAAAACAACCTGGGCTTAATTGAAGCACTGCAGAACACTGTTTCAATACACTTTAGGTGTTTTGTTTCTGATTAGAATTCTTTACTGTTGTTCCCTGTTTTCACTTCCTCACCTCCTTCTCTGAAAATACACTCTGTCTTTGATTGTGGCCTGCTACTTTAAATAAACAAATCTTCATTAAAGGGAGGTCAAACCACATGTATTGGACAAATGCCAGTTCAGGAAATTACATTCTCCTTACCTAAATAACCCTTACAGTTTCAACTGTGATGAAAAAAACAGACAAAATATGTTCTTCACTTTTGGTCAAGAGCTATAACATAGAAGCAATATATCTAGTCACAGCTAAGCAAATTGCCTCAAAAGCTGAATCCCATTCATCTATATTCAAAATATATGGTTTCTGATTTTTTTCAGAAGAAGAACTGCACTGAATATTTTAGAATAGTGAATATACAATACACAAACATAAAAATCCAAAGTTTTTCCAATTTTGGTTTTTTGCTACAACTTCTTCTCTGAGGACTGAGCCATATACTTTCTAAGGCCCTCAGTCTAGGAAATTC
Organism: Acrocephalus scirpaceus scirpaceus; assembly: GCA_910950805.1. Classification (NCBI taxonomy): domain Eukaryota; kingdom Metazoa; phylum Chordata; class Aves; order Passeriformes; family Sylviidae; genus Acrocephalus; species Acrocephalus scirpaceus. Next base: position 88,301,455 of record OU383774.1, on the reverse strand, counting down.
TTAAAGAGAAGATTTATTCTATCCACTTGATTTGAAGAATTTCATAGAAGAACATCAAATAGAGACTTGAAGTCTGAGATTAAAAAGCAGCCAGTATCATAGGATATGATAAAAGCACATATATTCAGACTGAAAAATACTTTCTATTACATGCATTTTTCTGTCTGTTTCTAAAGATATTTCTAGACCATCCATAATACATTGAAAGGAGATTGTCCTATGTTTGTCTACATTTAATGGAGCAACCTATTGCTCTACAAGAAGCAATCTGCTCAGATTTGAACCAGCTTGCAAGTTGCTAACAATTGTTTTTCCTGAATAAGTCTTGATTATTGGAGCTTATTCCTAATAAAGGCCTTGAATTTCTTGGCATGGTGTCCTGCTATTAACAAGTACTGTCTGGATATGATAGAAGTTGAATTGGCATATAGGTCACACTCGGATCATTATTAAAATATTCTCTATTTTCCCCATAATATTCTTTCATCTAAGGGTTGGGAACCAGAATTTCATTAATTTTAGACTTACTCCTACTAAATAACTAGTGCTAGAGATTAAGTAATTTTTAACATAATGATTAATAATCTCTCCTATAAACTCTGTTTTGTACTGCACTGGGAAATTATCCCCTATGAGTAAAACAAGGCCTTCAGTACAATAACTCAAAATCTGAGACTATTGAGACTATCTTTTGAAAAGGAATTGCAAATATAAGCATTTAGACATTTTGTCCTGAAAACTGAGCATTCTTTATTTCAGGATCTTCTCCATCTTTTATAATGGATAAGACACACTATATAGAAATCTAACAATATCAAATATACCATTGGTAATAGTTGATTCTGTTGATAATTCATGAGCTGAGAGGCTTGGACATGTTCTAAACTATCTGAAAACAAATTCATACACAAAAGGGGCTTTTTTGTTAAAAACAATTTTGAAAAATCACGAAAACCAAAATGGCAACATAGTTCCTTATATCCAGCTGTCTCTTACCCCTTTTTCTTATTAAAAAAATCTAATGGCAGAATCTGGTGCACAGCTGTAAACTTTTCCAGGGAAAGTCTTCCCTACAAATATTGCATGCCTCAAAGTTTCTCCTGCTAGTATTAAAGACAAATTTTAGTTGCTTATAATAGTGAGAGACCGGTCTGTAAGTCTGCACAGTGGCATGCACACCTATGGTGCTATATAAGTACATAAATAATAATTGTAATTAATGTGTCTCAGCTTCCTGATCTGGAAAGGATTAATTAGTTGAGGAGGATTAATTAGATATTGTTAGCACAGTACTTTGAAGATGTAAAGTGCTATATATAAGTGCTAAGTACTACTGCATCGTGATTTTCATGTTCTTTGTGCTATACTTAGTAGATTACAAGTTCCAAGATTTCATTTGCTGGAATATTTGTGAAAATGGATGTGTCTGTCTTAGAGACTCTGAGTCCACATAGTTATGTTTGCATATAGTTTAACACTAAAGCCTTGCGTAAACAGACCTGTTTCAGTTTATAATTGTTGAAACCATCAGGGTCACATTGGCAACAAAGTACTTTATAGGCTTTTTGGTTGCAGATATCTGGTATACACTTTTATACAAATAAATACTATTTTGATGAAACTTGAACTTCTATAGACTAAAGAAAATGGTGCTAAAGAGGATTGCCAAGGGAAAGAAAAAGTGCTTTTGACAAATCAGAGACTCCCAGGTGTTGTCCCAATACATACTAGGTCACATTTACTGGCCACCTTAATAAAATGTCCATTTTCTTGGACATGGCATGCAAATGCATGGCATTTGCTACATCAAAATACATGGCACCAAGACAGTTAAAGGACAAGTAAAGAGAGATCTGAAATTCTAGAAGTAAAAGTAGGAAGTTTAGCTAAAAGTTCTGCAAAATATGGATTAGATTTTTGTAGCATGCTGTGAAGCAGGAAGACTTTTTAGTCCTGTTTGACAGATTAAGGATAAGGATAGAAGATCATTATGTGACTTCCTATTTCCCCAAGTTAAATTAAATTAAATTTTGTCAGATATACAACTATATCATTGAATGCTTCCTTCTACAGTTACACACAGTCCTACAAAGCAACAGTGAACCTCTTCTAAGGAATGTTTGGAGCAAGAGAGAATGGAAATAATTTTCACCAAGTCCTATATGTAAAACCTAAAACTGAAAACTTGTTACATTTCTCTCATCTTGCTACTTATGCTGATGAGGGAAGACAACCAGCAAAATAATTGCTGAATGGCTTAAGTCACTGGGAATCAGTGATGCCAAAATTGGAGTATTGGTACCATCAAAAATTGGTACCATCAAAACAGCAGAGAACATGGCAGAACTCTATTCAAAGTGTCTGGATTACATCAGTGAATATTAAATGCAAGGCCAGTGAAAAACAACATTTTTCTTCCATTTTTCAACCTAGAAATGTCATGCATATCTCAAATCAAGCCTATTAACACTCTTTATTAAAGCCTGTGTGCAGCTTTGAAAGCATAGGTACAATGAGATGTCTAGTCTCAAATACCTATCAAGAAGCTCTTTGTGACCAATAAGATAATTTTTAAAACTTTCCATCCCTTGGCCATACAGGCTGATGATATTTGGTGTAGACCAACTCTGCTGTAACTACTGGTTACCCTAGCTGGTTAAAGAATCATTCAGATTCTTCAGTCAGAAAACATAATTTTCTGCCTTCCTATGCCACAACCTTGGCTTGAGCTATATCAATTCATGGATGGATTAACTGCTTCTGTTACAAAAGCAGAAGGGAGCATGGCCACATTCAAAACATTTCAGCCAGGCCCTGTGGTTATCTGTGTAAAATGGTGCAATAAACCACTATATTAGGAACGTACAGTCTGCCTAATTGTCCTAAATGCTGGTCTCTTGCCACTGCTAGCTGGTACACTCTCCCTAACTGATTTTTTAATTTATTGTTGTAAACATACTCCTTAGGGACTGAGAAGGATTCATGGAAAGAATGAAAACTAGTTGAAATGTCCAGCTCAAAAGTTGGAATCAAATCACAGTTAACAAAACAGTTATTCCTTCTCTTTCTTGCTCCATTGGACACTGAGAGTACTCTGATTACACAGAATCACACAGAATCATGGCACGGATAAGTTAGGAAGGGACCACTGGAGATCACCTAGTCCAACCTCTCTGCTCAAGCAGGGTCCCCTAGAGCATATTGCATAGACTTGTGTCCAGACAGCTTTTGAATATCTCTAGGCAAGGAAACTCCAAAACCCCTCTGGTCAACTTGCCCCAGATATTTCTTGAAGGCTAAAAAAATGTCTTTAGACTTCTCAGTACTATTCCCAGTTATCCATGGAATGAAAACACCAACGAAGCTTTGATTTTGTCTAGTAGGAATTAGGTTGGTTTTTTTTTTTTTCCATTAATGATCTGGGAACAGGGAATTGAATTCTTTGGTGTCTGGTAGGTTATGTCAAATATATTTTTCTGTGGATGAAATAGTCAGAGTAATTGTCTGCATACTTTATTCTATGCTCATTGAGAAATGAGCTCTAAGTAATCTGATGATGTGAAGGCAACACCTTTTACACCCCTTCTAGCAGGTCATTTTATGTCACTAGCTTTTGGCATTCAATAGAAAGTTTGAGGAGTCATGCAACGTACTATCATTATTATCTTAGAAAAATACTAAGGAAATTAAATGAGACCTTATCTCAGAAACATAAATTAGCAGTCTTTTCTCTTTGACAGTGTTTACCATGAATTTAACAGGGTTTGGATATTTTTCCTTATTTCTTTTTCTCTCACATGGATGAGGGTCCTCTCAGAGGACCTGAATCCTGCATTTGCTGGCCTTGTGGCTGAGTTTGGTTGATCTCAGTTGATCAAGCAATGCAGGACACCAATGCCAGCTCTCTTGAAAGATTCAGTTTGCAAGTGAGTTGCCTTAAATGATAAATAATGAAAAATAAATTATAAAATATAACTGGTTTTAAACTTCCTGTACTGGGGAACATCCATTTAAATAATTACCTTCTTACAAATATGACTTTATCACATCTGTTATCTCAACAGTTATTTCACGATTTGATGGTTTGCTTTTATTTTGATTTAAATAATTTCTAGGCCTCCCTCTATCAATAGAGCAAAAGGCACCTCCCAGTTGTCTAGTATCTTTTCCTTGGCCTCTTTCTGGAGATTTCCAGTTTCCACCTCAGTTTATTTAGTTTTAATATTTATAGTTCTTTCAACTACTCAGGCGTGCTCATCCCTTGTACAGCTGTGTTGACATGCTCTTTGCTTTGAAACATCAGTAAGTTAATTAGGGTGATGAAAATACTGTTCAGCCTGGTCTCAGTATGACACACTTAGGTTTCAAAGAGTCATGTGAAAATTATCTTAGCTTTCACTATATGATTATTGTGATTTATTTTGAATTTTCCCTGTTGGCTGACATATTTGTGGGTGGTGATACAGCTCAGACTAACTTCTTGGGAAGATTTTTAGGTGCACAAAGAATGTTCATGTCCTGGAATTAAATGAAGAACAACAGGACTCTAAGTAGCATGAAAAAGTTCTCTTTCTATATGGGGATGCTGCTGCATCCTTCATGTAGTCCAGCTGATACTGAAGCCTTCATTGATTGCTAGTCTGTAACTATAATAACAATAATTATCTAATTGGTAAGAGTATCATTTTCTCTTTAAAGATGTGCATAGCTTTTAAGTTCCTATGTGGGCTGTATTTAAAAATCAGCTATGAAATATGCAAATTCTCAGGACCTTTTCTTCAGTATGTCTTGAAGTAAATTTGAAAAGTTGTAAAACTCCATTCTCAAACAAATGCATGGAAACAATAAAAGCCACCCTTTATTGAAATAGTGCTTGACTTTTTTTTTTTTGTCAGCATATACTACAGTTGTGGACCAACTGCTTGCCTGAGAACAGGGTCAAAGTGAATACCTGTGTAGCATGGGAGAGCATGGTCACTTCATCAGCGTCAGCTTGTAACAAAATTTGGCTTGCTCAGTGAAGGGGGAAAATAGCTCTCATCATTTCAGACCAGATATTTATGCAAGCCCTTCCTGTAAACAATAGCCACAAAGTTCAAGTCATACTTTCAACTTGATTTCCAATCAATTTTTAACTCATGACAGATATAAACCAAATTTGAAAGACGAATAGGATCAAATGTCAACAAATGTCATGAACATAGGCAGCTGAACAGGAGGAGACCATATAAATACTACCACTACAGAACAGACTTCAGCATGAATTCAACCTTTATGAAAATAAAACATCCTTTATAGGAGAGCATTCTGTTGGTGTCCTAACTGTCAAACATTTTATTTGGAGAAGCAAAAAGCACAAATATATGAGAAATGAGAATATATGATTTCTTTGTACCACAGCATGTGAAATGGCTTTTTACTCCTCCCTTTTCAGCAACTGATCACGACAAAGGTAACCAACTATCCTGTTTTGAGGAAGGCAAACCTCCTCTAAGAGAAATAGATGTGGAAGAGAAAGGATGTTGTTTTGTGGGGACATAAAAAAAGATCCTGAACATGAGATTATGACTGAGATGATCTCCATCTACTAGGCAAGTTCTTTTTATTGGCAGTGCTAAAAAAGCAGATTGCTGTAAATTATTTGCCCTCCTCATTCCCCACTCAGCATTACATCTGCAGCCGTCTTGAGATGATCTTTCCCTTTCTGTACTGAGAAACTGAAGAACTGGGACACTATTTAATGATATCCAAAAACCACTCAAACCACTCATCTCCATTTTGCACCTGAAGTCCTACAAATGTTTCCAAAATCTACCCTCATGACAGTAAGATAACTGAATTTAATAATTATATTACAGTGGTTGAAAAATGCTATAGCATCATTGCAAGCCAACATTTACTTACCACTATAAGGCCCTTACACTGAGATACACCCTCTGCAACCACAGGCCTTAAAGGCCAATGGTCTGGACTAATCCTCTCTGCTGCCTGTGTCATCAGTGCAAGGAGACAGACACTTTGAAAGGTGAATCAGTCTCATCACTTTAGGAAGCAATGAGTTTTACTATCTCAGAAGTTACCATGTCTATTTACAGAGTGGAAGAAACTAGGCAGATTTGCTTAGATAGACACCTAACTCTTTGGTTGATTATAAAATATGTAGTGTTTTTAATTAATTCAGCAATGGTTTTGCTATTCTTCTAAGCAGTTCTATAAGAAGAAGTAATTTTGTGCTAAGTGCCCAGTCCCCAAAAAGCAGAGTGAGTAAGGAATCTTCCCTGGAGGTAACTCTGCTTGTGACCCACTAGAAGAATAGTCTGAATTTCCCAGTCCGATCTTCCCAAAGGGGTAGGAAGGAGGTGTAGAAATAGAGTTACACTGTCTTTATAGTGCAGAAAACAGAACCCAATGCCTTTCCTTTGCCCAGTATGGAAGCCATTCACATTTTTTGTCTGTTCTAATAAGGTAAGGTTTTCCCAAAACCAAACATTTTCTTCAAAAATAATAAGGTCTCAAGAGATAACAAAAGAATATGCTGTTTCTTTTTTACTTTGCCATGTGGGTTCCAGAGTGAGAACACGAATTTCAGTGTTTTCCCACACAATAAAATACTTTGTGTTCCCATATCCCCTTAAGATTTAAGACTCTATTTCAAATTGTTAAATTGCCCGGGAAGGTGATACCATATACAGAAACTTTAATTCTTTCTGTAATGAAGAAAGGGAACTAGTGTATTTAATTTCGGAATCATATTTTAGTGAGAGCAACAAGGTTTCTATTGACCTAGTAGATTCTTGTCATATCTAATTTACTGACCCAGAGTTTTGTAAAAGCAAACATATATAAATGTGTAGGCTTCATCTATAATTGGGAAGCATAGATAAAAATAATTTGACATTGAAATTTACACTTAAGAAGTAGTGCACTTCATTGCAATCAATTTTTCATTATGTTGTTGAGATCAATAGCTACAAATAAGATATAAAAACTGTATTATTGATGTGGCACATGTCAGTATAAAATGCGCAATTTTCTGTAGCATTTCAGTGGAGGAAAATTGTATTATACCATTTCCAGCATTATACATATTGGTCTGTAGAGAATGCTTATTAAAATCAATGTACAGTAAACTACACTCAGGGATATTTTACAAAATAGAGAAAGTTCAGAGAATTTATGAATGTTTCAAAAAATACCAAATCACCTCGGTGTGTAACTATTGTTCTACACCTCTCTTTGGTAAGGGGACCATCCAGCTTGTAGGATTAGGAAAGGAATGCATGGTCTCTGATTTCTTGGCCAGAATATCAGCCCAGACTAAGCTGCTGGGGATTCAGGCTCTACTTGAGGGTACTGCTTTTGCCTGAAAACAGTGACTCAGATCAGACAGAGCATGATAAACTGCTGTCTCTGAATACCAAGAGGTATTGGTGAAACTGTGCAGGAGTATGCTCATCCACTTCAGACTGCAGCCCTGCTATCACTGTTGGGCTGGAAAATGGTCTAGAGATACAATGGTAAAGTGCATGTGGCAGAGGAGTGCTGACTCAGCTCAGGACAGGTCATAGTCATGGAACAACCTACACGAAATCACAATCAAGGACTGAACATCTACTGCCTATGGCTTTCTTTAATCCAAACCTTAATCTGTTTGTTTTGGAGAATTAAACTTTGGAAAAAACTGGTGGATCTTTTCAAGTGAGGTGATTATAGAAGAGGGGTTGAGAAATTTAGAATTATTATTGATAGATGAATCATAGAGGTTTTGAAATGTAAGGTATAGAAGAGGTACTAAAATACATAAAAAAAATCTGACCTCAGATAAAATTATGGAAAAATCATTTCTGTGTAAGCAAATCACGTAAAAACCACAACTTTCACATGTACCTGGTTTCCAGTGAAAATACTATTTAGCCTTAAAATACTTTGGAGAAGCAGTTATGTACAGCTTTGTTATTTCTTTCCTGTCTTTCCCTTCTCTCAGATATATTCCAGAGTACACAACAAATATTATGCTGAACAATTAATGAACAGCTTCAGCATTCACTGAATCAACAAATTTAGTAGTAAATAAGTAGACTGCTTTTCTCTGGCAGTTCACCATGTTATAACCATAATTGTGTTGACTTAACTGATATAATACTTGATGACATTGTAAATACAGTTTTGTTTCTCTCCCTAATAGACTGTTTTCTGCAGACATTGGAATACTACAAAACAGAGAAATTGAGGAAAAAAAGAAATTCTGTTAAAAATAGACATTCTGTTAGACTTCAGACCTCACTAATTTACCCAACATATTCCTCAGATAAATTAAGCACAAAATGTGTGGGGTTAAGACAACAATTCTTTGTGGAGCTGAAGATGCTATGATTTATGAAGAGGTTGTCCATATGTCCATTTCCTTCCACTTCTAGTGCCTCATGGCTGATACCAAATATCTGTCTTATTTTCAATTCAGTGCAAATAAAGTTAAAGGACTAATTATTTGGTTGATCAGTGTGAAATCCTCTGTGTTGCTGTCAAATTTGAGTCCTGTGAACCTTGCAGTTCATTATTTCTATAGAATCAACTGAGTCTTCTTGTGAAATTCTGATATAAAATGAGGTTACACTGTTCAATGACAACACACACATGTAACTGTAAAAAAAACATACCTCAGTTCAACTTGAGAAATAGTTGGGCCCCAGTTTAGACTTAAAGAAAAATCTGAAGGAGATGGCATACAATATAGGGCCCTTTTAATAAAATTGCTGCAAACATTTTTAGAAATGTCACTGTGACGACCAGTTTAGACAAACTGGATAAATATTTGTTAGGCATTACAGAGCCATCATTATCATAACAGTGGTAAACAGCGTCATTTTAATGCACTTGAAAATGTTGCCTTGCACATTGATTGAGGAACTAACAAGAACATTTGAAACAAAGCATAGATCGACATCACAGTGATTTTCATTAAAAGTGCAATGATTTGTTTAGATGTGCCACTGTGAATGTTAAAAAGCTACTCAGAACAGTTGAACATAAACTTTACTATCATTGTGCAATAGCTTTACCTGCTAAAGTGGTAGAATTTTTAAATGCTCAGCCTACACACAGCATGAGAACTGAATGCTCAACTTCCTCCTATCCATCCATCCCTGCCTGCTTAAAAGGGTTATTTAGAGTCCCTTTCTCTCTTCCAGGGTTCAGTCTTCTCTCTGCTGTTTTCGTGACACCTCTTCTTTTACATTTCTTAATTCTTTTCTCATGCACCTTTTTGCCAAAGATTTTGGATCCTGTGTTCTCTCTCAAATACTTTGCTTCCAATAATTTTCCATGTTTTTTCTTCCCCTACTATTTGCTGCTGTCATTTTTTGGTGGTTTGCAGTGATTATCCTCAACATAAGAACACCAAGTCTAGAAAAACAAGGAACTCCATGAGTGTGATTAAAGGTGGGGGAGGCATTACCATAGTTCTCAAGGTTAAAATGCATGGTTTCAAAACTGTGGGATCACTACAGCTAATGGAAATTTTGCCATAGTTTTCAGTAAGATTATGATTTTACTTGGTATGATAACCATTTTGACTTCAGTCAAGATCCTTGAAGTCTAGATCACAAATATATCATTATGTATCAAATACCTCAGTATAATCAGACTTAAGAAGTAGTAAGGTTCCACCACTTACATTTTCAGGATGCTTTCTCAACGACCTCTGACAAAAGACATACAGGGAAAATGTTTCCAAGTAACAGTTAATCAGATAAGTGTATTATTATTTTACTTAAGTAAGAAAAAAAATATTTAGCCAGGTACTCGTTAGACATAGTTTTATCTTTTAAGGTAATTTGATCTGAATTTTGCTTCATTTCTTGGAAGTGTCTCAAAGTTTTGTTCTTGGAATTTTTTTTTACCTTCATAAATTAACGTTTCTTATTAAGAAATGACCTTACTGTCAGAATTTAAATGCATAAAGCATCAAACCTCATGGAAAAGCCTTTACATAAATAGGTTTTTTTTTTCTTTTCAGTTCTAGAAGACTTTTCATATTCAAATGTTTTGAAAAATTATTCAAAATAATAGTATTGAGATTAGCTGCAAAGCCCAAATTATCATTTTCTGTAAAGCCACTTTTTCAGCTCATTTCTCTTTTGATACCACAAGGTATCTGGAAAAGTTCATTTTATGCAGCCAAAATTAAATGTTTTACAATCCTTATTTTCAAGGGAATTCCAAGAAAATTCTCTTTCAAGATAAGACTAAAGAGGAGAGGGGTTGGATAGGAGTCATGATGTATAAGTGGATCTACATAAAAACTTCTCAGTGCTTGCTGAATATTTTTCCTTCCTCAGAGTCAATGTCTTTTGTCATAAACGTGACAAACTTATGAACCATTGCAGATGACTTTGGAATGTTATTTTTCAGTGCCTGCATATTCCTAAAATCTTCTACCAGATCTGCCTTCCAATAAAAACACAGAGTTGTGATTATTACATCTTTATGTAATTACATCTTTATTATATTTAATATACATCACACTACCTGGATGATACAATTGCAAATTCTAAGACCCATAGGATATCACGTATATTTTTCACTAAATCTTTATTCACAAAGCGTAACAAGAATTTCCTCCATGAAATGGCTGCATCTCCTTTGTGGAACTTCTAAACTTACATTTTCAAAAAACCCTTTTCTGTTGGAGTCAAAGGAAAAAAAAAGGAAAAAAAAATATTTTTCTTTGAAAATATGGGACTAATAATACAAAGTGACGTGCAGATACAAGAAATAAAATTGAAGGTGTTTACAGCAGAGCCAAATTCCAGGAAAATGTGTACTTCCTTGCAATAGAAGAAAAAAAGGAAACAGAATGGAATTTTTTATTCATACGTAGATCACACAGTCTTTATAAAAGTTATGTGTCAAAACCACATTTTTAAAATGTGAATGACTTATTTTCCTTTGACAGTTTGGAAAGATTAGCTATAATACATTTGCAGATTGCCACTGAATGGCAGAAATCTGCTGACCCTTGGGGTAAACACAACAGCCATTACTCTAAGATGAAATGATCCAAACCATAACTAGTTTATTCCACAATTTCTACTACAGCAGATTCTGTGGTTTTTTTTCCTTCTCAACACACTAAAAGTACACCTGTTTAATTATGCTATTGAATTGGATGATATTTCACTGTTTAACACTCTGTTCTACTTAGTACAGAGTCTACATGGGACATTCAGAGCCCTTTCAAGCCAGACTGATAATTGTTGTTCTGGACTTGATCAAAGAATGGTCATGCAGAGGAGCTGCAGTAATTTCACTGAGATAGCTTTTAACTAGCGTTAGTCTGATTTTATCACTTTTATGACTAGACAAAACATATAGATGTATCTTATTCCTCCCTTTCTTTCCTTCTGTCTTACATGGATATGCTTCAGGCTGATGGAATAACACCTGTGCAGATGCGCAGAGATCTGTTCACTAGTCATGTCCCATTTCATGATTTCCAAAGTCTTCCAGTTCATTCTTCCCCAAAACTAGGGGAGATTGTCTCCTTCTTGTATTTCATTCTGATCTTTACTTCCCTGGAGTGAAAAAAGAGTAATGCTATTAAAGCAAAAGGAATTTGATTAAAAACTCACTTTATTTCAAATCTTTGGGACTTCATCAAGTTATGCCTACCCCTTCATGTCAGGAGATGAGAGCAAACATTTAATTCTACCATAACTCCTTCCTGATCTTCAGAAACTGTTTGAAGTCTCAGGATTCAAGAGGAGGGTTAATTTAATCACATGGCCATTAACAAACCCCAGTACTGGTACTTCTCTTGGTTGTACACCACATAGACAATAGATTTTAGTGCTTCTCTGGCAAACATGGGAGAGACAGCCTATTTTATGACTTTAAGAAAATTCAGGCTGCAGGATCTGTGCCATGGTGCGAGCGCAGGGAGATTCATGCCAATGCATAGCAAGTGTAAATCCATTTCATTGAGAGGAAACATTCTGTTCAGCAGGATAGGGCTTGTGGGCAAAAGTTTTTTTTTCTCAGGACTTCTGCTCTGTATTCATCAAGCATGGCTGAAGACTGGTCCCAAAGTTCAACTTTAAATATTAGGCACCAAACAGTGTTTTTGTTTACACCAGAGTAAATGTGAGCACTTTGGTGGTCTCAGCTGCATAACAGAAGAATCAGTGCTGCAGTAAAGTGGAACAGCACTTACCAGAATGAAGCAACTTGCCCTAGCATTTCAGCAGCAACTGCTTTAAAATCACATGTAGAGTCATACCACTCTAAAGCCACAGAAGGAAAAGCATAATCATCCCCTTATTGCTCACAGTAATTTTCAAATGCATTCCTAAACTTTGTGTAGGGTCTCTCAATGCCAGTATAGCTTGTCAACAACATTTTGGGACATATGTGACAACAAATGTTTAAACAGGTCTTTCGATTCAACAGAGACATTAAAAAACAGTATGTCCTTTCAAAAATTCTCTCCTGTACTTTAAATCCAAGAATCTTAATTCTCCTTTCAAAGCAGGGTAAATCAGAACAACTCAGCTGATATCAAAGAAGTTACATTGGGGGGTAAATCTCACATAATCTACCAAATAAATCAAATTCAGTGCATCTATGTACGTTTTCCCATGTATTTTGCATTATTACTTGATATGTCTGTTAGAAAGAAAATGAAAATCCTTATAAACCTCAAGACAGAGTACATTCTCAGCTTCAAATGCAGTTTCAAAAAGATATTTGAGCTTTTTTTTTTTTTTTGGAAAGCAATTAAAATATCTGGTGGAATATTTATGACTCAATTAAACATTTAAAATATTGAAAAACCTTTGCAATTTTATCTTTGGTTTAAACACTAAATATGGCTATGTCAGAAAATACCTGCAGTCTCTATAGATTCCTGACAGGATTTGTTTTTCACTTTTGCTGAAAAAGCTATTCTTTGTAAAATATTCCCACACATGCCTAAGTTTATTTCTCAAAAGCAATACCACAAAGGATATGACCTCTTTACTCCTAGTAACCTTTCATGGTGCTGAATTGACTTGGACATTGGTGCCAGTCAACACAGCTTGATTTGCTATGGTAAGAATAAGATTATATCTAACAGACTATGTCATTTCCAGGTTCAATAGGCACAGATTTAAAACTAGTCCTCTCTTTGACCCTCTGGATTCTCTTGAACTATTGCACCTTCTTTGACAATGTTTGTGAATGAATGAATTCATGACGACTCAAGGTTATTTTAATGATAATGGCAACGCGCTCACAAAGGAAAAAGGAAAAGGCTAGTAGTACTGGCACTAGTGCTTCTTCACCACAGACGACTTCCTTTTTGACAGACTGACTGTGGAGTGAATTCCTGTTTATGGTCAAAGGCTGAAAGCTGTTGTGTGTCTGCAGCAGCGCCGCTGCTACTGATCTGTGAACATGACATGCCTGATAATATTGCATTGCCATGGCAACAACAAACACGGGGCAAAATTCTATTAGCTGGAGTGACTCACTGAGTCAAACAGATAATGTGATGGGCCTGGCCAACTGCCCAACAAAGGCTTATGTGAAAGTTGTGATGAATTAACTTTGCCTTGTTATGTCTGTTTTTTGTATAAATTCTCTTCTCGTTACTTATTAAGTCCTCATATTTCTGGTGGTTGCTCAAAATATATATATTGCAGGGAAATACTTCAGCAGCAATTAGCCAGCCTGACTCCTAATATAGGGCTTACACTGTTTTGTCAAAGAAATGTTTTTTTCTTTTCTTCCTTTTTCTTAATTTCTCTGCAGGTGATTTATGTGTAAAGACAAATGCATTGTTTCTCAAAAAACTCAAAAACCAACAGTCCCCTCCAAACTATTTGACAGTGTCTGAGAGGTGGGTGTGGCTTGCACTGTGCAGCATTTGCTTATATATTCATGCAAGCTTCTCTTTTAAATAGATGTTCATAGTGCTGCTCTCTAATCTGGACAAGCAAGCAAAAAAACTATATCAGGCATCATCTGGACCTCACCTATGGTATTTTAGGTCTGAAACGAGGGGTGCCAGATAATGTTGTCTTTCATGAGTGTAAAAGTCAAAAGCAGTACCTCTGACTCACAATCATTTCAGAGGAACAGCTAATAACCAGCAGTAATCCAGGTATCTGCCAGTGGACACCCACCATCACTTCCAACATTCATATATTCAAGCCAGTAGAGTCAAGATATTGCTGCAAGCCACCAAAAAGGAAGCTTTAACCAGAAGATGGGTGACTGGCCTTGCCTTCTAATCACATTCCCGTCACAACCCTTTTTCCAGAGAAGTTCCCATATAAAAGGGCAAAAGGTCAACCCTAAGGTCACAAATTAAGAAAATCAATGTATGGGACCAGAATACGGCAGGGGGCACTAAGTACTTGCAGCCCTTCAGTCCTGGAAGGGAAATCCTAAATAAAAGACTCAAAAATATGGAACTTAATGTTTCAGTACGAGGTCTGAGCATGAGAGCTTGCAGTTGTTGTACATATGGAGTAGGGTACTAACCCAAAACAAAAAAATGTCCACTAAAACTAAGAATACATTAGTTTTCATGTTCAGGGGCCATGTTTTCCTCTCCTGAGGGGCAAAGAAATTCCTGCAGAAAAAGAAAACAAGAAGAAAAGCAACCATCTTTAAATCATCATGCTGGGTTTGGTGTGTTTAGGGTTTGGTGCAATCTCCCATCACTTCTGTAACACACATAATCACAAATACAACATGAAGTAAGAATATAAGAGTCCCAACATCTGGAGGACATAAACATGGAAGATGATATTTTTGTCCAAATTCTCATTCTCTCTTTTTGTTCTGCATCCCGTGTACTAGGTCACTGTCAGGGTTTTCATGAGGCACAGTCAAGGCTGCCACAAAACTCATGCAGACACACAAGATCACATGGAGAGCTGTGAGAAAATAATGCAGACATGGACACAGTTACACCCACCATGAGCTTTCTGGAATCTAGTCTGCTCTGCTGGCTTATCCATTTTGTGCTACTCCCTGCTTCCTTGTGTCACAAGTTGAAAACCAGCATTGCTTTACTGACAAAATGGTGAGACCTACGTAGTCAAAGTTACATTCAGTATGCAGATAGGATGATATTTTCTGGTTTTAGACTACAAAAGGGTCTGAATTGTACCTGTGGGACGCTTAGCTGTAGTTTTCAGCTTTAGTTGTATTTGTCTCCTGATCTATTTGGGAATTTTAAGGCAAAAACCAAAGAGGCTACATCATTTTTTCACCATAATTACCAGAGACTCCTGGCACCAAAGGGTATAATTGTTTGACCTACTAACTGCCTTCAAGAAAAAATATTCAATGCTGATTTAAAAACTTTGCCTGACAGAAAATTCATGACTACCTCAAGCAAGTTGTTTAATTATTCTCATCTCAAAATAAGCACTTCTCAGTACTCCAAAGTTCCTTCTATAACAGTGCCACTCCCCAAGCAGTGCAATTTAAAATGACCATTTTATCTGACCTGTTGAATAATTTGCTTGAAAATGTCCCTACTGCCTTATGGCTCAGAATTTGAAAACTATATCACAACTATTCCACAAACATAGATTACATTAAATTATAACTATTTTTCTTATTAAAAACAACTCTATAGCTTCTACTTCACTCCAAGCTGTTAGATAACAATCTTATCTTGGTCACAAACGTGTTGAAATTAAGTAGTCAGAGAAGAGTTTGTTTGAACTTCTTCTTCCTCTAGGCTGAGAGATATATGCATAAAAAAGACAGTCGTAGCAATTCTAACAGGGAGTCTCTCCCTTCCATCCCCACCTGCAGGCTCACCATGGAATTTACAAGTCATCCTAAAATATGTCTTCCTGGGTTAAAAACGTCCCAGCAGAGGTAAGTTAATAATTGAGACCTTGATCATTCTATTCAGAGAACTGCAATGGCATCAGGCACGGTTCTGAACTGTGGTAAGGTTTTCTTAAATATAATTAATATTTACATGTTTTAAATATTGGTTTAGTTAGTCCCTTATTTTGCTTAGTCCTTCATTCACAGAAGCTACAGCTCTACTGCGACAAGAGGCTCAGTGCTTTTGGCAGATCCCATTAATTAACTGTGGAGGCTGTTTTTAATCCAGAATTCTCTGCCTGCCTCTGCTGCCATCCTGGTCTTGCTCTTCTGAAAGCATTGCCGACATTTAATTAAGTTGATACAGCAAAGACAGCTTCCATTGCTTCCCTAGGAAGCTCCAGCTCTCAGACAGAAGTTTGGTTACTTGAATGGAAAATCTATTTGGTTACCTTAGTTAGATAAGCTATTGAGTATATTTAAAGGTACCTTTTTGCCCCTCTAAAAATATATATCTCTAATTTTAAAACAACAAGCAAATAAACAGACTTTTTAGAAAGCTGGGGCTATTTCCCTTTAAAAAAAATCTAATGAAAACAAACCCACAGCCATAGTATCAGACTATTTACTAATCAATAAATGATTATCAGATTTCAGAGTATAAGAGGGAAGTAGATAATCTGCATTAACCAGATGTAACCAGAGAAAGTGCTGTGACAGACTCACCACCACACCTTTTTCCTTTCTTGAAATGAGCAAATACCAATCCCCAATTCACATTTACACAGTGAATTTAGGGTTTCACCTTTCCAAAGCCAGACTAGGAACAACGTGGGTTGGTCTTTTTTTATTATGATGGTTTTGTTTCTGCTGTTGTTTTTCATGTAGCTTTTAGTTATTCAAATCTGCTGAGTGAGAATCAGCTTCAGCCATGAGATTTTTTTTTTCTATTGTCGTTTGGATCTACTTAGAGAAGGCAGCTGGGATTGATTGTAGGAAAGGTAATAAAATGTGTCATGACACCCTTCCACAGAAAAGTTTGTATTTTGCAGGAGCAAGGTCACAGTCCCTACCTAGAAGGACTGGGACAGGAATCTGTTAGGTTTTTTGACAGATATTTTGTTTTGTGAGATATTTATGGTAAGGGGGAGAGAGATAAAGTCACAAATGTATCCCTTTTTACCCCACATAATGGGGGATACGTCTTTGTTGAAGAGCACATATGCATAGGCAGGATGGATTGCAAAATTACTGTCAAACAAAGCTACAAGATACAAAACTAGGCAGAATAGAACCATGGAATCATAGACTTAAAAAATCATTTAGTCTGGAAACTCCTTCTCAGACCTCAAGTCCAACTGTTTACCCACCGCTAAACCATGTCCCTAAGCACGTCAGGTAGTGGTCTTAGGAATAACTCCATAACACCACTCCAGGCATGGTGACTCCACCACTTCCCTGGGAAGCCTGTTCCAGTGTTTGACAACTCTTTCAATGAAGAAATTATTTCTAATATCCAATCTAAACCTCTCTTGATACAACTTGAGGAGGAAGGGGCAGAGCATGCCTTCCTTACTGATCCTTTTCCAAGTATTTCACTAGACATGTGGTGCCAGGAAGAGGAGCAGCAACTGCCACTCATGGTGTTGTCACTGCATTGTCCAGTGTCACCTGGGGATGCTCCAGCAAATGAATGGCTCCTGAAACAAAGGTGCAGTGACTTAGTGCTGGTTCAGTTCTTCTTGTGGAAGAGCATTATCACCCTCTCCATTTATTCACCACAGGCAAGCCACTGTGCCTGGCTTCTTCTTTCAACCATAGCTAGTAAGTGCAGAGCTGAATACCTGCCATCTCCATGTGTGTGGCTGCATTTCACCATGTGCTGCTGCACACCCAGGGGTGAAGGAAGCCAAAAGGTCACCTCTGAATAACAGCCTCAAGGAGTTTAAATAAGCTAACTCACCTTTTTGTCTGTTTTTATCATTTTTCATCTTTGCTCTTAGAATCTAACTCAGATGGAAGAAGACTCCTGAAAGGAGGTGAAAAAGGCTGTACTTCAATTGTCCAATCACACAAAAAATTACTGGAAATGAAATATTGTTATACAGAGTTTATAGTCTTGCCCGAGTTGGAATGTTAGGGCAGTTTTGGAATAAGCTTCTGTATGCCTGAGACTTATTTGAACACAATGTGAATGGTAAGCTACATGCAGTTTGCCAATCAGTAGGTGAGAAGGATCTAAAAGAGAATAATACAAAGCATAATTAAGAAACAAAAAGTTTCTGTTAATCAGTTTGCCTTCCCCTCACTCCAGATTACATTTTCCCTAGCTGTTAATTAAGCTCTGCTAAAGTTACTAATCTTGATGAACTTTTGGTAGTAGGGAAACATAAGGTTACTGCTTATGGTTTTTTATGTATACTCTCTGAATACACTCAGACAAGCTCATTCCTTCTGATCCTTTTCTGCTTCTTGTTTGGATGCACACTCATCACTGGAAATTAATTACGTTGGAAGATAGCAAAGTATTGGGCTGAAGTACATTGGTTTGGTATCTTATATAGGATGTCAACAAATCAGATTTACATGCAGCAAAACATGCCTGGAGCAATGTTTTAATGTACTTCTTTTTTCTAAATTTCACAAATTGTATGTTTTCCATTTTTTAATTAATAAATTATCAGGGATGCTCATGAAAGTCAGAGAGTAATAGCATTGCCTAAAACTAGACACAGAGTTGATTAGACAGAGCTCCTATTTTTCATGCAAGTCTGTCAGATGAGGTACCTGCTCTGAAGGAGCCTGCCCCCATTAACCCACTTAGAAGTTGTGCTGGGGCACACACTCGTCAGAGCCGAACTGCAACAGATTTTGCAACCCTTCAGTGTATTTTAAACAGCTGGTGTGGGGCAGAAATTATGGGGTTTTTGTTGGCTCAGTTCCTCTTCCTTAGGATACCAATTTGTGCCTGAGACTTCTGTGTGACACCAGAGCAAGATCAACAAAACAGCTGCCTAAAAAGCAATCAAAGTTGTATAATTTAAGCTGTGTTCTGACCCAATTCTCAGAGATAAAGTGTTATCACACTAAACCCTGGTGCCAGCCCAATTTCAGAAAATTTCCATCTTCCTTATTTTTAGCTTAAATATATTTAGAAAGATGAAGTTATTTTAAATTAAATACATTTAAAATATATAAATAGAGCAAAGAAGGTGCTGCACCCAGAATAGCTTTACCATACTTGCAAAGTTACATTTTCGTGGTAATGAAAAAATAATGTTAAATAGATAGTAACATTTGCCTGTTGGGAGAGGAGAACAATATAACCACAACATTGTATTATTCAGTGGTAATAAAAGGAGATTTCATCCTTGGCTGTCTAGTGTGATGTTTATTCTGACACCTTCAACAAATAAGAGAGGCCACTGTAGAAGATCGTGAGATGTTTACTGATGCAGTAGTGTGGAAAGTAAAGTCGCTGTCATCAGTCCAGTGCTGGATTTTTTTTAAATTATTATTATTATTATTATTGGGGTTTTTAAACTTGAAATATCATGAAGAAGACTCAGTATTATACCTAGACAAGAAATAAGGCAGTGGTGCAATTTTTTCATGTTCCTAAGATATCATGCTACAGAGATTAAAGAAATTCATCCAGTGCAGTACTCAGCTCTCTAATCCAATCTTGTAAAATTATCTTTAAGTTACAAAGTGATAAAAATTTGTACCAATTATACACCTCTTTTTTTTTGTTTTAATGACTTTAAGGGAACCTGATTTTCATAAAAATCAAACAATTCATTTTGGAATAACTGAAACTAAATAGGAGGTTTATCTTAGAATGAGTTGATGTAGTAGGTTTTAAGGCCGATAGGGGTGTTCTGGTTTCTACCTGTTTTAGCAGAAGATTCAGCAGTGATAGGTGACAGGATGACCACTGTATGGAAAATAAACATCAAAGTCAGAAGCATATTCCATTCATTAGAAACTATGCAAGCATTTTGAATAAAAGGGATCTGAAAATCTGGACCTACATATTTTTGCCTAACAAACACAATTTAATTTCTGTACTAGTAATAACATTAATTATGTATCTAACTACACTGAGAAAAATATAATTTTTATATACTTTATAAATGTTGATTTATCTTAACAATAAACAAAATGGAAATGTTGATCAAAATGTTGAATGCATTAATTCAAGATGTCTCTTGCAACAGCTGATGATATTTTATGTACCTACTCATAAAAATGTTATAGATATCTAAAAAATAAATATATTAAATACAAATAGAATTTATTATGGAAGGCAATTTTAAATATTTGATGATATAGTTAAGGATAGTTAATGTTCTTTATTTTCAGATTAAAAATTCATAGGGATTTCCATCCTTTCGATCTTTATTAGACAATGTCTTCATCATAATTATTTATTTCATATATTATAAACATTTAATGGATAAAAACTATTTAAAATAATAATAAAAACCATTCTCCTTTAATTTTAATGACTGGAGTGTATGATATTGTATTGTATGCAGTTAAAATGCACATTCAGCCATTATTTCTGCTGTATTTTCCTTACTTGAGAAAGACAGACAGAGGCTTTCCATTTAAAAAAAGCTAAAATTTACCAAAAAGCTAAATATTACTGAATTTTCTGAAAACAAAATAAGAAAGGAGTTTATATCAAGTTCTTTGGGTTCATATCTGGAAAAAAAATCTGGTTTTCCCTGGCATAACTTTATTTCTTTAGTATCAAGGTACTTTGGGAAAGCACTCCAAGAGCACTTAGAAAACATTACTTGAGTAAATAATCTTCTGCTTAAGGAACATGGTGATTGAATGGGCCCTTGCTGCCCAGATGAACCTTTGCCGTTCAAGGCTTGAAGAGTTTTATCCATGGTATCAATGTCATTTGCATCCTAGAATCTGTAGGGAGATGACTGGGAGCAATTAGATTAGGCTGAAGAGAAAGCATGTCTGAAATAAGGCAATGTTCTGCCGTGTCCAGACCATCCCTTGTATTGGACTTTCTGCCAGTGACATAAATTAGGGCAAACCAGGGGCTGGGGGCAGGAGGTGACCTGCTTGGGTCCTCCCTTCCCACTGAACTTCTGTTGAGATATTTAAAGTGCACTGTGAGGTACCTTGTATCATCAATTTTGCTCATTTGTTTTAAACACATAAATTTATTTATATTATATAAAATTTATTTATCCTCTTATGATTAAAAGATACAACACACATATTCCCTAAGTTGAACACTGCCACTTTCTTCAGGTAAGAGCTGATATGAATAAAAATTCTGTTATTTGTCAAAATCTTTTAAAGTTTTTCCCCCCTTCCCCAAAGGGTGTATCAGCTTCTCCTGTTTCTCATTTGGCATCTATCTCAATTTTAATATATATTTTTAATGCTAAAGATTCCTTGGGAGTTCTGAAGGCAGTCCTGCCTTGCTTAGTCTGGTAGCTCTGGTAAATGTTTAGGCAAAAACAATGCCAAAGCCCTGCATCATCATGAAAATTAGCTATTAGGTATAAGCTTTCACAGCTTTTCACAGAAAAGGGGGCATTTTCCTCCTTGGATGACCCTAGAAGAAGCTGGACTTGGAGGACAATCACAGTGCCACAAACAGAAGGAGGCTGAATGAACCTTTCTTTCAGTCCCATGTTAGTGTATAGAAAAGGGAGGCAAAAGGTCTGTGGGCTTCCTTCCAGAGACATTGTAAGAAGTCTCCAATAAATGGAAAGTTTGGAAGCAATTTTCAAGACAAGATCTAGTTGGGGTAAATATCTCCAAGGAAAGCAAGGCATGAATAAGAGTTAAAGCAACGGGAGAAAACAAAACAGTGAAAAACAATACATGAACTTTAATTACAAAGTCACTTTTAAAAATACTTTTCTTGCTTTTATGACTTTTTTTCTTTTTTTGGGGTCTTTCTATTGGTTTTTTGTTCATGTTTTCACTTTTGGCCTAGGAAAGAAAGGTAAGGATAAGAAATTGGAAAAGACAATAGTACACAAGAAATAAGAAAAGAGGAAGGAGAAATAGAACATTATTTTGTTGGTCAGAAAAGCAGAAAAATAAAAATATTTAACACTTTCAAGTAAAATTACAATAACATTTTTAACTTCTTTTCCTTCAAAAAAATATTACCAATTGTAAAAATTTATTTTTCCATGATTAAGTACAGAACCCTTTTAGATTTTTCTTGTTATAGCAGAAAGGCCATCGCCTTAACTATAAAAATAGTCCCTCTAATTCTTTCTGTCTTCCTTCTTTGCCAAAATCAGAGCTCAAGCATTATATTCTCAGAACTTAATTTGATTTGATCAGTGCACATATATTCTTCACTGACTTTGGACAAATCATTTTGGATAGGAGTCATCTTCCCTAGCTTAGATTTTGAAGTATACAGTAAGGGATCTAGGCTTCGTTCCTTGCCACAAAAAAAACATCTTCATGGGATAACTAGCCTCATTCTAAAATCAGTGTATGCAAGATGCTGGTTGAATTCTTTCCTATAACTTTAAAGAGAGCCTAGGGTGATTTTCCAAAGCTTAAGTGGCTATATTTTAGTCATCCAAAGTTAGGCAAGATGACTTCCACCCACAATTTCTCTCAGTTCCTTCTTCTGTACAAAAAAGAGATTGTATTTCCCTGCTTCCTTGGGATAGGAGATACCTAACTTAATTGAGGTTGTTAAAGCAGGTTGCATTTGCTGGACAAAGGTGTTATATAAATGCAAAGCATGACAGACTGACTGATTGAGTAAGATAAGAGCAAAACTCTTTGGCGTGCCAAAGCAGTATGGATTCCAGATGATATTATCTGAAAAATTCCAAATACAAAAATCAAAGAGGTCTGGGCTGGGTTGAGCCACATAAGGAGTTCCTATCAAAGGGGCAGTGGGTTTAGCTGTAGCATCATCACAACTCAAAGGAATTCTAAAAATTGGCCCATTTTTGTTATTACACTTAATTTTCTAGAGTTACAGGGGGAAACTTTATGGAACAAAATGAGTTTTACTGCTTATGCATTCCTGAACTCATCGTTATCCAAAGTTTTAGAAAATGCACAGAATTTCTTCCTGTGGACAAAGTATATAATTGTTCTTCTGATATTTTATCAGATTGGTTGTATGAAGGGAATGGCAATCTCAGCTGTGAAATGTAAATTTCGCTTATGGTGCTGATGGTGCCTACAGGAAAATTAAATATGCATTGTACAATGCCATATGTAATTCACAATTGTGTATATAAAATGATTAATGCAGTAAAAGGTCAGCAAACATAGACACATCCATGCTATAAAAATACTATCAAAGTGATTAAAAAGAGAGTCAGTAGGAAAAAAAAAAAAAGAAGAAATACCCAGGAAAACTAGTCAAGCACAAGGCCTAAAAGTTTTGTACCATGAATGTGTATTTCTTGAGACAACACCTCTCAAATAGACTTAGCCAGCAGTCATTTCCACATGGCAAAGGTATACAGAGCAAGGACACAAGCATTTATGTTGTTCTTTGTTGTTGTTTTATGGCAGAAAAGAAATTATATCTGCACGTGCCACCACAAAATTTCTAAGTCTCTTTTCTCTCCAGTGACCTGAGCCACAACTTGTATCTGGATCTACATCCCAGACAAAGTCATCTGACTTGTAATACATCTAGAAACCAATATACAGGCATAGGGTGATTCTTCATGCATACACTGAGGACAAATAAGAAATAAATAATACACCTCAACTGATGAAGTCTGCAAAAATTTTTAATAAAAGGTATAAATTAATTTTCCAGTACTTTTAGTATTTGTCTTGATTTATGTTTTTGATGGTTAATTTTAATTTCTTTTGATATATTTGCACATGCTTTCAGAAAGTGTGAAAACTTACACTAATTACTTCCTGGTTACATCCACAAATGTATTTCTGCAATAGTACTTTTTAGTGTAAAGTAAATGCAAAAATCTCTCTGTAGTTACAATCATAGAGTGGATTGCATCCTCCACTACCATGTAGGAGGGATTTGCAAGTCATCCTCTTCACTAAATTGTGTGTTTGGGAACACATTAGGTTTCCAAATATTTTTTTGGTCTCTGGCTGGGGGAGATACCTTTTGGAAACAAAGAAAGGAGAATGATAAGCATTAAGTAGCTTGTGCAAAACAATGAATGACACACTTCTAGTCCATCTGCTTATGAGCATGGTGGAGGAATCTTGAGACTTGTAAAGTTTTTCTTGAATTAACTTTCTGTTGCCTGGATACTAATGTGAAATGTCTAGTATGAAAGAAGTAGATCTAGTAGATGAAGCAGAATCATTTCATGCATTTGCAGGTATATATGTTAGCTATTTTTAATTATTATTGCCTGCTCTTCTCTGTTACAGATCCCTTGTTATTTCCTGTGTACTAAACAATGACAACACCACACTACTGTTATGTTAAAGAGATAAAAGAAGATTTTTTTCATTAGGGCTGAAAAGTGAAAGGATAGATCAGTCTCCAGCAGTGAAAACCTAAATGCATTTTAATGAAGGATAAAATGTCCTCTAGCATCCATATGATGATATTATCCACCCTGACTGCACAAGAAGAGCCACGGAGGAACACATTTAGAATAAGCATAGGGACCAGTACAATAAAATGTTCATTTTCCTCCAAAGATATTATGAAAGTTTTTAGCCAGTCAATTCCAATCAGAGATAAGCATAGAATCACAGAATTATAGCATGGTTTGGGTTGGAAGGGACCTTAAAGATCATCTCAATTCCAAACCACCTTTGGGCATGGGATACCTTTCACTGGATCTGGCTGCTCCAAGCCCTATCCAGCTTGGCTTGAACACTTTCAGTGATGGAACAACAACTTCTCTGAGCATCCTGTTCCACTGTTTCACCATTCTTACAGTAAAGAATTTCTTCCTTATAACTAATCCAAATCTATACTCTTTCAGTTTAAAGCAATTATCCCATGTCCTATCATTATATGCTCTTTTGAAAAGTTTCTCTCCAGCTTTCTTGTAGGCATTGAAATGCTGCTGTATGATCTCTCCAGGGCCTTCTCTTCTCCAGAATTAACAACCCTAGGTTTCTCCATCTGTCTTCACGGTTAAATGCTCCACCCCTCTGATCATCTTGGCAATCCCACTCTGGACCTACTGGAGTAGATCCACATTCCTCTTATGTTGGAAGCCCCAGAGCTGGACACAATGCTCCAGGTCCCATGAGAGCAGAGAAGAGGTATGATATCACTTTCCTGCCCTGCTGGCCACACTGTTTTGGATGCAGCCCAGGACACAGCTGGCTTACTGAACTGCACACTGCTGGGCCTTGTCAAGCTTCTTATCAACACCACTCCCAGGTTTCTCCTCAGGGCTGCTCTCAATCTGTTCTTCACCCAGCCTGTATTTTGTTTGGGATTGCCCCAACCCAGGTGCAGGACTTTGTATTTGGCCTGTTGAACTTCATGAGGTTTATAGAGACCCACCCCACATCTATATGGCATCCCTTCCCTCCAGGACAACAAACAGCACCACACAGCTTGATATTGTTGGCCAATTTGCTGAAGGTGCACTCAGTCCCAATGTCCATGTTGCTGACAAAGATGTTAAACAGTGGTGGGTCCAATACTGACCCCTGAGGAATGTGACTGGACATCAAGCTGTTGACTGCAACTCTGAATGTAACCATCTAATCAATTCTTTACTGGGGGGCTTATGCATATTCCAAACTACTTCAGACATGTCGATAGTAAAAAAAAGTGCCCGCTACAATTTCAACTGTTCATTTTTACTACTGCCAGTCAATGATAACAATAACATTGCAGACAAAGATGTGTACGGCTTCCATTTCACTCTGTGAAAAAGAACTTCCACTTTCTCACTAATTCTTAAAAAGTACATTAAAAAAAAAAAGAAAATGGTACTGGGAGGCAAGCACTTGATCAACTACAGAATCAATGTCCATAGGTTCATACCAGATTTATGCAAACATACAAAATCCTTTGCAACAAGACTATATTTCTCTATAAAACAACACTAGCTCTTTATAAATCTGTATGGCTCACCACCACAGCAAAATATGTATATTTAATAGTAGCTGCACTGCATTAGTTTGGCCAGGAGATTTTACTAAGCTCCTGAGATCAAACTGAAGGACCTTATGGAGAGGATTATTGCAACTGACTGCAGCTACCATGATTTATGTCAGCTGACTTTCTGTCCATGTTGTTCTCTAGGTTCAAATGTTTCTTACCCTGTCTTAGCTTCAGAAGTTTCTTTTATTCCTTCATTTTCAGGACACATTATCATGCCAATTTTCCACACCATTGCAGATTACATTTGCCTGAAAGGATCACTACAATCTAGGACAGATTTTATATATGTTTTCAAATAACAGTTTTCTTAGGAAAAGAATTCAATAAAAAAATGGAAGATTTTGGCTTTTTTATGAATTACACACATTACCTTTAACCTAAAAGAAATATTATCTGCTCCACAGAATTTTTCAAAACCTTCAAAAAAAGGTCTTATGTTCATTTTGATACCACCTAGCACAGTGGCATTTGGTTTTAATTGGAGCTTCTAGTTGTAATCACACTTACAGAGTGGTGATAAGACCTGTAGTACTAAAATATTGAAAAAGGTCTAAAACCATTTTACAGTACAATATCTTGTGAATAGCAGACATTTGAGTATAAAATACTTTTCAATTATCCATACTCCATGGCCCTGTGACATTACGGACTACTGTCACTTCTAGGTGAAGTTTGTCATTGGTACATTGAGCATTGTCAGAAAGCAGATTTTTCCACCCACCCATCTCCCTTGCTTTCTTTGTAGTGTTAGCCCCCATAAGCTGTTGGTGGTGAATGAGACATGTTCATGTAGAGTTCCCTGCAGCAAGCATTGCCAAAGAGCAGCTGAGAGACTTATAATGATTCACTGGTGCACGATAGCTCTAATTTCCTCTTTCTGTTTTCAGTCTCTCAACATTTTCATTTTCTGATATTCTAGTGCCAGGACTGCTTTGTTCCTTTTTTTCACGAGAAAACAGTCTTTGTTGTTTAATTGAGATAGGAGAACAGGACAAAATTTATTCAGTATGTTTCTTTAGACCATCGCATGTGTATTTATATGTATAGAAAAATGTGTGTACATGTGTGTGTATATGTATACATGCATATAAATATATATATATGTGTATCTAACTCTCACTCCATATAGAGTAGCAAATCCCAGCTTCTGCTACCCGCGCTACCCTCCAAGAGAGACAAGCTTAAAAACAACTCATCTATCCAAATTTGCCTGAGGAGATTTTCTTACCTCTCTCCCATTCTCTCTTTCCCCCAAATAACCCAAATATATGCCTTCTAGCACTACCTTCAGTCAGTAGATCAGTGACAAAATAAAATCTTTCTTTCCAAAGATTTCACTTAAAGGTTTTAGAAGACTTTAACTCCATTAAGTATAATATACTTGAGAAAAGTATAGATTTACCTTAGAAGTCTCACATTCTCTGGTGCTGCCTTTTCTGATTATGTTTCCCCAAAGCACAGTTTAAGGTGTAGTTTAAGATTATTTGAAGTATAATGTATACTTTATACAGTACATAAAATTTTACTTACTTTTTCTTAAACTATACTTTGTGAAGGGTGTCAAGAGGGCAGAACTAAATCCCAAGACATTGTACAAGTGATTATCAACTGTGAGAGCTTCAAAAAGGAATTACTTCTTCTTATAATAAAAGATCTTTTTCCCTGGGTATAACGGCAAGTCCTTGCTTGCATCAAAAGACGCTTGTGTTGCTCTCTGCAAAATATCTTAACTAACTCTAATACAATGACAAGCTCTCTTGTTAATAACTAAACAAGCCTGCAGGTCAGATTTTTTACCTTTTAAGACAAGTAACATACGGTCACATGACTTTATTTCAGAAATCGGTCTTATCTTCCAGCTCTCCTTCTAAAATAAAATTTACATCTCTGAAAAAGGCAGGCTTGTTTAAGCCCAGTTCATGCAGGAAGTCTGTAACAAGCTGATCCCAGTTTAGTATACACTCAGGCAGACTATCCTGGCTATGCAAGATACCACTCCTGCTTTCTCACAGAAGGATGAGAGGCTGTCATTTCCATCCAAAATGCATGAAAATATCTGCAAGAGAAAGAAGGAAAAACTAGTGAAATTTATCTCAAATACATTACAAATAACTCACATAGGCATAGCCCCTATAAAATAAAAAATTAAATCCATATCATGCCACACAATATTTTCATCCAATAATTTTGTGTATCTAATTATCAAACAAATCACAGATTTTCTGCTGGTCATACCTAATTTATGAACAGTATAGTATAACAGTTAATGGACTCAGTACTTAATTCCCCCTTGTATCTTCTCCAGTGATATTCAAGTATTTCAGCTGAGATTTTAATTGATTTTCACAGTGGCCACTCGTTAATAGGATAATTTGTCAATACAATAATAAAACAATTGTTCCTCCAGTTTATCAGATAAGAAAGTAAAGGCTTGTTTCATTAATTGCAAGCAGCTGTAGGGTTTTCAGGATGAAAGATATAAATCTCAATGGCACTGTGGAAACCAGGTCAGAGGGCAGGGAAAAATTAGTTAAGCATGATGGACCAACAGTGACCTGTACAGGTGTTTGAGCTCACTTTCTAGTCATCACTTCCTCTGTTCTTATTTGGTTCTGGCAAAGCCCATAGGTCAACACAGGTACTCTTATGCCTGGTTTGAATTAAAAGCCAGTCTAGAGCCGCTCACTCCCAAACTCCAGATAATGTTACCTACTAGAAGTAAAACATTTCACAGTGTCTTTATGTGGTCGTGTATTTCCCAAGGAGCTTTGTTTACATCTGTAAATGGCTCTTGATTCCTAAAATACAAAAGTGGTAAAAGAGTATTACAAAGGAATAAGTGTTGTTCATGAAGTCTAGAAGACTGCAGTAAAATAAAATTTTATCTATTGAAAATCAGTCCAACTGATATAAATGTGTTTATCAATCACAGCTATGTCCTTCCTCTCTTCCCCTCCCAACATCAACAATATAAGCATTTTTCCCTCTATCAAACTTTGAAAGTACTATTTCCTATCTCCCTTGTTTTCAGCCTTGGATATTATTCTCTGTACTGTACAACCTTCTGTCTTGATGTTATTCTTCATTAAGTGAAAACTTAAAAGAGCACAAAAAGCTAGCTAAAAACTATTACTTTTGTTTGTAACTAATTAGTTTCAACTTCAAGTTTCCCAAAGAGAGAAAAGACTCTCTGGTCTGACACCATGCATTCTATATTATGTGAGCTTACTGTATTAATATGTCAGGCTGAAAATGCCAAAAACTGTTGTTTGATCTTGACTGAAATCTTTCAGCTACATGAGACACAGTTCCAATAAGTAACTCAGCCTCCTACATAAGTAAAATAAAATAGTCACACTGCAGCAAGTAGGACAAGGGCAGTCTTAGTAAAATGGGTGTTTCTGAAGCATAACTAGTGGAGGGTTTACTTATAAAACTGGTGCAGAAAGGAGAAGAAATAAGATCACTCATCTTCAGTGCTTCTTGTATAGAGTGTTAAGAGATCAGTCATCACAGTTATGTTCTGAGGCATACTTTAGTGTCCTCTGATGCACCTCAGCTCACTGAGCAATTTTACATTTAGCAGGCAAAGCTGTGGTGTTTACAAGTGTAAGCAAGTGTGTATATTCACCTGTGCAGGTCTCCTGATCTGCAGGTACAGGTGAACCTGACCATGTCTCGGTGCCTGCATTTGCAGAGGCTTGGGAGCAGCCATTTTTTGCAGAATGATTTTTCTGACTTGTCAAGGTATCCTTCCCTATCTCCCTCCCACAGATGATGTTTAGGCTTTACAGTCTGATTTTTATATATCTCATTTTGGGGCTTTCAAAAAGTGGGTGACACTGTTTGTCAGCTGTATTTCTAATTTTCTCCTCATCAAGTTGGGAATTTCAGAGTCAAATCTCCTATCTCATTTTCTAAACATAGAGGTAATCAAGGACCATGAAAATCTGAAATAATTTTAGCACAATTTGACAAAATTTCTGTTTCAAATTCTCAGAATAAGGGCACAAGAACTGCAGAGAAAAAGACAAATATTTTTAAAAAACACAAAACAATTTATGTGATGCTTAATGGTTCACAATTTAAGCAAGCAGGCTCATCCCAGAGAAAGCCTTCTTTGATCAAGAAATACAAAGTAGTTTAAAACCAAAATTCTGCTTCACATTTTTAAGACAGGTTTGGTTGCCTTGCTGCTTCGTGGCAATAAATTCAAGTGCTCAATTGTTTGCTAGTGGGAGTTTCATTTTAACTTCCTCAGTTACAACATTGTTCATTCTTAACCTACCATAGATAGCAAATAATTTCAAATACCACTGAACAATATTCTATAAAGTTAATTTCTCAATTCAATCTCATTACTCGTCTTACATAAAGGACATTGGGAAAATATAGTACTGTTCTTTGTTTGCTTGTTTGTACATCTAAGTGCTATAGATATTCATTAATTCCTCCTTGCAAGGAGTGAAATATCTTTTTCAACTGGACACTGGTGATACATTTTTCTCATCATGGAGATGAACATGCTATTTTGCCATCAAACACTAACAGCAGTACCACTAAATTAAATCTTACCTCAACCCTCTGTAAAGGAGGGATAGAGTAAGCAAAAAAATAAATAAAAAGGATATCCCTTTCATAATATGTTATAATTTAATGAAGATGTGCTTATGTCACACAATGCACAAAGAGAATCTTATTTTCCAAAATTTCAAAATCAAAATTTAGCCACTTTTGCACAGTAAGTACAATAATAATTCATTGTAATAATAATTTAACATGTGTGTATATATAGAAAAAGATGTGTCAAATATTCAGACTTCCTAACTGCCTTAAACCAATACAGGCAGTTTTTCACTAAACTAGATCAATTTATGTCAAATGAAGAGCTGAACATTGAGAACAGATATATTGATAATAGGAAATATCTTTTAACTTCTGTTTTACTAAGAACAGAAAATTTCTGACAGCAAGATTAAACAAGTGTTTCCATTTGTCTTCAAAACTATCTGTCTATAATTGTGGAAAAATATTTATGCTGGTTGAAATATGTATTTTCTGAAGCCTTAGAAATCAGGTTCTTTTGCTTAATTTCTGAATAAATCATGTATTAAGGGTAAAATACAAATGCTGTTTATATCTTTTAGAATTAAAATTATAATTGATTCTGGCATTTCTACTATTGTGGTTTTGTGAAATTGTATCAAGAACACTGCATTAGAAAACTCCCTGAAAACCTTTTTTCTGTCACCCAGGAAAAAAAGAAACAAAAACTCCAAACATTTCTTGTAGAATCGCATGGTCTAAAAGTTTGTGCCTAGACTGTATGAAGGAGAAAAAAAAAGTATATATTCAGAGAGACGGTACACAGAAGTGAAAGCAGCTGAACTTCTTGCAAACCACCCTCAGTTGTGAAAAGAGAGAGAACAGCGGCTACCATGTGGCACAAAACCTAAATATATATTATTTTGTTCCTTTTCGTTAAGACTGCATAGGGCATAAGTTGTTTTCAAGCATGCCTCGGACTCCTACAGCTCCAGCTGTCATGTGTAATTAAACATTTGGCCTCCACAATTACTCTACAGTGTACATATGCCAGTATTTCAAGCCTGGAATATGCATTTCAAAGAAGAATAATTCCCTGGAAATCCTAAATTGACAGGAGCAAAGACAGCCTGAAGGAAAGTAGTCAGAGAAAACTGTAAGGTCGGGATCTAATGATTAAAAAAGAAACTTCAAGAAGAACTTCAACCCTTAACTAAACCAATGGGAAAAAGAACGACAGTTGGCAAGCAGATTTCTGCATAGGGATCCTGATTAGGGAGCCTCTTGGGTTAATTTAATATTATCAGTGTTGTTCACCTTGCTGTAGTATGCCTTACCATTAATACCATTTAAACAGATTTCTTTTTTCTTAAAGCATATTTGGCATCATTTATTTTCCATGAATACTGATCATGGCAATATTAAATTTGATGATTCATATTGAATCTGAGGTTGATTTATAGCAAAGGGAGTTGGTTTTTCAGTTGGTTTGTTTTTTCTTTTTTTTTTCTTTTTTTTTTTCCTTCCCCTGCTTCACATGCTTGCATTTACTGCTGGTGCTGTTGTCCTAAGTAATGCTGAGTTTGCATTCAGTTAAGAACATGGGGTTTTTTAGAATTTTTTATGAGGACTGTTTGTAAAGAAACAGCTACATTCCCTATTCCTAATGTATTTCTAATGTAAAGAACAATGGATTTAGAAACCAAGATGGTTTAAAACAGGAAGAAAAAAAAATAAGTTGGGCTGCAATAAAAATTGAGTGAATAAATTTCTTGTGTACAAAAACATTTTCCTTTAGAGTGTGTCTGGGGTCTAAGGATCTATTTTCCACCCTAGATCATCTGCTTAGTAACAGTTAAATGTAAAGGGATATGAATCCTAGAGCTTGAGGCATGGAGAAAAAAAATGGTGAAAAAATGAGAATTCTCCTATTAAGGCAAGTAAAAATGCACTCAGCTGCTTAGCTTTCCGAAAGTTAGACATTTAAGTCTGAACTGGTTCAACATAGTTTCCCTTTTATACTGAACAGAGAAAAATAAGCGTTTCCACTGTGCAATGCACTCAATTCATTCTACACTAAAATTCTTATGCATCTTTGTAAGTATAATGCATTATTCTTCATTAGTTATTCAGAAAGACATTATAAAAGACACATGCATATGACTAGAGCAGACCTAGACATCTAAATTTGAAACATCTGCATTAATCTGGGTTGAATTCCTGATTTATAATGAACACTTTTTGCTTGATTCTTAATATCCTTAATATCATTTAGCTTCAGATAAAGTAATAGGAGGGCAAGAGCACTTCCCCCAGTGAAATTGTATCAGTGACAATGGAGAATTACCCCAAAAGGCTGTTATCAACCCTGCTAACCTATTAGTACTGCAGGCATGCCAGCCTTTATTCCATTTCTGACTAAACTAAGGCATTTATCTTTAACTGACTGTAACTTACTCTCTTAATAAAAAATTAAAGTTCACATCATTGTAAGGTGCCATAGCATGACAGCAAGTTACAATGCCTGTCACTGTGAATGATGGAATGACAATAAATTCATGTGAACCCTCACACACAAACACACATACAAGGAAACAATTTTTAAATGCAGCTTGGTATTAGGCTCTAACCTGTCAGTGTTTTATACTGAAAAAGCATCTTTGGGAAAGAAGTAAGAGGACCACAATATGACTGAATCATCAACTTATTTTCAGCCCTATTCAGGTTAAAGTACAAGTAAAGTCACATTAAACTATGTGTCACTTTTCTCATGATTTTTGGTTTCACTTCACAATCCAGCTCTGCCAAGTCTCAAGCTGTTGATAAGGAGTTGACTACAGCTTTTCCTTGTTAGAGCTGATCACTGAGGCACCAACTTGGTAAGTACGAGCTATCAACTTCATTGACTTTAACTGCTAATTTCCATATTTCTTTTAATAGCTTCTGGTGTTGCAGACTATTCAGGAGAAGAGGCAGCCTATCTGCTAATTCTGGCAGTGGAAGTAGCTTTGGAGCATTGGCATGAGACTGGTTCTTCTGGTTAAAAACACAGAGGAGTAACTTAGAGACAACTGATCTGTGTTGTGGTTCCCACCAGCCTTCCCAACTCTACACCAGTCAAGCCTGCAAAGGCCCTTGCTCCTGCACTTCAGCTTTGTCCTCTGCATTTAAAATAAGCAAGCTAAATCCACAACTTGAGAGAAATTCACAGTATTCAACTGTGGGAAGAATGAGCCACAATATAATTGTGAAATGCCAGTATAAAATTACTCCTTCTTAGAAGTCCCT
Source organism: Acrocephalus scirpaceus scirpaceus (assembly GCA_910950805.1). Classification (NCBI taxonomy): domain Eukaryota; kingdom Metazoa; phylum Chordata; class Aves; order Passeriformes; family Sylviidae; genus Acrocephalus; species Acrocephalus scirpaceus. The sequence goes on along the minus strand of OU383774.1, from coordinate 88,267,689 downwards.
GCCTGACTTTTCATTCCTTCATCTTGGGGCAGAAGAATTCTGCTCTTTCAAAGCAATCTTTTATTGGTTGAAGTTGATCTAAATGTCTGAGAGGATAGGGACTTCAAAATCAAAGCCCAAACATCCACTTATTCACTACATGCTGCACATTAAGGGTGTGGTGTTAATGCAGGAAAATAATTACCTCAGCTCCATCACCACCTTCCCTTTCACTGGTTTTTCTTTTGTTTTAAAAAGCTACCTGACCTTTTCCTTTTATTCTGAGAAGACACTGTTGGAAGGAGGAAGGAGGCTGAGAGGGAGAAGATAGGAGAGAGAAAGAATGGGAAGAGAGAGGGTTTCACAGGGTTTAGGAGACTGTCAGCATAACAGAAAGGCAGTGACCATTGTAATTCTAGTAAATTCCTGTAATTGAAAAAAACCTTGTGCTGCCTCAAGGCTGTGGATCAGGAAGTAAAATCTTATCTCTCCTCAAGTCAATTGAAAAAATGTCATTGGCTGTGGTGCACACAGGATATCTAATGAACCTTAAGAGAGTTCTTCAATAGTTAAACATGCAGAATTCTGAAAAATAAGGACATGTCTGGAAATTTCACTCCATATTCAGACCAAAGTGATTTTTTTAATAGAAAGTGGATGGTCTAGAATATTGTCTTTCCCATTACTACCTCCTATTGTTGTTCTTTTTGCCTACTTTTTTATTATTGTGCTCATTGCCTCTGTTATCAGCATGCTCTTATCACCAATGCTCTTATCCTCCAGTTGCCTGTCCAGATGAGCTCTGGAATAGCATGCTGCTATTTTGATCCATATCCAAAAAAATGAAAAACAGTACGAAGTGGAAGACACCATTTTTGTCTCTTAATGGATGCTCCACAGCAATTCTTTAAACTTGTTGTCCCTAAGGTGGTCAAATGATACCATTCTGTCCCATCTTTTCTTTCCAGAACTAATTATAAGTCTGAAAGTAAATTAGCATGCTGGAAAATTTTACATGATGAAAAATAGGTTGTAGTAAGTGGAATTTGTCTTTTGATCTTTGGTCCCTTCTTCTTCTTACTGAAAAGTGAAAAACTTTTTTTTTTAATGAAAACTTGCAAATTTTGCACCCTGTGGGGATGTCTGCCCACTCATTTCTGAAATCAGTTGAAGTCTGGAGATTTAGAAGCACTTTTTTCTTTTTAATCTAAAATTTTATGTGCACTTATAAAGCGAGGAATGACTGCCCATGCAGAAGTAGGACAGAAATGTGGGGCTCATAGTGAGTTGAAAATGAAATGTAAATTGATAACACAGTTTTCTTACCCCAAGTATTCTTATTTTGTGGGGGATTAGCAGGGTTGTCACACATAAAATACAGAACACAGTTCTGTCCAGCCTACCCTGGTGAGGCTGGAGTTCTGTGTCTGCTTTTGAACATCACACTTTAAGAAAGATAAATGAGAGAAACCCAGAGGAGAGCATGAAAAATGAGATAAGGTTTAGAAGACATGACCTGTGAGAAAAGGTTGAGAGAATTAATTTAGTCTAGAAAAGAAAAAGAAACTGAAGCAGAACAAGACAGTCATACTCTACCACATAAAAGATGGTTATAAAGATACTTTCTTCCTTATTGTGGGAAAAAAAAAGTAGAGCTAAAAGGCTTAATTTAAAAAAAAAAATCAGTCTAGATATTAGGAAAAAGCTTGCTATTGTGACAAAGTCCTAGAGAAGGCTGCCCATGAAGTTTCATTAATCCCTCATTTAGAGGTTTTTAAGTCAAGCTAGAAAAACACAAGCTAGGAACATCCAAGGAAAACTTTAAGGTGAACTAGATAACCCCTTGAACTTCTTTCCATCTCTAAATTTCACTGATTCAACATCTTCAGACTTGCCTAGACAACCATAAAATGGGAGCACAGTGCTAGTTGTCGACAAGGCTCCCTCTTGTTAGTCACACCTAGACCTTTGAAGCCCCTGTGTATGATGCATTGGCTGGGTCACAACACTGTCAAACTCGTCGTCATTTCAAAAGGAACAGCACAACCTCTCTGCTTTGGTGGAGGGGGTTTGGAACTAGATGATCTTTAAGATCCCTTCCAGCCCAGACCTTTCTACAATTCTATGATTTTGAAGACAAATTCCTTTTTTGAATCAAATGTTATTGAGGCAATGTTGTCTTCCTGGTCTGGAGAATACTGAATCAATTGTTCTGAAAGATGTGAATACCTTACCTTTTATGCATCTCCCTGGACTCCATTGCTGCTCACAATGGAGTAGGGTGTGATTTATCTGAAATCACACAGATTATCGGCTGAAATCATTTAATATCAAGGATGGGATTCAGTTAAGTATAATGCTGGACAAATCCTCTGTACTGCAAATGAGCAATTTCAAATGCCTAAATTTACCAAATTGAAGTCAGAATATAGTTATCTTCAGTCTAGTTAATTCATCCTGGAGAGCTTCTGGAGTGATTTGGCTGTCCAAGTGTGCATGCCTACTTGAAGGTGAGCTGGCTATCCCCCCACAATGTTCTGAATAGACTGACTTAGGTTTTAATGGACTGTAAAAGTATCCTGGGCAATTTATTAATGCACAGACATTTCTGTGGGATACCTGAGGCAGTGCACCTGTCTTATTTGGGATTTTTACCGTAGGATGAATTGAATTGGGCTAATTCAGATGCCTAGGCATATTTTTCTCATGCTCTATGTTGTGCCTACATAAGGATGCAGGTCCAGTATTTCAATCAGTCTGGCAACAGGCACCTATGTTCAGGCAACTGAACTAGACCTGTAATTTCTTAAAAGTGTCGGATTCTGTCCATTGATTATAATGGGAATTTTCTGAGTAGAAAGGGAAAGATCTTACTCTTATAAATTTCTTTACACTGACACAAGTTAGACAAAATGAACCCTCTCTACTATGTATACACTGACAATATAGACAGGGCTTTCATGGTTAGGTAAGTGATTAGGAAGTAGGGGAAGATGAAAATTTTTGGGGGAATGCCAAAGAAATGAAAGGGAGGCATATAAGTCAAAAAAAGAACTAGAGAAGTTGGAAAATGGAAAATGAGGGAAGAAAATAAAAAGGCCAGAAATGCGGTTGTCATCCAGAGATCTCTTTTCCTTGTTGTTTTTTACTAAGATAAACAACACTGTACTAAGCAAATACACATTGAAAATAACTTAATTGTAGCCACAAATAAAATATTTTATCCTAACTTCAGCATTAATACAAATAGCATATAAAGCATATCTGTTTCAAAGCCCATGTGCCTACTATAAAAATGGAACTAAAAAAACTCTCAAATGAGTTTGACGTGCCAGGTTTAAGAGAAATAGTGTGGGTTTGGGGATAGAGTTCTCAATAGGCATGGTGCAGAACATTAGTCAATAGAGAAACACATCTTTCTTAGCATCACTCACAGGTGCATCCAATCTGCTTGAGCATCATGAGGTAGTGTGTGCTATGTTTTCTAATTTGCTTCAAAGCTGAAGAGTTTGGGATTTTCTTTCTTTGATTTCTGGGGCTACTTTAACTCTTTATCCTTTGCCACCACCAGCTTCCTTCTTACCAGAATGAGTCTCTAATTGAATCCCACATATGTATTAAAAGTCCCATTTTAAAACTTAAAAACTGACTGCAGCAATGAAAACAATTTATTTATATAAGAATCTGTAGGACTAAATGTTTTCACTTATATAGTGTATGAACATTAACTAATAATTATGTTCAGCAGAAAATTGTCAGTCTTTCACAATAATAGTAGAAATAATACAAGAGCTATGAAAGAATAGCAAGCAAAGCAATGATTTTGAAATTACAGCATAAAGTTATAAGTTAAAATATGTGTCATTACAATCTTTGTATACTAAGGTATCACTGAAAATTAGTCATTTTGCATGTTAACAAGAAAGAGTTGCAGCAGAGATTAGATGGGAATAAAAAATAAGAATACTCATTAATTTGGCAGGCCTAGAATGTGTATCAAAGGATGGCTATAAAAACTCAGTCAATGGTCAGTTCAGAGGTGACCTTATGAAATATGTCAGGTCACCAGAATTTCCCAGATGCCCATTTCAGCTTTCCTCAGCACTGACCAGGAGGACAAAGCACCTTTTGATTAAAAATAAATAAATAAAAATAAAGCTAACATATTGAATTTACTTTCCCTCTTCCATCTCTCTGAAGTAACTGCCAAGAAGTAGCATGGTGTCAACAGAGCAACACTACTGGTAGCTCCTGTAATGTAACATTTTACATTAGGAATTAATTTGGAGCTGCCAAAAATGTTTTACATACCATAACAGCTGTAGTTTGGCAAAGTAATAACAATGGCTTTCAGCCAATCAACTCACCTGTGTTTCAGCTGTTTGTGTGCAGATTAAAGTCTCTAAATCCAGCCACCTTCTAAAATGTTCTATCTGCTAAGGTATATTCATCTGCTTGGCAGCTGTTTCTTCACCTAGGAAGAAATTCCCACCCACCATAGGCTCCTAACACTCACACATCTACCCAGTTTGGAGCAGATAGTGTTTACAGATCATACCTCAGTTTTTAGAGTGAACTGTGCTCACCAGTTCTAGAAGATCTTAATAAAAATCCTATTGGAAGAGATTTTCTTCCACTAAAGACTTTTACTGAAATGGCAAAAAGCCAGCTCAGCATACCAGTGAATCTATTCACTGTATTTTTTAGTTTGTGATTAGGTGAGTATCTGGCTTCAAATGAAGAACTACCTGGAATCTTTTGTAGTAAGGATTGAAAAGAAGTTTGCAAAACATTTTTCTGTAAGAGTCTGATTTCTGAAGAAAATAAGTAAGTCAGTAAAATTTAAAATTTGTCATGATATTAGCATGTTTCATTATTTGGAGAGAGATTGTTATCATCTATCTCCAGTCATGTATTACTGCAGCTACTGTCAGACTGCCCTGTTGTTCCAGAACTGTTAAAGATAGTTGGTGTTCATTGCATCTTGCAATGACCTGAAAATGAAAAATATGTAGAAATGCAGTACATTCTAAAGAACTTTGGTAAGCTCTTTACTTTTTTATGTCTTTAATTGCAGAAGAGAGACTCAAAGTCCAATGTGCACCAGTACATTTTAAACATTTAAATTTATAAATAATAAGATTTGACAAGGTCACAGCAAAAGTGGCCCAGATGCAGGCATATTTAGGCTGGAGATTTACTAAGTGACTAAGAGCCACTGGCTGGCAGATCTAGATTGGGCTGCAATATTTTCCACATTTGAAAAGAGCAGAATCTGTGTGCTATCTTTACTCCCTTCATTTAAACTGTTTATCACTTGTTTACAACACCTTAAGTTCACAATTCATGTATATTATTTCATATCTCAAAGTGTAAAACCAAGGTTACTGACAACACAGGATTCACAGGAAACCTTAGAGCCATGATAAGCTTTTCAAGACACTTTGTTGTGGCAGTTGAATAAACTGAACTGAAAATTCTTCTATTTTTTTAAGTTTTTTCCTTCTTTCCAACTACACAGCAGACAAGATCACAAAAAAAATAATGTCAAAATAAGCACATGTCTACACAGGTGACAGCCTCTGAAAGAGTCTGTGACCGAAGTAGCATGGAAGTATAATTATACTTTTGCTTTTGTGCAGGGTGGTCTTTGCAGGTCAGGGCTGAGGTCCCTGGATGTGTGGGGGAAGTAAATCACAATTAGGTAGCCACCTTATTGTGACTTGGGAATGTCAGAAAATGTCTCTCATCTGAGACTTTTATTTTATTTTATTTTATTTTATTTTATTTTATTTTATTTTATTTTATTTTATTTTATTTTATTTTTACTTGTTTTTCATCCTTCAAGAGAAATAGAGGAAGTCAGTTATCACTGGATTATATATTATATATTCAAAATATATATTATTTTATATATAATATATAGGATTATATATTATATATTTTTATATAGGTTTTAATATTTTTGTGTATTTATATTTATCTATGTTTTTATATTTATATTTTTATACTTTATATAGGTATTTATATATTTTATATAGGTAGAAGAGGGATGTAAAGGTGACCATTTTCTGAATGTTAATCCCACCTCCACCTGTACATCCCCATACAGGAATGTCAGATTATACTTTGGATGCACAGATAAATAAAGAAGGCTGTATTCAAGCACCAGCCATGGCTGTGGCTGACTGCCAAGTCAATCAAGCCTCTTCCAGAAATAAAATGCAAAGGATCCTGACAAGAAGAACTTCCCACAGTTTCTTCTCTTTGGCCATTCTGCTGTCTGGTTGTTTTCCTTCATCAGCCTCCTTTGGGGGGCTCATGTTACAGGTGGCACCAGTTAAAAGCAACACACACTGTGAAGGTAGAGGAGCACGCCTATGGGTTAGGTAATTTTGTGGGAGCCCAAGGGCCTCATTATCCCAGTCCTGACCCTGTCCTTGTAGTGCCACCTACAAGCACTCTGACATGCACCATGTAATGCTACTTGTCAGCCACTCTACCCTTGCACCATGGAATGGCAGGAGAGAATTGTAAGCCACAAAGGTTTATTACTCAGACCTGTATAGTTGAGTCAAAATAGTTCTGTCTGACAGGAATGGTTCATTACCTTGAGAGATGCAAGTACAATCCTACTATTGTCAGACGTTGAAGGACCCAAATGGAGCACAGAGCTGTGCTGAGTGGATGCATTGCTTTGGAGGTACAGTACTGTGTCTACAGCATCAGGAAGGTACCTTCTTCATTTCCACTCACTCTTCATTTCAGGATAAATTTTGCTGTCTTTGCCAGAGTTACTTCCGAGCTTTTTGGTGGTGTTGGTAAATTGTGATAACACAAGGATAAAGAGGTGGTCTGGGGCTGGAGGGAATTGCCTCTGCCATGAGAAGGAGCATGGAAGAGGAAAAATAGTGATATGGATGGAAGGGCTTCCCCTTCCATTCAGGGGACAAGTGAGCCACGAAAATTTGGGTCTACTGCTTCTACTGCTCATGCTGGTCAGATCCAGGCTTTCCTCCACAGTGACAGCAGCCTGATTCTGCTACTATCTGCAGTGGCCATGGGACCATTCCATAGCCATGATAATATGAAGTACCTTGGTTGAAATCAAATATATCCAGACTCAGGATCCAGGAAAGAGAAAGTGTAGAATATTTTTCTCTGTTCCTGAACTGAGATGGAAATACTAAACAAAACCCCCAAACAACCAAAACCAGACAGAAGACAAGGATTCCTCTCCCTTTTAGCATAATCTGTATTACTAAGTGCCAATGTGTTCCCTAAACTTAAAGGGCATATAATCATAGAGTATTCTGAGTGGGAGGGGAACCACAAGGATAATTGAGTCCAGCCCTTGGCCCTGCACAGGACTATCCTCAAGAGTCACACCATATGCCTGAGACAATTGTCCAAACACTTTTTGAATTCTGTCAGGCTTGGTGCTGTGACCACTTCCCTGGGGAGCCTGTTCCAGGGCCTAAACACCGTCTGGTGAAGAATATTTTCTTAATATCCAACCTAAATCTTTATGCCATTCCCTTGACTCCTGCCAGTAGTCAGCAGAGAGAAGAGATTGGTGTCTGCCCCTCCTCTTCTCCTCATAAGGAAGTTGTAAACTGCAAGGAGGTCTCCCGTCAGTCACCTCCAGGCTAAACAAAGTGACCTCAAACACTCCTCATAAGGCTTCCCTTCTAGACTCTTCTCCATCTTTGTGTCCCTCTTTTGGACACTTTCTAATAGCTTTATGTCTTTTTTATATTGTGGCACCCAGAACTGCAACAATCACTTGAAGTGAGGCTGCCCCAGTGCAGAGCAGAGGGGACAATCCCCTCCCTTGCCCAGCTGGCCATGCTGTGCCTGATGCACCCCAGGGCAGGGTTGGCCCTCCTGGCTGCCAGGGCACTGCTGCCTCATGTTTAGCTTTCCAGAAAAACTATATACAGATAAACTTGTCAGAGGTATTTTGGGAGCTGCAGATAAAAATAAATGTGGTGATTAAGCTTGCTTATTGAAAAATACACACTTACCAAAATACTGGTAATTTGAGTACATCAGCAAATAATGGTGTACTGAAGACAACAGAAACCATAATACTCAGGAAGGAAAGCAATGATGAGGTGAAAAAGAAGGAGTACATATTTGATACATCAAAATTCTCTACTGGTTTAAAAGTATAAAGCAATTTATTCAACTTGTTAAAGTAAGAGTTTATAAAATACCCTTGGACTCTGGTTTGTGCACTTATCAAATTCAAAACTTCACATATAAAAATGACTAGAACTTGATTTCTCGTCTCACATAAAAAAAGGTGATTTATATTTGAACTTACAATAAGTCTCAAGATCCACAACTATCTCTTACTGAGGTAGTTTTTCCTCCCTGGGGGAAGAGAAAAGCTATTGGAGCACACATAAAATTTAGGTGCTTTAAGAATTTCTCCAGGACTTCTATTAGATTTGCTATCAGAAGAGACAATAAAATGGGAATTTATGTTTTTTCCTTAACAAATCTTATGCTTTCTGATGTGGTGTTTTGTCACTGCAATTAGGGCTGTTCCTTGAAGTAGCAAACTGAAAAGTGATGCCATGGTGTTTATTTTAGGTTTGAACATTTAAAGAATATGAGGAATGTTTGGAAAATAAAGTTCGTATATGTTATTCACATATTTTTTTCTGACAGATTGCCTCTTCACAGAGGAAAGGTATGGCTTGATCATGACTTACAGGAAGAGATACTGATTTAAGCTGCTTTCCTCAGTAAAGATTGCAGCCATGTAGAAAATAAATTTATGGTTGCAGTAAGAGAAGGCAGAAGAGTCTGTACCTCTTCTACGTAAGAACATCTTAATATGTCCCCAAAAGAACTGGCAACAAAGGAGTAGAACAATTGTGACATGTAATAATTTCTACTGTCAGTGCTGGGTCACTTCTACAGTACGACAATGTTTTGTAAGGCATCTTTACATAGTTTCTATAGTGTTTATCTCATCCATGCACCTCTTGCATAAAGCCTGCTGTGATGCTAGGGATACTTAAAGGACTTAGCTGGATTCACTTAGTGAGCTGTCACATATGACAGTCAGCAAATCAGGGCTGGATACAGGAAACATCCTGCGGTACCCATGGCAAATGTGGCAAACCCTGAATCACAGACTGCTGGCCTCAGCTGGAATACAAGGGCAAAGGAGCCTCCTTTGGTTGTCTTAAGCTCAAAGAAAGATGGTTATGGTTACTGGACTGCTTCTACTTTCATCCAATTACTGTATGTATTAGTATATGGAATGTATTAACATTTCTAAGACAAAGAGCAGAACCTCAAAAAAAAAGTCTCTCAGCTGTGGATACTCACTATTAGGCTAGAAAAGAGGTTTCATTTTCTTCTCTCATTCTCTAGCCCTATGATGCTTTACATTTAGGGCAATGCAGAAACACATTGATTATTACTCTTGTGTGTCTTGGTTAGTTGGGCTGTCTCCCAGGGAGCAAGCAATAGATCTGCACAAAATTTAGTCTTCTACATCCCACCAAAAGTCTCATGCAGTGCTTTTCTTCTCTAACACATTTAAAATCATGAATCCAAGTCTGACCTGTGATTTTCTAGAGGCAGGAGGTCAACATTCATCCAAGAGCTCTATACATCATTCAAGATAGACACAAGTCAGGAGTTAAACTCCAGGCAGAAATCCCATCCTGCCATGTTTTTTCAAGCAAGCAAGAAAGAAACAAGTGTCCACTGACATTCATTTCTCATATATGATTACTTGAATTGTAAATAGTAGTTTCTGTCATCCTGCTCCAGAGCCAAGGATCTTCAAGCTCAGAGTTTGGAGATAACATTGCCTCCTCACCCTACTACATTGCTATTTCTGTATGACCCCATGAAGTCTAAGTCTAACATAAGCAACTTGGATATTGTATTTGAAAGGTTTTGCAAACAATTTATTCTGAATTTTTTCTTTTTCCCCCGCTTCTATAGCATCATCTAGAAAATATCTGTTATTTAACATGGGGACAATGAAGCAAAGGAAGAGGCTTGTGATCAATTAACCTTGAATAGAAACCAGGTGCTCATCAAGCCAATCTATCACTCCTCCTCCTCAACAGGACAAGAGGAGGAAATGCTACACAAAGCACATAGGTCAAGATAAGGACAGGAGCTTGCTTGTCAATTATTACCTTCTTCCTAGACTCAACTTCACCCCCAACTCTTCTACCACCTCATTCCTCTGAGTGGTGCAGAAGGGTGGAGAAGAAAGGTTGTGAATAATTCATAATATTTTATGTCTTCTGCTCTTTCTTCCTCATGCTCTTCTGCTCCAGCATGGGACCCCTCCCATGGGAGGCAGTCCTTCACCAGCTTCTCCAACATGGGTCATTCCTGCAGGCTGAAGTTCCTGAGGAACTGCTACAGTGTGAGACTTTTCCACAGGGTGCAGTCCTTCAGGGGCAAAGTTCTGCAGTGCAGGTTGCTCTTGGGGGTCACAGAAAAACTGTCAGAAGAACTGGTCCTGCATGGGCTCCTCTCCACAGTCTGCATCTTCCCTCAGGTCGCATCCATCTGCTATGGCGTGGGGCCCTTCGTAGCCAGCAGGATATCTGCTCTACAGGCTGCAAGGAACCTCTTCTCCAGCACTCCAGGACAAGGAGTCCTCCCTGTCCTTCTTCATTGATCATAGCATCTGAGGGGTTGTTTCTCTCACATTCAGTCCTCTCTCACAGCTGCTGTGCAGCAGTTTTTACCCTTTTTATATATGTTACCACAGAGCTGCTACCAGTGTTGCTGACAGGCCCAGCTTTGGCCAGTGGCAGGATTTTTAATTTAGCATGGTAGAGTAAGATCCTTTCAGGTGAAAGACAAAACATAATTTAAAGCTACGATGTTTTTAGTAATTGAAGGGACTGACTTGTAACCCTCAGAGTTGTTTAAACTGCAAATTTTTGGAGGTTGGGAGAACATTCTTGGGAAAACAAAATACGTGCTTTCTCTGATCTTGTATTTCACATATAACATCCATATTGACAGTCATGAGATATGTTAGGTCTATAAGTCAGAAAGTATACCCAGAAGGCCATCTACATTATGACCAGCACACAGATAACACAGTTAAAGAACAGACTAAGCAAATAAAAAACTTGTCTTGGACTCGGCTGTCTACATGCTCATCTCACACAGTGATCATCTTATTATATTGTTACTAGATAATTGTGTGAGGTTTTCGCATTTTTCCTTAGAAATGGCTGAGAATGGATGAACACTTCTGTGATAGCTCTGTCACACTGAAAATCAATCTTTTCAACATTGGTGATGCAGCTTTTGTTTCAGGAAAATGGGAAATGAAATACAGAGTAGTCTTACAAGGTTCTGGGGAACTTAATTGATTCTTTAACGTGTCTACAGTGCTTTAAAAAGAAAAAAAGTTATACTTGATATTAGGTAATCTCATGAACCTAATGAGACCTTACAGGTCTTACATGTCACCACTTGAAGTCATTGCTCTAGTCCACAGAGTTGATTACAAAACATGCCTCAAAAAATGCAGATTATTTTTTAGATCAGTCAACAACTTTTCATTTCTTATGAACAAACCAAACTCTTCAGATTTCTTTGATTTCTTACAGTCAATTCAGTATGAAAGCATGAGCACTAAAGCTGTAATAAACTATCTTTTAAAGGAAAACAATCACAAATCTGGTTTATGTGCCCTAGTGGTCCAAATGTAAATAAGTACTCAGAAGGGGAAATTAGCATAATAAGCATGAATTAACTGACTGAGATAAACTAAAAAGTGTTTCAGCTTCAAAATGGATCAAAATAATTCTGCATAAATAGAAAAATATCTTTAAATTTGTGTATGTCTTTTTTAACTTCTTAACTTAATATTAACTTAAAATGCCACAATGCTTCATGAAAGGTTATTTCTCTCATATATACCCTTTCAGCTGTAATCTGGGAAAACCAATAAGCTAATATAAAGAGTCTGTTCTGAAAGCAATACTGTACATTAACTAACACATGGCAGTGCAGGAAAGCTAAATGAATTAGTTTTCTTTTGAGGCCATTAAAGAAGTAGGGATATGCTGCCAACAATACAATATGCAATGGATGGGGAGTCTTTTTCTCCCTACAGATACACATTTGACAAGTCTTGTCTTTGGACTCATTATGTGGTTTTTTGGTTGTTTTATTTTTTTAAATTTTGCCTCTCCAAACATTTCTGAACAGACTTAGCATTCAGGATTGTATATAACACTTGAAAACATTCAGTGGTGATTCTAAACAATAGGAACCTATTGAATATTTCTAGAGTTCCCAATATTTGTGTCAAACACTAGACTTTCAAAACTGATCACTCATTATCTTTCATGAAAATCATGCATGACATACAGTTTGAAGTTTTGCAGAAATGCATCAAATATTTTGTCTGCTTTCCATGGACCGTTGCAAAATTTCTAGTTCATATTTTTGGCTTCAGAAACAAAAGAAAAGTGTATCTAAACAAAGGTTTGTTGGAGTGTGTAAGAATTACATAAATAATAATGCCAGGTATTACAGTTTAAAATAAATGATATATGAAGACAACTTTGCATCTTTGCCCTATTAAGAGTATGTCTGGATTTTTTTTTAATTGCAGCACACCAGTTTTGATCTTTGAATCTATCTCAGCAGGTTTTTGAATAGTTTAACCAAACGTGCTTTCAGCATTGATTTGTCATTTCTTTTCTAAATGAATCTGAAATTTTATGTAAATTAATGACACAGTGATTCTTTGAAAATTTTGTGTCCACAAATCTTTTTTTTTGAATCTTTTATTTCATTTTTCCAGCTGATCAAAGAGATTTCCTTAGACAGGAAAATTTTATAAATAAAACAAGCAAGCATACTGCAAATTTTAAGCAGTTTGGTAGATATGTAGGTAGAATCTAAATTAGCACATTGTCTACACTGACCTATTTAGGTTTGAAGCAGAGCTGTGAGAGAGTAATAATGAACTATAACTGCTTTCTCTACATCACACTTCACATATATCATTTAAAATGTATTTGTTTAGTATTATCAGAGGACACGAAGCAAATTATCTGGCTTGTTAAATCCAAGTATAAGGTTAGAAATAACAATCCTGCAATGTCTGAAACCCCAAAGCAGCTCAGTATTTCCAAAGTTTCAAGCTAGGTATTTTGAGTATAGGTATTTTAAGCAATAAAGAAGTGGTTTACTTTGGAGTAGGAATTAGCAATTGGAAATCTATTTGCATGTACCTCTTGGGGCATTACAATTCCCTAGGCATTTTCTTTAACAAGGAGGGCTTGGCTAATAATTTTGAATCTGAGTCTTACTCTTCTCCCTTGTCTAACCTAAATACCCAGCTTTTCTTCAGTGTCTATTCAGAGCATGTGATCATCTGCCTGACTGGTAAATATCATTCACATGGGCAAAGAAGGGTTATTGATACTTTTACCAAACCTGCCTCAGGAGACGCAGAATCAATTGTATTTTAGAATCAATTGTATTTTTTTCTAGACAAAAGATTAACATACTTGAAGAAAACACAGTTTCTCATCTGAAAATCTTCTAGGATAATCAGTAAGTTATAAAGTTGGAAACATCAGTGAGATTTAAGGAGAGGTGGGATTTGGGGATTTTTTTGATGCCTTTGATGGAAAAAAGGAGGGGAAAACCAACCAAACAAACATGTTGGGAGTAGTTTATACATGCCAGACTGTGCAACAGAAACACAGTTTAGGAAGGCAGTAAAGTGGAAAACCAGGAATCGTCTGCAAGCACAAAAAGAGGCTGTCTCATAAAAAGTGCTGCCACCAAAATGCCATAGTAACTAAACCCTGCTTTAGATTATCTTTCTTTGCTCTAAAGATTATAAAAGACTGAACAGAAAGATGTAAATATTTTTTCCTGATAGCTTTCACAATCTTGAAAACCATTATATTTCTGCATTCTGTATTCATTCTTTTCTCAATTAGGACAAGAGAAATCATTTCCCAAACTGTATCTTCACATTCTTCTACTGCTGATAGCTGTCATTCAAAGTCCAGCCAGCTTGTTGTCTCAGTTTCTTTGTTTCTTTAATAATTCCTTTATTGGTTACAAAGGATATACAGGAAATAATAAGTAAACTTCTGAATAGGTTAATGTTTTTAACATCAGTAGTTATGTAGATGTTATCTGAAAATGAGTTAAAATTAAGAGTTCAGGCACATAGTGTACTTCTATTTTAATGAGGTGATTTGTGTAGACCTGTCATTGAGTGTTAACATTTACAAATGCAATTAATTCAGTCATATAAAACAAATATTAGATAGTTATATTTTAATGAATTTAAACCTATGTATAAATGCCAGCAGAAAGTTCCAATCATACTTAGTCAGGAACATGTATTAATCTTCCTTAGTTTTGCTCTATATGGTGCACTAGACAAGATCTTCTGGCAAAATTAAAAATAAATGCCTACATTTGACCTCTGACTCATGCAGTGTGGAAACATACAATATTTAGGTTTTAATTGTGCTATTTTTCAGCTGCATCAAATCGGACCATCTGTCCAAAGTCTAAACTAGATTTGTTTTTCTACATATATTGAAATGCATTTTTTTAAATTAGGTTTTATTATTATTTCTCAGTAAAAAGTTCAGAAATATTTGCATATTTCCAAACAGGAACAGCCCAACATCCAATTAACAATAAAATATGCATTGAATAAGAAAAATAAATATTGATCTGAAAAATACCATGCCAATTTGTTCTCACAGCAAGTATCATTTCCCTCCAATCAACTGGTTTTCTTTGACAAAGGGAATGGGAAGAGGAAAGTGCTTAAATGAAATATAAGTGAATGTTGTTTATAAAGAAGAAATGTATATACTGATGGCAAGTACTTCAGGCCAGATTTCCCTACAACTTTCAGTTTTTGTGCTCCACTCAAAACAAAAAATAAAACAGATCCTAAAAATCGCATTTGAAAAAACTATCACAGATGGTGATGCTTATTTGTATACTCACTAGATAGTGCTCACAGTATCGTATATTTGCATTTTATTTTCACTCAGAAGTTGCCTTGCCATAATTTCCATTCCAATAGAGAGGTCTCTTCTACAGCAAGGAGGGAGATGGTGGCAAGAGGACTTTCACAGTGTTAAGATGTGAGCAGAGGCACAGAGTGCTAACATTACAGCAGAACCTCTGGAAAGATGTTTGCCGAGCAGACAGGCTTGCAACCTGAAGGCTGATATTCTGTGACTTAAGGCTGGTAGTTCAGAAGACCAGTGAAGAATGGACTCTTTGGACATCTATGCCTGTTGTCTTGAGGAGCTTGGCCTCGCCAGGAAGAGTGAGGCTCCTGTACCCCTGCTTGCTTACTCTCATCTTGCACTCAAAATGGCAAACCCCAGCCAAGCAGCATTGCATTTGCACTGCCACGTGCAAGTGTAACAGATGGTCTTCCCATCCATAAGAACGTCAGCATTTCAGAAAACACTTGAAATTACTTTAGCCAAATAAATGCCCCCAAAAATTTTGAGCTATGCCACTGTTCAGATTGTTCTGCTGGTTTTTTTCCTTATGTCAGCACCACTTCACACTCCAGACATGCTAATCCCAAAATATCTACACAGGAGCTTTAGAATTTCTTATATCTTCACAAGACACGGGGATGAAATGTAGATGTTTTCAAATCCGACATCCGTATCTGAGTTAATCACCTTAGCCTTTATAATCAGTGAGCGGGTAAGAGAGGAATTTTTTGGGCATGGTTCACCTCCTCCCAAAGTAGAATTTTGTCAAGTGATTGATGATCTAAATGTGCTTATTAGTCTCCAGAAGACCATGGCATGACTATATGACTAGAAGCTAGGTGAGATGAATCCCACCCACAGTGACGTATTAGATAAACAAACGGTATCAAAATTTCCCCAAACATATTAAGTTGATCACTGCTATAGTTTAATATCAAACACCCCCCCAAAGTGCCCTTTACTTTATGTGTTATTGTTAAAATGAAGTCATGAAGACCAACAATGAACAGCTGGAAAAGTGTGTGTTACATAAAGGTGAAGAACATCTGGAGTGTTCTACAGAGGATTTGATGGAGGCTTGATAGAGTTGAATGTAATTCAATGAGCTCAAATTGCTAAGAGCAAAATAAAAAAAGACAGAAAAAAGCAGAGAGGGATAGTAAAAGAAAGCTGCCAAATTCCAGACTATTATTTCTGTAGTTGAGAAACCCTGAAAACTTAGCTGTTTTTGTTAATGCTCCAATAATATCTGATGTCTCTGTGACAATAGACTTGATGATTAGCAATACTGAAAGCCCAATACCTGAAATACTCATATTTTTTTTAAATTCGAATATGCATTTAAAATAACTTGCTGAAAAGAATATATGACCAAAAATATTTTTTCAGAACATGAAAGGGCATGTTTTGGAATAACCATTTGCAAGGACAGAACCAATGTCATGACGATTTTCTCTTTTGCTGAAGGATGTCTTTTTTACAGAAAAATGGTAAAAATACTTAGTCATCATGAGCAACACTGAAGTTATTTGAGTAAGCAATACCTGTTTGCTGTAGTTTTGTCTGTGACTTAGGAATGAGTACTGAACTGTAGTTAAAATTCTTCATGTACAATGTCTGGGATTCAAAGCCACACTTTTTTAGAAAATACTAGCTGTAAGATCTGTATTTATTAATAGTGTTCCTATCACTTTAACACCTTAAGATGAGCCAGTAGAGGTATTATGGTACTGTAAAATTTTAATACTAATAAATGTGCCTATGGAAATAAAATACATGTAAGTTAGGGCTTTTATGAGTTTGAAGTTGATTTATGTTATGCTGTAACCCCTTTCTGAGGAGGATGTATTGCTGTACCTTAGAAATATGTATATTTCTTTTCCCTATTTTAAACATAATAAACAATTGAATGGTTATGTAGAACTCTTAGGAAAACTTGAATTTAAATAGAATGGTAGGTCAAATGATAGATATATTTACTTTTTAATAGATTGCTTGTTCACTTTTAATCTATTAACCACCACTTATTTCAAAGATTTTCAGATTATTGACAGTCTATCAGAATTTTCTACTGCATAATACAGATGCAAAGAAAAATACAGCTGAAACCATTTCTCACTAAGATATTTTCTTCTCAGTGTCTGTTTACTATAGCGCACACTCATTATTTGTGACTAGCATGTACCAAGCACAAGACCTCAGAGACCATATATAGATTGTGGAAATAGAAATATTTTTTATTATATCAGGTATTGTTATTTAGTTAATTTTAAATGTGTACTCCTTTCATTATTGTATGCTGGTGTCTCTTGTGCAGCCTTCTATAGCAAACCATTGGAAGGCTTGTTTTCTTCTAGACTGTTTTTGTTCTTGGGGGGTTTTTTTGTGCGTTACCTTTAATGATAACTTATAATTCTTTAAATATAAAAATTGCTTAAGGCTCCTCAGCAGTACTAGAAACAGACTCAATTGGCTCTAAACTGTGTTTTCCTCTTCAATCTCTTGAACATTGTGTACAAACAATACTTGTGAGACTGGAAAATCAAATCATGAAACTTGTACACATTTTTCCAGAACAATTTTTTCCTAAGATCAGTTCAGGCACCTACAACATGAGTATTTGTTGTGTGCTGAAACTTTGCCATCCTTACTGGTCTAAACCAAGTGAACTTAGTCTACCACTTGCATATGTCATTGTGTGTCATCACATTGTGTGTGTCATCACATTGTATAGGTCATATGTGTCATCATACACAATAGTATCAATTGAACTTATAAAGATTCTCCAGACCAGACCAGCTAAACAGTTGTGTAGGCAATTTGCTTTTCTAGAGTGAACTCCTAATACAGTACATGCTTAAACAGCATTGGCCTTGAATTAAGTGTCACAGACCTCACCAGTTCTCCCATATTCCTTGTGCTTCTTCCTTAATGGAGTTAGGTAAATAAGTGGTGTCATAACTTCTACCCAGCTTATTGCATTGTTTCAGGTCAGGGGGATGAGTAAAGCCAAGGTGTGCAAGGCAAACACCCAACACCACACTCTGAGGTTGATACCTTACAACCAGAAAAAAAATCCTAGCAGTAAATCCTAGCAATATGTATGCACAGTGAACAAAACAAAACATCACAACAACAATTAGGCAGTGTAAACTCTTCAATCTCTGGGTCAGAGAATTTGTTTTTCCTATTTTAAGGGTCTTGTTGGTTCTTGCTTTGATTTATTTACTACCCTTCTAGAAGAGAGTCATTAAATGTACCTTTATAAACATTGAACACTTCTACTCTTAGCAGTCTTAGTTGTCAGCATCAGTTGCCTACACCATGTATAATAAAACATTTTTGCCTAGGGAAATTCAAAACTGTCTGGTTTTCATTGCATTTCTCTCTGTGGCTTTGTAAATAATTGTAACACGAGTGCCTCTTCACTAGGTGTTTTATCTTTTTTTATTATTATTATTGCCTCTAGAAAATCAGTATTTATAGTCCAGGTCTGTGAAGAATCTCCCCCAGATATCAGGTGTAAGTATTGTTTCAGATTTAAGTAATGAACTTCCCTTTTTTAAAAGCAGTTAGATATATTATCCAACAAGTACTTTAGCTCTAATTCTACAGTCACAGTACAAATATTTCTCAGAGGGATATATGAGCTATACCTTGAAAGAAAGTCACTACCGCCTTCCCACATGCTCAACATCTATTCATGTGCTGTTATGATTGTAAAAAATGAGATATACAAGTTATTCAAATAGTAGTAAAGAGACAAAAGTCATTGTGTGCTATTGAGCAAAGTGTTGAATCTTTCTACATAGATAAATAGAAGCATATACATATGCAGCACTGCTTGTGCTGTATACTTCACTATATACCAATAACATAGACCTCTCCATCACCATGAAAACCAGAGAAATTTTAAGGGCCATTGAACTTTTGTATGCCATCACATTTATATCCTGCATAGGTGCTTCTCTAATTAACACACACTGGTAACAGTCTCAATATTTAGTGATCACCATTCAAATTTCTAGTTGTGATGATGATGCAGTATTTATACAATGGGTGGCAACAGGAAAACAACCCAGGTCAGAACCTGATTTCTCAGATTCTCTTAGTTAGTTCACATTTTTCCTCCCATTCAGCTAGCCACATTGTCTGGTTTTATGTATGCATCATCTCTGTTCTCTCTCCCACTCTTCAGATATCTCTCCTAGGTCAGATGACCTCCATAGGTGTATTTTATCCTCATTAATACATTGCGGTGTGGTGTGGTTAATTTCGTCCAAACCTGAAGATTTCTAATTAGTCAGACTGAAGAATTTAGATCAGGCAAGTATTAAAACACACCCACTTACTTTTCTGGCCATCCCAGCGAGCATCTGTATCCTGCTGAGTGAAGTCCTGGTACTTCCTGCTTTTAGTTTTTCTGAGTGGTTTCTATGATGAGCCATGGGGGCCTCAGCAGGGGAGGGGAGCAGAGTCTAACTCTTTTTATGCTCTAAAAGTTGTTGCTCCCTTCATTTATGATGATCCTCTGGAATTCAGTAAGACAGTCAGTTTGAATAAAGACACTGGAATCCCATACTGTGCTACTAGTGAGCTTGCTTTCAAGGTGCTGTAAAGCAGAACATGGCAAGTAGTTACATCATTAAATAGAGTAACTCAGCTTTAACTATAGTTGAATTACTACAAAATTTTTTAATATATTGTTTTAAAAACTTTCACTCATATATCCATTTCTCCCTTCTTGTCTCAAAAAGGACTTATACAGGCTTTCAAAGTTTAAAATTTTATTTTCCCTTTGTAAGAGCTCAGAAAATCTTCAGTGATAACTGTCACAGGTTTATTGCGCCTGTAATCTCTGAAGTCAGTTTTACTGTCCAAGTGCAAGGGATAGCAAATGTACTGAGGGACACCTACCACCTGATACCATGACTCTGAGTAGCTTTCACTGTAAATTCTGTGTATAGTCCTCAGATAGCAGAATGCCTGATGAAGTTTCACTTATTTGCCCATCTATATGCCCACAGGCATCGTATACATGTATTTCAGAAACCTTTCAGCAAGCCTACTCAATAAAATTTCAGTCCATTCCAAGTTTATAAGGGTTCAATCAGGCAGATGTTAATCAGTGAACTATGCATAAAAAAAGGAGCAGCCGTTTCCACCGTCTCCAAGATACTTGCCATAGAATCTATTATTCCAGTACCACAATTGAAAAAGGGCTTAGGTTTCAATTGAATCTCTTTTGCAGTCTCAAAGAAATTAGGGCTCCTCTAGGCTGATACTTACTCTAATGAGCCTGAATACTGTGAAACTCTCCCTTTCCATCACCAAAAAGGCTTCTCTGACCATAAACAAGACTGTATCTCTGGAGGATTTCCTATGCTCTATTGATCTGAAGGTATGCTTTATACTCTCTCAAGAATGGTATTTGTCTTTATATCAAGTTCAGAACCAGTAAAATTGCCCCAGACAATTTTATTAAGCTGATAAAGAACTGCTCATTTTAGGAAGAGAGAAGGACTTTTGCTTTGTTGGTCAGTTAATCAGAAGCTATTTATTTATTTCCTGTGAAAATTCTTTTTTTTTTCACAAATCAGAAAGAATTTCAGACAATCTGAGAGTTGCTTTGCTTTCTGGCATGTCTAAAACAAGAGAACTCAAGGAGTCCTTTCCATATAGGTTTTTGTATTTTATTTTAAAAAATCCATTATATTTGACTCCTAATTTAACTCACATAAGTGTCAATGGAAAACTTGTTATTCAAGAAAGCCACAATTCTGGTGAGAGTTTTGAAAGAGCTTTGATTTCTGAACACTTCCATACTTTGATTCTTTGGAAGCAGACAGGTATATTCTGGAGTTACATGCCACCTGTATGTATATACATAGGAATCCAAGTTGATTGGATTTTATCTATCTATCTATCTATCTATCTATCTGCTTATCTAGCTAAGCAATACCCATAAAATGACAGAAGTGATGCTTCAACAAGTATGCAATCTAAATTAGTCAGATAAAGGAAAAAAGTAGCGAGAGAAGGAGTAGGACGTGCAGAGTTCACAAGGACAAGAGAAGACAGAGGAACACAATTCTCTTGTAAGTGTAACTAAAGATTATCTCTCAGTGGAAGTGATAGAGGTACTGATAGGTATTACAAAGATATTCAAAGCAAGTGGCATGGAACTGTAAGTGAAGTCTTAGTTTGCCCAAAGTTTTCTGTAGTTTTCTTATTTCCTGCAATGTTGGAAGTGCACGCAAGATGTAGCTCCACTGAAAAAGGTAATATATGTAGCAGAACTCCGAACACGCCAAGAAAAGATTCAGGTCTGTCAATGCATATAAAATGCATGTATATGAAATCTAAAAGTTGATAGGTTTGATAGATATTGTCACTGTTTGAATGATAAAACGGATATTCTATTAAGGATGAACTGATGTAATTCTGCTAGGACCTAAGTTACTGAAGAATAAAGTACAGAGGCAAGCATTTTAATATATTATGTAGAAAGAAAGACAGAAAGAAAGAAAGACAGAAAGAAAGACAGAAAGACAGAAAGACAGAAAGAAAGACAGAAAGACAGAAAGACAGAAAGAAAGAAATAGAAAATTTCATTGGGAATAGGGGCAACTGAACAAAGAAAGTAGCAGAACCGTCCTAATTGTATCTGCATTTAACAGCATATTGTAATGATCACCATAAAAATTAAGGAAAAAAGAAAGTTCATTATAATATAGAAATTGTCCTTTCTCTTAATTTCTTCACTGTCCTGTCCCTGTGGCCGACAGGACTTCCTTTAGGGATGGAGAAAAGTAGATGGTGTTAAATTCATGAGTCCTAACTTATGATCATTCTAGTTCATTCAAAATATGATTTTTTTTCTGGCATGTCTGAACAGAGATGTTTCTTTTTTCAAGGTTTTTAAGATTTTTGGTGCTTAAAAAAAAAACAACAACTTTTTCTTAAAGTCATGGTTAATTCAAAAATTTTTGAAAATGCTTGAATATGATTTTGATTTCTGCGTTAACTTTTATTTTAAATAAAGCTGCTTTTAAATGATGTTGCAAGTATGACTACTGTTTGCCTTTGGGTATCAAAGTGTTTTTCACCTTTGTTTATTGGATTACCAAATATTTCTGTTCTCTTAATTCTCTTCGAAGTCCCTTTCAGCAGTCAGTCTTTCAAGGAAATGCTCAAGATCCAACTAGTGGGACACCAGCACTACTGCATCCCAGTGCCAGCAAACAGTCAGCGATTCGGTGGAGGAATGGAATTGCTTGCTGCAGGTAGTTTAATCATGTGACATTAAGAATTTACACCATTTAAGGGCAAAACACAATTTGTATAACCTTTCTCTGAGTGTTTTTGAAGGTAACAGAACTGCCAAATACTGAGTAAAGTGAGCAGTGCTGTATTTTAATGACCATCTCAGGTCTCCAGTTAATTCCCTGAATTTTTAGAGAACCATGAGATCTTTGACAGTCCACTGAAAATAAAATATTGGTATTGAAGTAGTTTATGAGACTTTCCTTGATCATGGGCTGCAAAATGCAGGTTTTCTTTGTTTTCTAGATTTCATTTTTTCCTTGTTTTCATTATCTCCAAAAGTTGATGAGTTTTGCTGGTGACACTCCTTTTTTCTCTTGTGAGAAAAGGAACTGTAAACTGTTTTTGTTTACTTTGGTTCAAGAAACACCGTTGTCTTTCTCTTGATGTGATATGGCATTGCCATCTATTTGATCCAACTAAATAAAAAAAAACCATTAACCTACAAAGGAAATTTAGCAGGGTTTCAGGACACTTGGCAGAGAAGAGAATTGAGCTGCACTTTAAATTTGGAGTTTTACAGATATACTATTCAAAACAAAATAATAAACATGATGTAAACTCAGGGGAGGAATAAAACAGTGGTCTCAGCTTTAGGTTTCTGAAGCCAGAGCACCAGGGCAGTGGTGGCTGACAATTGCTACAAGAGTTAAAACATTCCATCACTCATTGTATCTTACCAGACAGAAACCAGGGAAGCTTTATACCACAAGAGTTTTAGGACTTCTGCTTGAAGAGTACAAACAGAAACAGTACAAATTAGATAGCAAAGCTTGACTAAAGATGACTTCTGGTTGAAGGATGCTGCATGCCATGGTTGGTTAGCTTTGTTCTTGGGCCATTTTTGATGTTACTTGTCAAGTCTCAGACACAGAGAGCTGGGGAGGAGAAGGAGAGAGAGAAAGAGAGAGAGAGCTGCAATTAAAAATAGGTATTTTCTAAACTGCAGGTTTTTATTTTTACAGTGGGTATATTCCTCAGTTCAGACCTTTCCCAGGGTGAAAGGTGTTGGTTATTTCTTGTACAATTTAGCCTATGTCAGGAGGGTATTTTAACTGCAAAGAGAAATATATGAAACTGTCAGCCACAGACTTTTAATTCCCAGGTTTATTTTTGTAAACAATGATGCCATATTTTTACGGTACACTCCCTTTCACAGAGATATAAAGATCAAACATGAATGTTTCATTTTCCATAACTCTTCCAGACAAACATAGCTCTTCCAGAAAAATAATAATAAAAACCCCAAAGAGGTAAACAACATTCACAGAGGGAATAGAGTTTAAGTAATTCACACAGTATACAAACATATAATGGTACAAAACCTGCAACATGAGTTTTTTGTTACATTTTAACACTGTTTCCTCAAATCTTCAAAGCTTGCTTGATGGTTTGCTGAAGTAATTGAACCACTCTTGAGTTATTTTATATAGGACATCTTATCTTTCTTTCATTACTCAGTCCGTGGCTTCTTTTCTATTCCCATGAAATCCATGTACACACTTTAGAAGCCCTCCTGAACAAGCTTGCTTCTAACTTTCACAGAGCCCTTAGCACAATTTGAATACGAAAGAGATACTGAATAAAAAGCTTTAATCTCTTGTCTGCTATTCTTCTTTCTTGCCTCTTCATCTCCCCCCCCCCCAACTCCTCTGCCCCCCTCCTTCTTCTTCCAAGAGCTTTTCTGTGTTAGTAAAGTGAACACTTTCTGTTTTAAGTAAGTGTAATGCTGCAGAAGATGTACTGGGAGAGCGAAACCAAAAGCCTGGCCTGTGAAGCCTCTTTGCCACAATTTAGCAATAATTGTGCTGCATTTACTTGCTCTTGAGCTTTTTGCAGGTAAAAGATTAGTAAAGAGCTCTCCTTAACAAAATCACTCAATCAGTAGCAAGCATAGGTAGTATCAAATGTGCCCTCTACCTCAAATACTGTGGGGCTCTTTCTTCTGATACCTCTTCCCTCAGTTAACTGGAACTGCTTTGAAAGGGCTTTCTGTTCTCTGCTCTCTTGTCAATTTGAATGCCAGGAAATGAGCCCCCTTTGTGAGATTAATTAATAGCAGGAGCTGATCGGCCCAAGCCCAATTGCCACGCAACAGAGCTGTAATTGCTACTTTGTGGAAAGGAAAGAAAAAGTTTTGGTTGCAGTTTAAGAAGAGGGTTTAAGGAAAGTTCTTTGAACTAGAGGTCTCAGTGCACGGGATTAAGGCAAGAAGCAAGGAGGCCTTTGAAGTTTGTTAAGAGGTTTTGGAGGAGAAAAAAGTTGGGTGGCAAATGGGAGCTGGCAACATCAAAAGCATTTAGCACCATTCCTCACCTGCTTGTATTCAGAGCAGGGACCACAGGCTGGAACATCATTTGCTCGCAGTTTAAATGGTCACTTTGGGGCTCTATTTGTTTTGATCGGAAACTGTACTATGTATACATTATTATGTATATAAAGGTTGTTACACTGGATGTACCTGGATGTACAAGAGCTGCATGTACCCTGTTACATGCATATGCATTACATGTAGACTTATCTGCAATCACTGAGTTCAAGGTAATAATTGATGTCTGTCAGGTTTTTTCCAACCAGCTCTCTAATTGCTACTTTATTATTTGTGCAGGGACATACTAGTAGTCGGTGATCACTGATATTGCTGATCCCTCATTTGATTAAAAGATTTAGTAGATGTAGGTTTTTCTAAATTATTCCCAGCATTACTTTATATATATATATTTGGTGATATTTCAAAAGTTAAGGTCATCTTTGGGCAAAATTTGACCAACAGAGTGTGGATAGAAGTACCTTGCAAATGCCAAGGCCAGAAGCAGGCATGGCAGAAATCTTTTCATGAGCTGGAAATACAAACTGTGTCACAAATTAACATCCCTTAATCTTTTTAACATGTAATGACAAGGGTGAGACTTTACAACCAGAATGCAGCTCTGAGTCCAGCAGGGCAAAGATCCTGGAAAACTGCCCTAATGGAGGCTAGAGAACCTTGGAGCCAGGGGATCCTCAAGTGCAAGGATCTCTTTCCACTCTACCTCACAGCCGGGCCCATGGCCAGAGCCCATATATGCTGGTAACACTCTCGGTGGCAAAAAACCACCTTGGAGGATGCTACAAGCCAGTGGAGCTTAAAGCAGCCTTGAGGCATTCTGAATTACACAGATGAGCCACCGTCAGACCTGAAATGCAGACAGGGCAAAGGTGGGGAAAATCTGCTTTTCTGCATTTCCTTAGCATTTGGCATTTACATCATCACAGTCTATGGGTCAAATTCACATCTCATGTGATCTGAACATAGCCAGGGCCTTCTGGAGGATGAATTTGACCCGCTATCTATATTCTCTTAGCAATAGGACAAGGCTGCAAATTAGGCCACACAAGTCTTGTCACAAACTTGGTGAAGTTTTTTAAACCATTTACTTTTAGAGGATGGTGACAGTCTTTTTGCTTTCTGTTTCTACAGAAGCCAGTAGAAAGGACTTCTACCACTGAAGTGGTTCTAGTCAAACATGCAATCCTCTCAACAAGCAGGGGTTTATGCTGTTAATTTGGGTGGTGGGATGAAATTTCAGAGGGGCATCAGTTTGAAAATCATTCAGGTCTCATCTACCTTCCTTACAGTTTAGGAATAATAAGAAAAAAGGACTTTAATCTACTGTAAAAATTCCAGGGTCTGTAGTTTTGTATATTCTCCCCTTTTCAATCTTGCATATAAAAATAGAACAGAAAACTAAATGTGCCTTCAAATAAATGTCAGTAGGTATTTGAACTCTGTCTATACCTCTCAGTCCAACCCTTTGAGATGGTATTTGATCAGCAATTTTTCTTCTCTCACCTTCCAGTTCACTGCAGTACTTAAAAAGGTACAATTAAAACATTATGTGAAATGAAGCCTTGCTGAAACAAAAATCCAGGCAGAAAAACAATTTAATGATGAGGGCCTTAATAAGAGTACAAATGAAATCTTAAAAAACAAACAAAAAACCCCAACCAAACAACAAAAGCCCCAAAACAATAAAAAAAAGACAAGCCATTTTAGGCAGGATTCATTTCTCCCAAGCCTTTGCCTTCTCCAGTCTCAATTGGACTCCCTCTGCCTCTGAAGCACAAATCTGCCCCTCTAAGACGGGTGGGACAATTATCAAGGCTGTATCTTTCCAGCGTCTATAGAGGCAGCCTGTCCACCCGACTTGGGCGGCACATCTTGAAGCAGTTAAGGCTGGGCAGTGGAAAGCCTCCCCATCACGGCTAAGAGAGAATTTTCCAAACACTGGCAGATGCACTGGAAAGAAGCATTCTGTGATTCCTGTTCATTAATGGCAAATATATTTTAGTTTATTTTTGTAACTGTTTGGAAGAACACCCCAGAGTCAGAAGCAGTTCAAACAGTATCACCAGACACAGCACAGTAGACCATGTTCTTCATGTTGTAGTCCATTTTCAATGGATTCAGGGGTCAATCTGTCTATCTATCTATCTATCTATCTATCATTTTTTTACATGAAAGTACTTTGCAAAATAGGGAAGCCCCCTTAAGCAGCAATGATCATTGTCCCATCTTAAACTCATGGGTGCACTCCAAAAATATTTATGTTGGGTAGTTGAGTGATTCTACATCATCTCCTAGCCACTTGCTTTTTTTTTCCTGTTTTACCATTATACAGCCTCCCCACTGTCCTGCCATCCTCTCCCCAGAGGGATTACAATCTTCAGCTTCTCTAGAAGCTTATCTGCTTATACATCACATCAGAAGATGGTTTCTTTCTCATATAATAACCAAGAAGTAAACAAATATAAAAATTAAAGGAAAACACTAATTCTGAGTCTGACTGGATGAACTGTAGTAAGTACATATAATATTTTGGAGAATATTATGCCATTGACTTGTAAATTTATCTGTTGAACTCATTTTAAGCCATCTTTCATCTCACATTTCAGTGTCTCATCTACTAGAGGGTAACTTACTTGGAAGCCAAGCCTTGAACACAATTTGCAATTCTGAATATTCTAGGCGACCATAGGGAGGCCAGAAACAAATGCAAGTTTTCAAGAGGCACCCATTTTCACCTTAGGATATATAAAATTGTCAAACTTCAATATCCCACGGTCACATTGCATGTCATAGCAAATTTTACTTACCTTAGGCAAAGCAGTGATGTAGATCTTTATTTAAACATACAAATTAATTCACAAAATGTGAAAGTGAAAAGATGCCCCAGCCCCGATTTACAAAATATCTACAAGATACCCAAGACCATCCATATATCATTGTTTTTCAGTTAGGTTTTCTATAATTACATCTGTTAACAAATGTAGCAAATTCAATTAAAATTTAACTGGCAGTGCATGGAAGCAAAACAGGTTCACTTCTATTATGTCAAACACCTTATTTTATGCCAGGCATGTTAAGGTTTACCACTCCTTAAGGCTTGCAACTGCAACATTTTAACTGATATCTGGAGGCTTGTAATTGTATGTGTGCACATCAATTATGGATTGGATTCAGCATTTTCAGATAACTTCACCAATCACAAAGAGAGCTCAGTGGTCTCCTGGCATTTTCGGAGCAGTTTGATTACAGGTGTAATACATACAGCCTTGTTAGCTCTCAGTGATGAGGGATTCCCTTCCCTTCTGGGTTCTAGCTGAGGCACTGACCATTGCTTTTCACTAACAATTTCTATCTGCTCCCAAGAGATGTTTTAATGAGCCCCTCCGACATGGCCAAAGGCAAGAAATGTTCTCTGGGCCAGTGAGGTGAAGAGCCAAAGCTTAGCCTACTAGGCAAGCAATAATTAATAAGGAATTTTTGATTCATCTCAATTCATTAACAAAGTTACTTTTTTATTATTATTATTACTGCTAAGCAACACAACGTTAAGTCTGTCACATTACTCACAAGTATTGAATGAAAAACTTGTGCCAAGGTACGCAAAAAAAATTAATTTATGACAAAAATAAATGAATTTGGAATACTAATTGGGAGAAAGCAACTGACAGATAAAGTGAAAGATTGATTTTAGGGGAAATGAAGAAATCTGTTTTCTGCTTATTTTAAGGACAGGGAACAAATTCTGATTAGAAATGTATAGCCAGCTAGGTTAATAGATGTTGTTAGATTTGTCTGAAATTTTCCTAAAATTCATGGCTATTTGTTAATGTCGCAGAGTGACTGTGGGGCTGTGGTCTGTTTGGATTAATGGCAATAGCTCATTGATACCCTCAGACTGTTTTGCCCCATGACAAACGGTTTGTCAGGTTACAAACATTGCTTCTTTGCAGTTAATATCTTTCCCTGCTTCTTCCCAGCTTAATATCAGATATAACTGATTTACAAAGGACCAAACTTCTGCTGGAATAATCTAAACAAACTGCTAAGAGCTGATTAAGGGATCCTTCAAATTTTTTGTTTTCATAAGTCAGGATCTTGAGAGAGACAACCCGCTTTGATAAGTTGTTTGGCATTTTGCTTCCTTCCTCCTTTCCCTACACTAAGGAAAAAGAGAAAGACATTGCCAGGAAGAGGAATAATAAGAAATATTAGTTAAAAACAGGGTGCATCAAAACTGAAGCTCTTTAGAGATATGGAGGGGGCATCAATCACTTCTGTGGGCACATTAAGCTGTTACATATTATAGCCATCTCAGTTTAAGTGGTGTAAGGCTCATCTCATTTGCATTTGTTGTGTTACAATCTTGCTTCAGGCCTGTCTCCACAGTGAATAAGGTGGCTGTGCAAGGCAGCTTGTGGCTGGCATAAAGGATATGTCAGAGTCAAGCTGCTTCACTAATCAGCTTTGCTGGGGCAGATACATGATAGTCTATGTGAAGAAATTTAGATAATAGTATACAGCATCCACTGGAACTGTATATAGTTCAGTGTATATAGGGCTTTAGACTAACTTCTAATCCTTCATGGAAAATTTGTAAATACTGCAGTGATGTTCTAGTGACCTCTAAAGGCAGCTGGTTCTCGCTGTGTAGCACTTTTTGTTAAACCTCCCGCTTTGTAAGGCACATAATGCTAATGTTTCTAAAGGCTCTACGCGGAGAATTTTCCCCAAAATACGGTTTCTCCATTGAACCTTCCACGTTTCATTGCCACCTTCCCACTCCTCCCCATTGCTGGCAGGAATTTCAGGTGAACCCCGCACCCCCGCCCTCCTGCCTGCCTGCATCCCCTCCTCCCCTCAGCACCTCGCCCTCCTGCCTTGCTCTCCCCCCGCTTCGGTCACGCTGCCGCCTGCGCGGGGCCAGCCCGGGCTGCGGGCCCGGCAAGGGCTGCGGGGCCACCCCGGGACTGCGGGGACTGGCTGGGGCTGCACGGACCAGCCCGGGCTGCGGGGCCCGGCCGGGGCTGCGGGGCCCGGCCGGGGCTGCGGGGGCCGGCCCGGGGCTGCGGGGGCCGGCCCGGGGCTGCGGGGACTGGCTGGGGCTGCGGGGCCAGCCCGGGACTGCGGGGGCCGGCTGGGGCTGCACGGACCAGCCCGGGACTGCGGGGGCCGGCTGGGGCTGCGGGGCCCCGGCCCACAGCAGGCACCCCCAATGTGACCCTCTCCGGGGCTCGCCAGTGCTAGCCGACATCTCGGCTGTGGTCTCGCCTTCTGTTCCTCCTCTAAACAACTTGGCATTATCATCAACTTTCCTGCATCCCGCAGGCTGGGCCAGGGGCTTTATTAACATAGAATAGCAGTACCTTGCCACAGGCCAGCCAGCATGGGTGCTGCTCCGAGTCGAGGGTGACTGCACTGTTAGGCTGGCTAAAAAAAATGTAAGTTTTTATAGACGTTACTCTTCTGTTTCACGTTTTCTATTCCTTTCTTTTTCCCTTCGGTGATTTTAAAATTACATTTATGAGAGAAAAAAAAATGAACAAGAGAAGGCTAGAGTTGAGATTCAACTGCTCTCCCTCAAATCTTTCTAGCACAGCGTTTCCAACTCTTTGTAGCGCTGCGTTCTTCCCACTGCCATTCCCCTGCAAGCTCAGCTAGCAGGTCTAGTGTGCCATTTTCTTAAGTGTCAGTTTGCAAAGACGGCCAGATCACACAGATCAACCTCGCCCTGTCTGGGCAGGTCGCTCCTGCCATGCACCTCTCCTGCGTGTTCAACTCCGCCACTCAGCAGCTCTGATGGTGAGCGAAAGACCATGTGCTTTGTTTGCTTTAGTCGTGATTAAACAATTAAGCTGGACATTTGGGTCCATTTGCACAACAGTGCACACACACACACACACACACACACACACACACACACGTTTAAAAGTAGATGATAAATAAAAAGGTATAAAGTGTTTTAAATGCGGGTGAATTCTACAGAATAACAGGTTAATAACGTCTTTTCTTGAAGATAAGGGGAGCGTTTTTTAAAACAACCTCTTCGTCTTCCTCATAACCACCAAGACCCCCCCGCCATACACACACGCACACACACACATGATGAAAGACCTATAAAGTTGAATAGTTGGAAGATAATAACTCTAATGGTAAAGGTCCCAGCGTACCTATACCACCCTGCCTCTGGCAGTAATCCTGGCTTTGGGGATCTGAAATTTCCTAAAGATGTATTAGTGTCTTATACACATGTGCTCTTGTGCACTCATAATCCTTTTCACTAGCTTCTTAGCTGCATGCTTTGTATTTAAATTTTCCTTCTGACCAAGTAAATCCCTTTGGATGAAGTGACAGGAGCTTTTCAGCACCCATAGCTGGGTGACAGCTGGTGTAGAGGCTCTGAAAGACTGCAAAGTGTTCCTTACTAGCTTTCTTCAGGACCAGTGTCAGCCACCAGCTGAGCGATTTGTTAGCTCCCCTTTGGGCATCAGTCAGCTGAAGAGGTTCACATTAAAGGCTAAAGTAATACAATAGATATTAATATAAAAAAAAAAAAAACAACCAATATCTATGCTCCTGGTTTTACTGTGCTTTTAATTAGGTGCTTATTCATTATATGTGAATACGGCACATTTTCATTAATTCAGGAAATCCTTTATTAATACTGTATGAAGTATGTATGCCTGCCTCAGAAACACACTGTTAAAACTTTGGCTTTAAAGACGTAATTGTCAGAAGCTTTTCTAGGAGAAGCACAGCAGTTGAATCAGTTTACTTACAGATCACAGAACAAGATGTTTGTATTTATTTTCCCTCAAGTAAAGTTTCCCTAAAAATGTCCAATGTGTAATATATTCTGTTATTTAATTCTAGATATGGAGGTTTGCTTCTCAGGGGTTCTGGCAAGTTTTTGCTATTGGAATTAGTAATGAGGAGTTCTGGAACTGTGGAAGTAAATCGTGCAGTGTAATCAGGTTGTTAAAGGAAAAGCAATCCAAAAATGGGACTGTTTCAGAACCAATCTAGGGCTGGATATAGCGTTGCAGGATACTGCCTGCGCAGACTTTTCTAAGGGGGTGCAGGCACAAAGGCAGGGGAGAAATTCTCTACTGTTTCTCCAACAAGTAAAGCAAAGAATTATTTAAAAGAAGTCAATTTTAAAACACAGTGGCTTGTATGATAAAATTTTTAATTATTTATTGATCTGTAAGGAGATTGAAGTTCTGAGCTAGGTAAAACTCCCACAGCATTCAAGTTGTTTTGCTTGAGCAAGGACTGCTGGCTCAGACCAAAGACTTACGAGAATTGCTTTACAAAAATAGTAATTAATATTCAAAACTTTGTTACTTTGCCACCCATACACATATTTGTGAAAGTATTTCAACTTTAAATAATAATCCAGACCAGTGGTAATCAAACATGTAGAAGTATTTTAATTTTATTATTTTATATAATTTATGTTGTAATAATAAAATTCTCATTTACAAACTAAGATATAGGAAATTTTGCTCTTTCTTTCTCTGGGCTGATATGTTTTAATAAAGTTGGGATGTGTGTTGAGAGTGCTTTTTTTTTTTTTCTTCCTTGTTCTAAAAATGAATGGGGGTCCTAAAGGAATAAATCAAAATTCCAAAAAAGACATTAATTCCCTCAAAGCTTTGAAACATTATTATTCCTAAAACAAATAGCTAAATTAAAACTACATATATCTGAGGCAGTTCCCAATTCAAATTTCATTCCTGATTACTAAAATTAAACCAACTTGGGCTCTTTGATTCATGCTCAGTAAAAACTTTGAAAGTAATTTCTGTAAGAATGCTCATTTTCAAAGAAATAGAACAGTTTTCAATATCATGCATTTCACTAAAGTTTCTTTCCATTTTCATCAGATCTGGAGGTTTATTGTCTATTTTTTCAGTGACAGTTGCTAATTGAATAAGATCTATTTTGTAGAAATAATAAAATTCACAAGGTGGTTCTTATCTGTGAGTGATAGATCAGAGAAATGAGGAAGCTTATTCAAATGAATTAAAATAAAACACTGTTTTTTGGCTCTTCTTTTTACTTTGGAACTTTAACGATACTAATTTACACAGAAAAAGTGAGATTTTTATATTTTAAAACCTTTTAGATTTCTCTGCGGAGGCAGTTACATACATACCACAAGAACGTACAAAGCAGTTTCAGTAAAGAGATAGCATTACCTTCCACAGACCAAATCACAGATGTATTTACAGTTCTCACTCCTCCTGTACCCTTTGCATGTATTCTTGCTATTCATTCTTACATCTGGATTTTGACCCTACTTTGCATGCATTTTTCGCACTTCCAAAATATACTGCTGTTGAGCCAGAAAATAAACACTCACTAAAATCTCAAATTAAGCTTCCCCCTGAATGAATTGTTGAGGGACCTGATCCTGAACTCGCTGAAGTCTGTGGAAGTTTTAGTCACAAATCACACAAGCAAATGAGACAAGGGGCCTTATAATACCTGGTCAACCTTCTGAGCTACAGAACAGAAAGCTTTCTTGTAAGTGTTGTAATTCTGGAAATCTGCTAATAATAAAAATGGAATTTGGGAAATTTTTAGTTTGAACTCAGGCATTTCACTTAGGTCATGATCCCAAGCACTTCTTCAGCATGTTTTTCCCTTATGAATTATTAATACAAGGCTTGTAATGGGCTCATAAGTAACTCCCCAGAATCCTTATTAGTAAATCATGGTCACAATATTAAATTGAAAATTTCATAGGATGTATAGCTAAGATAATATTTAATGATATTTTAGAGAGAAAAAATATACAATAGCAAAATATAAGAGAGTGCCTATTTCCTCTAAATATTAATTGTTGTTTTCCCTAATTGGCTTAATCAAAGTTCCTTAATATTTCAGGATTTTTTGTTTTGTGTTTTTTGTTTTGTTGCTTGGTTTTTTATTCTTGTTGTAAGAAAAATTTTTTCTGATTATTTTGTAGCGGCTTGTTTTACAGTTTACTAACTCACTCTCTATATAAAACACTGTTGGTGCTGTTTTATTTTTATTTTTTAAATATACAGCAACTTTAAAAAAAATATAGGGCATACCTGTATGTTTGGTGTCTGTTTACATTTTCTGTAATGTAGTCATTAAGCATACAACGTAGACTTAAAAGATGTCAAAACTGACAACCACACTATGATTGATGATGCTGTGCTAGACTAATTCTTACCAGGTGTGGTGTGATGTGAATTCAAATGCAGCTCAGGGCTCTTATTTGTATTAGTAAAGTTGTGCTTTCTCAAAGTTCTGTGACTTCTTAACCCACTAAATCCATCTTCTAATCCAAGTTTTTCTTCGTCGTTTTGCTGTATACAATATTTTTCTTCCTCTTTCTCAGCAAAGCAATCCTTACGACTTCATCTGCAGCCAGGGTTTCTTAAGACATCCAGTTCGTGCAAATTCCAGAAAATACCAAGTCTGATGAGGTTATGTTAATTAAGTGTAAAATCTACATAAAGGCTTCCTAAGTGACTTGAGCTAGGGTAGGCGAAATTATGAAGGAAGAAATTCACTCCATCAGCATAAAGCATAAACAGGAAGCTTTATGTGGATAAGGAATAAAATACATGATGTTCAATCAGAAAAAGGGCTAAAGCACGGACTTCTTTGGTCTCTACATATATTGTCTTCATTGTCAGCCCTTGTCACTTGCAGAACATGATGAGGGCAGCTTCAAGTTAGTATGTCTTGTTAAATGTCAGTGGTAAATATCGGATGCTTGCACCTTTGAACAATAAATAAACATTTATGAGTAGCAGAGAGTGTTGGACCTAAACTTTTAGGCTTTTTTTTTTTTTTTTTTTTTTAAAAATCTCTCTCTCTTTTCTACCCCCTCACCCTCCTACATTTTTGATTCCGTCCTTACTGGTACATTCTCATCAGCTGGATCATTCACTGTCAAGCCAAATGTCCAGCAACTTTGGTAACAGAGAACTGTGTTGACCTGGGGTGGGCAATTTAATCATATCTGTTTGTTTTCTGGCTAAGTGATCTATCCTACTTGATTGTGTTTATCTTGATTTTATTTCTATTTTATTAACAAAAGATATTGATCTTGCAAGCAGAGTCTCAAGAAAGTAGAACACATATATCAAAATTCTTAAGAGTCCAATTTACCTCAACAGGCAAATAATCTAAAAATTTAAATAATCTGATTGAACAAATCATAACAAACCACATTAAATGCATCAAATGTTATGCTGTGTGAAATGAAAGCACCTATTACCCCCCACCCCTACCTCCCCCTTTCCCTCACCAAGCCCTATTTCACTCAGGTCTAATTTTAAGTGATCGCTTTCTCATGCAAATATCCATTGATTTGAATGAGATTTTGCAAGGGTAAAGGCTGAGCAAAGACTTTGAGATGCGTTCTTCAGAGAAAAACCCAACCCCTTCTTTTTATGGATACAGAGAGTCACTGTACAGGAAAGTTATTGTACTATTACTGCACAAAAGTAGTGGAAGGAGGGCCAGCATACAGGAAGGTGACATATGCAATCAGTCTGCAAGGGTCTGACAGGCACTGCTTGCACAAGCACCAGAGTGGGGGAAAGGCAGAGGTTTTGGGCATCCCCTAGATTACTCAAATGCTTCTCTCCAGGATTACTTTGAAATACGCTGAAGACATCTTTCTTGAAATCCACAGGCAAAGTATGGGGTAAGTGGAGAGGGCCAAATTTTAGGCTTGCTGGTAAATCATGTAGTTGCCCATACACTAAAACATCAGAGAAAAAGTATTACCTGATTTTGTCAAAGTCCTAGTAACAAGCTCTGAGGACAGGACAGTAATTTAATAATGACAAAAACAAACAAACAAACAAACAAACAAAAAAACCAACCAAAAAAACCCCCAAAAAACCAAACAAACCACCAAACCAAAAAAAAACAAACAAAAAAAACCAACCCAAAGAAAGCTGTTTTCTTATATTTAGATAACTTTGTGTTGGTTTTTGGTTGGTTTTGATTTCAGTTGCAGTAGAGGCCTGAGGAAGTCACAGTGACCCCTGCAGGCAACGGAGTATCCTGAAGAAGGAGCTCAGGAAATTAGCATTATAATTATATACATAAAACAATTTTTATATATCATATTACCTTTGTTGTTGTTGATGATGTTGTTGTTTTTGTTGTTGTTGTTGTTAAATCCCTTTTTCAGTTTCCTCTGCATTTCCAGTGTTTGGAAACATGCAGGTGAATTTCAGCAAGCTGAAGCAAGGATTTTGATGTACAGGGGGACAGAATAAAGAGGGATAAAAATTCACTGGACTTAAGCTTAGCATCTTTATTTGCTAATACAGTCTGTGCTTACAAAATAAATCCAAGTTTTTGACAGCAGAGCAATAGATGTGAGGAATGATCCCTAAATTTGGAGCCCTGACAACCGGTCTTTCCTTCCCATGAACAAGAGAAGTCTTGCTTTTTTAAATACTTATTTTAAAGTCAGCACAGGTAAATGCATTTCTTTCTGAATCATTACACTTATAAATTAAAATTCTAATTCTATGTCCACTTTGAAATCTCTGTGATAAACACTAAAAAGACTGCTATGCCACCCACTATATAGCAAAGAAATTAAAGTATGCCAAGTGCTACTTAATTGACGTTCATGGCTAGCTTTATTTGCTATTTTTAAAGTCCTCCTGCATAGAAATAGTTGTCCAAAGAAGTCCTAATGTCTCTGCAAAGACTATTGTCACTTACTTGAGAGGAGTAGGCATCCTGTGCCAAAGAGCATGCAAGTTGGATCACCTGGCACATGGCAGTCACAGGAAGGAATGGAGATATACTTCTTCTTTAACATGAGCAGTATCACATCTGGGTGGAGCTCAAGCAATTCTTGGAGGTCTTACTAGTTCTCACAGATCAGTCAGTGCTGTTTTCTTTGCTTCACTCATACTTCATCTCAGTTTACTTATAGGCATCGAGTTTGTTTCTTCCTGCTGGAGTCCTCTATTTGCATTGCATTCTGGCTAGTTCATTTTTAGTGGGCTGGAAAAGACTTTCTCCACATTATCTGTTGGTGTTAGTGGTGGAAATCTGATAAAAGCAGATTTTCCAGGAGGCCTTGCTAGATAGGATTATGTACTAATATTGATAATTGTTGCATCTGTATTTCAGACTTAACAATATTAAGCACCTCTCTGCATTACTACCATTGTTTAGGCAGCTGTAGAGAGTGTGTCCTGACATATTTGTGAAAGGATGAACTACTTAGTTATTGCTTCCCCTAGTTCTGTTGTTACAGCTATTAAAAATGCAGCCTTCACTCTACCAGATCATCTATCTTACTTACTGCTTTCTTTTTTTTTCTGAACCAGTAAGATATCTCAGTGATGGCTTAGCAGAACAGAAAATTAAAGCAGAAGAAAAACATTTGGAAGATGTGAGCTAATATATTCCCACTTGCAAGCCATACAAGGTGCTCTCAATCGTGTTCCTCACACCATTCCCATTTATATCTATCAGCCTTGTGGTCAGTTACTGTTTTTTAACCAACCCTCAGCTGAGCTATGGTAATATCATGTTTAAATGTAAGGTAATTGTGAAAAAATGAAACTTAAGGTAAGGCTTTTTCACTTGGGGCAGCTCTAGAACACATTTTCTCACCTTCATTTAAGGCTGGGAGAGCTCACAAAGCTACCATGGCTGAGCTGCCACATCTTTTTGCCATACAGTACCTTTGATCAAATGTCTAAGTTCTTAATTGTACTTTTGTAATATATATTTCTCTTTATATTGTAGCATGAGTTAATCTTTCTTGGTAAATAAGTATTACATATTTTTGTCTATTATCATTTCCATAGGAAGAAGAAAAGGAAGAGGCAGGCAATTCCAGACCCTTTCATCCCCACAGGAATTACAGAGGTGGAAGAAAGGCTGCACGTAGAAGAAAGGAGATGAGTGTGTTTAGCAGAGAGCTCTGAAGAGGAATTATCTCTGAAGGTTATGTGTTGGCCAGCAAAGCACAACTGATAACTTCCAAGGCCATTGTGGACCTAAAATGCTAGCAGTGGTCAAAGCAAATTAAGACTTTTATTAGAGGACCCCTATGTATCATTTTCCTGCTGCAGGATTACACTGCCAGCCCTGCAGAGGCAGATTTAGCTGGGTAATTCTCATTAAGGGGCAAACCACTCTGACTTCTGCAGGTGCTTTGCCTGATTAAGTGCTGAAGAACCAGGCCCTATGGTTGGCCCAGCTGAGCTCTAACCTATCTGCCTTTATGCAAGCAAAAGCTTCATATATCAGCTCCAGCTCATGCTGAGGAGTCTTACTAGGCACTCTAATCCTAAGGGGAAACATTTCATTGCAAAGCACAGCAATTTGCATTCTTTCTCAAAACTCTGCTATTACATTATCCATTTTTCTCTTGATTAAAAGAGATCCAGAAGTGCATGCTCACACACTATGCATGCAGTTTTTCCATACAGGAGGCCTGGAACCCACATTCAAATTCTGGCAGGAGGAGATCTGGTAACTTCCAACTCCTGATGGATTTATGCTGTTTTAATAATAGTCAAAATTTACTGATAATTATCAAGGAGGGAAGTTACTGGGTTTTTTGTTGTTGTTTGGTTTCTAAGATATTCAAGTGTTTTCAGAAGTATCCAACGCCAAAGACTTCTTAAACACTGCAAGAGCTCTGAGTCTGTGAGGATGATTTTAACTATACTACAGAGGGTCAACCTATGGTGCTAGTTACTGCCACACACAAACAGGGAACTGAAGATACATGGGCAGAAAGGAAATTCCAGAAGGTAGGCATGAAATTGTCCAAGTGTCCATGCCTCTAGTTTATAGTCTGTGTTATATAATTCATCTCCAACACCTTCCCTCTGGGACTGCCCTGGAAAAGCAACTACGAAAAGAGGGGCAGGGCAGGTATATAATAGCAAAAGGCTCCTGTTCTATGCAAAAGCATGGACAGTCTTTGAGACCCTCCATCCTGACCTTTACTCTTTCATAAACATTAAAAAGATTAGGGCACATGGAGCAAGCACCAATCCCTGCTACACCACTGACATTTTTCAGCAATTGGTGTTTCCCTGCATTTAGTGTCCCACAAATAAACTGTGAAAAATTACACCTGGGCTCAAAGGAAACAGGAAGACAAGTACATTGTAGAGTAAATGGTAGTAAGGTACTGCAAGGGAACTACATAAGGTGCCCAGAACAGGGTGAGGGCATAGTATAAAATTAATCTGGATTAATCATACTATAAAATTAATTTCTAATGCAAATTAGAAAACATTTATGCAAGAAGCTGAATGTCTCAACTAATAGCAAGGTAAACAAATTACCTGGTATCATCAGTATTGCCTGTTTTGTAGAATAAATTACTCAAAAAAAATTGATTTTGGCTAAAAGTCATGTATTTCCTCAGAGATAAGTCTGTCTTCCTCTCCACATGTTGTCATTCTAGCTCTGGCCTGGATGTTCTTGGTGGAAATTTTTATATATAGGCACAGGGAGCAAGACATCCAGGCCAGAAAGAAATGTGGTGAGCTGAAAATCTCAAATTTTCTTTACATCTCTTATTCTACATTTTTCAACCAGTGAGAAGAAGTAACGGTTTTGAAGCACTTACTCTAATGAGGTACTCCAATCAATGATACCTATCCACACAGGACTTGCTAAATGAATATTTCTGGAGAGAATCTGGTTTCATAACAGCAGCTTGACCTGCTCAGATGAGCCCCTCAGAAGGGGCTTTTGCGCTTTTGTAATCTGGATTTTCTGCTCGCTATTGCCACTTCAAAAAAACTAACAAAACTTTTTGCTCCTAAACTAGCTGTTTGTCCAAATACACAGATAGTAGTTATAGGAGGTGTGGTTTTTGGTTTGTTTGGTGGTGCTTTTTTGTTTGGTTTTGCTTTTGTTTGTTGTTTTTTTTTTAATAACATCCAAGTAAGAATAAAGTGAATTTTCCTAAGTGGAGGAATGGGGATCTACCCCGATCAATTGGATATTTCAGTAAAATGGTTCCAAAGATCATTGCTACAGTAAGACTTTTTATTTATGACTAGAAAATAAGTAATAGTGCAAAGTATGTAGCACAACTAAAAAAAGGTAAAAGGATTTAGACCAGAACAAAACCAAAATTTTTCAAGAAACTGAGAGACATCAAAAGAAGCCTCAGGCATTCTAGCCCTTTGCAGCTGAGGAAAAATTGTTTTTTGTTGAATCTTGCTTCCCTTATGTCTGTATAAAGAAAAATGTGCCACTAGTTCAACCACTGAAGAATGTATTCACTGGACTTAGAGCTATCAGTTGCAGAGTCCTCACTCTGCTCCCTCCTGGAGCATGTGGAATTTTCTTTGTAACATTATGCTTTCTGAAATTACAGGAGTAGAAGACTAATACAACTATAAAGCCCAGGCAATTGCTTCCCATGCCCACCATGCTGTAGCACATTATGTGCTGCACAACTGATGGTCACAATGGAAACTATTGATTCCAGCTGCACTTTATATTTTAGCTGCAGGTCAATGGGCTTGAATCATGCCAAATTTGCCACCTTAAAGTAATTTACAAAGTTTAATATAAACCCCATCAACCCATAGCATAAACAAGCTTGACATGATAAGCAGTTTGCGATACTTCAGTGAACAAAAATATTAAGAAATAAATATTTTCTTGGAATGTAAGTAGAATGCATGAAATCCTAATTTCAGTTTCTGATGAGATGAATCAAATATTCACATCCCAGCTGCTTCTGAATGTTCTAAGTGGAATTTCTTGGAGCAGTGTGAGCAGGTGGTGTTCCCACACAGCTCCAAATAAAATTTATACGTGCTGGGGAGGCTGGATGCCTTACAAACATGGATTCTGAAAACTGGTTTTCTTCTAATGCACATGCTTGGTCATTTTGTCATAAGGCTGAGAGATCTTCCCAAGGACAAAGACACAGGTATAGAAATGTTGCCTGGAGTCCTCCCTTCTTCCAAGCCTTATGTCATAGTTTTCTGTACCTGAGCCATACTCTTCTGTAAGCTGCATGCATTTTAGGAAGTGGATTTTTCAAGTCTTTTCACAATGTTTTTCGTACTCTTGTGCCAAGAGTGTGTTATACAGAGTAGCACATGAAGTTATGGAGGATATCCATAGCTACCAGGCCTGTAGGGGTGCACCAGAAAAGTAGGTCTTGGAGGGTTGGAGTGGGGGGGTTGGGGCTGGAGGTGATGCAGTAGGGTAAGCCAGTTTAATCACAGCTCAAATCTGGTTTCTATATAAAGACAAAATGATGATGTGTTATACCCTATATCCCAGTCCCACATGTCCCCAGTGGGAAATCATTTTGTCTGCACTGTACTGGAGCCCAAATTAAAATTAATTGTCATGCAGCACACAGGGCAGGGATTCCACACCAAGGCGACACATTGAATGTAAGTGCTCACAAAAACTGCACCTTTAGCAAGTTAACCCAATCTCTGACTTTCCTAAGCTACTCCTTGAGAACACAATCTCCTGTAAAGAGAGATTCATAGATGCTCAAATACCTGATCTGAACTGCACCTTAGAGGACTCTTCTGGCTACAGAAGGAATGTAGGAAACTCAGCTTCACAACATTGGAGTCAGCTTTTGTGACTTTTCATTCCTTTGTGGTCCATTTTGACTTGGATTTTCATCTTTTTTAACTAGCTCAGCAACAGAGCCTGTATTTGTCATGCTGTGTTGCAGGCACTTTTGGTTTTCTCTAGTCTGCTATTTCAAGACTGTTTAAGACTGCCAACTGGCTACCATCCTATGCTCATAGAATCATGCAAGGGAGCACAAAAGGGCAGTAGAAAGTTGTTTTGTCCTTTTTGTCTTACCAAAATCATAGTATTCTTCTAAGCAGAGGACACAGAGTGAAGCAATAGGACAAAAACTTCACTTTGGGCTAGATAGGAAGTCTCAGTCTGGAGAAATTTTGCTGTGGTGAGTTGTACCACTGTCCATTCTCTCTATTTTATGAAAGTGATGTGAAAAACTTTTTAACTGATTTAAATATGTGGCTTTTAATCCCCAGTGTGAAAATTCCATCTAACATAACTTTCAACCTTGCAAGTTGCTTCACTGGCCATGTGGATGCAGTGCCATTTTCAGTGTCAGCACATGCTGCTTTGACAACAATGGTGCTGGACTTCCAGAGCCCAAAGCAAGAGTTTCTTCTTGAGAAGTCTCTGTCTTTCCACTATAAGCTTTGCTATGCTACTCTTTGGCAGTGGGGTTAGGAGATTCATCACCTAAGGAAATAGCGCCAAATACTTTCCCTGAATGATCACAGCTAAGATGTCCTTCCACAGCTGCGTGCCTAGATAATTGTGTACTCCCTACTCATGAACACTGAACATATTTCAGTGAGCAGAAAATATACTTTCCTAGTATTCTAAAAAATAATCTACATTCACAAATTAGCTTTTACCCTGTATTTCTCTGACATAAATAGTAAAACACTCTTTTCTCTTTTTTTTTTTCTAAATGCCATAACCCCTAGAAGCCTTTAAGCTCTCACTGTGCTAAACTTTCTTAGCATCTGCTAAGAGATCTCTTACATTGTAAATAAGCAAGTTGTGACCATCTTTCTTACCTTTCTAGGTTTAACTGTATTTTCTAGAACTATGTAATGAGAAGGAGGATAAGAGAATTTTAACATTCAAAGTCCAAAACAGAGAACCAAGTCATCAGATAAGACATCTGGACAACTTAATAGAAAAATGAGAGACCTCTCTACTGATTTGCTCCTGGGCTACATTATAGAGCTCTTAATATTTTCCTAGTGCTCTAGAAGAACAGAGAATAAAAAATATTCTGTTGTGTTTCCAAAAAAGGAATAAAAAAGAAGAGTATCTAAAAATATATATTTTATACAAAAATTTTTATCTCTGTGTGTAGATATCCATCTATTCACATATCTCACCCACAGGACTCTCACAAACACACATATATTGAAATTTATTACTTCTTTAAAAGAATTCTTTTCTTAAAAGTGAAAGTTAATGGGACCTGAGTGTAAACTTGTGCCATTTTTCTCCAATGAGAAGTAGCAGCTTTCAGTAAAGAATTACAACAACTGCTAGCTTGTCCTGACTTTGAACCATTTGAGGTTAGTTTTATATCTCCTGATCCACAAGCTACAGCTACAGTTTTAGTTATTTCACATCATTTGATTTTTGCCATTTGGGGATACCACCAATGTGACAAAATGAGCTTCATGCAGAGAAAATCCTAACCTCTACATCTTAATGTGAGATCTGTTCTAATACCTGATCAAATTCAATAAGAATAACTCCTCAGAAGTCAGCAACCCCAATAAAAAGAGTATCTGTTGAAGGTTTTTAGAGGGTTTTTTTTATTCCCCAAGAGTGGAGGCACTTGAAATTTTTTTGTTTTGTTCAGTGGAAACTAATAATAAAATGTGATGTTAGAACACATGTCTTCAACCTCTCTGACCAAAGGAATTAAAAAATTTTGGGGCTTGTCTTTATTGACTATCTGCTGAATCTCAAGACCAGGTGGAGCAGATACATCAGGGCAGACACACCGACCCACATAAAAAAAACATGTTAGTATGGTTGGGATGTAGGACAACAGACATATTCAAGACATCCAAGACACACAGAAGTGCTACTGTAATAAAATTCTTATCTGATTATCATAGAAGAAATAGATGTTAATTTAAAAAAAGAAATTTTTTTTACCAAGGACACAAGAAGAGGCTAGATTTAGCATCCAACTTTTTTTTTTCTGGTAACAGAGCAATTAAACATGACCAAAAAGGTCTATTCTCTTCTCTTTTTTTCTCTTGAAACTAGAAATATTTTCTTTCACTGGTGTCTAGAAGATCCAAAACACCTCTCTGCAGTCAGTATTCAGGAGACACACAACATATGGTTACTGAAAACTGGCAAGAGAACAGTTTCTCATTCTCCAGTCAGGCATTCATTGAAGATGCTCAGAGGACTATCAACACAGCAAATACTCCTTCTTGCTGATGCACTTTTTTGCTGTAGTGACCTAGATAATCTTCTGATAAAAAAGGAATTTTAATCACAAAGCTCATTTTTTCAAAGTTAAGTGTTCACTATGCTTTGTTTAAATTACTGTATATAACAGAAAAATTGAAGAAGAATCTTGTGGGCATGAACCTTGCTTTTCTGTTTGTTTGGTATTTTTCCAGTAATTTCTGTATATTTTTACACATGGTGCATTTTTGCATCTTTATACTCACTTCTGTCTAGTAGTTGAGGTCTTTCTAGTAGCTCATGTGATAGTATGATCTGCAGAAAAAAGAGCCAAATATAGTATTTCTAACTCCACAAATTGTATATATAATCTATAGGAAAAGATCGCAAAACAAAAATCAGAGCATTAACCACATGTTTTACTCTCTGAATCTACCAGTCCTTGCCTGCCTTTTTCTGAATCCAAACAAATTAAGGCTTTTTACTGCTACCCGAATCCCTTCTGTTATGAATATTCACATAATTTCAAGTTATGGCCCTGTTTTATTGTACTAGAGTCCATAGAGTACCTTTTTTGTAACTGAATTCCAATAAAAAGGCACTAGAACATCTTAAAAACAGTTGGTAATATCAGAAATTCTTAAAATGGTCTTATCGCCATTGTTGTAGGCTTGAGGATGAATACTGACCTAGAGAAGAACCTGACCATAGGAAAATTAGGCTACCCTTACACTGAAATACAGAGCAGGAAAATTACTGAGATTCTACCATCCTGGAAGTATTTACAGCTTTTTAAGAAATGGTTTTTAACACACATCTTTCCTTGAATGGACCAAAAAAAAAAAAAAAAAAACTTAGGAGGAAAAATACTTTGTTTCCTTAGACCTGATATCTTCAAAGACAAAGCCTACCTCTAGCAGGCACACAAAGGAGTGAGCCAGGACACAGGCTATGCTATGTATATCCTCAGGGAAGAGCCATTGGTGACCCACTAACTGACATTCCGTTGGCAGATCCACGAAGAACTCACTGGGAAAGTGTCTGCAAACATACCCAAGGAGCCTGTGGATTCTCCCAGATGGGACATACCCCAAAGCCATCTGGACAGGGTCGTGGGCAACCAGCTCTTGATAGGTTTGGATTTTGCATTTGCAGGGGTTTGGACCAGATGATCTCCAGAAATTCCTACCAATCTCTGCCATCCTGTTATCATGTGATTTGGTAATTGATAAGCCCTGAAATATCTTACAACCACAA
Source organism: Acrocephalus scirpaceus scirpaceus (assembly GCA_910950805.1). Classification (NCBI taxonomy): domain Eukaryota; kingdom Metazoa; phylum Chordata; class Aves; order Passeriformes; family Sylviidae; genus Acrocephalus; species Acrocephalus scirpaceus. Next base: position 88,222,791 of record OU383774.1, on the reverse strand, counting down.
CAAATATAATGTAGTATAGGAGGTTTGATAGGCTCCAGTTAATAGCCTGAGTTTTATGCATATAAAGAGAGGGTGGAGAGGTGGAGAGCTAGAATGAGTGGAGCTAATTATCAGGTCTTTATTGTGAGATAGTAATTATGGCTGAGTTCTTAAGGAATCGCTTTCCCAGGTCCCTCACATTTTAGATAGAAAGCTCTATCTGCTCAAAGGCAACCTGGTGGAGTTCACTTGCTAGAGTGTGTGCTCAGATAGGAAGGAAATGTTCACAAGGGATGATAAAAGAGAGGTAAGTGACAAATTCTTCAACCATCTCACAAACAAAACACAACACCTGACTTCAACAGTACAGGCAGATTTAGTGTTTGTAACAAAACAAACATTAACACTAATCTGATGTGTTAGCAGGCATGGCATCTAAAAGCCTGGGATCATCATTTATTTTACCTAAGACTGCCTAGTGGTATAGATATACTTTCTAGCAATCTTGCCCCTTTAAACCAGAGGAATATTATTCCCATTGAATATATGGCAGATTTTTTTCTTTCAGTTCCTAAAATGAATCACCTTACAGCATTTCAGAAATAGAAGGCTGAGCTTCTTTGTTGACTCTACAGAAAGATCAGACTTCAGAAAGACACCTTTATTTAAGACTTTGTGTAAGGATTTTCCTTCCCACTTCTCTGCTCTGGAAAATAACAGCTTTTCTGTCAAGGGTTTTGTGTAGTTCTGAGAGTAAACTTATGCCTACACTGTATAAAGATTGCAATACCTGTGTACAATCATAAGCATTCCCTTGTGAACTCACAGGGCAGGAAAAAATGTCAATGAAAGAAAAACAGACGAATAAAAAAGATAAGAAGATAAGCCTACTGTCTGTTTCCAGATCTCTCACAGGTGTACATTAAATTTCTTTGGAAACCAAGGTAAAAGTAAACATTTAGTACACGACAAGCAATCAGAAAATAATATTCAAGTAACAGAAAATGGGAATTTTTCAGCTCAGGGATTTCAGAGACTCCAATATTTTTATAAATTTCTTCCTATTTCTTGTAAACTGAGCAGAAGATACAAAAATGACATGTTACATGATAAGTGGATGTTAATGTAAGCGGTCATTTACATTAGCATGCTGAGGAGCAGGTCCATTTGAATGACATAAATGGTAACTTAACAATGTCTGACACAAGCCCAGTCTTTCAGAAACAAGGTGCCTACTCCACATGGAGTGAGGACTTCCAGATGAATCATCAGTGGGAACTGGAGATTCTGAGAAGGGTTTGTGCCCAGACCTTTTACCTTCATTACAAAATGTTTTTGTTAAATTGACAAAGATTGAAAAAAGAAATTATCTGAGTCCTGGAAAACCTACCTTATATTAAATGGGTAAATCTGTTTCCTTTACATAAAAAGGTTAAGAAATAACATGACAACAGTTTAAAATTACCTGCATTATTTCTTGTAATGGAGTCTTTAATCTAGTAGATAAAGGCATAATAAGAAGGAACTGAAGCTACATAAATACAAACTGAAAATAATCTCTGATTTTTAAGAGTAAATGAAAATTACCTATTGAAACAGATGTAGTGGTTTCTCTGGAACCTTTTAAAATCAAAATAGATATTGTGATTTTTATCTTAATTCGAGACATATATAAATTCATAGGGTACATAAATAGTAGAATAGTTAAATAACATATATGTAAGTAAAGATATTGTATATTAGAAATGGTTGTTGATACGGACTATATGCAAAAATCACTGAGAATTGCCACTTTTTTATTTGGGTGATACAAAATTCTACATTAGTATCCGTGTTAGTGCTATCTGTTCAAACTGGAGCTAATTTTTATTGCAATTCAGAGTTGAACAAAGAGACTGTCTTCTGTGGTAAAGACAGAGTTGTTTCAATCACTAGGGCCTATGGGTTAAGCAAGACTCCTGTGTTTTGGCATGATGCAGCTCTATTGGTCATTTATTTGCATGGATATGTATGGTAGTACTTCATCAGTCCAGATTTTCCTTCTCCCAGCAGTTACACTAGATCAATAACCAAGTAGCTGGGAGGAAATTAAAATGCTCCATACATTTTTATCCGTATGTGAAGGTGTGGTGTCTGAGCCTTGCAGGTGCCTGAGATGCCATGGGACTCAGTCCATGGAGTAGTTATGTTCCCTTGGTGCCCAAAAAAGCTCCTTCCTTACCTCGGACTGGAAGCACATGTGAGACCACCCAGTCAGAGCCTGACAGCTGAGCTTCCAGACTGCAGTCCTTGCTGATTTAACCTGTCAGTTTGTCTCCTCACAGCTACCTTCAACACAGACATTACTCAATTTTTGGTATACCAAGCTGCAATCTGAGCTCAACCAAATACTCTGGAAATCAAACTAATTTGATCAAATCTGGATGTTTGGCAAGTCTGAAATAAACAGATTGTTATATTGGTAGTAGAGAAGGAGAAAATACAGACTAAAAAGATGAGACAGAACAATTCTCAGGAGTTGTAGTACTGGCTTTTAAGCATTTGCTATGCATAAAAGAATGTGAAATATCAGACAGCCCAAATCTCATTAAAAATATTGCTTCATCTGACCCATTTGGAGTGCTGAGACAATGAATAGATATGACTGCTTATTTAGAAGTATTACAGGCGTTGTATTGGAACAACTCATATAAAAACACGCTATCCCACGCTCCCACTTTTCCCGCTATTTGCCAATTTGTAATTACAGTATGTAAATACACAGCAGAATGGGTCTTTGGTTAATCAAATTGATTTAATTGCTGAATCCCCACAGATGAATGTGAACAGAGTCTTCTCTTTTCTCATTTTTTGTTGGCAAAACATAGCCACACAAATGATAAAAATTCCACCAGAAATGGGAATGGGATTTGAATAACTCTCTTACTGGAGCACTGCTAGAGCACCTGTAGTCAGATTCAAAAGACTTTAACAAGGTAATTTCTCATAATTTTAGACCTATAAGTTATGACATACCCTAGAGATACTGAATTAATTAGGCCTTTGTAGATTATCAATGTGTATATGTCTACTTTTTATGGAAATCTGCATTGTTTTTCATTTTCTAGATTATATAATTAAAAGGGCAGTAACACAAAAAAAAATGTTGCAAAGGGTTCACCAGATATTCTCACTGGTTCATAGTCTGGATATAAAGCTCTTGTCATAGTTACGAGTGTTATTGTAAATATCACATTTAGTACATGGCACATTTAGCCACAACGTTATCCTGACTGCTTTTGGCAGGTAACTGATTCATATAATCTGGAAAGAAAGCCTGGATATGTCCTTGAAAAAATAGTTGGTCATTAAAACCTGATGACTTCATGAGCTAGTGGAAACGCATGTAAATTTCAGAGTTTTGGACCTGCATTGGATATATTCATGCTACAGAATCAGAAATTTGAAATTTCCTCAGGCCAGGTTAAAAGCTTTCTCATGTCCAGCTCTATAAAAAAGACAGACACATTCCTCTGTAAGCTTTGGGAAACCCTTCTTTCTATGTTAAGAAGTCATGAGTGCACACTCTTGTAAGGGTGGTAGCCTGAAGGATTTGGGTACCAAAATCCAGACCTATTATTCCCTGCAATAAAGGGAAGTGAAGCCTCAAATTTGATATTTGTGATAAGATAAACTAGCCTCACTTTATACAGAAGCTTTGTCTCAATCCCAGTCCTTCCATACCCTGGATGAAGGCTGTGACCATTCTTGTACATTAAACAGAGGGAAAGAGGAGTAGTAGGAGCAGTAGTAGTGATAGTAGTGGTGGTAGTAGTAGCAGCACATATTTTTCTTCAACTCTGAACAAAGCCAGCTGTCACTGCATACTGGGTCCCATTCCACAAGCATCTGAGTGGGCCTGTGAGAATTTGCTCACCAGAGAATTCTGAAAGAATATCGTTTCTTGATAAGGTTTGGCATATGTGGAGTTTAGACTTTTCTGGGCTGCTAATTTACTAAGCTGTTTCTAAGAAAACATAAATTTTATAGCTCTTCAAGGTCTGGTTCAGTTGCACATCCAGAGACCTGCATTTAGATGTCTAAAATTATCTGTCTGCATGTGAGGTGAAAGACTGGCTTCCCACCATATTAATTCAAAGCCTAGTCAACACGGTCAGGTGAGTCTAGAGAGCTCTTTGGTTTACCAAATGAGAAGTTTCCTTTCCACTGAATTAACTGAGCCTTGCTGACTAACAGCTCAGATTATTTGCCTAGACAGATGTATTTCAGATGCCCTGATAGTTTTCCTGGCCAGCTGCTATTAGTCCAGTAGATCTCAACTCCTCTGTTATATCTGTCAGCCTATGCAGATATCTTAGGTACTCTAGGATGCCTAAACGTCATTAGCTGAATATGGTTGAACATCTGAGATGTACCCCAGGCTTATACTCTTTAAGAGGCTTAGCCATTAGCATACTCATAGACACTTGCATTTAGGTAAATTAACCTAGATTTCTGAGTCTGAAGGTGAACCCTACTGGTAAAACTAAGGGGTCAGTTCCAAGCTGATACAGCGTTGTCACAATCAGTTTTCCAGTTAGGCACTGATGAGTCTTATTCCAAGGCACCTTTTGTCCTTATTCACCTCCGTCCATAAATGCGTGAAGTAAGCTCAATCAATTCTAGACTACCTGAGCCTTGAAACAGATTCACAAAGAGCACTCATATTTCTCAAATAATGCCACTGCTAACTTTTGATCTCAGCAGTTCATGAGTACACTGATTTAAATGCTTACTATACGTTTCTTTAAGGCTCGGGATAAAACTGCTGCCAGATTTCAATTCTAAACAAAATAAAATTCTTTACATTGCTTTTGTATTTGCTTTGTGTGATAACTACCTTTTCAGCCTATTACTAAACTCAATTAGAAATTCTTACTTGTGCTGCAGTGCTTTGCTGAGACTAATGAACAAAGTTTCATAAAATCAGCTTGTGACCATGTGATGACTATTAAAACTTCTAAAACCCTTAACAATTATCATAAGGAAATCAGCATACTATGGCTTTGTTAGAGGGTGCATCATGAACCAAAGTGCTTCTAGCTCATCAGAGCTTTGCCTGTTCATGCTGGAGCACAGACCTGGTTTTAAGCAAACAGATGGAAATACAAGCCTCTGATATTCCTATTCCACTTTGTGCAACAAACATGTTTAGAAAGAGGAATTACATTGACCTTGAAAAACTATTGCACTGTACTCTGCACTCAAATTTCTTCCTTTCCGAACTCCCTTTTCTATCACTTTCTATCTGTGTTATGTATGAAAGCAAGTTGTTCACATTTTAGTTTTTTAAACTAATAAAATAACTGCCCCACATTGTTAAGACAGTTTTATTCCAGATAAATTAGTAGGTTTTAGAAGGCTTTCACAATTTTCTTCCCCTTCCACCCTACTAGTAACACTATACTATTACTTGCTGCCAGCCTGGATACTAATCCTTTTTGTTGGTGTTTTCTGCCCTAGTGTCTCTTCTGGCAACAACCAGAGTTGGCCCCTCATAATTGTCCTTCTCCTTCAAATTCTGGCTAGAAAACTGAAAGTGTTGTAGCTAGGCTGATAATTATTTCACAGTGGGACCTTCCAGTACTGTTCAGAGATGCTGAGAAACATTTGCTTTGGAGAACCCCAGACATGCCTGGAGACTTACACATGCTGTAATTTTTCAGCAGTCAGAAGCTTTCTAAATATTAAAGTCTTTCTGAAATTCTGTTTTTCCTGCTAATGTCTAATATTTGGTTTATGTCTTATTCCCTTTGTATCTACATTCACAGCATGCCTGTTTTGTGTATCGTAGCAGACAGTGGGACCCAGATACTTCTTCATGTAGGTATCTACATGTGAGTTGTTCAGACTAGGTTCTTCTTAGAGGAAACAGATGTCCATTTTAGCTTGTGCTCCACAAAGTCCTCCCAGAAGGTCAGATGAATTGCAACTTTAAACTATGAATTAGTCTCCATTGGCCACAAATGGATTTACTTTAATTAACAGAAACATATATGTTTCAGATACGTCTATATTTCTATCAGATGTCTATATCTATACAGGAATTTGATCATAAAATGAGCAAAAACTATTCAGCATAAACCATATGATCTTTAATAATAAATTTTGTGTATAAGTGGATAGCATAATAAAACATACAAATAAAAGCAGCAAATTTATTGTCTAGTCCTTTATATTGCTTTGCTTTCTCCACCCTGCCACAAAACAGCTATAACTTCCCTGTTGTTTACTTTTTTTCTCACATCGAGCTTTCATTGTCCACTGAATACTTCAAGACTGAAAGTATTGTATTGTACTTAACCTAACAGCCGCTCAATGAAGTAATCCAACAGCATATTATAGGTGCCTACAGAAAAAGAAACATCCTGGCCATAAAAAATAATGCCCTTGAAAAGCTATTTGGAGAAACATTTCATTCTCTTTAGTCTCTCAGAATGAAGATGTGTTGTATGAGGTATTTTATACATGCAAATGCTTCATTTTCTTTCTTTAAGTCTTTATAGTACTATTTGTTTTCAAATGAGTTTTGTGGTTGTTTCATACAGGGAATGTAAAACCCAGGGTACATGTCACTATTCCGTGGTTTGCCATATACTTTTCTTTAATAAATCATAATTGAAGATGTGAACAAGTTTAATTTCACAATGTAAATATTTCCCTTTCCAATTTGTGTGTTTGTATGTGTGTGCCAAAACCAGATTTTTCTAAAAAGCAATAATCTAAAAACCCACAAATTCGGCACAGCATAAAGCTATGCCAAATAATACTCCCATGGAAAAATTGCAAATGATACAGACCATTTATATTTATGAATCCTGAGCTTGAAGAAATACCCATGTTTTTACTTAACTTTGTTTGGAAGCCATGTTCAGTGATTTCTGGATTCTTGGGAACATAATGATGTATATGGATCATAAATGACCCTCCTGCTGTTTGTCTGCCCAGAATAGACCTTTCGGTAAATAAACAATCTCAAACATAACTAAAGTACTGGTATACTCCAAACTTCAGGAGAACTTTGAAAACATGAAAACTGGAGAGAGTATCAGTTACACAGAGTTATAGAATAAATTAGTTTGAAAAGGACCCTTAAAATCAAACAGTCCAATTGTTGACCAAACACTGCCAAGCCTGCTATTACTCTGTATTCTTAGGCATTATATCTATGTGTCTTTTAAATACCTGTAGAATGGTATTTAAAACAGATGGAGAAAAATAATTACTCAGTTCAAAACTATTTTTCTCTATTTAGTCTACTTTCTCACTCATGACCATGACACAGCGATGGGAAAGAGGAAATGCTAGTGGAGCCCACTGCCATCCACCTTTTGAACAGATGTGCCATGTTTTACAGGTTACAGCCATGTTAGCCAGCAATAAAAAAGGAGAAGGGCAGTTGTCAGATATGTTCCACAGGAATAGTTGGAAGAGACAGGCTCCAGCAACATGGTCATCTGCTGTGCCTCATCTTCAGCTCAGGTAAATTAGAGGTGTCTCTGCATTGTGCTTATCTCTGAGTGGCAGGAAGCCATGTGATTTTGGAACTCCTTTCACTGCTTATTTGGTTAATTGGACCTCAGATAGAGCACTAAATGGAAGGACTCTGTTAGTGCCCACTAATCCTGCAGAGAATCACAGACTTCTGATTCAAGAAGATAGAGAATTCATCACTTGGATGATGAATTTTATTGTTAAGAGGTTATGATTACACATAAAAAAGGCTTACCTTATTTTTATTGAGTTTCTTTCTGTTGTGTCTGAGCCACTTTCATCTGATATTAACTGGATTTATGTCTCAGTTGCTTGCTAGAACAAAAATTCTGTGGCATAAATGGCCTTACAACACACAAGAAAAAATTGATTAGAAAATACAAATCTACTTTTTGGAAGGGTCAATGTAATAAAAAATAAAATTCTTTAATCCTGCTTCCTTGTTTTATGTGCTTGGAAACCAGTGGAGCTTAGACTGTACTAAGTTATACACCTCAGTCACAAGAGCAACTACACAGACTAACACAGCTTTTGTGAGATCTGTACAGCTCCAGCTCCCATTCATCTACTGTCTGAAGTCACCTCCTTTATCACTAACTTAGTGTCTCTGCACTACCCTGACATTGCATCTCTACTACTTCTGTGACAGCAATAAAGACATATTCTAGAAGGAACACAGCTGACATGCTCTAAGTGTGTTCCAGTTACTGTGTCCTTTCAGACAGTACAATGGAACAGCTAAATAAAGGCAGAGGTTCAACCATTTCCCAGGGTTGTGCATCCCAGTTTCCTCAGGAGCAGAACTTGTGGTTCAGTCTGTGCTGTTGACTCTCAGTTCAGCTAGATCTGGGCAGGCCAGACTCTTTCATCTTCAGGACTCACTGTCATAAGTGAGACTTCAGACACAGAGCTTTTCAGAAAAAGACCTCACACCCTTTCCCCCCAAATTCCAGGCAACACTGGTGTCCAAAAAAATCTAAGAAGAAGGAATTGCTTTTCCAGTTAGCCAATAAAAACTTGAAGCTTTAGGAGAATATACATCAGGGAGATTTCACATTTGCATTTTCTCGGTCATACTTCTTCACTCACACTCCTCTCAATTTGTTATGTTTGGCCACATTACTGGATCTGCTCTACTTCAGTTCTTTTGGACTCCAGGAAATCTATAACTATTATTTAAGAACCAGAATTTTGTCAAAGCAGTACAGCCCAATTAATCTTGTTTCTTGTAATAAATCTAATAAAATCGAGGTTTGGAAAACATATTCACGTTGTGAACAGTAGAAACAAACCACTGAGGCAGACTTAAACATCCTCTGAATGGTTAAAGCTTTTTAATGATCTAATTTGCCCTAGAGCAAACAGTTACCATAATTTTGGACACTGTGATTTCCAGATGTAGTAGCCACAGAAAAGGAAAGTTCCAAGAACAACATGATCTCTGGGGACACTGATGTTTAGATGATTGGTTTTCATTATCAGACTTGGTGATTATTTTCAGGACTTATACCACAGTTACTAACGTTGTTTTTATTAAACAGAAGAGATCCAGAAGCAAGGTAATAGCTTGGTTTTGGGTTATTCTCTTCCTTAAAAGTAGCTTCATTGTCAGATAATCAGCTAGCAAGCTGCTTGCACTAGGTCTACTCATATATCCAGGTCTTCCTGTGACTGGTTCATGCACAGTCCTCCCCAGAGATGAGGGGTACTCCTTGCAAACATTTACTAAACAAAGAAAGACACCACAGGCCATGTCTCAGGCATAAAGCTCTGAATTCCCATCCTGTGAAACAGTGTCAGACATGTTGTGTGTGTATTTTACTGAATAGAATTCCACTAAAACCTGTACATCAGGGTGTGTCTTTTCTTGATAGAAATATAGCAAACAAATTAACTTCACTCATGTTTTAGCCAAATAAAAAGTGCAGACTAGGGTGACTGTTCAGCAGAAACAAATAGTCCTACCTCCCCTTTGCCAGCCAGAAGTCTGCCTATCAGAAATGCATTGTTATTAGAGGTAAGGAGAGAGCCTTGGCAAGTACAAATATGCTGCAACAGGAAGTCCTTTAGCCTCTTAGAAAAGAAATTTCAGTACTGACAAAACCAGGACCACAAGAACATCCAAACAGATGCTTGAAATTAATCCTTCCTGATTTAAAGTGGAAGACAGCAAAATTTTTATTGAATCATTCTACTGTTCTCAAATTATAATGTGCTCTACTAGATTGCAGGTCAGTCACACCAATCTGGAGGATATTATTTTTTTTCCCTTTTCCCCCCCACTTATTCTTTTCACTCCAACAGCACTATTGATGAAGACCTCAGGAAAAAAAATATCAGCACCTAAGACACTTTGATGGCCTTTCCACTGTGTAATTATACTTACTCTTGATAACACTAAAGACATGCCTTATTGGTAGTGGCACAGGCTGCTTTCCTTTTCACAGAGAGATGGATTGTTTCTGCAGGCCTTGATGGCCTTCAAATTATCTGAGCACAGAAAAGAGAGCAGAGTGAATTTTATTTTAACTCATTTTATTTCTAAATTTATTTCCCAGTAGCTAGAAGGTGATGACTGCCCCAGCAGTCAAGTCAATTGTTATCTGTGGGACTTGATTATGTTTAGACCCAGTCTCTCATTTTGAGCAAGACACAGTTAATGAGGAGAGAAATGAAAAGTGCATTGAGTCACAGTGTGTTTGTGGTAATTTGTGACACATTCACTCTACTCAGTTCTTTGTTTATTCCTTCCCCCCTCCACACAGGTCCTGTAGAAAAAGGAACAGATAAGCGAATTCAGTGGTAGACAGTTAAGGGTGTTGAAAGTAATGAATCTATATCTCTCTATCTCTTTCCCCATTGTTGGCAGTAATTGGAGCAGTGTTCATCTATACAGTAAAATGCCAGTGAAGCCCATCTTAATGAAACATCTTTTTTTCCATTATTTTGCAACACATTTTTCATTGACACAGCTAGTTTTTATTTTCACTATATGCCCTTTTTTTTTTTGCAAGCTCTTTGCCACTCTTCTAAATAATAGTCCATTAAACAGTTCACAGTGTGTGTTCTGTAGAAATGTAAAAAAGTGATTGGATGATACTAATTAAGGAGAGATTTTGTTTCCACTTACTGCAGATCAATGGTGGGTTACATTAAAGCTGCATTTTTGTGATGAGTTTAAACACAAAAGAACAGCTGTGCTAAATACATATTTCAAGGCTTACAGGTAGGTCAAATAAATCTTTCTTTCTTTGCTTGTCTATTTTAAAACTATAGCAAACTGTATGAGAATAATAGTAGTAAAATAAAAAAGGCAAATTTCTCACTGCAAATATTTTTCACTTGTGGTAATAGAAATGGCTAATTCAGGAATGCCAATTGCAATGCATTGAGATCCTGTTGGCTTTTAATTTCATCTATAGACTACTATGCATTAATTTTAATGAGACTTTTTTCCTTCTGTTTTCTACAGTTGCCACTCCAAAGTATTCCCTTTCTGATTTATAGCAGTGCTAGATACAGGAATAAAATATATTAGTGAGAAAACTCTTCCTGTATTTGAACCCACAATTCTTCCTTTAATCCTAAATTATTCTGAGAACAAAATGTAACCAAAATCTCCATATAGAGATATGTTCATATGCAAAGAAGAGTGGCAGCTCATTCCAGTCAGATCAATTAAAATAAAAATTCCCTATTCGTTGGCATTCCTTGATCAGCATGAGCAACAGTCAGAGGAAATTCACCTGGTTGCCTCCAAGTAACATAATGAATCCTGAACATGTATGACAAGGAACTAAAAGAGAAAATGCTTTTCAGGCACTTGCTCTAAATATTAAATGCACAAAACAGTTTTAAAATGAGTTCACTCTATTTTAGAGATGTATTTTCTTTAATATAGCATTCTATATGAGGAAACTATAAGAACCCTGGTTTTATCCAGTTCATTTCAATATCAAAAGCACACAAGAATTTTTGTTCATACTTTCCTTGCATTTCAACAATCTAGATGCCAATTCTAAACCACTATTAGCAGACTAGCATAACCTGAGTAGTCTTTGTATAGCATGGACTAAGGAAGGTTCCTGATACCTTTGATTTTGTAGAAACCAAGGTCACATATAGATTTATTGTAATTCAACCAAAATTTGTACAGAACAGATAAAAAGGTCCATCTTTACTGTTTTAAGTTCCAGCTATCAAGTCAGTACTGTGTGCCTTTCATCAAATCAGCTTAAATCAAAAGTTAGTTCAAAATTCATATTATCTTTGTTTCATGTTGGAATCTGGGTGGTCTCAAACTCTTGAAAGAAATCATGTCTGATGGAAATTGACCAAACTCTGGATGTGTTCACTTTTCAAACAGGTGCACTTGTGATAATTTTAAGAAAGTCTTATTTGTGTGTGGTGTGCTTGACATCTTCTGCACAAAGAGAAGAATATCCATGGCTATTGTGAAAGCCCTGCTGAGTCTGAAGACTAGTTGTCTACAAACACAGGAACAGTAGCACCTGAGCTCCATGCCTCACTCCACAGTGGGTCAGTTACCTGTCTTTTCCATGGGTCATGTAGAGCTGGTATTTTCCTAACATCATTATTGAAACACCTTTTTCCTTTACACATCTTGGAATACAAAAGATGCCATTTTACAGGACATTTTTAGTCCAGAAGGATGCTCTGTTTAGTCTGTGATCAGCTGACTGATCCCATGAAAGAAAAGGCTATTCAGTCACAAAATGTGAAAGCTTGTAGGGTGCGTTATAGAATTTAAAAGCTATGCTGAGACCAGGCAATGTTCATCCAAGGCCTGTTTCCAAGAGTGACATCCACTCTTGACGTGAAAACAAAGACAGTGGGAAAGCATTCTGCTAGTTACGGGGCACACTTCCAGTGAATAAAATGGTCTTTAAAACCTGCACTACTGTGCACCCCACGCTGCTTTTACTGCTGCTATGAACTGAATAGATTAGGGTGAGTAGCACCAATTTTAGTTCAATTTTGCTCTGTGTGTCTGTAGTTGTAGAATCCACATGTATAGAAACTCTATTCAAGCATGGGTTATCACTGGATTCTCACAGCAATTTATACAAGGAAGTTTCTCCTGGTATAATTCATTAAAAATTAATCAACCCATTTCTGTGCAAATCTCTGTGACATATGTTCTTTGATGCAGTGAGTGCTGAATAGTCTTTTCTTTATTATGAAATGACACAAGTGGAACTTTCTAATTGGCTGTCAGTGATGTCATATCCAAGTAAATGCACAAGTTGGCTTACTTCTCTTATTATGAACATTCTCCATGACAGACTCAGAGTTTCTGGAGAGCTTCCGTCCCTCCTTGGTAGTTAACATCACTTTGCTGGAACAATTACAGTTATGGCTCTTAATAGGATAGAAACTTGCCAGTGTGTTTTTCTGTCTTTGTTTGTATATGGGAGATACTTTACTCTTACTATGTTACCCTACTGCCCACAGGGGCAATGTGCAACTTACCAATTGAAACAAGTGACAAACTTTCTTAGGCATCCTTTCAGGACCGTCTCTTTGGGTGGTTTCATGGATTGTGTCAAAATCAACCAGAAATGTGGTCACGCTCATCGTTAACAGACTTCATATAATATGCAGCAGTTTCATCAGCACAACCGCAAAATGTACATAGCCAAGACACATATGGAAACAGTGAGATTCTGTCCTTGTGGTTTTCAACTTATTTATATTTTTGATTAACAGTGCCTCGTTAATGCAGATGGATTGCCACATCTCCAGCCTTTCCAGGAGGGTCAGCTTTCACTGCAGGAGGATTTGCTCTCCAAAGAATGTGCTTTGGCAGGAACAGTCCAGCTGACATTTGTTTTTCTCTGTTATCCATGTTATGTACTTACAGGGCTTAGATAAAGGGCAAATGTTTTGCTTCTAGGCTTCACCTTTCAAAATCACGTGGCAAGGTGTCACATCCTCTAGCTATCCTCCATACAGCTCTCCAAACCAAGATTATAAATCCATAACTTCTTTACCACCTCAGCTCCTAACTACGTTCACCCTACTTTGTAAGCAACTCCACTTCCCAAGTGCAACCTTCAGCTTAAACCCAGCTTCAAGATCCCTGGTCCCCAGGCCTCTGCGATTTGACAGGACAGCCAGGATCACCCTCATGAAGACCATGGCCTCTCTTGCTCTCTCTGATCTCACATGAACTCTCATCACCTCCTTGTGCTCAGTCCCAACCAGGTTTGTCAGGAGAGCAAGGCACTGCAGAGTTTTGCTGTTGGTGGGAGGAGTACAGAGGCATCCTGTGGGATGGTGTGCTGAAGGCAAGGCCAAAATCTGATCTTCAGCTCTATGCCTGGACTCCCTCCTCATGTTACCTAGTGCTGTATTTAAGGTATATGAAGTAACAGAAGATAGTTCACCTAGAGACTCCAGATCTTCAGGTGATTTGTGTACTGGATGCTCTCTCAGATGCCCATGATTATTGCTAATCACATGCGCAATGACAATGCAGCTTTGGTAATTCTCATTCTCCAGGGCCTGGAAAAAAGTTATGGAATATAATGTGCAGTAAGCCCAGCTGATGGAGCTAGCATGGTGCTACTCTAAATGAGGCTGGAGTTTAGCAATCAGAGTTACTTAATTAAAATATCAGAAATAGTGAATGCAAAATACAGTTTGAGAGAGAGATTTAAGTGGCTTTTGCCTATATCAGGTTGTCCCATTTTCCAGTCTCTGAATATTCCTTGGTTTGTTTTGTCTTGTTTCAGGAAAATAGAAGACAGATTTCTTTCCCTTTTTTCTGTCCTTTTAATTCCTGTACTTTTTTTTCCTCTTATTTCTGGTAGACAATGGCTTAATCTAAAGAATAAAGACACCATGTGATTATATCATTTTCTAATCCAATTACAGATCTTTGATATGGCCCTTTATCTTTTCTTCTTCATGCAGTGATATACAGATCACATGGTTCTTTAAACTTGAAAATATCTTTACTTTTCAGATCATGCCTTTACCTTTCCTTTGCATTTCACTAAAACACAAATGTGTAATATTTAATTATTTGATTCCTATCTTGTAAAAGGAAGATTAATAGAGACATTAATGAATACAGTAATGTAATCAACAGTTAACTTTCCTAGAATAATTTGATTGGGATTTCATTTTACAATATAGGTGAAAATCTTTCTCCAGTAAAATTACAGCATTCCCATAAGATTTAATAGGACCAGAATCTCATTATCTACTTTCTGATGACCTGAAAATTTTCAGTATTTCGCACCATGGTCATTTGACACCAGTTGAACTGCTTTGTTGCTTCAATGTGTGTTAAACTTCACAGGAATACTCTCCCAGCTGCTCTGCCTTGGAAGGAGGAAAAGCTTTTTTCGCAGCAAGGATCAACAGCCCAGTTAGGCAGCAGCTGTTGCAATGGTGTATACAGAAGCAGTCATAGTCACCATTGGGGCTGTTAAATGCACTCCCATCACTTCTTAAAACACACACATGCCCATTGGTGACAAGAGGAGTATTAATCACATTTATATTTTTGTTAAAAATCATCCACTTGTTAATCTACTCTGCCTCCCTATAAAAGTTTGAGATTTTCCTGTAGAGTAAATTTAAAAGTTGAACACTTAAATCTCATGCGGTACTTATAGAAGTAGTAGAATTCTTTATGAGATACAGAGGAGGGATAAAAAAGTTTTGTGATCCTTGGTTTGATCTTTAATATTTACTGTAGATCATTATTTGATTCAGGAAACCCTGCCTTGTTCACTATCTTTGATGTTAGCAGTGTCTGAAAGCCTAATATAGACGTTCCTTTTTCTTTCTTTTTCTTTTTTCCCTAGCTGTTGTTTACAGATTCTCCCCTACGGGTAAGCAGTGGAGCTACAGCACTGGCCCTCCCAAAGCTGGTTGTTGAAGTTCTTGTGGGTTTAATAAAGCATATAACAGTCCAGTCTAGTTCCTTTTGCTCTTGTCATAAAGATGGCAAAAATTAAGGGTCATGATAGGGATCACAAAAGAGATTTCTCCCTTACGCTTTTTCATGGAAGCTAGACTCCTGCTGCTGGACTTTTAGATGTACTGTGAGGCATTAAAATTTTTGTCTTGACATAAGGACTCATTAAAGGGACTGAATGGCCACCAAGGCTGTGAGCAGGAGCAGCCTGGAAGGACAGCAGGTCAGTAGTCATCAGTGACAAGATGGTTCTGAACAGTTTGCTGCGCTGTGACTGCATTTCTTCCCTTTCATGGTGTATTTCCTTTCTCAGCCTATCAGTGCTCAGTCAACTAGTATACACAGTGGGCAGCCTTCATGTGTTTTATCTGGGATAGTATCAGATAAAAATTTATAGTAAAATTGTGTGAACATGTGTATATAAGTGTAAAATAATGGAAGTTCAGAACAATATGGAATAAAACAAAAAACAGTAAAGTACTGAAGACAGTACAAAGATGAGAATGCTATGTTGTTACACATCGGAAATGCAGAAACTATGGTCATTGTCCTGAAGGTTTTGAGTTTCTTCTGTGCTCCCCTTACATTCTCAGGTCAAGTTGCTGTATGTTATCTCTGCAAGCTCGGGGACAGACAGTGAAAGCCCCATTGATGCTACTGCACAGGCAATTGAATGAATAGGAACTGTGTAACAGTTGATTATTAGAAAACTAGAAAAGAAATCTCTTTAAGTATTAAAATATTTAAGAATCGTTTTAGGTATTTTGGTTTGTTGCTCCAGGATGAGACTTGCAATGTATTGGGGAATTTCACTGAATATCTTCCTGCTATTCTTGGTTTGTGTATTTTTCTTTTAAATCTCTGGTTTTTATCCCTAATGCATGCCGCTATTAAAACTGATCTACCAAAAAAAAAAAAAAAAAAGAAAAATTAAAAAAAAAATTCAGTGAAGTTTATAAACTCTGTTGAAGATGGCCTCCTCTGACTCAAAGTGCTCCTGAGTATAAAATAATCTATAACATCACAATTGCTTATTTTTTGCTTAGGAGGAGCCCTTAGGGACCCTGTAGGTCCCATGAGACAGCATGGTCATGAGTTTTTGTAGTGTTCTCTCATCTCTGAGGTAAAGCCTTCTCCCAAGAAGAAAGATCTTGATGGAAGGCCTACTGCCTAGGGCATAATCGCCAGTGTTTGGGTAGCAAACTGCATGGTGCCCTATGTGGGAAGCAGCTACGAGCTGTCCTGTGATAATCACAGACAGGTTCAGTCAGCTCTCAAACAGATGCAAGCAGGGTGAACATCATCAGGTGTTCAAAACTGCCTCCCTTCAGGGGAGCACCCCACACCCCAGCCTTGACATGTTTATGAAAAAGCTGCAGTCATGAGGGGCATGAAAGACATGGGGAGATGTCCTTGGGGTCATATGATTGGAGACATGTAGAGAGAGAGGCTGCTGAGGACACAGCTGGAGATACATTCTTGGAAGGAGGCACTCCACGATGGAGGGCTACCTTCCAGGGACAACCCACAACAGGGAAGGGGCATTCCTGAGGTACTGTAGCTGTGGGCAGGGACATCCTTGAGAGCCTTTACTACTGGCTGCCTCCTATCAGAGTGAGGATGCCCATCAGAGTGAAGATACCCTTAGAGGTCACAGCCATTGCTAAGCCATTCTGGGGCAGAGAAAAACCATCAACAAGTCAAGAGAAGGAGACAGAAACTATTAAGCACACAACCCAAAACCTTCTGGGCCACACATTTGCTTATCTGAGGAACTGGGATTTTCTGAGTGTAACTGTCCTTGTTTAGGGCAAATTTGGGAAGAAAACTCCAAATGGGGTTCCTCTGGAAAGCAAACCCAAATGGCCCCTCCCCCACAACTGGTTTGGGAAAGAACTTCCTCAGAG
This sequence comes from Acrocephalus scirpaceus scirpaceus, assembly GCA_910950805.1. Classification (NCBI taxonomy): domain Eukaryota; kingdom Metazoa; phylum Chordata; class Aves; order Passeriformes; family Sylviidae; genus Acrocephalus; species Acrocephalus scirpaceus. Next base: position 88,205,418 of record OU383774.1, on the reverse strand, counting down.
AAAAAGTGGAAAAAACTATTTATTTAACAAACAAAGTGCCCACAAGGACAAAGAATGAATAATATGAGGCAATAAAACCTCTTGTTGCTCTGAAGTAAGATGGTAAACTCAGAAAGTCCCTGCTGTGGGCAGCTCAGCACTCAGTCTCCTATCAGGCCTTCACCCTGGTGGGCCGCAGGTGCAAGAGCCCTCGGTGCTCCTCTGGGTTTCTCAGTCCGGAGCAGGCTTAAACAGATCCAAGAAAAAAAAAAAAGAAAAAAAAACCTGTCCAGGGAACTTCTCTGCCCTAGCTAGCTAAAACTAACTAAAAAGCACAAGAGATCTGTGTCTGCAGCCTGTCCGAGACTCGGTCGAACACACACAGTCCCGAGAAGAGAAGAATGCGTGGGAGTCAGGCAGTTTTCTCAAAACAAACTGCGTGCTTCTTCTTGCCCTGTTTCGCTGTCAGAATCAGTCTTAAAGGTACAGAACACAGTACACATAACAGATGACTGGGAATACAAGCATCATAAAGTCACCCTAGGACAGTAACCCACAGCAAAAACACAGGAAAAAGTGATCAGGAAGGCCAGAGAGGAGAGATTTGGCTTAACATGAGCCCAGATCAGGGAGGAATCCCTTTATTTTTCTGTAGGTGTTTACTTACAAGTTTCTCACTTGCTGATGGAGTTTTTTCTCAGTATACAAATCACTGATTAGAAGTCTGCATGATGTGGCAATAAATTAAAAAGGATAAAAAATTACTGAGTCTAGATTGTTCACCCACTACAGGCACTGTGATGCTGCTTGTCATGAAAGACATGCATCAGTTTTCAGATTTTTTTGCCTGCTTCCTTGGCTAATGTTCATTCCATATTTCAGACGATGTTTAAGCAAAACACAGAGATTTTCTTGTTGAATAAACTGTGTTTGAGCTTCACTACTACAAGTTCAGTTTAGTAACATTTTATCCTTCTCTGATAGCGGATTTACACATATATGTAAATGGAACAAAATAATAAGTTCTACAGACTGCAATTTTCTCTCAACCAAAAAACACTAATTTTGTAGGAGGGTAGAAGAACCACAATAAACTAGGTTACCTTGCAGAAAAACTCATATGCTGTTAATGAAAGGATTTTAGTGTATCTTGAAGTATTTTCTCAGCTTCCATGGACATAAAGTGCCTGAAATCTTACTATCATAGAAAAAATAGATTTAGATTCATAAATCATGATCAGTTTCCCTTATCTGGAAAATTAGGACCTAGCCTTAAAATTCCTCCATGGTCTGCATTCAGGAAATCATCTCTACTTATGGTAGTAAGAGTCAAACAGCAGTTTATAGTTAAGCACCCGCTTAAGTGCTTTTTTGGGTTATGTTCAAAAATGAAATGTGTTCATGTCCCCCATGTGTAGATAAGGGTCAGATATAAAATTAGAAGATAGATTTAGATTCCAGTCACCTTCTCTTTAATTAGTGAGTACTCAGATCAGAACTTCTATATGGGACCATCTGGGCAGTGCCATTTTTAATGCAGTCATTTATTTTTTTATTTCATCACTGGATCTCTTGCATTACAGGTCTGTGTTTTTAAACAGTATCAAAACAAAGATGACAAGCTTATTTATTTACTGGCTCAAGTTAGAAAAAATATAACTGAGGAGGTGTTGAATGAAGTGTATTTACTATTTTGAGTATTTCTTGCACACAAAATTTGGATGCTCAAAAATTATCATGAAAATATTTGTTCTGCTAAAAATTCTCTAACAAACAATTAACATAAAAGCACGTTTTTCTTTAAATTATATATTCTTTTAGGGTATGTTCCTTCAGTGTAATACTGAAGGAAAATTAACAAGACTATCTTATTCTCTGCATTAAATTATGGTTTTCTAATGGCATAAGGGTCATTTTAAATATCATTGCGTCAGTTGTCAGAGAGATGGACAGAACATGTGAACTTTAACAGAACATCTGCTTCAAAGTGCATATGCTGTAATTTATGGCCATTTCAGTATCACTGAATTGTTGCAAAATTTTACAGGATTCAGTACTTCCATAAAGATTTTAGCTTAAAAAAAAAGAAAAAAATTGTGTTTAAGAATAAAATTACACGTGTGGTATTATTAATTTTAAGAGGCTGAACAAAGATTCAGGTAAAATGCCCTTGAGGCAGCAAACATCATAAACTAAAAACAAAAAGCTTGGCTGTTTTGTGGAGAGAGGATGGTTATAAACAGGTCATTCTTCAACAGATACTATTTCCTAATCATAGGTAAAATAAGAGGTGAACTTTTAAACATATTTCTGCAAAATGAGCAAACACAGCTTCTTCTCTCTTGCCAGTTACTGGATGGTGAAATCTCTCACAAAGTTTTAGAATTGAACGAGGAAGTGTCACAACAGTATGGATTGACATCTGCCTCTGTCAGGTTTTTACAGCTTGCACAAAGGAGAAATAAGGCACACTATCACATAGGGAAACCTACCATTTGACAGAAAAGAGCATTTTCTGACCTGACCAACAGTGCTGGGACTTAAGTGAAGGCTCCCCAGAGTAGATGGTCTAAAACATTGATTCATTAGTCTGTTTAATCTTTACGGCTGCTAAGGGAGAGATCCTCCTTGATTTACAATCTGACAGACTGTCATCTCAAGAGGTCCCTGATCACTGTCCCTCCACCAAACTGATAAAACAAAAATATAAACCCTACTACCAGTGATGCATAGAATTAGCATAAGGTTCAAGTGGAAAATGGAAATAAAAAATCACAAAGGACTGAACTCAGTATAGGGAGAAGTGCCTGTCAGGGAGCTTCATAACTTCCCACTTTGGGAATACATGTGCTGTTTTCCAGGCTCCATATGTACTGCAGCCTCAAGTGACTGAGAGAGTGTAGAAACAGCATAAAAGAGCTCAGACCCTCTACATGCTGCCCACTCAGCCTCATACCAACTACACCACACTACATTTTGTGTATCAGTGTAAACTGATGATATAAGCCAGATAAATTAAATACCGTCATTTATTGCCATTGAAGATGGAGGTAATCTAGAATGACATGGCAAGGTTGGAACAAGATGATCTTCAAGGTCCCTTCCAGCCCAGGTCACTCCATGATTCTATGATTCTATGACCAACCAAGATGGAGACAGCTACTTTGTAGATGTTGAAGGTTAAAGAGGATGAATTTTATTCTGTATGTATTTGGCCATAAATTATTCTTATAGTACTGTGGTAATGCAATGTGTACAAATGGAAAGATGTGAATAAAGAAAAACATAATGTGATTATATTCATTGGTGATGAGAATGACCTCTTTCTGGGGGCAGCAAGGGCCATCTGAGAAACCAAGTGCCAAGGTAGATCCAAGCGTGAGGCCAAAACATCAGCTCACAGTTGGTGATCTGGGGGTCAACATCAGACTTACTGAGGGAACCTTGGGTCAGACACAGCCCAGGATGGGCAGGCAAGGCTCTGGGGAGGGGCCAGGACTTGGGGCTGTGACAAGACCTGGCTCAGCAGGGACCATGGCCAGGGCTGTGGGGAGCTGAAGACCAGCTCCACTGCAGTAACACTGACTGCCCTGGGCCCTGGGCAGGGTGCAAAGAGCTCAGGGGTGATAGGCAGGACCAGGAAGGGCTGGTGGTGCCCTCAGAGTCCTGGCAAGCTACACTAGTACCATTATACCCTTTTGGTAGGCTGCCTGGGTGGGTAAGGTAGGACAGGAGTCAGAATGGAAAGGTCTTAATGCATGGAGAGATGTCCACATGGAGAGAACAGGGTGAGCCCCCCCCAGCTAGAGGGTGAGAATCCACTCAGCAGAAAAAATCAAAGCCAGGCTTACAGTGGCACCAGGCAGAGAAACCTTAAGGTGGCTTCTGACCCAGCCCAGAACTGATCCTTGCTGAGATTGCCGCAGAAGAAAGTTATGTGAAGAAAGGCAGCAGTATAAAGCCTTCCTTGTCCAAGGAGCTTCATAAGAAGCTTTTCCACATGATGGAAAACTGCCTAGAAAAAGAACAATATAAATGCTCAGAAAAAGTTAACTCACATTTTTGCATAAAATTTCCTGTCACTCTTAGTAAGTGTCTTCTGTACGGCCAGAGAATGAGGGACCCTGGCACTGGCATTTTAAACCATAAAAAATTTAAATAATACAAAGACAATTTGAATATCCAGAGCAAATTAATATTCTTCATTTCCTGTTAAGCGTTGGTGCTTAATTTGCATTTATCTCTCTGACTGTATTTCTGATTCTCAGGTACTGTAGCCTATATTAACAGTCACTTTGGGTTTAACATCATTAAATGTTCACTGTCAAGTCCCCACAAATCCCACATTCCCCTTGTCTCTCAGGCTTAAAAAACTCATTTAACACTAAGGGCTAATTAATTAACTGGGTTTTCCTATATTTAATGGAAACTATCCTAAACCATGCAGCCAAACCCCACTGAAATTTAGTTCACTGGGGCAACCTATAATTATACCCTACCAGATTTAACCACTGTTCTAATTCATATTTATTATTACAGTAGAAGTATGTATTATTGTTATTATGACTATGCTCACATGGAAAATTGCACAAGCTAAAGTGTACAAGAATATTGTATCATGAATGTACAGGAAGAACTGCAGAAGCAGGTGCCATGAGCATTAAAACTAGTTTTCCCTCTGAATGAATAAATATAAAAAATTCAGGGTGAAAAAGAAAGACAAATGCATTATTAGACAAACTAGTAAACTCAAGGAAAAAAAGCTTGCTCAATTTTTATACCACATTCACAAAAGTTTTTACACACCTCCAGATGGTCAATTAACTTTTTCTAGATTCAGCAAACTGGTTTTCATTATTTTCATTGTCCATACTGGCTTCTGTAAAATCCTTTTTTTCATCATCCTTTATTTATAGATGATTTCTAGATAAGCATACGAGTTCAAAAAGAAAAAGAGGTATGTAGCTGTTACTTGATGTAGGGTGTGTTAGAAGACAAAGATGACAGTGGTGAATTAGCAATGAGGCACAAACAGGGCATATAACACTGTATGGTTATGAACATCTGCTTAGGTGTGATGGTAGGACACGGAGGACTGGCACCTGCTCCCTCAATGCTCAATGGGAGCTTGTCTACTGACACAAACAGAAACTAGTTTCTAGCTTCACACAGCTATATAAGAAAACATCCAGAGAAATTTCGCTCTTTTAGAGACTGATTTTTTTTGGTCTTATGAAATTAGTGAAAAATTATTTGAAAGTTTTGTATTTTTTCCAAGGACAAAACACAAACAATCAAATTCTCACCCATCTTTACTCTGCAAAACTTTCTTTTAGAAAAGTGAAACATTCCAGTATGTTTTATAGTGCCCAGCATCTCTAGGTATTTCTATATCTTGAGATGCTATGCCATGTAGAAATATGAACAATCTTGTCCCACGAACTTCTGCATCCTCATGAGTCTGCAAAGAGCAAGGCAGAGATACTGATGTGGATCTTTACAGAAACTTAGCTGTATAGTTCATCATGTATACCTGTGCATGATAATTTTTCAGGTGTGGAACCCACTTTCATATCTCTCCATAGTCCAGCCTTGTACCTTAAAAAGTCCCTCTCAATGGAGTAGTAAGCTAGTGCATCAGAGATACAAATGTACATTCAATTCCTTAAACTAATTGAGAAGTCCACCTCAACAAGGTGGACATAAACATATCCATGTGTTATGGGTTAATGCAGGCTGATTTTTTTTAGTTAAAGAGAAATGTAGAATATTGCCCTTTCAGGACCTCGGAGTTGTTTTGATGGAGATGGGCACCTATCAGAGTGTGCTTTAGATATTGGCATGCTGTTTGACCACTGAGAAATGACTTTGGAAGCACACATATAAAGCTGGGATTGTCCAGGCCAAGTCTCTTCCCTTTGCGACAGCTGAGCAGGTACCAGGGCCGGTCCCGGGCTGCCGTGTGGGCCCTGGGCCTGGGGCCCGGCCGGGGCTGCCGCCCCCGCTGCTGGGGGCGGGCTGGGCTGGCCCGGGACCGGCCGTGCCTCTGCTCCCCCTTCTCCCCATCCACTGCCGGGACCGGCCGTGCCTCTGCTCCCCCTTCTCCCCATCCACTGCCGGGACCGGCCGTGCCTCTGCTCCCCCCTTCTCCCCATCCACTGCCGGGACCGGCCGTGCCTCTGCTCCGGGACCGGCCGTGCCTCTGCTCCCCGTTCTCCCCATCGACCGCCGGGAGAGGCTGCAGCTGAACATCCAGCGAACTTTTAAAGCCCAGCCCCAAGCCGGCTGGGGCCGGGACAGTCCCTGTGGGTCCCCGGGGGTCCCCGGGAGCGGCCCGAGCACGAGTTCAGCCCATGCTGTAAGATCCAAGGGGTGGGCAGGAGGCATTGATCACATTTATGATCCCTGACTGCCCAGCAGCTCTGAGCTCCGACCTTTCCAGCCTCCTCCTCCAGCCTGGCCTTGGGAAAAACCTGATACCCTGAGCCGCTACAGCCAGCTGAGGGAGAGAGAGAACCTGGGCGAGATTTAACCCTTTTCCTAGCAAGATGAAGCTTTCGGACCTCCAATCTTTTTCCCTGCGAGAGGAAAGGGCAGATTGGTTTGAAACATAGAGCAACAGCATGATAAGAAGTCAGTGGAAGAACTGTTAAGATTATTGGATGAGGGGATAGAGGAAGTGGACATTACTGGACTTCCCTAAATGTAAGCCATGGAGACTGAACTACATATTCCTTTGAACTATAGAAATACGGGGAAGTGATTGTTTAGATTTTTGTGTGGATTCTTTGAGCAAAAGGTGTTGTGATGACTAAGGGAAATTGATTTTATGAGATGCTTGGACAGAGATTGAGATAAGTGGTCCTCCTATCAGTGAAGAAGTGAGGAGATATTTCTGTTCCCTGAGACAAAGAATCCTTTGCTTTTGAAGTGGTTCACCTTTAAAAACGAACACCCCAGCTTGCAGTGTTGAGTATATGACCCATTGAGCAGCTTGGGAAACTGCTAAATGGGAGGAATCACAGAAGCAGGGTTTTCCTACCAGGCAGCTGTTCATGTGACAGCTAAGACCTACGTGAGAACCTTTCTAAGTAGTTTGTAGGATCCATGGGGCATTTGAGGGACTCTTCTCCCAGAGCGATGGAAGAATACGTTTAAATTGTGGAGTTGACCGAAAATCATAGTCTCTCTATGTTGGGTGTGTGAAAGTGAACAGTTTGGGAGGAAAAAGAAGGGGTTTGAAGTTTCAGTTTTCCTTTTTTTTCTTTTTCATTCTTTAGTGTGTAAAAATAAACTCAGTGTGTAACTTTCAAGTTTAAGCCTGTTGTGCTTTTCATTTTCTCCTGGTCAAGTCCCACTAAATTTGGCAAATAAGATTTAGCGAATGTGAAACTACTACATGAAATTGGTGTTTCCGCCCAGTTTCGAACCAAACCAGAACACTGTGGCAACAGTCTGTTCATCATGAGCAGATCACTGAACACAATACTCTACAAGAACCATCTTTCCAACTGATGTTATTTTTGTGAGACAGTGATAATTATATTCATTGGAATAATAATTCTGATCATTTTCCACTTGGGCTCTACAGTGAAGAAATTGGTAAATACTGCAAGTATTTCTGCATACAACTTTGTGAGTGCATTTAGTTTTGCCCAAGGCAAGGAAAAATCTTTTGGAGCACAGGTTAATATTTGAGTCCATTAGGAAACACTAAGGTTGGGGCATTCAGACCCCATTGCTTGTAGGCAGGTACATGCAGTTAGCACTGTATATCTGAAAAACAAAGGAGCAGCAGTGCTTAGAATAGGCAAAAGTAACGAAATACAGACTGAAATTCCAGTATAGGGCAACCAAAGCTATGGAAATGTTAATGAATTGTATTCAGCAGAGGTAAAGTCAGCAGGGAGGAAAACACCAGTACCTGGCTGTGACTTTATTGTTACTTTACAAGTGTTTATGTGCTCTGTGTTTAATGAGTGCAGATCAGGAGTCCAGGACTCAATTAAAAATACTATAAACAAAATAGAAGAGCACAAAGGCAAGGAGAAAGCATGATAAGCCCACACTCTAGGGCATTGTGATTGGGAAAACATCATACCGTATATAAGATGTCCCCAGATCTAAAGGAGCAGCAACAAACGTTCAAAGGGATCACTTAAATGATTCAGGAGTAGATTTGAGAGAGTCTATGACACAAGGAGTAACTGCAGCTGAGGAGAAGATAAGAGGAGACCCTTTATCTTAAAGACTGACATCCCATACTTCAGAAATTTGACATGGCTAGCAATATATATTTAGTGCTGAAAAGTATTTACTTCAAAAGTGTAGTGTGCTCTAGAGAATGTAAGGATTCCCTCAGAGCTGTCATTTTTCCTTTTTTAGTATTTTAGGAGCATCAATACTCAGCTGAAGACACGGTTCAAAGGGCATCATCTTCCAACAGGCCTAAACTCTCTCTTGTGCTTCAAATAACTCACACATAGACACAAACCAAATCAAATAATCAGAAACATGAAGTGAGCGAAAATGATTAATGACAGAAATGGGAATCAATGAATTACATGCCACTCTTTGAATTACCCAATTAGGATTAAGTTACTATGAAATCGGTGGCTGTAAATTCTGATGACAAGGCAATTTTGTTGTCTCTTTTAGAGCCCCACAACCACCACAACAGCAGCGTTTCAGGCAGTGTATCAGTCAAGTAGGATGGAATTACCAACCACCTGCAAGTCACTACCCTTGGCAAACAAGTTATTGTCACTTTTGATTCTGACTGTTACCAGTATCACTGGTTTCATCTCACAAGACAGTTGATGTCTGTTAATAAAGCCATTATAATTAAGATAATCAGTTGTTGCTTCTGTTTTGATTTAGCTGCAAGAAAACAATAGTTAGAGATGTCAACTTTCTAAAAAAGGTCAAAATTGAAATGCATATTCAGAAGCAGAACACCTGAGAAGACTGAAGTACTTGCAGAATTCAAGGGCTTTCAGCTAAACACGGAGCTCCTACATGTAGTTTTAAGGATAAGGACTGCATCCACTCCTAGGCATTAATGTCTTCACATTTATCTTTGTCTGCTTTTATGGATGATGATTCTGTCTCTAAGATATACTTTTACTTACCTTGTGACCACACTGTTGGTGTTTCCAAAGCAAGAAAACTCTCACTTCTCAAAACACTTGTGTATGGACTCAGGAGAACAGTTCTCTCACACTCAAACCCGTCTCAGCAATCTCTGTTGTGTTATCTCCTCCTGTGATGACCTCACATACCATTAACACCGAGGGGGCAGATGACCCTCGTTAAGAAAGGCCATGCTGTCATCAGCCTCAGGGCAGATGAGAGCTGTAGGCAAACTGAGTTCAGAGAGTTTTCAGGCTGTCAGCAAGGACAGTATGAATGTTGGGTGCTCGTGATGAGATATCCAGTAAGATAATAATTGTTTCATTATTATGTTGTATTTAAAACTATTCTCATTTTTCTTAATTAATGTTTGGGTTGCACATGTGGAAAACTCTGTAAAAAGAAGCTGTCCATCATTATTTATTTAAGCCTGGATTTGTTACGATGCCTTGAGAAACTGTTCAGAGATGCTACATAGTGACACTAACACATTATCCACAGACCACCCCCCTACCCCCCCCCCCCCCCCCCATTTTTGTATTTTACAACCTGCAATTGCATAGAATCACTTATTGCCAAGTGGTCATTTTCTCACATTTGTTATGACAACAGGATAAATGCCAACGTTTGTCAACATCTTGTAAATGATGAGTCTTAATGAGGCAATCTAGTGTTTCACCCCTCTGAGGAATCTCATAATAGGATGAGCAAAATATCAGGTTAAAGGAAGTGGGAGGTAATCCCAGGGGACAGACCTTTTCTTGTACAATATATTCCTCAAGGTTTTGCTTGGAGTGGGTTCTAGGATGCAGGCCAATTTGGCGTAGCCCCTTGTACAAAATTTTAATTGTATTTTTATCAAATCCAGCAGAAATGCAGTCTGCATGTTGAATCTGTCAGTAAGCAGGGCCCTGGGAGAAAATAACAATATGAGCTTTGAGAACTTTCACCTAATACATGAACTTAAAGTTACTCTTCCTAAGCTGAAGAATATACCTAATGTGCATTCTCTTGATCTGTCCTGCTTTTTTAATTTGTTTGTTTGGGCTTTTTTAAATTTGATTTTGTAAAATATATTTCTGCCTTTTCTGCTTGCTAATTTATTTCAGGAGGTTTCTCTGTAAAAATTGCACATTTCAGTCCAGCATTTTCTTTTCAGTTATAAGCCAAAGTGGAAGAGAATTCTTGCATCTCCTGTGAGCTTTTTAATGTGTTGCTTTTTTAATATATATACACTACTCTGCATTTCAGAATGCTATGCCTTAAAAGCTTGAGTAAATAAAGCTTGTAGGAGGGCCCTACAAAGGTAATGCTTAATTAGAATGACAGGTTTTTCAGAAACAAGTACTATCACTTCATCAGTCTATAAATGATACTATAGATAATCAAGAGACATAGTGTTTTGATAACAAGAAACATATATGATTTAGGATCCAGCCAATTGTCTTGTGGAATTAGAGTTCATTAGAAATTTCTTTTTTTATTATCTTGCAGGTTTGTTATTTATTTGGGTAAAACTGAAAACTCAAAGAATGTCAGAGACTTCATTTTGGAGAATTCAAAAATAAGGAAGCATTAAGTTATAGCACTGTCCTGGCTTTAAAAAAATCCACTGGAAAATTACTTCTATTCTAGTAGAATATATTGAATATCACTGAAATCATTCATGCAAAATGATGGAAATTTTAGAATTTCATTAAGGTCATGTAACTTCATTTCAATATTTTATATATCATGTAGAAAAATAGCAAGGCTAATAATGAAATGCTTCTGTAAACTTAGGGGTTTTTTTAAAAAGAGGTGTGTGTCTGGGTGCTGAAAAATTTAAATTTCTTTAAAGTCTCAGAAATTTCAGTTCTTTGTTTTTATTCTGGCTGAAAATAATTCTGAAATTTCAAAATTTCTTTTGGGACAGACATTTCAGTTGTTACTACAAATCACTACAATTGATGAGGGACCCATATTAATTCTCTAAGATATTTGGCTTCAGAGCACCCATTTCAATCTATGGGGTTTTTTTCTCATCACAAATCCTTTCTTCCTCATAGTGCCCTCTGCATCTTTGGGATCTCCTCTGCATCTACAGTGCCTTGAGAAAGGCAATGTATTGATATATTCTGATTTTCACTTTTGCTGTTCTTCTGCGCACTGGGGACATGGTTTAATTGGATTGGATTGGCCATGACTGTGCTTTCTCCTGCCAACAGAACTGATGTTGTAGTCTTTTCCTACTAATTGTTTGTATAACAACTGTTAATGTTAATCAGAACAACTGCAACTGGCTCTGGTTTGCATCTGTTTTGTTTTAATCATCATTTAAGTGTTAACTTAGAGTCCAAGAAAAGAAGGGAGACCTGCATTACACCTGTGCATTGCTAACAAGCCCCTAGAGCAGCATACTATTTTGAACTTTATTAGCCACTGAATTTTAAGTAGACCAAATTGTCAATGTTTGCATTTGTAGGTTCCTTCACTGAGACGGAGACTTACATAAATATAAGTGAGAGGGAAAGACAAGGAATGCATGGGGGGAGAAGGACAGGCAGAGGTCAGTCCAACTGTAAACCTAAGTGGAACAGAGTTTTCTGATTTGGACAAATTGTGTAAGAAGACACAGACTTTCATACTCTCCTTGTCGCAGAACAGATTTTGTGACTTGCAAAACTTATCCACTGAAGGTACACTAAAAAAGAGCGGGTGAGTCAGGTATATGGGGCTTTTGCAGATGCATGGTGAGGAGTGGCAACGTGCTAAAACAGATGCTACAGAAAACATCCATGCAGTAGTCAAGGACCTAAAATAGCTTTCATAGGAAATAAAATTAATTATTGGTTCTTTCCTTAGCTCTATGAGGTTCAGAGGTAAATACATAGGAAAAAATTCATTTCTTGAGGCAAAAATCTACATTTCGGATGACAGTAAAGAGTTTTGATACAAATGAAAGCATGACACTGCAGAATGTACTATATAAAGGCAGACCATACCCCTTAAACCTCCTGTAGCTCTTAAGCTCTTCACTTAAGTAGAAGTGGCAAGATTTCAGGAATAATTTAGAAAGGAAGCTATAGTAAGACTTGGTCTTCTGACAGTCCTCCTCAATCTCTTCATAAGCAAAAAGGAGAAAGCATTTTTGGAAGGGGACCAGTATGAACTACTGGTAACAGGCCACCCAGCCTTTCTAGCACTCACACTTTCTTTTGCTGATATATCTCTAAATCTTCTCTAATCTCATAAATGCAAAGTACTTTAACACATAAAATATGTACTTATAGTAAAGATTTGGGAGGAGGGAATAAAAACTGGGATTTCAATTGAACTTATAATACATGCTACTTTCACTTTTGTAAAAAAAATAATAAATAAATATTCATCCAATCTTACATGATATCATATTGTATTTTCTTCATTTAAACTAAGGCAGGATGGAAAATGAAAAGAGCCTCCAGATTACAGCAGACTAAAACCACTTATATTTATTCCTGAATAAATTGCTTCATAATATTCCTGAGACCTTTTCTCCCCTCCTTTTCCCACCTGACCCTTCATTTCTTCATTAGTAAGGACTGAAAATTAAACAATTCATAAGCATATTTTTAAGGAAACTCTCCATTTTATTTAACACTCTCCTGAACTGTCAATATGTAAATTATTGACTGACTAGGGAGCAATTACTTGCAAATAACACTAGATTGTGTTGAATTCAGTTAGCTGTACAGCCAAAGGATAGCTCATTTCTGACCAATGGATGCTGATTTGAATGTACCTATCCAGAGGCAGATAGAGAGAGGACAGGAAGGAAGAATCACCTGCCACACATGTGAGCATATTCTTCCTCTCCAAATGGAGCTTCATCGTCTTGCATCAGTTGTGGCTCACTTGCAGCTTTCCTGCCTTCATTAGGACACTTGGACATTTCTGCAGAAGTACAATCTTCTTTTAAATGTGTAAATAATCAATAAATAAATAAAAAAGAAGCTCTGGAAATGCATGTTTATTGCTGTGTAATGGATATCAAGATTTTATCATGATCTGAAACAGCTGAAGAAATTATAATGTTAAATGTCTCTATTCCTTAGTAGTGATTGGATACACAATACATATAGTTACCTATGACCACACAGCTGTATCTAAGTGAAAGGTTTCTTGCTGAGTGACTGAATGCTAGCCAACACTAATAAAACTATATCACAGAAACCTTCTCCACAGTTCCTACCTCATATCCATACTTCTGTTTCTCACCTCTAACCAGCATCAGCTCCTGTACAACTGTTGTGGTTTAAACACAGACATCCACAAAGCCTCACAGAGCCACTCATCCATCCCTTCACTAGTGGGATTGGAGAATCAAAAGGGTAAAAGCTGGAAATCTCACGGGTTGAGATAACAACAGTTTAATAGGGAAAGCAAAAGCCACACACACAAGCAAAGAAAAACAAGGAATTAATTCACTGCTTCCCATGAGCAGACAGGTGTTAAGCCATCTCCAGGAAAGTAGGGCCCTATCATGTGCATCAATTACTTGGGAAGACAAATGGCATCACTCCAAACAATGCCCCTTTCTCTGTATATCTCCCCGTATACACTGAGCATGATGTCATAGGGTTTGGAATATCCCTCTGGTCAGTCGGGGTCACCTGTGCCTGCTGTTGGCTCCTCTCAATTTCCCATGGACCTCCAGTCTCCTCACCAACATGACAATGTGAAAAGCATAAAAGAGCTTGGCCCTGTGTGAGTATAACAAAAATATCTCTATATATATTATCAGCCCTGTGTTCAAAACACAGCCACATGCTAGCCACTGGGAAGAAAATTACCTCTACTGCAGACAAATCCAGCACAACAACTGAGCAAAAAACCCTCAGTGCAGCAGTGTCATTAAACCATTGTTCAATAACCATTACACATGACAACACCATGAATCCTTAAAAAATATGGCCTCCAATGGCCTCCTTTTCTCAATGGTGAGTGCACTCAGGTTCTCCATGTGAGATGGGATGCTGCGCATTTCTTCACTTCTTCATTGCAAATCTGGTGTCTCTATGTTTCAAAGTTCAACATTTCCAACTGGTAAGAGAACACTGTTTGGAATATTAGTTAAAGAAGTTATGTCTTTATATTTCTAAATTTACAAAAGGAAGCCAGAGAACGACTTTGACCCAGACTCTCACAGATCCACCTTCCACTGGGGCAAAAAGTGGTTGGCATGACTTGCTCCTAACAAATAATTTGATCAGGCTCCATCACCTCCTAAAGAGTCTCAAGTGACAACAAAAGGTGACAGTGTTGAATGATTCCACTTTCATCTATTCCACATGATTAAGGGGTTTAGTCTAATAAATTCCACTATATAAAAATAAGTATAAATGATGACAGGAAAGATGCAGCTTAGTCCCTGCATAAAGAGATTTGTTTGGTTTTTTTCCCCCTCACATAAATAGAGGTCTTTCTAGGAAGGTGAGTTTGTGTATACTTATCTTCAACTAAGCTCACAAAGCTTGCAGGGAGGCTGTAAAGCTCTGTAAGCTCTTAAGACTGGACGGCACTACCCCATGAGCACAGCATTTAAAATCACTGGAGACAGAGAACCCCTAAACATAACTCCCTTTAAATAGTCAGACCTTGTTAATCCAAGCTTAGTTTAACCAAATGCCCGAGTATCTGAAATGCTTAAGTGGCAATCTGTCTCCAAGTCTGAATGTACCTTTGATTTGTTAATCTGATTGTAAGGGTGGGGGTATCCTGTATGAAATGAAGTTTGCAAACAGCTTTGGATTAATCAGTCTTACATGCTACAAAACAAAGTAGATTCCTGCCACTGTATTTATCATCAGGAAAGGCTGGCACCTTTTCTCACTGGCTGATTTATAGAATTGCACATTTGGCATAGCAGTGTAATATTCAGACAGCAGAGTTTTCTAATAAGGATGTGCAATGAATGTAAATAAATGGAATGTACCTGAAATTATGCACCTAACTTTTGAGTAGATTATTTCCTGGTAGCTTAAAAATATATAAATAAATCTTTATCAAAATGCATTAAGTTTCTGGACAACCTGACTAATACATAGCAAATTTGTCACCTTTAAAGGATTCATTTGGCCTCTTAGTCATGTGTTTATTCTGTTATGGTTCCAAGGAAATGCTACACATTAAATCTACTAGATTCTGATATAAGGCTACTTGTAATTTTGGTTCTATTCAAAGAAATTCTTACTTTTGATATCTACGGGACATTAATACTGGGGCATCTGTCCATTTCCAAAAATGAGCTATCACACATCTGGTTGCTGGTAATAATTGCTTTATCAATGACTCCTTCTCTGAGTCAATAACCTCATTTGGACTGTAACAGGACAGGTTTGGTGTACAGCCTAACTTATATTATCTAGTTTTGTAGCTCTGTGTTTCTGTAGTATGCATGAGACCGTCAGACAGACCCAGCACCATGTAATTTGACTTCTTATGAGAATAAAATACATTTCTGAAGATGCAGTTGCATGTTCTTTCTCTAGAAAAGGAAAATAATTCTTCTGTATGTTTAACAAAATTTAAGGACTGGAATTAACAAAGGAAGGTTTGCTGGATTTCTTTCTTGCCTTGACTATACTTTATATGCAGATTTGCATACATATACAAATATTGTGCCTCCTTTTGGCGGCACAGTTGCTGTCACCTGAGTTAAATGCAGCAATAGTGCAAAAAGGCCTTGTGACATTGTCAGAGTATTAATTTAACAGATAGACTATTTATTAGAGAATTCTTCCCCCAAATAATGTTTTTCATGTCTTTTTCTTCCATCACATTTATGAGGTTCAAAAATTTCTCATTATGGAGAGTTATTGCATTGAAACCATTGTCTTGACTACCATGGAGTCATTTGCTTCAGTAAAATAACACTACATCATTTAGATAGATGAAGCACTAGCCAGAAGTTTTATTTGATTAATGGTATTAGGGTATCCTGATGAACTTACCTGGGTTTTCAGAAGACTGCAAATAACACAGATTATATGTGGTACCTACCATTATTACTGCCAAATGCACCACAACCACATGTGAAACTGCTTATGATGAAGCCAAATGTCAATGTAACCATGGGAGGAGATCAAGACTCATCTGAGCGAAAATATGGGCTTCCTGCTCTAGTTTACATTCTAGACATAAAATATAAATATTTCAATCATAGCACTGTTTCTCTGAGGTTCTTTTTTTGTTTTGTTATTATTTGTTTTAATATTGCCTAGCTCAAAATGCTTAACAAGTTTACTTGGAAGCCTGGAAGAGACACACTAGAACAGCCTGGAACAGTTTTGTGCACTGGAACAGATTGTCCAGAGATGTTTTGAAGTTTCTCTCACTGGAGATACTCAAGAACCATCGGGATGCTATCCTTTGCCATGTGCTCTAGGATGACCCTGCCTGAGCAGGTTGGACCAAATGACCCATGGTGGTTCCTTCCAACCTTATCCATTCTGTGATTCTGTGAAGCCTGAGGGTATTCCATAGTGCAAAGATCTTCAGACCATCACTGACTCAGGCTGATAAATTGAGCCACTTTAGAATATTAATATGTGGGTCAAACTCAGAAGTCACACTCAGAATCTACTGTGCCCATTCCAAAAACTCTGCCTGTCTTTGGGTTTGGCACATCACTTACAAAACTAGTCATGTGGCTTTGAATTGAGCTGACTTAGGATCACATGTAATGTCTAACAGTTGGTGTGTTTAAGGCCAATGGTGATACCTAAGAATCATTTTTAACCAGTATTTATCTACTCCTTCCTGCTCTGGTTGCTTTCAATTCAGGAAATTACTCTAACTTGTTTGGGTGTTTGTCCCTCATTATGTTCATTTTTGAGTCTGAAAAAGAATATTAGAGAAATTAACATTTGTCTGTTCTGACAGTATTGCTGTCCACAAAAGTAGTAAAGATGTGAAACAAATGGCTATTGACATGACTGATCTTGTCTTCTTTGAAAACTTAATCTGCGCTCAGCCATTTTACTTCTCTTCCTTCCATTACCCACACTGCAGTAATTCATGCCTTTGAGAGCCACATGGTAGGGCTGACACCTAAAGTGTCACAAGCTATTTTCTTCAAGGCAGCTACAGTGAACACCCACAGTTGTGGTAAATTAAAGCAATATAAAGTAACTGGTCCTGTGCTGCTCCCAGAATATGGTTTGCATGAGCATCTTATAGCTTCATCCAATTTTGCCCTCTGCTTTGCCTGGAAGTGAACTATTGGTATGATCCTGCTCACTCTCGTTTGATGCACTACTCATCACATTGTGCCTGCCATTTCTGTGGCATTACCCATCTGTGATATTGATGCATGGGAGCTAATTCCATTAACAAGCTTACAGGCTGATGAAAGTCTTACACTGAAAACGCATCTGCATTCTCTTTCCTCTTTCTCCATTGCATAAAACTCAAAGAATGGATCTTCAGGGCCTACCCTGCAACCTCATTGATATTAGCAGCTCGATGACACACCCAACGTGTCTGTTAGCACTGTTCTGTATCAGTGTCAAGCAAAAAAATAACTGATAATATCTGACACAACTAGACAGGAATCCATAGCTTCACAAAAGACAGTACGCTGCTTGATCATACTACTGGTAGAGTGGCTTGGGAAAACTTGTCTTGGGATGTAAAAGGAAATATGCGTGAATCATGGAATTCTTAGCCTAAAACTTACTATGCATTAGGGTGCACCTATATGTCTAAGATATCAAGCTTCTGTGCGGCTATTTCTGAAATACATAAATAGCTATTTTTAGGAACATGGTTCTTTCTCTGTTATGCTGCTTCACAGATGCCTTGAAAACCAGTGGAAAAATCAGAATCAGTTCTGAGGCCACAAAAAAAAAAAAAAAACCATCATCACTCTAACAGTTCCAGCACTATAGCATGAACTACTGGAAAAGAGTAAAGGAGCTGCAGCCCAAATTTAAGCTGACAAATCATCCCATTGCATATCACGTTCTGGAGCCAAGAACGCAAGTTCACATTAGAAGGAGCCAATATAGCAGTAGGTACAGAATTATCTCATTAAACAAAAGTGCATCCATTAAGATATTAGAGGACTTTGTTCCAGCCATGGAGCTGCAACTTACCCATCTGAGAAATTCTATATGCTCTTTTTTGCTATTTGTTATCCAAAAGAATGCTGCTTTGGGCAGTCACCTAACAAGCAGAGAGGGGAAAACCAATTTTTCATGAAGTGGTCATTGAGGTTTGTGAAGAAATTAATATTATTATATCCCTCAGGGCTATCAACATTGAAAAAACTGCTGGAGTAACAATGAGGTTTGAAGAAAAGGGCTTCCTGAACTGTGCACATCCAACTGATCAGACACATATCCTCATTCTGTGCCTGTGAATGTATTACCAAGATAGGATAATATTCCATTGACATTTATTGTGTAGACAAGGTAGAATACTCATGAACATGAACATTGGATGCACAGTGTGCAATGTCAAGTTATTTTTTAAATGCGCCTTCTTTCAATAAGGGCAAACCAAATAACCAAATCATTTGTATTAAAGCATCCACACCACTGTACATCTAAAGTTATTCTAGATTTTTCTGTTTGCTACACAGAGCTAGAGAAGGACTATTTATTTGGACTGATTCCCTTTTTTCACCTGGAGGGTGAAAAACCTCTCTCTCACTTGGAGATCAGTCGGGTTGAAAAAGAAAGATGTGGTGTGCATAAATATCACTGAAAATAATGCAAGCACTACTTGGAAAATATTTTCCTCATCCACCTTATGAAATTGTTAATGAATTTTTAGGTCTCCAGCACTGCAGATCAGGTGGCTGCTGATAATTTGGGATTCCTTGGTCTGTCTCCAAGAAATGGAACAGTATATTGTACAACTGAGCGTAACTGAGATCAAGTTTTTGGCAGTTAAAATATGACCTTTCTGCTCTAAAATAGTCTCTTAGAGCTCCATCATGTTCTGCTCTCTCCTCTCTCAGTGCTATGAATTCCTCTGAAAGTAACTCAGTCACCATTCTCTGATAGTCTCCAGTCTCATTTTCTTCTCTGTTTAACCTTACATTGACTACACCATTCTTCTGCTTCCATTTCTCTTCATTCTTGCATTCCTTTCCTGTCTCCTTCTTCTCAACTTTCTGCCCTTCTCATCACTATCAAAGTACTCTATGAAATTCAGAATTCTATTACTCTGTTGGATGGTCTTCTACATAACAGATTTATCTTTAGTATTTCAGGCATAGTTGTAGTTTTTCCTGAAGAAAGGAAAACAAGAAATTATAGAGCACTTGTGTTCTGTATATTCCTTACATATGATGCTGTACATGAAGTAAGTTTTATCTCTAAAGATTGTTCTTTCTCTGGGTTTTCAGTTTTTACCTACATGCAGATCCTTGCATGTCAGACCTTCATTAAAGAGGTGATGAGACAATTTTATCTTTAATATTTACCAAAAACGGTACCATGCAGAAAAGAGGAGGAGAAAGAATGAAAAGAAACAACACAGCCAAGAGATAGGACCAATAGTGAATATCTTGAAAATTTTCCACACCTTTATTGCTTTAGGAGATTTCCACAGTTTCAGAAGTTTGAGGTTCTTCCTCGTGAGAAGCAGAAGGGCAGGTATTTATCTCTCCTGTACAATGACCAGCAACAGAACTCAAGGGAACAGCATTGTTCTGCGTCATACTCTCTCGACACAGTCTGTTGACTGAGCAAAGTCTGTTAACTGTGTCAGGGAATCTTTAAATTGGATATTAGCAAAAGGTTTTTCACCCAGAGGGGGATTGGGAACTGGAACATCTCCCCGGGGAAGTGGTCACAGCACCAAGCCTGACAGAGTTCAAGAAGTGTTCAGATAACACTCTCAGGCACATGGAGTGATTTTTAGGATTGTCCTGTCCATGGCCAGGAGTTAGAATTGATGATACTTGTAGGTCCTTTCCAACTCAGTATACTCTATGATTCTATGACTCTATGTCAAGATGGAAAAGAAAGCAATTAATCAAGCCTGCTATCATTACAGCTGTACCATCTATGAAGAGGAAAATCTGTACATGATAGATCAGCTTCGAGAAGGACAAGTTAAAAATACTAGGAAACTAAAATTGTCATAATTTGTCCTGAATATGTTAGACTAAGAATTCTTTTCATTAGAACTGGGCAAAAATTGTATTGTTTGTACACTTTGAATCAACAGCAGGTCAGAAAATTTGGAGAGGTAGAAAATTTCTTTATAAGAATTCATGACATCTACTATTTTGACTGTTATATTTACAACCCTCTCACAAATACAAATTCCATTTTTAATATACTGAAGAACTGGAGAGTATTGCTTGAAGTTGGGGCTTTGTTAATTTATATATTTATTAACTTAAAACCCTCCATAGTTTCAAATTACTATTAGTAACTTAGAGAAAGGAAAAAAATGTGCTTGTGGATAACAACACCAGAGGCAACTGCAGCCAAATCAAGTAGAAAAAGCAGATATATAAGAACCCATTTAAGTATTTTGCAACAGCCATTGTAATAAGACTGAAGATGATTTACCTCCATCCTAGGCTTCTGTCTTTTCTGTGCAAGAAACCCCTTCTGCACTCCCTGAATGCGTGAATAGCTGTAAGATCTCTCTTTGGAGCTTTATCATATTTTTGAAAAGATTTTCTTACATTCACAGGCATTGTCTTCTGCTCATATTTCAGACCCATACTCTCAGCTGTTCCTGATACATTTTAGGTAGAGCTTCAGTAACAAAAATGAAGTGCTTTCATGCCCTTTCAAGGTCATATCCCAGACATGGATCCAAAGCAGCACCTGCACATGACATTCACATATACCTACACCATGACTTCATTTTAACCTGCAGAATTATTCATTTAGCATAAATTTGACAATCATGTAAGCCAGCATATTTCTTCCACATTGTACTGGGCTTACATGGCAAGGCTTTAGCACTGGGTGGTCTGCAGGTGTTGTCTGTAAGAGGCCAAATGGCTCCAAAATGGATGCCCTGTTGTCCAAAGCTTAGACCAGAAGTGATACTGATAAATCCTCACATTTAAGAAAGGGTAAAAAATGCTGCACAACAGCTGTGAGGCAGAGGAGTGAGAAAAAAATGTGAGAGAAACAACACTGCATACAACAAGGTTGCTGAAAAAGGAGGGGGAGAAGGTGATCCCAGTGTTGGAGCAAAGGTTTGCCTGCAGCCCATGACAAAAGGCCATGACAAAGATGATTGCCCCCTATGGAAAATGAAGAACCATGTCAGAGCAGATACTCAGCAGCCCACAGAGGACCTCACACCAGAGCAAGGAGCAGTTATCTTTATATAAAGCAAGTAGCTAAGCTAGGTAAGATCCAAGCATGTTCATGTCAATCTTAGCATGTTCTCCCAGGCAGTGGAAAGGCTAGACCCAGACCTATGGCATAGCTGTAGGGCTGAATTGCATTTTTCACATCTATGGGGATAAAATGACAGGGAACCTGAGAACAAAACTTATAGAAATGGTAAACAATAATAGCAGAGGAATGTGACTCATAACTAAGATAAAACCAGTAAGAGCTCTGTAGCAAGAAGACCTTCGAAGAAGTTTTAAAAGAAGTGAGATTCAAAACATAAATTGGACATAAATTAAGTATTTTGTGTTTAAAGCGCTCAGGGTGATCAGAATAATTTGAGGAATGTGATCTTTCTTCACTAGGGAATGGGTAGAAGGAACTATATAAAAGAAACCAGCCATTATAAACTGACGTTAGTTGTCATCTTCCCTATTTAGATAGCCTTATATGACATTTATAAATAGACTCAGTCGCAAAGAAGCCTGAAGGGTCGCCTGACCTCATTGCTCTCTAGCTTCCTGAGGAGAGGGAGGTGCTGATCTCCCTGCTGTCCAGTGTTAGGACACATGGGAATGGTTCTAAGCTGCACCAGAGGAGGTTTAGGCTTTGGAACCATCTCCTTACCAAGAGGGTAGTTTAAAAATGTCATAGGTTTCATAGAGAAGTGGTCAATGACCAAAGTGTTTCAGTGTTAATGAAGCAATTGGAGAATGAGCTTAATAATGATCTATGACTTTGATCAGTCCTGAAGTAGTCACGCTGTAAAATTAGATGACCCTTTTGGGTTCCTTCCAGCTGAAATATCCTATCCTATCCTATCCTATCCTATCCTATCCTATCCTATCCTATCCTATCCTATCCTATCCTATCCTATCTTTTTCTATAAAAACAGTACCCAAATCCATTTTCTTTACAGTAAAGTAGTCCTACTTTCAAGTTCTTTGGAAATTGCAACCAAAATAATTCCTTTCTCCAGTATCTGACCAATATTCTCTGGTTTCCACAACTATGATCCACCCTCATATTACAGTGCTGTATTCTGTTGTCCTATACCTAGTAGGCCACATTTCTGTGTGCCTTTGTGTATGGTTTCTCTAGACATATGAGGCTCTTTTTGTTGCTTCTTCTATTCATTATAGGGCTTTTATTTCTTTAATTCTACCATTTCCATACTCTAATATCATTAATTGCTTTCCATAGTTTCTTCAAGTTCTTTCTCTTCATGGTCAGATTAAAATCAGTGAAGTTCAGTGATGGATAGAAAAAAGTTACAGAGATGGTAAATCAGTTCAGACTCTGTACGTTCCCAGTTATGCTGCAAGTCAGGATTCAACTTCAGATCAGAAAAAAAAAAATAAAACCTACTTTCTAAAGATACATTTCTTATGGTGGCATGTGTTTTCAGATTGTCCTCTGAATGTGGCAGAGGTGTGGATGGGGAACACCAGTTCTGCCCCATTCCTAATCTACATTTAAGAGTATTTGCAAACAGATATTATTTCACAAGAAAAACAGATTAACAGATTGATTTATTTTCCCTCTTTCCAAGTGCTACTTTTAAACACAAAGAAGAAATAGGCATTTGGAAGCAGGAAAGCAGGAAAAGAATGATCAGATGCTTCTAGGCAGATTTGCCACTTGAATTTTCCATGTTGCACCCATTTCACAGCCATTCTTTGAAAACATTCACACTGTTTTGTGGGGCTGTGAACAGCCCAAAATTAAACAGAACTGAATGCTTTAGTACAAAACAGGAGCTGGTCATTTCCTGCAATATCTGGTCTATCTGCCTCATGCCTGGAGCAAGAGAATGAAGGAAGAAGGGAGGAGTGTCATGGTGGAAGTTCCACAGTGCTGAAGTTCAGAATAAATCTGTCTCCTGGCAACTCTGCACATTTGCTTTCCCTTCCCTCTATCCACTGTTGTGGTACAGCAGAATACAAAGTCAGCAACAACTTTATATTTTCCTGCTGAAAAAAAATTACTAAATGCAAGACAGAGTAAACATAAAAGTGAATCAGAAAACGGAGCCTCTCTTACCCAGACATGTCCATCCTTCCATGTAAAAAGATGATGAAAATCGTGCATAATCATCTGGGTTTTAACTCTAGAGATTTTAGGAAGATCAGAGGTTCCAGAGTTGATGCCTGAACAGCACTCCTGCTGTATTGCCCAGTGTTCTAATATCAATACCAACTGCTGAGGGCTAAAACTAGTCCTCTGCCTATACCTTGCTCTCTCCATCTCTTCCCAACTCTGTTTTCACTCTTGCCACTTCTAAATTTAAGTCAGATATCTTAAACTAGGACATGAATGTTTTAAGATTAACATTCAAAACTCAATTTTACATGAGCTTACTACTCTCTGAGCCAGTCTGGTTCTGGCCACAGATGGAGTATGTTTCCCTTTATCATCTCTTTCTTTCGTCTCAGAAAGAAGTGAAGCAACCAGGAAAATGGTTTTAACTAACACATGATTGTTATCATAGCTGGGATTAAGGAGGTAATATCCAGCTCAGTGGTGGTAGCCTCTGAAGATGAACTAACTCCCTCTCTTGCAATTGTGGTATTGAGTTCAAATCTGCATATATGATGGACAGGCAAGCCCTGCTTTTCATAGGCACTGGCCTCAACTTACAGATGGACAAGGCCTCAAATGACACAAGAAAGCTCCCTGCCACACTCCATTTGTCTAAATCACATTCTGTCCTTGATGATAAAAGACGAAAATCCATTTTAAGAATGAACCTGCTCATAATATCCACATTTCCTAGTGAGGATTTTTCAGGCAGGAAGTAGTCCAAAGGAAAAGATTTAAAATATTCTTAAATTTCTTTTATGAACCAGTCTATTAGCTCCTAATTTCATAGACCTTTTGACACAATCAAAGGCAGCTTTCTCTCTTGTCTTACAGGTACTCTGTTCCAAGCTGGAGCCAGAAATAAGCCTGTATGTAATGTGACTCAAGTGACTGATCACATTAAAAAGAGTAAAAACCAATGACGGAAAATTCCCAGTGAACAAGTGGCCTGCTATGTTTTGCATGATTTATTGTTGGCCAGTGAATAAATTTATAAAATGACATCTCAGAGACCAGGGAAAAAAGAGTGGGTGGCAAAGAATACAATGTATTTCTATCACGTCTCTCCATCTCTATCAACAGACTGGCGAGAAGGAGGGGTACCTGCTGCCCCAAAAGTTAAGACAAATGCAGAATTTCCTTTGCTAAAGGTTACTTCAGCAACTTGCAGTATGTGCTTGTTATTCCCCAAACTTTCTTTCTGCTCTGAAATCCTGTGCTACCCTCCTGTGACATTTTCTTGCATGCGCTCCACTGAAGTTTGGGTCTATTGTTTCACAACAAGGGAGCTGATTCTTCAGCAGTTACTTATTTATTGAGGTCACTCGAGGTCAGTGATGTGGGTTTTATGGGTGCTTTTTTTTTTAGAATATGGTCAGTCTGGTGGGTTGGAATTCCTTTAATTTTGCAAAGAGAGAGGTATATGGTGGGGGAGTTTCATTTTAAAATTAGGTACATATCAATAATCACATAGGTCTATACCTGCATTGTATGCATAACTTGAAATTTTTAGTGTCAGCCTCCTGTCCTGAATTTGGTTTGATATTAATGGGCTCATATAGCTTTTCATGAGCAGGATCTTAGTTATTTTTCACTGAGGGTTTTGTGTGTGTGTGTGTGTGTGTGTGTGTGTGTGTGTGTGTGTGTGTGTTATGCAGCAAGGAAGGGCTACTCTGCCTTACCTCTCACATTTCCTCCTTGCCTGGGTGACAGGGGATTTGTTGACATTTGCTGCATGTCCTGTCACTATTATAAATCGGAAGCTACATTTCAAGCTTCAGCACACTCAGAGTTAAGCTGCACTGGAAAGTGACAATGAAAAATATAAATGGAAGAAATTTAAAGATGTGAAAAGAGAATTATTTGGGTGAGCCTTTATTTTAAAGCATTTTAAAATGAAGTAAGAAAAAAAATCCTTGTAAGGATTTTTTAATGTAAACTTTTTAAAGTTGGGTTTGTTTTGTTTTGTTTTCCAAGCTGGATGCCTAAAGCTTTGGTTCTAACTCTTTGTTTAGTCACCAGAGCTTGCCACTCTAAAATCTTCCCCTGAAACGATCTTCAGTACAAAAAAAAATATAGGTTTTGTGATAAAAAAATTCCAGAATTCTAAAAGCACCCTTATAAATAGTGCTTGTTGTCAGGATTTTAAGGAACTGAGAAATTTGATGAAAACTTCTCACATTTCTGCTTATATAATATACAATAAATGAATACCAACTACTGCAAAAATTAACAAAGAAAACTCAAAGCAAAGTAAATTTTACAAATCCTGCCAAATAAAATATTTCATCTGACCTGACATCAATGTTTCTTTTATATTTTCACTTTATAGGAAATTTCTAGAAATATATTTGTTCTTTTCTGTTCTATACCTAAAGGGAAGGGGTGGTTTTCGTCAGGATATTTCTCCTAAAACTCCAGTGGATTTTCTTGTTATTTATGAGTTTCATGTGACCTTAAAAGGAATGCAAGTACAAATCTGTTCATTTATCTGGGCTACTTACAATGATGTCTGTTTAGTGAAGTCTAATTCAAAGGCTGAATTTTATAAAGGTGGCCACAATTCAAAACCACAATCCTTAAAAAGGTAGACTAGAAATAGAAAGCATAAAATAATAGAAAACACATAATTCAAAAATACTTTTCTTGACCTATTTTGACTTGTTTCATGATGATTTTTCTTTTTCATGGGATAATTTACTGCATAATTCAAACCTCCAGATAATTTCGACCTCTTTTTCTTCATTACTAGCTATTAAATTTTATTTAAGTTTGATCGTTTTTAAAGGGATAGGTGGGATAAAGTGAAGCTTCTAATTTTTGCATCCTGCTCTAATCTCCGATTTGAGAGTGCTGTAGTCTGGGGTTTTACACAGGATTATATGGGCAGCAGATTGAGAGATGTGATAGATACCCACACCTTCGCATATCAGCCTCGAGGGAGGCCTGTATGTTTTGCACTGGTGTCTGACCAAAACGCTCCCTTTTGGACTTCAAACCAGCTAATCGCCCTGTGAGGGAACCTCCTAAATTATTAGCTGGGACGGGCTTGGGGTTTTATTTTTTGGGTGAGGCGACGGGTTTTTATTCCTAAACGGCATTCCTCCTGCCCTTAAGTTTAAGACTATTTTCAGACTTGGCCAAACGTTTGATTTTTGTAATTATTGTTGGGATTTCCTCCCCCTTCCCCCCCCCTCCCCCACCCCAGACGAAAACTAAAATTGTGATTTAGATATTTGGTCCCAGCGGCCCTGCCTGTGCTCAGCAAATGGTTCCATGTCACTCGCTGCATCACAATATCGGAGTGGCGGCGCTCGGTGGCAGCTAATCCTCTGAGCCCGTTAATAAGCTTAGGAGCACGTTCATTGAAGACTGACGCGTTAGTCACAAACAGGGAGAAAATATCTACTGGGGGAAGCTGAATTGGTTTTAATCATCTGCTAATCACCAGTAATGAGACCTACTCTGGGGAAGAAAAGAAAAACAGATAGTCAGAGGGAGGTTTTGTTCTTCACAGCGGAGTAACAGGGAATGAGAGGGCAGCTGTTATTAGGAGAGAAAAGATGGAAAGAAAGGAGGGATTTGGCCAGACCAGATGAAACTTCTTCTGTGGCGCACTGTTTTGTTAGCTGAGTGTTTCTTTCATTCAGCCTGCAAAACTTCAGATCTGTCAGCCCCTCTGAAAGCCCCGGCCCACCTCTCCGAGCCGCCGGGGAGAAAAGGCGCCGCGACCCCGCCCCGCAGCCCCCGGCCTGGCCCGGCTCCCCTCCCCCGGCCCCTTCCCGGACCCGCGGCTCCTCCGGGCGGCCCCTCCGGAGCCCGGACACGGCCGGCAGGGCCGGGAGCTGCGGGGCAGCCGCTGCCGGGCCCCGAGGGCTGGGGCGGCTGCTGGTGGGCCTGGGAGGGATAGGGACTAGGGGGGATGCTCGTCCTTGAAGGTGCCTTCCTGCCCTTCTCCTCACCCGTACCTCTCGAGAGGCTGGGCATCAAGGTGGCTGCTGGGAATAATCCAGAGAGAGGGATACAGCTGCCGCTGCCGGGAGCAGAGCCTGGCTGGGAAGGCGGCTCTCCTTCCCACCGGTGACACCTGAGCAGAGCCTTTGCTTCGAGAAGCGGGTTTGCTCCACTTTCACGTTCTGCAGGTGAAAGTGGAGCAATGAGCAAAGCTCTGATGCCTCACCAGAAAAAGCAGTGACGCAACTACGTTCCATGCACTGTGCAGATCACCATGCGGACTTAATTCCAAGGTGCTGGCGTGAGGATCTTTGCAAGACACTGGATGTGGCAGGTCACTCAGTTCCTTAAGAGTAGGCCCTGGGTATCTCCTTAGCTAGATCATGTTCCTTTCCTTTAAAATTTTAATTGGGTTTAATTTTCGGTTTGTAATTGTGCATCTGGCTCAGAAAGAGGAAGAAAGCCCTTAGCTACATTTTTAAAAATCCGATCTTGGATGAGCTCTTTAAGTGATTATAAAGTTGACTAAGTGTAAAAGCTTTGCAAAGGCAGTAATTTCAGACACACTTCTGGCTGCTAAGACATGTCTGTGTTTCATTTTCTGTATATTTTTAGGGAGCTTAAGTGGGGTGGGTAGCTCACTCATTGGGAAAAAAAAAGGGGGTTTTAAATGTCATGTTTCATTTGGCTGTATGGAAAAGCTGAGTATCAGATGTCCTGTCAGGAAATAAGATACACTGATGTACAATGTGCAAACATTTTATTTTGAAGAACTCCTTCACAGTCTCACTTCATGGAAGTGAGTTGCCCAACTTAGTCACACAGCAAAGAGAAGTCTACATCCTGATTTAGGTTTAATTTCTTGGTTTAGAGCTCATGGCAACAGGATATCTGGAAGGGAAAGTATGCCTAAGTTTTTTTTTCTATGGTTCCAATAATTCTTATCTTCACTATCAGGAAACAGGTCCCAGTACACCAGGATGTGGAAAGAATGTTAGCCCAGAGGAATTTTTTTAACCTCTTCTTTATAACTTATTAAGAGAGGAAGAGAGAATGACTATCTTACTGAGGATCATCATGACATTATGTTTCTGATTGTGGAGAAGGGCTCTCTGGTGGTCTGGGGATAGCTGGTATCAATGAGTGGCAAAACACCATCAGGTAGTTTTCCAAGTTTTTTGAACAGAAGGGCTTGAGAAGCTCTACATGTAGGGAAAGACAACGCTTCTCTAAATGCGTGTTGTTATGATATGACCTTATTCTAATACCATCAAAAATCCTCTGATTTATAGTGAGAAGACAGAACCAGTTACTTTGTAAAGGAAAAATATAATCAGGAATATTTAAACTCCTTTTCCTGTGTCCTGAAAAATCTGACCCATGTATTGCCATTTACTCCTGTTGAGTTACTCCTTATTGTGTAGCTCACCTTGACTGAAGAATATAAGAATAAGATTGGTTCTTAAAAAAAAAAAAAACCCCGCCAACCTGCCATTGGAAACCAAGCCTCTTCAGAGGTGTTCAAGAGAAACCTCTTGCCTGTCTATTCAACAGCTCTAAGATCCTCAAGCCATAAAGTTATGGATTGTCACATACCCAGTGATCCCCAACAGTAAGGCAATGTGCAGAAGGTGGTGCTTCAATATGTTAGATTAAAATTTGAGACTGAAAAATGAACTTAAAAAAATGTTTCTCTATTCAAAATAAAACAGAGATGCCAGTACAGTCTTAGTGATCTCATGTATACACTCCATCCTATTTGAAAGCAACTTTTCCCTGATAGTGAACATGTCATCAAAGCCTTGAGGTAATGTTTAATTGCACTCTTTTTCTTTTCTTTTTCCACAAGTATATTCAGCATTGTACTGATGTTTTCTCAGTTAGTTCATCTGTCTCTGTATTTTATCTTTCTGTCTGTCAGGCTTATTAGCATATTTTGACAGATTAAAAGGCTAAGGTCAAACAAGCAAATCCCCAAAGAAATACTGCTAATTATTGTCATATGTTTTTTAAATACTTTTGCTTCTTCAAAGAATTTCATAAGGAACTAAATTCAACTTTGCAGTCTGTTTCTTTCATGAGTCCCTCCTATCTTTAACATCACTTTTCCGAGCCACCCTCCAGTGCCCCTACCCTCACTCTCATTTCTTAGGCAAGCAATCGGCTTTTTACAAAAATTTCAGACTGTATTTCAGGTAAGTTACATTTTTGGAAGAGTACCTAGAGTACACACTGATGCACACCCAATGAATAGTGTTCAATGAACCAGCAAACATGGATGTTTTGCCATGTCTGAAGAAGTAAAAGACCCTTTTTATTGCTGACAAAGCAACATAAATACCCTTCTTCCAGAATCCCGCTCAGGGACTAGTAGATGTTGTGTGCACCTGTGGGCAACAAAGGGGTCCTTCACACCGTAGCATTTTCCCTCTCTGTATGGTGAGGAGGATTGATTAGGATCTGGAGGTAGAGTCAGAAGACAAATGAGCTGTGTGCTAGAACTAGATGCAGTACAAACTTTTCTGTATCTTCAGCTTCTTAGAAGACAAACCAGAGCAAGCAGATGGTCTGAGACTGAGTGTAAAAATACAAAAAAAAAACAAGTACAGAAGTCCAACATACATTCAGTAGGGAAGAATGGTTGCAACCACAATCAGCTGAATGCTCTCTGTATTAGTTGTTGGCCAAGGTAAATAGTGAGGTGGGACCTGGTCAGTTAAAGGATGATATTGGCTTCTTGTGAGGATGAGACAACAGGTGGCTAAAATAAATAGAGGGGGAGTGCTTTTGAAACACAATAAGCAACAAAACAATCCTAATTAACTTAATGATCTGACATGTATTTATCTTTTGCTTCCCCTTTTCTATTAATTTCCAGACACTTCTGTGTTTCATGACAATATATCTGGTTTTTAAAGGATTAATTTTTTTGATAGGTATGCAAAGGTAGCATTGCCAAACCTTGTTCATGGCAGGTAAATCATTACATGGCCTAAGACAGTGTTCATTAGCAGCATTGTCAATCATGCAGGCGTCCTGCCAGAGAATTGCTGATGATACGACAGGGTCAGAGACAAAGATATTCAGTCTCTATTCATCCATCAGATTTTTTTTTTTTAAATCAATTTACAGCATGATAATTGAGTCAAGTTTATTGTGCTGCCCCTCAAACAATGTAGGATTTGGTGATTATAAATCTTTTGGTACTGAGACCACACTAAAAAGAGAAAGAAAGGAAAAGAGATGAAAAGGTAGGAAGGAAGAAGAGTTGGGATAGGGTGGGGAGATGAAAGCTAATTGCTAAGATAAATATTTTAAAAAGGGAAAGTTTCAAATGGGGAAGATGACTCTTTAAGGTCAGAAAAGTAGTTGAGAGATGAAGTCCTCCGTTAAAGAAATTTTTCACTTAAGGTGAAGGGCTAAATTGCCGTTCATATATCTGTATCATCTGAAATTATTTCACTGATAAAACCAATGTGTATCCATCCCAGGGGAACAATACTGCCTTAAAAAGCATTGTTTCTTTCTGCTGTGTTGGAGACCCCTGTTGTAAAACATTTTCCCCTTCATATGTGGAACTGTGCCTGCCTGCTTGCACATGTATGCATGTAAGGCTTGTGTGCTGAATAGGTCTCTGTGTCACGAGATTTAAAAAAGAGGAAAAATAACATGGAACAGGAAAGTGAAAAGTCTCTTTCTAAGGCAGAAACAGGACTTCTTTCTGCAGGGAGGAAAGCCCACTTCTGTCAAGCTGGGCATGGCTCTGATTTCCAGCATAAATGTTCAGTACTGCATTTCCAGCCCAGGATAAAGGGGTTTTAAGCCTCCCTCCCATGACCTCCACCCTCTTCACACTTACACCAAGGACTTAAAATGAGTGCCATTGCCATCATGCACAGGCTTTCTATAAACTGATGTTACTGGTAAACATGTGCTTGCACATCTACTTTACTCAGTTTGCTGTTTGGTTGATTTTAGACACATGATAAGTAGATCATTCCTAAATTTTCATATAATTACGTTTAAATATAATTTTGAGCAATTAAAATGAATGGGAGAGGAATTTATATGAAATCTGTCTCAAAATAAACCTATAAAAGTGTCACATTCCAGGGTGATTTCTTAAGCTCCCTTTCATACAGCAACCATGCTCGTGAGCTCTCCTCTCAAACCCCCGACTCTTTTCTGGGACTCATCAGGCTGATGCTGAACATATTTAAATCCTCCCCATAAAAGGTTTAGTCTAAGTTGCTTCTCCAGTACTTGTTTGAACATTAAATATGCAAATAATCATCATTACACTTCCAACAATTACACATGTTTGCGAGCACCATGTCAAGTACTGGCAGCAGTGCAATCATTTGTAAAGACAAATATTCCATTCCAAGAGATGTCATGCTGCTTAGAAGATTTCTTTTTGTATTAGTAGCCACACTGCTGCTTCATAAAGTGTGCAAATGAACGTGACAGTGCTGCCAATAGCTGCCAGTTCCTTCCTCTCGGCAGAGCAGATGTCAATCAACCATCCCAAACAGACAAGGCCTCGGTACTGCCGCAGACATTAAACATGTAGGATGGAGAAGGGAGGGCACAAACAACACAGGCAGTGCAGGGGCTCGGCATACTCCTCACTCTCCCTCTCCCTCCTCCTTCTCTCCCTCTCAGCCTCTCTCCCTCTCTCTTTCTCTCTGAGGAGGCCCCAGGCCGTTGGAATATTTTAATTTCTGATTTCTGACTATATTATCATGTGTTTGTAACAGATGAATTGTAATTTGTAGCTCTGAGGTGATATGAAAAGCTGCCTGCGACCGTAGGACAGATGCAGGCGTGTGTGGCAGACTCCTCACTGCTCTTGCCTCCTTCTCTCTCTCTCCTGCTCTTCATGTAGTAATGGATAATTGTCAGCATTCACTTTTATCACATCCAAAGTAGCAGCTTAGAGAAGATGCAACTTTAGTCAGGACTAATCTTGCCTCCTCCTGAAGTGGGAAAATCCCAAGTATTTCAGGGTCCTATTGATAACCCTTGTGCTTTTTTTTCCATAAAAGACGGATGACTCTGGCAAGCTTGGGAGACTGCAGATAATGGGATTGACTTGGTACTTAAATCTCAGTGAACCAAGACAGCATAAGTAATTAGTGAATTGGATCCATACTGGGGTGCTAATGATGGCTAATACTGCCCCACACCATTCTAAAACCCAAAAGATACACATCCATCTCATTCAGATAAAACCGAGGGGACACTGTTTTGCGGGCATCATTTATTTCTTCCTTAGCAGAGAATTTATACCCCTTTAAAAAAATAAATCTAATTTTCATGGGGTGACATCCAGAAGAACAAGTGACCATTCTGTCAGAAGAGTTCATTATGATCACAAATACCTCTGGTGTTTTTAATTAAGAAAGGCTAATTAAGAGAAACTATGCATTTATCTTCTTATCTAGTTGTCAAGGGGAAAGTCACAAACACTAACTATATGCTGTTTGAATGGGAGAGGCAGTTCATACTTTTAATCTTTTTTTTCTGTTTTGCTTTTTGTTTTCTTAGAGACTGAATCCTCACAAAGGGGAAAGTTCATTTAAAGAATTTCTTTTTTGAAACCGATGCTCCAACTTTTGTTTTGTGTAGTTCAACTTCCCATCCTGATTTTCCTCCACGTTAGTATAATTGGGTAGAAACTAGTATTCTGCCTCATTTTTCTTTTCCCACAGAGTGATAGCATTTTATCAGGATAATTTAGATAAATGCCTTTCCATAGGGTTTGCTTATCCTTCCAGGAGCTATGATCGACAAACAACCACACAAGATGAATGGCATCGTGTTTTGATCAAATGTATTCTCATCTAAAAGTAGAGAGGGTTTCAAGGTGAGGGGAACGTCTGTTTTCCTCAGATGTGATAGTCAGAGGGTGGTCCTCCCCCTTTCCTCCCCCTCTCCCTGTGCCCTCCAGTTTGTTACAGTGGCTGCGAGTTAGGATGTTTCTGCGTTTGAGCGTGCGCATTGCGCTTATCAGACACTAAAACCAGGGACAGCTCAGTAGAAGATATTATGACTTAGTCCAGCGGTCTTAGCATATGGTTTTAAAGAGGGAGGTGAAGATAGGAAGGTTGTTTGTGAGGGGAGATTGACAAAGAAACTGGGAACCTGGGAAACAGCTTTTGCGGTGCCACCTACATCTTAAAGCTGGAAAACTCTTGCCCCTTTCAGCTTCTTGTTTCCAATTTGGCCTGTTGTTAAGGGATATTTAAAAAGGTATGACTCAAGGCAAGCTTGGACTGTAGCTTATAAAGAATTAAGATGCAACATTATAGACTAAAAGCAAAAGAGTCGCCTGCCAAACACTATTTCTTTCTTTTATTTCCTTTCCTTTTTATTTTTTTTCATTAGGATTAAGATGAAATCTTTCTTTTCCCTGACTATCGGAAGAGCCTTAATTCTATGCTGGGTTATTTTGGCAAGTACCTCTGTAGGTGTATGTGTGACCACAGTAGGAAATGCTTTGTAAGAAGAACTTCATATTCAATATTTGAGGAGAAAAAGCTGTTAATGCAGGGGCTCTTCGTAGTCCTTATAAATCTGTAACTGATTAGGAGGCATTCGGAGCTAATGTAGGATGAAAAGATGGGCAGATTGTCGGCTGAGAAGGCGGAAGCGGGGGTTGGTTGGGGTAAGGATCTGAACAGGATTATAACAAACCCAAGTTTTAGTTGGGATGGAGCTAAAGTGTTAGCCTGGAGGCAGACAGGCTGCTCCTCATCAGTTGAAATACTCTCACCTCGGTGACTCCTTCTGCTTCTCAAAAAACAAAGGTTCCTCCTTAAAGCAGTGCTTTGCAAATTGAAGCTTTAACCTTATCCCTTCTATCCAGCCCAGGGATCTTTCTCCCTTTCTTTCCTTCCTTTCTTTCTGCACACAAGAACTTGTAGCTTGTGTAGATGTATTTATAAAATGCCAGATATTTTTATAATACTAATAAATCACACAGTCCTTTAAGTCAAAAACTGAACTCTGCCACCTCCCCAACCAGGTTTTCTTTGGCATTTCTGCTTAACAGTGATTTATCTGTCTTCCTCTATTTCTTAGGACTTGTTGTAACACTCAAAAAACCCCCAATTAATAATCTTATTTTCACCATGCAAGATCTGAAGTACTTTATCCTAAAGAAACCTGAATTGTTTTAGTCCACATAAATAAAATGGATTCCCATTTTACTATTAACAGCATTAATTGTGAAGCACTGTGATGGGTAAGGTAGGGTGAGAGTATGAGAAATACTGTTTTTAAGATGTAAGGATACACCTTCTGAAAAATTAGACTATCATTTGTTAAAGAAGCTCCCTTTTCTTATATTTCTTACTGTAATTGTTCCCCTTCTGTGCTTTTAGCTATTGGAAGAGCTTCATTGTTTATCTCCCTAACAGCCTGCATTTTCCCTTGAATATGATGAATACAGCTGCAGGACTCTGCATCGCCAGTTCTGGGAGTTTGTCAGATGGTGGGAGTCTAAAGAGTTTTCTAGCAGAAAAAGAAGTGCCTCCCTTCTTTTGACCTGATTTAGTAGTTACTCCCATTTCTGCTATCCTCCGTAGAAATAGCCCTAGAAATTGCAGGCACTGACGGAAATAACATCATCACTGGACAACGTAATCTAAAACACTGCAGTTCACAATTTTTACTTCTGAAGTATCATTCCTTTTTTTTTTTCCTCACTAATCAAGAAGACTTTGACAGAAATCAGAAAAAAAACCCTAGAACTGATATATGATTTACCCACTCACACCTAAGACTTTCACACACACTATTAGCAGAATTACAGTAGTGAACTGTATTAAATCTTAGACACTTGGCTAAAAGCAGGTCCATATCAAAGGTTAAAGAAAAGGAGGGGTCATTTTTATGAAGATACTGACCTTTTCCAAACTAATATCTGCAACACGTTTCTTTTTCTAATGTTTCAAAAGGAGATGGGTTCATTTCCACATCCTTTCTAACAGGATTTTGAAAGTTACGGTAACAAAAACAAAAAACAAAAAACAAAAAAAAAAAAAAAAAAAAAAAAAAGGAAAATTTACAGAACCCTTACATCAATCTGAAGGCAGGATAAACTACATTAGTGAACTTCTTTTTGATGCTGAGGGGTGGAAGTCAAGATTGCACTTTTTTTTCCTACTCATCATAAAAACTAACATGATCTGCTTGAGCATTTTCAAATAACAGGAGAAATATGGAGGAATGAATTCTGAATCCTTCTTCCCTGCTGTAAAATGCCCAGATTCTGGTTGTCTGATGTGGGAGACTTTGCAGTGTACATAGATAAGTTGTAGAATCAGAAAAGGTTTATGTAGAAGGAAAGTGGAAGCAGTACACATAAACATATCTTCCATTTGATTTCTTATTTTCATTTTCCATGATTAACCATATATGGCAGAAAGACAGAAAGAAGCAAGTCTTATTTTAAAGGAAGCAGCTCAGAATATCCTACTTTGCTTTTTACATCTTATACCAGATATTAGGATGCTGCTGAAAAAGTGCCAGAATTAAAAGTAATTCCCTCAACTTGAGCAAACAGTCCTGAAATCTGCCAGATGCTGGCATATATCCACTAGTTTGAAAGTTTGAAAGCAGGCTAAAAAAATTTAGGGGTAGTTTTTGTTTGTTTGTTCCTGACCACTGATAGCATGAGCTAGCAGCTGGTAGAAGAATAAAGGAAAATGTGTGTGTATTGGCAGCAGACAATTTATAACATGAAGCAATTATTCTCTCAGTCTTAAACATCAGAACTTGTGTCTTAAAAAATAATAATTTGCTTGGACAATTTTACAACTGAGCATTTAGTTTTTTCCCATTTTTTCTTCTTCAAAGATGTGTTGGAATTTGTAACCAACAAGATACATAATTTATCAATCTGGTACTTTTTTTTTTTTTAAGAGGCGTTTTTCAATCTTGTTCCTTTTAAAGCGTATTGCAATCCTAGCTTGATAAACCTACATCTCCACCTAGTGGTTTCACTGAAAGGGGACGCAATCATTTTTCAAACAGTGTGAGCTTCCAGATCATTTGCAGTTCAACACCAGTGTGAAGAAATTGCATTCTTTCTGAAGGAAATATTTTAAAACTTGTGGTTAAATAAACAGATATAGATAGATAAATAGATAGATAGATAGAGATAATTAAATGTTGACATTTCTCTGCCATGTGCAATTATATAATGGCTCTTTTATTTCTTAGTGTTAATAAATTCTTTCAACTACCAACAGAAAAAAAAAATTAGCACATTTTTTCTAACCCCATCCTAAACCATGCTCATGCCATGCTGGAAGATTCCCATCTTTCCTGCAGCCACATCTCTAATGCAGAGTGTGAGCAAAGGTGCAAACTAAGCACAAAACAACAAGCAAGACTTTGAAAATGCCCTGAGACCTCTCCTTTGCACAGTAATGTTTTATAACTTTCTGGTTCAGGATATTTTATATCTGCCTTGAGGAACCTACAGGAAATCCATGTAGGGAAGAGGCTGCACAAGGTGTGCGACTTAGGTACCAGACCAAGATAAATTTTTAAAGATGTTCTGCCCTTTCCCCAAAAGATTAATATTGTATTTTCTTGATGCTCCAAAAGATTCTATTGCCAATTTTTCTTTAAAGAAATAATTTTGAAGTATATCTATGAAAGATTCTTTTTCACAATAGTGGAGGTAAAAGCTCCAGTCCCAATACAGTTGCTTACTGTCCCATACAATCACCTTAAGCCTACCCTGAGCGAGATACCTCAGCATATTAAGAAGGCCTCTTCAGATACACGAAATTATATCTTCCAGTATCAGCAAATCAATTCCTTTTAAAAAATAAAATATAGGCAGAAATGAAATTAATCTCTTGATCCTGTCCAAAATATCTTATTTTTCTCAGCCACATTCTCATTCCTCTTTCATGTCTCTGTGGTGCCAGCCACTTCATGCAGCAGTGAAAGTCTAAGTGTTTTTTGGGGGGTTAGAATCCTATTGTTTTAACAAAACCATCAATTCCATAGGGCTATCCAGAGTGCACAAAATTAAGAATGTGCCTAAACCTGTGCAGTATTGGATCCTTCACATGGACAGTAGATGTACTGTTAATTAAATGCTACTTGTAATAAAGTATATTAAAGTGATTGAAGCTGCTGTAGCTGCAGTGGGCCTAGAAAGTACAATAATCCTTCACTGTAATGTAGAATCCTCATGTCAGAAACATGTACAGTGCTCAGAAAGAGTATAATTAATGCACATTAACATATATACTCAGAGACAGAATATATGAAGAGGGTGCTTTGGGACATGATTAAATTTTTTGTGACTTCAAATTAGGGAAATTGTGAAAACTTCCAGTTCAGCAATTTACAATGATTAAATGGTATCATAACTTTTCTCTAAAACCAAACAAATGTGAAGTAATGAGAAAATATGGGTTTATTTCATTAATGAGCTATTCCAGCCTTAAATATTGTTTTCCACAAATACAATAAATATTGATTTTCTTAGCTGATTAAGAATGGATGGCCACCTACAAATAATTAAACTAAATATGTAGTCTTGTATAGTTAAATGAAAAATTAGATACTTATTTCAGAGCTGGGTAGCACGTGAAGATCATTAGATAGTCCAAGGTCAGTATTGGATTAAAACTAAAATCTTCTGCAGAATAGCAAGGAGAATTTTTTTTGAGGAGGGCCATTTGGGGTGGCTCAGGCTGAGAGCTGTTGCTATCTGAGATGGTCACTGAAATTCAGAGGTGAAAATAGGAGGTGAAAATGAAAGCTTATTTTCCTGAAGAGAAAGTTCACCCTTCCCTTGAATAGTGAGACCTGCAGGGCACTGTCAGTCAGCACAATGAATTTACCAGCAAGAGACCCAGGCTGGGCTTGCCCTGAGCCCTGGTGGCTTGCTGGGCTCCTTCTGAGCAGTTAGAAACAGTGTCCTTTTATGCATGCTCTGTCTGACACATACATGTCACAGATGGACACCAAGTACTCTTGACAGCGCCCAGTTAGAAACCATGTGGGCAGACAACACAAGTGCAACAAAATTCTGTATTAGCTTTTAGGCAGAAAATTTGAGCTGGTTGAATAACAAGAATGAGGGACAGCAAAACCTCCACACTTCATTTCTTTGTTACTTTAGCTGACTTCTGACTTCTTTACATTTACGTTTTAGAATTAGATAAAAAGGAGGCTACATAACTTATCAGAACCCCCCAAAAAACTGATAATGTTTTTGATTCATTCTTCTGGTATGTATGAAGCCTAAAAAGTGGAAATTCATTCTCTTTAGGAAGAAGATAAGGTCAGAGTCCATCTGGGCTTGCCCAGTCTTGCTTGCCCATTGTTGGTTGTGCACTGTCCAATTGTTTAAATCCATGTCAGCAATCAGAGTTTTTTAAGTAATCTAAGTAGTCAATTAAAAACTTGATATGATTGAGCACTCTTCATTAGCTGTCACAGCAATAAAAGGGCCACAAGTATTTAATGATATATATAAGAGGATAAAGTATCTAGTGCTGTTACTCAAAAGATACTTTTTGCTTTTTCTCACTGAAAAATTCATAGTCTTACAGTATGGGTAGCTCTAACAGAAATCTAGGAAATCACTTTCTCATGAAAAACAACAAAACTATTTGTGGCATGTGAAAAAAGTTATGTGATTCTTTAGGAAAACTGGAGACCCCACAAGTATTCCAGAAAAATAAATAAACAAAATAGCAAATTTGCCTAAGTCCAGAGAGTTGCAAATATTTGAACCACTGTAAATTTCTTGTCAGTTAATGAGACGTCTCATCAATTGCATCTTCAAGAGAATTATCTGAAACTCAGTGATCCTAATGAGTCCCTTCCAACATATTCTATTCCATGAAACAAAAACAGTTTACAGATATAACCATCAAATGTCATTCTTCATATTACATAGTCTTGGACTTAAAAGAAAGATTAATTGTGAGCTTGCTTCAACAAAGTTTTTTTGTTTTCCAGGCCAATGAACAAATCTCTACATGATTTTCTATACCCTTACATATCAAGGAACCATGCAATACCCCACAGCTGTTGCATAATATAGCATGTTGGAAAAACTCCTGGTGATCTCATTGTGTGTTCTCTCTTGTGTGCTATGACTGGATTTCTCCATATTCAGAGTTTAATTTTCAGAGTTTGAAATAAGCACACACTCTAGATGAGTCATTATTTCTAATTTTTTTTGTCTCATAAGTAGAAAAACCATCATACAAAGTAAGTTCATCATTTACAGGCACATATTTTATCAGAGTTTTACTACAATAAGCTGATATATAAACTCTTTACAACTAATATATAAACAGCAGTATAAATTTGTAAGATCTAAACACATTTTGCACTTCTTTTCATAATCCCACTGATTATATTTTTATCATGTTATTTCTCCCTTTTTTTTGGAGGGTAGCAGGGGAGATGATATGGAATGAAGAATTTTCAAATATAAGCCAAGATTTCTCAGATCCATGCTAATCTTAATGTAAATTTACCTAACAGTTCTTGGAAGTCCATACAGCCTATGAAGCATTTGCTTAAAAAACAAACAAACAAACAAACAAAAAACCAAAAAACCCAAAAAAACACTAGACTTCCTTCAGTCACAAGGGAAGTGACCTGCAGAGCATCCAAGCACTTATATGAGCAGACAAGCCTTGTCCAAGCCACTAGTAGGAAAAGGCAGCTTTTCTTTAGTCTACTCCTCCTACTTCTGGGGTTTTTTAAAATCATTCCCAAACCCTTCCAAAAGATCAAGATATACTTCAGTTTTGTTCTATAAACAAAAACAAAAACCAACAAAAAAACCCCCACCCACCAAACAACACAAACCCCACACATATCACTTTCATCTGTTTGTAAGTATTTCATTGGTCTGTTTTCTGGGCACATCTAATATTACTGTGCACTAAGAGTCCTGCACATAGTGAGCAGTGCAAACTGAAAAAAAATAAAAATGCATGGGGGGAAAGGTGTGTTTGTAATTTTAGTTGAAGTCCAGGATGGGACTTATCTGGTCATTTCAATAGAGCAGGTGTTTTATTGTAACTGATAACAAAATATTTTGACTGATTTAATTGGTACACAGATTTGGAATCATGTAAAATAGTTTCCTTATTTTTAGTAAAACTACTTGTTTTACATACATTTATCGATATAGCTGAGTAACTTAGAAAAGGAAAGAATATAAATACAATCACCTAGAGAACCATTAAATGATATTAACAAATACAAGTCATTGATGTGTCTCCCTTGTGTAGAATCAAAGTTGTAGTAGAGAAAAAGGAGAAGTGGATGCTAGGAATATGTAAGGTACTCTCCATAGGCAACACAGAGTTAATGTACAAAGATAAGACCAAAAAAAAGTTTGTAACATTTATTAGCTAAGCGTATACCCAGGAAAAAAAAAGCATATATTCATATATTCAACTGACTTACATGTTTAGCTTCAAATCTGCTAATAGTAACTCTTGGTTTAGTACAAATAAATTGGATTCAGAGCTGAAGTCATGCAACATACTCCAGCCCAAATCTTTGCAGAGGCTGCCAGATTTTGCATCAAATTTAAAGGTATTGCTCAGATTTCAGTTCACAATTTGGCAAGGACCTGATGAAACAGACTTGGAGATTCTCTTCCCTTTTGGCCTTAGTAGTTTTCTGTGCCATTAATAGATAAACTTGCAATGTTTTTGCGTTATGAAACAGTTTCTGTGTTGCTGTATTGTGTGGTGTGATTCAGTGTTTGTAAGGCTCTAGGGCAGCATCTACTGCAGTTGATTTTGTATGACTTCTTATGAAATTTTTAAACTTCAGCTGTATATAAAGTTCACAGGCTGAGTTGTCTTCTTCAGTTGTTGTAAAAGATCTCACAAAACCATGTGGACAAGACTGGTTCCCTCCAGGTCTGACAGCTGGTGGTCCTCAGATGGATCAGTCCTGAAACCTTGGTAAAGCCAAGCTGGAAATCTTAGTTGGAAAGGCTTAAGTGTCTTCAATAATATACTACTAGGGTTTTTGAAAGCCTAGAGCTCCACATGATTTTGTGCCAAGGATTTTCTCTGAGTTTACAACAGTTTGAAGTGTATGGTTTTCAGCAGTCACAGCCTGCACAGACTCTGTCAGCCAGGCTTCTGGGAGGTTTCCCATGTGGCTCTACATGTGTGGCTTGTGGGATGCCTGTCCCCAAACATGGTACAGAAAGGCTGAGCCCCTCAGTGCTAGCCAACTGAGAAGGCTCTGTTCTGTTTGCTACCCACCCTTGCTGACTGTGAGACCTGATATCTTTGCTTAAGCAAACTTTGCCTAGGTTTTCCCTTTAGAAAGGGCAAAAGTATGTCTTTTTCCTTCTTCAGTTTCAGTGTTTTAAAGGAAAGATACTATGGGGACAATGTTGTAAGTTTTGATAAGACGTCATTGTTGTCTAAGAAAGCAATAAGATTGTTGGAAGCACTTGGTGATGTTCT
Source organism: Acrocephalus scirpaceus scirpaceus (assembly GCA_910950805.1). Lineage (NCBI taxonomy): Eukaryota > Metazoa > Chordata > Aves > Passeriformes > Sylviidae > Acrocephalus > Acrocephalus scirpaceus. The sequence continues at coordinate 88,163,432 of OU383774.1, read as the reverse complement.
CATAGCAGAGACCCATATATTTTATGCAAATATACAATTGCTCTGTAGCTACAGAAATGTAAAATTAGGTTGCAATTAATAGCAGCAAAAACATTCAAAACATCCAAAACATCCAGTAATGTTCTTGGTAGCTAATTGGTATTTGCTACAACTTTTTTTCCTTACAGACATAAGCTCAGAGCACCATTAAGAGTTAGAGATCTAAAAGAGATCCCACTCAAACTGAGCCCAGGTGGCTGAAGGGTACACATCTACCAGTACTACCATTTATCTGTGGAGGCCATGCTTGAAATACAGGTCAAATCATGAATGTAACATGCTGAAAGATCTTTAGCTGTCAAGCTAAGCTGTAGTACGTTGTTACATGGAACATAAAATTAATTTCAAAAATCATGAAATATTTCAGAAAAGCCTGTCCCTGCAGAAGAAGGTGAAGAGTTGAAGTAAAACAGGAGTTCATTCATATGAGCTCTTCTTGGGAAGTTTAACCTATAAACACCTCTGGCCTGAACGTATCTGAGTAACTAGCTCAGTGGACTTAGGTTATACTTATTCCTTCCACTGCAAAGGACTAAACAAAGACAAGCTTGGAAGGGTCATTACTGCCTTATTCCTAGTGTTTCTTCAACGGCTCTTCACTGGCTAGTGGACACTAGCAGAGCAGGTAAATCTTAGTTGAGGTCTTCTTCCTCCCCATCTAGTTATAATAATTCACTAAATAACTTCCTCTCTAAGCATAAAGCTCTTGATAAAGATTTGCCCTACACATACAACAGCTATTTTTTAGTATTATTTTTTCATTTATATACAGTATACCAAATTTGGCTATGATTGATTTGCTTCTTCTCTACAACGTGACAGAAGAAATTTTTTGCGTGTCAACTTCCACCATGCTTGAAATTCCAGGGGAGCAATGTACAATCTGATAAAGTCGTCTTCAAGAAAGTTGAGGATTTTCCATTTTTTAAAAAATTCAACTCATCTCAAGTCAGGACTTCTTTTCAGAAGATATGCTCCAGCCTTAATTGGGGTGCTCAGTCTAGGGTAAATGGGTGAAATTTAAGGTCCAGCAATACATAAGCAGTTTTTCTCGGTAATCTCACAATCTCTTCAATTCTATGCATTTAAAATGAAAAATCTTGCAGTGTGCAGCCTGCAGTATGTTAAGTATTTTTGGAACATGGGCAAAACATTTACACCCAGTAAGTAACTCTACATCACTTGCACAGTGAATTCTTTCCTGCTCCGCATAAAATAATATAACTGAGTACAACTGCAGATTGGGAGAGTGCAAGTGTATGGATGGTCTGTCCAACATTGCTTCAAAGCCATTGTGCAATGGCAATGAAGCCTCTTCAGATCTCAGGCCATGTCACTGAGATCTGTGTTCTGTGAGTCTTAACACCTTCCTTTCTGCAGTCCAAAAATATAGACCTGTGATGTCAGGGTGACTCTTCAGTTCCTCTTATGAATGAGTCTTTGAAATCAGGAAAAAAAAGACAGATCCTTAGAATCATGGTTTGAGGAAAAGCTTTGCCATTAGAACTACTAGCCATGACTCTGCTTTGCCAAAGAGTTTGAAAACACAAAGATAAAAAGGCTAAAAAATGTGAAAGGAAGTGTGAGGCAGCAAAAGCACATGTTAAGAGAAGGTACAATGATGAGTGTTTTGAGAACAGTTAATACCTCATGTGGCTTTCTACGAAAGTGTACATTGCGCAAGGAAAAATTACCAGATATTTTATTCTTTACTTTTACATCTTCATGCTGCCCAGAGGTATGGTGAACATCGCTCGTTTTGGAGGGAAACACATGGGAGCTGCATTGTGTCTGGCACAGTATGTCAAGTCAAACATATGAGCTGAAGAAGGGCCTTGCTTTTGCTCAATTAGTACTGTTTGCTTTGTGGACCTCCATTAGCAAGTATAAATTTGTACAGTGGTCACCATTTAAAAATCAATATTTACCAAGGGTTATCACATCATCAAGCCTAGGACACTAAGTAGTTCCGTAAACTTTGAGCAGAAAATAATACTGCGATCTGGTAAATATTTAACACACGTATCATTTTATGGTAACCACTACTTCTGATACAGGTGTTCATTACCTCTTCTTAGCTAAACCTTCCATTAAATTACAATGCACTGAACTTAGGCTTCACTTCAGCCAGATTTCAGTTAAAGGAAGTGGGAGGAAAAATATAGTGAAACTAACTTTATAATGAATGCAATGAAAATAACTGTAATGAATAATCACTTTAATTTTTGTTGCCCTCTTATCCTACAGTATATGATTCAGCAGGGATTCTCTGTGGAAATACTGAATATATGGCTGAAATATATCTAAGTAAAAAGAACTCAGGCTCCCTTTTCCTCTGGGTGTAGAAGAGTATTTTCTGTTTGGCAAGGAAGGCTCCCCAATAGCTAGCTACACTGTCCAGTTTCTTTCAATATAACCACCCTTCCTTTGATGTGTAAGTAACAGATGTTTAAGACATAAGAAATTAGATAGACTGTGATTACTGAGAAACAAGTTAATTTCAATTCATTGCTTGATGTTCTCATTCACTTGTTCTGAAAATGACAGTAGTTAGTAGGGTTGTTGGTTTTTTTAATTGACGTATTTTATGTTTAACAATCAACTTAAACTTAACCTATGCACACCTCTAATTTTGAAACACATCATTTGCGAGCTAATACGTCACTTTTTCATCGTAAATTGGAATTATTTCCAAAATGGCTTCACTTTAATTATATGTATGTGTACAACTTAGCCAGCTTGTTTTCTTGTAGGCAATGGGAAGAGGTAAGGAGAAAGCAGGAAGCAACAGCTTTGTTTTTCTCCCCTTTAACACAACAAGATTCATTCTCTCCCAGTTTTCTAAAAAAGAGGTATTTCAAGTAAGCCAGAGGAAGGGCTTGACAGGGGAAGGATAAAGTTTGGCTTTTTCTGCTGGAAAGAAATAAGCATGATTAAGAAACTGTCTTAAATAACCCATTAGCTTTCAAATATTGGATGTGTTTGGTTGATAAAGGTAATAATGTTCACAAAAGTACTGTAAGGCATTTGACATGGTACTTCACGAAACTTTGATTAAGAAAGTAAAACAATGATAAACTCAACATGGTGTATCTTGAATAGCTTTTAAAATATGAGTTTTTCTTGAAATTGCAAACAAGGAATTCTTACAGAAATTATGTTTTCCTAGTCAAGTCCTCAGGGATCAGTTTTTAATGCCATGCTGTGAAATATTTTTATTGGTTCAGAGGAAAAGACTTAAAATCGAAAAGAAAAAAAGAACTTTTTTTTTGTTTGAAAGACTTTCTGAAATATGGTACAGTTAACTGTCACAAAGAAGATACATGGAGAAGCCGGGGGTTTCTCAATGAAGACTTTTAAGAATTGATTATGTTGGGTCTATGTAAGTTCACTTTCATCTGATCTCTAGTAGAGATATGGAGTAGATGACCCTTTGAGACTCCTCCAGAACGGAATGATTTGAAGCCAAAGTGGTCACTTACAAATTTTGAGGGTGGTTAGAAAACTGTAGCAGTGATAAATAAAAAGAGGGTAGACTGATGAGACAATGCCAGCTGAATCAGTCTCCTGATAACTCACCTATGAGCAACACAGTGTTGGGGCATAGCCCAGCAAGAGGAGAGTGGGGAGACAAGGGGACAAGAGGGAGAATAAAACTCACCCTCCTATAGCTGTATATAAACACTGTATATCACAGAACCTCTGTCACCAGTTCTGCTCTTCCCAGGCCTGAGAAAAGACATCAGAAGGCAGCAGTGCTTTATAATTTGCCCTTGCAATAACTGACCCCAACAAATTATGTCTGTATGTTTCTTATGTCAGGCAACACTTTCAGGGAGAAGTATTATTTTTTTGTCTAACTCATATCATTGATAAAAAGCAGGTGAGCTCTTAGGTACAAAAGTGCTAAATCTCCTCTTTTTTTCTCAACTGTATCAATCTGTCTTCTAAAAATACTACTGGGCCTTATGCAATCTGCTTTTTACACCCTGTGGCCATCATAACTGTAAAAACCCTACAGTAGTTGTAAATTGAAGTAATAAGTTACACTTTCTATCAATAACAGTAATTAAGTCCCAAACAAGGTGTTAACATATTTAATAGATTCCACATCAGAAAAAAATATTGAAACAAGTCAAGAAATTTTTAATAAATTGTGTAGTTCCATGAGAAGCTGAGATCTGGAGCTAAACCAAGGAGTTTAAAAGCCTTTTGGTCCTTGTTAAATGGGAGGGAAAAAAATGGTTGAATACAGTTTTTCTCTTTGGTTTCATAATCTGTGAATCTAGAGCTCTGTAATTGAATACCAAGAGGTGATTAAAAAAAAAAAAAAGTAGAAAAGTTCTAAACACACTCTTATTTCTAGTTTATGATTCTAAATTTGAAGCTTCCATATCTCTCAATGGTTATTCCATGTTCTCCTTGTAAAAAGAAACAGACTAAGGCTCCACAGGATGAGAGTCAGGCCAGTATAATATAGACAGGCTTTTAAGCAATCTCCTCAAGCACCACAAATCTATGTTCAAACCTCACAGTTTATCATGTGTTAAGCCTATCCAGATGGTAGGCAATATTCTGGTATTAGCAGTCCACAACCATTTCCACTTCCTTCTCTATAGAAAATTGCCAGCAAGTCTCCCTGGTGGTCTTTTAAAAGTAAAGGTACTCACGTTTATATGCATGTACACCCCAAATATTACAGTATCTTGCTCTGAAGTAAAAAACAAGCTCTTAGTATTTTATAATTTGAAATATGTAGAAGAACACAGCTTCAAATGGTATGAAATTGTGCTATTTTCAAGTACTTTCCCTAACTGCCTGTGAGTCCCAGGCTCCTGAGAACAGGACTTTGGAAAAGACAAAAAGAATCCAAACTAAAAGTGTTTTATCTGCCTTCCTGTGAGTGCTGGAGTGATGGGGCTTTGTGTGAATAAATGCAGGACTCTTCTCTCCGTGTAGCATCACAGGCACTGCTACAGCTCCAGTCCACAGTGCTATCTGCTGCATGCCCACAAAAAACTTATCAAATTTATGGACTGGGAAACCTGGAGATTTTTAGTATACATAGCAGGCATTTTAGTATACATACATACATACATTTTATATATATTTTAGTAGTTATACTAGGCAGCAGAAATAAGCATGGAGTTACAGAACAGACTAAATTGTTAAGGAGATGTAGTCACAGTTAATTGGCCAGTGGTTGTAACGAAATGTGTAGCTAGAGAAATCCCAGCCTTGCAGGAACTAGGAAAACTGTGGGTTTACACCCTTAAAAGCTACTTGCAGATCATTATGCCTTTTAATTTTTCCAGAGGCTGTCCAACTGTCAATAGGTCCCAGCAGAAAGTGCCTCAGCTCTCTGCTTTCCTCTTGCATTGTTCCCCCAGAAACATGCCACCCTGCCTCTGTGGGTAAGGCCTGTGACCACAGTCTCTACCTCAGGAGAGGAAGACCAAGATGTGAGGCAGACATTCAGGATGCCCTGCACAGCTCTGCAGTTTAGATTGGGTGGAAATACGAGTGCCTCAGAGCAGGAGCTAGCAGAGCTGTGTGAAACTGAGGTTTCAGTAACACAGAAGTCTCCAGTCTTTTCTTTCTTTTTCTCCAGTCTTTTTCAGAAAGTGAAGTGCCTTCTTTGGCACTCCATGGATGTGCATCACTTAACAAGAGAAAATCTGAAGCCAACCTCCTTTTTTGACCTTGGACACAGTACCAAAATCTTGCCAAACTATTTCCTTATGAAAATAGGTGGGTTTTTTATTTTCTGTGTTAATCACCTTATTTTTACCCAGTACCTCTTCTTTGTTACACTGAGTAAACCACCTGGGACTTTAAAGTCCTCCAGATGTCCTACTCCACCACATGCCTTGTGGAATCTCAAAAATCTTGGATTGTTTCATTACCTCTTCCTCAGTTATATCTCCTCCTCTACAGCACTAGCAGGCAACCCTCGCAGGCATCAGCCTGAGCATTCAGTGGGAGGGGACATGCAAGATGGTCTGAGCAGCAGCTTCAGGCAGCTCACTTAGATGTCTAACTTGAGAAGGGTAGAATAATTAAGTACCTGAATTAGGAGCTTTCCCATGCTTTTTATTCAGCCAGAGACAGAAGTAGATCACCTAAGCTCAGTTCCTTACAGAACCTACTTTTCCTCACTGAAAATTCCTCACTGAAGGAAATTTGGAGTTCTGAATGTGTGTATTAAGTCCTTGCAGCTAAACAGTATAAATATCCTGCCTTCCTTCTTCCACAGTTTGTACATCCCAAACAAGCTCAGGTACCCATAAACATTGGTGGGTACAACAAGAGGCTTTTTTACATAGCTACTGCCTTCACTGCTGCCCTTTTCTCTACGAAGGGACGAAGGCATGCCTCGGCATTCAGAGATCATTAGAGGGTACGATGTGTTGTTATCCCAAAAGAGAGAGGCATGTTCTTGCAACACATCTCTTTTTTTACACACACACATCCTCTGGGGAAAATATTCATTGCATCTGCTACCAGCTGTGTCATGGTGTCTCTGTTACTCCTGTGAGGTGCAGAAAGTACAGAAATTGTGTGAGTTGTTAGCAGCTTAAGTGGCAGAGGAAGTTTTTCAGCTGCCTGTTACTGAGGCTCAGCAGCCCTCACAGGGTTAACCTGTAAGTGGGTTTCTGCCATGTCTTGACACAACTCGGAAGTTTGCCAAAGAGCATTAATTAAATTTCATGCTTTCTATCAGACTTATTAAATGTACTCATCTCTACCAGCTCCCATACTGACATGGGCTATTATTGTTGTTATAACTATTACTTTACAATTAGTGTGTTGTTCCCTAAACACCATTAAATATGGCTGGAAAGTGTTTCTGAGTTAATATTTAAGACCAGACTAACCTATAAAAAGCACTGAGAATTACAGAAGAGAGCTTGATTTTAGGGGTCAAAAAACTTTTGCTGTGTTGAATTTTTAAGGAAATGTGTCTTCCCAGCTGTATCTTAACTTTTTTCAAGTCTTGCCTTGATCTGAGATATGCCTGCATTTTAGAAAGATGAGGTATATTTTGGGAGAGGAAAGAAGAAAAGAAAAGAAAAGAAAAGAAAAGAAAAGAAAAGAAAAGAAAAGAAAAGAAAAGAAAAGAAAAGAAAAGAAAAGAAAAGAAAAGAAAAGAAAAGAAAAGAAAAGAAAAGAAAAGAAAAGAAAAGAAAAGAAAAGAAAAGAAAAGAAAAGAAAAGAAAAGAAAGAAAAGAAAAGAAAAGAGAAAAAAGAAGAGAAAAGAAAAAGAAAGAAAGAAAGGAAGAAAGAAAGTGAAAGAAAGTGAAAGAAAGAAAGAAAGGAAGAAAGAAAGAACGTGGTATTCAGAAATTATTAGAGGAAAATGAAGTGTTGAAAATATGCAAATTTAATAAATTCTTGCCTTATATTGATATGATTTTTTTTTTCTGTTATTATTTTAAAATTCTGTCTTTAATTCAGTGCAGCTATGTGAAGTTGTTAGGATTCTGCTGGCATGGATTGTTTAGTCTGATGATGGATCTCGGCTAGTGAAGCTGTAAATAGGAGTGTACATGTTCAGCCCTTTGCACTGCAACCTGTGAGAGCATCCGCATGGTAGATCATAGAAGTTGCTCAGAGAGATCACACCACTATGCTGAGACCAAGTAAACACCATTCAAATCCCAAGTCTTCATCACATGAAAGTGTATTGGAACAAATAAATATACCAAAATGTCTGGTATTTATAAATTTTAGTAATATGGAGTCTGCATTAAAGACTGACAGCTTTAGGACTTTTACCCTGTGCTACTTTCAAGCTCACTGTGGAGAACTGTCCTACTTTAGTTGGGTTGTGCAAAAATCAACTTGCATTTTGCCTTGGGAAAGAGGCTCAATTTGTATTTGCTTAGCCCTAAGACTTGTGCAGAGAAAGCAAGTTTGTCATGTATCTGTCATGACATTATCTAGATAATTCCTTTTGATAAGCAGTATCATTTTTCTGGAGCAGTATTGAAGAGGACTTTACCCTGAAGTGAATTGAGAGCAGCTGATATGTTTGGATAAATACTGAAGTTCTGCCTGGTAGCAGGTAAATGCCTTCCATATGAGAGAAGGTCTATGTTCTTTGACTGTAAAAAATATCTCAGATTACTCAAGAAATGATTCTCCAGACCTGATATTTTAAAGTCATTTCTTTTCCAAATTTGGCCATTAATACAATCACAAAAAGAAGGTATTCATGTTAAAACACAGCATTGTACAGAGGGAGCTTGAAAACAAACTTGTTTCTTTCATGGCAGTTACACCACTGCTTCTGAGCTATGTGGCTGGATTGATGTTTGAACCCCAGCCTGGCAAACACAAGAGCTTTGGTGGACTATAAAAGCTGATCAGAGAAACTACTCCAGCAGGAAAAAATCTCAAGCAGTGGTTGCAACCCACAGTTCCTTTCTTAATGGAATATTCTGCCGTTGTTAAAAAAAATCCTACAAAATGCAGGGCATCTAACCCCAGGATCTCTCTGCACCAGTATTAAAATCGTTGCAACGTGCTTTAGCACTGATAGGAGATTACCTTCCAAAAATACCAGTAGGAACAAACCAGTAGAAAGCACTTTTTGTTAAACTTGTTCACACACCTCAAAGTGCCCCACAAAAGACAAGTGAATCTCTCTACTCTCCCTTCTGCTCTTGAATGATTGCTCCCTACCACAGCTTCTGCTGTGTCCTGCATGCCCTCCTACAGTCCCACACGTGCAGAATAGGTGGTATGTAAGGGTGGAGGAGGGCATTATTGATACCCTCAGTGAGTCAGGGTCTAGTGCTACACCAAACTTAGGGAACAACAATAGCTCACACACCTTCATCCATCACCTCTGACCCATAGATAAAGGCCACAGCTACAGGAGCATTTGTCAAAGGACAGTGAGCAACTGAGGCAGCAGCCTTCCTAGCTCCCACAGTTTTATTCCTCGTCTTGTATTTTTCTTAAGCTGCAACCCCTGCAGGCAAACTAGACAGCCTGAAGATTTTGTATGTCATTAAAATTACATGCATACAGACTCACATACACACACTTTCTCAGGTATTATGTTAGCGGAGCAAAGCTTGAGAATACAGCGAAAAGAAAAAAACAGCCCCAACTCTGTGGACAAAGGAAAAGAAAACAGTTACTTTTAATTATTTAAGCACTGTGAGCCAGCCTCATAATTTCTCAACATTTGAAGCTGGCAATAATTTATATTGCTAGATACATGCCTTAACACAGGTGGGACTTGTCTGCTTTAGAATCTGAAGGCAATATCTTTTATGGTCACAAAGCAGCCGGCCAAGTTTATTTTATTCCTGCTCCCATTTCCTTACAGCTCCCCAATTCTTTTTCCTCTTGTGCTTTTCTCTCCTCAGTAGTCCCCCTACTCGCCTACCCTCCATCTCACAAAGAAGAAAGAGGTTTGTGAATTTGTTATATTTGATGTTAGAGCACAGGCAAACTCTGGAGAGATCAGGCAAGTTGGTTTTCATCTTTTACAAGCAGCATCTCCCGCCCTCTCTGCGCTGCAGCCTGTGGTGACACTGACCTCTGGTGATCACACAAGTAACACTCACACTGAAGTGACAGCTGCAATTTTGAACTACGGTGGGATTTTTTGCTAGAACGGTGTCTCCCCATTAATGAGACTGTATTTTTCAGTCTCTTTTCCACCATGGAGGATAGACACATGTACATGTCCTATGGTCTTGTTCTGACTGTTTTTGCACATGGGAATTATCACAGTCCCTCTTTTACTCAAATAAGTTTTATACGTTTCTCAAAATATATATTGCACATGATAGAGAAGTTTATCGTCTGTCACACTATTTCTTGAAAACTGACTTACATATTATGTTTCACAGGAACTTTAATTACTAAAACATTCTGAATAAGCCTGTGGCCCATGCAAAAGTGATACTGTACAGCTTCTTGCAACACGCTTCCACCTCCCTGATTTCTCCTTGCACTCGCCAAACATGGCATTAACTCCACTGAAGTGAATGGAAGCCAGATCTCCACCCAGGTTATTTTTTGTCCATTTAGCCAAGAAAAACAAATAAATCCAGGGTTAAGGCTGCAAGTTTTCAATTGCTCATTTTAAATGTGCTCTATTATGGTATTGGAGTGATCTCAGCACACTGATGTTACAGAATCAAATATGTGATGCAGACCTTGGCAGAAGTGAGCATTGAGTTAATGAAAAGAGTTTCAGCTTGACATTAACTCTATTTTGTAACATTAATTCCTCTCTAATTTATTCTTTGGAAATTTTAGAACTCAATCCCATGTAGATGAAGTGAGAGAAAATATTGTGTTGCTTATTAATGGTTAGGGTAATGACACAGGTATTGGAAAGCACACTTTGAATGAACTTTAATTAAAAATGTAAGAACTGGCGATACTCTCATTATATAAGCAATGTTTTTTGAACATCATCCGGTACTGCTGTAGCCCAGTAGGTATGAACAGTCCTTGATCTTTAGGATAGCTTAAAATGCAAGGAAAAGAGGGAAGGATTAATTAAAATCAGACCATTTAAGTAAGCAAAAAATTGTTTTCCACAGAAAAAACACATGGGAAGGTGTCACATAAGATGAACAATATAGACAGCTAGATAATAATCCCATTGACTGTGTGTTTAACTTTTCTTCTATTGATAGATTTGCTTGAGTAGTATTAAAACATTTCATGAATCTGTTTAAAATACCATTTTACTGTAGCAGAATGAAAATGAATGCTTAGTAGTCTGCTGTATGCTTTTAACAAACAGATTTCATTTATTCCTTTGAGCCAAGCAAAATTAGAAGGACCTAGAGGTCTCTGATCATTAGCCCAAAATTAATGATCAGTTATTGAATAATTAACTGTCATTGATATCTCATTTCTAAACAAATCAATGGACCCATTTAAGTATTTGTGTAATGATAGTAATATAATCCTTCCTCATATGAACTGCAAGTGAACACACCAAAGAGAAAAAGCACATTCTCCACCTGAAGTAATTATGAGACCTACTTAAAAACCATTTGCCTCAGCAGAAATGTAAAGTATTTTTCTGCATAATTTACCTGCAAAATGTGTGCATTTGGCTTCCACATTAAAAACTGAAACCTATGTGAGTGGAGGTAGTGCTCCAATACCCTTGAAACGTGAGCACGTGGATGTAGCAGATATTTTTAGGAGTGTGGTAGGGCACCCCCAGCCATGGTGCCTGAAGGACCTGCGAAGGAGGGAACCCATCGGTCATCCCCTGGCCAGGGACTGCCGAGGGGCAGCACACGACTCATGCATACGGGCTTGTGGAAGATGGGGCTAGGGAGGGAATAGGAGAGGCAGACCCCCGTGGTTCGTTAACCTCTTCCTCCCGACTCTGCATTGCTTTCCTTCCCACCACCCAGCACCGCTCTTCAAGGCAGTGAATCACAGTCCAGTAATCTAGGATTTAAATCAACAGGACTATCTTTTCTTAAAATACTATAATGTGTGTAGTGCATGAACAAAATTGCTGTCACCAATGAGAAGAATGGCTTTAAAGATGACTCCATCCCTGTATTTGTGAAAATACTCTCCAGCATCAAATACTACACTTAACATTGATTGTCTTAATAAAAAGCAGTGGCATGCATGCACTTGGGGGGGGGGGGGGGGGGGGCGCTGCTCTTTATTTCAAGGCACAAGTACAGAAAACTCTAAAACTATTCAAACCAGAAATTATTTTAAAATTATGTGATTCACTTCGCTCAGAACATTGGGGTCTTACCATTCAGCTGGTAGGACAATGAATGCTTGAAGCAGAATCATTTATTAGTGTTATGAAGAGATGCCGTTTTGAGTGTTTAGTAAGAGGTCTGTGAACATAACAAATACCACAATTGGAAACAGAAATGTTTGCCTTATTATTTCAAGGAATGTTTAAACAATAGCAGCAATTACTCAAAGCAGCAAAAATCCAAACTAATGGTCTAAAAATCTTAATGTTTGGCTGTATTTAACAAAATAGTAGTTATATGGGTATACTAATCCCAGTATCTAGTTATTTTTGCTGTAAATCATTTGCTCCCATCCTTTGGCAACAAACACTTTTTCAGATTTGCCCTCAAGTTTCTATTAGCTATTTCTTGAAGAGTTCCACCCCTACTCTCCTGGAACAGCAATTTTTGAATATTTCCCAAGAATGCTGAGGTTCATTCTCTGCCTTAGCTGTCCAGTTGTAATAAACCACCAAGTTTTGCCTCAGTTTGGTATTTGTGGGTTTTCAAAGAGAACAGGCAGAGTCATTTAGGGATTAGAGGGAACACAGACTTCCCTGCAGTCCAAGCACAGGGTCTGTGTTCTGTCTTGGTTTTGAAGAAGGTTTGTGTTCTGGAACATGGCTGTCCCCATCCTATTCTGCTGAGTTTACCAGCTGCCATGTGACAAGAGTGTATTTTAAAATGTTTGTGAGCTTCTTTTTCAGTGAAAAATCTGTAGGTCTTTCCCAGCTTTCCCAAATGTGAATATCTCTGAGACATATGCCAACATATTGGAAATTTTTTTCTGTTGCAGAAATTACACTAAAAGCAATATGCATTTATGTCTGATTCCACTTCTGAGTGTGGAGTAAGCTGTGGGTGTGAGGGTACTCCTTGTTAAAAACTGGGAAGGGGAAGGCTGGTGGAATTAAGTTTTTGCAGGTGACCTGCTGCTACAGTACTCTGTGATCATTCCGTATTGGGAAAATTGAGAACCAAAAGTATTCATATCTGAGTAATATAGTAATTTAAAAAATCAGTATTTCACAGTATTTCATGGTATTTCACAGCAATTTCTAAACCCATACAACGCCGAATTCAGTGTATTTATTTGTAGAAGGAATTAGTATGATAAACACAGGATAAGCAGGTACTGCCTCAGAGAGGGAGAGGATCGAAGAACTCAGCTTTAGCCAATCCCATTCACCATGGATGTGCAGGCATCACAGCAGGTTGCAGCAAGCTCCCATCCCAACCACACAAATGCTCTCACACATCAAGCCACTGTGTTTGTTCCTATTGTACCTGGAATGTTAGCAATTGAAAATGAGATGTCTGTTCAGTTGACATATTCACGATGTACAGAGCATTGAAAAAAATTAAAGATGCAAAAGCAATGTTGAAACAACCAATTTTTTTCCCCCTTTCAGCTGTTTGAAAAGCAAGCTGCTTCTTTCTTTCCAATGAATCTACACTGATAATAAAAAGGAATTTTTAAAGAGAAGTGGTGAAGTTTCTTAGCTGAAAATGTTTATAAAATACCTACTTATCTCAAATTTATAATGATGAGAACAGCTAAGAAGCAATTACTATTTGCTTCAATATGCTGCCAGTGATCTTGTTCCATGATTTTATTTATTATTTTAGTTTCACTGTATTTGACAGAAATTGTATAATTTTTCCTTTTATTTTCTCTGCATCAAGATTTTTGTAGTTGGCAGTGACAGTTATCTTCCAGTTCTGCTTGGAACTATACCAGGCAACATTTTCAATGCATTTTGAAATTAAAAAAAAAATATTATTTAGGTTTAGATTGTTATTTAATTGCAAAAGTGCCAGGTTTATAGCTATATTTATCAATCACCTGATAAAAGTATTTATTTTTCAGGCTGGTGTCGCAAATTAATAAGGATGACCTGCTCTTTCACTTTAATAAATGGTTTGTATGTGTGAGAAGTATCAGCCTAAATAAAGCCTATGATGAAGAATTTGTTTTCAAAGCTATGATCTAGTTCTTTAATTTGAATACAAACAAGTGTGATTTAGACTTAAATGAATATTTTGCACTAAGATTTGCCTCCTTGCTTTGTTTTGCATTTAATTCTTTTCCTTATTCTTCTGTTCTTATTGTATGTTCTAAATTTTATAGCAATGAAGGACAGAAAAAATGTTTCTCTGCCTCAGAGTCTGTACATATATTTTATATACAAGTGTTACTGGTTTTTATGTGAATAAGCTGTTTTCGAAGCAATTCCCCTCAGAATATCTACAGTTCAGTAGGAATATCAGAGAGACTGTAAAGTGAAGCTCCAAAGAAACAAAAGGAAGCCAGGCATAATTTCATAATTTAGGGAATTAGGAAGCTATAAACAAGCAGCAAGATTAATGAAAAATAATTCTTCTTGGTTTTAATTTTTAGATGATCCTATTAGTAATGTGTATAAAAGAAAGCCAAATTTCCAGCACTTTTTTTTTCTTAAGTTAGAAATGTTGTTCTACTGCTGTCTCTTGACAATCCAGGTTTTCTTAAGCAAACCTGAAATAAATTTGTTTCAGAGTTCTGGCTTTGAAACATAAAGGTAACTTGGTTTTGATTGTCATCCGATACGATTCTTTATGGTAGAGTGGGTAAGAGATGCTGAATTAAAGCAAATTTATTTCAGAATTTCTTTAATTTAAACTCTGAGCATATGCTTACCTGAAATAACAACTCAAAAGAAAAAAATATTGAGGAGGGCAAAGAGCTATTTTTTTCTCCAGTTCAAGAATGATGAATGCTCTTATCCAGCTGACCAAGTTAAGAAGCAATTTCAAGTTTATCAGCTAAAGACAGGATAAAGGTTTTTTTTCTTTCTACTCTTCTGGTACTACTTCAGTATATTTATATGAAATGCAACAGAGAATTAAATCAAAACACTGATTTAAAAATGCATGACATTAATGTCAGAGCAGTGTTTTTATCAGCTAATGATAAACTCAGAACACCTCCCTTAGTTTACAAGGCTGATTGCAGCTAAAGGCAGTGCTAGACTTCTACACATTTAGGAAACACATTATTATAGTTTTCAAAATCATTACTTTTTGCAAGCAAAATTTATTTTGTTTACTCAGATCAGATAAATGTTACGGGTATTTTATTAATCATTTTCCTGCTTATGTATATTGACATTTTTCACCAGATTCTTCCAGCGCTCCAAGTTGGGATGTCAAAAACTGTGCTTGCAGAAATGAAAGTATCCTCATTATGCAAATTTAGGTTCCACTGATAGGCATGTTCTGTTTTATAAATTACATCCTCTTGTCAGAAGTCAAATTGTATTTGAATAACTTCATGGAAATTGTCACCAAGATTTTAAATTGTGTGCCTTGTATGCCATTGTTGATTTAGTCAGTAAGTAAAAAATGGACATATGTTGATTTTTAAATATGTGCATGATTGTTTTGTCATAAATGTTATTTAAATGAAACCTAGATGCATATGTAATTTTTGCTGTATATTTTTGTAAAGTTTTGCATTATATAAATAATCTTAATGTTTATATTTAATAAAATATGTTAAACAGTATTAGTTGCTGTATATTTTAGTCCTAACAAGTTTGTTTCCTATAAACATTCTTGAAAAAATTTCCTGTAGGGTAAAATAAATATACATGTTCTGATAAAAATATTAAAACATAAAAGTTAAAATGAAAAGTGAACTTGAATTATGAAAATCGTTTTTATCTGCTATAAAAAGAATGACTTTCTTATTTACATTTTTATGAAATTTACAACAAACAGACACAAGTATATTTCACTCATATCGTTGAGATTATTTAGTAATATTAAAATATAAGTTCATTTCTTATTTTAAGTTAAGCAATTTAATTAAAAATACATTTAAACTAATTACAAAGAATGAACTGAGTTCAGAAAATAATATATTTAAATAATTTATAGAGCAGAGATTTTAATTTAAAAAAATATAGCACCCTTCTAAAAAATAATTCAATGAGATATATGTTACCAGCAAAAACACATCCTTAACAGAAGCTCATAGTTCAGTTGATCTTAGTTTTCAGAATGACCATTATTGCAGCTGGAGTAATCTTTTGATGTTAAGAAAAGTGGAAAAATCAAAGTGAAGTGGTAAATCTGTTCATTTTTCAAACATATTAATCTTGTCAAGATAATACATAAAATCAATATTTCTTTTTTTTTTCAGAGCCTTTTATTCCTTTTTATCCAAAATATGAAAGCACTTAGGAGGATAAAGAAATGTGGATGACTTTGGAAAAATGATCTGAAAATATATTTTGTCTGTTGGTATTAAACAGTGACACAAGTAATGTGAACTCTGCATGGTCAAAACATGAATTACTTGTTCAACTATTGGAATTCATCGTATTTGTTCTGCTTATAATATGAATATACAGCAAATTTCTGGTACAGCTTTCTTAACAATTCAACTGAATTTCAAACCCTGACAGTAACAAATACAAATTGCACCAGCCCAAAAAAATTGTTGGGGCTAATTTTAATATTAATGAATTCTTTACAACCTCAGTTCAGCAGTTTCGATTAAGCTTTAATTAGTAGCCAGAGGGGAATCCAAAACAAAAATAAGGAGTTGAATTGCTAATTAAGTTAGTTTGATGAGGTAGAGTTTTAGTAAAAGACTGGTTGTTGTTGGCTGTGCGGGTTCTGACAGGCTAAAAATACTAAAGATTATCATTATTGTAACTAACATCCTACATTACCACCAGATTTCAGCAAGGAGCAGACAGTTCATTAGAGTACAACACTTTTGTGTGTCAGTATGAGAATTAAAGTCTTGTTAATAAGATAGCAGTGCATGGGAACCATAGACCAAGACAAGAAAATGTGATTTTAAATTTGACTGGTGATAAATTATCTAGTTATTTGATACTCCAGTATGCATCTGAATCTAATGTGCATTTATTCGTTAGGAACTGCTTGTCAGTCAATTCATTTCCCAAACGGAATTTTGTTTATTAGGCTGTGGGGCGTAGTGATTTTTCTTTTGACGTGTCCATCACAGTCACATATTTCTCAATTTACATGCTTTAGATGATAAAATGTTCACCAAAAAATTGTATTTAGTACTGAATGTGTAGATGTGAGTAGGTGCCGTGTTAGATGCTATTCCTCCAGAATCTCCATCTCAAAGTAGGCAATTTAAGAGAAATCTTTAAACAGACTTAGCTGAAAAAGTAGCATGTAGTAAAATTATACAGCTGGTTTTTTCCTAATGATCACTTTGATAACAGAGTAAAATCTTGGCCAGATTAACTCATTATCAAATGAATTTTTGCACTGCCAAGTTAACTATTGCATTCAATTAAATATTTTTGACATTATAAGTGAGCTACCGTAGCTCCCAAAAGATTACTAATTATAACCATTAAAGCTCTGCAGTGATAGCAGTTTGACCAAACTGCACATAAGAAATGTGTTAGATATCTCTGTAAGGATCGTAAGGAATGTCATTTGATTTCACTATACTTTGATGTTTTCTATAATTTATATTTTGTCCTTTTGCTTAAGGTTTCAAAGCCTACAAACCAAATAATGAAGGGATAAGGGAAGACAGAAAAATAAATTATATTGTTTCTATGGCATTAAATATAAGCCTGCTATCAGAGCTACATAGCAGTAGTGAATTGTAATCAGGTACTTTGACTTAACACTGTTTTGTTTTATAATAAGAGTGGTTGCCATATGTTGGAAGTCCTATCTGTCTGTGTCTTAGGGGTTTCATACCTCTGTAACAAATCCAAAAACTCATTTTATAATACCTTAAATCTACCCATTGTAATGTAGCTCCACTAGTGTAAATCCACATCAAACTTTCCTCATGAATGTTGCTAGAAGATTATTTATATTATCACTGAAGGCAAAGGGAAGCATTGAATTAGGATGCAGAAGATAGAGGAAAAATAACTTTCACCAAACCTTCTTTTAATGCATAGTTTACAATTTCCTTTCATTCAGCACAAAACTGATTAAAAGCACATGGCTGTCCCTCATAAAGAATGCTTTACACAAATAGATGCATTGTTTAATGTATTTACATCCTTGAATGCTTGGAATCTGAACTTTAATGCAGCAATGTAGCGGTTGTTGGAAAGGAGCATATGGTATCCACTATACATTTATTTGAATATACAGTACCTTTCTCTGCTGTCTCACTCTCTCCCAGTGGCATCCAGGGATTCCCACTGGGAGACCAGAGCCGGTTCCTGTAAACACTGCTGGTATAAGCTATCAGGGGCACCATTCCTGCCGGGTGTCACACCAGCAGGCAAGCAGGGTCACACGCCCAGTGCTAAGAGCGGAGGTACAGGTGTGCACAAACCCTACACTCACTGCTTTATTTAGATGAAAAAGGAAGCACAAATAAAATATTTTAAAGAAGGCATGATAAATATGATTTGTATATTTGGATTATTTTCCTCAGTGCACATTTATCACAGTTCAAGGATATTTTTTAGTTTACTTTTTCACAAATATCAGACTGACATCTTTCTGTGTGGCTCACTTACTGTGTCAAAATTAAAAGAAAGATAAAATTAATAGGAGAAGTACAACTACCTGAGTGAAATTGGCATTCATTTAAAAGACCAAGGAGAGATTTTTAGATTAGAGAAATAAAATGCAAAATCATTAAAAATCTTCAAAATTCCCCAAAAGCAGCTACAAAGTTTAACCAAATGCTATATTTAGAAGTTTCATATTCCCAGTGTTTGTCTTTGTATGCCAGTTTCAATACTGGTCTCTCTGCTGATCTCAGTGTAATTACTACTGACTGACAAATGTGAAAATGACAGAAGACTTTTTATATGATGTAAAAAGTATGTGAAAATTATATCATTGAACGGCACTCAATTACTGCCTGTTAATAAATATTTTTCCCTTTCTGATTTTATTTTGATTTATTTTGCACTCAAATGCAGACTATTCTAACAAACAATGCTTGCAGAATGAGCATGTTTTCATACACTGAAAATCAGAATCTTTACAGTCACATTGTGTTAACCAGATGTTCAGTTTTATAAATTGAGTTAGTATAGAGCTACTAATCATTTCAGCCTTTAAATACTCAGGATAATAGAAAGAGCAATACTATTAACAGAATAGATTATTTGATTTGATATGAAATGCTAAAATAAAATTCATGGAATAGGATAAGTCAAAATGGAAATGAGTTTTTGCTTTGGAGTCTTCATATTAAGTACATATGTGTATGTGCATACATGTGGATGTGAATTTCTTTGCGTAGACATATAAAAGTATAAATATATATGGATTTATAATCCCTCTGAAACAATCTCCTGTTTCTCCACTCGCAAAACGGCAATTTTTTCAGTCCTCAGAATCCTAGCTAGACGTGAGTTTATGTGCCTCTAAATATGTGTCAATTCACTGCGAAGGCACAGAGATGGGGGATGGGGCTGCCTTTATAATGTTTTGTTTAGAAATTTATTCTTTAATCATTTGTACATGCAAACTGGGTTTATATTGATGACCTTAACTTAGAAATAACTGAATAGCACCTAGCAGAAAATTTAGGCTGAGTATAAAGGAAAATATTCTTATAACTTGTAATATTTCATTTGGCTGTAGCATATTATACAAAAATTAAGGGAAAATTAAAAACTAGGCTATGTGTGACTTTTTAGGTACACAAGAGAATCGTAAAGTGAACAGTAGTAAGGTTTTCTTGGATAGAATGGGTGTTGATCACTCACTTTTTACGTAAATTTTCCACAAATATATCACCCTCGGAATTGTATGAAATACATCCGAAGCCATATTTTGGAAAGAGGAGATACTTCAAGACTTAAAAGGAAGATATCTTCCAAAAACCCATTGATGGTCCTCATAGACAATAAGTACTGTTCAGGAGGGAGAGAAGTGTTTATGAGCTGTCCAAATTACAAGCAGGCCATTACAATGACTTAATAAGACAATCCTGGAAGAAAGTACATTTTTTTACATGAAAACAAATAACTCCCTTTCAATAAAACAGGTTATTTATATTTTGAATAATCTATTGATTTTAACTGCATTAGTTTATATCCTGATGTACGTTACTATATGAACCACAGCACAACTGCCAGCCTGTGTTCAGTAAAGACTGAAAAACTAGAGAAAAAACCCTAAATTCAATGGCAATAAATTTTAAGAGTTCTGTTGCTTAGTGGAAGATGCCTTGTGGTGGCCAAGTTTTGAAGACAGTACAAAAACTTCAACCATCTCTCAGCTGAGTAGAACCCTGCAGTCCTTTCACAAATTAGCTGCACACACTATTTTTGTTTCAGTGTTAGTTTCTTTTAACTCACAGTTTGAATGAATAACACTATTTCTAGCTAGTGTGAATCTATTTCCGCAGGGCACCTCAAACACAAATCAGCCTTTGTCTAACCTGGCTTAATCAGGGTTTTCAAATCTCCTCTCTACAGCATCAGAATTGCTGCTAAACTTGCCATGAGATCTTGCCAAACATGTACAAAAGAATCAGATTTCTGCTCAGATTCATGTTCTGGGTGATTCGGCTGGAGTTTGGGATGTGTTTTAGCAGTGTCCACTACAAAATCGATGTCTCTTCCCATATCGCTAGACAGATGGACAGGCTGGCAGACAGGGCCAGCCTGGTCTGGGGGCAGGGACAAAAATAGCACGATCATATTTCAACTCATTGTTCAAGTTTAATGAGTTCTGCCATAGCTCCAGCACTAGAAGGTTATTGTGAGGGAAAAACAAAGGGACCCTTCTTTTGTCTTTTTCTCAAACTATCAGGCCCCATTACTGAAAATTAAGGTTCAATAAAATTCGTATTCAGAGATAATTAGCGGACAGCTTTGTGGTGTGGCGGATAATATGACCAAAGTGCTGGTTCACAGCAGTGTGTGCTGAAGTGTGAAAGAGCAAGTTCTCCATTGCTGCTTCTGAGGTCATACCCCCTCATTCTGCATACAATGTGGCAGTCAAAATGCAGCATTCTTACCTGCTGTGATAAAAAATACACCAAAGCAAATAAATTATTTCAACCCCCCCCTCCCCCTCACTGTTGGTTTTTTTTTTTAAACAAAGCTAGATCATTAGTAATAAACTATGACTTCATTAGAATGTTCCACATAACAGGATTACAGAGGAATGTGTCAATAACTGGCAAAGGTTTGTCTTTCATTAATTAACACTTTTGTATGAATACAAACTTGTTATCCTCACTTTTTATAGGTGAAATATTATCATTAAAATTAGACCTTGGTTTTAAAAAAATCTTGATGGTGTTAATTTGTACAAGTGAACAATTTCCAAATATTGTTTAGGTTGGAAAAGAAACAAAATTTGAAATCAAGCAGAGTTACAGGAAGACTGGTTTTCTCTGCATTAAAGGAAAAGAAAGTTTCAGAGTTCAACTCTTTTATATACATGTATATTGAGGTGTACATGTACATATTTTCTTCATATAGTAGAATATTTAAGGAAGTAACTAATTAAATATTTGTACTGGTTTTGTTGCTTAACAGAAATGCACATTAACTACTTCAGCTTTGCTTTTCCCATATGTCACTAAGGAAACAGCTCATAAGCTTAGGGACAGTTTGTAAAATTGCTCTGCTTATCCTGACACACAAAATTTCTATGTGGACAAAGAGCAAAAAAAGGAAATTCTGCCTAAAAAAAATTTGATCATTTTCCTGAATAGAAACACAGTTATTTTTATTTTTACCAGTTTTACCTGGTAGCTTATAAATGTAACTTTTGGCATTACAGAGATAGCAACTGAAATATTCACGTGTAGTGTAATCCTGGTTACAACTAAGTCCTCAGATACAGATGTTGTTTTACTACTGTCATGTTTATTTGGATCACCAAATGATTTACAAGGTAGATCCCATTAACTGAAGAATATGCAAGGGCTTTAATCTCACCCCATCTGAAATAAACTTTCTCTTTTTGCATAATATCTTCTGTTTTGAACCGTTTGGATCGAAGTCCTGTGTGTTGTGAGACAAGGTCCCTTCCTCTGTCATCAGTTCCAAAAGGTATGAAACACTTATGTGAAAAAAGATATCAATAGGTTGGCATTTTCTCACCCCTTTCCCAGGTGTTGCTGGAAAGGCAGGTACAGCAATATTTAATGTGAGCTGTTCTACAGGAGTACAGGTGGGATTGTTGTTTTCCTGAATATCTCTTTATTTCACAATTCACTGAACAATAAGCATATTTTCAAAAAAAAATAGGAAATATGAAATTCTGTGTTATTCAGGAAAAGGCAGTGTGTGGTGTTACTTAAAAAGCCTGTATGGAAATATCCAAAAGCAATGTTGGATTTGTCACCCATATTACAGAGACTTCCATGAGCTTAAATTTTAAAAATGGCTTCAGATAATAATGAACTCAATGAGGAAGATCATTTTTTTCCCACCAAAAAATAATTTTAAAAAATCAGTATTATAATTGGTGAGGAAAAGTAGGTCTCCATCTTTATTTTTCAGGTGATGTCTCTAGAATTGCATGGACTTCTTGGATTTTTCAGACGCTTGGGATCTTTTTTTAAATAACATCTTGCTGAAGGAAAATCTTGACACACTGCAATGGAAGGTGGAAACCCTACTGATTACAGTGAAACCAGGTTTATTAACATTACATAAGGAAGCGCTTTCATCTGCATTTCAGTGTGCAATGAACTTAATATGTGATTAGAAAAGGAGGATTAAGGCTGTGTCTACATTAGCAAATAATTCAGTATGATAAGAGTAAATCAAAGCAGTCAATGCTGAAGCCCTACATCTTGTGGTTGAAAGTTTTCACTTCAGTTTAGTATGATCTCCTGGTCTAAACCTCTTCATTGCACACACGGCTCAAAGTCACCTGCTCAACATCCAACTGCTTATGGCTGCATTAGGGAATGTACCGAACCAAGTGCACCTCTGAAGTGGAGAACCTCACTTACTTTTCTCTGAAATCCACCCTGAGAGCATCTAGTTTGCAGGAGCCAAACTACACTGTGTAAGAAAGTAGAGCACAGTAACATGAGGAAATGAAGGACTATGAACCAAACTGTGAGTGTGATGCAATCTAGAGATGTCTTCTAGCTAGATGAACACAGGGTATAGAAATTCTTGGAATTTATGTGACTTACTGACTCCTGTGCAACCTCCTCGACAGTGTAGTATGCAGCCACTAACTTTCTTTAAAAAAAGTCCTGCAGCTCCCTCTACTCCAGAGTAAGGAGTTAGACTGAAAACTCTCCTGCAGCATGCTGCAGACACTTCAGTTAGCCCAGAACTTTCAGTTCATTTCCTTTAGAAACATACTAAAGAAAATATACTATATTTTCTTTAGAAAATTCTTTCTGCAGAATATATAAGTCTGCAGGCATGCTAAATTTACCAGGGATTATTCTTGGGCATGTAAATTAAACTACAGAAATTAGCAATATTATGCTACTTCACAGTGGCATCTCAAGAGAGATTTCCCAGTGAGGAGCAGTGAAGACCCTTGCTCAGTCCATGCAGCACGAAACCACAAACCCTCTGTACAGTGCCATTCTGGAGACAGTTTCCGTAGTTATCATAGCCTCGTGACAAGCTGATAAGCCCTGTCAGAGAGTTCATAAATCAGCAGTGATTATTAGCTCAGCACTGGCACTCCTCAACCTTAGATATCCTGCTTGTAGACCTGAGCAAGTTCACCAGCAGTTATCTTGGTTGTCCTTACCCCCATGGTGAAGATGTATCCACAGCCTCCTGGCAGTGCTTGAACTGCACCTTCCCCAAATCCTTAGGCAAATGATATTATTCTCTCCTCTGCTCTATTTTTAGAGATTTCTTTCAAGCAATTTAAGATAGGATACACAATTGTTCCTTGTAACAGAGAGAAGCAGTTTTCTAACTACATGAGAACTGGTATTAACTGTGTTAATAAACTGTGTTTCTGTGTTTTAACTGTACTTCAGGACCTACAGGATTTTGGTGTTTTGATTAGGTTTTTGGGTTTGGGTTTGGCTGTTTTGGGTTTTTTTGTTTTGTTTTGTGGGATATTTTTGTTTAATTGTTTTTTGTTGATTCCTATAAGACTTGTTGATTCCTCTATAATACTTCCTAGTGTCAATGTGATGGCTTTAAAATTTTCCAGTAGCTGGGAGGGTCTGACATAGTTTGATGTTTCCATAATCCCAAGGTCCCACATCTGTAACTCAGTATGGGCAGCTAGTTTGTGGGATGAAAACAATCACAATAAAGAGTGGGTAAATCAGAGCTGTGCTCCTCCATCGAATCATCTTTGGTTTATTTATTGATTATTTAAGAGTAAAATTTAGAAGCTAAGTCTCACTGTGAGAGAAGTATTACCTAAAAAACCCATATCATTCTGCATATCTTTTAAATATGAAGAGGGATTGGCAGGTATTTTATTTAACTGCTCTGCACGGTGTAACACAATATTCTAAATTTTTTCAGTTACTCATTCATTTGATGCCAGACAATTTTCATATGCTGAAAACAGAACCAAAGTCCTAACAAAGTCAATGGCATTTGCAGAAAATTGGATGAAGTGTCAGTTTTAAAATTAAATAAATTGCATTTTAAATGAATGCTGAAAAATACCTGGGATTATAATTTTATTTTCTTTAAAAGGATGAAGAATATATATATATATACACACACATACACTTAAATTGTGGAACCAGGGTCTTCTTCTTCCCATCCCAAAGCTATGCTCTGTAAGACAAGATTCACTCTGGATCTATTCTGACCTACCCCCTACTCACCCTCCTTCCATGGCTCTTTCTTGCTTGCTGCAGAAAGCCAATTGAAAGCATACAGACTGGACTGGAGCCAAAGCAAAGTTAAGCCTCTTATTGAGAATCACAACAGGATATCAACCTAATCGAGGGCTTAACCTATTATTTCAGTCAAGATTCCCCCCAAAAAATTTACAGGGTGTATTGGATCCGGCTGAGATGAAGTTAATTTTCCCCACAGCCGCTCTCATAGGGCTGAGCTTAGTATTGGTAGCTAAAAAGGTGTTGGTAACACACTTAGTTTTGTCTACTCTTGAGCAGTGCTCCACAACATCAGGGCTGTCTCTCCAACATTCCCCCCTCACCAGTAGACCAGGGTGGACAAAGCCTTTGGAAGGGACACAGCCCAGACAGCAGACCCAAAGTGAGCATTTCCTTAGACCCAAAGAGTTCATTCCTTAGGATTACTCAGCCGTATAAGCTAAGAAGGGGTAGGAAGAGTAGAGGAAGTTGAGAGTGGGCATTTGTTATTACGTTTGTTTTCCAGAGCAAATGCTATGCATGCTGAAGCTCTGTTTTGTGGGAAGTGGATGGGAATCGCCTGCTGATGGGGAGCAAAGAATAAAACATTTTCCTTTGGTTCTGTGCACAGCCTTTGGTTTGTCTTTATTAAAATGCCATTATCTGACCCACAGGTTTTTTTCATTTTATTTTCCCCCTGCCCCATCCTGCCAAGGAGAGTAGTGATGGAGTGGCTGGTGGCCATCTATCCAAGGCCAACTCACCCCACAGCTGATCCCAGAACAGACCAGAATGAAACTTCTTGTATGTGTAATGTACTCTAAAGTAACAAGGGTAAATTTCTTCATCCAACACAGCTCTGAAGCAACTGTTCTACTAGATACCTTCAGCTGAGGAAGGCCCATATTTTCTTGTCGGTGTCACAGGAAGAGTTTGGAAACAATACTGCAAATATGTCAGTGCCTGGTTTGACGACTCACCTGCACTAAGATGCGCAGCTCCCTGCATTTTGGGCTGCAGGGAGGCAACACCAAGCACTCAGTGCTCTCTTCCTCATTAGCCAAGATGCTATGTTGTCCCTGCCTGCTATGGAGCAGCTCTCCACCAGGGGAGCACCTGACATATGGAGGGTACATCCACCCTCTTGATACTGCACAAATGTGGATATGCTCCCAAACTACTTCTGCTGAGTGCACACCTGGATCCCAAACACGTGGAAGGTTTTGCCATTGTCACTGATTAGGTTTTCCCTACAGATATGTGAAGATACAGTCCTAAAACTTAAGTTTTCAAATGGGAAATGCCCTTTTTCTCTGACTTCCACTCATGAGTTTACAGGATGAACTGGCAAGGCTCTCTGCAGCATCAAAGTCTTCTCAGTGCAGAAGGATATATGGAGTTTCCCTCATTTAGGAGACCCTGGTACAATAAGAGTAAAACTTCATTCACTTCAAGTTTTGGCATTGCAACTCCAAAGAGTACAGATAAACTCTGATGTTAACCACACTTTAAATCAATTAATCAATTGATTAAATCAATCAATCAATTGATAAATTCATATTGATTAATATTAATTTAATAATCTGTCAGTCAGTTGCTATTAAAACAAGAAGAAAGCAAATGTCCTGTCTCTGAGTAAATTATACACAGTAAACAGACCCTGATAGGTGCAAATATTGTCTGGCTTCACTTTTCTTTAGCAAGAACTCTGAATGATAAATGTGTCAGCCTCATGGTACTAAATTTTTTAAATATAAAGGCAGGTAATGGAAGAATAATGTCTATCCTCTGTGATTACAGCCCACCCACCACCACAGTGGCAGGTATCCCTTGCTAGGCTGGCACTTGCTTTCAGGCACTCAGCTGCAGGGAGGCTATGGATAACTGCAGTCCTTGCAAAACACAGCTCTTCTGTAGCAGCTTTGGGAATTTGGTTAAGTGAAAAAGTAACAAAATTACCCTGTGAAGTCCTGAAAAAAATGTAAGGAAAAAATAGCTAGGGAAATGACTTGAGTTACTAAAAAATTTCATTTACTATGCATTAATTATTGGTTAATTAAGTAGGTCTCTGAAAGTTTTACTGGCATTCAGATTTTCATTGGTTCTAATTACTTTTGCTCACTGGCAGGATAAGGGTGTTTTGGAAAACAGAGGACAACACCATCCTTGTACCAAAGAATCTTTGTAGATATAATATAAAAAATTATTCCCATTAGAATTTTGGTTTACTTAGAGGAAACCTAAAATTTGTAAAGAGACTTATTTTCTGATTAGTAGTAAGTTTTTTAAATTCTTGTAGGAACGTCTGCAAAGAGTTTATTTCTACTTCTGTTTTTTTGTTTGTTTTACATTTATATCTAGTGAGTATAAACAGCACACCAAGGCCACAATCATGCTCACCTAGTATTGGAAAGTCTACTGTCTTTCTTATTGCCTGATATTGCCAGATCCTATGGAATAATCTTTTCTCCTCAGAACCAGAGATGAAGGAAAGGAAGATAAAAGGTAATGTTTATAGTTATAAAATAAAATTAGCTGGAGCAAAGGAATAGCAGATCACAGAACTGTGATTGTGTCTCACCTTGTCTGAGATGGCAGACATCATGAAGCTCCTAAGCTGGTATCAGGTCTCATGTCATGGGATCACTGATTTTATGAAGGCTGGCACTAATTTAAAACAAAAGAGTGGCAAGTACTCTGCAGTATTCTGACTGCTTTCTTGTGGATACAAAGGTATAAATAACAATACTCAATCTTGCAAGTTTTGACCTAACTTCATCATATTTCAAAATCACAAATAGAACTGCTGGCAATCCTCGGCATGAGGACAGTTCTCCTGCGTATTTTCACAACTGCCCTGACAGTATAGGCGACTAATGAGTACTCCTCTTTTTTTACCATATAAAAACAAGTAAGAAAAAAAAGTTCCTTAGGTGGGTTTGGTACCATTGATAATCTTCCTTCATCCATAGTAAAAATCCCTCAAAAATACAGTCAGTGGTATAAGGTTAACTTACTATATTCACTTAGGGATAAAGCTAGCAAATTAAAAAATGGGGGAATAAGAATATTAAATTAGTATCTGATGCAGTGCAGAGTATAATTCCAATTTGGAATATTCTGTTTCTTGTTCAGCAGTTACTTGAAGTAAACAACACAGTGCCAAGTTTCATTATATGGAGCTCTATACTACATGTTTACTGTTCCATAGCATTAGAGAAGTGTTCAAAAATCAGTATAAAATCTACTTTGCCTCAATTCTTCAACTTGCTTGCCTTTGCTTGCAGCATTTTAAATTTATCAGGAGTCAATAGGTGGTCCAAATAACATTTTCTCCATCAGACTGTTCAGAACAGATTGGAGCACTAAAGTTCCTTGGTGTGTGCTGCTGCATGGCTCAGTAGCATTTTTAAGGCCTATTTTTTGTATTTTTAATGGGTCTTTGGGACTTCATGAAGTATAATAGTGATACCTGAAACTCTGAGCAATGTGACTGTGACATCTCTTGATATTAAAAAGATTGTAGCTTGTGAAAAACTGCACATAACCAGAGACAACGAGTAAATAAGAAAGATGGAACTACAAAAAGTACTTACAATAGGTACCCTCTTCAACCTGAGCTCATGGACTTCCTTCAAGGTATGAATAAAAAGTCCTATTTTCAGTTACAAAACCTCACTTCTAAATTATTTATTACCGAGACCAAGAAAACTTGTCTTAAAATTTTTACCTTTCTAAAAGGCATCTCTCTGAGGTATCTGCATGATATGGGCTTAGATTTATCTTTTATCTTTTTTCATCTTCTCTTCACTGGACAAAACAGAATTTGCTGTTTCCACATAAAGGTCATTAGTAGCCTGAAGGTCTATGCAAATCCTTCACACCAAACACTAATAACATTATAATGGAGTGAGTGATAAAATAAGTAAAGAAATGAAAGTTAGAAAGTACTCTAAGTAAAAATGGGATGGGGGTTAGCAACTTGTCAATACAATGTTTTGACTGTGGATAGTCATAACTTCTGTGCTTCTATAGCTAAGTTCAGAGTTATCCTGAAGACCTGCAAAATCCTTCCAGGTGAGCATCAGAGAAGTTCAGTTTGGATTCTACAACATTCCTTTCCTGGTATGTTCCTGTGTCATTCTTTTCTGAAGACATTGACCATATGATGATATTCAAATGGCCAAGCGTTTACAATTTCCAGATCTGCCAAATAGCAAATCAACCTTTATAATTAAAGGTGACAAGCTGACAAGGAAAATGAATGTAAAATTGTATACGTATATGAATTTTTATGTCAGATTGCCGTCTGTGCACTTGTTTTTTCTTTGTCAATAGCCGAAGGCTCATTTCCCTGTACTAGAAGTGCATTTTATATCGAGGCCTTCAGACAGCTCCCCTTCGCCCTAGTGAATTTGCTGATTAATTTTGGATGCTCCTCTTAATTAACACCCCAAAGGAAGTCTAGATTTTCTAGCCTATATTCCATGTAAAACAAGTGAATCTGAAGAACAATGACCTAAGGAGACAGGCGCGCTGTGTCCGAATGACATTACAAGAACATTGAATATCTCACAAGTCAGGACCTGGTCAGGCAATGCCTAGGGAAAATGTAGGCCTTTAATCAGGGCAGAAATGAGATTCATATTAGTCTAATTTCATTTTCTTTATTGCTGACAAAGAGAGGCTGGGATGGATGCCACCTGACAGTTGAAACATGGTGCTCCTATGCAGGAACGGGTGCCTCTGGCCTTGATTAATAATTGGTACCATTTTGACTTGCGGGCAGATAAGTTGATGATGGATGAGAGAAAAAGAGTGAAGTGATTTATTATAAAATTAGGATGAAATAACGAACTGGCTAATTGCACACAAGCCTCATAAAATGTAGCTGTGGAGTCAGAGGTACAATGCCAGGCAACAATAATTTCCACCTCACTTTTCACAATGAGATCTTAAAAAAAAAAAAGATAGAGACAGCTCTTACTTATGGAGATGCTATATGCAGAAAAAGCCTTGCCCATTCTTCTACTTCAAGCAAATAAAACACTGAGACTTATATTTCAGTTTTTATTATTACTGTTGCACTAGAAAAGGGAACAGTAGAACTAAACAGGCCACATTAAACCAACTGTTGCTTCTCTGTTAAAGCTAATAAAACCTTGCAATTCTGTAATTTCTTTGCATACTTTAGCAGCATAAAAACATCTAAACTTATGAAACTGAGATGCATATATGTTAAAATCAAAATTCAATCCAAAAAATCAACTTGCAAGGTCTATTGGCACCTGTAGAAGTATTCAACAGTCTTGGTAGGTATCATTTTTCTAGTTCACTTTTTGATGGTCTGAACTTCCAAACCTGTGCTCTGACAACTGTTTTAGAAGCTGAGTAATCTATTGCTCATTATTTTATGCTGCATATGTCCAGCAGAGTACAATTACAGATTTAAAAAGCGGATGTTATAATAACCACTGACTGTCTGATAAAAATATTTATTTTGCTACTTTGAATCAATGTCATTATATTCTTTTTTTCTTTTCAAGACAGATGCTTGATCACTTTTGAATCAATGTCATTATATTCTTTTTTCTTTTCAAGACAGATGCTTGATCACTTTCCCTTGGAAATTTTTAAAGTCCAATCTGCTCTAATTCCTCTAAAGTTTTTCTACTGGCAGTTCTAATCAACATCCAAGAGATCTTTTTCTACAAGCTCAACTATTAAACAAGCTGAAATTACTAAATTAAATACAACTGCCAACAGTATTGTCCCAATAAGATGAGTTCAGTTATAAAACCTAAAATTGATGTAGCATGGGGAGCTAAAATTTAATTTTCATGTAATTGATTTCTATTCTACTCCTAAGACAAAAATGTGGCAATTTCTCCTTATATTCCACAGTCTCCCATACTGAATTTGCCATACAGATTAGGAGGCAGGATTTTCAAATAATCATTTGAAAACACTTTATTTTGATTCAAAAGCCACAATCATGGCTTAAGAGCATTAACTTTTTCCATATACCTAAAGGAAAATAAAAATTACACATAATATCATATCCCTTAAACAAATATTACAAGGTTTCATATCTGATCCACTTTGGCATGCCTACCATGACTGGCAATTTATTTTTTGGGAAGATTTGAGAAAAGTTAACCTGAATTAATTTCTAAAGTGAATTCCTAAACTACATCAATTTCAAAGGAAAATGTGTTTCAAAATTTTAATGTGTCTTTAACATGGCATAGCTTTATGAATTAGAGTAAACTGAATTAAGACTGTTTCCAAATATGATTATCCACCATTTACTTAAATTCTTTTAAACTCATCTCCCTGTTTTATCTGGATTAGCCTCTTCAATCATGCCCTATTCAAAAGTCTTTTCACACTGATTCAATTAGAGTTTATTTGGGGAAAAAACATATCAGGTGAAAGGTGATTTAACAGAAAAATTACAGAAGCACCATTCTTTTTTGTCTGATTCCAAAATTATGAAGTTTATAATCATATCTGTCAAAATCTGAAGGCTACATCCCATCATGACCATCAGAACACAGACTTGATAAAAATGCATATTACTGTGAGAAAGGAGATAAGAGAGTAATACTGCCTGTGTTGTCCTTGCAAATTGCATTAATGTCTTCTCACCATCAATACCTATGTTCTTTCAATATCTTAGAGGTTTGACAGTTTAGGGTAAAAGGAAATCATCTTAATTACCTGTAGTGCTTTTAAGATCATGAGCTAAATAACACCACAAGGACTGACTTGTTCTCTGAGCTTCCGCTCTGTGCTCGAGAAGGAGCAGCATAGCTGGCTATGACAAGGACACTCCTCTGTAAGCCACATTGTGAGAGGAATTCAGGCCATCATGTCCCTTGTCTGTATGAGGCTGGTGCCTGACATGGACTAACTCCACATCTTTGCTACCTTGCCTCTGATATCTTTGCTACCACTGGGACTCACACACCTAGCAGAGCTGAGGCTTGCCATTTCTCTGCACTGCAAACATGACAGCATTGGGGTAGCATCACTAATGTCTGGGAGGCTTGTGGCAGAAACAATAACATTATATCAAAGGTTAGGACAGCTGAGCAATTATTCACAAATTACTGAAAGATATCTGAAAGCAGCTTTAAGATCAGAAGGGAAATTGAAGTCTATGTTCTCTGCAGAAATAAAATTGGAAAGACAAAAGCCCAACTAGAACTCAATCTGCAACCATCATTGCAAAAGATTAAAAAAAATGTTTCCACAAATACATTAATAAGAAAAATAAAAAAGATCCAAAAAGGGTCTCCATCCTTTTTTGGATGCAGATTGGAACATTGCCACCAAGGATGAGGAAAGGCCTTATTTGTCTCAGTCTTCAACAAAAAGATCAGTTATACTCAGGGTACTCAGCCTCCAAGCTGGTATACAGTGATGGAGAGGAGAATAGACTCCCTGCAATCCAAGAGAAAGTAGTTAGTGGCCTGCTGTGCCACCTAGACATTCAGAAATTTATGGGGCCAGATGGGATCTAGCTGAGGGTATTGAGGGAGGTGGTGGAAGAGCTAGCTCATCAAACCACTCCTTTTCACTCATCCTCAGTCCTGGTTTACCAGGGAGGTGCCCGACTACTGGAAGATAGCCAGTGTAACTGCCATCTACAAGAACTGTTGGAAGGAGAATCCAGGGAACTACAGGCTTATCAGTCCTACCCCAATTCCAGGGAAGGTTATGGAACATACTGTCTTGGGTACTATCACATGGCACATGCAGGACAGCCTGGGGATCAGGCTCAGCCAGTATGCATTTATGAAGGGGAGGTCCTACTTAACCAACTTGATCTCCTTTTAGGACCAGATGACTTGCCTAGTGGATGAGGAAAGGCTGTGGGTACAGTCTACCTAAACTGTAGTAAAGTCTGATACTGTTTCCCACAGCATTATCTGGGAGAAACTAGCTGTTCACTGCTTGGACAGGTATACTGGGTTTACTGGGTAAAAAAATGGATGAATCACTGGGGCCAGTCCTGCTTAATATCTTTATCAATGATCTGGACAAGAGAGTCAAGTGCACTCTCAGTCAATTTGCAAATGACACCAAGCTGGGCAGGAGCTTTGATCTGCTGAAGGGCAGGAAGGCTCTGCAGAGGCCTAAATGAAAAGATTGGATAGATGGGCTGAAGGCCAAGTGTATGAGGTTCAACAGGGTGAGGTGCCATGTCCTGCCCTTGGGTCACAACAACCCTGTGCTGTGCTATAGTCTGGGGCAGAGTGGCTGGGATGCTGCTCATCAGACAAGAACCCAGCGGTGCTGGTCAACAGTGGCTGAACCTGAGCCAAGAAGGCCAATGGTATCCTGACCTGTATCAGCAATAGTGTGGCCAGCAGGACCAGGGCAGGGATTGTCCCCCTGTACTCAGTACTTGTGAAGCTACACCTTGAGTCTTGTGTTCAGTTTTGGGCCCCTCAATTCACATCACACTGAGGTGCTGGAGCATGTCCAGAGAAGGAACAGATCTGGGAGAGGCTCTGTAACATTAGCCTTATGACTGAGGGAGTTGGGGCCGTTTAGCCTGGAGAAAAGATGGCTCAGAGGAGACATTATCACTCTCTACAGCCACTTGAAAAGAGGTTGTGGTGAGGTGTAGATTTGTCCCTTCTTCCAGGCAACCAGCAACAGAACAAGAGGACAGAGTGTTAAGCAGCTCCAAAGGAGGTTCATGTTGGATATTGGGAAAAATTTCTTCAATGAAAAAGTGTTAAAGGGTGAGAACAGGCTGCCCAAGGAAATAATGGAGTCATTACCCCTGAAAGTATTCAAAAAACAAGCAGACATGGCACTTTGTGATATCTTTTAGTTGGCGTGGTGGTATTCGGTCAAAGGTTGTATTTAACGATCTTGGAGCTCTCTTCAAACCTTAATGATTCTGTGTTCTATGAATCTACTTACCTTTTCCTTAAGATTTGGTTTCAGGATTCGGAATCTGAGGAATGTCTGTCATAGAACTTGTGTCTGCCCACTAGCTTTGTCACAGGTAGCTCTAGAAAAACAAAAGGAGATAAATCTCTCTGGTTTTGCAAGGTGAAAAAAATTAAAGAAAATTGTTTTCTCCGCACTACTGCATCCAAAACCTGGATATGAGAAGTCTAAATGATGGCCTTAAGTGTGAGCTGGACTCTGGGAAACCTGCTTGAAAAAGGAGAAATTAAGTTGTGAATTATATGGATGTTATGGAAAGAGCTTTTTTTACTATACATGGGACTTTATTTAGAAAAGAGTGATTCCAAGGAGGGAAAATTAAATCCTGTGAATATTACCCATTCCTAAGTAACTGAATTTATCCTTCTGAGAAGGCTCTCAGCTCTTCATCTTCATGATACTCCTGTTCCTGTCATGACATTACAGCACCTTTGGGATGTGAGCATCAGCCATCAGCATAGACTTTTAGATCAGTATAAAATTAATCTTACTCAAAAATCTTTGACTGGGTCAGGCCAGCCTCTGTGTCTGGCTCTGTCTCTCTCAGAAGACTTTAACTTACTCTTTTAGCAGTTGCCTTTGAACTGTGTTTTGTGTCAACGTGGGATAAAGAAACAAGAGGCCTGCATGTAATTTGGATTTTTCTAAGTATCTCATTTCAATCTAATGTACTGTTGTGTAATTAAGCCAGTAAGTCTATATGACCAGCCCATTTCAGGACTTGGTTTGCTATCTTTAGTCAGTGACAAATTCTGGTTTCCATTGCTTGTTCAGAGATGATAACAGTGTGATTTACAGGTATAAGTAACAAATTAGATCAATTAAAAAGACTAAGAGTGGCACCTGTCTAAGTTTAGGGTTGCACTAAATGATTTCCACATCTTTGTTTCCTGTAGGACCCTGCATTTGCAGCCTCTCCTCAGGAAGGTTAACAATGGGAGAGTTGTTTCTTAATGCTCATTAACCAAGAAAGCAGCCTTATCCTGCAGCCCAGGGATATGATTATAATCTCTGAGTGAAAACAACAGCCGTATTTTTCAGCTCCATGTGTATAAATGATCCCTGTGTTTCATACAGTTCTTGACTATGGCATCTTGGATTGCCCAATTTGTTATAAGCCTGTATTGTGAGCTGCCTTTGTATAGTAGAGCTGAACTCAAAGTCAGATACATGCCCCTCTTTCTTTGTGTACAATTCTCAGAATTTTGTATTCTTGTAGACCTTTATAAAATATTTCAAACTTTTTACAGTCTTAAGAAATTTTCAAGTAATCTGATTTATTTTTTCTAACAGTGAAAGAGAAAGTATGCAATTTTAAAATTAACAGAACTACATTTGTGATATTTCTATCCCTTCTATCTCTATTATTGTCTAATGAAGCTTAATCATTTTATGATAGGCCATATAAATACAGAAACTCCTTAAAGGCTGTGCTTAAAATGAGTGATGAAATCTCTATTTTTATTATTGCAGTTAATAGCTTAGAAGTACATCTGCAGTTTATTAGAGCATGGGCTTTGGACATTGGACCCTTAATCCAGTTGACCAGTAAATATTTGACATGTAACACTTCTCCATGGCAAAATCACAGTTGGAAATCAAGAAAACAGGTTTTTTATAGCAGCTTCAAGAGGAGATATCAGGCCACCCAGAAGCCCAAGAGGCAAAAAGGATGTGGACATGCTCAGATTCCTTGCTTTCTATTGCTTTTATAGTTACAGATTCTCTGGTGTTGCATAGTGGAACAATACACTTCACTAGTTGGCCCTGGAGTTCCGGGAAAAAAAAAAAATAATGTTCCTCCTCTTAGTATATGTATTCAGGGTCTTGGGGACAAGTGCTTGTTTGCACAATCTTCCTCTCAAGTCAGAAGTATTTGGTTCCAACTCTCTCTCCTCTACCTCTCAGATACATCTGGCTCCTCTGAGGTGTGGTCAGAAGTTTATACTTCTGCAAGCACACTCTTTCACACATTAATACAATGCCATCTCATTAGAATGGAAATTCCAAGTGGGAAGGAGTCCAATACTTGATGTCACAAAACAGTCCCTACAATGAAGGAGAAATTTCAGGTTTTGTGCTGTTGGGTTAATATTAAGCTTCAAAGTGATAAATACCATTTGTGCCCCTAGAGCTCATCAGTTTAGATCACAAGTCATATTTAGGCTGGATAGAGTACTGAAAAATATTTTAGCTAAGAATATTTAGATTAGTATCTTAAAGGAAATGCACTTTGAGTTAATGCAGGAGGATTAATATTCCTGTCATATTCCTCCTAAGAATCATCATCCAAAAAAAGAAGAACTTGTCACCCTCTTATAACAGGTTGAATTAAATCCAAGAACTAAGTGATGTGAATTACCTTCCTATTCCTAGAGCCATTCCCTGTAAGTAATGGTCATCACATACATTGGCATAGCAGTCCAGAAGAAACTGATGGCTATACTGATATCCATAGTGTACCTGTACAGGGAATAGGGAAGATTTTTATGTATAGGTCTTGTAATATATACATGGTGATGAGTTTTCATAATAATTTACTGTATGATGCACCATTTTGTATATAGTATTTGCACTACAGTTGTAATCTCGTGCTTATTTGCACTCTGCCGACTTGTGTGTAAACCTGCGTGCAGTATTACAGTGAAACAGGCCTGATCCATGAAAAACATTGCAAATATGTAAAGACAAGCATGTCTTCCACTCTGCTTCAGAGTGTTTATTATATAGTCACTCTTTCTCTGAGTGCTGGAAATATCCTCTATCAGTGGATCAAATTCTGAAGAGGAGTGCAAAAAGGAGTGCCACTCCATTTTCCAAATTTCCGGAAATGTTCCTAATATGTCCCTGATTTTTTAATGATACAGATGTTTCCTGGGAACTAGATCGGAAGGGCAATAACTCATTTGCTGTCTTATGCTGAGGAAATCTTTTGAATCATTTAGTTGGGATTGAATTTTAACCTGAATTTTAATCAGCAACCTGTATGTGAACGTTCCCAAACTCCATTAATAATACTTTGTGTTGTCCTAGCAGTTAGGTTTCAGACTTTTTATAAGTCTCGAATATTTAAAATACTTTTTTACGTTCCCTTCTATAGAATCTCTACATTTATATATTTTCCTTTTATTTAATAGTGTGACAGAAGATATTGCTTGTGTTAGAGTTAGAGATGCATTAATTAAATTATTCAGTTAATTTTTTTCCAAAATAAATGGAATTGTTGAATATGATCATGTTTGACAATTACACATAGGTAGCTCCTCACAAAATTGGTGTGAGATACTCTATAAGTTATTTTTTAGCTATCATTTAATGAATGTTGTTATTATCATTTGCTGAATTATTTAAAGCTATCTCCAGCAAAGATAAATGCAAACTTAAATGATTTAAAGCAAACTTAAATGACTGTGTTTATTTTTTAAATAGAAGCTATTTATTGCACTTTGCTCTTTCTGTAACTTACCTGCTTTCCCTTGTCACATCAACATCCTTCCAAGAGATGCTTATTCTCTTCACCCCATTACAGAAGGGTTGGTGTTTTTTTAAGAAAATCTGCAATTATAGAGAAGATTTCTTGGCAGTACATGCTATAAATGCACGAACCTTTGAAAAAGGTTGAGAGGTGTAATAAACAGAGTTATGACAATTTTCAAAAGGAGACCAGTAATATAAAAAAAAGCCCCCAGAAACGTCTGCTGCTAATACAGTTGGGCTGGCTGGGTGGGTGTTTATTTGGAAAGGTGGATTTATTATGGGAGCAGGACCACAGCAAGGAGATGATTGCACTCTCCCTGGATTAGCACTTCATGGTGGTCCAGGAGTGGGGCTGCAGTGCCAGAACCTGCCCCATCCTGTGCTTCATCCGGCCCTGACATGCTATGCAAACACATAAACCTCTCCCAAGGAGGCCATCACCTAAGCAAAGCAAAATTTCTATACCTTGAAGCATAAAAAAGCACCCTTTCCTAGAGGGATCATATTCTTGATTTCCATAGGGCTAACAATTAAAATTTCCTACAAGTTAGTGCTGATTACGAAGGGAAGGAAAACATCTCTGTGGCAAGTGAGCACTGAACTTTGGCCACTTACTCTGTGAGCTAAAGCAAC
Source organism: Acrocephalus scirpaceus scirpaceus (assembly GCA_910950805.1). Lineage (NCBI taxonomy): Eukaryota > Metazoa > Chordata > Aves > Passeriformes > Sylviidae > Acrocephalus > Acrocephalus scirpaceus. The sequence continues at coordinate 88,125,791 of OU383774.1, read as the reverse complement.
AGGGGCTGGCCCACCACTTCCCTTTGTGGCTCTGTGTGAATTCACTTGATTAATGTTGTATGTGCAAGTCTATTGAGGCACTGCATTTAAAAGGATTGTTTACCATAGCCTTGTAATCAACCTGCCTTAGCAGCACCCTATTACCTGCGATAACAGGGCTGCTGCAATTTGGATCTGAAAGAAAACCACCTCAGATGGGCTCTCGGATGCTTTAAGTGCTAGTATGCTGCCCTGTTATCTTCATTTGTAATTTGTTTTCAAGAACAGTGATTTGCATTTCAGTTGGATTACACCTTTTAATGTATCACAAAATAAAGTGGCTGCAGTGAAAACTCGCATCTCCACTAGTTTTCAAACGATGCATTTGAGGCTTCAGTGGAGAGGATTACAATTACAATTAAAATCAAAAGCTTGTTCATTCTTTTAATGACACATACTAACCCTTTCTATAGTAAGCCTATCATGGTGCTATACAATCATGATTTTTTTTATATGAAATAGCTGCATGAGCTCTGCCTTATCACCCACTACACACAAATGCTGTTTTTTTGAAAAGGAGCACATCCTGCACAGTGAATTCAGGGGACAATTTAGCTTGACAAAATACAGAAGAACATAGAAAAAGAAATGGGGAGAAAAAAAGTCGGTGGGTGGGGTTTGGTTTGGTTTGAGGTTTTTTTGGAGGGAGGAGTGTTTTTAAGTGGGGTATATTTTAGTAACAGACTTCATTTTCCTAGTATCTACCAAGATATGTACTTATAAAGACATCCACTGAAAGCATAATTTTATTGGATGTAGTGTAAAATATGGATTATTTTTCTTTTAAGGAGCATTACATGAATAAAGGAAGGCTTGTTGGTTTTGTACTATTTTTTTTTTCTTTTTTTAATCCTGTAGTTTTCCCACAGCAGTAAATTTTCACTACTATAAATTTACTTTTCTTGTAATTCACAATAATTTCTATCTAAGGCTTCTTATGTCACATTAGAAGGATTTGAAAATGGCAGACATTTATGTTCTTACTTAGGTCTTACTGTGTTATTTTTTTGTCAGCAAATTTTTGTGAGACTAAAATTTACTCAGATCATGAATGGCAGAAGTATTTGGCTGAGAACCTTTGCTGTGGTATTCAAAAGTTTCTGCTCCAAGCCAAAACCTTGCCTGGGCTCAGGCAGCCTAAAGGCCTATATGTACCCTAATTCTCTCTGTTCCTGAGTGCCAGGCTGGGACCTCCCTGTCACCCCAAGCACATCCTTGAGAGTTTAACCTGTGTCACAGAACAGAAGAGATTCAGACTCCACTGCAATGGGCTGAGGACTGTCTGTAGCAGGTGCTGCTTTCCCTCCACAGAGGGCTACCAAATCCCAGCCATGAAATGGTGGCATGGGCAGAGTCCGTGGCTCTGTCTCCAGTGAGAAGGTGAGGAATTGGGGAAGAGAAGAGCAGTGCCATAAATAAATAAATAGAGTGATTTCAGTAAAACAAAAGAACAGGTTATTTTTTTTTCCCTGTTTTTCAAAGACAACTGAAAGTCCTATAAGGCACCAGGCCTGATACATGAATTTCCTGTCTCCTGCAACTCAGCAGAAGTCATGGCAATGCCTACTGCTTTGTGGCAAGAGATTTGAATGCCTTATAGATAAGATGGCAAGGATCTCTCAATTACTTCTAAGTCTGAAAGAAGTGGGAAAGTTTCAGCCTATTCTCTCAAAATTTCCTCAGTTAATGAAAAATTGCCATTTACTAAAGCTAGATAGCTATATCCATAATTAATATTTAAAATGGAATCAAATGTCTGAGTCAAGTCAAAGTGGTTTTTGTTTCAGTCTTTTACACAAAGATGGATTAATGAAATATACTCCCTCTAGCCACACCCCTAGGCTCTAGCTAGCTCAGTTGCTCAGGGGTTTTAAGGAAATATATTTCATAGAGACAGAATAAGATTTCAAAAGAGTGGCTCTCACCCCCCAGCTTCAGTCCAAGCTTTATTCTCGAAATGATGTTCCAGCAGAGCGAGGAGAGAGAGAGAACACGGAAGAGACAGGAGTTTATCTAGTTTTAGGGCCAAGGAAAAATCTTGTCCCTGAGCCACTAGGGTCAGGAGTAGGTAAGATAGGGCAGAAGAGTTAAACTACATGGCACAGGCTTCAGGGGGGCTCTGAGGGGAAAAACCATTCCTCAGAGGAACACAACAGATTAAAGCACCTTTCCAAAAAGAAATATTGAAAATCAAGGCTTCTAGTTCAACAGAGGAGTAGGTGGCATTCCCTTCACTGAGCTGAAATCTTTGAAGGCAACTGCCTACTGAAAGTATGTCTTTGAAGCTTTCTGTATATTTAGCAAGAAGAATGGGAAAGTCATGATGACCTGAAGATTTCTCATACCTAACCTGACCAACGTTTGGTAAACAAAAAGTTCCTTCCTTAATGGTAGACCAAAATGGAATTTGCAAGCAGGTTACACACAGCAGTCACATACATTTTAGCAAAACATTATCTTGATGATGCTCTCCACCTACTCACGTCATTTTATATTCTGAGTAAATTCAGTATTATTTTCCTTCCAACAAGCCTTTGTTCTTAGGTATTCAACTGTATGGAAAGGGCAAGCTTAAAACAGATTGAAAACATCTCACAGATTACCTAAGGATCATAGCACATTATTGAAGAAATGGGATTTTTTTGTTGTTTGCATGTAGATATTTTTAATACTCATTACAAACAGCATAAGGAAACCTTAAATCTGATGACCAAAGTGATAACAGAGTGATTTACAAATGTCATTGAGGTGTTCCAGGGGAACTGCCTTTCAAACACCTCATACACTTCATTCATCTGTGTGAGATGATTTTCTGGTTGTTCTGCAAAAATGCATCATTGAACAGGTGGCTCAGCCTGACCCCTTGACATCAATTCAGTGTTCAACAGCAAAACTGTGATTTCAAAAGTAAACAGAGGTGGTTTCAAAATTAGTATGAGATTTAAATTATTATTCTTTCTTGAATAATATTTTTTGGTTTGGTTTGGTTTGGTTTTAACTGAGCTTTCCTCTTTTTTCAATTGTCATTCATTTGTACTGTGATTAGGTTTTACAGTGGTCACTTTCATAATTCTCATTCATTTTTAGTTTATGAAAATACACGTGCCGTTTCATAATGGGTCTTAACAAAAGGAATTTGATAATCTGTACTAGATCAGATAATTTTCTCAAAAGAGCTCAGTGAAAGAAATTATGTGGAAGCAATCCCAGACAATTCAGTGGGAAGTGTGACCTTGTTTTCCCTGAAAGCTATCTTCACGTGCCCAACTCATATGTCTTGTGTCATCTTCTCCAAGTTAAAACCTACCAAGTTCTGAAGTAGTCCATTTAGATACCTGTGCAGGCCTCTACTCTCCATTACTCACTGTTCTTCAGGTAAGGAATCTCTAGCCCTGCCCTCCTTCAAACTTGGAAGGATCCTTCATAGTTTTACCTGTGAGGGATGATCACCTGCATACAGGCCCTGCACTTCTGCTTCCTAGTCACCACGCATGCCTTGACAACCTGACTTGACTTGGGCCTTGATTTTCCCTAAGAGCATTCTGTCCATTAGAGAAAGGAAGTTCCTGGAGGAGGTGAGATGAGTTGGTCAGAGCACAGGGTTATTTATGACAAGGTCATGGGTTTAATCACCATACAGGCCATTCACTTGTACACTATGATCCTTGTGGATCCCTTCCAACTCAAGATATTCTGTGATTCCGTGACAAAAGAAGATGCAGTTATAGCCTTCATGTCTTCATTTCTAAGTCTGATGCCACCCTTACAACTGACACACAATAAAATAAGAGGTACTCAGCACAATTTTGTGAAGGAATGTTTTTGTTTATTGGTAGTCCTGAAAAGCATCAAAGAGGGAGAAAATTTTCATGGCTTGTTGATCTAAGCGGAAGGGGTTTTTTGGACATCAAATAAAGCTTGCACTGGATATCACACTATGAGTTAAAATAAAAATATTTGGCTTCATTTTTCATCATCTATTAGAGATAATTTAAAAGACACTTTCAATTAAATAAACACATTTTATAAATATGATAAATATTTTATTTGTTTTATTTAAAATCATTCTGATTTTAACAACAATGAAGATGAAATTAAGACATTTGGTACATTTCAACCTATCTGGCTCCATGTTTAATCAGTAGGCAAAGATTTCACACAAGATTTTTTACACAAAATTTTAATCAATTTCAAATGGATTAAATTCAACAATTCCCTGACAGACTATTTCTATAATTGCCATCAGTCATTGGCCCTTACAATTCAGAAGCGACTCTATTTTGGTTGGCCCATTTCAGGTAAAAAAAAAAATAGTACCCATGTTGCTCCAAATGAGCAAAAGTCATATTCCTAATGGAACTGAATATAAATCCAATATGATTTTCATGTTACGCATTACATCATTAGCTACAGATTTATAGGGAGAGAGCTAATATATTAAAGACTGTAACATAGCTTTCTTTCTCAAACACACCTAATTTTTGAAGTTAGATTGCACTAAATTTCTTCCTATGAGGAATATCCAAAGTATTTTTCTTTTATTGGCTCATTCCTTTAAGTGAAGACTTCAGAGATAATTAATATTTCATCGGTAGAAAAACACCTATAACACGAGGTTTTACCTACAAAGTCTTTGGGGAGAGGGAAAAATGGCAGGAAGGCACTGTAAGGACAATTCTTTTAAGAAGTCTTTGGAAAAGGGTCTCCATTTCATTTTCCACATCAATAACACCTCCTTCATCCCTTAATACTTACTTCCTTTCATTTCATGCCATAATACTGTTCAGTCATTTTTGTAGGTTTTTTTGAATTAGAGTGTCTCCTGAGCTTGCTAAGCCATTTTAAAGCTAAAAATTTAAACAAAAAATTTGAACAAGGAAAAAAATAAAAAGGACATCCAAATGTAGTAGCTGTAAATTTGTACAAATCTGTGATATTGAAATAAGAATCAGAAAAATATTCAAATGTACATTTTAAATTTATTTTTTCCATATTCTACTGTTCAATCCTAATAGACTTGTCATCTGGATTTCAAGAACACATTTGAACTCCAGAGTATCAAGAGTGACAAAAAATTTTGTATTTCACTGAAGACTGTCCCATTCCAGACATAAGATGAAGTCTCATGAACAAAAACATGTAGAACTCTCTTCTGACTAATAGGCAACAATGACACAAAAACCAAAACCAAACCAAAACCAAACCAAAACCAAACAAAACCAAAAACCCCCAAACACACAAACCTAACCAAACCCAAACAAAAAAAAACCCACCAAAACCACAAAACAAAACAAAAAACCCCATCACAACCAAATCCAAGGACAATACAACCAATAAAACCCGTTCAACCTGTTCCAAAGAAAAGTAAGGTTATCAATCACTCAGTAAAGTCCACTAACATCTCTTGTACTTACAGAGGTTTCTTGGGTAGTATACTGACTAGTGAAAGAATAAAACTAGAAAAATTGAGAAAGAAAAATAAAAATCTCAAATTCAATCTCCCTCCTGTGGAATCCCTGCAGCCTAAATACCACTGCTACACCCTCCTTGTCTACAAGTGGTTTCATCCTTTGAAATCTTTATTTGTCATTCTGTTTGCAGACTTCAATGGCACATGGTAGAAAGTACTGGCTTGTCAGACAAGAACAGAAGTCCAATATTCAAATTACAAACAAAATACTTACTTTATACTTATAACAAAAAAAAAAACAAACTGTGGGGCACAAGAATGTTCCTTGCCCGTCTAAGCCTATACATTTCATGTTTAAATACCCAAACACTGACTCTCTAAGCCAAGCCCCCTTTCTACTAAGCTTCTTAAGGCAACCTTCATATACTAGATTTTCTAAACTGTCAGTCATTATTATTGTTTCCTTTTCACCTATATCTGAAGTGGAGTCAGTATTTTTGATATTTGATTTACAAGCAGGCAAAATCTAGATTCCTCTGCTTTAACTTTTTAAGGCTAGGTCAGTCTCATAATACTTCATAATTAGCGGGTTCTCCACCTTGTCAAGCATGTCCTTCTTCAATGCACTGATTTGTGGTGGGGTTTGGTTTAGGGGTTGTTTTTTTCCCTTTTTTTAGAAAAGACTCCCTGATCCTGAAAATCTGAACTACCTTTCAGTTTTCCCAAATGTGTCACCTTTCATTTAAATGAAAAGCATTAATGCTGTGTTAGTGAGCCTGAATGTATAATACATATCTCTTGCTAAAATTTCTCTTTGTTATTCAAAATATCACAGAAGCTGACATTATCTGCAGCAATATCTTTGCCAGCAAGAGCTTTTTATTTATTTCCAGATAACTAGTAAAGATATTCAAAAGGTCTTGGGTAAAGAACAATCCTGTTGCAGTTCCTTTCAGGAATTGAATTACCAAATTATTTATTCTCCATCTATAATAACTTTTTCTGATACCTCATTTACTAAGTGTTTAATGAATTTGTATAGTGAACATAGGAAAATATTTTGGAAGTCTACTTCAAAAATTCAATGATGTTGGTCAAACAAGATTGAAACCTCATCAGACAATTAGTACTAGATTTTTGTGACATGACCTTTTTTATACAAAGCCACCTTGACTTTCTACGATGCTACTAACTTTTATCTCCTTCCTAATTACATCTCTGCCTATTTTATTCACGACTTAGGTTGTGGTCTGTTAACCTAAATGAAATTTTTAGTGAATTTGATTGTTCTCTTAAGTTTTTAAGGTACTCACAGAATGCTTGTGTTGCATTACATCTCTCTGAATTTCCTCCAGCACTGCAAATCGTTTTCAATACCAATACAATGGCAAGGATTTTAGTATTTGTCAATATAATTTATATGGTTGCATAAAATTGGGTATGTCTTTTTCACCTGGTAGGGATTTTGTTTCTTAAAACTTTTATTTTCTGAAAATTACTTTTTTAACAGAATTACAAAAATGGTATACTTACAGGAAGGTAATTGCTGTCTATATCTTCAGCAAAAATGTTTGAAACTTGGGAAATGACTTTGCCTTTTACTTTATTTTTCTTTTTCTTAATGGATATTAAGGACAAAAACTTAAATAAGTCACACATTAAGGTTAGTGTTTTAAGCTTTTAAAAACTGGAATATGGAAAAGGTTACCTTGTTAGTGCAGTCTTTTATATTCCTGCTTTTCTTTGTAAGTGTATGTCTTACCTTTAAGTATGGTAAAATATAAGATATGTCATAAAATACACAGCATGGCTGAGATAATGTTACTACAGGAAATGGTATTTCCTGACTTTCAAGTACCTGAAATAGTCACCTTCCCAACATATTTTCTTTATATATGCAATTGTACTGTCATTTTTTGCAGTTCTTTTTTTTTAATCTGTGAGCACCCAGTAACATGCTTGAACATGAACAGATATTGGAAAAAATTGGACTGATGTTAGATTTTTTTTTCACTGAAGGACTGGTTAGACATTGGAATAAGTTGCCAGGGGGTTGGTGGAGTCACCATTTCTGGAACTGTTCCAGAGGCATCTGAATGGGGCAGTAGGGGATAGGGTTTACAGGGTGATTATGGTGGTGCTGGGTTGATGGTTGGACTAGATGATCTTGAAGGTTTCTTCTAACCTTGATGATTCTGTGATACTGTGAACAAATGGGGGTATTTTTAAGAGAAAAGTCAGGAATTTATTTCTACTTTTGGAGGTACCAATTCCATACGAGGCTTTACTTGTACATTTCACCATTCTCTCATAGATGCTCTGGGATTCATGAGAAATAACAGTGATCCAGCCTTTTTTTATTTTCCTTTTGTGCTGCTATCACTCTGAGGAATGTCATGCATAATTTTGATGCAAGACTATTACTACATTTTCACTATCACAGGTGGTCTTTTGTGAGGCTTTACTCTCACATAGCCTTTTGCTGCAAGGAGTTAGGTAGATACACCTGACTGTACTGAAATGAACTTATAACGAGTTAAAAAAAGACTTGGATATACCAAGTGTGACTTCAGCAATGGGGCTGGAGCACTTGTGTCACAGGGAATCATAAAACAGACCAGATTGGGAGGGAGTTCCAGAGATCATCCTGTCCAAAGTTTTGTGGAAAAAAGAGAGGCTGTGGGAACTGGGTTTGGCAGATCTGGAGGAGAGAAAAGTTTGGAGGTACTTCCTTACTATCTCCAACTATCAAAATAGATGAAAGGGATCCAAATGTTCCTTGTTGTTGTACAGCTAAAGGAACAGAGGCAAAGGACACATGCTTCAGTAAGAAAGTTTCCCACTGATTATAAGGAATAATTTATTTGTAGGAGAGTAATGAGAAAGACACACCATTACATGCACAAGTCAGCTGTACAAGTCTCTATCAATCTGCTCTACCTTTAAAATAGTCACTGTCTTGAGTAGGGTGCTTGACCAGATGACTCATAAGGGTCCCTTTCCATCTGTGTTATTCTGTGTTTCTAGAGTTCATAACCTAAGGGAGATCTGAATGGTTTGAAAGATCAATCTGTTCAGCTGACAGGAATTCACCCATAGGGTAGGCCACACACAGGCCCTGTTATATTTCATTTCAGGATTTGAGTGTACGGTAGGTAAGGAGAAGGCTGACTCTTTCTGAAAAAAAGCCTCTTAGGCCTCTAATCTCAATTTCTTCCTCCTGCTTATGACCCTCAACTTGTCTTTTGCTCTATATTATACTTCAGTTCTACAGATACTTTTCTCTTAATTTCTTCTGTTGATGAATCACCTCTTCAGTGTCTCCAGCACTACTCACATGAGTAAAATTTTTAGGATATGAGTGAGTTTTTCCCCCAGGATTCCTGCTGGCCAAATGTCTTTACATCAGTAATTAGATTTTCATTTGTATCTATACCTCAGCAAATAAATGGGACCCTCATCTTGAGAGAGATATTTCACTACATATGCCAAATAAATGACAGGCATTAATAGTAATGATCCCTTTGTCTCAAACACTTAGACCTTACATCTACAACACATTCACCTCACTTAATTTTCAAGATGACAACAACATTGGCCCTGATTTACTTCTAGCAGAATTTGATAATGCTCATTAGCCTTTTGCTCTAATCAATTTTTGGTGCTCATCAGTATTGTCCTCTAATTTACCAGGAGTACCTTATGAGAAAGTAGTAAAGAGTAGGCATACTCTCATAGCTTTTTTCATTCTGCAGCCACTCGTTCATTTGACTCTAAAGAAAAAGTAATCCATCTGTAATTAAATCTGGCCAAGGATGTCAAAGAAAACTTCTTGTCAAGGACGGCTTCTTGAAATGCATGAATAACACAAGGAAAGTAAAGGATAATGTGGGCCTGTAACTAAATGAAGGGCACACCCTGGTAGCAGAAGACACAGAGAAGTCAGAGCTACTGAATGCCTTCTTTGTATTGGTCTTCACTGACCAGTCCAGCCCTCAGGAATCTTTGACCCAGGAGACCAGGGTAAAGGAATGTTGGAGGGAAGACCTTCCCTTGGTCCATGAGGATTGGGTTGGAGAATATCTAAGCGAGCTTGACAGGCACAGATCCGTGGGCCCTGATGGAGTGCATCCGTGAGTGCTGAGAGAGCTGGAGGATACCATAGCAAGGTCAATCAGAGTCATCTTTGAAAGGCTGTGGTGACCAGGACAGATGCCTGAGGACTAGGAGAAAGCAAAAATCACCTCTTCAACAAGAGCAAGAAGGAGCACCCAGGGGACTACTGACTCATCATTGCTACCTTGATCCCTAGAAAGCTGATGGAATGCCTCATTCTGGAGGCCATTTCTGTCCACACAGATGGCAAGAAAGTGATCAGGAGTAGTCAGCATGGCTTCACTGAAGGTAAATCATGCCTGACATTGACTTCTGTGATGAAACATCTACCTGGAAGGGTGCGGGAAGAGCAGTGGATGTTGTCTACCTTGACTTCAGCACAGCTTCTGACAGTGTCTCACAACAGCCTCATAGGCAAACTCGGGCAGTGTGGACTGGATGAGTGAGCGGTGAGGTGAATTGAGAGCTGGCTGAATGGCAGATCCCAGAGGGTTGTCATCAGTGGCACAGTGTCTAGTTGGATGCCTGTCACCAGTGCTGTGCCCCAAGGTTCAGTACTGGGCCCAGTGTTGTTTAACTTACTCATAAATGATTTGAAAAAAGGGGCAGATGCCTCCACAGCATATTCACTGGTGACACAAAGCTGGAAGGAGTGGCTTGATACCCCAGAGTGCTGTGCAGCTCTTCAGAAAGACCTCGACCAGTTGGAGAGACGGACAGAGAATCATCCAAAATTCAAGAGACATGAGCATTAGGAAGACCACTGCCAGCAGGTTGAGGGAGATGATCCTGTCCCTCTATTGAACCCTGTGAGGCACACCTGGAGTGCTGTGTCCGGTGGAGAGTAACAAAAATGATGAAGGGACTGGAGTATCTCTTACACAAGTAAAGGCTGAGGGAACTGGGCCCTTTCAGCCTTGAGAAGAGATGATTGAGAGAGGACCTTTTCAAGTATAAGGTATATAAGTACCTGAAAAGGAGGGATGTCACTGGATATCTCTGTTTTCCTCCATGCACATTTTGGAGGTGTCACAAAATCTCCAGACAATCTAATTAAATTCTCACACATTAGCAACTGCTTTGGAAAACAGCATGGAAGATGGTACCAATCAGTCTGATGGACCTGTCTGGTTTGTGCTTAAAGTTCGTCATTTGGTGACATCAGTCCTTCTAAATTGATCACACTGTGTTACTCTTACAGACAACAGAAAAAGCCAAGTACACAAAGGCTTCTGAAGAAGCTTTTGAGCATCTCATTTATGTGCCTGAACTACACAGGCAGGGTTAGCATTTAGAGGCCACCTCCTTCCCTACAGAGAACAGAGGCAACCACAAGCAAAAGCAACAACAAACGTTGAGCCACTCTGTGTCTGGTCATCACCAGAGCTAATAATTTCCTAGCCACTGCAAATGCCATCTTTCTCAATAAAGTAATTATTTAGAAAGCCAGAACAACCCTCTCTTGTTTTATTCCTGTTTGCCTGCACATTTTATGCTGTCATAAAAACTACCTTTTTTTTTTCAGTTTCCCTCAAAAATATGTGATAAAGTACATCTACTTAATTCTAAAAAAACCTCTAGGTATGAGGGGGGTTTTCTGCTTTAGTGGTTTTTTTTCGAATTGCCAGAGATGTAAGAAACATTATGGCTTAAACAACAGACTTAATAAAGTCATGTAGACTCTAGAAATAACCTTTTTTGATCAGTAAACTCAGTAATATAGATTTAGTATATTTCAGACATCATTCATTTAAGGTAATTTGTAGTGTCACTTCTCTAACAATAAAAAAAAGTTCAAATCCTGTTTACAAAAATGGATTTTATTAATTTCAATGTACATTTTAATCTATTTTCAAAAATCTAATTACATACAATGCATCAAGATACTGCTTTTATTTACCCATTTTAATAGTTTTAATTTCAGGTCTCTTTATACTATTACTACACTTCTGAAATTTGGACTTAATAGAAACATAAATATTTTTATTTTTAACACTAGCTTTTGAAATATTCATCATGGACCTGCTGGCTAATTCAAATTCTTTTTATATTGATACAATCTGAAAAGTTTTGTTCCTTATAATTAAAGTATCTGTTTATGACTAATAATTAAGACCCATTTTACTTTTATTTTGAATTAATATTAATTATTTTTATTTATTATAATGTTTTAAATATTTGTTTGACCTCATATCTCTTGCATTCAATAAATACTTCCAAGCATTTTGGAAAGAAGAAGTAGTTTTGGCAACTACTTCTGCCATTTCCTTCAGGACGCTGGGCTGCCTCTCATTGGGTTCCATGGTCGGGTGTCTCAGATTGTCACAAATCTGATTTTTCCCCATGATGGGTGGGACTTCATTCCCCTAGTCTCTGCCTTGAGATTTGTGGCCTTGAAAGATATGGGAAGGGCAATTGCCAGTGAAAACAAGGGAAAAAGTTTGTCAGCCTTCTCCATGTCAGCTGTCATCAGATTTCTTGTCTCATTTACCAGTGCAGTAGAATATTTTTGTTCTTTTGTGACTAAAATATTTAAGAGGCCCTTGTTATTGTTCATCACAAAGTTCAACTAATTTATCTCCAGCTGTGCCTTAGTTTTTCTAATCCCACCTCTATACTCCTGAGCAATATCCCTGTATTCTTCCCAAGACGTGTACCTCCTTCCACTGTGTATGCATTTCCCTTGTATTTTAGTTTGACCAGGAGGACCTTACTCAGGCATGCTGATGTCTTGCCTTCCTTGCATGACTTCTTGCAAAGGGGAAGTGAGAACTCCTGTGCTCTAAGAAAAATATCTTTAAACAGCTGATAACTATCTTCTGCTTCTTCATTCCTGAGAGCAGTTTCCTGAAGGCTTCCAGCTACTACTCCTTTAAAGAACAGAAAGCTTGCTCTTGGAAGTTTTAAGACCTTGACTTTACCATTGGTCTGTCCTTATCCCTTCAGACCATGATTTTCACAACACATGGTTACTGCAACTCAGGATAACATGAGTATGGACTTCTCCTTTAAGGTCCCCTGAGCTGGTGAGCAACAGATCCAGCAAAACCTCTCTTCTCACTGGAGGAGGAATTTCTGGATTAGGTCATCCTCGAGGCACTCCAAGAGACTCCTGCTGTTTGCAGCTTGCTGTGACACTTTTCCAGCAGGTGTCATGTTCTGGATCTAGTACAAAATCATGATGTTAAATTCTGTAGCAAGTCACATAAGAGTTAAAGAAAATTTCCACATTGTTCCCACCTAAACCAAATAGATGAGCATCTCTTAACCATATATTCTCAGCTATTTCAGTTCAATATCTGATATTCAAACTGCAGTAACACTAAATATTTAAACAAGATGGCAAAGATCAGGAGACAAGAGATATATTCAAGAGTTGTTCAATTGCCCCTGTAAAAAGAGTAAAAAAATAATTACTAATATATTCAATAACCTTTCTAGAACTGAAGAAATATATTGTCTTTCTGTGACCTTGGCAATATTCACCATGAGTCCAGAAGATCTTAATGTGTCTGTGATATCAGCTCCAGTGTGAATTAGGTTATTAGTCTCCTTAATTTGTATCATTACCAACTGTTTACAAAGCCTGTGTCTTTTAAGATGGTTGATTAAGAAACATTTTTAACATTTTGCAGTTGAATCACAGCAAACCCAATTGCTGTTGTCTCATCCCACATTTTTAATGAAAAGTGATGCAATTCATCACTTCAATCATTTACACCTGAATCAGAGTACTGAATTACTCTACCTGAATTATATGCTTCATCTTCAGCATTCTTTCCTACAAATCCATTAACATCACTGTGTCTGAAAGCATCCATAAAATATATTTACATCCCCCTGCATCTGTGCACATAACTCCAGAAACATCAGCTCTTTTCAAATGTCCCGTCGATGTGTAAGCCCCTTCCTTTGGATTTAGAATAACGCCAACCAGAGATGCCAAATGCTAGGATGTTTGACTTACTGAAATATAAACATTTCTGGAAAAAAAACTAAAAGTAAAATATCATAATCATTTGCTTGTTAAGGTTACTCAAGATGTTGTCAGGGAATGTTCTTGTTCTTAAAGGAAATGCTGTGTTTGCATGTATATCCCTTGTCAAAGATGTCATAGTCTCTAGAGAGAGAAGCTGAATGAGTAATAATGACTCAAACATAAACTTCTTCTAGGCCTTTAAACATTTTTAAGTTAATAAATATAAGGATTTTAATGTAAAATTTACTACTTAGAAAGTCAGTTTAAAAATAAGCTGCTGATGAGGCCTTGCAAACTTATAGTGTTGGGTTTGGGGATTTTTTCCTTTCAAATTCTTCTTCTAGCTTCTGGAGGAAAAGTATTGCCTTCTAGTAAGTCCTGCAGAGGTTAATATATTCAGCTTGAATAAAACAAAAAAGCATAGTAACATTTGACACATAAAAGGATAGAGGAGCACATTAGGGAATGCAAAGAACTGGCAGCTGAAAGGCAACAGTTGCATAATATTACCAAAGTAATGAGAAGTGTGCTACATATTAATAAATATGTGACCTTTTTATCTTGATTATTTAAAAATCGTGTTATTTTAAAAATGAATACACAAATGCCTTGTTTATCCTTACATAAAGCCATAGTTATTCTTAATGGACTATGTACAAACATTTCTGTATTGGTAAAGTGGAATGCAGCTGTACAGGTCATAGTAGCATTTATCACATCAGTCTGTTCCTCTCATTTTTTAGCAAATTACACATCAAGACAATCACCTCTTAAGCTAAAGCCTTAGCTGAAACAAGGGTATGCAAGTGTATTCATTTATACATAATGAAATTTTAAATTCCTAAAAGACAAACATGATTAAAATGAAAGAAGAAATAAAAGTAAAAAGAAAAGCCCTACAAGTAAGATTGCATTTAAGTTTGTTATATACTTTAATGAGACACAATTCCTTATTTAAAGTCATAAAGATTTGATTAATTTTTTATTATCCCTATCATTCTATCATTAATAACCATAACTGCAACTTCAGAAGATTTGTATTTAAAAAAACAGAGGCAGCAGTTGAAATTGTGAAATAAAAAAAAGTGGTCTGCAACCTCCCATTTAATTTCTGTACTATTATTAATTATTTATCAGATGCTAAAACCTCTGGGTCAATTCAATATAAGTAATTTATGTTATAAAATAAGTGCTGATCATCAGTTAACCTAATATAACCTAAATGACTCAGCTTATTATGAGATAATTTATCGCCTTTACGGCAAGAGCTGAATTGTCCCAGGAAGCCACAGCTCAGACCCTGGAGTCCCTCGGTGTGTGACAGAGATGAAAGCCCAGGCTGCTTGGGAGCCCCATGAGCCTGCAAAGAGCAGTTTCTGTGAGCCAGCTGTGCCAGGCACAGGGCAGAGGACACTGCCCACATTCTCTGTCCCTGACAGGGACTCAACTTCCAGAGGTAAAGGAAGAATGAGGCTGCTCGAGCAGGGAGAGCTAACTGCTAAGGGCATTCAGCACTCTAGACTGATACGTTCTATGGAGAACTTTTCCAGCAAATCTGGTAAATTCTGCTTATTGAGGAAACTGTAGTTATGCTACCCAAATCCGTTAAGAACCTGCCATCAGCTTCTTTGTCTCCAGCTTTTCATTTGCCAGATTGAGAGACAAAACTAACTCCCTCTAGCTGCAATAACTGCCCTGTAAAGCATCAAAGTTGTTTTCATAAAGGATATAATTTATACAGCCACAATGGCAAATACAAGAGTGAAAACTGTGGTATATCATTAAACTTTCCAGAGTCATAAATAGGTATTACAAGGAACCTAAACAAATGGATCTCTCTTCCCCCACAGATCTATAAGCTTGGTTACTTGAATGGGAGAAGAGGAAAATGGCCTCATGCCAATTATTTGGCAAGATGAGAGGTTTTTTGGAAGACTAGCAATCAGATACCTCAACTCAAAGTAAAACCATTATTGAAGGATGTAGATCTCAGGAAATATCATGCTGTGATAAAGCAAAAGGCATATGGGATGTGTAACTGCTAAGGATAAACAATCTAGTCATGCCAATAATCCTTCTTACCCTGCTATTTATTATTACTTCTATAGTTCCAGCTACCATTTGCATTCCAGTCACTTCTACTGGCTGCAGCTAAAGCCTCCATTGTATCCTCTGGCACTCTGCAGATCCAGCTACTCTCCTATTATCCTGCAACACTTTCAGCTTCTAGAGAAAATAAGAAAAGAGTGTGATAAGGACTTATCAGTGTTCCTGGTCCACAAGTGAGCAGCTAAGATGGCACTGAAAAATCAAGTGACTTGCTGAACTGCACAAAGGAAGTGTGTGGAGAGAGCAAGTCACCACAGCCATCTCATGTTGCGCTTCTGTGGTCTGAAATCCAGGATTCTTTTTGCCTGGATTGGGCACTTTTACATCTACTCTCAAGGACTAAATCTCACTCACTGAAGATCTAAGTACCATGCAGGGAACCGATATGGTGTTAAGTCTAAGCATATTTTAAAAAAACAAACAAACAAACAAAACCAGAACACTTCCTTTAAAATATCCAATGAAAAAGCCTTCAGGCTTTAGAATTGAGGTATGTCCCTGGTAGTTTAGCAGGCACCATTCGAGCAGGTTCTCGAATATGGTGGAGAGCTAGAAAAGAAAATATGAAAGATCTGCAATAGTCTGAGGCAAGAATTAAAAGAAAATCTGACTGGTTTGTAGGACATTAGTTTTTTGATTTGCTCTCTATTAATAATGGCTTAAGCATAAAATCTCTCAATTTCACTGCTAACAAAACTAACAAAATTTGTATATAAGATACACAGGGAGAAACTTGACTGAGCTCTTATCAGAAAAGACACCCTCCCTGACTGAAAAAATCACCTAGCTAAATCTGCCCTCATAAATCATAGCAATTTGCTATTTCTTGGCCTTGGTAAGACGTCATCTTTAAGTAACTATGGCACTACATCATATGGTAGGCTCTTCAGTTTCTTTTGAACAAGTAAGCATATATTAACGTTTATATTTTGTTTATAACTTGAGCTTGGTTTCTTTGAGTCCATTCTCTTCAGCACATATTCAGATATTCAAATAGACAATGCATCATTCTTACACTGATCCATTCACAACTATTGTATTAAGAAAGCATTGTGTACTCTTAAGGTTAATTGGTTGGTAACTTCATCTAAGTTGGAGACTGTTGAAGGCAATAAGCATATCTTTTTAACCAGTGGCATTACACATGGACGTATTTAATTCATTTATGTGCTTCTCTTTTTCTTTTTAATTTCAGAATGCTATTGTATTTTGCTTTTATTTGCATGAACTTCTGTAAGAATGTTGCTATTAATTTAGTAGACTAGAAATAGGTTGGACTGCTTGCTAAATGCTGCCTGTTTTCTTCCTGCTGAATTCTCTGTATGCAATTTAGAATTTTCTTTCTAATAAGATTATAAATAAAATAATGAAAACTGGTAGGATTATTCTGCTAGCAAGTTTCCTTGGTGATTCATGAACTAAATAATAATGTTTCTATGTTCAGTTTCTGTCTCCAGCTTCACCAGTGAGAAACCAGAAGGAGCTCCCTCGATGCAAATCATAGACTCATAGAACGGTTTGGAGCTATTCTAGATTCACTATGGTAGATTTAGTTACATTGGTATATATGATCAGAGAATTTGATTTCATATGTGTCAATAGTTTAAGGCTTGTTTGTGGTTTGTGGGTCCTTCTTCAGAAAATTATATACTTCTATAGCCTTTAAAATCACACAGCCAAGAACCTTCCTAGCAGGAGCAAGGAAGTCTCAGTTTGACCATACAGCACACAAAGAGAAAAGCAAGACAAGAGAGACTGACTGTGAAGCAGGCTTACACATGTGAGAAATGATGAGTGATAATGGTTTCAATCTACCATCCTCCCTCTGGCTGCAAGGTTGCTTTCTGACTGATATATGTGCACAGTCTGCAATGTTTTCCAATGTAAATCTTTACAGCTTATACAGGGGGTGGAATGAGCATCTACTCAGCAAGGTGGAAAGGAATGGAAATTGTAAACCATTCCTCAGACTTAGTAAAACAGATTAATTTTTTTGTCACTGGATGCAAAGAAAAAACCTAGAACAAGTTATGGATGACATGTTTCAACATAGCAGCTCTTTCCTACATATATCAAGCAATTAAGTGTAGATAATCACATGTCATCTGCCTGAAGCTCCATTTTAAGATTATCTATCAGGTAAGCTTGCCTAAGGTTCACCTTGTTCCACCAAAAAAGCTGAAAGAGGAATGCACAACCACTCCACCTGCCTGTTCTGTAAGGCTATGCAGTGCAGGGAGTGGGTTGGTGCTAAGATAGGAGGGTAAGAAGGGAAGTAGTTTCTAGTGCCCCAGAAAGAAGGGTGAAATCAAGTAAACAGACTAAAGTTCTATAAACCTCAAAGACCCAAAAAAAGCACTCTGTGCAATTCCTCAGCTTTCTCTATACTGAGTATAGACATTCAAGGATATTTCAACATCAATTTCTTTTTTTTAGAAGCAAAAAAGTGTTAAACTCAACAGTCTCTCTAACCTTCTTCAGACTTTCCATTGCAATTTTGCTTCAGAAATACAGACCTTTTCTTTTCTTTTCTTCTAAGGCACAGAAAGAAGAGAAGCTACCTCTCTTCTCTGAACCTGGCATAGTTTTGGATAATCAACCATGTAAAATCAAATTGTAAAAGTATCTGTACTAGGTGATGGATTTTTTTTTCTACACATATCTTTTGTTGCCATGTGTGGAAACAGGACTGACAGCATGCTTTTCTTCTCTTAAGCATACACTCTCAGTCAAGGGCTTGATTAGCACCTTTTTGCCAATAAAATAGGCTGTAATTAGCTTTTAATAATCAGAGTGGTTTTGCTATATCAGCATGAGATTTAGACACTAGAGGTATTTTAAAAGCTCTATTCAGGAGCCCAGTACCACCTATTACATTTGGGGCAAATAAAGCTTTTAGAATAATGTTTGGAAAAGCAGCACCCTGTAAATATAAGGTGGTGTTGCACCATATGGAGACTGGCTTTATGACATATGGTTTGAATTAACAAGTTTAAAACTGTTAGGATCAGTTTTTCTTTCACTGAAGAAAAAAAAAAAAAAAACAACAAAACCACAAGATACATACAGTTAAATAAGCTTCAGTAGCGGATACAGACCCAGCTTGTGCCAACATGTGCTAATTCAGTTAAAATACTATTTAGGCTATATGGGTTGGGTTTGGTTTTTTCTTGGTTTTGGGTTTTTTCTGTTGGTTTTGGTTTGGTTTTTTTTAAGGAAACAGTACTGCCAGCTGTAAATGTGTTTTATTACTGTTAGTACAAGGACCATCGTCACCACCACCATCATTATGATTGTGGTCCTCATTAAAGTAAATGATTGGCCCTGGTCTTGTATTAAAGCTATTTGAAAAGATAGGGCTGAACAACAGATGAAAACAGAGGATAGAAGCGGGTCTTCTGATCTCACCTAATTGAATCTTTGTTGGCTGAATTGATCTGAAAAAAGTTCAAAGATCTGGGATCCATATTATAAAAACATTGTTTCATTTAATCAAAACACTCTTTGAAGTGCCATGCTTGCAGACCACCTGTAGCTTTGAAATCTGAAGTACTGGGAAAGCTTCCCTGATGGTCCACAGATATGATATATCTGAAAAAAATAAAAACAGAAAAGGGAGAGGTCCTTGTAAATCTATTTTATATCTAGGTTTCTTTTAAACACTTCTTTATCCCTATCTATGATACATCACCTGGAGGAGCAAGCAAAGCACTCAGCATAAGAAAGTCAGTCTTTTTTCACAATTTGAATTGTTGCTGTATTTACAGACAATTCCAAAGATAAATAGACCTAAGATTGTCTTTGGTCTCAAATAAGTGTAGTGATCCTGTAAGAACTTCCTTTGTCAAGACTTATCCTGCATCTGAGAAGGTTCAACTCTGTAGTGAAACAAAAAACAGCCACAGCATATATTAAAGTATTGGCAACAGAATAAGGAAAAAAATCAAAATGAAACATTCAGGGCCAGAACCTGCTCCATGCATACAGGTTATTGGCACAATGGAGCTGAAACATAGCACTCATGAATGTTATCTCCTTAGCCTCAAAAATGTAACATTTCAGCCTGACCTGTGGGTCAAACTGGATGAGCATTCTTCAATACTGTTTTCCTAGGAGTTCCTGCCTGAAAAACATAGTAGGGACATGACTGGCATGCTCTACTTTTCAGCAGTCATCAGGCATTATGTCTTCCCTTTGGAATCACAGCCATACAGTTTAATTTAGAGAAACTCAGAAGTTACAAAAGACTGGCAGAAACCATCACAGGGTCACAGAATTACTCATGTTCACAGAGAACCATAGTCAGTTTTTCTTCTCCATGATTCAAATCTCAGGAAAAAAAAGCAAACACACTGAAAGTTATGTGACAAAAGATTAAGTTCTCTCAACTGTGGATTAGACTTAATTTTGCTGGTATTAGAACTGTGGGAATACAGTCCTGTAAAACTACCTGGAAATTGATAATCCATTTCTATATTTCTTCAGATAAGTCCTAATAACATCCAGATTCCCCACCCCACCCCTTAAAATCAATTTCTCAATTTCACACATCCATGTCCAAAATGTCATGATCCAGTTAGGAAAAAAAAATAAAAAATATTTTCTTAGCTACACATCACCATTTAAATGAATCCTTTCCTCATCTAGTTTAGAAAATCCTATCCTGTCACTGTACTGCATCTCCCAACTCCTTAGAACAAAAGGGACAAAAGCCCAGTATGTCAGTCTACCTGAGGTACTCACAGTACATGAATTCTTGGGCTGTTCAGAGCAAACAAAAATCTGTGCTCCTCCTTATTATGTAGATTATGTATTTATTGCAATGTAAATGATCAAGTCTCATTATATAAGACATGTGTCTCTCTCTCTCTGGAACTTCTTAAAACAGGGTGCAAATTACAGAGTCCTTATTTTAGAGTAATAGGATCAAATAATAATCCTTTTCTCAATTAAAGAGAAGAAACCCTATTGTTCTTTGGGTGCTGCTTTAATGAAAATGCATGGCAGAATTCTGTGTGAATGTAAAATGTCGAGGAACATCAGGGGACAATCCATACATATGCCAACTGTAATGGGAACAGCATGTGGTCAACTGATTGTCTATCACAACACAGTTAGCAATTTTCAAATAAGCCATTGGCACCTTATCTTATTCTACAAAATCCAGCATTATATCACAGAAGAGACTAAGGTCTATAAGGTAGGGTATGTGCATGTGCTGCCCTATAATGACACAAATATTGCATTGGGAATGTTAAGACATTACTTATGATTTCAGAAGATCATTGGGATCTTTGCCTTTCATATTCTCTTCTAATTGTCTGGTAAAACCCAGTAGTTAAAATAAAGCAAACATAATAGTTCTACATGGAAACACATATTGGATACCTGCAACATGGTGACCCAAGCAAACAAGGATTTGTACTCTGCATCTATGTAATCACATGGAAAAAAATTGAGGTGGTTTATATGTATATATGTGTGTGTGTGTGTGTCTGTCCAGCATGTCCACTGTCAACATGTGCATTTCAGAGTTGTCGAGCAATGCTGAAAAGTTCACGTGCTACAGACTTACGAAATATATAGAAATAATATGTGAGTCTTTCTGTATGAATGTGTAGATAGACATATAGATGGAAAATTTTGTCAAATTAAGTCCTCTTCTCTTGCTGATAACACATCTGCCAGTAAGTGTGCAGTGTGACAGACTTTTGCCCTTCTCTACATCAATAGCTGATAGTTAGGCAGGAAAGAGGCAACATCATATTAGCATATCTATTTCTCTCTCTTTCCTCTACAGGTGCTAAATAATTAGTAGTGGTGGAATTATTCATTGCAAATAATATTCATTGTGAATTTAGCCAGTTTATTTTTTTATTTTGCTTACAAATCATTCAAGAGGCAATACTGAATTCTGCAAATATATTCTTTACTCATAAGTATTCAAAAAATAGTTGGACAAAGCTCCTTTGACCTAGAAAAACACTGATTCACAAATCAATTTCTTCAGAAAATTGTAATGTGTGACTTGCCATCATCATCAGATGCTGTAGTTTCTCTGTTCTTCTTTGTGGACTTTATTTTTTTTTTTTTTAATAAGATGGTGAAAAGTGCTGTCGCAAATAATCTACACCTGCAGTAAATTTTCTGGCTCATAACCATTTATGAGACTTTGGAGATTAGCAAATAGAAATTACAGAGAAGGAAGAGACTTGTGAATATGCTAGTTGAGACTATTCTTTTTGCAGTGCCAGTAGGTAATAGTTTAAATTTAACCAAGCAGATTTGGAGAATAAGAATTACGTTGTGACTGTATTTCTAGTAAATAACTCCCAATCTGGAAAGCAGCTGTATCACAAGCAGTAAATACAATGATAACCTAATAAAATAGCATAGGCAAAGCTTTATAGTAGGCCTGATTAGAACTAACTGGGATAAGGATGGCTACTTAGAAAGGCATGTTCTCATCAGCATTCTGGATTGGAGTTCTATATTCAGCTCCAAGGTTGAGAATTAAGAGTTTCTTCAAAAGCAGTGCAAGTTTCCCATGAATGTATGTGCATACAGATATACATTTCACCCATCATTTTAACCTAGACAGAAAACTCAGAAGCTTTAAGCTGAGAGAAACTTTAGCAAAATAAAAGAAATTAAAGTGTGCTTATAAGACAACTTTAGAACAGAGATTAGTGTTAGGCCTCTTACAAGTGAGGTATCCTTAAATTCTTCATTAAAAGGAAATTTTTCTCTGATCCAGAGTTCCTAAGTAGATAGAAATCATGGGCTGTATACCAAAGAAGTCCATTTACAATGTCTTCTTAAAAAAAAAAAAAAAAGGGAAGAATTGGATCTTAAAATATCAGCCAGTCACTCAGGGCTATATTCATCCAGCACAGGAGGACAAATTATGACAAAGTCTATTGCACTCCAGCTCTCTGCCCTTATGCATTTTTTGAAGATTTCACATTCTCTCTTACATATGAAAAAAAGAAAATTCTGCTGATTTTTTTATCACTATGGGTGAGGAGAAATTCTGCTAAGTTATGGACATCCTGCAGGTTAACCCCTGTCGAGTCTATTTGCTGAATCTTGAGAAGGTTACTGGAGCAGAAATATCACCTACTCTTCCATACAGAGTGACTACATGGCTTGAAAAACTTAACATTTCAAGATTACACAATATTGAGTTTAATGTGCAGCCTTCCAACTATGTAAATTCACTGTATGTTATGAAATTAATGGAATCAGGTTGTCTAATGTCAGCCAGGTTCCAAAGATAATTGCTTTTCTGAAAGAAAAAAAAATTGCAATACTCAGCATTATGTTATTTATCATTTTCAACTAGACCAGTTTTATTTTGAGTCCCTCTCTATATTAATCTCTATTGGAAACATTGTTAAATTACTTTTTCCTTAAATTAACCTTAACTTTCGGTGAGTGCTTTGGTCTTTCTGATTATGAAGAGCAACAGGGCAACAGAAACACTGCAGATCCTTTGGGCACCGAGACATTATTATTTACCATATTGAGATATATTATTATTACCCCAAAAAACAACATGGAATTAGCCTGACACCTATTTCCAGCTGCGATGGAGATTGATACAAAAATCCCCATGAATGATGGAATGCATTCCATAAACAAAAGGGTCTGAACATCAAAGTACAAATGTAACACTTCAGCCAACATCCTTATGGCAAAGCCGGGTTCAAGACAAGCCCTTATGATCTTCACTAAGACACCACCAAGAACTCAAGTGGTAAGAAGACAACACTTCAAAATTCTCCCTCTCAAATTCCGTTAGACAGGAAGGGAAGCTTCCCTTACCATACATAGGAAAAGAATAAAATGAGACCAGTGTTTGCTTGTGGCCCTTCTTTGTCTTGGACAGCACAAATCCTGCACTGTCACTTAAGCTAGCAACTAGTTCTTGCCATGGGGTCGAAGATGGCTTTATCCTTGATGTGTGTACAAAAAGGTTTGCATAATTCTTCATTTTTAAAGGAAGCAGGTGAGTAATCGGGCTGCTGTATTGCATTCTATTTAACTTGACCTCACTTGGGCCAAGATGGTCTTTTCTGCCCTTATAATCATCTTCTCTTTGGGCCAGGTGTTTCCTCTATTTTCCACATGGTGATAATGAAAATGGCTAGATCAGCCAGTCTTATTTTGCACTTAGTTTTCTACTGTTTCAGGGAATGAGAATCTAAATGAAGGGAGGCTGTGAAGGTTGGGGCTGTGATTTTCAGCAGCAATTCCACTAGCTAAAAAAGAATGTGAGAGCACACCCTTGGGTTTTGGGCACTTTTAGATGCCAGAATAGCCTGAAAGATATATCAAGAGTATATTCAGTCTGGAAACTAATTTCCAAGGGCTCAGGTTTTATAACTTCTAGCTCACTCCTAATGAAAGGATATAATTGTGTATAGGGTGACTGTTTTGGATAGAAATTAAGGAAGCAGACATAGGCAGCTGCAGGTTGAAGTTTTCAGACAAGAAGCAAGTTGAGACCAGAAGCCCACGCCAGCAGCAGCATGACACTGGTAAATTAATTTCTCACTTTGGGACACTTCCATAGGCTTAATCCTGACTCACAGCATGTTGTCAGGCCTTCAGGGTTGAACCTGTGTCTCTGGTTCAAGACATCTTTGTGGTGTTTCTCCTAAAGTAAGGAGCAGCAATGCCATCTACAGCTGTGCTTAAGCTGTGTTAAGTTTAAGAACTGTCCAGCTTGTAATTGGAGCCCATTCCTATGTATTCAATATAGTTTTTTCTTTCCAGTTCTTTGATCTCACCAGGTCCCATCAAATGTTCAACCTCAGATGGCACATTATGCCACTAGTCTCCACACCCTGGAATAATTTTTCTTTTAAAACCTACAAAAATTTCTGCCATAAAAATTGTTTTACTTTTGACTAGTTAATTACTGCAAAACTGGAGACAAGACTTATGTTTATTGCACTGAGACAGATTTTTGAATCAATTTCTGTTGAGTTGAGGCCAGAATTTGTTTTTTTATCTATCCCTTGTGATTGCTTTACACAGTGAAGCTGTATGTAGTCTTGATTTTATTTGCATGAGCTCAGCAATATTCTATTTTTCTGACAGTGGACTGTTGCATTCAGTCCTGTCCTGTATAGGGGAACTTTCCTGAGCCAGTAGCCTATTCTCTACACAGGAGAGCTTTTAGTTGTTTAAGTGTGAAAGAGAGTGTGACTGTAATTTGCTTTCTGCTTTAATAGATGTTTGCATCATTTAGTCAGTTAATAACTTCATGGTTGAATTATTGCTCAATGCTCTATGCTTTTCTTTAATTTTTATTTGGTTATCCCTTACATTCTTTCTACCTACATGTGAAATTACAGGGAAATATCCATCTAATTATTCTACAGAATGGTCCAACCTAGTGCAGTAACGTTTTATCATGACCAAAAACCTTCTGAAAATAGATCTAACTATTTATTTTAGACATCTTAAAATGCAGATTATTCTATTTGGATTAAATTCATTGAGTTCATTAAATTAATATATAAATGTTGAGAGTGACACACCTCTAAAGCTTCCCAAATGTCTAAAACATCCAATCATTTGTATATCTGAGAAACAATGAAAAAAAGATAAGAGTGGGAGCTATTCGATATTTAATCTGGGGGAACACAAATATTATGTCTCTTCTATGACAGGAAATACATATTTTTAAATGTCTACAAAATATTTACAAAACATATCTCAAGTTGAATTTCTTTCCTACTCACCTGAATCATTTGGAACAACTCCAGAATTTTGGCTGTTGATACTGAAAACACAAACACAGTAGACTTTAGAATATACATTGTGGTCTACTCACTGACTTTTATTTGTGATTTCAAGTCCTGTAAAGTAAACATGAAGATTATTCTTTAGTAGAAAGCAATGACCAGCTGTTTTATTTCACACAGAACTACTGAAGACTCCACACATAGACTGCAGCAGTGTACAGTGATACAATGAGCTTACCAGAATCTTACACACAGGTTATGTGTGCTTTCTTACGCAATGAAAATACAGATGTGAAAGCCATGGCAGCAATTCATCATGTATTATTTCTTAGTATGCCTTATCATATGTACAGGTAAATTTAGTAAATAAAAAAGTGCAGATGCTAGCAAAACCAACTGCCAATACCCAGATCCTGAAAATATGACTTACACACTTACTGCAATTTTTTATTTAAAAGGTAAAAAAAATTTATTATATAAGAAAAGGAAAATCAAATAAAAATAGCAAGTATAAGGAAAGAAAAAAAGGTTGATTCCTTCAGACAGATAAGAGCTGAAAAATATCTCTTACAATGAGAAGTACATTATCTCTTACAATCAAGCAGCTCAACCTACTCAGTTTGTCAAAAAAGCTGATAAGAAAGAATTGAACACTGTTTATAGAAAGGCATAGACAATATTGGGGCTGGTGAGAGGCTTTTCAGTCTAATTAATAGAGATATTAAAAGATATATTAGTGAGAAGATGATATCAACTTCAGCCTTGAAATAAGACTGGGCATTCTACTGGAGAAGGTGAACACTGGAATGCCTTAGTAGATGTAAGTAGAGCAGCCATTTCCTGGCATCATTCAAATTAAATCTTTCAAAATGCTGGTGTTGAATAATGTTTTCACAAGAAAATCTGCCAGAGTTTTCTGATGACATGGCTGTGTTTTCACCCTTCTCACCTTTAGCACCTGTCAACAGACACCTGTGATGCTCTTTCTTCGTTCCCTTTTTATACCAAAGACTGTGGAAGCTTTGCATTTCCATCAGGACATATTTGACTTCACCTTAAAGCTACAATGAAATCTTCTGCTGGTGGACACAAATAGTGATCCCCAAATGCTTGGAAGGACTTGTCAGTTGACCTGCTACAGTCCTATCCTTAGGATTTGCTAGGATTTCTATACTTGGTGTGAGGAAAGTATTTCTCTAAAACTGTGTATTAGCTGAGTTTATTTCTCTCTGCAGCACACGATATGGAATTCCCAGGAAACTTTCTTCAGATTGTTATGGGATTTGGGATTTTAAATATATGTCTACATGTAAGCTGATAGTTTCCTCTATGGCTTATGCCAATCCAGAGAGTTCAGGAAGGCCAGGATGTAGGTGAGCTGACAAATGCTGGTAGATGCCTCCTGTAAAGAGAACTACATAGTTCCCTGTACACCTCCAACTGTATGGACTAAATCCAATTTGCTGTAGAAAACTTTACTTAGCTCACTTGGAGAGAACAGCATTTATTTATGGAGACTGGTTTGTCCTCACTTTTGGTAGGAATGCACAAGCATAATGCATTTTATCACCTGATATGGCAGGGCTCTGGACACTGTGAGTATCCTGTTATCACCTGTTCTCTTCTGGAGACACAATTTCAGTGAAACTCGAGTTGATGGCTTCAGTGAAGAAACAGCTACAATTCTGTGAAACTTAATGGTGTGTAATACATAACAGAGAAGACTAAATGATCTCTTCCAGCTTGAGATGTTAATATGGTTTTCAACCCTGAAATGTAGGTTGGTGATACCCTCTTTTTGTCAGAGGATATTGTGCCTTGAAAAGAAAGTGGAATTAAAATTTAAAAACTGTTTCTTTTTACATTTGTTTGTTGAGAGATGCTGGCATTATGGTTCTGTCCAGAATATAGCTAGACACACCCTTTTCCTCTTCTAGAAGCAAAAAGCTCCTCTTCAGTATAGGTTTCTCTTGAGGATTTAGCAGTTCTGAAGCTTAGATTCAGTTTTATCGTTGAGCAAGCTGTCCTAAAAGGTGCTCATTGAAAATGTGCCTCAAGAAATTAATTGTCAGAGACAACCCCAGGGAGAACAAATATTTCCAAACGTACTTGATGATCCTTACCATCTATATAATTTTTTATGTTTTCTAGCACAGCCCAAACACTTACAATTAACATTAATTATATTACCACTTCAAAAGTGACACCGTTTCAGGGTGCAAAATCTCATACAACCTGTTTTCCATTAAACTCTGAAGAGTGAGATTTGCAAAACAATAATGGAACTGGGTTGATTCCCCAAGTAACACAGCCA
Source organism: Acrocephalus scirpaceus scirpaceus (assembly GCA_910950805.1). NCBI lineage: Eukaryota > Metazoa > Chordata > Aves > Passeriformes > Sylviidae > Acrocephalus > Acrocephalus scirpaceus. Next base: position 88,098,066 of record OU383774.1, on the reverse strand, counting down.
TGATCTCAAAATCTGTACATGAGTCAGCTCTCAACTTGAGTGTTTTTGTAGAGGCTGTTAGCTTGGTTGGCACCACATTTTCTCACTCACAAGAATAGTCTGACCAAAAGCTCCTAGACACAGATACGCTCGGTCTTCATGCCAGAAATGCACTCCTGAGTGTTTCCCACTAATCTCTGTGCCCCTTTCATCTGACCTACATGATAACAAGGTATAAAATTAGTTCAAAACCACCTATTTCTTCAGATGTGAATAACATGAAAAACATGAAATAATGACAGAATATGTTTAAAAGGAAGAAAAATAGTATAGAAGTAAAAAAAGAGAGAGGAAGTAGTGAGACGAGAGAAAGGAATGAAAGAAAAGGAGAGACCATGGTTCTGTACCTTTGGATGACTAATCAAGTGAAATTTTATTTGATATAAAACCAGGGTGAAGTCATCTTAAGTTACAAGATATGCAACATAGTGCCAGGCAAGGACAGCTGACATGCTCAGCCAGTAATTTCAAATAAATGTAAAATTTGACCAAAGCAAAATTAAGTCTTTTTTTTTTTCTCTAAGATATTTGCTTTTCTATATATCCTCAGTTACAAAAAAGAGGAAGCAAATAAATCAGTGATGTCAAACAACTTTTTAGTGCTAAAAGTGGAATGAAGTCTGGAGCATGAATATGAGTTTTGCTGTGACTTCAATCCCAATTTTTCAGATGTTAGTCAGGCCTCTTGATCACAAGGAACTGAGGAGAGAATTTAAATATTAAAGTGTTATTACAGAGTTCTTGCAATACTATCTTTGTTCTGGATGAAACAAAGGTTATAAAAAAGATTAAATTGAACATTGTTTAAAAAAATTAATCTGACAGATCTTTTGAGGTTTGGATTTGGTTTGAAGAAAAAGTTAGTTTGAATAATAACAGAAAATCATTTCAGGTAGGTCTATGCCTTCCCTGCTGTTTCTGTCAATGTGCTTCTGTATTATTTTTTAAAATAAGTCTGCTCTTGGTGATCACTAAGCAAAAGACATCTACTATCAAGAAAAAAGGTGACAATATCTATAAAGAAAGACCTATCAAATACACATGTTGAACAACCAAGAAAATTATCTGTGTCATTTGTGGTTGTCATAGGACTACTTGTCACAAAAGCAGGTAGAGCAGTTTCAAAGGCAAGTGCAGTTTCAGAGTTACACTGTCCCTTTTATTTCTGTAGGGGGTTCATTCAAAAAGACATACTCTGCAGGACCAAGTAGAAAGAGCTTCGATTAGGGCTGTACAGTATGTGACTAAAGGATTTGTTAACCTTAGCGCTTCAAAGCACACTTGAAAATAAGATTCAAATGGGCTCTTTCTTTTGTGGTTCTGTAGTGATAAACGAGTTCTCCATGCACCAATGCTCATGATTACTACTTCTCTAACATTGTGACTCTGGATGAACGTTAGATCAGTCTAAGTAATGTCCAGAACATTTCATCCATACTAAATAATGTATGTCATGGCAGGCCTCTCCATTTTGCTTAGGAAAGAGCTGCAAGTGTAGTCATAGCTTTTCTGGGGCTATATCATCAATCTTCAGACACCCCACAGATTTTTTCCAGTAAAGAAAGGAATGGAAAGGGAAATCCAATGGGTAACTGGTTTCTTTGTTTTTCGGGGTTTTTTTCCGCTGTGTTTTTCTGTGAGCATTTGCCCTTTTTTTAATCTAAAGTTAGAAAACTGTTTCCTTTAAGATTCACTCATAAACAAACCTGTATGTTTGATTCTATGCAAGAAACTTACTTCCTACTGATTAGTTTATGAATTAGTGGAATAGTTAATGACATGCCCTGTGGGTAACACCACTTACATCATTCATCCCAATATAACAACTATTCAGATACTAAAAGTTATCCTGGGTTTAACTGATTAACAAACTCTTTACTCTTCACAGGAAAGAGAAATTTCCATTTTGCTTCTGGAACCCACTGACTACATCATATTTAGGGTTCTTCTGTCTCTGACAACAGTGCATCATTTGCAATGTTAACTGTAGTTATTCCTGTCTCTATGTCAGTATGAGAAAGACCTCCTAAATGTTATTCTTCCTCAATGGCAAACACGTTCCAAAAAGGGTACCAGAAAATCTCTCTCCTTCAAGGTTTACATGAGCCATCACTTTTTTGCCTGTAACTGGTATCTGTTAGTCCTGGTGATTTATTGTCTGATTCAGATCTTTGAATCCTGATGACTTGTTTTCCTCTTCAAGACCTGATTAAGTCTAATAATACAAAGCATAAAACTAGAGCTCTGCCTTCACTACTTGTTAGTGATACTGCTTTATCTATATCCCTTCGATAGCTAAGTTTCATCAGTCTGGCTGGCTGTCTGGTTGTCTACCTATCCTATTCTACTCTCTTCTACAGACAAAGCTTTGTTCACGTCTTTTAAGCCAGCCACAGCTCTACCAGTAATCTTCCCAGGGAAAGAATATTTAACTTTGTAGTAAACATATCGGCAACATCTACGAAACATTTGCATTATTTTATATAAATATTAAATAAATCATGCATGCCTCTGAATAACATGAATTTATTTCACTTTATGTAAATGATATCAGTCTTCCTGCATTTGCAGTAATATTCAGAGGAAGTTGTAAAACAGAAAATGACAAGGAGTTAAGATAACAGTGGCTGAGCATTGAACAAGGCTCTATCTAGACCAAAATACTTAATTTTCCAAAAGCTACAGCCTATAAGAAAGGAATTGGAATTTCTACTGAAGTAAATCAGGTGAATTAGGTTTGAGCACTCTGGATTTTTACCTATCTTAATCAACACACATAAGAAAAAGAATAGAAACAGACAGAGAAGAAGATAGATGTGATCAGAACACACTTCTCCCTTTCAGGATGGATGAATTCAGGAGATTTTGGAACTATTTACAAAGGTATTACTAAAGTTCATAGTTCTGAGTCATTTGTGATTTTATCCTTATCAGTTTGGAAACCTGAAATAAATATGTTGTGTTGGGTTTTGCATGTGTGGGGGTGGGTGTGTTTAAGACACTCCTTCAGCACTGCTAGAAATTTATACTGTCCCAGAGGAAATTGTGATAGGTACCAAAACTGAGGGTCTCCTACTGTAACCAATGGTGCTGCTGAATAGAAGCCTGGAAATGATAATAGATATCTTAGGAGATGAACTGGATCTGCCAGTTTACACTATAAGTCACATCATTTTGGGGAATAGAACCAGAGCCTTCTGGTAGCCACCTTGTGCATTAAACCATTCCATTCAGCAAACTGGAAAACTGCTGGTACCCCCTGTTTTGCTCAGAACTTCACTTTGATTCTCTGGGATAGTGCTGTATAGGAATATAATATATAAGCTTCCTCAGTCTCTACAAGTGCAATAGTTTGCCCCTCACACTAAATCAGTTATGCCAACTGAAGGATAGCAAAAACTCTCTAGCTCCTCAGCAGGCAGAAAAATCCATGTTTTGATTCAGTTTTGCTTTCAGTGATCTTTGCTCCCACCTGGTGTCTCTAATTGACAGCTCATTTGTGGCAGATGGAGACATGATTCTAGACTTTAGCTTTAAATTATATTTTTAAGACCTCATGAGGAGTGATTTACTCAAAGAGAATTCTGATAAGCCCTTTCTGCAGAAGTGAGGGAAAGCATTGCAATAGAAACATAATAGGAGCAACATAAATAGGAGATCACTCATAGGGGACTGGCATGCAGCCACTGACAGGGCAGAGCACAGCAAGCTTGCTCCATGCTGCACAAACTATATTTAAAACACAGGCAATCTTTGCCCCTCAGAAATCCCTGGCAGGACAACTTTGCTGTCAGAGCTGTAAAGCTCTGGGGCCAAGGGGTGGGAGCAGGTCTAGGTCAAGCTAGATGAACCCTACTTATAGACCCAGCACTATCTTGGCTTTGGAATAGAGCTGGCTGACAGAACCCACAGACTGGTGCTACACCGGTCTCCATCCCCTCCAGGATTATGAGAACTTTGTTTCATAGGAAAATTTTCTATTATTATTTATTATTATCTTGCTACCAGTTTCTATTTGGTTCTTACATAGGTTGTGACTTCAGTGAGATTTTGTCTGAATAAAGAGGAAAATATATTGGCAAAATTCTAAGGGAGGGATCTGTTTGTGCTGAAGAGCAGGTCACCCAGGTCATTTATAAGAGCAGAGAGCATGGGGCAGCCATCCTGGTCACACACATGGTGAATAAAGAGCAGAAAAGCACGGACACACTCTGGGGTGCTCATGGGGAATTGGTGGAATGATGCAAAATGTACGGAAATAGGCTCTTTTTCTGCCAAAGTTCGAAGGTAGTATGAATATCTATTTTTATATCCACCTATTGCGTCCTCTGTGGGTTCAGCAAGATGGAGGTCGAGCCTTAAAACAGGAGCAGCTAATCCCATGTCTGCTCTCCAGTGTTGCATCCAAAGCTAAAAACATTGCCTTACACGTGTTTTACTTCCCCTTCAATGCAACATTGTAGAGCACAAGGATTAAAAATTTGGCTGTTCCTATCAGGAATTTTTGGATAAAAATTACCTTGTAAGTCTCCATTCCAAGCATGAATATATATTCCTTTTAGAACAAGATCCTGATCTCAAAGCACGTTCCTAATAGGTTTGGTTTAGTTTGCACTCTTCCACTGGATTCTTTTAAAATTGATCATTAAAGAGCTGCCTAAAGAGCTGAGAACTCATTTTGCCTATGTAAACTTTAAAAACCACTTATACTTTACACAAAATAGGGATTGATAAGGCATATTCACAAAGTTTTCCTTCCTTGCACTGCCTTGCTCCCATTGCTATCAAATCTGCAGGACTCTATGCATGGTTTTTATGAAGCATTTTGGGATACTTCAAAAGTAAATTCTTAATAAAAATGTAAATTATTATTATTGTAAAAACATGTTGGCACTCTGTGCCATGTAGCATTCTCAGGAGCAGCATTCTTTCACACTGGGATTTGAAAAACAGCACAGAATTTATCTTTAATCAAATGACATTATGTATTTAGTCATTTATCAAAGCCACTTGGTAGAAATTGGGAAAACACTAGTTAATCTTATTCATGCGGGAGTTCCTGGTTATGCAGCAACCCTCTTACTTCCCCTTTCCTCTTAAAGGCCTGGATTGCTTCAGGCCCCTATTGAGCTTGAAGACAGACCATTTTAATGCTGCAATATATGAACCAGCCAACAGAGAATGCTTAAAGTTAGTGCATGATATTCCAGGCACTGCAAGGAGCACCCAGGAAAAGTAAATGATAACTACAGCATGAGACATTTGCCTCAATGGGTCTGAATTTAGCTCTCTTCTGAGTCAGGGAATTAGCAAGGCTTTGGCCCATTAATTCAGCTGTTAAGTGATTTTGGTACAGTTTTTGAAGAGTATTTTTCACCTTTAAAGCAATAAAAACATTTGGACAGGTTGCTGAGGCAGTTCGGGCCAAAATTTTGGGAATATGTGGTGCACAGAAAAGTGAAAATTTGTCAGCTTGCAAAAGAGGAGTGTTCTGTAGATAATCTACCTAATGGCAGTGTAGGCTATCCATTATTAGGAGACCTTGAAATACACAACAGCTACCTAGCCTAGATCCCACAGGGGTCCATGGGACTTCTTTTTGCTTCAACAAGGTGACAAGTTTGAGCAATGGCTCATCCTTACAAAAATTCTTTGTTTTTTGGTGACATGCCCTTCTAGTGGCACAGGTGCTTAGGTCTGTTTTCCTTCATCAGAGTCTGGGTGAGACAGAATCTATCTGTTTGTTCAGAGAATCTCACTTTAAGTAGCTTTTTTTTTTTCCTGCGGTACCATCTTCACCAGTACCAAGGAAATTCCTCACACCTGAAAATAGTGAGGAATCATAATATTTTTCACTTCACTAGACACATGACACACCATACAGGGATTTATCATAGCAATGACACATCTTGTTAGAGAGGTCGACTCTTGAACCAGTTCTCTTCCCATTTGTGATCACATAGCATCTCACTGCAACTGCAGCAATTGTGATGTTAAGCAAGTATTTAGAGTTTTCAGAGTGTTTTTAGTGACACTTGCCATCTGGAACAAGGTCAAGAGACAACACCATACAGTTCTTTGGCCCATTACAGTAACTGAAGAGTGATTTGTAGGCAGAACTGGTCCATGTGCCACCGTTTTGAGAGTTCTGCTCTCTTTTGAGAGTTCTGACTAAAAACAAACAAACCAACCAAACAAAGCCAACAAAACCAGACAAATTACAATCATTATTAAGTTGAACAGAAAACAAAACACCAGAGAATTAAAAAGAAATAACAAGGGTGCTAGAAACATTCTAATGGGATTGGTAGATATGATAGAAAGAGCGGCACTGCACACTTCTTTACAGGCAACCAGATGCCAAGCAAGATACTGTTGGCCTCTAAAATTACTCTAACAAATCACTAGGAATTGCACTGTATATGAAATTTTTCTACTGCTTACACCTCTATGACAGAAAGAAATTTTTCCCCTTTAAAGCAGTCGTATTCCTCAGTAGAAAAAAGACAGTCTGCCACCTGAAGATATCATTAAGATTATTTGTTAGGATCACTAAGAGATGATAGTTTTAAAGTGAAGATGGCCTGCAAAGAAAGAACATGACTTGGGTACCTGTTGTTTCATGTGCTCATATGTGTTTAGGGATAAAGTTAGATATAAAACTACCAAGTGAACATGCTCTGCTTTCTCTGTCTCCCTTCCCCAGAGAAGCCACCAAAGATATAGAAACCTGATATAAGGAATGTAACATCCATACCAGGTCAGATCCAAGAATCCACAAATCCATGTCTCCCAGAAGTGGACAGTATTATTCCAGAAGGAGGACAAATTTGTATTTCAGTTCCTGGGGTTTCCATGTAGGATTAAAGCTGGACTCTGGACTCATTTTCAGCAGAGGAAGGTGCAGTTCATTGTGGCATACGTGCAGCAGCTCCTGCAAAGAACGATGGACAAGTATTTTTGGAACTGCAAGGAGAGGCCAGTGAGTTCACTGAGCAACTGGAGCAGAAGAGCTTCACCATGCATACGGATTGTTTAAAGGATGCCTGGAGCATGCTTCAGAGGCCTAGCACTCCAGTGCAGCACCAATAGGAGGCCAGTTCCCAGAATCTTCTGGGAATTCTGCCTCTTTCTCAGAGCGGCTTACACTGGAAATAACAGGAAAGGACTTCCTTGGATGGAAAGAGGTGACCCACTTGAGAAGTTGGGAATGAAATTTGATTGAGGACATCTATTATATCTATATAATAGATAAAATATCTATATCTATATCATGAGGACATGATATTTCCAGACTCTGATCTAGTGGGTCACTACTAGAATCCTTTCAAATAAAAGGAGCAGACAGTATCAGGTGCAGAGGGAAGAGTGCCAGAACAGGGTGAGCATCACAACAGAGGTCCAAATATTCTTCTAGACTGCAGCACTCAACTATTTACCCATTTCCTAAGCTAAATGTGAAATTTTTGTATCTGCTAGTCTTCAGTGGATTTTTATTTTTGTCCATAAATTTAGGAACTTAGGTCTATGGAATGGAAGAAGTAGAAAGTTTTCAGAAGCAGAACGTTTACTCTGTTCTTGTAAAAAGCTAGAGTTAAGTGGGAACTAATAGGAGAAAGAGAAAAAGCACAGATAATTTAGAACAGTCAAATACAGTTATATGGCACTTTTTTCCTAAAGATCTCAAAGCTCTGTTCAAAGGAAGCAGCTATTATTGTTCCCACTGTACACATAGGCAAAATTAAGCCCAGAAATACAGATACTGACCAGAAGTCATGTAGCTATTGCATAATAGAACTGGACATTTATTTTAAAACTCAGCAACTGGGACTTTTTAGCTTAATAATAAAGCTGCTAAACAAAAATCCCGATATTTCAAATCTTATGGTGATAGTGGGGAGGCCAGGAATGCTTCCCAGATCTGTCTGGGTCTACTTCAATGCAAAAGTCAAAGAGACCCAATCATTGCTTCATGCTTTCCTGGTTTTCATGCAAAGTAAATCCAGACATGCAACATAGGAAGCAGCCACTGTGATCTCTAGCAGATCCCACCCTGGACTTGAGACCAAGGCTGAAAAAGTTTTACTGGTTCACAGTATAAGCACAACTACAGGGAGTAAATCTTGTTTCAAATTCTCAGCAGGAAATATTCATGGCCAGAAAATAGGACAGGAGGATATCAAAATGGGTTGCAAAGATATAATTGTCTTACATTTAAAGAGAATAGCTCTTTGAAAAGTGATAAAGTAGTTCAGAATGAAATCTTTAGTCTTCTCTATTTAAAATACTCAATTTCCAGTCTTCCGAGAAAAAAAATCCAAATTCTTTAAAAAAGACATCTTGAAGTAAAGCACTTCTTAATTTAAATTTTAGCTTTGTTTTGGTTTTAACTACAAAATTGTTTTTAAAGATCTGCTTGAGATTTTCCCCAATGCTCAGGTTTGATCACTGAATCAAAAAAACCCCACCTTATTGTTTGCCTAGTTATGTTAATGAGTCCCAGCCCAATGAGCTAACCTTCAAATCACACAACCTCTTCATTAGTCTCTCAGAATGCTGCAAATACCTTTAATTCTTTTGCCTCTGAAAGTTTCACTTAGCAGATCTTGAAAGAAAGACTTTTTATCTCAGATACGAACAAAATTTTAATTATTTTCTCAAGTAGTTACCCGTGTCATATACATAACGGGAAATATCAGCAGGAAATCAATTTGACAGACACTAATGTTGCATGTTCACCAGTTCACCAAATTACACCAGCCATGTCATCACAACGGGCATGAATGGTTCTGGCCCTGCAGTAAACCAAGGACACCTAATGTGGTCTAATTAGGACAGCAGCACTCAGAAGTAATACAGTCTTAAATGAGGGTTAGAGTGTCTTTCAGCAAGTCAGTTAAGAATTTTCCTTTGTCAATGGGCTTTCACACACTTTTCTATGTATTTATGTATATTTCTGTGCATTTCTAATATTTCTAAGAGCTGAGACATAAACATATCCCTTTATCTAAAACAATGTCATGGATAAAAATCCTGGGGGGTTTTGTGATTTTGGTTTTTTTATCTAGCCAGTTGCAGGTGGAATTTTTAAGCACTACATTTAAATCTCATGTTTCACTTATGCCAAAAATGCATTGAGACCTGGAAATACTGCGCTTTTTTTGTTGTGTAAGATGAAGGAAAATGTAAAAGTTTTTGTTTTGTCACCCCTCACCCTTGAAGTGTTCTTCTGGAGGTAATCTATAAAAAATTCCATCAATGAGGACCACAGTGCACAGTAGTTGGTATTGGTGAGAAAGATTGCATCTTTAAAAAACAGGAGGTATAAGATACACCATTACTGCAAGAACTTTAGAAGCAAGGAAGCAGAAATGAGCTTTCAGAATAGAAGGTGTTTCGGTGTGGGGTTTCTTTATTCCTGTTGAACAGTAATTGTGCATTTCCCTTTTCATCCTCTCACCCTCTTTATTTTTTAATACTGTTTTATAGACATGACTTTAGAAAGTATTCTCAACTTTTGATTACTTTAGTTTAATGTGCTGAAAACTGGCATCCCAGGCATTTCTGCAGTACTGAAGCTCTTTCAGAATTCCATCCACACACATCCTTGCAATGATAAAACAGAAATTCTATAAAAGTATGAAGAAAGGGACAAAATGAAACCTTAGTTTCATATGGGGCATTATTTCTTGTTGTTTTTGCTACAAAGCTGTAATTGGCCTAGTGAGATCTGATAAATGTCTTATTATAAACTTGAACATCAACTGATGGTGAAAAAAATATAATGGAACTTGTGACTGAGAGAAAAGTAAAAGGGTATAAATGACTGGCAGTTCCCATTTCTTTACAAGTGCTACATTTCAGTCCCCTGCCACTACCACATGTTTCCTGTTCACAGATAATTTGTACAACATATTTTATCATTCAGTTTTAGACATAGTTGAAAGGCTTTTGCCTAAGGCTTGGAACACTTTGAAAATTGTATACCATTTGCAAGGCTTTCTTCTGCTTCACTGTGCAATTAGGTGACTGCCTTTCTGCAGACACCGGATTTATCATATGTGGAATTGGGTTTTTTTTCACCAAGGTGAACTGGGAACAAAAATGCAAGAAGGTTTTCAGTAACCCACAGACAAGGGATTAGTGTGCTGGCACAAAGATTGTAGGCTGCCTGTCAGTCCCAAACTGGACGCCATTCCCTCACAGAAGGAGTATTGTAAGCCACAAAGTTTCATACAAAAATACTCTCAGTCTCGCTGCTCTCACATACCATGTCTATACGTGATTCAAACTTCTATGGTGCAACAAGGGCATCTAATTAAAAAAAAAAAAAAAAAAAATCTCTAATTTTTGGATACGACTATTTATGAAACTATTGATTTTTTATTCCTTTGCCCCCCTCCTCCTCCTCTGTTCTCTCCACCTCCCTTTCCTCAGCTCTGTCTTGACTAAACTTTGCTCTCGCCTAAAGTATGAAGATACTGATGTGCTAAGAGCTTCCCCTGCTGGAAGTTCCGAGCAAGAGGTGTTGTAGTCAAGTAGGGATGGATCTGGGACTAGCTCCCAGTTCAGCTAATTTATGTGCTCAGTTCCTGTTGAGCAGAGAGTACATAATGTGACTTGAGATGCTGATTAAATTTCATGTGTATTTCTATGTTCTAAATAAACCAAATTTTAAAGTCAGATTTGTGCAATGGTAGTTTAGAGCCCTCATTACAGCAGTTTGCTTTTTTCCAGTGAATTCTGCAAGGCAAAGGGAGACAAATTCAGCCCTTTTGTGTAATGCATTTATGTGCTTTTACAAGGTCATCTTCCATAGGAGATCTGCAGAATTATTTAAGAAGCAAACATTATCTATTAAAATCATGTCATTGTTTAATGGGAATGGGATTGTGAATTCATTCCTTGCTTTTGGTTGCAGGCACCCAGCTTGTGGACACGGTGAGTGTGTAAGGGCATAAGCGAGCTGCAAGGAACCCTTATACAGGTATACAGGTATCCTGTAGCACAATCCCATTGGAAGGAAGGCGCATTTCTTCAGACAGCACATCTGTCTCAGTAACTGAAACCTGCCTTTTCTGAAAGCCTTGAAAAAGCTGCATTTCTTAAATCAAAACTAAGAGACTTTCAATCTCAGTTTTTACATATCCAGCTTAGAAATACCTGGCTGTAAACTCCCCAGCCTTTTTTGAGTGCAAGGCAAAATACTATCACTTAAATAGCGTAAGCACAATAATGTGCTTCTGCTGGCCACCGTGTTTGCATACTGCAACTGCGTGGGCAGGATTGTCTTGGCCACCTGGTAAGGTCTCTCTGCCTTTGCACAGGCCAGTGATAGGACTTTGCAGTAAACTGCTTTGTTGTCACTCCCTGCTCTGCTAATTTTGTCTGTTTAGATTGTGGGAGTTTTCTGGGGCACAGTTTGACTCTCTGTGGTTTTTAAACTCAGTGTTCTGAAACAGGTGGCACAATGGATGGTGTTGCACTGCCCCTGTGATGGTATAATCCAACCTGCAAGGTTGCAATGAGGTTGCAGCAGTCTGAGATGTGACTTAGAAGTCTTCCCTGTGCCAAAGCACCTCTTCTCCCACCTGAATTATCCGGCTCACCCAGGGATGTATTTTGCATCCTACTGAATTGTAGGCATTTGGGGCAAGAAGAAAACCTTGCTCTCTCCAGCTGTAGCCTCATGGGGGCTGAGTCACAGCAGAGCTGTCTTAGTGTGTGTGAACCAGCAAATATTTGGAGAGCTCCTGAGCTCCCACCATCTGTACACATGCAGATACACAAGTAGATGGAAAGCTTCCAAGGTAAGTTCACTTTCAATACCCATGAAATTCCCTAGACCCAGCTAGCAGTTTGAGCTTGATGCAAGAAGAACCAAGGATTTCCTTCAAATTCTCTACCAGGTTTATTTGAATCTGCTGCCTGGTAGAAAATTTAAAGAGGTTACTAAAAAAAAAAAAAAATAAAGCACTGGGTCATGGGATTTCCCAATCCAATCACAATGGTAAACCCAGACTGACTCCTTTCTTTCTGTGCTATCCATTGTGCTTTGTCCCAAATGGGAAACAGTTTGCCAACACAGAGGCAACATACACTGTAAACAATGACAAGAATAATGCTAAATATTATGCATATTCATTGCATGCAATCCTAACACAAACATCCCTACTGACTAAAACAGAAAAGAAGAAATTTTTTTTTTCAATGAAGGAGCTACTGGGTCGTTTTAACCCTTTATTTTCTCAGTTGAGCAATTTTCATTAAAATGCAACAATATTTTACTTCATATGTTATAAGCAAAAACTTTTAAAGTGGAATTTTTTCTTTACTACAGCTTAGCTGCATGATAATTTGACTAATTTCTCAGAGGAGTTCACTCATTTCATTTCCAGAAGGCAATAGTAAAATTGCTCACTATTTTCACTTTAGCTTTTCTATAACTTCCAATTTTCTAATCAATCATCTCATATGAGTTTCGTTTTCTTTTAGTTTAGGATGGGATGAGGATATGTTCATGTTCTACTTTAGAGTGACAAGAATTCTGGTTTTTAATGTGAATCCTGAACAAACAGTGCAGGAAAAAACTTTCTCCATGTAGAACACCTCTGATTTTATCCAAATTCTTAATGTAACATAGGACACATTTCCAAGCTATTATGCTCTCATTTACATGACTACTTGTGAAATGTAGTTAAGATATAAATAGTTTTCTTGTAAAAATAAGCTCTCCATCCTGAAAAGTAAACCAAAAAAGCCTTTGAAGATCCCAACATAATAGGGCTAATTTCGAGAAGGATAATAAACCCATAAACATAACCCTAAGGAAGTCAGCTCAACCTGACCCATACATTTCTTGGAACAGTTACTTCCAGGTTGCAGGGTACAAAAATAAGCCATGATACTTCATTTCACAGCCAGAAAAAAAATCACTTATTTCTGAAGCAATGACTTGGGCTGTGACTTATAATGAATGCTACTCTGAGTTAGATTGCCTGATAATAAAACACAATTCTGTGGCATGCCCTTTTTTTTTTTCTCATTATGCCCTGTTTTCTTCTCATTTGAAAAGAAAAATATGACAGTTTTCATTTTTATAGAAGTATTGTTCTTGATTATTTTCTTTGTATGAAACTTCTGTATTCAACTGTGTGAATAGTACTAACATTCAGCTAGCATCTGTTGTTCCTGCTCTTTTCTGGATACTAAGCAGCACAAAGTATATGAGGAAATCCTAATCGACTTATTTTTTAAAATTTTTAGGCATGCATACCTAGAGTTCTGGTTATTTAAAATATTAAGTCCATGAAAAAACAGGTTATATCCAAATTCTGCATGCACCACAGAGTACTCATGCTTTGCTATTGTGTGCTTGCATGATTATTTACATTTGCTTGAAAAATTCACACATCAGTTATTAAATTATTTTCTATTTGCTGATGCATGAATATTTACAGATAAAAACTATAATTTCACCTATGAGTTGATTATCATTAATGCATAGCTATTAACAATAGATTATCAGAAGGATACTCTTTGTTCACAATAGACCTGACACAACAACAGATGGGAAAATAAGTAGCAAGAGTGTAAAGCCAAGGCAAAACCCTAAATACTTCATTGAGAGCAGGACTATAAATACCCTGAAAGGCACACCCATTTCTTTATATGTGCATGGCTGATCTGAGTCTGGGGCCTACCTGCAGCTTAGAGAATAGCCTGGAACATATAAAATAGAAATGAAGGCCAAAACAAAAATTATATAAATAAGTGCTTTAGCAGAAGCAAAAATATTATTTGAACATGTGTTCTACCTGATCACAAATCATTAGTGGCAGCAAACAGGACATTTTACAATGGATAAGGATCAAGCACCACAGGTCTGTCTCAGAGCTATGAGTTTACATGTGATAGGTCTACTGCACCTCCAAAAAGAAAGCTTGGAGCTTGTATTTTATGTAGGTTTTGTAGAGGCATATATAAACCCAGCAAAACATAACCCACCATTAACTGTGGACTTTTCTTTTGTGTGCCTGTTCTACCACAATTATTTTGGATCCTGGCCTGTACTGGTCACACTGAGAGGCATTAAGGGATTAAACATTACTTGAATTCCAGTTTTCATTTACAGAAACAACAGAGCTGGGGTGGGAACAGCCCCATGTCCAGAATGCAGCATTGGTTCAGCCCCACAAGCAGAAGCTCTGAAGCAGCCAAGCGCCCCGTGGACATGAGTTGGACTGCAGAGAAGATGAGTTCTTTCTAACCAGATCTGCTGCTCTGCAACCTCCCAAGCTCAGAGCTGGTCTCTTCTGACTTGTCTGGGATGGGCTTCATCCCAATGGAAAATATATAATGAAAAATCAACTAGATAATCAGAGTTATGGTTTTTCATTAGACCCAATTGTTCCTTTTTAGCCAACCACACTAAGAGTATGTTAAAGTGCTTCTGTGTGGGCTGAAATTTTTCATTGCTTAGGTCAAAACAGGTTTATGCTATTTTCCCATCCACATCCTTCGGTGTTCGAAGGATTGTTTTAATTCACAATAATTTTTTAGCTAATTGCTCCAGGAGAAACTCTGGTTTAAAGCTGTCAGGAGCAGCGCCTATACTGTCTCCACTGACAAAAGCAACACCTGAGTGAGGTAAGAAATAACTGCAGCTGCAGCCACCAGGGTAAGCCTCAGCTGCTCCTGGGCTAACATACCTGAGGAAATTCAGATTAATCCATGTCAGTCAGAAAATGACAGCAGCCTCCCTTTCTGCATCTTTAATTGAGTCAGGTAGGCACAGTTTGGCATATAAAACATCTTTCTAGTATATGTGTTGTGTGCCATATTTGAACACAAGGAAATCCAGTTTTCTCTCATATAAAACATTTTTTCCATCTTTAAAATAATCCTATACCTTAAATGCTTCAGATTTGACAGAGAAATCTAGCATGAAAATAGCCTTTTTAGAGAAGTAGGACATAATCTTATTCTGGACAAATTGATTTTTTTGTGAGCAAGTTGGAGACTGAGAACATGCAGCAGCTATTTTTTTCTGACTGATGCATACAGTGGTTCAGCAATGTGTAGGCACAGAGTTGATTTGAGTAAAATGAAAAAGATCCTTAAGTATTTCAGAAGTTTTGTACTCTCTAAGCACAATGTTTGCTTTTTTGTATGTAGCCTGTGAAAATAATTTCTATTCAGACTGAGCAGTGATTTGTATTTAGAGTATTCTTCTTTCTGTAGTATACTTCTTTCTATAGCCTTAAGTTGCACTCTGTGTAAAAATGAATTTTACAGTTGTATACAGGACTTTTCAGAATAGTTGAAGCTAACATGACACTTACTTGCATTGGAGGCATGCCCTGCCAACACACACAGCAAGGCAGAACTTTAAGCTAGGTGGAACGAAAGATATGTGTTTCCTGAGAAACACATATTAAAATACATAATCTAAGATGAAGCCACTTATGCTGCTTAATTTTCATAATGAAATTAAGTAATGTACCAGAAGCTATATGTCCAACATAACCTGGTTGTCCCCTGACAGACATCTCTAAAGCTTAGACTAGATGCTGTCAAAGACCAGTCAGGCTAATGAAATGGATTTTCCTATAGATTTGAGTGTTTTGCTTCTTTAAGGCTCTGCCTTGAATAACCCAGTTTTCCCTCACAGCCTCTCCAACAGCAGACAAGACACAGCAAAGCTGTTAGACAGTATATCATTGCTGATCAGCTGCAAGCTGCTGCTGCCAAATGGGATGCATGAACTGAACTCTACCTGTCTTACTCTTACAGGAGGTGAAAGATGCTCTTTTACTCAGCTGCCAATATTTCTGAAGATATAAACTAAATGATTCTGAGACATCATCATTTTTTGAATGTTTGATTAAAAACCTCGTTGATCTCAACAGGTCCAAAAACAGGCAAGTGGATGATAGGTAGATAAAAAAGAGGAAGTAAAGCTGCATAAAATGTGGGGGAAAATAGAAAATATTTTATGGATATCTACACACAAAAAATCAGTTCGCTCAGGCTGCTTGCCACCCCCTGAGTGGAGTTTGAGTTTTTGCTTAAAAATCTGCAATTGTTTTGGAATCCAAATAACAGACAGACCACGTTTTTCTACATATATCAGTATCAAACATCATGCTGATCAGGTTAGTGTACTGGATCCTCAGGTTCCTAAAAGAAGAAAGTCAGTTTGATTCCACTTCCCTGGATAAGAAATGGTCCATACATAAAGATGGTCAACACGAGACAAATGATGCTGAATTGTTCCTTGCTTTCATTTTCATTTGCTGTCATAATCCTGGGGTTTTTTTCTACTGAGCCCTGGAGATGTGCCAAATAGAAGGAAGACAGTTTACAGCTTTGTGTCAGAGAGCACCAAGCCACCTGTAAGCTGCTCATCACTCCACATGGCTCACAGCTGCTGCCTCTTTCCCACAAATCAGTGGTTGGGACCAGACCTATGATCAACCATGCTGCTTCATTACTAATATGGTCCTCAGCACATTTGGGGCACATGTCCATATTAGTCTTTCAGGTACTGTTCAAGGAACAGGCTGGAGCAAGGACAGTCTCCAGGTGACAGTAGGGGCAAGGCAGGGAGAAGAGAATTCAGCCATACAGACATGAGTGTCTCAGAAAACAGCCCCTGATTGTTTATCAGTTAGTGTGGATTTTGATCCTAGAGCCATGCCTGGTACCCCTGGTACTCTGGTATTAAAAGCACACTAACCATTTCAGTGTCTTTATCCTTGGGCCAGGTATGACTATCTCCATCTCAGAAGACAACCATTCTCATAATGATTGACCTGCCCATTGCAATCAGGCAAAGCAGAGCCCCAATGGTGCCCACTTGTGCAGCCACACTGTCCATGCTATGGGGTAGGAGCAGCTTTGAACAGGGTCTCTGATTTCCTCAAGACAAAGAAAATGTTCATCTGCCTGGATCTTCCACAGTTGCCGTGACTTTGTTCCAGCAAATGGGTACAAAGGCCAAAGAGTGAAAATGAATGTAAGACTGTCCTGTT
Source organism: Acrocephalus scirpaceus scirpaceus (assembly GCA_910950805.1). Lineage (NCBI taxonomy): Eukaryota > Metazoa > Chordata > Aves > Passeriformes > Sylviidae > Acrocephalus > Acrocephalus scirpaceus. The sequence continues at coordinate 88,080,991 of OU383774.1, read as the reverse complement.
AGGCAAATGCATAACAGAATGAAATTAAGGCTATATGTGAAGTCTTAGTTTTAGCACTTGGAAAGTTCAAAATTTTTAACTAATTTTAAATAAGTGGATTTCTAATACTATATCTCTGTATATATGGGTACATCTACTCTTGGGCTGCGGAATTTTTTTTCTCTGAAGATATTTTTAACAAGACACAGATTTCCTACCAAATGTGCTGGTTATCGACAGGAAAACCAGAAACAGATAACACAAAAAAAAAAAAAAAAAAGAGAGAGAGAGAGCGAGAAAGAAATTGTTTAGCTTTCAGTAAAAGGCTTATATTTGCTTAATTCTTTTGCTAATTGTGGTGTGGGATTTTATTTTTCCCAAAAAAAGGAACACCCATCTCCTGTCTATCCTTTTTTATTGGTCTTGTTGTCATTGAAATATATGACTTTGCACTCTTTTATTCCAGGAAAAAAATCAGCACAGGGAACTTTGAAATAGAAAAAAGCAATAACATTTTGGGGGTTGGTGGTTTTTTTGTAGTTGTTGGGGTTTTTTTGTATTTCCCCTGTAAACTAAATTACTTCTTCACCCAGCCAAAATATGCACTCAGAAACATGCTGATGCTTTTCAAATTGTAGTAGATAGAGGCACTTAATCACCAGTTTAAGTAGAAAATGTGCACCAAGGGAATTTTCCATGGGGTGATTTAGCTGTATGCAAATCTGATGTGTACTGTAGTACTGAGGCTCTCAGGAGCTGAACACTGTAGGGCTTGTCAAGGGATTAGGTAACAATGAAGATTTAAGAGCCAGGACAAAGCTAGATGTAGGTTGGGAATAATATCCTGGTCAATATATCCTCTGATGTAGACAGCTAGATAAACATGTAGATAAAACTTACTACAGCAATGTTCAAGCAAAAGGCACCACAGGCAAATAATTGAAGAAAAACTCCCACAAGGCACTGACAGCTTTTTTCCTTTTTCTTTCTCTTTACTGAATATTATTGTATTGGCAAAACCTCAGGACTGAGCCCATTGTGAACCCAAACCTTTGGGGCATGCAATTTGTAATATTTCTCATTCAATAAAGTGAATCCTGCTGGTGGGGTGGGTGACTGTGGGTGCATGCTAGTTAGTAGATAATTTATATGTGTAGACTAAAAGCAGTACTGCTGTAAAGAATATGCATAAGGATTTTTATAAACAAACTAAAGGTGTAAATAAATTGGAGCTTTACGTGTTCATAGAGTCAGCGTTCTGCATCATTAAAAGCTCTACATTAAGACATAGTCTGTCATCATCCAAGTATACACATCAATTTCTATCATGCTCATAGTGGCTCAGTTGCTACCTGCAGTAGCTACGGTAAAACTGGGACAAGCTTCCAGGACAGGAAGAAACCATTCATGTTCCTACCCCTGGATTTCCCTGCCTGGGGATGGGTGGCTTCTGGTGCAGGATGGCTTTCCTGAGCCACCCTAGACAGATGAGAACTTGGTATGGAGACAGGTCAGCCAACACAGGAATCCAAAAAGAGCAAAAGTGGATTATTAAAACACAACATTGCAGACATTTTGTTCAGCGGAAAGAGAGCTGTAAATACACTTCAAAAAATATTTCACCTGGTCTCACAGTTACATCCATGCAAAGCTGAAACAGTAAGAACTTTACACAGGACAGAAAAATCATTCTTCAAATGTCTGTATTGAACAGCAAGAAATGTTGATCCTTAAGTGCACATGAAAACAAACCAAACAATCCTTAAGTTTTGTACCACTTGTTGAGAGCTCTGCATGTATCACTGGGTGTGAAAACTGGCTCTCCAAGTCAATGGCTCAAATACAAGTGTTTCAGTCCTCTGCCTCAGTTTATCATCTTAAAATGAATGAGATTAGATTTTTTTTTCTTTCCTTTATCCTTCACATGTATCTTTTGTGGATTGTGTCTGGCAGTGTCTTTACTATAAACACTCTTCTAATTATATGTCTCTGTAGGATAGGAATGATGGCAATTAATATCAGTCCTGCAATTCATTAGATTTCCTGAGTTCTGGCCCATTAGTTGATGGAAAAGAGCATCTTTAAAAATGTAAAGTCAAAGTTATTTAAACTGTGTTATTTGGTTGTTTCATGTGGAAATACAGACTGAGAGAAGATGGATTTTTCTGGTTCTTGCTCTGAAAGTGCTCATAAGTGTGATGGCACAGATTGGAGCCCAAGGTGTAAGTATTAATGAGAAAACCCTGATTCAGGCACAGTGTAATATTTTAATGAGGCTGTGGCTTTTGGTAGCAGAAATGCTCCGTTTTCTGCCAGATACAAGGCCTGGCAATAAGGCTTTTCCTTTCCCAAAAGCCATCTTGTAAATTGTGGCTTTAGGTAGGCCTCAAAAAAGACTTGGGTTGGCTGGAACAAAACCTGTCTCCACAAAATGAAATACACGGCCATTCATGATAACAGAACTTAAAACACAGGTGGCCAAAATTCAGGAAAGCCCACTTTGTCCCAGACAGGGTGCTGCTGAGGGAGGGTGGACTGCCAGGACAGACAAGCAGAAGGCACAGTGGTGCTAGTGCCATTAAGTACAGGAGCAGAAAAAATACAGTATAGTTTGCACAGTTTGCACAGAGCAGCAAGCCAAACTTTATGCTTGAGGAAGGATATGTCCCAGAGCTGTGACATGGTTACCTCTGACCTGAATGCTGCATCTCCTGGGCGTTAAAGATCCTGGGATGTTGATCAGCTGTGGAGTACTCTTCGTGACTGGAGGACACTTGATTACTTTTTATCTGCAAGATATTCTAATTATCCTGTAGGAATCCATTACAGGTTACAGAATTATTATTGAAAGCCATTTAATTTTCAATGGCAGTCACTTAAGTGGACAAAGCAGAGTAGCACAAGAAAATTACTTAGCGCAGATCCAGATCCTCCATGATTTCCATGCACACATATAATTTTTATTTTCTGCTTATAAAGAATGGCAGTAAAATACTAATATACACTGACTGCAGTGTGTTGTTAGTATCAGACTCTTAAAAGTATGAAAAAAAATAATGTTTAATTATGCCTGCATGAATTTTCTGGGTAAAATGAATAGCAAATTTTTACGTACAAGTGTGTGATACAGTATTGTTATACTGCACATACTGAACTTCTATGGGTAATAACCAAAGTATCCACAATTATTGTAGTAAAGAGAAGAAACAGAAAAAAAGATTCTAAGACTTTTAAGAAAGCATCTAAATTCATATGCTTCAAGGCATAAAACAGTCTGTGGATTAAAAAATTTTCCCTGTGGACAAGTAGTCTCTGTAACAACCTACTGCAGAGTTTCTGGCATGCTCATCTGAAGTTAGCCAATTTTATAAATGCATTACTGAAGAAGGTGGACAACTTTTCTGATCCAGCATGTCTTCTGTGTACTCACATGAAAAATGAGAGCCTCTTATATTATGCCTACCATGAGCAGTTTTGTCTGCTATAACTCTGTTCTTGATACTTTTCCAAATGTAAATGAAACCAACTGGTGGATAGGGTTTCCTTTTCTGCATACCTTCTTCTCCTCCTATTCCTATCCTCACTGCAGAAGACTGTAAAATGCCATCTCCTTACACTACAGGCATATAGCATGTCTGGAAAATAACACCTGGAGCTCAGAGGAACGCTGGCAGTTCCACAGGAAGAAAAAAAAGAGACCAGCTGCAAGGTCCTGCTGGGTTCCTGCCTTGCACTGGGTGATTCATATGAGGTTTCACTTCACCTGTTGCATATTTGTATTTGCAGTTCTTCTCCCTGATAAGGTGGCTTTAATTAAAATGGTAACAAAAACTCACTACATGGGCCCCATCAGAAAGGGACATCTCAGAGAGTTGAGGCAGAAGCTGCACGTATACTGACTCAGGAGGGGGGCAAGCTGTCTCTTTCCAGTGTCTGTGCAATTTAGGGCTTTTTAGGGATGGGAGCTGTAGGCTATAGTCTGCAACAGTATTATCTGTGACGTGATCCACTTAGGCTGTGACACACACCCTTCACTTCTTCCCTCCACACAGGACCCAGGCAGAGAATTCAAAAGTAAGCCATACTCCAGATTTAAAGGAAGGGTGCCAGTTACAAAGTATGAGTATCCAGTCTTCCTCTCAAGGGATCTCCACTGAGACAGAAGTTCTGCTCCTCAAAAGAGATAAGGAAGTGTGAGGACTGGGGAACCAGCATTACTACAGGCATTTAATGCTGTATTTATTGCTTTGATTTGGGGAATTTCAGTGTAAAGTCAGTAAAAGGTCCAGGAATTCAGCATGTTGGAAAATCAGACTCAGCTTGTCTTAAATTGACTATCCAGGGCAGAAAGCTTCTCTGGGAAAATTTTACTCTGGTTCTGTAGATGCAGTTGCATATCAACCTTTTTATTTAAGGGTATACCACCCTTCAGGTTGTTAAAGAGATATAAAAGTTTACAACTTTCCCTTCACAATGATTTTGGTATTTCAATAGTTTTCTGTGAAAATTAAATATTATATTTTGTATTGCTGGTGAGTAATCTTTTCTACATCTCAAATTTCTTTTATTTATTTATATGGAGCTAGTATAGATCACCTGTCCTGAGATTTTCCCACTGTGTTCCACAGAAGCACAGTCAGTAAGGCGAGGGTGAGAGTGAGAGCGTGTGTCTGGGCAACTCATCTGATCCTAAACACACAGTAACCTTGATTATAACCCATTTCTGGAGCCTACAGTAAGCTATGGGCACTGTCTCCCATCATGATCTCCAGCCAGCAGGAAGTACCTCTGGGTACAGGGCCATTTCTACAACAGGATTAATTTTTGGAACACTGACAGAAGCCTTCAGTGGTATTAGTTCAATAAATTTGGAAACTGCTGGATTATAGGACAACTCACAGTTTAGCAAGCTGTTGCCTGAGGATTTTTCAGAAAAAAATTAGAAGAAAAAAAGGAAAGCAAAATAAAAGCATAGCAAAAGAAAAGCATATGAGCTTATGTTAAAATGGTCCTCTGACTTGGGGCATTTCAGTTTTAACTTGGAGAGGAGATTGTGGGAATTCAGAATTTTCACAAAGCAAATCCAAACCCAAGTGTCTCAAATTGACCACCCAAAGTCAGAAAGCTCCTTCTGATACTTTTTGCTTTTTTTTGCGTGTATGAATTATTAAATTGCTATGAATCAGTCATTCATCTTCAGGCTTCTAAACTGAGACTGAAATCCTGTACATTCTGTATAATACAGAAAATTAAGATTATGCAGATGGAAAATACTTCCCTGCTGCAGTTTTCTCCTAAGATGTCTTTCTTACAAATACTGAGCACAGAGCCCCCATGCAGAATGCAGCTGGGTGCCATTCAAGTAGTCCTTTCAGGGATGGTACAGGAAGATGTGCATGGAGATAGGAATATCTGAGGCTTCCACCAAGAGGCAGTAATTCCAGGAAGCAATGCTCACAGGAAGGTGTAGTGCTCCTTTCAGCAGTGACATTAATGCTTGCTAATTTCCTTGAATGCTACTGCCTAAGCATTTTACGATTGCTTTCCCCATCCCTGAGAACTTCTGTGGAGACTGACAAACATTTGTGCTAGGACTACTAATAGAGTTTTATAACAAATCACTAAGATCTTGAGAGGCCTACCTCCAGAATACTTGCAAGTATTCTGCTGATAACCAACATTTGCTGAATCTGTTATTAAATAATAGCCCTTAATTCAATAATCCACCAGAAATTAGGACCCTAAGCTGCTTTCAGTATTATCAGCTTTTACGGATTTCTCTGAAATTTCATCACATGACAGTTTTCAATCTCAGCAAGCTCCTCCAGGTCAACAAGTAAAAGGCAGTAACAAAGCAAAGCAAAACATTTAACAAATTCAATGAGCATCTATTATCAGCCTGATTACACACTGCACCACATAGAGTCCTAATGATTTCAGTGAGGCTCCATGCAGCATAAGGAGTCTCCCATGCAGATTAGTTTAAAAGATCAGGGTCTCCATATGGAACATCTCCTCCATCACCCCTTCCTGTTCTGAATAGAGCAGTATAAAACAAAGGCCTGCTTTTTTGCATACTCGCAAGGTTAGAATTCTTGATAGTCCTGTACAATGATTCAAATGATAAGAGCTACAAAAATATTTCTCAGTGCTATTTAAAGCCTGTGTTGGCTTTTCTCACCTCAGTCATTCACTGCAAACTTCTCTGTCCAATTACCTTTCTAATAATCATTTTGATGCATTTCAGCTGCCACAGCATTAGGTGTAAATGCCTAAAATCATACCATTCAGTTCTCAGGAATAATTTCATGGGAGGATTGTCATGGGTGTGTAATATTAAGGGGAAAAATCAAATGTCAGAAACTTCATATTGATACTTTGATCAGAAGCAACATGAGACTCAAAGTTTTTGAACAACAAACCATTTGAGAGTGTGTAACATGCTTGTGAAAATATTCATAGCATAATTAGATAAATAACAGATCCAGTGTCTATTTTTACTTTCCCTTGATGAGAAGCTTTGCAGGAGAGACTGCTGGTAGTTAATTCTCCCTAACAACAATCTGTGTAATCACAAACCCCAATTAGCTGTGCCTGTTCTATGCTATACAAACTATTTCCTTAGCGCTTCACATCACTACTTTGTAATTAGCTTTCATCTACACGAGCTTTGACTAAAAAAATATAAAAGAGTGTAAGTGATTGTACTGCCACTCAGTATTCTGCGAAATAATCGCTAGCGATTTCAATCAGATTAATTTTATCACCCGTATTAAGGAAAATTACCTCCCTCTTCACTCTCTACAGCTGAGGGCTATTTCATTTCCTGAGATGTTCATAAAAGCATAATATAAAGCAATCTGTAATTGTAAATATCCTTCCCTAATAACTTTGAGATATTTCCTTAATACATCTTTACATTTGGAGTTTCCGTTCCATAAAATACAGTAACAAGTGCTCTATTATGTTTTAAGTGTGTGCTGTTAAGCTGGACAACTTAGCGCTGTCCTTCCTGTTTTTACATAGGGTTATATTTAACTTGCAGATAATGGGAACAAGGTTTAAAAGTGATGGAGCGGAATAATGGCGTTACAGCAATAATATATCTTGCCTTTGTGAGGAATAGAACTTTACGGCCTATTTCAGGTCAGCCAACACCAATTCCATTTTTCACAGCCTGACAACTTTCACCTTCACCCACACTCCAGATGGGTATTAAAAACTACTTTCCAAACAAAACTGAGGTTTGGCTATATCCATGTTTTACACCTGGGGAGAGCCCTTTGATACTTAAAATCTACTAAAATAAAATCTACTAAAATAAAATCTACTAAAATCTACTAAAATCTAATAAAATAAAATAAAATAAAATAAAATAAAATAAAATAAAATAAAATAAAATAAAAATGGGCAGGCCACAAAAGCCACATGTCACTGGCTTGTGTGGTGAACCTCCCAGCTATTCAAAGAGCAAAGAGAAGCTGCTCAGGTCCTGCAGAAGGAGTCATAGGGGAATTTCTGTAACTGCAACACTTGCACGTTCAACTTCTGCATCAAGGAGACGGCATTAGTAAAAATTTAGCGCCTGGTTTGTGGGAAATATGAGGTGTGTGCTAGGAGGACCACAGCAGCTCAATATAGCACCACCAAGAAAATCCATTTAGCTGTTCAGGCCACCAGCACTTTTCACTGAACACAGATCCAGATGCGCAAATGTGATGGCCTGTGTGGGAAGCTCTCTCCCTGAGCTGACTGCACCCTGAGTTGGTCTGTAAGTGTTGTTCCTGAATATATCTATTATTTTTTAAAATTTATAACAAAGGAAAACAGAAAAAAGGCACTGGGTGACTAAAGTGCATTCTCACCCATATAAGTGCCTGTTGCCTCTATTGCAGTGCTTTCCCACAACATCCTCAGTTTCACCACAGACGTACAAGGCCAATGATACAGAAAGCACTCATATCAGGGCCGACACAGCTTAAGGCTGTTTTAAGCAGCCCCTGTTCTCCTCAGAAGGTACTCTTCTAGCCTTTCAAAGATAAAGGTATCTCATCATCTGAGTGGCTCTGTACTCTGCTTTATCGGGCTTATTCCTTGGACTGTCTCACTCATCCTTAAATATTGCAGCTTGAGAGCTGCCAGTACACAGGAAGTCTGCCTGTCATTATTGGAGAGATGACAAAGACCAAGATAGGTAAGGGATCATCCTCACTGGAGAAGGAAACTCTCCCTGCCTGCTGCAGTGGAGTCTGAAATGTTCCCAAATGGGGAAGGTCCAGGGATAAATGAGGGGAGCAAATCACACAGGTTGCCCCAGCAGGTTTTGAATCACTGCACATTGCTGTACATGCCTTGGCATTTTGACACTCTGCACTGCATGTGAAATGAATAACAGAGTGTATCTTGAAATTTTAGGAATGGGGTGGGGGTTGGAGATGTAATGCAGTTTCACCAATGTCATGGTGTCAGAATATGGCAAATGTTATAGAAAAGGTCTCTCTGGAGTCAAACATATTGCACTCACCTTTCTTTCTACAGGAGCAAGATAAACTTTCCAACCTTTTAGCCAAGCATGTGAAGAAGTTCTGACTGTTTGCAAACATGCCTCTTTGTATACATGGGTGAGACACACCAGATAGGCTTCAATGGGTGAATTTCCTTTGCTGTTCACTTAAGACACTGGAGAAACATTTATCTCCTCTCTTTACCACTGTCCTCATTTCCATGTTTGTAGAAGACACTGAAGACCAGATTATACGCTTCATCTCAACATGACAGAAATTCTAAAAACTTACCAGAAATTAATTTTCAATTGGCCTGAGTCTCTGCAGGAATCCCTGTGCCTGAACCTTTTCCCAAGGATGTTGTCAAAAAAGAGGCCTGCAGCTGGTATATCCCCACATGGCATAGATATTCCCAACAGAAGTGTCATCTTCCACTCCCTTTTTTTCTGCTTAAGGAGCGTGCAGGGACAGGGATGCAGCAGACAGAAACACTGAATCCCCTGAGGAAAAGGAGACAAAATCATTGCAAGAAGAAAGGCTCAAGTTCATACATCTCCAGAAAAACTCAAACATATGCTGAATTTCAATTTTCTCATGCTCATATTTCCACTTCTGAGAAGGCCAGCTAATAAACAAAGTCACCTATTACAGTTGTACAAATGTTGCATCCCTACTGTTTTATAAAGTGAAACTAGTAAAAATTCAGTATCCCTGGCAAATATCTGAAACTCTTTTATGTGGAACAAGGATACAGCCAGGGCTGAAAGAACATGTGTTTTTAGTCCCACTGAAAATTTCACTGTCTTCATATTTGCTTTTATCCCAGTCTGGAACAGAAAGTTAAACATTGACTACTGAAACTTCTGAAAATCACAAAGTTCAGAAATGTCAAAACATGCCACTTTAGTATTTCTGATCTAAAGGAAATGCTGAATATAACAAAATTGCAACAGTGAATAACATTTTCTGAATGAAACCAAGGCATTTCATTTTAGCACTGCTCAGTACCAATGTATGTCTCCCTGACATGATCTTGATACCTCACAAAAGCTGGAGATTAGATGTTTTGCATTATTAATTTTTTTGCTGTGGACAGATTTTCTGAGTTTGTCAAGAGGTACACATCATGCAAATCCCCAGGTAAGACATCCAGTTGCATCTTGTGAACTGTAATCCACTGAAGAGATGTTTCTATATGGATCTTGATCATTAGGCTGCTAGGTACAACAGCACTGTAGACCAGCACAAAAAAAAGTCAAATGGGCCTGATATCAAGTACTTAGCTTAGTAGAACAAGACAAATGGTTTGAGGTTGTGTTGATCCAATCCTAAGCAAGGCACACTCCTCCAGACTTATAAAAAGACATTAATGTAATTGTTAAATATTATACTGAATTACATGTCTCTGTACAGTGGTCATTCATAAAGATACTCTGGACTCTATGGGGTAAAATAATGTGCATTATTGACTAGTTATACTGATGACTAGTGCCATTTTATCATTAGAGATTAAAATACTGTGAGGTTTTTGACTGAGATAAAGTTAGCTAAGATAATGACAAGTTTTCTGACCACTATAAATACATTTTGCTGTCACATTTAAAACAGTAGATAATTAATGCAGAGCCAGCTGCTACTAATATACAGTACTAAAACTTGTTAATACAAGGCTATAATAAAGCTGTTAATACTGATAATATCATATAGCATTTTAAACTACAGCAAAATATTCCTTAGAATTCTTTCCTTGCTATGCAAGGGTTTATTACATTTTGGGTTTCTTTTCCTAATTAATCCCCAACAGCATATATTATGTTATCTGTCATAAATAAAGTCATCCTTTGCCTCAAGGGTCCTGCAGTTTAACAGGCAACAACAAGAAAGTCAAGATGTGTTAGAAATCTAAACCAAGTAGGATTTGTTATTTTTCTTATAACAGAAGCTGGATACCCCATCAAGCACAAGACTTCATTGTTTGCATATACATTGCAGGCAGATGAGGAAAGATAGTCTTTGTCCCAAAGAGCTTGAATTAAAATATAAATTTAGAAGAAAGTACAGCTTAAAAAAATTGTTTTTTGCCTGTAAGAGTCTCTTCTTACTCCTTTTCACTCAAACCCAGGAAAACCTGCAGTGGGGGTGGGCATTCAAAGGTACAATCAAAACCTCTTGACGTCTGTGAAAGTTTTTGAGTATTCTTTTAAAAATGGAACTCTAGTTATCCAGATGTCTGAGAAGTATCCTACTATAAATGAAAGGAAGGCATTCTCTACTAATTCTCTCACTCTTACAATAAAGCTAACTGAAAATATGAATAGTTCTGATCACCAGAGTCCGAAATTGGTATTCCAAGACTTTCATAACAGAAATTGGTTTGCCTCCATTTTACTAAATTATACTGTTCAGTAGTTAGAAACTCATTTTATAAGCAAATACATACTTACCTATTTTTTAAGGCTCTGACCCACTGATCATCTTAATGGCTTATAACTACGTGTGTTCCAACTGGTTGATACCATCTGTCTGAATCTGCTAGACAAAAGGGTAGTGGACTAGATCTGTGGCTTTAGCTCATTTAGTTTATATTCAAGAAAATGTGACATTAGGCTTCGGTATGGAACAGTGTTGAAATATCATGAAAGCCAAATGATTGTTCTTCTTTAACAGAAAGAGGCAGTGACTAATTAAACAGCAATAAAAAAGAATGACATGGCAGCTGTGGACTGTGTTGTTCTCTAGTCCCTAGATACAGATGGGCATTAAAATAGCCTGTCCTCTGGGAATGCAGAAAGCAACACAGAAGGTGTTTGGAAAAGTAGGTTTCCAAGTGCCCAAAGTTAAAACTGTCTCACTAAAATAAAGGCAAGAAGTAAGAGGAGTAGATGGCTGAACTACTGAATTGTGTCTGGGGACCAGTTCTGTGGGCTTGTGTATCATAGCTGTGGATGGTCCTGTGGTTGGTTCCTATGTGAATTCAAGGAATACAATCACCTCCAATAAGAGGAAAAGAATGTCAGTGATAGATGGAAAAGTCCTCTCTGCCTCAAGAGGTGTCAGAAGAGAGCTCAGCACACGGATGTTAACTGCCTTCAGGCATAAGCAAAAGGCAAATTTCTGTCAGTGACCAACATAGTTTCTGACATACAATGCCTATGACATTGAATATTAAGGGTAAGAGAGATCAATGCCTCATTTTATCGAACTCAAGGTCTATATTCTACAAGCCTGTTTAGAACAGTCTTGGTTATGGTTTTCCCCATAACAGTTAAAGTCTGACTAGAACCTTTTGAACATAAAGGGTCCAATTTGCTAATGATCTGTGTCCATGTACAAATCAACTTAATAGCACTATTTCTGGAAATATTACAAAAGAGGTAAGTTTCACATTCGTCAAAGCTGTTCAAAACCATTAAACCATTTGGAGTCTTTTTTTTTTTTTTTTGAGAAGCATTAAAAAGATTTAGCAGTTTAAGGAAAGATCAAGGCTATTTTCAGGCAATTATTTGAAATTGTTAAAATCTGCCTCTGCTTTTTCTAAAATGTACATTGTGATGCCATTAGGGCAGCTCTGAAAGGAGTGTAGAAAATGAATATTTTTTCCTTCTCCCTTTTTTTTTTTTTAAATATTGTTTGGAGTTGCTTTAAGGACTCTGGCCATTTGGATCTACATCTGTCTTATTCCCTTGAGAATTGTTAGTAGCAATTTGTGAAGAATCAGAAATTCATTTTTTGAGACTGATGAGTCTATTTACAGTCCAAAATCTTTCAAACTGAAAGGTTGTCTTTAAAAAGACTTGGTGTTAGCAAGAATTTTTTTCTCATCAGCAGGAGGAATGTTCACAAAATTTAGATCAGGGTAAAACTAAAAATTTATTTTTCCTTTTTTTTCACCAAAATTAATTAAATGTATACTCAGCTTGGTGCATAATATAGTTTGCCTAAGTTTTATAGAGCTTATCAATCCCTGTGGCAGTTCTGAGCACCTTTGCTCAAAACTTATACAAGAATGTTTTCCCTCAAATCTAATTTGTCCTGAATCAGGGAACATAGTTAAAATACAATGAACAAAGTTTCCAGTAATTACATCAAAATTAAAATTTCCTTTTACTCCAATCTAATTAAAATTAATTGAAAGCACATGCTTTAAACCAGCTTACCATACTGTCAATGTGATCAGTTTGTCTTATTGTAGATAAAGCCATACCTGCTTGCTAAAAGTACACACATTCTGGCTTCTTCTCCTGCCTCTGAATATTAATAAACTACCCAGAAGGCAGGTGAGAACAGTTTTCTCAGTCACTGCTTTGGCTTTTGGTGAAAAATACTTTCAGAACATGAAACAGAAGTCATACTATCCAGAGACCTCATCCAGGTCATGAAATGAACCTGAAATGGTCTTTCAAGGGACTCTTCCTTCAATGTCTCGAGAGATACATGGTAAGTGTGACTTAAGAAAGTGAGTTTGTAGGGAAAGGGAAGGGAAAGACAGACTCAAAAATGAGGAAAGGACAGTGGAAATGTTTAGTTTGCATAGATAAACAACCAACATCTAATGTCTTCATAAATCACAAGGCAAAACTTTCCTTATCTGGCACCAGGACTGCCAGTTAATACCACAGGATTGATTGTACATAATATATGCCTGCTTATTTAATGAAATGAGAGAGCTAAAAATAATAATCTGATAAATATTTCTACAGTATTCAAAAAGGCAAGGAACTGCTGCCTTTTCCTGCACCACCAGTATTTTCCCTTCCCTTCTTTCAGTTGACAAACACAGGTTTCAAAGTGAGGTACAGACACAAGTATGCACACACAGAAATACACACATGCATCCATGCATGCACACGTTTAATTTGATATTTGTTTTAAAGGCTGCTGTGCAAATTCTGGTGGACTAATAGCATGCATCTCCAGGACAAATACACATTTACAGTGTGTTTTGGAGGCACCACTTTGACTCAGAAACAATCCCACCTTTCCCAGCTTCAAATAAGCGGTAACTAGAAAAAAAAAAAGTGGCTTGAAAATCAAAAGACAGAATTTCCTGCCAGCTAGAGAAGGTTAAGTAAAACAAAAATTTCAACTTCTCTTATGTTCCTTTCTTTTTGTTTTGTTTCCTTTTGTAAAATGGATTTCTTTATTCAGAGTTACTCATGTTGGACTTTTTGCAACCAGCAGTGAGTGTGTAAAATCAGTCCAATAATGTTCTTCATCTCTACTGTCACTTTCATCTAAAGTTATCAGAGGATGCTACTACAATATGTAATCCCCACAATGTCAGTTTGAGTACGAGCCACTCTTTTTTACAAGTAAAATCGCAACTGCTTTTTGGCAGCAGTGGAAATATAATTAACCCCTTTGTTTTCCCCTTCTCCCTTTCCAAGGTCCTAAGCATGTTTGTTCTGACCTCTAAGTCTTGCACAAATGTTGGTGAGCCATGTGATAGACAGTATCAGAGAACTAAATATGCTGGAAAAACTACCTTTCTTTGGGAAGGTAAGCTTCAAACACAGCAAAAGAAGCTGTGTTTCAGCCCAGGCAGTCCCCAGCTGAGTTTCAGCATGCACATTTATGCCAGGACAGCACCAGGGCAGAAACAATTTGCCGACAGATCAAAGGGGCAGTACAATGGGGCTGCTAAAGCTATCACTGCCTTTGCATAGCTACCTATATTCTAAAAAAAGAATAATTTACACATAGGGTTCTACCCCTTCTAAGATAAGGGTCAAAAATCAAATCTTTATTTACCCAGTCAAGGTCACAGAGAAAGTCAGTAGAGGTAGAATATGGGTCCCAAAGTTTGTTTTCTGCATCTGCATCATCCTGATAGAGAAACACTATTTAAAATAGATTTTTAAAAGTTTTCAGGAACTAGCTTCTCAGGATATATAATTGCACATTACCGTGGTATTTTAATCACTTCTGAAAGTACTGTCTGGAATTGTAAAGTTATTTGAAGACAAAGAAACCTCCAGCATATGTAGTTTGAAATGGGCTAATGTTAGAAGTCTGTGCTGCTCATGGGCACATTACCCAGGCCTTCCCCCCTCCCCTCCCCTCCCCCCCAAACTGCATGCCAAAAGATGTATGATGCACTTTCTGAGCCAGGTCACCTTTAAGAGCACAGTGACATGCCACAGAATTACTCGCCAGTCCTCACCAGAGATGTCTGCAAGTGCAAAGCCTGTGACAAAGGACTGAAATGACAGCACTTTGACTCACTTCTACATTGTGTTTGTTTAGGAAGGTCCTAGAAATTGTATTTCACCAACCACATTCGCTATCAACACACAATTATCTGGCTTAATCATGTGGAACAGTGGCAAATTCACCTGGGGCTTAGGAACTAATGACATTCTCGTCTGAGCTGCTTTAGTGAAATGGCCTAGCACCTGAAGCAGGAACAGCAAGATTGCTCAAGAAAATTTGGTTTTCTTTTTTCATTTCACAGCATAGGGGCTCTGCTCAAATCAACAAATGCTCCTGATTAAATAGCTGTGGTAGTTGACTTATTTGCACTTGTGCGTATGGCTCTGAATGTACATTGAGAATCCCTAACCTTTACAGGAAAAGAATTGTCTATGACTTGTTTTTAATATCTTGTGTTTTGACATAGAAAGTAGTCAAATAATTTTGCATTTTATAATTTTGGTATGATGAGATCTGTAAGTGTGGGTAACTCCAAATATTCCAAAACCAGCACGGGGCAACAGCAAAAAATTCCACCTTTTCTCACACTAAATGTATTTGAATCTATTTTTGTCAGCAGCCTGGGCAGGGCCATTTAAATTCTGCTTGCTCAACAGAAACTCAGATTCTTATGTTGGTCTCCCCCCTAGTATACAGGAGATGGGATGAGTTGAGTTGCTGCTGACTATGCCACTAAATCTCAAAAGTTTAGAGGCAGGTAAAGATGAGAAATTGAGTGTTCAGTCTCCTGAATGCTTAGAAAAAGGGATGGGGGGCTTTGGAACCACCTAACTCCTGTTATTCTTGCCATAGGAAAGAAACTAGCCCTATTCCCATGAATAAAGTCTTTTAAAGAACATTCAGAAAGATATAGTAGGTGACGTTTTCATACTCAACTTTCATATTCATCTTTGGCATTTCATGTTCAAGGACTCCAGAGCAAAATACCCACAAGTCTGATACAGACAACTCCAAAACAAGGCAGCCAAATGTCAGGCTTGGTGTGACCACTTTGCCTGTTATGAAAATTAATTAGCATTAGCTGCAATATGGATATCAGCTTAGACTGGTACACAGATGCAATCAAGTTTATATGGATAAGCTGCAAAGCCACCCACTCAAAGTTGATTCTGCTTTTGACTACTACTAATTCTCTATCCTACTAATGCAGCATCAGCACAAAGTAAGATTTGTAGCAGAAGACCCTCCCCCAAAGCCTCTATACTTTGATTACTCCCACATCAGCAAGAGAAGCAATCATATAAGGTTGTGCATAAAGCAGTTTTTGCTAAGCCAGCCCATGCAGCCCACATTTTGGAATCCCAATGCCCACTGATTGCCTGGCTCATTGTAACAAAGCTCTGGCAGCAAAAGCTTTGGCAATTTCTGGAGGAATCAGTAATTCAGGATCCTCTTAGTAAGTGGCACTATTGCAGATAGTCCTGCTAGGCTATGTGAAAATATGCACTTCCCCTTTGTCAGTCAGTGCTTTAACATAGTGAGGCATAAATCTGGCCAAAAGGGTCACTGAAAGATTGAAAAGGCAAGTCTAGTTCTGTAAATACAAGGATAAAAAACATCCATAGTCTCAGAAGACCACGAGGAAGCTATTCCACATGGTCAGAAATGAGAGAGTTTGGTTTGATGTTGATCTCCAGAGGAAGTGATTGCTGACATGCCATGTCATTTAACTGGAAAGAGCTGAAGCTTTGCAGCAGATGGGCTGAAATGGAAAAGAGTAGAGGGGTAGAGTTGTTCAGATTAGCTCTAATGTAATGTTCAAGCATTCATTCATTCATATTCAGGAGGAGCCTAGAATATCCTTTTGTTTCCTGAACTATCTCAACAAAAAAACTAGGTAAAACAAGAATAATTTTGGAGGCTACGAGAGAAAATAGCTCTTCTGTGCTGCAAGATGCAGAGGCTTATTGTTCATTACAGGACAGTCACGAGGATGAGCTGTCACAATACAAGCTGTCACCAGTACCACCTTTGAAGCCCTAAGCATATTACACTGTCCCTGGAATTTCTCAATCACCCAAAGGCTCAATTTCTAACATATACCTCTACACCACTACTGCTGATCTCTTGGGGAGCTTGGGGTTTCAAGGATCCCCAAAGGTATTCCATCTATTTCCTTAGCACTGGGACTGGCACTGTCTCAGCAACCACATGAAAGCCAGCCCTTGGTGTCTACAGCGAGCTTTGCGTGACTGCAGAGATTATTTCCCTTTAATGTCTCACTCTGTCATAACTATTTTTTTTAGCACTCCAGGTCATGGTGCTTTTAAATCTTAGCTCACCACCAGTATAAATCAGTACAGCTAGACTGAAGTCAACAATTACAGCAGGTAGTATTGAGAGAGAATCCAGACAGTAAATCCTACTCAATGAAATGAAGAAAGTTCTTTTTCAATATATCTGTGTCATGCTTCTCTAAGACCCCTATGTGCTCTAAGGACATACTTTAACACTGAAATATCTAACATCTTAGGGGAAAGGTCACAGTCACCAAACTGGCTGTATTTCGTGACAGATAGAGGGATAAATGCAGTCAGCACGGGTTTGTATGGCTTCTGTGACAGGAGTGCATTGCCATCAAGAGCAGTTAAGTCAGTGAGTTCAACAGTTGGAGGACACAATAAATTCACTGTATTCCAGCAAAAGAATGTCACTGATAATGGGGAAAACTTGCTTCCAAATGCTCTTACCCTATGGTCATTTTGGATAGTTTTCTCTTCAGGTTGTAGTACTGGTTAAGTGACATAGAAGAAGAAAATGTGAGACTGAATACATTAACGCAGATATGTATATGAATCCTATCATTAAAGCATTTGATTCTAGCCCCTACAAAGAAGTTACCATACATACAGTCACTTATCACTAATACTAGGTTTCATCAGGCATATCTAAATCAAGAAATAATATGGTAATTTTCACAGTCACCAAGTGGAAAATATTTATGGTGCAGTAGTTTAATATATCTGTATTGTATACTTCTAAGATTGTACCTGATGACATAATAAGAGTTTGAGTTTAAATAACAGCTGGATGATTTCAGAAAGAAAAAAATTGTGCTGGTAGAAAGCTTACTCCTTTATAAAAAATCTTTTCCACGTTCGTCAGGATTGCCAGCCTGGGGCAAACTTAATTAAAGTCAATGGAGAAAAAAATTGAATACTTAAAAGTGCTATTTGGGGCTCATAGAGCTTGAATGACTCAAAATATGAAATATTCAATTACTAATAATTGTGGGGTTTTGTTTGGTGAGCATTTTGTCACTAACTCCACACTTCACATCCTCCTACTTTCATTCTCTCCTAGACAGAAGGGTTAAAAGAGAAGAAAATTAGCAGCTCAAGTTCCAGTTCCCAGAGTGAAGAGGTACCCAAATTTCGCCAACCCATTGCTCTTCATCATCCTGGTCTCTCCCTTTGATTCAGACCTTGTGCTTGCTGCTTTCTTGCTGGCTCCTTTCCTCTCTCCCTGAAACATGTTCTCTCTCCTCTCAGTCTTTTTTTCACTTTTTCTGGGTGTGATCATGATTCATGAAGTGATGATCTGGCTTTGAACATGTCCTTACATTTAGCAGCTCCCTGGCTTAGGTGCCAGGGAGGGTTTGAATTTCTTACTGGCTTGAACACACCATTTAATAAACTCAAATGCTTTAAATGGAGATTTGAAGGAAATAATACCAGGAGATTTTTCAGCAGAAGTTCAACAGGGCTTGTAAAGGGAAATCTGTTGGGCAAAGGCAATGAATCTTGAAATGGTTTTGTTTACTGGACTGCAGTATTAGAGGAGGTGAGCTCAAATTCAAAAATATATCCCCTGCCCACAGTGGCTTCTGCTTCCAAGTATTTAGTTTTATATCTTGGGGGGCAGAGTTCATTGGGATTGATGCTTCATAAAAGACAAAATGTTGTGCAAGAGGTCAAGCAATTTCATCACCTTTCAAATTAAAACCAAATCAAAATCTAGATATATGTATTAAAATAGGACACGAAAGAACTGAAGTCAACCTCACAGACCGATGTTAAATGTTTCCTAATTTCAAATATTCTCCAAGAACTATGAAAAAAAGGACAGCTTGGGCTAAGTTATGAGAGACTCAAAAATTCCAGAATTACTGGAAGAAACAAGAGTAGAGTTCATTAAGTGACTGATGAGGACAGGCTATTTTAAAAATATTTTACTATCTTACAATAAAAAGAAAATCCTAACCTGGAGAAATGGCAAATTAATTAACATATTCTCCAGTACTTAGTGACACCTCAGTAGAAGAAAACTCTTAAAATGTGAAACCCTTGACATTGCCAGAATAGAAAAATAAAGTACATGTCTCTCAGTGGGTACCAGGGACCTATATTATGTCCTACTGTTGGTTACAGAATTTTCAATATTTTCTTATCCTTTTTCACTCATATGAACTGCAGCTTATAGCAGTGGTAATCATTTCCTGTGTTTGAAAAAGAGATGAAAGCATTCATGGATGAAAGCAAGTTGGATTTAATCTCCTTCTCTCTCATCCAGTGCACTGTACTGATCATTTTCCAAAAAAACAAGACTTAAGCTCATTTTTGTCATGACAAAACTAGTTTCATAATAATCAGATGGCAATTCCTAGTGTACACAATTCTAATATAATTACCAGGAGGAAATGTAGAGGGAGTTGCAGGTTTGAGATAAAGAAAAGCCTGTGAATTTTGTATTAATGTCTCAGACTCTCTTATTTGTGCAAGTAATCAATCTTTCGGGGAGTAGAATAGTAATTCTTTGTGAAAAAATGACAAGAGTCTGAGGAAGAAAGAAGATAATCTGAGTTTCATTCTGTACACAGCAGGTCAGCTGTGATTGACAAAGCTCATCACAAAACTATAGCTCCCGGAATAATCCCAATAGCAGAGTTTCATTTGCAGCCGAAGCAGTGTTAATGACATGTTTAACAGCTGCTTGTTGAAGTTTGGAATCTGCATTAACCTGCAGAGCAGTGAACAGAGAAATGAGGGGAAGCATTGAAATCAAGCCCTCATTATGCCGACAGCCCAGGGTAAGGGGTAGCGAGGGGTTGGTGGAGCGGGAGGGCGGAGAGGCAGGTTTGGAGGGCTCGGCTGCAGATAGGGAGGAGGTGGCAGCATCCCATCAACGAACACAAAAGGCTGCACAAGGGCACTGACGGGCTTGACTCACAACAGCGAGGAAGGGGGAAATTCAACAACTGGAATGAACAAAAAGGGAGAGGCTGAAAGTGGAGGACTGGCAGCACAGATTGTGAAAAGGAGAACCAACATCACCACTCCTTGCGGGTTATCACACTCCTCAGCCAGCCCATTCTGGAGTTGTTCTCTTTTACCCAGGGGCCTTTGTCTACCCTATAAAGGGGACTAATTTCACAGCATTCAGTGTCCTGCTGATATTACTTTTAAGATCAGATTATATTCCCTGATGAAAAACAAAGCCAGGACACTGAATGCCTTTCCATGCTACACTGATATCCAGCAATCAGAAATTTAAAAATGTTCATTTGACTCCAATCTTCCTACACCAATGCACATGTTAAGAGCCTGAGTGCACTTGAGCTGGCCGTAGACTGTACTGTTCTACACCATGTCTCTATTTCATACTGCTAATACTAACATCAATTTCACAAAAGCAAAGGGCAAAGGCCTGGAAGTGTCTAATTCCTATGTGCACGCTTCAAAATGTTGGCAGTGCCAGCAGGCATCTTTTGATGGAGATGACAATTAATACAGACATATATACAGTACCTTCATAGGTTAAACAAAATGGCTCATTGTTATTCCTAGTGCTGGATCAGCTATGAGATTCCATTAAAAGTCATTTGAAGACCATGCCTCACACCAATTTTACAGATTTTCTTGTCTGAGGGGCTCCTTAGTCAGTGTTTTTCACTGGATGGGGTTTCTCTCTGTTGCTTCTGACATGAGTGGAACACATTTAATCCTTTTAAAAATCATTTGATTCAGTCCATAAATTGTAGATAAATAGCACTGAACTTTCACCTAAGTCCCAGATTGCCCTAGGCTCCCAAGCGTGTAAATTCAAGCATTTAACAGCTTGAACTGAAGAGTTTCTTAAGCACCTGGCTTAATGTCTTTCCAAAGACAGGCACTTGAAAAGATAGGTACATTTTTGGTAAAGTCTAGCTAGACTCAGCAAGCCCCTTAAAGTACCTCTGATCTACTACTATAGGGGCCCTTACCACTAACCCCAGTGACCGGTCCTGGAAAAGACTTTTTTCTTTAAGAATATTTGGTATTCAAAGCCAAGACATCCCAAGGATGTTGTGGCTCCTCCTTGTAATGGCCATGAAAAACAAACCCAAATTTTAGAGGTGTGCAAGTCTGACACAAGTTTAGAGGTCACACTAGTGGTAAGGTCTACCATTCAAACCACCCACAGTTTTCGTATTGTGCCTGCATCTCCAGTGGTTTTTTTCCTACCTCTTTTTTGGTTTTATTTCAAATGTCTTTGTCTCTAGTGAGGGTCAAAATCTCTGTTCTGGAACAACATTGTCTGGGAAGCGAGCCAAAACAGTTGATGCTCTCTGAAAAAACAGGAGAAAGCAGAACAACATTGAACTGGCATAGTCCAGAGGCTAGAGCAGGAGTCAGGGACCTGTGTTACATAAATACCTTCACAGTGATTTACCATAGCACCAATGGCAATATTTCTTGACATTCCTAGTCAGAAGAGGCTTTGTTTACAAAAAAAAAAAAAATCAAATTTAGGCTAAATATTGGCTGTTTCTGTGGTCATTTTCTCTTGCATATTTGGTTTCATGTGGTGAACATATTTGAGACAATTTTGGTTGGGAGTCTTTTCACAAACATTTTTGCAGACAACCTTCTGAAATCTTAAGGCACATAGCAACTCAAAAGCTGCATTAGGGCAAAACTGGAGGTAGATGCATATGTAAGGTAGAGGTAATACATGTCATCTCTGCCAGTTAAAATCTTTCACAAGCTCAGAAAATACATGTGGTTTGTCATTCTAGCCTCTTGCTCAGAAAAATTTTATATCCTGCAAAAAAATTCACTTACTCTCTTAGCTATTTTGTGAACTCAGGCTTTAAAAATCAGACAACTTTGGTAACACTTTCTTATGTTTAAACAACCATTTTCTGACTCTGAATAATGTCAGATACTGCTTGTGGTTTTTTCCTTATGCATACCTGCTAGCTATTGCATTATCAAAAGACTTAGATAGTATTGTTAATTTGTCCCCTAGAACATATGCAATGGATTTGCACAGATCCTGATGGTTTTGACAGAAAAATCTACTCCTGGGAGAGTCTCCTTAATCCGTGTTCCCAAACAAACCTGAGGGCAAATCTGTTGAACATGAAAATAAATAACAAACAAAAGGAAATGAGATATATCTATGGAACAATTTGGCAATGTGTTTAAACACTTTTGTTGTGATTTTCAGAGCTTTTTTTTTAAATAAAATTACTCTGTTAGATAGATAATTTTCTCAGAAAGGGCTTAGGAAGCCTTATTATTTTCAGCTCAGCCTTTAATTTGGCAGTGGCCAGGAAGTTTATTACAGAGAATATAAGGTCAGAAGAAGGGTTAGTCTTTGAATATAAATACACAAAATTCAGTCACTAGAACTAACTACTGCTCAGTTGCCACTTCATTCTCCTTCACAGTATCAGAGCTCTATAACTTCTGTTGAATTTGAGCATAATTTATGAATTTTAATACTTTCTATAGGATAGTAATAGTCATTGAGGGGTGTTCCTAGCATTGTGTACTGCTTGCAATTTCCATATCTTACTTCGTCAAGCGCTTTATCTTCTCCTATTTGGCTTCTCTGCAATAAATACATTCTACTATTACACTTCTAACAGCAAAAGCTCAATTTCACCTGCCTCTGCAGAGTTTGCTGCAGGCATTTGCTGAAACTTGGAGAAGGAGTATGTAGGAGCCCCAAACCATAAGAGTTTCCTTGGAGATAAATATTTCCCACTGTAAGCAGTACAACTTTGTTTGAGGATTCCCTGTGGGAAGCCATCTGCAATAACCATGACTTTATACCAGGTCTATGTAATGTTCTCCATTAATAGTATCCAGCTTTGCAAGTGCTTTAGTATCACAGCATCTGAAGCACAGAGAGTTGAAAGGACTTACCTGAAATCCCTCATTAGACCAGAGGGATACTCTTTCCCATTCCTCCTGTCACACAGATTCCCTATGCAGAATATTTTGCAACCTGACAGTTGAACCAGCAAGTCTTCTAGCTTTGTCAAGGTGAATTGTCAGCAGTTTTACAGGAAACTAGGATAGAAACATATAGAAATTTATGATGATGATACGGAAAGGTCCACAAAGCCAGCAGCTGGATGAAGATATGTAGAATAAATACATATGTTTGTTGATTTTACTGACCAATGAGCACCCTTACCAAAAACTCCTTTGACACTAAAGATGTTAATCTGTGATTGTGTTTAGGCTTCATCATGAGGAAACACCTCCACAAGCAGTGGGATTGACACCTCGCACAAGAAGGAATTGTCAAAACAGGGATTTCCCTGTAGGAAAATGGGAGTATGCACAGAGAATACACTGATTTTCATTCTGTTTCAGTGTAAAAATATTACAATCATCCTGTGACTTTTCTAAACTTGTTTAATTTGTTTAATTTCAGACCAATGAAAGTAATAATAAAATAATATAAAATAAACAAAATAAAATATTTTTTAAAAGAGAAAAAAACAGAAAAGAGACTCAGCTTTTGCCTAAATACATGAACATTACACACACACACGCACTAATTTGGTGTAAGGAAACGAGAAGATTTTGACACCTTTTATTGGGAGCATATGCTATATTTGCTGTTAGCATTTCAGGACCTTTTTTTATAGCTGGATAAGAATGGACTGGCAGAAACATAAATGAGAATCCAACTCCATACCTGTCTGAATAAATTTCTTGCACTAATGGGTTGAATTACAGGAGCTGATCTTGTTGCCATATGTGCATTTTGCTGCTCTTAACCATTTGGCTTTACTGCTAAGCAAAATATTTCTAGATTTCTATTTTTTTCATCCTCAAGCTGAGACAAATGTCAGCTTTTTGAAATTTTTCCCACACTGAGAATCATGGAAAAAATTGTCTTAAAGCAGTTAAAATATTTCCTTTACATCTCAGACTTTCACAAAAGTTTACAGTAAATTACTCTAGCTTACTAAGCAATCAGTTGTTTTGTGCTGGAAATAGTGATAGCTTTAATACAACTAAGTTTGGAACAGACTGATAACCTATCAGCTTTTTGAAAAGTTTGAGTTCAAATGAATCAATATATTTAGCAAATAAGTGCCATTTCAGTTGAAAACTTTCTCAAGTCATCTCAAATAAATGTAATGTATGCTTTATGATTAGAAGGGAAGCCGATAAGCTTTTCTTAGTGCAGGAAGTGACTTAGCAAAATGTGAAAGTGGGAGAGGGAAAGTAGCCTGAGGTAGATTTTGTATAAGATCAGAGGTTTCAAATCAGGCATGGATCAGGATAAAATGAAAAAGCAAATAAAATGAGCAAATAAACCAGGAATGTCAAAGAACAAAACACAAAAGAGAAGGAGCTTTGGTAAGGACTGTGACTTCACCTGTGGCTAAGAGAGAAAATATGAAGTCTGTACTTTGTCACTAAGGTATCTATGACTTAAGCAAATTGCTGCCCTTATTTTGGATTTGAGTCATAAAACCATATGGTCATAAGAGAGCATTGAAATGGGCCACATGGGTGGTAATGGCAACTAAGTTCATACCTTGTGTGTCTCAGTTTATTTTCAAACAAAAGGGTCAGCTTCATAAATCCCTAGTCTAGCCCATGATTTGAACCAAACTGGTAAGAAGACCCAGGCACAGATTTGTTTCAACAGCACGCTGATGAGCTGGGGATAAAATGCTGATGCACCAGATCCTTGACTAGCTTTGTAGAGTATGATAGAAGCAGTCAGAGCATCTCCCCCCTGAAATTACTTCCTAAACAGAGAGAGAAACAGCAGAGAGCTAGATGGATGGGTGACAGCCTTCTTTTAGCATTTTCTCACCAATGTCCATCTCTCAACACAATAAGAAAATATAAGTGATCCTTCATCCTCCCCTTGATCATAGACATGAAAAAAATCTCAAGACCACTGATTACTTGAAGAGGATGGTAAAAAAAATGCAGAAATTATGTCCACCACATTGCAAGGCAGAAATACTCTTTCTCTGCCACATTTTGGGGCAGAATGCAGCAAGAACTGCTCCTCTCCACTGGCCATGGCTAGGACACGTGTTCTCCAGCTACATGACCAAGCACTGTGAACAATTTTCCTGGTTTGCTCTTCCACATTAAGGAAGAAGACACCTGGGATGCTCACCTTGCCAGAGCTAAAGGGGCAGAGAGGGCCTGCTCTTCTTTTTAGCAAGTCTTCCATTTCCTGATAAGCCCTTAGACAACTCATAAAGAGAGATCTTACTCTACTTAAAAATGCAACATGGATCTAAACACAGCTGCATTCTCTGTATTAGTGGGAGAGAAGGTATGGGCAATTATTGCTTATTTCATAATCATTTTAGGTTTTAAGAAATCAATTAATGCAAAGCTAATGCACATCTTCCCTGATGTTTTTAAAGGTCACCCACCCTTTTCTTTCAAAGATCAAAAGCATGAACTAATACCATAGTAAATGTTCTAGCCTGCAAAGTGTCCCTCCTCCGTGACATGACTTAGGTGTTTGTTCCTTTCCATGCTTTGATCTTTTCCCGGTAGCATGCAGGCACTGTAACCTTAAAGTCTGAATTGAACTTGCAAACTCTAATGACTGAGCAAGTTCAAAACTGAACAGAAGTAGTCTTTTCCATTCATTGCTAGTAGGAATAGAGGAGTCTTTCAGTCTTTACATTGTCAGCATGAAAGAAGTTGCCTATGAATATTTACCTTCAAATTAAAGAGAATTTTCTACAGCTTCTGCTAAAGCTAAATTTTACCCAGTTTCATGATGAGGCTGCTCTCACAGAAAGCACAGTTCTTGTCAGTATCTGTCAGGAAACAGAAATATTAGATGAATCCTTCAATGGCAACAGGAATTTATCCCCTTTTCTGCCTAGCATGGCAGTAAATCTGCTCACTTTAAAAGAAGCATCTTTTAAAAAGAGACTGTTGTCCCCCAAAACCATAAGCTAAGAATTTAGGGAAAAAATTAAAAGAGATTTCTGGAGGCTAGGGGCTGGTGCAATTTGACCATTAGTACCTCTGCTGGATTTTGGAGCATTATAATCTCTAGTGGGGTTCTTGTGTCAGAGTCAGGTGCAATAGCAACAGTCACTGAATGCACAGCTGGTCTCCTACACCAATTGACTCACACTCAGGATTTGCTCACTACATTTCCAAATCAAAATTATTATTAAATGGGGAAAAAAAGTTAATATTTGACAGGTTTTGTAAACAGTTGTATTTTCCTGTGGGGTGGACTAAGGTGTTTCATTCTTGCTTGGCATGAAAAATTACTGAATGATGAAAACCCAAATGTCATTATTTATGGTTCTGTGCAAAGACAGTGACTCAATTCCTAGGGTATTTTTTATTATATGAGTAGAAGGCTAGGTACTACATCTCTCCCGTTATTATAATATTACAGATTTAGTTATTTAAGAGTAAAATAGTGAGCCACTAAAAAACAGTTATCATGGAGACTGGAGTGAGCAGCAAATCACTGTTAAATTTAGCTTTCTTTTTCACAATTCTACCCATTATTAAAATCTCTTTTCAAGTCTATGAATTGATTTGAAGCAGAACTCTGTGGATATCCGATATACTCTCTCCAGGGGAATTTAGAGATTGCAGCGTGTTCTGAAAGAGCAATGAACTTACTGCCCCTTTCCATGATGTCAAGAGAAACTCCTGTCCTAGAGAGATAGCAGCCATATCTCAGTAAGAAAAGAGCCTGAGAACTGCTGTTTTGTTCTGAGATGGTTAATTTGGGTTTCTTATTCAATCTCCTTTTTGGTGGGGATGAACTGTGCTTCTAGACAAATTTTACAGACAAAAACTGGAAAAAAAAGCTTTTTATTTATTGCATGTATATTTGTGTACTTGAAATCCACTTCCCATTAAATTTGTATATGTAATGTCAGAGTCAGACAAAAACAAC
This sequence comes from Acrocephalus scirpaceus scirpaceus, assembly GCA_910950805.1. Classification (NCBI taxonomy): domain Eukaryota; kingdom Metazoa; phylum Chordata; class Aves; order Passeriformes; family Sylviidae; genus Acrocephalus; species Acrocephalus scirpaceus. The sequence goes on along the minus strand of OU383774.1, from coordinate 88,054,151 downwards.
ACTTAGACTGCAAGAAATGTTTTTTTTTTCTTGGCATGTGATCACATGAGTATGCAGGAAGTGGTTTTAGCATACTTGGTTTTCTTCCTGCTTTGTTTCAATCTGTGATTTTTTGCATTTGTACTATTCATTTGTCTCCAATTTAAGAAATAATATCTTTTTTAACAGTACTTAGCAAAGCGCACCAACATATGCAGAATTTGCCAAGAAACAATCCTACCAAAAGTAGCTGATAACCACAAATTGTTTTTCTGACTCTGAGGTATTATGAAAAAAATAGCAGTCCTCTTGTTGTTCAGGCAGCCAGCATACTGCACTAAAGCTAAAATCTTATTTGAGGTTTGGTTATCAGAAAGGAGAAAACTTTGATTCTCAGAATCAGGAGTAGATGAGTGCACATCATAACAATGTTATGACCATTTAATCGTTTTTCCATAAGAAAAGATTAAAATGCCTTAGTTATGCTAGATTAAATGCTCATTGAATAATTGCAATGGACAGTATGCTTTCAGAGTAGGAGAATTAAATTAAAAGTAAGACAACTACAGAAAATGTACTAGTGGTAGAATTAGACAATGTTTCATCAGTCCCTGATGTCTCTACAGTAATGAACCTGTCAAAAGATAATAATATTTTAGTGAAAGGTGTGATTGGATAAGTCACATTATTTATTAACTGTTACCCTAAAATATCACTTTTGTCTTATTATTAAAGAATGGTTAGAGGGCAGCAGGGATGCCTGACACAAAGCATTAAAACATGGATTATGGTTATAACAGGCCATGAAGTGTATGTGCTATGCTGTAAACTCTGTAGCATAACTGGCTAATACCTGATGACTCAGAGCATTTGAGGAACCATAAACTATCAGATTTTGTGCAAGGGCTTTGGATTGATCTGCTAATTCAGTAATGTTTTTAGCTATCTTCCTGGAGCTATCTTTGTCAAAACATCTTAACCATCCAGTGGCTACAACCTTGGATTTTAAATTTGATTTTCAAAGCATTGCAATGAAACACTTTCTTCTTCTGTTTTTTGTTTGGTTTGAGTTTTTTAGATTATGGTGGTAATGGTAGTAGTCAGGAGGGTGTTATATGGAAAAAGGAGCAATACAGCAGCAGCAAACTCAGCAGAAAGTCATCAGTCAGAGATCACAACAGGCTCTCTGGTATTCCCACACCACATGTATTTCATTGCTAGGTCATCTAGTTATGTGGAAAACAAGGGATCTCTGTAAGTCCACTACACACGATAATGAAGAGAAAATTATACAGTGGTGTTATGGATGAGAGCAAAAGAGCTGGAGATGTGAAGGATGTGGCTCCTATAATGAGGAGGCTATATCTAAACCACAGATAATATTGTACACCAAAAGTTTCACTCAAAACACTCCTTTCTTTGATTTTGTTAAAGCAACAGGAGTGAAAAATCAGGAGTTCAGACTTCTGCAGCAATGCCTGTTATTTTTACCAAAAAAAAAAAAAAGGAAGGCACAAATAATTTTGCAATTTTTTTAATCCATATTTCCTTGGCTCAGCTCAGGATCAGCAATTGCAAGTAAGATTCTGCCAAATCATATTGCCCTGTAGCAGTTGCTGGTTGCTCAAAATAATCTGTCTTTCCTGTGGCTGTTAGACCATATCACACTGATAAAATGCAAGATGTGGCATTGTATATAAAAGCAACTTTTAAACAGCAAACGTACAACCTTTAACTAAGCATATGAGCTTTCCTAAAACTGGGCCTCAACTTCATTCTCAAGAAAAATGTATCTTGCACTTCTAGAAACTGTTTTAAGAGAAGACAAAAAGTTACCAATATATTCCAAGAAAAAGCTAGCCTTGTGGAAAGAAGAAAAGCTATTTGAAGTGAATCCATTCATTGATAAAAATGCAATTATTCCTGTTAGATGCAACTTGATTGAAATTGCTAAGTGTAGGGTTAAATCCCTCATGTTCCTTGAAATACAAACTCTTCAATAACTCAGGGGCAGCAGCAAGGTTTTGACTTTTCCCATTACTGCCATAAGAACTTCTGTTAAATACATTAATTCAGGGCATGATAATGCAACACTGGACAACACCAAACTGGCAAAGTCCTGCAAGTACACCTAAATTTTTATGTTTTCTTAGAAAGGTTACTCATGAACAAACTAAGATGAATGACACACTGGGGCAGATACCAGGAGTGTGCACATCACCTCAGCTTCATCAGCATCATTGAACCTCAGCATACCCTCTTGCCAGCCTGCAGATGGGGCTTTCAGGGCTCTTAGAGACACACAACACACCTGCATGCACATACACACCCATGTGGAAAGATCAAGTCCCACAGAGGGGGTATTTACATACATAATTCTCATGCTTTAATATTGAGCAAATTCTACCAGCTTTTTTGAAATGAATTGGTATTATCAAGACCAAAGCAGATGCTGAGAAAACCCAAACCCTGGAGCTAAAACTACATCTCTTTTTGGTAAAATAAACAAACCTTGTCCTGGTTTCCTTTCTGTGAAAAACTGAAATCCTGGAAGGCTTCCTGAGCTGGTTCACCCTTTTGAAATTGTAGCTGAATTAGTACTCTGTTACCAGGTTTCTGCCATGTTCAAAATTATCATGATAATCTTTCCCATGACAAACCAATGTCCATTGCTGCTGGAGAAATTATTTCAAATATTTTTTACTGTTTGACTCTTCCAAAGATGATTACTGCCAACCTAATATGCAAATGAGAGTATCAGAAATATGCAGATTATATATGTTTAAACTCTAATACAGGATTATATGAGAGCACTTACTGTTGCAGCAGTGTTTGCCATTGACACAACTTCATTGAGATAACTTGTCTGTAGCAACCAAGAACATCACACATACCGTGATGCCCGGTTTCATGGCAGGAGGGGAGGAGAGTAGACACAAGCAAAGCAAATTTGTGATTTAATGCAAAGCTGAATGAACCATTGTCCAGAACAAACACAAACCACAAAACACGAAGACAGTCAATATACCTGTAATTTGGTTTTACCAGTCAATACCAAATACACTGCAAATCAGCACGGCAGGAATTGGAGCTGAGGTGGTTTGTGCAAGGGCTGTTAAATACTTTATTTGCACCTTTATGGTTAGCAATTAGATGTTGTAAATACTTATCTAATACCCCCACATACCTCTACACAATTTCAAGAATGCTCTTGTCCCAAGAAGTCCTGGACTACACAATATCCTTTGGAACCAGATGCTTCAATGGAACAAAAGATAGTCCACTGTTCAGGTTTCTAAAAAAACAGTTAAAAAAAATAAGGCAGAAGAAAGATTTGTTTTCAGCTCACAATAGATGGACTATTTGTAAAATAGCAAGGCAAGGGTTAATCTAATTCCCTAAAGCTCCTTATAAAATGACAGTTCTTAAAAGGGTTGTACCTACACTTATAGCTAACGATGCAAGTTGTAAGGAAGTGGAGAACCAGGCCCACTTGACTCTAATCCCACTGAGTAAAATATATATTTGTACATTAATCAGAGTGTGCACAGAAATACCTATACGACAATACATAAGGAAATGAACGGATTAAAGCACAGAAAACTCCAGATGCTGGAAAAGATTTTGCGTCCTTATTTTTAGCAGTCAGCATCAGCAAGATTGTCTTTCAAAGGAAGGAGAGAAACTGACTTCACAAAGACACTTGCATTTCAGGTCAGCGGTACTTAGGGAGTATTTCGGTTCCCAGATGGCTTCCTGAGTATATTTATAAGATGCAGAAAAAAAGGACCTGCAAATATTTCCTCACTCACTGCATTTTAATCTGAACAAGGGATTAAAGGGAGGTGCTTCCCATTGCTTGCATAACAGTCACTAACACACTTCACATGCCCATGCCTGTCTGAGCAATTTCCATGCCAAAAGGACAGAACTCACTTGGCCCTTGAAGCCCTACTACAGGAATCACAGAAAACCAAAGGATGCACATCCACATCAGTACCAAGGATCAGACACAAGTTATTGCCACTCTCTGTTATTTACTCCTGAAATTCTTTGCACAAGCAACAACAATGTACAATAATCAGATAAACAGTACTGCTTTTTTTTTTTCTTTCAAGGTCAGTTCCAAGAAACCCTTGCTAGAATCAGCTAATTAATTTCTGGCCTCTTTAACTACAGGGTATTTGAAGCCACATGTTATGAATCATTTTCAGTTGAGATATTAAAATCAGATTACAACAGAAAAGCCTTGTAAATATTTGCCTTCAAATGAGGCTAAGAATAAATATATATTCAGTAATTCATCCATATTTAGCAGATATTAAAGAGACAAAGCATAGCTTTAAATTCACTTATCATTTTATACAAAGAGGGGAAATATGAAACTTGGCTTGATTAGCTTGTTTCTTCCTATGCTTTGTAAAACCTTATTAAAATTTGAACTTTGAAATTGATATTATCAGTCAAATAATGTCAGCAGAAATATTTAATCTGTGGTTAGAGCTTTATTAATAGAACTTTTATTTGAAGTGTTTTATGTCCAAAGAGGAAAAAAAAATTTTAAAAAAGCCTGAAATGGACTTGGAAGGTTGATTTGACTTCACTGATCTCATTTTGAAACTCTACATAATGTGCTGCTAAAGAAAAATCTCTAAATCTAGCTTCCTACATACACACACTTCAGACTTCCAAGACTACAGAGCCCTCACTGAGTAACCCATTCCTTTTTGACTGGCAGGTATTCAGGTCTTCATGCAACACAGGGTTCAACTGATCTTCCACATCAGGCAAGCAAAGACTCTTGGGCTCACTGGAAAAGACTCAAAAAAGACATTTTCTCTCTTCCTCTCTCCTGATAATATTTTAACCATTAAAGAATGTCGATACAGTATAGAAGCAAAATAGGGAAATGATTGCTTCTTGTCTGGTTTTGACAAATGAGTAGTATTAACTTATAAAATAAATTTGTAGACCTCTGATAGACCAAACCCCAAAATTAAATATAATTATTCTGACAAAAATGAGAATGACATTGCAGAGCCTCCAAGGGTGACATTAGAAAAAAAAAATCACTTCAGAATTTTGCTTATACAGGATCCACATTTATGGAAATCTAAACGACTGTCATTCATAGTATTCCATTTTGTGCCATAGCAATGACATTGGAAATAGATTTCAGTTTCCCTGTAAGGTATCTTTTCATCTCCACTGACACATGCACCAAATACTGCAGAATGTAACCTATAAAGAAATATATATGAGAAATAGAATCATGAAGTCTTGCTGTGTGTTCTTGTTTTTCCAGTAAATATTCTAGTTGTCAGCCCTGTCAGTTATAAATTTGCAAGAATGGGATTTATCTTGAAAATAGAGGAAAGAGAAAAGGACAGAGAGGAGAGGAAGAGACAGAGGGAAGAAGGGAAGAGGAAGGAAAGATGAAGGTGATAGGGAAGGAGAAGAAGAGGAAAGGGAAAGAGGAAGGAAGGAAGGAAGGAAGGAAGGAAGGAAGGAAGGAAGGAAGGAAGGAAGGAAGGAAGGAAGGAAGGAAGGAAGGAAGGAAGGAAGGAAGGAAGGAAGGAAGGAAGGAAGGAAGGAAGGAAGGAAGGAAGGAAGGAAGGAAGGAAGGAAGGAAGGAAGGAGGGAAGGAGGGAAGGAAGGAAGGAGGGAAGGAGGGAAGGAGGGAAGGAAGGAGGGAAGGAAGGAAGGAAGGAAGGAAGGAAGGAAGGAAGGAAGGAAGGAAGGAAGGAAGGAAGGAAGGAAGGAAGGAAGGAAGGAAGGAAGGAAGGAAGGAAGGAAGGAAGGAAGGAAGGAAGGAAGGAAGGAAGGAAGGAAGGAAGGAAGGAGAGGCAGGGAAGAGAAATAAGGCAAATGGAAAAAAATTAAGAGACAGAAAAAGAAATCTGTCTAACTAAACAAATTTTAATATGACTCCCAGTATTTAAGTGAATATGGCCAGGAACAATATGTTGATTTTACAGGGAATCTGATTTTAAAAGTATTCAATAATTTTAAACTTAAAATTTGAAAAATGTAATTCCTCTATTCATTACTTTGTTACCACCAAAGTCTTCCTTATGTAAGGACAAAATAGAAGAATTCTGCTTGTAGTCAAAAAGATCCCAAATAATGTACCAGATCTTCTTTTTGTCACACATACATAGGTCCAGATATTTGATTCATACAAAAACTACAGGTCATAGCTCTTAGAAACAAAGAGGGAAAAGATAATGCTCACCACTTCATCATGGTTTTATCAAGTCGAGTACAAAGCCTAAAACCTAGAGGTACTTGCAAAGAGCTGATCATCCTTCGTCAAAACTAAAAACAAAACAAAAAGCCTTTCAGGTCTCTACCTCCCTGTTGATTTGTGAATGCCTGCCTTTGATAATGCTCCATTGTACTGGTAGAGGTTATGGCATTATCCACTGTGAGCAGTTCATGAAGGCAGACACAAAAAAGAGGACTTTGAATTCTCTACTTGACATTTTCTTTCATAATGAAATTTATGAAATGTTTTAGAAATCACTCTACAGTAGCAGGGTGAAACACATTATTTCACTCCTGAAAACTTGACTAAAATCACACAGCCACAACTGAATTTCTGTACATAGCAAATAAATAAATTGCTTTCCCAGAACTATAAACGTAAGAGTTAGAAGGGGGAAGAAGGGTGCTTATTACAAGCATGAAGTATTAAAAGAAGTAATATAATCACCAAAGTTTGCAACAGGGACTCTTCTGCTGGTGCTGTTTAACAACAGGTTTGCAGAAAATCTCCATGTCTAATGCTCTTCCTGGCACTGCTCCTTTCACCCCTCAGCCCCATCCACAAGTGCTGGGTGCTATCCAAGGCAGGAGGATCACATGCCATCTGTAGCAACTCTCAGGAGACCTCAGTAGAGAATTGTAGAAATTCACGTGGATTTTTATTTCAAGCAGCATTAACCCTTAGTCCCCTTCCTAACCCTCCCGCTCAGGGAATAAATCTTTATTCAGGGATAGAAAAAAAAATTAAAAACAATAAAACAGTTCCTGCCAACCAAACACTGATCAGAGGCAGAAGCTTTGGGTCCAATTGGGTCTCAATTTACAGAGACAAACAAAAAAAAATAATGCCAAACAAGAAAAATAATAGAAAATTCAGGAGTGAAGGTTTCTGCTTTGTGCCCCTTCAGCCCCAGTCTGGGGGGTTTTTTTGGTTTGGGGATTTTGGGTTTTTTTTCCTTTTCGTAGCAATATTGTTTGGAGCATAATAGATGCTATTGTTTGTAGCTTTTATGCTGCAGAGTTTTCTTTGTCAAGACAATGCTAGCACTCACACTTTCTTAGCAGACCTTAGCCATGTGACATTACTGGTATACTAATGCAAGCTTTGATATTTTAGTACTCTTATAACTGAAAAAATGCTATCAGATTTGAGCCTGGTAACAAACAAAAGAGAGAGCTGTTACACGAGATTGACTTTCTTTTAAAAGCATACATTATTAATTATATAGTTGAAATATTTAGATATTATTTGGTTTATCTTAATATTATCTTAATATTCACAACTTACATTTTATTATGGGAGAATTTGAAAACAACAGTGACATTAAATGCAAGATTGTCAGAGAGAACCATAGAATTTGTGTCAGTGGTCTGCAGAAGAGGTTCTTCCCTGAAGAGTAACAGGAATTTTTCAGAGTCCTGCATCAAACTGGCAATAATATTAAATGGCAAGTGTTGCATGATTATATCAGCATTTCTCATTTTTTCTCTCCAGCACCCCAGTATACTGATTAATTCAGTATTTCCCTTGGGTTGGAAGCAGAAAATAGCATGAACAAATGCAAAATAACATGCCACCATTTTTGGAATGGGACTTATTTGTGATGTTTCTTTAGGTCTGCAATCTCCTGAAGAGCCAAAGGGCACGGTTAGGGTTTGTATGAGACAATGGCTCCAGTATGCAGCCTTTGGGCAAGTCCGTGGGACACAGCAAGCTGGGATGACCAAGCTGAAATGCACATAGACATCTCGCCTGAAAAGTAGCTGTGGTCAGAAAAGCCCACTCTCGGGCACACAGCGCTGGCTGGGAATCATTTACCGCTGGCAGAGAAGCAGTAGCCTCATCATGGGCCTGACCTGAGATTTACCTCCCTTCTCCTTCACTGAGCCCATGGCAGGAGCCAAAGCAGATACACAGAGAACATGGTGGGAACTGGAAATTTGGAAACGTGTAAGGAATGGCAGGGAAAAATGAATTCTGAAGGAGACATGAGGCTGCTCAGGAAGGGAGGGAGGGAGGCAACAGCTCACCAGGCTGAGCCTTCCGTGCTGCAGAAGAGGAGCAGAGGAGGCTGTGTGTGTGCTCTTCCAGGGTGTATGCCAAGCATATGATTTCTGCTGATGGGGAAAGAGTTTCAGCGAACAAGCACATTCTTTGTAATGCAAAGGAGATGTTTCATTACAAACCGGCTGAGGAGTGTTACTCCGGCTCTGCGGGTGCGTGAAACGGAGAGGCAGCATCCTGACCCAGATGGCGTGACCCAGCTGTCGAGGCACCACGGCTGCATGGGCCAGGAAGCTGGTTTTCTGTGCAAAATATTGCACACAGTCAGCGTCTAAGTTTTTATATTTAAACCCTTGTGGCCACTCCCAGAAGGAATATATCATACAGTTCTTCAGTGTGCAAGAATACCTAAGACTTCAACATTTAAAACAATATCTGAAACACATTTTAGGCAAGAAAGTAGCAAAATCACTTCAGCACATGGCTTAGACAAAAACACAGACTGGCTGGCGTCTTTTTTGGCTTATAATATCACCTACATAGCCACAGTGCAAAACTTGCCCTGGCAAAACCCTGCAGTACTTGGGTTGGAAATTTTGTTGAGAAATTTTAAGTCCCCTGAGGGGACTTTTGTTTTTAACCAGTTTAAAATATTTCTATCCAGCATTTCTATCTAGTTCTGCAGTTTTCCCCTCTAATGATTTAAATCAATGCGCGGGGCCCAACTTTTTTGCTGCTCTCCTACCACATGAAAATGATGCTGGTGTGTGCTTCGTACTGCATTTCCCCATCACCCAGTGGGTGAATTTTTTAGCCTGCCTTGTTAGTGGCACAGCAGGCCGCCAAAAGGAAACCGAGTTGTTTGTATGAGATGAGATGTTGGGCTGCCAACTGTTATAAATCTTGTGCTACTTACAGCTTCGGCTTTTCTTCAAGTCTACTCCACCCCCTGCTGTGGTTTCGACTGTTGGAGCAACATTAGGAGGCACAACTGAAAGCAGTAATATTGGCATTTGTGGGGAAAATAAGAGGAAATGCGAGGCACAAATGTTTCATTGCAAGAACTATATTCATAAGACCTGTAGCCGCAGACATTTGGGCTCTGTGACAGTGGAAAGGGGATTTGCCCCCTGCAATATTTACCTGTAGCTGTATACATTGCCACCAGCTCATTTTGTAAGTGTAACTGCTTGTAACTTTGCACGTGCTTCCCCACTGTCATATCATATTAAATGAGCTATAATTGTAGTCTATTAGAGTGCAATAACCTAAAAGTGATAGTGCATGACAGCACCTGTCAACACGTCATGGGGGATTGTACAGAATGCTGAATTATACCCATTTTATACCACATTAATGAGGCAGCTCATTCTTATCCAGTCATAAATAAACAGGTTTCAATTTCTTTATACACCATGAGAAGCTGGTTTGGTGTTTTTTTTTTTTTTTTTCTTTTGCACAGAGAGCCACAGAAGTCATGATAGGATAATCTATTGCCTTAAATGGAATATCAGAGTGTGGTTATTAACGACAGTGAGGATATTATTTTTATCATTATTAATTGTTTTATGAGTCCATCTCGGTGTGATTGTCTCTTTCCATTTTACTGGGAAAAAATATAGAAACACATAACAAAAAAAAAGACTGGTTGTGCCTAATAAACTTTTAATATAAAACAAAGCAGCACCCAAAGGACAGAGTGATATGGGCAGAAACTTGATCCCCTTAAGATCAATGGCTCTTCTGGGGTCTGGTTCTCCCTATAAACTCTCTAAGTCAGGTTTGAACTGGGAATGGGAAGAGAAAAAAGGAAAATGACAGTAGGGAGAAGAAAGAGAGAGAATGAGAGGCTTTCAGACAAATCAAAAGAAAAGCAAATGTATCAAAGCACATGTATAGTGCCCATTATTTTCTGTAACCTAACTGGATCACGGTGTCTTCATTTCAGAGAGCTGCTTAGGCTTCAGAGCCATAAAAAACTGCCTGTGCTGTTCTGCTGAGCCCACATGAGCAGAGACCAATACAGTCCCTATGAGAGGAGATCTCACCCCCTTGGCCCAGACAGAGGCCCTGGGCACCAAATATACTAGGTCAGTGATTCTGAGAGGTGAATGTGAGAAGGGTGATCATGTTAGACAGCTTCTCTCCTTTTCTTGCTCAAAGTTACTCAGCTAATGTAAGAAGATGTGATCCATTCAGGAACTCTTAGGTGTATATATAAACTATGATGTGCAGAAATAAAACACACTTAAGAGAGACAATCAGTAAAGAGTAGATGGTATTTATAAGAGAGAAAATATTTTCGATGTAATGACTATTAAAGGACTAGGAAAAACTGGCTACCAAACAAAATGATCACTAAATTCTGATCCTTTGCCAGCCATCTCCCACAGGGTCAGTGTGAAGGGTGTCTTTCGGCTCCTGGGAAAGAGCCTCTGCTTCTTCTTTGATCTTTGAACTGTTGCAGGAAGAAGAGCAAGCTTGAAAGCACAGCCCACAGGAGGCATGCCAGCTTTTCCTCCGGGATTGAAAAAGAGAGATCCAGCCTTGAGAGCTGACACCTGGGCAGTCAGCGTGACCAGACAATGATCTCGCCCACCCTCAGCTCCACACAGGACCACCAAACCACCCTCTGCACCTTGGGTAACCACCAGCTTGCCACAGGAATGATGACTTTGGAACTACAGGGAAAACCCATGATGCTTATCTGAATAATCTGACACCACAGGCTATTTTATTTTTGTTTTATTTTTTTTTTCCTCAGGACTGGTGATGGGTAATTTTGCCAGTAGTGGGTGTTACAGATTGCTTAAGTAAAACTTCCTTCATTTATCAAGCCTTATTTATCTATTACTTAAAAGTAAAAAACTAAATTATTTCTTCACTTGAATATTTTCTCTCTAATCTTAGCTTCATAATAGAGGAATAGATTTAGAATTTATGTTGTTCATGTCCAACAAAACTAAGTTCAAAATCTTCATTTGAAAATCAAGGCATCATTTCCCTCAGAATTTGTTTACAACCTATCTTCCAACAAATGCACTGTCCTGTGAAAGAAGGGTTGAAGGACAGAGGGAAGCAGTGTTTTTGGGTACGAGGCAAACAAGTCAGGTCAAAATTTTTTCTGAAATTGGTTTGATTTGGCTAATAAATTGGACTGAAAAGGACCATTATTTCAAAAAAAGAGAAATTATTTTCATATTTTCCACATATTTTCAAAAAAATTGTTCAAAAGTTATTTCTAAACTTCTCTAAATTTAAAATGCACTTAACGAGCATTTCAATTCCTCCAAATAAATGAATCATTAACTTTGACTTCAACCCCAAATCATTTTCCCTAACTTTTTTTTTAAATTTTTCCGAGAAAGCCAATAAAATTTTATGCTTCAGGTCAATCCAAAATGAATGGGTTTTTTTCTTCAGTTTGACCAGTGAACTGAAAAATCAATTTTCACACAACTCCTCTTTAAAATGGCTTGGAACCATCTAATTGTGCATGTAGGCAGTTACTTACTGTGTGATCTTATTACTGTTGTCCTAATTCTTGCTCTTTTCCCGCCTAGCTTTGTTGTGTTTTGTTCTATGTCAGACCATAGACTGTTGCAGTCAGACATTTTGGCTTCCTGACATCTGAAATATATGTGCAGGGCAATTTTTCCTATACCAGTGGTACATAAGCAGCACAGGGCTGGGCCCTTCATGTGTCCATCATTTGTCACTAACATCTGGATGCCTTCCATGTCACTGCAAGTGACATCCCCAGCACCCAGGATTCATGGTCCTCTATTTTCTCCTGAAATTAAATTCTGTTCTACAAATTAACCATTTAACCTTTCCTATCTGGCCTGGCCACTGCCATTTGAACTGGAAGCCAGCTCAAGGAAGGGAACACAACAGAAGCCCTTCAAATGTCTATAGCAGAGGGAGAGCTAAGTGTTTGATTTCCAAACAGGAAAGCAGGTGAGAAGAGAAGGTTGGAAGAGTTTGGTTTCTACCTGCTCAACAAGGCTGGCAAAGCAAGAACAGATTAATGAATGAGTGGCTCTTGCTGTAGATATAACTATCAGATCATTCAAATATATCTTTATCTTTCACTGTCTTTCTGTTTTTGGTTTATTAGTTGACTTTTTATTTTCTTTCCTTTTAAAAGAAACGTGTAGTAATGTTTTCTGGTCTCTGCTTAAACCAGTCTGAGTTTATTTTGGTGGACTTACACCTCATTTACAGTGTGTAAAGGTTTCTTTGCAACATAAGAACAAAATTTTAACTGAGATGCACTGTAAAAATGCTTGATTCCTCCTCCAATAAAATGGATATTTCACCTTGACCCGGACAAATGGCAGATGCTGCCAAACACTGTAGCAAGCAGAGACAGAGGAGAAAGCAAGGTTTGACCATACACTGCCCTCAGATGAATATCAATCATTCATAAACTACCCCTATGTTGTTTTGATTTTGCTTTTTTTTTAATGATTTTTAGAGTCCTTATAAAGCACCAGTGCATCTCTTTTCACCCCAACCTAACAATGCAGTTGTAACAAATCTTCCTTCAAACATGATGCATAGCCTGGAAAACGTTTCTCTCTGAAAGGGGACTCACTGGAAGCTTATAAAACAGGAATCTTTCTATTTTTATAGTGTTTCCCATATATCCCCTGGACATATATATATAGCTCTCTGCCTCTGTGAATGACTGAAGCCACCCAAGAATCTCAGCATTAGGCAGAGAACTGTGCACTGAAAAAACACTGGTGGGGATGACAGTGAGTGATCAGCAGGAAGCTTTCACAGAAATCCTGATGCTAGATTGTTTTCCAGCAGCAGAGAACTACTATTTAGATCTTTGAGATCGTAGTTTAGAGGGAAAAAGATGCCAAAGATGGCCAAAGAAAAACCAACCAAAGTCCAGACTCCTCAAGAGTTTAGTTCAAAAGAAGACAACATTTTTGGTGTTAGTCATGGCCTCCCGAAACCTGGATGCAGGCCACGGTCTGGCACAGAGCAGAGAGAAGGAATCAGCACCTGACAACAGTGTCCCAAGGGACAACTCTGGGAGCAACAACCTACATCACTGGCAGAAAACCACACACCATTTCGCATGTAGGGGAACATACTATGGGATAAATTGTACCTATTTAATTAACTGTACTTTGCAGTTCTATATTATTAGCTGCTGAGGGCAACTGGTGCCTTGGCACTGCAGTCAGTGTGGATTGCATACACAGCCTGAACCTGCTAATTGAGCATGAGCAAGTGCATGCAGCTCAGCTGGCTGCTGGCCCAGGCTCTACCGCACAGTGAGCAAAGTGTCTCAGGGTCTTCTGCTGGACACCAGTACAACTATCTGTGTTAGAGCAGCACCACCTTGGTAACCTATGCATGAGGAACAACTTGCCAAGCACTTGCTCCCTACATGGCATCAAATTTGACACCTGATTTGCAGGGGCTGTGCTGGGTACAGAAGGAGGCTTCCTTCTCCTCGGCTGCATTTCTAAATGAATCTCTATCTGACACCCAAGTACCACCCACATTTGCCAGCTGACACCCTGCGTCAGGCTCTGCTCCCGCTTTTGTAAATTCCATGAAGACCCCAGGGACAGCCAAAGTGCAAGAGCAAACAGATCTGGAGGCCTTGTTTTGGAGTTTGGTGATGGTTTTTGTTACTCTTCTATGCCAGTGGAATTTAAAAAGATGAGTACAAATGATATAGACTTGTGTAATGCTTGACATATATTTCTTCAACATCTGAGCTCTCTACAAAAGAAGTTTGCAGTTTAATTAGAATGGCTTACATCCAGCAACTCTATTCAGAATAAACAAAAATTAGAACATAAGGATATTTTCTTTCCTGAAAGTATCTCAAAAAGGGAGCGGGATGAATTTATTTACATCCACACACTGTGAGTTTGTTTTAGAAGCATACTGCCAGGGCAGATACTTGTGGCTGGACGCCAAGGGGAGACCCTGCAGGCTGTTAGATGGGGTCCTTATTGTCCAAGATGCTAGTGGGAAAAGGGGAAACTGATATTCAGCCTCTGTCCAGAACCCTTTTTTTAATTGTGTCACAACAGGAAAAGATATGTGAAGTCTAATTGTCTTCATAGATAATTTCCTATCTTTTGAACTCCTTGTTGAAGGTATCATGGGTAAATCACATTAGCTTTGATCTAAGCCTTTCCCAACACCCCATAAAACACAGCTTTGCATACCAGGGCATGAGCAACAGCAATAAAAAGGGTGCATTTACGTGTAGGATTTTATGGATCCATCTGCCAAGCATTTCTTCACAAGAGGAGAAACACATTATGAGTCTAAGCCAGGTCTCACCAAACCGTTCGTTGACAGCAAAACATCAAGCCATACCTATAATTGCCTAACTTGGTTGCTATACATTGGAGATGAATCTGAGGAAATCACTGACTGAGGGAGCACTTCAGGGAATGGAGATGTGAGAAGATGATGCTGAGGGCACTCAAGTCCTTTCTCTGTTTATCCTTGACCAAACATGGTTGTCACTGGCAGAGTTATATGAGTTTCTCTGAGGATGCAAAGGAGGAAAAGATGTACACAATATTTATAATCAGTTGAGGAGATGTCACATTCATCCTGATCACATTCCTGATCTCTGAGAATGGCAGAGCAGAAGAATAGGCGTTGCTTCTGCAAAAGAACTGGTAAATGGTACGCAGGAAAAATAAGGGTACTGTTCAATGATATGGATAAGTAAATATGACCCCACATTATTAGAATTACGGAGTTATTTTAGCTGGAAGGGACATTTGGAGGTCATCTGCTGTGATTACCTTCTCAAGACTGGTCTTGCTTTGATGTTAGTAGTCAGACCTACTGTATTGAGGGGATTCAACCAGTCATAAAAGCCAACGTGGATTTTAGAGTCCTGGTAGCATCTTATAGCACCCTCAGTCCCCCTGAACACACAGAAGTTGTCTGAGTCTCTGATGAGAAGCCAGGGAGGGACAAAGGGCCCATGCAGTGTTCGAGCTGCTGCATAGCACTCTTTGAGCCTTCCCACTGGGATAAAACTCTTAGGAATTGGGTCTACCTCAGTTTTCCCAGCAAGTGAGGCAATCCAAGCCATGCCCAATGTTCACATACCAGTGCTCAGAGCATGCCTAAGAGGAACTTTCTGTGACATGGCCAATTCCCCTCTGCTTCTTCACATAGTCTGTGTTTGCAGAAGACATACTGTACAAAGGTACTCTGGGGTCAACACGTGTGTGAAATATCTCCAGATGAGTGTCCTTCCCACTGTCTCCCATTCATTCTTTTCCTCTCTTCTCTCTTCCTCCATTGCTTTTGCTGATGTATGGACTCCCAGTATTGCTTAGGAGAGGTGGCCATTTGACTTCTACTTTCCCAGGCCTCCAAACACCTTCCAAGCTGCAAACACAAGGGCAGAGCATGGGCAAGCACTTGCCAGAAAGGCCTATGCCCTTAGAGAGAGATATTTTATTTGCACAGACTAAAGCTCCCCCTGCACATCTAGGTGCTAGAAAAACCTGACCACCCAAATGTTTGTGCAAAGGGAATAAAAGGAGCAGGAACGTGATCAGATGGAATCACTAGCTAGCTTTAGCAAACATGGGCTCTAATTAATTTTTTCCTCCCATTGTTTACCCAGC
Source organism: Acrocephalus scirpaceus scirpaceus (assembly GCA_910950805.1). Taxonomy (NCBI): domain Eukaryota; kingdom Metazoa; phylum Chordata; class Aves; order Passeriformes; family Sylviidae; genus Acrocephalus; species Acrocephalus scirpaceus. Next base: position 88,038,257 of record OU383774.1, on the reverse strand, counting down.
TTTGTATGTAACTGAGAGCTGAACTAGGCTTATCAGTAATTACTAACAGTTCTGGAAACTTGACACATTATTGTGCTGTGTTACTACACAGGGTAGTGATCCATGAAGATGGGTGTCTCTGCATTCATTGCTAAGCAATGCCTTAAAAAATCAAAATCTCCCCCAACCCTCTATTACGGTTGCTGTGATGAAGGGGAAAAAAGGAGGGAAAGCGGAGGGTGGCAGCGCGTCTGCTTCAGATCTAATTTTGAAAGTTTCCAGGACACAGTGGCGTGCTACCTCGGCAGCAGTGTCAGAGGATGCTCCGCCTGCAGCCTGCAGACTTCTTTCCCAGCCCTAGAATTGCATTTTCCCATTCCATAGTGACACCTGCTGGGAGCAACTGAGCGGAGACTCCCCTGCTGCTCTGCTTGGCAAGGGACTGAGCAGCGCAAAATGAAGGGTCTATGGCAATCAGGCAGATTGAGTCCCCCCTTTTCCTTACAGATTGAGTCAGGCTCTTATCAGAGGGAAAACGGATGTCTGCAGCATGATTAATGCTCAGAAACACCCCACAGGAGCAGCCCCTGAGACAAGACACTGGAGCATCAGCTGGAGGCCTGAAGGAGAAAGGAGTGAAGAACATCAGAGGACTGTTTGCATGCAAAGGGCCAAATTTACCCCATGTAGCAAGGAGGTGGAAGCAGGGTTGAATTTTTCCCCTTTGCAGGAGCTGAAAAGTCATATGAAAGGAAAGGTCATGCTCCACTTGCTGTTTGCTATCAGTCTTTCTGTAAATATTGGGCAGTGTAGGAAGAAAAGGTCTTGGGCCACTACCTTTGGTCTGATTTGATATGGTCATTGTGATGGCAGCCCAAACTGTGGCTTCTCTGTGCTTTCTATTCTCCTTTCCTCCTGAGGATTTCACTGTTCATGCCCAGCATTTAGATTCCGTCATGCCTGGCATGTGGGCTGCAATGAATGCATGCAATAACCAGGGAAATGGAAAAATCTTGCCCTAACCCTGCACTTTCCTTTCCCCCTCTCAAAGATGAAGGGAAAAGACAACTCAAGAGGAAAAGTGCCAAAATGTTTTAGAAATAAACGACAGACACCAGAGTCATCACACATTTTCCTAGGCAGGATAGTAATTTCTGTAATGTATTTTTAACCGTGAGGAGTGATGGGAGGGAAGCCACTTAAATCTAATGCAAATGAAGGATTTGTCAGTTACGCAGTTCGTATAATGTCATACGTAGAAAATGTTATAAAAGTGGAGGGATTATGGTGAGGAGAGACATTTCTAAAATTGGAGGCCTCCTTTTAGGGCTTTAGCCCCCTCACTCTTTCAGATCATTGGGAACGTTTTCCTCCAAGGAAGGGCAGGAGTCTCTCTCAAAAACTGTCACAGCTCTGTAAGCTACATGTTACTTAAGAAACTTCACTCTGCTACCTCTTCCAGTTTTTGCCAACTGCCGCTTCTCCTTATTTCAGTTCTTCAGTGACCCCAACCACTTTAAGCACAGCAGGGCAGTTTCCAAATTCTTCCAGGCTATTTCCTTACTCCCTTCAAGGCAATGGCAGCTTCTGTGACCAAAAACCGTATCTAATGTGGAGGCTTTCTGCTGTTTTGGTTTCAATTCCAGATTAGATTAAAGGTGCTAGAAACAGGACCATTTGTTTGGCTGATGCCAAGTGACAGCATCAGTTTATGGGCACATCTGGAATTTCTTCACAGCAGTGGTTCAATAGGGTTAATTGCACTGACCTCATTTATAAAGCACTTAGAGATCTTATGAATGAATATAAGTGTTTTTTAAAAATCCAACGTATTATAGTTATTAATATGTATTACTCTCATGGATAATTATTTAAGCAAGAAATTATTGAAGCACCCATTTACCGCAAAAAGTAGAGCAGCACCGCAGTCACAGGAGCCTGGCAGGCTGGAAAGAGCATTTAGCCCAGCATTTGGGGGCCGTCCTGCCCCACTAATGGCCTTGGTTGTTATTAAGGCTCCCGCGAAGGGTATAACGTGCTTAAGCGTATTAGCCTCTACTCGGTGAAGGCTGACAGACGTGAGACCCTCAAAATAAACAGGGAGGCCGAGATACCTTTAAATGGCTAAAGCCTGAGCTAACAGCTAACGCTGAGCCGCGGGAGCAGAACAGCCGGGCTCTCATTAGCGCTAACAAGCCGCTTTCCCGGGAAGAGGCTCCCGGAGGAGCTCCTTTCGAGGGGAAATGAAGCCCCCCGGTGGCCGCCGGACGCCTTGCAGCCCCCGCTCCGGCACGGCTCCCGCACGGCTCCCGCACCGCCCTGCTCTGCACCGCTTCCGCACCGCTCTGCGCCGCTCCGGCACGGCTCCCGCACTGCTCTGCACCGCCCCCGCACCGCCCCCGCACCGCCCCCGCACCGCCCCCGCACCGCTCCCGCACCGCTCTGCGCCGCTCCGGCACGGCTCCCGCACTGCTCTGCACCGCCCCCGCACCGCCCCCGCACCGCCCCCGCACCGCTCCCGCACCGCTCTGCACCGCTCCGGCACGGCTCCCGTACCGCCCCGCTCCCGCACCGCTCCCGCACCGCCCCGCACCGCCCCGCTCTGCACCGCTCCCGCACCGCTCTGCGCCGCTCCGGCACGGCTCCCGTACCGCCCCGCTCCCGCACCGCCCCGCACCGCCCTGCTCTGCACCGCTCCCGCACCGCTCTGCACCGCTCCCCCACCGCTCCCGCACCGCTCCCTCATCGCTTCGGCACTGCTTCCGCACCGCTCCCTCATCGCTTCCGCACCGCTCCCGCACCGCTCCCTCATCGCTTCGGCACTGCTTCCGCACCGCTCCCGCACCGCTCTGCACCGCCCCGCACCGCTCCCACACCGCTTCGGCACCGCTCCCGCACCGCTCTGCACCGCCCCGCACCGCTCCCGCACCGCTCCCGCACCGCTCTGCACCGCCCCGCACCGCTCTGCACCGCCCCGCACCGCTCCCGCACCGCTCCCGCACCGCTCTCGCACCGCTCTGCACCGCCCCGCACCGCTCCCGCACCGCTCCCGCACCGCTCTGCACCGCTCCCGCACCGCTTCCGCACCGCTCCCCGGACCCCGCGCCTCGGCCCCGCTGGCCCGCGGCTCTGCTGAGCACCCTGCGGGCTCGGCCCGGCCCGGCCCGGCCCGGCCCGGCCCGGCCGGCCGGCCCCACGGCGCACACAGCAGCACGGCCCTGGCCCTCACATGCCCTCGCCAAAGATCCGGCCGGCGCCTTGCCCCAGCCCGCTGTTATGAGCACCTCTCAGGCGAGGGGGTTTCCGTCCTGTCTGCGGCAGGTTGCACAGTGGGGACGTGAATGTCACCCATGTTCCCTCTGAGATAAACAAATACAAGTCTCAACAAACACGATGCAGATTCCCCATTTCACAGAGAAAGAAACTGGCGGGCGTCCCAGTCTCGTGAGCAGAGAGTTTGGTTTTGCCAGCCATTTTTCTTAACACTAGAGTAGTTCAGATGTTGATCCAGTACAAGTGTTCTTTCCAAAGTTAAAAGCAATACCTTTGGCATTCATCACCGGCAGGATCCAGGTGCACTGAGAAGCTGGTGTGGGCCAAATGCTTTTTTTAAATTGCTCTCTCAAAGTCCTATCTTTTTCTGTTATTGAGCAGTTTTAAGACAATTCTTGCATCTACTGTTATTCTTGCATGTAGGCATACAGGCAACAACTGAACAGGTAGTTTGTTTGTGTTGGAATAAGAATCTGACCAAATAACCCAAGCAAATGGCTGATCAAGGAGTTTCAGATACCAAGAAATAGCTTAGCTTAGCCTTAGCTTCTAACTGGGGCTTCTGCTTTGGACTCTCTGGTTCATTAATTCCTTCCTACTCTGCAGAAGCTCTCAATTAAATTAAAGAGCCCATAGCTGATTCATGCAGAGTCTTCAATGGATTTGTTCGTTTCACTGGAGCAGTGGAGATACAGACCAAGGGCAATCTGAAGAGTATTTCACTGCCACTGAAATATGCGTAAAATTTGTTTGGGTTTTTTTCTGCAGAGAAAAAATGTCAGACATGCTTTTTTACAGCAATTCATAATTGGAATATAATTACTTAATATTCCCATTAATCTGAATTAGAAGCAATGCTTCTTGTTGCAGAAAGGTTATCAAAATATGCACTATGTAAATCACAGGTTAGACTTATAAGAGGGTCTTGCGCAATAGAACCAACTGTCACTGTCCTGTGTTTGAGTTTGTATGTCAATGCCTTGTGACAGATTTCAATAGGATCATTTGTACAGTAAGGTACTCCTAGGTTTTCATTAGAGCTAGAGTTAGCTTTTTTTTTTTTCAATCAGGCTGACTGATCAACTTTTTCTGATAGATACTAGAAGCAAGTGCCTCCCGTGGATTGCATTCTTTGTAGGTACAGAGAGCAGCCAGAAAAATCTTCCAAGGAAATATGAAACTCTGCACAGCTTCTCTATAGTACTGTATCAATCCAGCTAAAGAGCTACAACTTATGCATGTTCTCTTCTGAATCCCACCAGTGTCATTTCCCCAGACACAACTAACACCGGGGAAACCCTCAAATTAATGGTGTATTGTGCAACTTCAAAAACATAACAGGCATTTGGAGCTACATAGGATCACAGCACTGGTACCCTAGGCCTTGTTTCTGTGGGAAAGGCAGAGACCATAACCCAGGTTATTTTTCCCCTTCTGTCTTTGGCCCTCTTTTTGTCCTGCACACCACAGGCACAGCCACCACCAGCTGGCAGAGTACAGTACTTAAGCTAATTTTTCAAGCTAGTTGTCCACATGTACTGCTCTATAGACATGCCTTGGAGATTGCATTCTAAACTATCCTACGCTTGAGTCCTGGAGCAGATCACAAAGCTCTTCAGGCTCCTCTCAGCACCAGGCACATGCAGGACTGTCGTGTGCATGGCGCAGCACACCAGTGCCTCGAAAGATGAGGTGCTTCAAGGGAAGCTTAACACCTCCCTCCCTAAAGCCTGCTTCTCAGAGAAGGCTGAAAAGGTGCTCTTGTACTGGATTATGTGATGTATGTGCCAAAAAACCAAGCTACTTAGCACTAGTCCCAGAACATACAGGAATATGCTGTACATATTGCTTTGACTAGCAACTTGTTATTTAAAGTTCAGGGCAAAGATTTAAACCCTGAAAAGGTTTTCTCGTAATTGCAGGGGGGAGTGGAGGGGGGGAGGATGATGACGTACCAATGGGCAGGACGTCAGAAAATAGGAGTAAAAAAGGATTGCATAAAAAAACCCCTTCAGTTTCCTAATCAAGACTCACTGGAGCTTCTTTCAAAGCACTATCCCATATTTCCTGAGAGAGGTTACATGCAAGCTGATCACTCCTACTCCTGAATTTAATACATCTATCAGAGTTCACAATGAGCTGGGCATGGGATCAGTCACTTTGTTTTCCATGGAAAACTCTACTGTTCTCCATTAATAGAATAACTAAATTCCCTACTAAATATAGCGTATTTATTGGTTAATTCTTCCTGGGACTAGTTTTTCTTGACTTTTTTCAATGTTTTGTAAAATTCAAGATTAGTCTTATGATATTAAGAGCAGGTCTCAAATCTATTTCAAATCTCATAAAGATATCCTCTCCTGCTACAAAATCTCACCCTGAACTGAATATGGGAAGACAAAATTAGTCCTTTTCAAGACAGAATCATCAAAGATCAATGACCATCAAAGCGCTTTACTTGGAGGAATAAAGAAAGAGGCCAAATTTCAAGATAACACAGACAGTCAGTGAGACTGGAGTGCTTGAAGCTGCTGGAATTTTTTTAAGTCATTCACAAATACTGTATCTACCCTTGACAGGTCATTTCATTCTATTTAGCACTTTTTATTCTCTGTGGTTTATAAGCTCTTAAGCAAATGTAAGAGGGACAAAAAGCTAACGTGTCTGATAATATACTATACCAGGCTGACAACCTAACTGAATTTCCCCTGTGGTGCTAGCAAAATGCTATTCCAAAAAGTAATAATGTATACAAAAAAAAAAAAAAAAAAAAAAGAAAGAAAGAAAAAAAAAAAGAGAGCGAGAGAAAAGGGGGGGGAAAGGATCATAGAGATCATGCCGTCACATTTAATTTCAGAGAACAAAACCTGAAGCTGATTTCTCTTTAGATCAGTTGTATACCAGTTGGAACATGGGTGCCTAGCACTGCGACAGAGTAATATGATCTGAGCTTTAAATAGCTGCCAAATAACCATGTGGTGGCTGGCAGCATTAAACGTGTTGCAACGAGAATGATCTGTTTCAAAGTAAAGCCACATAACAGAGGATTAGTCAATCTGATGTGGTATAGAAGAGGAGGGGGGAACGTTTTTCATTATCCTTCTGGGTTTCTTTCTGGTTTAAATGTGTTTCCAACTCAAAGATGCATTAATTTAAGCTCTTTCTCTCAACTGGTTTAAAACCTGAATCATGTCCAGGTCATATCAGATAACATCTCCTAAGGTACCCGGGTACAAGGCTGGGGAGTAACAGTGTGACAAATGTGAAGTAACACCAGAGACTGTTCCCTTGATTTAACCTAGCACAGAGTGGCTGCCTCTCCGTGCGAAAGGCACCTTCCCTGTGCAGAGCCGCTCTTCACCTCCCACCCCCCACCCCGCTACCATTCCCACACCTCACTACTTTGTACCAAATGCATCCTTGCCAGATTTCCGGAACAGATAAGGAACAGAACTACAACAAGTAACATGGGGTGATTTGTACTCCAAGCCCTCTCCTTATCCTCAGCAAAACGTGGAACCTTGCAGCACTCTATGAGGCCCTTCTGGGCTCTTTGGAACATAGGGGAAAATCAGGCGCAGTTTGAAGATGTCTAATATAGGAGTTGCTCCCAGCCCTCCATTGCTTCTTACCTTCAAGTCAAATGGCTCTCCTGACCACTAATTGTAAATATGTCTCCTAGGCAAATAAGGCACATAAGGACTGAAAAGACAGACCAGTTTTGGTCTTAAACTGGTAATGTGAGTGGGAGACATAGAGGGAAAAGTAAGTGCTGTAAGTACTTGCAATTCTTCATCCCTTCTGTCACTTTTGATTATGGATGACTGACTTCTGTTTTCAATTTCAGTGTCTCCACCAACTTCAGCTGCATCAGTTCAGACTTACTGTAAGTTAACAGCAAAATTTCATGTGAACATACTTTATCTAGCCTTCACTGCCTGGGAATCACACTGGCAAAAGGACAAAGAGGAACAGGAGAGCCAGAGAGCCAGCTGTTGCATCAGAAGGTAAATAGCTCATTTAAGATGTTCAATATGACTTCTTAAAAGATAATAAGCACAATATACTTCGCAGCCAGGATAAGAATGAACACAACAGTAGACACTGCTTACAACTGTCCTACTAGCAGTTTACTAGCACACTACAGAGTACAGTCTCAGCGGCAGCAGGTAGGCACTCTGAGGAGAAATAAAGCAGGCCTTTTTTTGCATTTCCTCAGAGGAAAACACTGTTTTACCTCACTAATGTGAATACCAATAAACAGACACAAATTTCATGAAGGTCAGCTCCAGTGAAACCTACAGCAACCATCCAAATGAGTGAAAAGAATAAACTGGGGCAAATCCTTTCCTGACTGGTCTTGTCCACAACTGCCTTTGCCACATTGCATTGGTGCATCCCCCTGGGATCAACAACAGCTGCACAGAGGGCTGGCAGATGGCATCGACAGAGGGACACTCACCTGTCTTTTTCCCCCTCCTTTCTCAACTCCTTCTCCTCATTTTCACACTGCCTCCTTTGTGGGCAGTCATAGTCTTTGCCATGTTTGCACTGGAAAAATGGATGATTTACAGATTGAAAGTAATCAGAAAATGCTTTTTATTTACTCTTCTTCCTCATTCTTCCAAACACATTTCTTAAAAAATAAATCTCTTTTCTTCCAATATGATCACAGGCTATTTAGCCAGCTAGGAAATTATTAAGGGAAAAAAACCCAACCAAACTCCCAAACTCCTATGGATTTGTGAGGAAAACAGTTCTTTGACCAATTTCACAGAATATTTTGATTAGCGTGTTTAATCCTCTTTACAATATTTTATTCAGCTCTCATGAAAATCCCTGCATCCCTGCCAAGGATTTTCTAGACAAAAGCGTATCTGGAAGAATGCCACAAAGCAAGTCTCCTTAGCTGGCCTGTCTTCCCCAAGTTTGTACAAACCCATTTCCCTGCATATAGCTCTTTAATGAAATCAGAAGAACAAGAGTTTAATTGTGCTTTTAGGCAATAACCATCCAGAAATGCCTCCCCACCACCCTTAACACCATTGCTTGGTCAGCAGCAACTACTTATTACATATTGCATGCTTACCTACATACAGTTTTTGGAGGGAGCAAACAAGCCCCACCATTTCAGAAGGAACCTGACTTTCAGTTCTGCCACTAAGAGGGAATCCAATTAAAGCAAATTGATAGAGCTACAGACTGCTGCCAAAGTATGAGTTTGAGTGAAAAATTTAAGAGGACTCAAGAAATTTCTACTGGTGTTGGAAAGGCTTCCAGATATTTCCAAGGGAATCCTCAAGAAACACCTTGGATCTCAACAGCCATTACACCCACAGTCTGACCAAAAGGATTGCCTCCAAGAGAGGATGTCTTGCACACAAAAGTGTAACTAATTTAGCTGCATAATGGAGAGAGTTCAGAAGATGCATATGGGCTGAATTAAGGGCGCCACGGGAGCCTTTGGCTCAATCCTTGCAGAGTTTATTAGTTGCTGCTGCACACATGGTTGGTTGGGTTTGCTGGAAGAGGTCCAGCTCTGAGGCACCTCTCAATTCCTCCAGCTTCCAAAAGCTGCAAGAAAGTGGCTCAAGCATATTGCCCCCTTTAAGCTCTTGTGGAGAAGGACTCTCCCCTGCAGAGAAGCAGACAGGGTTTGGGAGGGGGTACCTAGTCAATAACTCTTGATTATTGAGTTTACCTTCACAATTACCAGTGAGTGTCCTAGACTGTAAAGAGGGCAAATATCAACAGAATGTATTATTTGAGAAACAGTATGTGATTATGTAATTAAGGGCAGGAATATAATACCATGTGCACAACGAGCAGGGTTAATTTCAGCATTTCCTGACTAACCAACGGCATTATGGTGTAACCCTAATGTTCTCCGGATGGCTATAATTTATGTGGGGTTCATATATATATGCTTATGAATATTTGGTTAAAATTCACCCATCATACTCTCTGACACAGTAATTAAAAACACCGCATTATTTGCCAATAAAAATATTTTTGTGAATTGGTAATTATTCTAAACCTCACAGTCCCAGCTTCCCTACCTCCCACTCTTGTTGTCTTCCTGTTCTATAATGTATAACACTAATCTTGATGAGGGAAAAATAAATAAGTAGCAGGAAAGCTGGAAAGCTTCCAATCACAAAACCTCCCAAAATGGAAGTAACATCCAATCTGGCCCACCAATCTTCTCTGTGGGCATTCCTTTCCTGCCTTTTAGCAATGCTTTCAGTATTCATAACAGCTGTGGAATTAAGCATTATGAACAAGAACAAACCGACATGCAGCCTTTTCCCCATCAGCCCCAAACTATTCTGCATTGAGTTACAAAGTGAAAACCAGCACACTCTCAGATGGATGTAATTTCTATTTGGGCCCAATGCCAGACAAAGTTTCCCCATTGTTAAAACTCAGCCCCATCTTTTCCATACCATGCATACAGTGTCATCCTTACCCCATCTTCCACACAGATGTGCACGTGCATACACACAGAACCAGCCACTCCTACAATGCAGAACCAAATCCATCTCCCCTGCTGCCTTAGCTAGGCTCATTGCTTTCCCTAGCAAGCCTAGTAGGCAAGTTGGATTTGGTCTATAATGCAGATTTTTAATATGTGGGAAAATGAAGGCTGCATAAGACACACATTTTCATGTCCTAGATATTGTCTTGATAATAAACTTTTTTAATAAAAAATTAATTTTACACAACCATAAAAATATTTGTTAGAGGAGCCAATTGTTCCACTGAAAAATAAAAAGGTTAAAACTTAATTAAAATATTAATGCTATAACTCTAAATATAATTTTGGCATAACTTCAGATATGATTGTACTATGGCATTTTGGCTTACAGAATCATGCAACACATGGATTTCAGAATACAGAAGTATACAGCTTTCAAATGCATACAGAATAGATAAATGGGTAATAGAACAGTTAAGCTTTTACACATTCATGGCAATTGTCTTCTCTCGTCCTCTTCGTAGGGATGCTGTATGAACAACTGCATTCTATTTTTATAAAGTGCAGACATGTTTGCTGCCATTAAAGCTAAGGCAAGTAGTGGAAAACAGGAGAAGAGGTAGATTGAATTACTGTGTTTGAATGTTTGCCTTCTCCTCTACCTTGTGTCATTCTCTACAAACAGAAGTACAGTGTAAATGCTAAAAGATAAATGTATAAAATGTTGATTTGAGCCAATTCATGTTCGTGTTTTACTTGCAGAAAATTTTTGTCTTCTTCTGTTTGTTAACCTACAAAAATGCTGCTAATAGTACAATGTGAAGAATCACAAGTGTACTTTCTAAAGAATTAAAAACAACTAGTTAGGACTAAAGGTAGTTTCTTCCTGTATTTTCATGTCCTTTACCCTTAAACAAGTAATAGAAGAACTTCCAGAAGTCTGCCTGCACACTTAGGATTGCCATAATGGTAATAATGTACAAAATTGTGATCCAGTTTACACTTGTCACAAAGTTTCACAAGTATTGCTGTATTCCCTTCAGCTGCGTCTGACTAGTCTGAGTGTAAATAAATGGCACGCCCTACCAACAAGAATAGCATTCCTGCTAATAAAGCAAAAAATACTCCTATAGGAGCCAACATAAACGACCAGCCATAACGTACATAAACAGCAAAGTCTGGGCAATCCATTTTTTTCACGTTTGTGTAGTTTTCCAGATCAGCCATGGCCTGGACCCAGATGACATACATCACGACTACCAGCGAAAACAAGACACCTGGAAAAGAAATACCAGGTTTTAACAACAGAATGTGAGACAGATGCTGAGTGCATTTACTGTACTACCTAAAAATCCATCAGTGCTTGATCTGCATGGCACAGTCAGCTCCCACTGGATAATTTTTGCCTTTGGCTTCCTCTAACTAGCACTACATCCACCTTGCACTTTGCACTGAAAGGCATATTCCCATGACAAAGGAGATGTCTGGTTTTGGTAGGCAGACTTTGATGCCAAAATTCATGCAGGTATCTACTGTTTTGAATTCAGGGGTCAAGGTGGGGGAAGGAAGGGGAATGGACTGGGACAATCTGGAACAAAAAAAAAAAGTACTTTTTCTTCCCAAACTCTGGCATTGTTTTTATCAGTCTTATGGATGAGCTATAGAAAGGAGCGGGAAATCTTTCTATTATCTTCACCTCTCTGCATTTGCTTCTTTAGTCTTATGAAAAGGGCTGTGCTTGGAACACAAAACTTCAGAGTATTCTACTCAAATATTTTGCATAAAAATCCAAATATATTTAATTCAAAATCATCAACATTTAGAAAAAAAAGCTCTTAGTAGAGGAACAAAACCCAACAATAATTAAATAATAACTATGAAGAAGCCTATTAGTAATAACCTCAAATTAGATACAAGTTTTCTGAAATTAATCCACCATATAATTCATAGCCTTTTCCCAACTACTCCTCTGAAAGGCCTTTGAATTGTTTATACATTATAGTAATAGGAGCACATGTCCCTACAAACTTTGATAATCTCCTTGTTACTATACACCAGAAGGAGATATAAGAAGAAAGTGCTTTCCAAAGTATCAGTTGCATTCCTAATATTTCATTTCACTTTAGAGGAATGCAGACACTTGAGAAATGCAAGCCTGCAGAACAGATGCTCCAGAAGAAGATTTGCTGGAGGACTGAGGGCACGAATCTAAATTTTTTGCATACTTCAGCCTGTACCCATTTGCTCCCTGAGCTCCAGCTGTCACAGCAGAGTTACAGCAGCAGGACCATTGATTCCAACATTAAAATATTTGAGAGGGACACCACCCCATCAAGTTTTTATCCCAGAATGTTTAGGTGCTTCATTAAAACACAAGTCAGTGCACAGTCCTGGGAACACTTCACTGCCAAATTTGAGGCTACATGCTGTAAGTCAAAGGTATTTGTGGTCTCTTCTCCACCTGCTAAATACTTGCAATGCAACCTTGAGCAAATGTGACATTTGTGGCAAAACCCCTAAGTGCACTTTGTAAGCACCCATGGCAAGGCATTTGCTTCCATATCCACAGGTCCTGGTAATCTTTGATGGTTACCTTTCCCCATCCCCAATCTGAGATGTCGCCTCACAACCTCCTTTCCTCACCCTTTCTGACCATTTACCAGGGAGCAGCTGTTGTCCTCACTCCCTCACTTGATGCAGACAAAACCAGGCAGGTTAGATGCAGAAGCTTAACTTGGTGATCTGCTGATCTTCCTGTTACTGCTTTACGGACAAAATGTAATATCTTACATTTTGTAAGATAATATCTTACATATCGTACATCCTGAACATCTGACAGGTGAGAGCTCATAGTTCAATCCTTACAAACACTATCTTTTGAAGACCAACAAAAAAAGGGCTGAAGCACCTAACCTGAGGCACAATCAAAACTTTCCCAAAGGATCTGCAATTTCTAGGAGGCTGAAATAATAGTAGAAAAATTAAATAAAGAAGGAGGCAGACACATTTCATGTCTATGAAATATACTTCCAAGATTACATTTTTTGCTAAGGTTCAAATTCTTAATAAAGTTTGAAAAAACCCAACACTCAACTCTAAGAGGCATAAATTAAATTCTGAAAGTATTTTACCTAAGTAAAACTCAATTTTGATGGAATTTAGTACTGTACTTGTATTAAACATAAAACCACTGAAACAATCAGAGAGAAGGATCGCCTTAGGGCCAGACATGAAGAATGAGAAATTGAAGAGTCTTCAAATATAATTCAAATTGAGCAGAAGATACCCAGAACAGAACATCTAATGATAACAGATAATGTAGGCAACACAGGAAAATCAGAACAAAACAGAGCTAGTAACTTTTGATTAAAAAGTGGAAAGATTCAGGGACAATTTCATAAGTGGAGTTATTAGATATATGGATTGTGTTCAAGGTTTCAAAACGTGAACAAAAAAAATATAGCCCTAAGATTTGGAAAGATACATTAATTATCTGGCAAAATCCATAAGGACATTAGAATTTACCTCTTCAACTGGCTGTGCCTATGCATTTTCAGACTAGTCCTCTATTTAACTTCTGCATTGGGGAAAAATTAATACAAAACAATAATAAGGACAAAAAGTAGTGATGTATATTCCCTTATTATAGCAACAGGTAAGTATAACCAGGCCTTGCACATCTGGAAAGCCTTCTGGCATCCTGGGTAGAAGCAAAGTTATGTACAGCAGTTAGTCAAAAACATCTGTCATTAAAACAAAACTGCATCAAAGGTGCTTTAATCTAGAAATGGGCACCCCTTGCTTTCCAGGCACTCTGAAGAAACACCTAAGTGGTTAAACTAGAATCAATACCATGTAGGTGAAAAATAGCAAGCCAGCGGTGCCAGTGGTAAAACAACTCCAGGGACTCTATCATCCATCGGGTGTGATTTCACAGCAAGCTGTTACACCTGTGAGTGGCAAATTGTCAGGTATGCAAATTTGCAGAAGAAATGTATGTCAAGTAGAGATAAATGTCCTTCCTTAAAAGGGAAGAAAAAGAAAGGAAGAGTATGTAAACCCTCAGTTAATTAAGGCAGTAAAGTAGTATTTAAGGGTTCTCATCACCTGCTAATGGAGACTAATTAATAGGTGTATTATTTAGCATGTTCAAAAAATATCTTGAACAATAGAATCAGACTAAGTAAAAACTGACCGTGTCCTGTTGTCTCCACCAGTATTCCATTCATTACCACTCCTTTTGTCTAATTTTCACACAGTTATGATTTCACAGGAGTCAAGTACTTAGTTTACTGAATGTATATTTATCCTGAGAAATCTGCTCTTGCAGTCTTGCACTGACAATCTATTGTGAATGTCGTGAACTCTCAAAGGCAAGCTCCAAGACAAAATTACGGAGATTGAAAAAAAATCCACAATTTCTTGGAGCAAATATTTTTAGGAACAGTGTGTGCTGTGACATATTTCTATGTTTTTGGCATTTAGACCTTTTTCATAGAGTGCAGGCATCCTTTTCCCTTTGCCTTTTTGTGAATAAAAAACAGAACAGCAGTTGCATGAGTCAGTAATGATGGGGGAAATTATTCCTAGAACATGAAATATGTCTGAGAGAGATTAAGACAAATAAATACTTTCTTCCTAGTCCTTTTTCTTTCTTTTTTTCCATTTTGCTTTTTTTTTTATAAACACACATGTTTGAAACACAGCTCTGTGCAGTGTGATAAGACACGGACTTCTCTGAGGTCACTCTTTTCTGTCTTTCACATTCATTCTTTTGAATTTCTTTCAAACAAATACTTGTGCATATTGTAGAGCAGAAAGAATACAGAACCTTTAGAAATGTCTGTGAATTCAAGAAGCAGTTTGCTGGCCTTTAGTACTTATTCTTCCCACGCAGAAATGCCTTTCACTTGTCAATGGTGAATGGCTGTTTATGGCATGAATCTTTTACAGTGCAGACGTGAAGACAACAGGTGCTGGAAAGAATGATGTGAGCTTTTTACTTATGCCTGAAAGTTTAGAACTCTTTATCTCACTTAAGGAAAACTTCTGTGTGTGTGAGTATATTTATTTTTATTAAATGCATTTTTCTGTTCTTGTCCTTATTTCAGATTCTACCACCTAACTTGGCCTCTTGTGACCTTTATTTAAAAATAATGGTTGGAATTCTCTGCTGAAGTACATGCAGAGGATCCCAATGCAAAAGTTATGGGAGTATCTACAAGTCTCTGAAAACAGATTTTTGTCCTCATCTAGGATCTCGACTTAAAGTACCATCTTTTTTCAATCTTTTGGCAGGAAGCAACAGTCATACTTCTAATCTTGCTTCCTCACCAGAGTGTGATTCTGTAATGCTCTGTGCACATCCTGGTATATTGCTTGTTGGTATCAACACAAGAGGACAGTTTTCTGCACCCCCAGGCAGAAAGAGGCACAAGGTAATAATGGACTTCATTGAAGGCTGCTCTAAGAGATCATTTTATGGCAGCTTTCCCTTCTTTTCCTATGACCTTTGAAGCAACTATAAGGCTTCTTACAGTTTTCAGTACCATAGCTGCTCTTGGACCATCCTCTGATGTTGTAGATATAGAAATGAGGCTGCAAAGCCAGCATTCAAGTCACTGACTGTAGTATCATTGAACTCACTTTTCCCCACAGGTATTGCAGGTGTAGTTTCACCTGTGGCCTCACAATGAAGTTGGTCAAATTGGGACAAGCACCCAAAGATGCTGTGTAACATCAGTTACCGGAGATTTTAAAAACTTGATTGGGTAAGACTCTGAGCTTCCTGATCTAACTTTGAAGACAACCCTGATCTAAATGGGATGTCAGACTTGATTGCCAAAAGAGATCCTTTTCAACTTAAATTTGTGTCACTAGGTATCCCTGTTTAGGCTTCTTGAATGGGTCCCTCCAAAAGGCAAGTCTATCTGACTTATCACAGAGAAGGTGAGGTGTCCATCTCAGTGTTTCTTACTGTTGACAATAGAAATTTAAGCAGTTGGTTCCTACAAAACAGCTTTCAGATGGCTGAACAGTTGGCATGAATCTCATTCCCAATATCTTCAGCTACTTCCTGAACCCTAAGACGTCACAGCAGCTCATGCTACAAGCTCTACTCTTTAGTTGAGAGAGAGCTTTTATCTGCTGCTAACTTGTAAGTTTAGGCTGCGGAAGGACAAAGATACTCCTGTCCAATAACAGGTATTAAAATTTTTTCATCTAACTTTTTTTTTAAGACATGTAAGTAGGAAAATGACTGATCTCCCTATCTTCTTCCTAACTTCCAAAGAACAATCATCTTGTCTAACTTCCTTCTCAGAAGACTATTCTCTACAGTATAACACATACTTGAATTTTGTGGTAAGACAGCATCCAGGCTCTTTCAAAACAATGTGTAAAATTCCTTTTTTCTCTTCAAAAAAACCTGCTTGTTTCTGTCTTAGAAGGACTCTAACTCCACCAAATCTAAGTCATACTAATCTTAGTCACATTACATCTTTTCATTTTTCCATTAGGTCTGTGTTTAAGTAGATGCACACCCTGGCTGCATCCTGATCACATGTTTGAGAACTGATAAATATGCAACACTTCTCATCACTCTCCCCTTCCATGCCCAGCTTTGATTTGGCAAGCAGTAAATGAACAGGCTCTCTAGTCCTGAAGGAGATGAGCAGAGGAAGAGATCAGGGCAGCAGGGACACAGTAGAGCACATCACCCTCTTCTGCATCAGATTCCATCTTCTCTTGCTCTGAGCAAGCTGAATGGGTCTTATTTCCTCCTGCCACCACTTTTTGACAAATTATAGCAGGATTTTGCTAAAGACTCTTGCTTTTCAACAACAGTAATGGTAATAGTAAAAATAACATAGCCTTTTTCTAAACCCCCTGATTGAGAACAGTCCTGAAACTGAAACATGCTATATACAGAGAGAGTAAAAAATCAGAATTTCCCTTGAAGAACTTTTGCTCTATAGGGACAAAGGGTGAAAGAGGCAAAGACACAGACCCAAGGTCACACACTAGGATAATAAAGCTCACTTAACTTCACATACCTAAAGAAATAGTCTCTCTAGATTCTCCTAGTAAAGGAAAGAGAGGTGTAGGGTTTCTCCACAGCACATTCATCTGATCCAATTAGGCCCCTCTTTCAGTATGAAATGAATCCCCAGCGGGGGGAACTTCTTACATACCTACTGTTTTTACTGCCAATGAATGTTATTGCCTCTTGCAGGCTTCCTAGGGAAGCCAAGGGAGGCTAGCACAGGCTTGGGGATCTAACTTTCCCCTACCTAAAGGAGGGCAGACGAACTGACCCAGAGTGGAGAACACAAGCGTCGCTTGGCACCTCTGCCCGTCAGTTCCACATCTTTCAAGTGCCCTTTTCCTCTCAAACAGCTTCTGCTACTTTCTACTGACAGCTGAGGTTTTTCATGCATTACAAATGCAGACAAAGAGCAAGACTCACATAGGCTCTTGCCCTGCAAATTAGTGACAAAAAGCATTGAACTATCTTAGAATCTCCGTCAGCCTATGAATATTTTTTTATGTCTTTTAAAAGTGTGGAGGAGTAATTCTCAAGAGATAAAATGTAAGTATGCAGGATTTTCTTCAACTAAAATATTATAAAATACTTCCCACACTTCACTGAGAGTCCTTTGGAAGGGAATAATGATCACTAGCTGCATATGAAGAGCTTAGAGGTGCAGCGGGTAAGCAAGGTCAGGGGGTCAGTATGAGAAGCAAAAAGAGAGCCCAGGCCTTGTGGTCCTGACACAGATGGCTCTGCCCTGTAACACAATATGTTCTCACAGGGCTGCCTCTCACTAGGCTTTAAACCAAGGAGAACAGCAAGGGAGCACATACTATCATTTACATCCCATATAACTATATCTTACACACCGGTGTGACATCTTCACAGACTTTTCAAGGTTAAGCAAACAGCGTGCCAGTGAGCTGTCTGTATCAGCTGAATCCTGGGAGGGTGCATCCTCCACTGTACATGTGGGTTATGAGGAAGGAGGGAATTCAGTTATTTGTTATCTTTCATTCACAGAGGTTTAGAGCTCCTACTTACTCATACATGACAACTATTTTTTTTAGTCCTATCACATCCAAAGCATTTTCCTGTATTAGTCATGTAAATGTGTTTTGTCTCCCAACTTCTTCAGAGTCCACGGTAATCATATTCTGCATCACTGCTAAAGGACAAAACCCTCTCCTTAGCTAAAGACCTTGAGAATCCTATAAGTCAAAATCCTTAAATATACATTCTTTTTCCTGTTAAAAAAAGTAGATTGAAATTGCAGTGTAATTCCATGATTTGTCCTGGATGTGGGGTTTTTTTTAACCTTAACCCAAAAATAGCTTTTATAATAGCTTCATGACTAAATAACTGTGCAAAGAATTTTCTCCAAGACAGGCACTCCACAAGCCAAAGAATGGAAGCATATGCTTTCTCTTTCTTTTAACCATGACTGATATAATTTTTGGTTAAGGAAAATGGAAGAAATCACTTATCCTCTCTACTCTATAATTGACTGAGCAAACAGTATACCCACCAGCAATGATGAAAAAGCCTCCTCCTGCTTTGTATAGAATGTGGCTGGCAAAAGGAGCTGCACAGATGATGAGGAAACTAGCTGCCACAACAGTGAGCACTCCCAGGAGCATAAGAACCGTCCAGAAACCTCGATAAACTGGAGAAAAGGAAGAAGGAAGAAAAAGAATACAAAGTTTTTTAGAACTTATCCAAGCTGGGTAATAAAGATTTTCCTTTCCCCTTCTCTTGTCACTTGCCTTATTAACAAATGAAACGTTAATTCTATTTTGTGTATACATTATATACCATGTGGATCAAAATATGTTTGATTACTAGTCCTTACCTGATGATCATGGAAAAAAGTGTGTAACTTACTGTGAATGAAATCCATCCACTGAATATTTAGCAGTATCTTGTAAGATAGCAATCTGACCAAATTGACACTCTTTAGAAGATGGTACAGCAAACCTATAGAAGTGATTCCTTGGGATAAATGACTGGACTGACAGGATGCAATTATTTTACTAAAATTGTGTGGAAGAAGCAGAGAGCTGCAACATCTTGACACTCTTAGTGCCCGATATATCACCAATAACAATCTGTAAGTTCTCTACAATTTACAGCTGGATAATACTTCTTATATATAGCCATATTCAGCAGAAAGAAACTTAAACTAGGAGCAAGAAGAAACTATGAAAATGTAAACTGTATTTCTGAAAAACAGTTAAGTGTCTTAAACCAGCCTATTTCTGCTCTAAAGCTCTTTGCATTTTATTAAATTTAAAATGTGATGTTTCAGAAGCCCCTGTTAGGCAGTGCCAAGCAGTGCTGAATTAATGGATGCAGCTGGTGATAAATGAGCTGAGAGTTTTGTGACATACTCTGGCCAAAAGAGTCTTTCTAACAATTAGTTTTTAGCTGCTTAATTGCACATCCATTTAACAAAGTCATCATTTTACAAATGCTACAAGAGTGACATAAATTTCTCCCATGAATTTAAAAATTGGTACATTAACACAACCCATTAGTAAAATTATGAGTTGTAAAGATCTCCATCGTCAGATCTGAAAATCTTGAAGCACTGACAATTCAGTCAGTGAAAAACATTTCCACCCAACTGAGGGAAAGCATATAAGCCAGCTGGCAAGTCAGGAAAAGTGTATCACAAAAGAAACTGCCACTTATCATCTGACAGCACCTACTTACTGTTATGGAAAAACACAACCAAGCAACTATTATACTGGTTCATATCCTGAAAGATTCAAATTCATACAGCTTGTTAGAGAAAGCTATTCAGTAGTAATTCAGGTTTGCTCTCATCTGAAATTTGAAAGTGCTGTAGGCATTAGGAGCTCATGTTTCCCACTTATGTATTCCAAAAGTCTACAGTTTTTAACTTGACCAGCTTAAGTTAAAGTATACATCATCAGCCTTGTAAATGTATTAGCTAGATCACGCTCGCCACATTACATTAGCCACACTTTTTAAATAAAACCCTTTTTAATCCAGGCAAACATTCAGAGACATAATTTTCCACCACACTGATCAGCAGATTTCGGCATAAAAAGGATGTGTCAGAAAGTACCAGGCAGAAGGGTTAAAATTGTGGTTTGGTTCATATCCAAGTCTCCACATAAACAAAAAAATATTGGAATAGTAGGTAAGAAATAAGGCTATGGCTCAGCAAAGCAGATAAATGTGTGGTTTGTTTCAAGTACTATACCTCTTATGGGATTTAGGCACCTGTTTAAAGTTAAACACATAGTTAAATGATTCACTTAATGCAAGTGGACAGTGAATGGAGACCTAAAAAGGTAAATCTCTCAAGTCCTTCAGTCTTGGGTTTCTGAAGCAATTTCATATTATTTTACTCAGGGGGCTACTTTGATAAGCTTCATTGCAGTCTCCAAGTCCATGGGACATTACTTCCTCATTTAAAGCCTAATACCGCTAAATCAATCTATAACCACCCAACTCTTTTACACAGGTGGCCTGAGGTACTTCAAAGTCATACTGCATAATAGGACACATTGGCCAAAATGGACCTTAAAAAAGTTTTCTTGTATATTATTATGGTCAGTCACTTAAGTCATGGAGCAGTGTTTCCATTTTCTGAATGGAGGAGTACATGAGATTCTCCAGCATTACAAAACCAACATCAATTTTCATTATCTGCTCTTCATACAGGAAGCTTTGAAGCCTGCTTTTAGTGAAATTTCATGAGAAAAGCTTGATTTGATGCTCAAATATTCTTAGAAACAGAGCACAAAAGAAGTACCAATGTAACTGATGAAAATTTGTTTCAACCTCTCTGTAGTTACAGAGAAAAGAGAAAAGCAGTTCCTCTGCTCCAACATTGTAACTATTTTATGCATTATATGTGAAATACTGATTTCACCTAGCTATCACCTGACAGAAGCTTCCATTCTATTTCTCCAAAACAGTTATTTACTCTAAAGAATCATGGATAAAGTCTGATTATCCTAATACCTGTTTATTAAGCAAATTCAGTCATTAAACATCAATTAAAAATAGAGTGTAATTGACAGGTACAAAGTCTGCTCACAAATCTGTGACTTTTCAAGCAAAAGATTACCCCCTCTAATCTGCAAGGCAGAAAGTAATTTGGTTCATTTGTGGCACTGTCTGAGGAAACACCCTATGAGCACTTAGGCTTTTACTTTTGTAGGTAAACTAAAAAGCCATTTTCCTGCAAAGATGGCTTCACTTATTTTATAATTTGACCATTTTTGCTTAGATCGCATTTCCCGTCTTCTCTGCCTAGATGGGCAAGATCAATTTCTATAGGGCTAGTCATTCAAGATTACAACTCAGGCCTACTGCTGTCATTTAGCTTAGCTGTCATCTATAGATGAACACAAAAGAGCTGGCTGAAATTAAATCTTTCTAAGAATGAAATTACTCTTCAAGTCAAAGACTTTGCTGCTGGGAGGTTGAGACACACCATGATAGATAAAATGCAACAGAAGATTCTTCTCTGAATTACTTTTCTTTACATCCCATGAAAAGGTCTGACACTGTAATCCAAACAGTCTGTTTCAAGAAACAATGGGTCGGTGAACCCATACAAAGTGTATCTATACAAAGTGTTAACAGAAGTTTGCATAATCTCAAGTCTCACTGAGGTATTTCATAGGATAGCCCATGTTCTGGTCCAGATGACAATGAGTATCCTTGTCTTTCCCAGGTACTTCACCGATATGTTAGTTACCCACCTCAAATACAGACATTATTCCAAATGTTTCCTACAACAGAAGAAATAAAGTACAAGCACTATTGTAGAGTGCAAAGAAAATATATCTGTAGTGTTTAAAATCTTAGATACCATCGCTCTGTGTTGCAAGAGTGCTAAACAGAAGGTTTTGCAACTCATCTTGGTAAGCTGCCCCTTTGTTGAGTACAACATTTGCCTTGAAAATGGCAGGCAGGCCTAAAAATAAAAAGACTTAGTGGAAAACAGGAGTACACACAACTGCACTGTTGGGCCTATATGGGAACATTATATTCCTCCAAAATTGCATGACCTGTAGTTTTCCCTTGCTACTTGTTTTTCTCCCTAAAGATCCTAGTTTAGGTCCCTCTAATGCAATGACTTTTGCATTATTTGAAAACTAGAAGTATCTGGGTTTGTGCAAGGGACCAAATTTTGGAGAAATGGCTGAAAATTACCAAAACCCTTCTTTTCTAGTATAGTAGATCCCAGCATTGATTACAAACTGAAGTTACAGATTCATATTTTAAGATCTTACTGATGCATGATATGAAAGAGAAGCAATAATACATTTGAAAAGTTACAGAGCTGTGTCACCTACAACACACACTTGCGTAGCAGTCATGGACACCTCTGGAGCTCCATAATAGTTTGTCAGGAACAGCCCAGCTAATGTCACAAAGCAGCACCCTTCTACTATTGGAGATGTTAACATCAGCATCATGAAAGCATTTCACTGCCCTTGCTGACTTAAAGTGTTTTCAAAACACAGCCATCAGGCCATACAAGTACTCTGGTCTACCATAAAAACCCCAGCCACTTAAATTTAATATCAATATGAATTATTAAGTGCTATAAGGATGAAAAGCCTTTTGAAATATGTGTTAGTACAATGCCACAGAAAAATTTCCAAGGGTAGGCAAAATGACTTGGAAAAGTTTCCTTGAACTATCACAGACAAGCTCACACCTGAAATGGAACATTTCCAGTGAGCTGACAGTGGATTGTATTTTAGAACATGTGGCTTTTTACCTCTCTATTCAATGTAAGAGATACTGAAATGCTTTTGTCAAGAGTATTGACACACACAGTGCCAATACAGTGAAAGGTGAAATGCCTGAACTGCTCTCAACCACAAGTATCTTCTCTGAAGGTAACTATAAGTGAAATCACCTATCTCTCAGCAGCAGTACAGGACTCACACCTGGCAACACAGTAAACCTTGCAAGACTTTTCTCAGCTTCATTCAGCACCCTTTACTATCCCTAAGTAATAATTTTTTTTCCAAAAATAACTTTAACAGTAAAACAAATACAATATTCACAAGATGGATACACAGTTTCTTAAAATGCTTCTTACTTTATTGCTGCTTGGGGGACTACAGAGATCACACTTATAAATGTACTGTATTACAGTCTCTCATGGGCAATTATATGATTATTACATAAGAATTTCTTTTCCCCTAGAAGTAGACTGCTGCTAACATTTCACTTGTACAGCTTCTATTTTCAGATTTCATTGCTGATATTTTCCAGATTACAATAGGTTAATTTCAACCCATTAACAAACCTGCTAATAAATTTGATCTCACCATTTTAGATTTAACAGTTCCTGAATCAGAATTTTGCTTCAGCCCTATAAGCATTGTGTATTATACATTAGGCATTACTTCAAATGCTGGCAATGTGCCCAGTACTGGAAAATAAGATACTAATAGTCAAGAAAAAAAAATACTAGCAGCTACAAATCAGAGTATTAAATCAACATGCCAGTGCTGCCCCATTAAAATGCTTCCACTTCAAAAGGTGTTGGGGTGATTTACAACAGTTAGGGAACTATTGTTTATTTCCAAATTAAGTTGTAAAAAATCCCCTCAAAAATAAAAATACTGAATTAGTGAATAAGTGTTAGATTTTTCACTTCTTTTTCTTAGCAATAGTCTCACTATGGCCAATGGGACTATTTCCACGAGTAAGAACTTTGCACATTTTTCAAAAACAGGCCTAGTATTGTCCTATAGTAAAAGAACTTTAGGAAAGTGTGATAGCCCTTGAACATCAGTGTTAAGTAATGTAATGACATGATATTATGCATGAATCTAGCTAGCAATGAATTAATATTATGTTTTCAGAATAGCCTGATGGGGCAACTAATCTGCTTATGATTATGCAAATATATGTTTACTTTAAAATATATAGGTTGCTGCTGTGGTATTTCTATTGCACGGTCTAAATTTGTTGTTGTTGTTGTTGTTGTTCCTAGGTTGTAGTTTATTGCATATATATGTGAATATATATATGCAATATATATGTGAATCATAAAAATGAATCTGCTACCAACACAATGAGGTGCTAAGTCGACTTAAGAGTTGCACACTATAAAAGTTGTCACTCTAAACCATCACAGAAAGTCTCTAGAGTCAGGCTTCCCGAGTTCATTTAGAACCTGTTTCAGGTTAAGATAAATGACATGGCCAACAAGTTTCTTTAAGTATACTAACCATAAATGATGGATCATACAGCTTTTGACGATACCTTACACTACAGCTAGGGGAAGCCCTCCCCACTCTGTCAAGATATTTAACAAAACCAATGAATGCGTAAAAACATTATAACCATGATTAAAAGATACAGCAAACTATTTTCAAAGCAGGGCCATCTATTCCTTTGAAGCTGATCATGCATCTAACAGTAATTATTAAAAGATATCTGATACATTAAAGCATGCATTCAAATCTTCAATATAAGCACCTCCATAGGCTTTTCTATCTTTATATTTCCATTTAAGGCTATAGTCCTTGATACTAAGAGCTCATGATCTAGGTTTGTACATCAGAATGAACCTCTGGTCTAAAGCTTTGTAAGGCACACTGAAACACTACAGTTCCCCGTCCTCAATGCTTCAAGACTTCTGGGAACAATAACACAAATGCAAACTCAACATACAAAAAGATGTAAATTAACTAAGAGCAGATAGGTGATCCTGCTTTGAATTCTGGCCCAGAAAAGCTCTGAGCCAAATTCCCTACTAAAGCCAAAGGAGTTATATCAACAGAGAACTTGGTCCAGACACTGCACTCAAAAAGCATCAGAGATTTCATGTTCCTCAGGCAACTTATCTTTGTCTGAGCTCTTCTAGCTGGATGGTGACACAGCACTCCAACAACAAACCACACTTGCATCTCCACACAAGGGACTGCACAAGGTCTAAAGTTAAATTCAAATTCCTCTGGTAAGGACCAAAAATTTCTTAAGCCAAATAGTCTGTGAAAAAGTCACATGCCTTTACTTGTTCAGAAACTAATAGTGCTCTGAACAGAAAGAGACTTTTAGAAAACGTGTTGTATACATGTTTGATTTTTCTAATGAAGTTTAAAGCTCTCTACTCAGCTGTTTATTTTTTCTATGAAAGAGCAAATGAAGATGACAGAAAAATTCATGTTATCATGTCATATCTTGTTAAAATAGAACTTGATTGACCCACTAAAAATGCAATGATAAACCTGGAGAGGAGATTTGGGCTTTTTATCATCCCCAAAAGAGAAAATGTTGAGAAAGCTATGAGCCACAAAAATGGTAATATTTTCTCAAGAAACAGTAGCAGAACCAAAAAAGGGGATAATAACCTCAATTTTTTGGTAGTGCCCCTTTATTCCATGTTTAGCTGATGCAAAGTATTAGATGCAGACAACTGGATATAAAAATCATAGATGAAATCTTGTTCCTCATGAAACCAAACTGGAGCCTTATGCCACTGGCTTTATAGAGAACCACTTCCTGCACTGGGAGTAAAGAAGAAGAGGATAACCTTCTAAAATTTCTTAATTTAACAACTGCAGCTGAAGCCAGGTTTTTAAAACTTGCTTGCCAAATATCACAAGCAGGACTGTCAAACTAGACTAAAGGAGAAACAAGTTTTGAACTAACAGAAGAGACGATGACATAACCTTCTTCATAAAAAGTTGTGAAAGACTCTTGAACAATCATATCTGTTCTAGTAAATAACTCAACTTGGATGCTGAAAATGAAATGTAGGCATAAAAAACCCCAAACCCTCTTCAGTTTTAATGAGCTCAAAAGCAATCCAACTGTATCTATTTATATAGCAGGAATGGCTCTGAATATACTCTACCTGGGCCAGCATCTATAGCACAGTTCTGCCTACTTTTAATCTCCTAATATGAAATATAGATAGGAAAATTATATTTGAGCAGTGGTTCTTTTGGCAAACATTAACTAAAATTAATTAAACTTTTGATGATATTCCTTCTCCTTTCCTTTTTCTTTGTTTGTCCACTTCTATGTAATCATGCAATATAATTTGAGGAACCTTTGTGAATGTATGAGTGAATGGTGGAATACAAACTCTGACTAGGCTGTTAGGAACTGATGACTCTGTCACTTTCAAATGGAAAGATAAACTGTTCTAGATGTGCTGTGAAGTTACAGATTAGATCTCTGAATGGTGAGGTCTGAATTCTTCCTGGACAAACAGCTCATAATTTCTAAAGATTAACAGAACCATTATAATTCTAGTTTATTTTCTTTTTCATGTCTGCAGCATAAAAATTGGATTCTAAAGACACTTCAAGGTTAGCAAAAGCATAATTACAGCTTCAGGACAGGAACAGATCACTTAAGTCCCTCAGCGAGCTCAGAGACATGTAGCATGCACACATCACAGATCATTTAAAAAGTCATATGAAATGGGTATCAGAAATTATTTACTTCAAATATGTTTGCATAAAGCTCTTAATCTGATGATGCACCTGATATTTTTAAATAGTTTCTAAGTGTAGTAAAGACAAAGTTTTCTAAGTACTTTTCAAACATAAAGTTATCTATTAATGTTTATCTTTCACATTTATAGATATACTTACATGTATCTCTGTTACAGTATAAGAGTTTCTCAGTGAAGTATATCTGAGTCAGTTAAATAAACTTAGACAGCATCAAGGCTCTGCTCCTCCTTCCTCATAACATAAAAATGCAATACATTTCCATACACGGTTATTTATTTAAAAAAAAAA
The DNA here is from genome assembly GCA_910950805.1 of Acrocephalus scirpaceus scirpaceus. Taxonomy (NCBI): domain Eukaryota; kingdom Metazoa; phylum Chordata; class Aves; order Passeriformes; family Sylviidae; genus Acrocephalus; species Acrocephalus scirpaceus. Next base: position 88,011,724 of record OU383774.1, on the reverse strand, counting down.
AATCCAACCAAAACCAAAATCAGTTTTATTGAAATACATGACAAGAAGTACTTGTTTAATGCATTCAGCCCACAGAAGATACTTACTATGTTGGAGAAAAAAAACATAAAAAGGAAATCTCTTTTTTTTCTTTTTTTTTTCCCAGAAATTACTCCATTCTACCATCATGCTTAATGCTAAGAATTTATTTATGTGCTTTTTTAAACAGTGGCTTAAATATGCATGTTGTAGAATTATGAGAAGTATGAAATACCAAAATTCTGCTAATTAAACAGTGTGGAGCGATAAGGCTGTTTTATTTTGAAGCATCAAAATTGTTTTCTTGAAACTATAGGCATTGTAGTCACTTGCACCAAACAATACTTACTGATTGCAGAGTCATAGGAGGTTGAGTTGTGTTCATCTCGGAGAAGAGGGAATGGGGACAGGTAAGCATGCGTACAATTTTTAGAAGGTGACTGGTTGGCTAAAAATGAAAGAAAGCTAAAGATTAATATTTTACTGCCTTAACAATATTGTGTGTCTGCTCTTCAAATGGGAAAACTGAGCTCCATAGGTCAAGATTTCAGGTCCTTTCCTAGGCAACAACTTACATTGAATTTGGTTTGGTAAGAGATACAAGCCTTGTTATACAAACAAGAATATTCCTTAAAGAGCAATACAGATTTGTACTCTGGGACAGTAAACGAGCCCTGCTGAAAGCACACTGCAATTTATATGTGATGCATATGTATACCTTTTTATGCATATGTACCTCTCTCATTTGAGGGTTAATAATGTTCTCATTATTAAATATGCAGGAAAAAAAACCAACCAAAAAAACCAAAATCCAGGCAATTACTTTTTGTTTTGTGAAAGAACAACAAAAATATCAAGCATCTTCAGAAAATTTCTACAATGTCCACAAATATGAGTCTAGTCTATGGAAAGAATATCTTCCAGAAAAGGGTAATTTCACACTTCATATATTCACTTCTAAAAGTATCAACTTCTTCCTGGCAAAAGACAAAAGCTGACTGTAACTTAAACCCCATCTAAATTTCAGACTCCTGACCACATCATTTTCCAGATAAATAACAAGGGGAAATTAACTACAGTGAATATTATATTTTCCACCAAGACAAAGAAGATATTTAGCAAAATATGGGCTATTGAAGTCAAACTTGTATGATGGCACCTGTTTTTCCCAAGGATTATGGAAATCTTGCAATAAGATGAGAGAGCTCCCTGCCTCAGAGGGAATGCCAAAAATTGGAGAAGTTTTGCTTGACTCCTTAATGGGAGATTTTGGTTCTATAACACTACCTGATCTTGGAATTCTATCTATCTTAGAATCCTGGATGTAGTGAACGAAAGCAACAGGTCATCTGTGAGTGTAATAAAGGAACTCTTCTGGAGACAGTGTTTCCTACACCATTTTCACTGTGGAGTTGCCCATTCCCTTCTTAACCCACTTGTAGTCAGTTAAGAACAGATGGAGAAACTCTCCAAAATTCACGGACTAGGCTAACCACTAAGCTCTTTTTCCCCTTACTTAACTGAAATAAACCAACTGTTTAACAGTAAGTGGTAAAAGACTGTGTAGCTAAGAATGGACTCAACAGGGCATCCATAACAATCACAGTGTAATCTGATAGCTAAACTTGTATCATTTTGTCCGGGGGTTTCCTATAGTACAGATTACAAAAGTGTGTGTCAAGAATTTATTTTAGGGTAGCTGAAGAACCTGATCCCCAAAGAAGCCATATGAAATCTAATGATTCATAAGATAGAAGACAAAACAAAAAACACACCAAACCCCAACAGTTTTGAGAACAAACTACTGTAGATAATGTAAAAGGTTAAAAATTACTTACTATACCAAAAATTCCACATGCTGGCATTATTATCTCCTACATTTCCACTAAACCAGCACCTCCAGAAGAAACCTTCATGATGGAAAGTGGCCTTCTCTCCCTACAGAGGAAGGAAAAAACCAAAAAGAAAGCCATTATCATACAACTTTTGAATGGCTGAAAGAATTAAGTTCAATTAGATGCTGAGGTAAAAAAACACCACCATCATAATGACACACAACCTGTCTGAATTTAGGTCAGCTATTGCATTTATAAACAGTCATTCTTCTTTTGAAAGAATATCATATTGCAAAAGCAGTATCACAAAACAAACCTTCATTTTAGAGCTGATTGCAAATGATTACAACAGGTTTTGAAGCAGGCTTGTAGGTCTCCAGTAGGTCAAAATTAGTATATATTCAAAAGTATATACAGAAGTAAATTCTTAGTATACAGTATATTTATATAGAAGTAAATTCTCAGAAAATAAACACATCCAAAAATTCTGCATATCTAATTCTCATTATAAATTAAAACTTCATACTAACCCCAGGACCTTCAGGTTCTTCTGAACAAGTTCCTATTTCTGTAGCAAGAAGCCAATAATCAGTTCCAAATGCCACCAAAAACAGCAAAACCCCCAGTGCTGCAAAGAAACCTCCAAAAAATATCCCCACACTCAGTTTCATTACTGAAGTTACTAAAAAAAAAAAAAAAAAAAAAACCAACAAAAAAAAACCTTAATTACTTAAAAGGTTAGCAGTAAAATAAAAAATTATTGTGAAAGTAACTAAAAAACTGTTTGGAGAATGCAGCTCATATCTGAGGAAGTTTCTCTTCACTTGACTTTCTGCCTGTGCCCTTCTTCCCTATGCCCTGTGAGTCGACTTGTGCCTCCAAATTTGTGTTCCATGTGGCTGACTCAAGTCTGACAGATGAAAAGGGCCTTCTATTTTAGGACACTGATGGCAGAGCTTTGCTCTGTTTCGCTGTCCGGGTGAGGCCAGTCAGAAATAGCTGACCTTCCTTTAACTAATCAGGGATTGACTTGAAATATTATTGCAGCTGGTGCATCAACATCAGTGGAGATGGAGATGGAGTTGCAATGGCTCTATCCATCTACGTGAGCAGCGTTACAGAGCATACAGCAGTAGCAAGGACTTCCAAAGATCAGGCCTGGTGGTGAATGTTTCCTTAGCTGCTAGCAGGAAAGGAAACACCTGCAACACTTTGGAAGTTATTATAAGTCATGTTATAAAAAGAAGGCTGAGAATTTCTTACAGAGTTTTAAAATATGGTAGCCAAAATGAAGACGCCTCTGAAAAATCCTATATAATAAAAATAAGTTATCTTTAAAAATTTACATCCTACCTTTAAAGTAATAAATTTGACAACACTAAATACAAAAACACTTAAATCCTTTATTTATTCAGATGCATCTTTTTTGCATATATTAAAAACTTATGCAGTTAAAAATTCCTTCAAGCACCTGATAAAAAACTTCAATCTTTTTAAAACAAGAAGACACTCCCAAATGCATGCTTTGGCCATTTTGGAAAGTGATGAGGTAAAATATTTAAATTACAAGTACTATCTGTACAAGAAAAAGGCTTTTTCAACAACTTCATTTCATGCTAAGCAGGCCTTCCCAATCATCTCTCATGTCTTACAGGGCATGCTCCTATAGAAAATTATAGAGTATATAACATGCACCAGATCCTACAGTCCTTACCCAAAAAAATTTCATTGGAATTATTTATCACCAGAGTAGAAAATTTCCATTGATACTGCGTACTGGGAAGTGCTGGGCTCAAGAGAAGAATTAAGCCAGTTTACTACAGAAAACACTTGTCACAACATTTTATGGCAATAGACTTAGGACTCCAGAGGGACTTGTACTTTCAATATGCCAGTCTTGGTTTGGCCAGTGCATCAGCTTGCTTGAGGACAGCAAGGAAAACACTGTTTGCACCACCTCCCTTCATTTCTACACAGATGAACTGGTGTTGTGTCCTCAGTGATTTTATACCACTACACAATCTGCCCAATATCACATTCACACTCGTTATGAATCGTATTTTATTCAAACCTGATACTATACTAATTTCATACACAAGCACATCTAATATTTTGTGGCCTTTTTGCAATTCAGAGTTTCAGTGTATGCAGAGCAGCAAATGAATATTCAAACAGACTCTTTTTGTCATATTTGCTTTTCCTGACAATCACTGATGCAGTTCATTTTGATACAGCAGAGGAGAGGTGTTTGGAAACCTAATTTTGGATGGTGATATTTTATTGTTCAATATTAAAGAAAGCAACAAAAAAAAAAAAAAAAACAAACCAACAAACAACAGGAAAAAGAAGAACACAGAGAATGTGCTATAAAATAAAATAAAAATTATTACTTGCAATTTGGAATAATACTTCAACTTTTAGTCAGCCCTGAAGTGATCAGGCAGGTGGATTAGATAATTGTTGTGGGACCCCTCCAGCAAATATTCAATTCTGTTCTGTTCAATTCTATTTCTATTCTAATGTGTCTAGTAAAAAAGAAAAGAAAAAAAAAAAAAGGTAGGATTCAGTTCAGCACTAACATGCCCAAATTTAGACAATATCATATAAGCTAAATGTCTTTCTGTCATAATCAATAGTGATCACACTCAATGGAGCCAGAGAGCTGTTCATCACAACCTAGATCAGAGTCACAGGGCTCTGCTCAGTCACTTGGGCAGACACCTTGCTCTAGCCAGTTCCTGAGTATCCTACTGGCTCTCAGCTGCCATGCCAGAAGGGCATATTTCCCTCTCTGTTTTAAAATATCTGCTAGCCCCACACAGGATCTTATGTACCCCCTCTCCTCTTGGATGACACTAGGACCCTACATGATGGTGACTGAATCATGTCTGGAAAGAGGGATCAGGTGGCAATACTGTCATCTCCCACAGTCAGGTGCTCCAGGAAGTCTAGGGCATCTACACTGGGCAGGCAGGTATGACAAGGAATTAGAGGAGGCCAACACCTTTCTTGAGTGACAATTACAGGCCAGGTTGAGACCACCTGTGTGATCCAGGCTACCTCTGAAGCCAAGCTCCATTAGCTTGTCAGGCCATCCTGGAGGCACCACTGAGTGTTTTAGCCAGACCCCAAACAACTCAAACTGCAGCAAAGATCTGTATTTCACATGGAGATGCTGAATGCCAAGGTCTTAATCTGCAACTGAATCCTACTCAGTGAACTGGAGTTCCCAACCATTTTGCTGGTGTGTGGGTGGCCTTAGAAAGCATTGGCCCAAAATTCAAGAATTTCATACAGTGAAAGTCAAAGATATAGATAGTCACAACATAAACAAAAGCCATTACATGAAGTTATTCATGATATCTATTAAAAAATTAATTCTGATGCACTGTTTAACATTATGCTATGTTAAAGCTTGAGCTCATCCTGAATAGTGGTAGGTCTTATAATATCACAACAGTGAACTTTTCCAACATTAAAACAGAAGAAGAAACAGAAATCCAAACCCCTGTCTCAGCCACTGAACCACAATTAATAAAAGAAATAACCAAAAAATACCAAAAGGCTAGTTCCAGTCACGTTGCACCTACCTGGCTTCAGGACAGAAATATGTCAGTGACTCTGTGAGCCTGATTCTGCATTAGACTAACTTACTCTTGTGCCACTCACTGAAATCAGTTTGCATAGAAAGTTTCACTGAATTCAAATGACAGCTGAATTACTGCCTGTGCAGTGCAAGTATTTATTTTTAATATACTGTACATGCACTCTGGTCTCAGTTTAGCATGTTCATCCTGAGAGGATCTAATTTAATTATTCTCTTTTATATTTATGGCACATTCTCTGGTAGTGTTATCTTCCAAATACTCAAACATCGCCAGCATTATGCCTGTCTATGTCAAGAATGAATCAGAAGCCATGTTAAGACTTGTTATGTCAGCTTAAAAATTCATGTTATCTACCACTTGAATACTCAAAGAAAGTCTCAGGGCACTTTTTCTTTAATTAAATTAAATTCTGAAGGTTCCTCAATAGAAGAGAGAAAGTTTCAAGGCAGAGAAAACAGGGCCAAGCTTATCAAGGCAAAATAATCATTATTCTAAATTTTAAACAAAGTCATTCCTCCTTTCAAAACTCCTAAATTTCTGCAGAAATTCTGTAATTTTAAACTAAAATGACTTAGCCAAATTTATCCCTACTATAATGACAATGAAGTAATTAAATCAGCTTCAATATTCAATCAATTTGGCTAATTAAGCCCAACATTCATTGATTTTGTTGATTCATAGTGTGAAGATTGAAGGACCCACATAATGGCTGGAATCCAGTCTCATTTAACAAAGCTGCAAAAGTTTTTTGATTTTATTCCTGTTTACTCACCAGATAGATAGGACTAAACTAAGTTCTGGATATGTATATTTTATTTATTTAGCATATAATAGCTCCAGCTTCAACATAGTATCTGAGCCCCTCCTTGTATTTAAAAATAGAAAAAAGAATTTTAAAAAATAGCATGCTGTTTCTTTTTTCCTTTTCCATCTGAAGGGGAAAAAATATATTTATGGGAAGGGGATGTTGTTTATTTGCTTGTTTATGTTTGTGTGTGATTGAGTAAGTGTCGAGTGCGTATGTTTTGAATTGGCAGGCAGCTCCTTATCTGTGCTGGCAGATATGTCCATGATCTAAAAACAGCCTTTTAGAACTGGCTGCATGTCTCACTATATACCAAGAAACAATTTCAGCAACCGTCTCAGAGCTGAGTCCTTCTGAGACCTCACTGCTCACATTGAACAGTAATGGGAGTGTCTCTTGTACTGCGAAGCCCAGAACTGGACACAGCATGCCCAGTGCAGCCTTACCAGTGCTGAGCAGAGAGGAAGGAACACCTCCCTCAACTTGCTGGCAACGCTTTTCCTAATGCAGACCAGGATACCATCTACCTTCTTTGCAGCGAGGGTACATGGCTGGGTCAGGTAAAATCTGAGTGGAGATTGCAGAAATGTGCTGAAGTCCCCCACAAAAGGAGGAAATCAAGCCATTCTGACCACAAGTATCACTGAGTCATTTATTCTGCTCAAGCTATAATAAGGTCACAGAGACGATAGTAAGAACAAAAGGGACATAAGCAGCCCATGTGTCAGCAAAAGCTTCAACAGGAAAACTAATAAACCAACAAGAAAAATCTTCTTTATGAAGCATCACTTCTACACATCTCTGTGTATCCAAGACCCACTGTTAGACACCTGCAGGAACACATGATAGACTTGCAATCACCCCGGTGAACAAAGCTGCAGGGCATACATCCCATTTGGACCTTGCCTTATACCCTCTCTGTGTTCAGGACTTTGACACTACAAAGCATCACAGATTATTCAGCCAGAGAAAGTCAGACAAACTGTAGAATGACTAAGTGGATCACTCTGTTTCATATATCCCATTCTATATTATATCTTGCATTAAATCTACATTAGATAAAATAGGTAAAAAGATGGCAAAGCATAATTTCTTTTTCAATTGTGTCATAACACTGATTCAAGGTGTGATGTATCTATGCCCCTGCAAGTTGGGCAAGATAACTAGAATCATCAGAAGTACAAGAATGTGCATCTGAGTTTCTTTATCACATCACCATCGTGAGTGCTCTAAATTTCTCATACAATTATAGGAAAGACAGGCCAATGCCATTAATGTTTCCTGCAATACTTTTAAGTCATGACACATATGCAATTTTCACAGAAATGAATGAGTTGCCGAATTCTAGGAGGTATTCCAGAAAGTTTCCTATTAAAGTAGTTATGCATAATTAGTCAGAAATTAAAAGGTGGAGTCTTCTTCCCTACTCTTGTTGCAGCCTTAAATGGGTCCTTCCACAGCAGGATGCTATTATGAATTTCACTCTGAGCCTGTAACACCTTCCGGTTACTGCACAGACACTTTCTTATATATATATATATATAGAGAGAGAGAGAGAGAGAGAGAGAGATTCATTCAGGAAGCCTGAGGAAGTAGCCTTTAGGTCTTTCTGTGCCCTTCCAACTTCTACAGAGCCACTGACCTTAAAATAAATAATTAAAGAAATAAAATCATAGACTCAGTGAGGGCTTGGAGGGGTCCAGCACAGAGAGCGGGGAATGATGTTTACATAACACTAGTATGTAGAGTACCTTTACATACTAGTGTTATGTAAAGGTACTCTAGTACACCAGAAAAGAGACTGAGGTCAACAGGAGTCATCCTAGCCACCTTCTGCTCCAGAGAAGGATCAATAGTATCTAAACCATTCCCGATGTATTTATTTTATCTGTTAAACATTAATTGAAAGAAACACAACGCTACACCATGTGGCCTTAGTTATGCTGCCATGAAAAACTCCAGAAGGGAATATGTAGACCCAATGCCTGAAATAATTCCTCCCTTTTAACAAGCTGTTTCATAAATGCTTTCTAAATCTCTCTGACGTACCAACCTGATTCATTTACAGCTTTGAGGGTGGCATCAATTAAAAGGTTTCTTTCCACATTCCTTAAATTTGCAGATCTTTTCAGACAGATTACACTTTAAATGTCTTTAAGATTAACAGCAGATTCCAAACTCAAGTTCATTTACAAGTACCTCTTAAAATGTTCTGGACCACTGGATTGAAACTTTTTCTACTTTGCTCAATTTCTATATGAAAAGTTGAAATGACTGTTGAAGTTATCCTAATGATCTGAAGCACTTAACCAGAATGAAATAAGTCATTGTTAGATGCACTAAATTTGATGACAAATTGCACATTTGGGGGTCTTGAGCTTACCTATTTGTAATGCAGGAATTCAAGAATATATTCCATTTACTGGAATAAATCAGTGTAGTTGTCTTAGATCTGTCTCACAGAAGTATTTTACAAACTTTATTTAAGAATTTTTAAGGTTTAAAATTTTCTCCACTATTGAAGTAATGTGAGGATCTTTTTAAAAAGAATTTTACTACATTTCAGATGACTTCCATCAGTGCTTTCACTATGTCAGGGCTTGTAGCACACAGAGCCACAGAGCTGGCTGAGGAAGGGCAGCTGCAGACTGCCTCAACCCCTTGCTTGGCAGGTGACACCAAATATTTACAGTAGATGTTTTCACTAAAAGGCTGAAGATTCCTCACCCCTTCCCCTCGTTAACAAACTGAATCTCAGACATTCTCCCACAGACTAGTTATTCTCCCATTCATAATTTGAGGCAAGAATAGCCCAAAAGAGCTGTGGATAATCTGATCTCCAGCAGCCCAACACTGGAAGAAATGTTCCTTCTGCCATTAAAATCTCTCTCTCTCTCTCTCTTTTTTTTTTTAACCTTCTATATTTATGCAAAATTGATCTCCAATTAGGACAGCAGACCTCGACACAATGTTGCATTAGTATACAAACTGAAAAACTGATAAAATGTAATAAAGTTTTCCTGCTTTTTTTACTTCTGGAGATGGGCACTTTTTTGTGAGGCCACAAAACAAATAAAAACTACTATGACTATGACTACTAAGTTCATCTCATAATCACTGTCACAACAGAGGTGCACCTCCTCATGCTTTGTTTCTAGCATGATGCACTTCACACTTACATTACTTACATATAATGGAAACAGAGTACTCTGTGTAGTAACAGTAGTCTGCATATTCTTCCTAGTTCTAGCATTATCCACAAAAGCACTAGTTTTCATTCAATTGCTACTACCAGGTAATGGAAAAAAAGATAAGAAATACGAGAATCATCTAGGCATTTCTGAACACACATGCTGCTGGCCACTTCTGAGTATTTATTGTATTCCTGTTTTTAAAAATCATCCAGTAACAAGTCAAACACCTTAAAGTAATGTACTATATTGATAATATCATTTTAATCAACTAACTATGTAATTCTGCTCCCAAAGATATTAGACTAGGTCTATTTTCCTTAGGACTCTGATAAATGGTCTTCATTGTATTTCATTCCTTTAATTGCTAGTCAATTCCCTTATCAGTCATAAAACCACTCTATGTGAGAACATTTATCTGAAGATTTCTTTATTTGGGAGCTTTTATCTTAAATTTTGTAATTGCAATTACAGAACATGAGTGGGAACCTTGAGGCAGCTGAAATCATCTGCCTTCAGTTCAAAAGTAACAGAGATATTTGTCCATTACTATCTACTAATGCTTTTTTTCTTATATATTATGTAAATTATGTAAGCATGTTAGATGCACAATTCTTTAATAATATGATCAAGTTTGCCAGGAAAAAAGCAGTAAGAGAGATGTTAAAGGAGGAGATACCTATGTGTTCTCTAAATGCTTGGTTTTTTCCCATGAACTGTTTGCATTGATGTCATAAAGCTTGGTTAATCTCTGCTTTACAAGTCATTTTGCATAGAGACAGCTTGAAATAACATACAAAACCTAAGGGTTTTCATTGTCAGGGAATTCAATATTCCTGCCTGCAATACTTTGTCCCCATCAAATTCAACCATTCCAATCTTCAGAATCTGAGAAAAATACAGAATGGCTAACTGGTTTCAGTATGGCAGAGACTGACACATAAAACCTTAAAAATTTCAGTTGGGCTCAGTGTTTGTGTAGAAGTCAATGTCCTTTAGACCCCAGGAAAAGTACCTAAATCCTTGCAACATCTTTTAATCATCCACCTCTTTAATACTTTCTTCTAATAAATTTTCAGGCACTTTAAATTTCTTCTATCAATTGAAATGACCAAGGATAAAATTAGCACAATATTGTGCAGACAATGTAGCGGCAACTCCCAGGATGCTCTAATATTTCAGCAACTTGTCACCATTTTGTCAATTTCAGAGAAATTGTGTGCAACTGATCTCTGTTAGTGTCGTATCCAGAATTTTAAAAACCCCAATGAGACAATTTGTTATTCAAAGTGGCATCACAGAGATAAATTAATAGGATATATTGGTTAACCCAACACGAAAACATCACAGCTACCGAGATATTAAACAACTGAGTTATTCTTGTCTGGACTCTGATAACATCTTTATCCCTATGTAGATACTAAGTTAAGTTTTGCCTTTGTATCTTATAAGCTGCTTATCTAGAAATATGTCTTTCTTTACAGTTTTGGTGGTTTTTTAGCTTAATTTTTAATAATCATAAGGAAAAGCACACTCCCCTCTCCTCTTTTTTGTGACCTCAATCCATAAAAGATCCTCAACCCTGTGATATTTATTTCTCCTGAGAACATGAAGATAGACTTGAAGTTATGCTGTTGTCAGTTATTGAATGATCCTTCTTAAACTTTATAACTCATGCTAACTTTTCAAACATAAGAATCATCAACACTTTCCAAAAGTTTCTTCTTACTGATAATTAAAAACAAGTTAAAGCATCTCCTGTTCCCTTGTGCATTTTTAAAAGTATTTAAAACTGCAGCAGTTGTACTGATCCCTGGCTAAACAACTATATATAAAAGAGCACCTCTGACTCCAACATAAAGTTGGGTGGTCACATTTTGCATGTGACAATCACCAATGCATCTGAAAGATTTATGAAGCTTCACTGCTTTGGATGCAAATGCATTATAGCATACTAGTCGTCAACACTTCCAGGTATCCCTGGCTTTTACCAAAAGCGCAGCACAGCAGTGAACGCGCTAAGCAGAAGGAGAAATGCCCTTCTTCCTTGGCTCCGTACTACCATCATAAGCCACGTAAAAAGGCAGGAAAACTCTCTGCTGCCAGAAACACTTGATGCAGGCTGAGAGATGGCAGAGGAACAGTAGCAGCGCTGGGATACGGTCCCTTTCCATACGGATAGGGACGATCGGAGGTGCAAGGGCCAAAATGCCGTATTTCTACAACAACTACGAAAACTGTGCAGGGGATCCATTACCATGTTCCTATAGCATATTTGTTTCCAAAGCCCCTCGGTTCCACCTCGCTCTTCCTTCCTTCCACAGAGCCTCAGGCCCCGAGGGGACGGGTTGCAAAATTTTTCCCGTGCAAACAGGCAAGAGGCAGAAGGGCAAAGTCCTACAGAGGTGTGTGTGTGGGAGGGTGGAGGCAGGGATCCCGACGGCTCCCGAGGCCGGCGGAGAGCCTTACTCTTCCTCATTTTCGCCCGGAAAAGAGGACACGCGAAGGATACCGTGGCAAACGAAACAACCCCCGAGGCTCTCCCCCGCCGCCGGCCCCGCCGCCTCTCCGCTTCCGCCGCGCCGCGGGCACTGCGCAGGCCCGGCACCGCCGTCCGCATGGAGGAGGAGGAGGAGGAGGGTGGCGGAGGCCGGGGCGCCGCGTCCGCCCGCTTCGTGCGGTGCCTCTACGCGGTGGGATTCCTGGTAAGCCATGGGGCCCGCCCCGCGCGGCCTGCGGCGGGCGGCCGCGCCCGGGAACGGGAATGTGCTCCTTTCCAGGCCAAGGCTGCTGGCTTCTGGGGGGCATCGCTGCCGCTGCTCCTGCGGAACGCCGGTGTTAGAAGCGCTGCTGGTGGGTAGCGGCTGGGCTGTTTTACCCGTGCGAACAGCCGCGCAGTTCGATACACAGGTCGGATTTGTATCCTGTGAATGCCATGGAATAGCGCAGCACCCGAAAAGCTGAGTCTTGCCTTGGTGCTTATAAGAGAGCAGCTCTCTGTTTCCTTAAAATACCGTGGTTCCTGTAAATTTACAAAAAAAACCCGCCCTAATATTTTTTCCTGAGGAAAAAAAAAAGCCCCTTATTGAAAGAACAGACTTTTCAGAAGGTTCATATTCTGTAGCGATTCCTGAGCCTCAGGAAAGTGCTAATTTAATTAATTTGAAACTAAAAGCGACGATTTGGAAAATGAATACAAAATGAGTATGAGTTTGCACTGTGAAATGTCAAGATATTGTTTTACCTACTTTTAGGTTGGGCAATAGAAACAACCCAGTTGGTTTGTGTCCTGGAGCAAATATCCCAGGAAAAGGTGCATTAGAACTTTGCTCCTTTTTACTGACTTTTAAATGCTGCGGTCCTCCAGCCCTGAAATTGCTTGTTGACACTGAGCTGGAGCACACAAGAAAATCAACCAAGTGAGTGTCCTTTTAGAGGGCGTGGTGATGCAAACTTCCTGTATCCAGACAAATAAATACAACCTATCTGTCACTCCACAAAAGGAATGAGGTCCCTCCACGTGCAATGGGGGTTAAGTGCCCGTCAGCGAATAGTGGTTAATGGGTCTTGCTCTATCTGCATGGCTGTGACAGTCCAGTACTGCCAGGGTATGGTCTGAGACTTGCACTTTTTCGTGTCTCTGTTGACGACCTGGACGAGGTTCAGTGAACCTCTCTTGAGGTTCCCAGATGACACCTAAGATTGTATTACTGAAGGTGTTTGTTAGTGATGCGCTCCGTTTGCTCTTGCTAACGTTGTGTTTAATGATGCTAACTTTGTAAGCCTCAATTTCAACCATCAACAAACAATTAATGACAGACTACGTGAGAATTCCCTTAGTGACACACATTCTTACAGTTTATCAGTCTTTGAGGTAGTCTAGTTCAGTTCAAGTAGTCAGTGATGAAAGGTGATCTTGCTCCAATAGATCTCCAAGGGACACTGTGTACTGTGCCAGATTGTAGTAGTACTGAAAGAGCTACTGAGTCAGTATGGTGAATTTTACAAAAAGTAATAAAGCAAAAGGAATGAGTAGGAGATCCTTGTACTTCTCAGGATGGGCAATGTTCTTTACCCTCCTCTTACAAAATGTTTTTCAATTATGCTTTGCCTTTATTCTTTTTTTTTTTTTCAAGTTTCTGTCTTGTCACATTTAAGCTATACACAAAGGCAGTCTGTAAGAAGGTTTAGATCTGTTGTAGCTTATTCCCCGTTGTCGTTGGGTTAAAATACTGTTTTTCAAAATATACGTTCTTTGAGCAAATAAAAAATATTTTTAGGTGATTGAAATTAGACCATTTTCAATTTAAAGCACTGGTACAAAGTACTTTTCTTGTTAAACATGTAAAGTTTAATATATATTAAAGGAATATTTAATGTTTAAATATATATCTTCAGAAGAATTGTATCTAGAGTGGGGGGAGAGAATTGATGTTTTCATAGGTTTAACTCCTCTCTGAGGCAATCCTTTATCTTTCAGTTTATGTGTTTTGTAATATGAAAAATTTTCTTTTAACCTTGCAGTAATATGGAGATAACTTACCTTTTTTATTTATTTTTCCAGTGTTGACTGTTATTTAGCCAGGTTGCTATGTCTTTATGAAAGTTACTAAAACTTTTCCCACCTTCTTTTCAGGACTTATTTGGGGTGAGCATGGTTGTTCCTTTAATGAATCTTCATATCAAATCTCTAGGAGCAAGTCATACAGTTGCTGGAATCATAGGTAAGTTGCAGTACTTGATTTATGAAAGAGTAAGATAAGGCCTGGATTTTGCCTTATTGCAAATTGGACATTGTAATGTAATTCTTCCTTGCTAATAGCATAATAAAAAGTAAAGACAATTTCCAAGTAAAACTGTAAGGGCAGCCATACTGTGTTAGACCCAGAGACCTGTCCAAACTCGTGCGCTGACTCGTAGCCAAAAGTATGTGCTTGGGAAAGAGCACAATTGGAAAGAGTAAGGAAGTCTTGCAGTAGCATTTGTACAGCTACATTTCCAGCATCCAAGAATTCACAGCTTAGCAATTTAGGGAGCCAGAGGTGTTGCTTGTAGTTTTATTGTAATTTACACTTTGCAAATGGTACTTCTGCTGCTGGTTCTCCAGAGCTTTCCAATGTTCATGATTGCTCCCAGTTTGCCAGCTGTCTTGGCAAAATATTTATTCACTTTTAGGAGTGCTTACAAATAAATTCTAAAGATTTAGATTTTTATCTTAAAGTATTTAGTGCTAAGGTAAGTTCTGTGGCTTTAAAGTACCTTTTATGATATGGTTTATGGTTTGGAGTGATACAATATATTCTTTATTCCCAGGCATAGGAGCTGTTACTCAGTTTTATTATTTCGCTTTTTTATTTAACAATTTGTATGAAATAATTCTGCTTCTGCTGAGTTGACAGTATTGTTTTAAGCAGCAACTAGTCAGAAATATGTTTTCATTTCAACAGTCTGCTTTGATTTTTAACATTAGAAAAAAAATAGGTTTGAGGTGTATTCTTATAAATGAAAGAGTCTGGCAGATGTTTCTCTCTGCTTCTTATTGTCCTTTCTGTCACTAAATGCTGCTAAACTCCTAGCCTCCAAAATGAGAAAGTAGGGTCTGTGGGTTTTTTAGGGCTTCTGTGATGTCTTGTAGTAGACTGAAGCACCAAGAGGAAAGTCCTTTCCAGCAGGGAAATTCTCTCCTGATTCTGAGAAAGCAATTATAAATGCCAGGATCTGTTTTGCTTAATACACCATACAAGGGAATATCATTTTACCTTACATAGTTCTTCAACCTTTCAGCATTTTTTTTTCTTTTTTATTTTTTCATTCCCTGAAACTATTTCCTTTATTAAATGCTAAATTCCATCCTTGGTTTGTCCTCCTCCCTCTTCCCGTTCTTCTAGTAAACTATTCCCATGATTTCCCATTTTTAATCATCTAAAATTTTGTGCCGCTTTTGTTTAAAAAAGCTTAATTTTTAACACTGGTATTTTTTTTGTTTTAGGATCTCTCTATGGTGTAATGCAGCTATTTTCCAGCACATTTGTGGTGAGTTCTAACACTGCGTTCCAGAGCATATTGGTATTTCAATGGATTGTAGGGAGAAAAAGGGTATGGTTAATAATAGGATTTCTTGACATTAAAAAAATGCATAAAGTGTTCATATAAGCATTTTGGTTGGAGGAGCCAATTTTCAGTTTGCATGAGAAATGGCGGTTTTGTTTATGGGGAATTGCCAGGCTTTTCAGACCCAAACAGAATATAGTTGTTAGACAAAAACTAGAATACAGATTTGGGCTCAGATACGTTACTGAGCAGGTCACAGTTGTGCAGGGTTGTCTCCTCTAGTGTTGGTGCAAGTAAAGCAGTTTCCTTCAGGGCAGTAGCCTATCCAAAAAGCAGTCTCATGAGTCAGCTCTTCAAAGCCTGTGATCTATTTTGCTTTCCCTGCTTAATGAGCAATGCCTTGTAATTCACTGTATGGGTTAAATTAATCATTGCATCTTTGCTGTTTGTTTGGTTTTGTTTCCTATTAGCTATTGATTTTATTTTATATCCCAATGTTACCCTGGTACTAGTTTTCTAGTTTTGAAGAGAACAGATTATGAGAATGTAAAGAACTGTTTCAGGGTTTGTTGTGCAGAACACATTGGCTAATTTCCTGCTGTAATTTTGTGGCATTTTCTTGGAAGTGTATGACCACTTTCTTAAGAAACCATTTCCTCCTGAGAATCAAGCTGGTTTATAAGCATGATAAATGCAAGTTTTCTGTTTGCCCTCTGTAAACTACTTTTTACCAGTCTGCACTCAGATGACAATTTCTTCTAAGCCAAGATTGTTGCTTTTAGGATGTTTAACAAGTATCTAATACATAGCAGCCTGAGTGATGCAAGCACATATTTATGGTTCGTTATGGTAAGATTTTCAGAAGGCTTCTACTGGTAATGTTATGTGGTAATTATTGCAGGACTGTCTTTTTAGAAGGGAGAACTTTTTTGTAAAAAGAAAGCTCTATACACACCATTAAAAGGAATCATAGTTTTGGCAGGTAGCCTGCCAGCAGGGCAGAACTCTACTTTGTGACTTCCAGATTTTGGGCACTTAGGAATGTTGTGTAATAAGCTTATTAGGCTTTCATTGACAGTTCTTTGATCTCTTTTCTCAATTTAATTTAGATGTACTGATAGATCACTGCACATAGCTTAGTGTTATAAAAAGCTAATCTTTCTCTCCTGCTTTGTGAAAGGGCTGCTGGAGTGATGTAGTAGGAAGACGATATTCCCTGCTTGCTTGTATTCTTCTCAGTGCACTGGGTTACTTCCTGCTTGGAAATTCCACCACAGTGTTCCTGTTTGCTATTTCTAGAGTCCCTGTAGGTGAGTAAACACTTGGTTTTTTGCAGTTTAAATTCCATGTGGTCTCAGCTTGAGAATTACTACAGGAGACATTGGGGTATATGAATGGCTGCATAGTATCATCACCCAGTAGCACCAATTGAGTCTTAGTATTGGAAAAGTCTCTACAAATCAAGAATTCTCATGATTTTTTCCTGGAAATAATTTGAAATTCTGAGGCTTAACCCACCAGGCACCTAAACCCCACAAAGCTTCTTACTCTAGCACTGAAGAATTTGTGATGAATGGAATTTTAAAAATATGAATCATACAAATTTTGACAATTGTTACTTGAGATAGCTTCTGTCTTTTTTTTTTTTTTTTTTTTTTTTTTTTTTTTTTTAATTGAGTAATACATGTTTATTGATTTGTTTATGTTTTGTTGCAGGTATTTTCAAACACACACTTTCCATCTCTAAAGCCCTGCTGTCTGACCTGGTTTTGGAGAGGGATCGCCCTTTAGTAATGGGGCGTTTCAATGCAGCCTCCGGTGTGGGCTTCATTCTGGGACCTGTTGTTGGTGGCTACCTTGCAGAGTTTGAAGGTGGCTTTTACCAAACATCCTTCATCTGTGCCTCTATCTTCCTTCTGAATGGTGGTAAGTTGCATGTCACATTTTGCATCTTGGGTCTCTTCATTCCTCATTTTGTTCTTTTAAGCCATCTGTAATTCCTTGAATTCATAGTGCGTTTATAATCTAAGGCATAAATATTTTGTATGCCAATACTACTGCTTGAATTTGAATTTGTGTGGAAGGGTGGGAATTTTGAAACAGTTATCCTCCAGGTGCTTCTCCTTTGTTTTGCCTGTATCTCCTTTACATTCAGACACAAATGGGAGTTTTTGATATGCCCAAAAGTGAAGACTAGAAATCAGAATTTTGGCTTTAGCCATTAGATTTGTTTATATGGTGTGAATGTGCTTTCCTTCCTTGCTTTCACTGCATTTAAAATTGAACCAATACTATGAATAAAGATAGACTTAATATTTGCAAATTTTTTAAGGGCAAGTATTGTTGAAGTATTTTTTTAAATTGTTACAATCAAACGAATGTCTTCTATGTAAAGTTGATGCAATTGAATGAAATCAACTAATTTCTTGATCTATATATAGGTCTTGTCTGGATGTTACCCTGGAGAGAAGAAAACAGTAGCAATAGGGACCATTACCAAGACAAAGGAACAAACAGTTTCTCAGCAAAATCAAATCATGACCTTCACTTGAAATCAGCAACTAGTAGAGCTGTGACAAACAGTAATTTTTTCCAGGCTCCATGGATCCAAGTTGCAGCTATGCTGAAGAAGATTAAAGGAATTGCATGCTCTAATTTGTGGGATGTATTTTTGGTGAGGTTCCTGATGTCTGTTGCTATACTGCTGTACTACAGTAATTTTACTTTGGCCTTGGAGGAGAGATTTGGGGTGAAACCCTTGTTTGCTGGATACCTAATGAGCTATAGCAGTGCACTTGGAGTCCTGGCTGGTTGTCTGCTCGGACCAATAACAAGACTCTATCGGCACAACACTTACAGACTTTTGTTGCACTCCAGCACTTTTACCTGCGTGCTGATTCTCCTGTATGCATCAGCACTGAGCATATGGATGGTCATTTTGTCCTCCACCTTCTTGGCCTTCTCCACTACTATAGGCCGTACATGTATCATTGATCTGGAACTGACCGTCGGTGGGAACGAGGCCAGCGGCACACTCCTAGGTGTTGGACAGTCAGTGACATCAGTGGGACGTATTATTGCCCCACTCCTTTCTGGAATTGCTCAGGAGTTCAGTCCTTGTGGCCCTCCAGCTCTCGCCGTGGGACTAGCATTAGTTGCTATTGTGATAATGAATGCAAACAAACAAAAATACCGTAGTCATGGAAGTGTGAAGTTAAAAAATCAGTAGCCACAATTTTGGATTGCACAGATGTATCTTCACCTGCCAGGCTTGTACAGTAATTACATGATTTTTAAAGAGAGCACATTATGTTCCCATGGAAGCAAGTGTATATATATATATATGTATTTCTGCTGCAGGGATGTTGAGTCTAGACAGATGTTATTCTAACAGGTACCACTAGGACATTTCTAAGAGAGGTAGATGTTGCTATATTGTACTGGCTGTGATTTTTTAAATGTATTTTTAACCTTTTCAGAAGGGAAAAAAAAGAATGTCCGGAAACGCACAAATCCTGCTTGTAGCTCATTTTTGAAACAGTGTTTAGATTGAAAGATTGTTTAGAATCAAAGGTGAATTTTTGGGGGGTTTTTTTGTTAGAAGGAGAATTTCCAAGATGTTTGGCCCTAATTTCTTACGCTGTGGTCTGTTTCCTTTTGTCTGACAATTATATAACAGGATGTTTGCTTATGTGATTTTTGTGTAGCATATTTTGTCCACAAAACTTTCTGCAGACCATGGTTAGGCACTTCGGGGTAATCATGCAACCCCTGCTGATTCCTGGTCTTTCCCAAGTAACAGAATTGGGTATATGCTGATGTCATGTACTAGAAGATCTAAGCTTAGAATAATACAAGGCCATTCAGACGGAAACTGAGGCTGAATTTAAGTTTTATTGAAATTTGAACTGGTGGTTCTATTTAGTAATATCTTCCACTGAGGGACTTTGTCATAATTTCTTTATTTATATTTCCTGTACAATTTTTCTACCTTCATTTAAAGAATAAATTTCCTTCTTAATTCTCTCAAATGTCTGTAAAGGTGTTAGCATCTAGCAGTAGCGCATGGATCTGGATTAATGCATCCTCATCTCATATGCCTCATCTCAGGCATAAGTGACATCTTGATGACAAGAGAAATACAGTTTTGTTGGTATTTTAGTCCTCATTTGTGTGCGTGGCTTAACAGAAGAGAGGTTACTGTCAGAGCTGTACAGAGTTGGAACACTCCTGTGCTATTTACTGTTCAAGCTCATTACTTGCCAGTCACCATTGTTTGTATTTCATATGAAACATGGAAAAAATGTATTTTGCTCCGATAATGTTTTCTATGATCTTCACTATATTACTTGATGAAAGTGCAAAGTCAACTGTGTGTTTCATGGGAGAGGTTTTATGCAATTTAGTTATCTCCTTGAACACATAGGTGTTAACACTCTTCCTGCTTCAGGTGAGTCATGGATGGTGCTTGCATTTTTTATTTTCATTTTCTTCTTTACCTCTTCCACTGCCTACTAGCATTCAAATATTTTTTGAAACTTAGTGATTCCATTTGGCAGCACCATAGGAATTCATATATGGAACTCTGAATTGTTTCTATTTTATTTATTGGCATAATCAGAGTCCTATTCCTACTGTGATTTCAGTACGTATCCTCAGAGTTCTTTATTACATATGTGTTTCATTTATTACAACATGTGTTTCATCTCTCCCTAGGAACTTGAGGTATTTTCAAGTCTCTTACCTTCTCTTGCCTTTCTTGGTAGATGCCCAAAACATTATTGCACTAAATTTCCCATTTTCTTTCCATCTTTTAAATTGTTTTTTTTTTTTTTAACCTAAAACCACCCTTATGTAAGTAAGGGAATTCTGTTTTGCATCTCTAACAAGAGGTTAAGGAAAAGGGTTGGAAAAAAGCTTCAAAAATTAATATATATTAATTATTTAGTAATTTTTTCCAATATTTGTTGATTATATGACATAACATTTACCCTTCTAAACTGCTGCACTGATTTAATCTGACTTCTGTGAACATCTATCTTATTACATATCCTATTGAATATTGGTTGTAGGAGGCTCACAGTTGAGAAATCTGTGGAAGCCTGTGGTCTTGGGGACGCATTGCAACACATTTTACAGAAGTTTTTTACTTGTAGGCCAAAATGATTTCTGAAGTGCCACAGAAACATTTCTTTTCTGTACAGGCACAGAAAAATTGCATTAGATTTTTTTTGTCTTTAAGGACTAGAAATAAAATGAAGTGACATTCCACATGTGTCACTATGTCACTGTAGGTTTTCCCATCTTCCTCTGAAGCTACAGCACAAAATAGAAGTGTTCAAGTCAATATGAAGTGTGGATGCTTTATTTTTTTTCCTCAAGCTGTAGTTAAAATGATTTGAACCTATCTATATTTCTCATAAAGGGCACAGGAACCAAGGATTGATTCAACCAAGAAGTGGCTTGGCAGTGAATGAAAAAAAAAATAAAATGGAGAATTCTGCAATTTTGAGATTAAGTCCTTAAAGCTATTGTTCCTTGTGCCTGGAGACCACATTTGCACCCGTTGTGTTGCCTCTTAGTTGCCATAACCATGCAAATTCAGAGTGAAGATTCAATGACTTCTGCCAATACAGAGATGTGATTTCCTGTTTTGAGGGAGAAGCCATTGCAGCTAATTTTGGCTACAGTCTAGTGGGCAAACTACTCAATTACTCAGCTGTTTCTTGAATCCAGTTGTAGTATCTTCTGTAGAAGACTGTAAAAAACCAGATTTGAATATGGACTAAAGGAAAACCAGTTTATGCCAGCAAACCACTGCAAATTAAGATTTTTCTCTTGCTTGCTGTTACTTTATTTTGGGTCACTTTTCTTGGGCCTGTAGGAAGGGTTGGGTTTTGGTTTGGTTTGTTGGGGTTTTTTGGTCTTTGCCCTTCAAAATTTTCCCTTTGGTAAGTGACTTTTCTGATGATTTTGATCAGTTCATGTTGAAGAGGCTGTGTATACGTACTGATTTTGTTGCTTTTAAATGATGAAGTAAAGGTAAGATATTTTTTTTCCCTGTTGAGGTAGGCTGTGTACTTTTGAAGAGATCCTTTATAAACATACCAGTTGTGGGAGGTTGACCCTGGCTGGACACCAGGCACCCACCAAAGCCACTTCCCTCTGGAACTGGACAGGGCAGAGGAGAGAAAATATAACAAAAGACTCAGGAGTTAAGAACAGGGAGAGATCACTGATTACTGTCATGAGAAAAATAGACTCAGCTTGGGGAGATAATTGAATTTATTACCAATCAAAATCAGAGCAGGATAATGAGAAGTAAAATAAATCTTAACAACACCCTCCTGCCACCCCTCCTTCCTTCCTGGGCTCTACCTCCTCCCCTGCTGCAGCGCAGGGAGACAAGGAGTGAGATGGTGAGTTCGTCACATGTTGTTTCTGATTCTGCCTGGAGAGAAGAGTCCTTCCCCTGCTCCAGCGTGGCATCCCTCCCACAGGAGATAGTCCTCCATGGACTTCTACAATGTGAGTCCTTCCCATAGTGACTCACAGTTCTTCCCTGCAGCTCTTCAAC
Organism: Acrocephalus scirpaceus scirpaceus; assembly: GCA_910950805.1. Lineage (NCBI taxonomy): Eukaryota > Metazoa > Chordata > Aves > Passeriformes > Sylviidae > Acrocephalus > Acrocephalus scirpaceus. The sequence continues at coordinate 87,989,639 of OU383774.1, read as the reverse complement.
CACTCCAGCGTGGGTCCCTTTCCACAGGGTGCAGTCCGTCCTTCAGGAGCAGACTGCACCAGTGTGAGTCTCCCACAGACCCACAAGTCCTGCCAGAAAAGCTGCTCTGCCGTGGGCTCCTCTCTCCATGGGTCCTGCCATGAGCCTGCTCTCATGTAGGCTTCCCATGGGGTCACAGCCTTCTTCTGGGCATCCACTTGCTGTGACATTGAGGTCCTTCACAGGCTGCAGGTGGATCTCTGTACCCCTGTGGTCCTCCATGAGCTGCAGGGACACAGCTGCCTCACCATAGTCTTCAGCACAGCCTGCAGGGGAACCTCTGCTCCAGAGCCCGGAGCACTTCCTCCCCTCCTGCACTGACCTTGGTGTCTGCAGGTTTGTTTCTCTCACTCCTCTCTTCTCTGGCCACAACTGCTTCTATGAAATAGCTTCTTTTTTCTTTTTTTAATATATTATTAGACATTTGATTGTCTTGGCCTTGGCTAGTGGTGGGTCCACCTTGGAGCATTGGCTTGGTCAGATAAAAGGAAATCTTCTGGAGCTTCTCAGAGAAGCCACCACTATATCCTCCTTGCTACCAAAACTTTGCCATGCAAATCAAATACACCGGTTCAGCAGACTTCCATTTCTTGACCAGTTTTCTTTCTTTTGAATTTACACACTGCAGCCCCACCACAGTGGTCAGTACCTTCTCATCTTCTGAGAACAAGTTGATTATTGAGCAGATAATGCAACAACAAAATAGGACAAGCACTGTTTATGATCTGGCTTGCTCATTACTCAGGTTTTCTGTAGTGCCATTACATTCCTGCTGCTGGGAACCTCTGTGGGTGCTGCCAGTGCCAATCTGGTTATGGGTGTTGCAGGATACCCTTGGGTAAATGGTCCTTTATAGCCTGGCACTTTGGCATTTGAAAACCCAAGACTTGCCTGTGCTGTTATTGCTATAATATTGAAGACTAATTCACAAAGAGCTGATCATGAGTCTTGTAAGATCATGAATCTTGTAGGAGTGTACTGGAGCCTGGACTTTGAAAATCAAATGTGAATGGAGGTCAGACTGCTTTTAGAAATGAAAGAGTATACAGCTTATTTTTAAGGGAAGTCTTGAAAAACTTCTGCTTTAATTTACAAAGAGAAATTAATTCAAATTTTTAATTATTTTAAATCTCAGCACCAAGGAACTATTTTTTGAGATGTGCTATACCTTAAGAATCAGTCTTCCATTCAGTCAAATATCTAATAAATATGAGATCTCAGAGAGGAAAAAAATGAAGTAAGCTGAAATATTTAAAATTTATTTTCCTTTTGTGGCAAAAAATTACTTCTTGAAACAAAACCTGTGGCAATTATGCACATATTTATGCACATTAAGGATATTTTTATTGGATCAGAGCTCTTGTGGTACAAAAAGCATTCCAACATCCAATTTCAAAATCTTTCATCTTTTCTCCAGGGGCGGGGGGATGCTGACAGAACTTGGACAATTTTGGAAATGGTGACCAGCTAAAGCATTTCTTGGAGTGTCATCTGATGTCTGGAATTGGTGGACTTGGCACCTCTTGAAAAAGTTGGTGCAGTGTGCAGTATGTTTGCTTCCAAAGAGCCCAAGATACCCTTCATAACAGCTGGCATGTTATTTTGGCAAAAAATTTAACTTTGTTTTCCCATGTGATTTCTATGTGGCTTTAGTACAGTAGGATATTCTCAAAATTTTAAATTGTTATGCAGCAATATTTTCTTTTGTTGAACTGGTTTCAGTGGAATCTGCATTATACTTTAGTACAAAGTAGGACAGCCCTTAAAATTTTAGCTCTTTCGGCAAATTATTCTTGGGTTTTTTTTCAAGTATCTGCCTAAAAAAGGTAACTGGGTGTCTGTCTCATCTAGGCCTTGTTATACCTACTTTCTTATCCTAATTCAATGTATAGGCCTCTCAGGAGCTGAAGGGGGCCTGAAAACCCTAATTTAGAGTGGAACTGTATTTTCCCTAAAACTGGACTTTCTTCATCAAAAATGCATTAAAATAACTATACTACAGAGTGTACTGGGTAGTCCATCAGGAAACAAAATATTTGTATGTGGCTTTGGCAAGTTTCCCAGTCACTCCTGAAGATCTGGTTTCCTTGAAAAAGGAAGAAACATTGTCCTCAGTCAATACATTACTTTCCCCATGAGATGGTGCTCGAGGACAGATTTATTGGGCGTTTCATTCTCCAGCAGACAAACTGATATAACATGAAGGCTACAGGCTCAAAAAAAAGTGCTCATGTGTTTTTCTTTTGCAGGGAAAAAAAAAAAAAAAAAAGGTTAACCTCTGGCCCAAGCTTGAGTAAGAGTTGAATGATAAGGGCTAACTGGAACGACACCTGTGCCTCCTGCCGCTGTCATTGCTACTGAACAGGAGAGAACCTGGAAATTAGTTCCCAGACATGGCAAGGGTCTGATTCAGCAGTAGTGGAAAAGAGCCTGAAAAGGGTGGGAAGAGCAGAAGTGAGGAAGGCAGAAGGTACTCTCAAGGACACAGAGTCCCAGGAGATTTGCAATTCTGTTTCACAATGTGACCATTCTGTGGTATTCTGTGGATTTCAAAGTGCTTTGGAAAGATGAAAACATGCTATCATATTTTGGAGCACCAAGCGCTTAAGACCATATTTCATAGAAACAACTTTCAATTTGATGTGCTTGTACTATGGGGCACCACTTTAAGCACAAATAATGTGAGCATGCCCTGCATTAATGGGCATTCAGCATAGCAGTAAGGTTCCTGAAACCTACATTCATTATTTAACATTGTGCCATAAAAATAACAACTGTTTGGAAAAAAAAAAAAATGAAAGGCAGCTCTCCCCAGATAGAAGCCAAGTGCTTGGTCATTACCAGCACACAAACAAGAAAACTCCATAGAGAGTAAACTAAATGTTGACGTGCAACATTTCACATTTATTTCTTTTGGTCAGATTTCAGATCAGCCAAATATAAAACAGCTAATCTAAACAGCCTGATCTGTAAGGAGGATATTGTCTCAAAACTGAAATCAAAACTCAAGGCTTTTTTTTTTTATTCAAACATGATCCAAATAATGCAGTGACATAGTATTCCCTGACAATTTTACAGATGAAAGTACTTTTCCTGTTGAAAGACAAATTTAAATATGTTTTTAAAACTTGCTAGCGTTGTTTGAACCCAATTTTATTTCCAAATAGGAGATGATCATTAGAGGACAGCTAAGTATTGATTTGCACAATAATCATTTGTTGAGAATAGCCATGAACATTTAACTGAGGTTTATAGGGTTCACACAGTCATTCCTCTGCAGCTTAGACTCTGCATTTGCTACTCAGCAAAATTTTCTGTAGCTGGAACAGAGTAAAAACACTAAAGAACCTCTGCTAAGGAAAGAGTTTTGGAAGGTTTGAGATTTCAAATACACACATGAAATAAATATTTTGGAAATGCTGTTAGAAGAAGGAAAGTATTTCATCCCCATTTATCAACCCCCACCCATGAACATTTGAAAGAAATCTACTTTGTGGTTTTAAAAGGAAACTCTGATTTTTAATAGTTCTTTCAAAACAAGCTTAAATAAAAAAAATTAATCTTATTGCCCACAGATTTAGAAATGTGCTAATGAAAGAGAAAAGTTATGATTTCACAGTGTACATTCTTCAATGAAAGTTACCAATTTTGTAACAAGTAGAAAGAAAATTATTTCTGCATTGTACTGAAATGTGTATCTGTGCTAAAGCAAGCTCAGTACTTAAGTGGGACAGAAAGTGCAAATTCCTGAGAGCTACAGTTAAGTATCATTTATTTTAATTCACCCTCCCTTCCCATATGCCCTCAAATGGCAACCATTGATGCTCGGATCAAGAAGTCCATGTTATTAAGGTGCACAGTGACTTCAGCTGATTCCAGGGCCCCACTGTGCTACTTTTCTGTAAAAACAAATTAGATGGAACATTTTTGCTCCTTGGAGTGCATAGCTCAGACAAAGAAAAGATTATCTTTCCCCTTTTACAGATGAGGAAACAAAAAGTAAAACAAATTACCCAGGGTCACAAGCATGAGTTGAATGAGCTTTCTTGAGTCTCAGTGGTCCCTGACTCACACAGGAGACTGCTCGCTTTGTCTACGCGCAGTGCTCTGCAACTATTCTACTTCTGTGTTTGCATTACATTGCAACCAAGTAACTAAGGTGCAAAAAAAGCAATTTTGATTCAGAACATTATTTATCCACTTGAAGTTTTCTGGTTTTAGGCCTTCTAAAGGTGTCCTGCTAAGTGCTCTCAGTTCTTGCTGACATAAGTGAAAGCCAAGGTAATTCAGTTTTTCTTTGGTGATACTTAGTACCTTTTGAAGGTAACGTATTGCCAAAAATTCAGAAAGTAAAAATTCAAGCTATTCAGGTCTTTGTTGCAAGTCCTTTTTGTAAGCCGTATTTGCAATTCTGCCCCTACAGCTTGTTTCTTCTCTTCTTTTTCTGCATCAGAGGTCTTCAAACAAACTAGGCTTCAGGAATATATTTATTCTTCTTTAGAAGTCTATATGATAGGTGCATTGTGCAATTTTCAGTGTTATTCATGTTGAAGCTCTGGTTAAAACAAGTATTACTGATTATAAATAAAATCTGAAATGATACACAAGTTTGGGGGTATTTTTTAAGAATCCATTCATCACTGGACTTTCAACAATGATTTCAATGGAAAACTGGATATTGAACCTTCGTTATTTGGTTCCATGAGAGATGATGTGATAAGGCACATTTCTATATTATTTTAACAGTGGAAATAATGTAATTAAATTAAAGCATTGCCACAAGTTATTTATAAAAGAGATATATGTTTTTTACATCTTTAACTTTGCAATTGCTCCAGTATTCCTTTCACTTAGTTAATGGAGTTGACTTAACTCAAATGGAAGTGGTTTGACCCAGATTGAGGCTTGTTTTGTTATTTTGATGGATCCCATAGTCTGATCAGATAGTTTAGAATCCTAATTCAATATGTCCATGGTTCTCCTTTGGCTATGTTCAGTACGGCTGGTTCTCAGGCTTATTTCTCTGCCTGTCCCCTTGCGATGCCTGCCTAACTAACCGTGGTGGTGGCATAGGTCTTGCTGACCCGTGGTCTGCAGTCAAATCTTCCCTGCTCAAAGTGCCAAATCTTGGTCTGGTCAGCAGCGGCTGCCTGAACCCAATGGACGGCTGAGGCAAGGTGCTCGGGTCCTGCTGCTCTCCTCGGCCGTCCTGGCTCCCATCAACTTCGTTCTTCCACTCCACCCTAAACTCAGGTAGTGGCCTCTGTTGTCTCAGTCTCTGGTCTCTCAAGATTTTGCCTGCTCTGGGCCTTAGATTGAGCACTGTGGTAGCAGCATCCAACTCAGAGTCACTGCTGTCACCCACTGTTAATTGAAAACAAAAGTAGAGTTTTAGGTGCAGAATATAACTGTTTCAGGAATATTTGAGTAACAGTACACTGAGCCCCTGCAGCCACAGAATAAAGTTTCCCCATGTTTTTCTATATTCAGTGCTTTCAGATTAGACCCAGTAATAGCCTCTTAACTCTGCCAAAATAGGGGATAGATTTGACTTGAAAACATCCCTACTCTCAAAAGTGTGATTTTTAGAAAGGCGTCACTCAGCTGCTTCTTGATTGCCAAGTGCTCCCTTGATTGAAGTAGCATTTCCCCAGTTCTGGAAAATTTCCAGTTCTCTGGACAGAGAAAAACTGCCTCTCTCTGAGCTTAGGGTCTAGTCCCTGCTTACATTCAAGCAGGATACCAAAATTAAATTTCTCAGCCTCACATCTCATGAAATCTAAACCCAGAGGCATTTTCCACAGCGCAACATGTACAAGGGCTCTAGAGACTTGAGTTTGGAAAAGGAGCGTTAGTACTCCACCAAGCAAAGGATTTCTCAAGGTCAATGTACAGATGGGTGGAAATATCCCATCCTCAATAAGGCTGAATGTAAGACACGAAACAAAATCAACAGGATAAATCTTACAGGTTCAAGTGCTGCAGACTCTTCCTCCCACTCACAGCAGGGTAGAATACGCTCTAGGGAAAGCTGGCATAATTGTTAAGAGAATGCCCTTAAAATGATCAGTGCCAGGTAAACCAAGCTGGAGATTGTCTGGATGTGCACATATGCATGTATTTTTCCCCAGCAGACTTCTTTAAAAAGAATTAATATCTTCATCAAGACTTGCACACTTGAGTCATTTGATAATAATTTTAACAATAGTTTTTGAATGCTTCAGATTTGCTCTTAGACTTAAATCAGATATGATGTTTTAAATATATCAAAGTAAACAACTGTGTATTGTGCAACTGTCATAGGAACAACTTAGATTAGTAGCCTTCATGTTATTTCTTTTAAAAATGTGAGGAAGGGGTCAACAAAAAATATCACCATGTAATTGTCCATTCACCCAGATAATTATATATCAAGGAAGGTCTTCATCATACTGTGTTTTCAGGCTTTTTCCCTTCTAAGTATGTCAAACAATATATTTTTTGACAATTGAATAATCTGGAGGCATATTTTCTCTTTAATTCTAGGTGACAGTAGGTGACCTCTGTAGATTAACTACAGAATAAAAGGCATCCTACACTCAGGAGAGCAAAGATATCATTATTAACAGACAAAAATACAGTCTATTGTTAAATTAATTTGGAATAGTGGAAAAACTTATTGGGGTGGAGATCAGGAAATTTTAGCAACTCTGCAGAGATTTCTTCTTCCCAGCAAGAGATCTTGATGACAGCTTGTCATGAAAGAAAATAAAATGCTCCTGAGTATGATATAAGCATGGTAAAGAAACCAGTAACAATCAAAAGTAATACATAGAATTGGGCAAAATTTTTACATCAAATATTTGTGCTCCAACAGATTTTTTAGGGGTTTTTTTTGGTTGGTTGTTTTTTTTTTGGGGGGGGGGGAGGGGGTTTGTTGTTGTGTTTGTTTGTTTGTTTGGGTTTTGTTTTGGGGTTTTTTTGTTGGTTTGTTTTTTTTTTTTTTTTTTTGTTAGAACTACAATATAAAGCCTTTGTGAGTTTAGGCAGGGGAAAAAATTAGCAATTTGGTTGTAAACCACAGCATTTTGAGCATGAGAAAAACTAGATCTAATTACCTCATTACCCTCTCTGGTTTGGTTCTCAGAGCAGTGTCCTGTACCCTGACCCCAGAGAGAAAAGAACCAAATAGGCTCATAATCCAGGAGGGATATCTGGACATTATGGAATAAAGATGAAGAGAATGAGCCATGGCAGTGTTCCTGGTGCAAAAGTGCAGCAGGCTGCTGCTTGCTGACATGAGGAGATGTGCTGGGAGGACTATGCCAGTATGGAATAGGAGGTGAGGAAGTCCCACAAAACACCTGTGTCCAGGTGCATTTCTCTACACTCACATTTCTGCGTTAGGACACACTGCTTTAGATGCTCTAATTTGCTGATTTCTCTACATCACCCCTAGAAAAACCTTCCTTTTATCTAAGCAAACTGACTGCAGCACAGTAAGAGAAAAGCAGAAAAATTTCATTACCTCTGGAAGATGTTTTATTTCTCACTCGTAGTTTCTCTGGGAGTTTGGTGTTTTTAGGAAGTGAAAGGAATCTTTTGGTATTTGCTGCAGCCTGCATGCAAAGAAAACCAAAACATTTTAAGTCACTGCAGCCTAGTGTACCTGCATAATGCATGTAATACACAACTGAGGCTTGAGAAGGTTTATGTAGCTAAAAGGCTGGAGAGTAGTTTTGGATTAGCTAATATGTGATCTTTTACTACACACTCAGTGCTGATTGCTGGCTGAAGTCTGTGCTAACTAAGGTAAAGACTGAATAATCTCAAGCAGTTTAATCAAATGAAAGCCTAGTGATATGCCCTCTGAGATCAGAGTTAATAAATGTATGGTCTCTAACCTCAACCTTGCCTGCACAGATTTTCCTAAGAAAGGCAAATGCTGCAAGCATGGCACTTCATGCAGCTCCATGTTTAGAACTTGTTTAAAACTTTTTATTAGTCAGCTGCAAAAATCTGGTGAGACTGAAGCTTGGGCTCAAGAGCTAATCTGTATTCTGATCCTGCAAGCTCTTTATACATGACTTTATACAGTTGACTAGTCACACTGAAGTTGATGAGGAAGTCAGGCACCAGCATGATCATTTACCAGTTCAGGGCATAAAATCCTTGTTTTCTCCAGACTAAGTTTTAAAGGCTCTGGGAACAGACCATACTTCATACTTCCTGGAACATGAGACGTACTTTCCAGGACAAGTTGCTTTTTTTTTAAATTCAAAAGCTTCTCAAGTACATCCTTTCTTACATTTTCTACAAAGATTTTTAAAATCTTTCCAGTCTACCAGCTCTGCTCCGCTCATACCATTACTTGCGGCAAACCTAAAGGAAACCTGAAAGGAAATTTATTTTCCCTTAGAGATTTTTCCTCTTCGGATTTTTATTCTTTTCCTCTTTCTCCTCTTCCCTCTGTGGAGGATTTATCCAAGGATAATTATTCTTAAAATTATAGCCAGTGTGTTTTGAAAAGTTATCAGACATCCTTTTCCTCTCCCTGCCTCAAAAGTCCTGCTGAGTCTTATTACACACAGTAAATAATTTAATTGTATGAAAAGAGATAATATATGTAACTGTGGTTGAGAGGAAAAAAAATCATTCAGGAACAGTCTTATTGTCATAATTAACACCACAATAGCTCTGGTAATGATCACCTATGAGACACAGCCCTTTTGGAGACATTATTCCAGCCTCAATTGCTGAAGGACAACTGTGTCAATGAAGACAACAGTCACTATGTAATCCTGTAACATGAAAATACATATTCATGGGCTGGTTGACCTCCTTGATACCTCATATGACCCAAAGGATTGGTTTCTCTGCCTAATTAGTGTGGTCCATTCCAATATGGTTGGAAGTTTACAATTGCAGGATTGCCTCAGAGAGCCAAATATTATCATGCCACAGCAATCCTTGTAAGTGGAAGGCGTTTTCCTAACCAGTGTCAAAATCTGAAGGCCTGACTACATTTTATGAATAGTAAAGAGCATACAATATTTTTCAAGTGAAGAGCTTGAACTGACTGATATAGTCAAAAGTCCTCCCCTTATTTTGGAGCTTATTTTAAGTAGCTTTTTTGTCTCAAAGTCATTTTTAACGTTGAATCATCCACACTTCATCAAAATACTGATAGAGAATACTGATCATACCTACAGTGTGTACAAAGCCTGTCCAGCTTCTCTGAGGTAAAATTATGGCAGCAGATCCCACTCCTATATCACATTCTACAAGACTGAAGCTTTGCTGAAGGTATCAACACAAATTAAGGGGCTGATGTGTGCAACTCAAGGTGTAAGTGTGATATTACATGTGCAGTTGTCTTCCAAATTCAGAATTTTTTCCTGCATGTCAGAAAATTGTTTTTTCTGCATGACAGTTAGCTACAAAGAGCTGCTTTCAATAAAAAATAAAATTTAAAAACCAAACAAAAGACCAAAAAAAACTACCCAAAAACCACCACAAAATGCAAGTACCGGTCTTTCTCTTGACAGGCTGTTTGTTTTCCTCAGGCTCTCCCTAAGGCTGTGCCGGCGACGGATCAGAATTTCTTTGGCCTGCTTTTCACTTGCATCTGCAGCCAGGCTATGTCGGTTGTAGGACATTGTCTGAAAACAGAAAAGCAGTGATCACAGCCTGGAAAGCATGATGTCAAATGTGTTGGACTATATGAACAGGGAAAAACAGGCTTTTTCTTTAATAAGCATCATAAATCCTTGTGAACAAGATTGTATTGCAGATGATTAAGAACAAGAACAATAATTATGCTGAGAATGTTTTTATTCATCTGCTTCACAACCACCTGGGGTTTTTTGTTGGTTTTGGTTCATTTTTTTAACCTGCTGATATTTATAATGAAAGGCAAAATGGGAGAAGCTGCCTTAATACCATATTTATCCCTGCATTGTAGTAGCTTGGTCAGTATGTCAGTAGAGAACACATCTTTGAAAGTGATGAGTCCCCTAGAGGGAAGTAATTTTTACCTCCAGCAAGCTGAAGCTTGCTCAATTTTTGAATGTTTTCCAAGGGCTCAGGCATTCAAACTACTTAGCCACAGGAGGATAAATGTGAAATGTCCTTTTGCTTTTATTTCACTATTTTTCCAGTTCATCATCTCTGGTCTTAATACAAACAACTTTACAACTGGAGGCAAATATGAAATCTAATCCCATATCACGAAGTGAGCAATATACGGATACAAGTAGACAGTGTTGGGTTGAATTGGCAGCTATGATCCTACTTTAATATTGTAGGTACATTAGAGGTAATAAGATAAAAAAATTAAGCCTTATCAATAGTATAAGATCAAGTACACAAAGAATCTGTACACTACTGTACGCTACTGTACATACGACAAGATATGGACTCAAGGCAACAGAAGTAAATAAGACCATTACTTGTCATGATATGATAGAGCAGATGTACTAGCTCAAAGATGTGTTAGGAAGATAATCAGTATATTAAAAGGGCAGTGGGATATTTATATAGGCATAAAAGTTCATCCTTACTCGATGTCGTATTTGGTAGAGATTCTTTGTTAATATTTCTCGCATGTTTTCCATTTCAGTGGGAGAAAGGGGCTTTATCTTTCCTTCATGATAGTCACTGTTGCAGAATGAAAAAAAAAAAGGGAAATAGGGAAGAGGGAGAGAGAGAGAGGGAAGGAGAGAGAGAGAGAGAGAGAATGTTTTTATTTTTGTGGTCAGGAATGACATTTGAATTATTTCCTTTGTTAGAGGTGGAAATAACATTTCAAAACAACCAAGTAATAGGTGAAAATGTAACATGTCAAAATGAACTCTTGATTCAAATCAGATTCATTTGAATCTGTAGTAAGACACAAAACATAAAATTCCAATAATTTGTCCATTGTATTCAGGTGCTATTCAGAATGCCCCTCAGGCTTCCCCTGTAGCTATTCTCAGCAGACAGGCAGGCACACGTTCAAGTCCACCTCTACTCTACATGGCAGATCAATCCAGTGAGCAGCTGTCCCGGTAAAACTGCACACCCCGGAAGAGCACAGCCTTTCACATGAAGCTACAGGCAAAAGGCTCTTGCTTCACATCCTCTTACTGTCCCCTTACTGTTCTGGTGACATTAGGACACAAAGTATCCTAAGTCAAAGTGATTATCCTGCCTACAGCCTGGGCTGTGAAATAAATTATGTGACCCAGCTGAGATGCTTGGCCATGCTGGCATCGCTTGCTTACCTGAGAGACACCGATGATGGGACCTTGCTTATCATTCCACTCTCTGCCATCTCAATGGCATGCTTGATTTCCAGCTTCTTGTATAAAGAAACAATGCTGGATTTGGGCTGGTTCTCACGGATTAGAAGTCTTCGCAGGTATTTATTGTCAAACTTTTTAAACCTGTACATGAGGCAAACCAGCCCAACCAGTTAATTTTTACTGTGCATAGGTAAGAAAAGCCAATATATTGCAGTTAATGACATTTTAAAGGACTTTGTTGTCTGGGAATGTGTCTGTTCATGTTAACAACCTAATGCTGAGTAACCCAAGAAAGGGTCAATTTCAACTTTACTTCAGATAGATAGTCTTAAGCTGTGTTTTGGTTAACATGTTAATGGGCAGTCTCCCTAGATGTAACTTTGAACTTTTAGGTATTCTGTGTTATTAGAAAATATTATTCTTAATTCTCTGTTTTCATCAAGCCAAAGAACATTAAATATTTACCGTAATAACAAATAAAAGGCCAAAATTTACATCAACTGCTTTTTCTTTGAAATTTTAGCCTGCTTTTGTAAAAGTTTATAAGATTTTCCTTTCTCTAAAGCAACTGCACCCTTTGGATGCTTAGTGAAAAAATATGGATTACAGCTGCTGTTGATTTTGCTTGTCAGAAAATATTTTGCCCTCCAGACATTCTGAAATTATTCTTGAATTTGGGAGTGAAGGTCATGAAAAGGTGGGACTCTCCTTTGCTCTGGAATCTTTTCACTGAAGATCTCACACAGACTGGAGGAGAACCAGGCTGAGTAAAGAAAATTTGTACCCATGTCACACATCTGTCAGGAAAATGTCCTCACTGTGTTGTCCCCAAGTCATTTGGAGAGGGCTCTCCCATCATTCCTGCTGGTGCTATTCTCTCTTTATATAAAACACTTAAATTCTTCTTGGAGCAGAGACTAAAGGGTAGTGAGCAGTGCCCATGCTTTGGGCCTGAAGAATTTGGGTGTAAAAGGAATTACATTCAACCTAATGATGATGATGATGACTCAGCAGATAAAGTAAAAATATCAATTATTCAGGTATTGCCAGGGGTAATCTTCTTAACTGATACTAAGTCTTAAGTAATACCATCAAGAGCTGTGGAACTGCCTGCCATTAGGATCTCTCAAGTATCTCATGCCAGGTGCTGCCTTGATCTTTTCTAGAAGAAATCCAACAACATTTGTATGTTTACCGTCAAATAGGAAACTAACCCACCACTTAACTGCCCTAAGAAATACAGTTTGCAGGAAGACAGCTGGGTGGGATGAAAGGCCCTGCAGACATACAGGAAATGCTCTGCAACAGTCAGAAACATGCACCCTCAGAAGGTACCATACTTCACTCTGGGATCAGAGGGTTGCCTTTCTTCCCAGCTGGAGATTCTGTTCTACTTGCTTGTGGTTTAGTAAAAGACATTGTTTTGCTACTTTCTACATGTTCTAAAAACAACCATATGCTTTCAAGAATAAATGCTGAAAATTAAATATGATGCCAAACAGCCTTTGTTTGTTGCTGCAGAGCCATTTCAGCTTCTCCTGTATAACAGTTTCAAATGCCACTTACTTATCTCTCCAAAAGTTGTGACCCCAGTGTCCACACACATCTTCAATTCCAGTCTTCACGTGGTCAAAGAACTAAAGGAAAACATTGGTTCATTACATAAACTTATAGACATCACTTGGCTTGTCCTTAGACCTTATTAGTTTCCAACTTACTTTAAAACAGAAACATCTAGTCACAACTCAGGACAATGCTTCAGTTTTACCAAGAGCAGTCCAAACCAAGCTCAAAGACAGAATCTGTTTCTTTCCCCCTGAATCTTCCTTAGCTCACAGCCCCAAAAGGACAGTTGCTAATTTCCTCAATGTCAAACTTGCTTAGCCTGAAATAAAGGTTTTTCCCATATTTTCACTTATTTGAAATTCCCTAACCACTCGCTTCTATGCCTGGAACTTACCCAGGCCTGACAGTGAGGCAAGTATGACTTTGTGGAGAAGAGAATCTCAGTGGACAGAAGCTCCCTATATCAGCACCAGCCCTTCAGGATGCACTGACAGAACTGAGAGCCAGCATTAGGTCCTGAGCTCCTATTTTAGGATTTGTATCATCTTAAAGCATCCTGTCCAGCTAATATTAGAAACACACTCTTCCTGAGTCTACTATCAATTATGAAAAACTGAACTGGTTCAGCTGAGGTCTCACTTGATCCCAGAGGCAGCATGTTGGCTTTTAATTCAGGAATCATTGTAGGGGTCTCTCAGTCTCAGGGAAAAACTCTGGTAGATGTTCAAAGGATAAGCTCGAAAAGAACAGACTTTTAGGTGCCTAGATCGGCTTTATTCCCAAATGTGGCCCTTACTATTCCTCATTTTTGAAATTGCAAACTGCTTGCCTCAGGTGCATGGAGAAATACGTTCGAGAAGATGCATGGCTAATAATCTGCAGCAATTGGAGACACACACGTACCAAACATATATCCATTAAAAGGCTGATGATTTAAGAGTTAAGTAAGTTTAAGAGTGTGTTTACGAGAAGTTTGCATTTGTTTAATTTGATTAAATCAAATGCAGTATAATGTAATTAAATAAAGCCAGAGGTTTCCTGATGTAGCCAAACTGTAAAATAACATGTATCTCATGTGTGAAATAAACTACAGAAAGTTAATTTACTTCTAGATCTGAACAATTAAGAAAGTAAGAGATTCCAAAATAATGATACGTAACAATAATTTCAGTAATTGCCAAAAGTTAAATATAAGCTTTACAATTATTGTGTTTGTAACAGCTATTAAAAAGAAATCGAGTACAACCTCTCCATAATACTGATGCTGAATGCTTGTCTGTCTGAACGTGACTAGGAATTTCATCTATACAAGGGTTTCACCTATGATACTGAGACTGCAACATACCCTGTTATAAATCTCTTCACTAACAGCAGGCTGCTTTTTATTTGACCTTTTAACATCAAGAAACTCCACTAGTGGGCGAATTGTTATTCCCTGTAAAGAAAAAAAGAACACAATAATTATAAAAGTGAATTCATTCTTTTGATTATCAGGTTTTGCACTTAGCTATGAAGTCCTTGTCAGCTTAGATTCCATTAATGCAATGGGAGGAAGAAAGAGGCACCCTAGAACTGAGAGTTCCAAGAGGGTCAGCCTAACAGAACCTATCAGGAATACATAACCTCTCCCATCCATAATAATTTTAAACATTTTTTTCAACAACAAAAACAAGTTTTATGTGTTAGAAAAACATGAATTAATAAACTGATTCCCCATTATTTCAAGATGAACATGTAAAGTCCTCTTTTTTAGTGATTACTTCCAAAATAGGTATTCAAAGATATGTAAACAGCACTATTATTGATATCATGAAACTTAGGTTTTTTGTAAATATGTATCCTTGCCTGACCATTGTCAGAAAAAGAACAAAAAGTTTTGGCTATCCCTGAATGACATAATGGTTTTCAACAATTATTTGTAGAAAATTAAGATAATTTGTTTACTTGTACAGACACGCTGGCACAGGGGAGATGAATGAATCTCCTGTGGTGTTGAGATCAGTCTCTACTATCCCAGACATCCAGGTCTTTTCGTAAATGAATCAAGCTTTATCTTAAAAGTAGTTAGGTTTCTTTGCCCCATTGCTCATAATGGAACACTCATCTTGAACCTTATTGTTCTGATAATTAGAAAGCTGCTTCTTAATTGCATCATGGTCACTGTGTACCACTTTGCTCTTGTGCCAACATTTGTCTTTTTAGTTTAAACAGTGTTCACTCCCTCATATAAACAGTAATTATAGTCCCTCTTCTCCTTCATCTTGCTAAGGCCAAGGCATCCTGGTCTCCTTTCACATGAAAGGCTTACCAGTCCCATGGTCACTCCAGAACATGCCACTATGCTCTAATGGAAATACCTGTCTCAGTGTGTCCTAAGATCAGAATTGCCTTTCTTCTGTCTCCACTGTATTGTTGACTTAAAATCTACCCAATTACCAACTAGTACACATGCATCTTTTTCCCTTTCTATTTTTTTTTCCAAATCAAAGATTCTGTTTCATAAGAGAAATTCCTCGTAAGGAAATCCTTACAAGAACACACTTGCACACTGTTCCATTACTGCTCAATTTCATTCTGTTCCTTTCATATTGGCCCTCAGTTCTTTCTACAAGATAATCTATCTCACTGTCACCCTTAGAACACTTTTCAAAATCTTTCATCAAGAAATATCAGCAACAAAAACTCCTACATTTATGTGCTATGGTCAATTAACAAGTGTATTAACTTATCCTTGAGGAATTCCTTTACAATCTCACTTGGCCAGGGTGGTTGAACACTCGAGCAGGTGCCCAGAGAGGCTGGCATATATATCTCTATCCATCAATATATTCAGAACTCAGCTTGACATGGCCTGAATAACATCATCTAACTTGAGGGTGGCCCTGCTTTGAGTGCAGGGTTGGACTAGAGACCCCCCAGAGATCCTTTCTCACCCATAGAACCATTTGCTTCCATTTCCACTTAAATGAAGAACTGTAAGTTCATTCCTCATTCATTTTATATCCTGATGTCAATCTAAACCTCAGTTTAATGAGTAGTTACATTAACAGTGTCCTCTGTAGCCCCATTCCTAAAGATTTTACAATAGTCCAATTAAATGAGATTACTCTAGAAAATAAATTGCCTTATGAAAGAATGATACTAGGTTTTTCTTTGATAAATCACGTTGTATCTCATAGCACATTCCATTTATCTCCGTATTTTAAATTATTCTGTCCTTCAAAATTAGTTTTCACAGCTAAAGTCAACTAACTGACCTCCACCTTGCTCCCCTCCCAAGCATGAGCACAGATACTTGCTTCCTACAGCACCTTTTTCCATGTAAAAGGCAGAGTAACAAAATTCTATTTTTTTTCACAGACCTGAAATTTCATTAATAGCCACTTGCATCTCTCTCACTGCTCTAGATAATGACTAGCCTGATACGTTTATTTTATGGGCTTGGCCTCCTCTACATTTTGCAGGTTTCAGTCTCTTGGTCACCCTTGACCAGGCCTCCATGGCCAGGTGGTCATCAGAGACAAGTTCTTCATGTCCTAAAACACACCTGGTGCATTTTTAGGGATGCCCAGCTGGTTTGCAGCATCACTTCCTAACACCCAGACTCCAGTCCACCTGTCTGGGCCCTCAGTGTCCTTAGCTCACTGTGCACTATGTCCAACACTGAACTCCTGAGTAAACACAAAAATTCAAACGTTCTAGAAAAAGGAATTAGTGCTGAAGCTGTACCCAGATTATCTTTTGTCTCTACTCCAACCTCACTAGTCTTAAATACTTAATACTACTTATATGTTAGTATAAGGATTTAGTGTCTGGCATACTTTTGCTACCTGCCTGTGGTATGCATAGCATTTTTTTTACTATGACTATGGCAAGTACCTTCAAGTATGTTCCTTACAGTAAGTTTGAACATTTGTTTTTCTACCCATGGCTTATTTACAACCTGTCTGAGAAAGAAGAAGTTCAGGAGAAGAAAGGTACTACCTGAATGAAAACAGTAAAGAATATCACCACGATAACAGCAGTGATGAACAATTTCTTCCTGGGAAACACAGCAGGAGGAAGCAGAAATACAAGTGAAAAACAAATCGCTCCTCGGAGACCTCCATAGGCGATAATAAATTGGTCCTTAAAAGTGAGAGGTATTGTCCGGAATACATTAATGATCTGAGTCAGAACAAAAACACCTGAGGGAAAAAAACAGAAATACAGAGAGGAGGGGAAAAATATGGAACATAAATTACACAGAACTAGCCCATGATGCTAATATTTGTTTAAAAACACTTCTATTTGCTTCTGACCTTTTATTTGCTTCTTCAATAGGTATTATCAAAGAAATGAAACACTACTTAGCAGCTTGAAATACCGTAAGATTAAATGAAAAAGCCTCAGGAACATAATTTTGAACATATTTAATGAGCTAAACACCTTGGGTCAGCTGGACTTAGGACCTGAAGCAGCAAATAGATCTCTACAAGACAGCTGTCTGCTAGACTACACCTCTACAACAGCAAAAATTCTCTGTGTCACTACAGACCAAGACTTCTAATTGCTTTTTAACAGAATTTGAGGTTATTTTGAAAAGTGGTTTATCCCCTCCATCAATCTGTGCTTTGAACCCTGCAAACTCCTGTTCATTCAATTTTACTCACACAGACAGGAAGGATGCAGGACTGGGGATGGGGAGAGAAGATGCCAGTGCATGCTGATGTACCTTGGAAAAAAGATTCCAGGGATGTGGCAAACTGGAGTAAAGGTACAAAGGCAGGTGAAGGGAGCGAGCATAGGGGGCAAGAGCTGTATAGCAATCAGGCTGTTTGGCTGCTTTTCAGGATAAAGCATTGACTGTGGGGTTGCAGGTGCAGTAGGAAAATAGTCCAGGTTTCTGCTCTGGAAGGAGACTTGGGAGCTGGATGTAGGGTTGCAAATTTAAGCATGACCCACCTTTACACATGCAGTGACTGAATTATTAGAGATGAAGCTGGGGAGAGGATCAGATTTAAGACCTACCAGCCTGCCTTGCACTTAGCTCTTCAGGAAAAAGAAAAAGAGCTAGTACTGTAAATTCAGGAGGGATCAATTCAGGAGTTCAGGAGTTTTTCTCTACACTTCAGTTATAGCATTTCCTGGTTTGAAACTATTTATGTCAATGACTGTGAAAATCCCAAAGCTAGTAAACATAAATTAAAAACAAAACAAAATCAAAAACAAAGGAAAAAAAACCAAAACCAACAAACCCCACAAACAAACAACCCCCCCACAACCTTTTTAATTGCTGTATGACTGCTAATTCTTTTTACCAAAATTTGCTTATTTGTAAATAAATGTTTACTTAAATATATGCATTGTGGTTAACAAGCAGACTGCCTCTCACTTTAGGTGAGCAGGATCAGGGCAAAACTGACTTTTAGGTTCCATTTTAGGGAAAGGTAGAAGCTGACCCTGCGATATAGGGCATGTTACTAATACAAAAACCATTCTACAAACTGATGGGTCTGTGTCTAAGTTTTGGCATTTTCTACTTGACAAGAGATAAAATATTTCACTTGCAAAGAAAACTGGCCCATAGTCTGAGACTTGCTTACCCAGTGCCCTCCAGATTAAACAGAAGAGGAGGGTGAAGCTAACAAAGGCCCAGTTCCACTCATGGTTCTTCCCAACTGTAGACACACCCATGAAGATGAAGATTAAAGTCTCACTGACACTGCTCAGCATCTTCATGAAATATTTTATCGTTGTGTAGGATTTCTGAGAAACATTTTCCTCCACGTATTTATTCATGGTCATGGCACAAGCTGTAATCCTGAAAGGCAAACATTATCCCGTATTTCATTGGCTTTTTTTTTTTTTTTAGCCTCTCTTATATCTACAAAATATTATTCATTTTCCATGGTTCTCTTTAAAATGCAAAGCATAACTTATTCCATAACCAATCTCAGATTTACAGGCTTGGTGAACCTACAATTTTGGGCACGATTTTTTTTTTTTTTCAATGGGAAGTTTTCTGAGAAGACATCAATGTATAGAGAGTTTTCTCACATACTAAATACACATGATCTGTGCAGGGGTCACTCCAACTCTGTTTTGAAAGAGCAAAGATGAGGAGAGATAGGGACAGCCTTGGAAAACAGGAGCTGCTGCATCTCTTGCTGCTGAGGGACAACAGACAGGGTGGAAACTGCATATCCTGGGGCAGGGGAGGACTTCCCTCCTTCCCTACCAGCAGCTGCACCATCTCAATGCCTGTGACAGTAGCCAGCTCCTCTTTCCAAGCAAAGTAAGCAGCAACGCTACAGACAATTTGTTGTTCTTCACCAGTTTAGGCCTGCTCTGCCTGCACATAGGACTGAATAGGAGAAAAACACCTCCAGAAATCACCCTGGTGCTGCTGCACACTTAAAGCATCTACAAATGAATGAAATTGGTATCTCAGCTGATACATGAGACAAGTCTACATCTACAAATCCATTTTCTGCCTCAGTAAACAGAGTTTGTTAATCCTCAGGAAAAGCAAGGAATGACATTTCTGGTTGTACATCACTTGCTCAGTATGGCTGTCCACGGTACAGGGATGGCTGAGGACCACTCAGCTATACATTGAACAGTTTAAGGGTAGTTAGCAGAGCTGGCTGGAGGATAACTTCAGGGTGGTGTCTCAGTGTAGGGAAGGACAGTCTGAGCTGACTAATAATTATCAGGAAGGACAACTAAGGAAAGATACATTGTGAAACAGCTGTCATTCCTGGTTCTACTGTCTAGGGCAACAACATCTGCTCTGAATTCCCAGTTAAAAACATTATGCACATCCATTTATGGGTTCTCAGTCAAACCATGCACACTAAATCTAAGCAAAGAAAGAGAGATGTATTTACATTGTCTTTCTGAATACAGCCAACTTGTCTACAGTTATTTATTCCAGTTACACCAGGTTTTCAGATATAATTATTTGCTAACATAGGGGATATTTCTTCATGCTGAAATCTCTACACTTCTCTCTCTCATGGGGGAAGAGGGCAGGTTTGCTAGCATCTCTGAAAATTCTCTTGAAATCTCTCAAGTTTTGTGGAGATTTCACTGCAGAAACTCTTCTGCTAAGCTTGTCCTGCCTCTAAGCCAAGAGCCCCATCTCTGAACCACTCTGAACCAAACATCCCTGAATATGAATGTAAACGGAAAGGCAGACTGAGGCAGAGCTCAGAAAAACCTCACATTATGAACACATGCCTGGATTCCTTCTTCTAAATAATGGATTTTAAAAAAATTTCACAGAGCAGAAGGAATTCCAGAAGCAGCAGTAACTTTAAAAGGACCCTCATACAGTGAACTTTCTTTGCATTTTGCAAGAGGGAGCCCATAGCAGCAGCTCGGGTTGTAGTCACTGGCAGACTCTGAACACATTTCTCTTGATTATTTGAAGTTAGTTTTGTCCAGAAGTTTTCACCTCTTACATGGAGCCACATCAACATCTCCAAAGCGGGTGGGCAGCTATCCTTCCAAGGGACATGCCTGGGAGGACATGTGGACACTGGGAGAGGACACAGGGTACTCTGGTGACCTCTCCCAGGCAGCAGAGGCCCTGAATGTACATCAGAGTGAATAAAACCCAAGGAATACGATGTGATATGAGGACAGATTTAGTCTGATGGGGCAGATAGTGCTTTACAAATACAGGCAGAATAGTGCACCTAACCTGGCCTTCACCCTGCATTTTTGTCCACCTATACTTGGTGATGGAGAAGGATCTAGTCAGCACAAAATAAAATGTTCATTGACATGCAAAGATTAGATCCAACCCTAAGCAAACTCTAAGTCTAAGAAGGAGGAAAGCCTCACTAGGACTATCCCAGACCCCCATCTACACAGATATAATCTGTACAGATATAATTGTCAGCCCTCTCCTCATTGTCAGCTGATTTGACCACGGTCCTGAACAGAAGGATCCTATGTGGTCCACAGGTGGCATGCTGCCTGGGAAGGAGAGCTCATCCTGGTTACACAGGGTCCACTGAGGAAGATATAATGTAGATTTTATGAGCATGCAAGCTTTCTCCCTGAAACACTCAGTAATTAGGCAACATTTCTAGTTTGAGTATGTGGTTAGGATAACAGAGGTCCTGAATTTTTTGCCAATACTGACAAACTGATGATGCTTTTCACAGCTTTCCTCCTTGTTCTGATCTTACAGCTGCCCAGACTGGGGACTTACAACAGATCCCACATTATGTGCCTGAGCAAGAAAGTGGGAGAGGACCTGGCACACACATGGATTGTGTCCTGAAAAGCAGCAACTTGGTCAGGACATACACTCAAGCCCAGAAGCTGTCAAACACTCCCAGGTTCCTCAGTTTGCACACGATTCTGATGATCAACCACAAAGTACATGCACAAATCTTCTCAAATCTACTTAACACTTTGACCCTCCAAAAGCCTCATACTGAGTGGCAAACCAGCTCTTCACTGCACTGACACACCTACAAAGATGTCAGGCTATGCTATGGGTTGTGACAGCTCTACTGTGTGTACATTGCTTATCTGCACAAATGTAACAAGTCTGATGCAGCCCGGCTACTCCAGCCATGGCACACTCAGTGGAGCTGGCAAGTGCTTAGGCAGCAAATGCAAAAGAGCAAGAATGCAGAGGGTGGGCTGGAAAGCAGCCATTTCTAGGCCCACAGTCATTTTAGAGTCCCAAAGCAGCAGCTTAGTGCCCTGAAGCATTAGGACTGTCAGGTCTGCATTAAAGGCACAACAAAATACACAGTACTATTTATTACCTTCTTAAAATAAATCATTTTCATGATTATAGTAATTTAGGAAAGCCCTGCAGTATGGGGAGCAGGGAATCGTGCTCTGGACATGGTTTGTTTTTGGAACCTGAGGTAATGGAGACACTGTAAATAGATTTCTGATAAGAATCTGTCACCAGATTAATCAGAATCCTTGCAAGCTGTAACTTAAAACATCTACCATGCTTAACCACTAGAATTTAAAGGGACAACACTCTTTTTTTTGAATGAATTTTGCATTCATTCAATTGGTGTCAAGCAATTGAGGAGTTGGTTCAATGCTATAAGAAATAGAGATGCACATGATATGTTAATCTTCAGGTAAGTAATATTCCACAGCTAATCACTGCTCACTTTGAATCAGATATCTCTCTAGAATATTTATTTACATTAGAAAAAAAAATGTTGAAGTCTCCTTCATTTGAAAATTGTGTGGGAATATAGTGTTAGAATTTGCTATAAAATCAATAGCTTTATGCAAGATTTTATGTATATTATTATAATAAGTTCTTCACAAACTAAATTTTTACTGTCACAATAATCAAAGCCAAAGCTTAGATACGTTTTATTTTACATTTCTTATCCACATACATTAATTCTGGTTTCCAATTCTGTGACCTGAGTAGTTGCCCTGGTCAAGAAGGGGAAGGGAAAAGCACTTCATTGCAATTGACCTGCAACATTCTGTACTTCTGAAGAATAAAAGTCTCACTGAATAAACAGTACTGTTTCTGTCAGGACTGCAATAAACTAGGCCACTGGGTTCAATCCTCAAGTTTCCTTGACCTATTAAATTTACAGTAGTTTCAATGTTTGCTCCTTTCAGCCTGCTAGTTCATTGTTGCAAAAAAAAAAAAAAAAAAGAAAAAAAAAAAGAAACCTATATTAAAAGTTCTGCTGCTTTATGAGAAATTAGTAAGCAGAAATTGCAGCATTATAATTAGAAATGGAAGCAAGCTAATAAAGTTCAGATTCGGACCTGTATGTTTTACATCTGTGCTCCTCATTCATGCTCAGCTCTAGTTACAGTAGAAACTCTTTCCTCTCCTTCTGAAGAGGATTTTCTCACTGCAGTTCACAGGGACATGGTTCAGTCCCTTCACTATTTCAGCCAAGTAACCTGGTGCAGGGGTTATATACGGACATTTCAAGAATCATTTGTCCTTAGAATGAGTACACAAACTTATCAGAAGAGGGACAAGTGCCTTTCATTCCCTTCTATTCCTCTGCCAGTGAATTCTTACTTGCCCAAGAATGAGGCAATCTGTGTAAGTATCTTATTTGGTAACACTGTACGTTCCTGCTCATGTCCTTCCCCTAAAGTATGGTACAGCATGTAACCACAAGGTCTCACTGAGTATCTTTATAAACCTGGTTATTAAAGAAGTGGGAATCAGTAGTTTAACAGGTTCATGTGGATATGGGTGAAAAAGGGGAGACCTTATTCCTCATAGGCTGAACTGTAAATGGCTACAGAAGCAAATAATAAATAAACAATCTTGGTTGTAAGGGTCATTCCAAGGTCATTTGCTCCAACTACCTGCTCAGAGGAGGGCTGACTTTTAAATCAGACCCAAGCAATCCTTACATGAGTAAGTTGCTGCAAAAAATGACAGGGAACTCAACACTGGTGTGTGTTTTTGCACTGCGACACAGAGCAAATGATTTCTGTAGTTCAAAGGCCAAAGAAATGTGACAAGAACAAGGTAGATTTACTCCAAGAGGATGCAGAGATTGCAGGAGCTCCAAGGCTGTCAGCAGCACTGCTGGGAGGGGACAAGCTGTATGGCTTACAGCAGCCAAGATCCTACATGGCAGCAGAGAGCCCTTCCATCCCAGGCAGGATGTTACTGCTGTACACAGCCCTGACAGCTATTACAAAAAATGCTTAGAGTCAAAAACAGACAGAACATTTCAAAGATAACTCATTTTCTATCGTGCTGTTTGAGGGCAAAAATACTTTGTGTTTCCTCTTCTGTTCTGCATTCATTCAGGGGCCACTGCACAAATGAAAATTATTAGGTTGTTAGTGCTGTGGGAAGCATTGGTGGGCTGGTGGCAGGCACTGGCATGTGGTGGGTCCTCTGACCCACCAGTAGACTCACCATGCCCTTTCCATTGTGTCCTGGATGCAGCAGGTCCAAATCAGTATTTTCATAAACACTGCCACTATTTTTTCCACATACAGTTTAGCCACACTTTTTTGGTTTAGAAACCCTTTAAGTGTTTGATCATAGGATGTCAAGGACATTTGGCTTAAGAGGTGGAGGAAACTAGAAACCACACAAATGCTATGAATAGAAGCTATGAAAAGAGATGGCACATTTATGAACTCGGTCAAAGTGGATGCATATGTTGCTTTATTTAGGTTCATATCAGAGAAAGAAACCCATGCAATCTTTAGCTCTTTACTTAGATTAAAGTTCCAACCCCTGTGGTTTCATGGCATATTCCTATTTTTATACTACTGAAATCATCACCTGTACATTTTGTTGTAAACTGCTTCCCAGCCCCAGAAAACCTTATCCTGGCATTACTATGATATTAAACCTATCTTCACTTGCCTAAAAGACAATAATCAGATGAGGTATTATCGAGTATTAGTGACACTCAGCAGTAACATCTGAGCTTACACAAAAAGCTCTGCTCCTCATGCCTGAATGACTCATATTTGCCACTAGAACAATAAAAAGTCTTTAAGGAAAGTTGACTTTAAAAATATTACTTGGAACCAGAGCAAAACATTTAATTATATCAAATGTCATAAAGGTTCTTTTTAATGTTGAAGTTGTTACAGTATAAACAGAGTGAAGAGAGAGGCTGTGCTTTTTTTTTTACTGAAGACAAGGAGTGGAAAACCATAAGTGAAAATATTTCTATCTATTGGAAGTGGGAAGAAAAATATTATTTTATACATAAGGACGTATACAGAGAACATTGTAACACACAGGCACACATATCAAGATACTAAACTATAAGATTATATTACCATTGGACAGCAAATTTTACATTCACCCAATCCTTATTGTGCCTGTAATCCAGCAGAAGTTTGCCTTAATGATATATACATTGTCTTCATTGAATAGTACTTACTGGCTGCTCACATGACTAACTGTTAAACACAGTTTCACAATATATTGGCATTGAAAGTGAAGGCAGCTCATGAAGTTCCCTGCTACCACTGCCACTCCCTCCCTGCCACCATTACCCCTACATCACCATGGGCCACTCCTCACCCATGCCCTTATGCCTAGTTGAAGGGTCACATCAGGACACAGGTCACCAAAGTGACCTGGGTTAAAAATAAGCCCACTGAAAATACAAGTGAATATTTTTAACTTGGAACATTTCAAAGATATGGCTTATGATGCGATGCCATGAGCAGTTTTAGTGACACAGCTGGTGTGGTGGCAAGCTGAGAGAATGGGGTGGAAGCGGGAGGGAAGAGGCCGGAAATCCTCAAGCCAGCAACTCTGCCATGCACCATGGAACAATGCCACATGGCAAGGTTTGCAAAATCTGATCCTCTCACCAATTTCCTTTGGCATTCTTACTTGGATGCTATGATTACTGAAGTTTGGGGTACTTACGCCATGATGCCCGAGAGATGAAACATTTCAGCTGTTATGTATGATAAGTAACTGTACAGGAAGACAAAGAGTGGCTCAATCACTCGGATTTTATGGGTGAAACGGGTGGTAAAGGCTGCTACAAATCCCAAAAGGATTCCAATCAATACTCCACCGATCCCCACTATAAAGAAGTTAGCAATCCCAGCGAATATGTCAATAACCTTAATTGTGCGCATCTGGCAGAAAGACTTGAACAAATTGTACAGGACCTATGAGGAAAAAGAAAGCACATTATCTTTTTGAACTATTCCTAATTTCTCTTCATGTTATTATGTTCCTCTGCTTAAATGCTGAACTTTAAATTTCTTTATCTACCCTGAATTTGCTTTTTACATATGCTGTTATTTATGTCTGGCATATTATTTGTCATCCATATATACCAGGGAGATACACAAAGACAGATATATATAATTACTCCCATTTTTGCTGGTGGGATAGTTTTCTTAACCTGTGATGCTCTGGGGGCCAGGAGCATAAATCTACCTAATTCTTTTTTAAAATTATTTATTCACAGAGCTCCTAATTTCTCCACAGATGTACATTTCAGATTTACCCCAGACTAAAAGGAATAAAACAGTAGGAGAAAAAAAAAAAAAAAACAGTTTCCTAACCAGTGAAAAATCAGATTATATTCAAATCTGTTTGATCTACATGACACTGAGAGGTAGAGTACTGAACTAGGCCACAAATTCATCTAAACTGCTGGTGTAGGAGGGGATGTAGAGGCAGCTGGGGATGGACAGTGACCACTTCAAGGAGTAAAAGAAATAGTGCTCTTTCTCAAAATAATTGACCATTAGAAAACCAGTGGTTTAAAGTCTGTTCAAAAAATCAAGTATTTCTAGAGATTTGGATTTCATTGCCATTAAAAAACCTGTTGCCATGTGTTTGCCTAGTTTAATTTTCAAAGCATTTATAACCATCCTCTAAAACAAACTAGATCAATGGGATTATCACATTTTCTTAGCCAGAGACCTGTTTTGTTTTATATAGGAAACAGAACAATCTAAAGTCCACATTTCTCTAATATCCAGTATTTTAGTTTCTCCAAAACAGAAACCAATGGAATCAGTTACTCTTAAAGAAACTTTAAAGGGTTGCCTCATCAGCAGATTCACTTGGGACACTTAACCATACATGCAACAACCTTGGTGTTGCATGTATGCTCCCAGCCCTGCAGTACCAGGGTGGCTACACTGTCCCCTTGCACAGAGCTAACTTTGGTCACAGGCACCTATTCCTATCCCAGTGGGTTCACAGACTAAGACAGTGAAGACCATTCATCTTAGACAGCTCGCAGGAGTTAAATCTCTGCTTTCTTTCTGGACTTCTTAGTACACCAAACAGGTTTCTCTATCAGAAATGCTATTTGAGAGAACAATGTTTTATCAGTATTTGCATTGCGCCAACAAAGAAGGTGTTTGAGTAGTGGCTGTGGAAGGATTTCTCATATTTGCAGTCTTGTTCTCTCTCACAGGACAGAACACAAGCTGTTCAGCTCCACTTAGTCAAAACTGGATAAGTCTTACAGAACTAAAAGTTTAATGCAAAGACATGGCTTATTGTGGGTCCTTTGGGCTAAGTGAAAGGAAAGAACTGAAACAGAAAAGAGAAAATATATTCCAGAGCAAGCATGAAAATAGAAGGTTAAATCAAACCTAGAATGGTCACTAGTAATTTTCATCACAAAGCAGCAAATACAACAAGAGTAGGATCATGAACTATTTATTTGATAGCAATGATGGTCTCAGGATGAGTCCACTTGGGAGAAATGTCTTTTCATCTGGACAAATCCCTTACTGCTCTGACGCAGACTTCCAGCCTTTTTTCCCCATTCTTTGTTACTATGTACTGTGCAGGACAGGAAAGCAATGTCATATGCTCCACAGTTTTTCCATCTGTTTTGATTTGCAGACCTGATGGATTTGCATGGAGAGAAGTATACCAGAATTAAACCTACTGACAGTAGGAGTGCCTTTGCTGGTCACTTTACAAGGACCTCTCATTCCACTCATGGACTCAAAGGACTCCATTAATCACAGACTGAAGAATACTGTTGACTTGTGTTGCATGCAAAGAGTTTCCCTGAGTCACTTGTTGAGTTTCCTTGTTCATCACTTGGGATGATCCTAGAGAATTTGACCTGGCAGAATACTCTCTTGGTACATATTAGGGAAGCTGATTATTTTATTTAATTGGAGTTTTAAATAGTAGTTCTTATATTTTAAAAGGTAACTATATAAATATATATAAGACTAGTCTTTAAAGTAAGAGAACTGCAAGGTTGTTGTAAAGAAGCAGAGAATTTTGATCTATCTAAGCCTTTCCATAATGTCATTTCATCTTCACAGCAAAGTATTCACCCTGCAAATAGAATGGAGCCTGCTGCTCCACATGGAGACATCTTCATAAATCTTAAGTATAACATCATAAATTATTTGAAAGAAGAAAAGCAATTTTTGCCTTTGTACCTCTGCCATGGTTTAGGCAGCAGCTACAACTATGGAATGTCATGAACAGGATTTTAACCTCATTCCTATTGTCTTTTATTTACACTGTTGCAAAAGAGATCAAAATCAGGTTTGCTTTCCTTTTACTCTACAAGCGTTCAGTTTTACTGAGCTTTTCTAAACTTCCAGGTGCATCAAACACCAACTCTGGTCACATTTTTAATGCATTTGATGTGAGAACAGGGATTATTTAGAGTTCAAGATTTTCATTTACTCAATAGGCTTCAGCTGAACTCACTGAAGGTAACACCAAGTAATATTAGTCACTGTTCACTTTTTAATATTGTCTCAGAGTATCTCTGAAACACTAATTGCTTATTTTCATCAGTTATCAGTTATTCAGTTTTTAATTCTAAAATAAATTTAAAGCACTCTAAAACAATGTTGTCAGCAGATGCGGAGTACAAAATACCACTGTAATGTTTTCTAACATGGGAATAATATTATTATAATGACACTGGCTCCTTCTTTCTGATTCTAAGCCCAGAATTGGAGTTTGAACTGCTAACATTCAGCTGCAATCTTATCATTTATTATCGCCTTGCTCGTTATGTCTGACTCAGATTTTTGGTAAAGCATCAGCTCTGATCAAGAATCCAATCGTTCAACATTGTCCTCTGCCAAATTCAAGTTCCAAAATTCCACCAGTGGGGGGAAAAGAACATTCAGATGCACAGACATATCGCAAAAACTATTAGGCAAGGAAGACCCCCTGAAAAATGCAGAAGAACTGATACTCCTGAAAAAACACACCTTTCTGTCTTTGTATACAAAATGAGGCTGTGGGAGCATGTTCTATGGAAAGGAAAGCATAGATATAATAATAATAATAATAATAATCATCATCATCATCATCATCATCATCATCATCATCATCTATATAACTATATAAATAATAATTTATATTATTAAAGTAAATAAAGAAAGCACATTTAATAAAGCCACTCTGTTTTGCACTGCCTATCTGTGTAGCCCTTGGTTTGCTGACATTGCAGGGGCCATAGGAATTAGGCAGCTTCCATGGATGGCCAACCTGCATTCAACTCCCTTCCTACTTCATCCCTACATCCCACTGCAGGCTCCTGCCAGGGCAGGTGGGACTCAAGCGTTCCAGAAAATGAAAGCTGAAAGGTTCTGAGCTCTGCTGGTCTTGTCACCTTCCCATTAAACAGGGGCAGAGGAAGGGAGAGTACAAAACATCACCTCCTCCAAGCACAGGGACGAGTAGCCCGGCAAGGGCTGCTCCAGCAGTGTCTGCTGTAGGCAGGGAAGGCAAGGTCCTCTAAGGGCAGCACCAGGAATCCGTGTGACGGCCTGGGTCACATTTTAGGTATAATCACATGATTGCAGGTGTGCAAAAACATAACAAGGAACCATTAGCAGACCAATTCTGTGCATGTGGAAACAACTTGATCTCTGGCCAAGTGCTACCTTTAAGCGATAGGAAGTAAGACCAAAGGTACTCTACATTCCTTTCACTCCTTCATAAATATATGTAAGGCCAGTGCATTACTCGACTGTCCCTACAGACTCCTCATTTTATCTTCCCTCTGTGTTAGGGCATCTGGGGAGGCAAGCCATAAGGAAACCTCCAGAGAAGGCAATAATGATGCCTACAGGAAAGCTACACATTAAATTGCCATGCCAGTCCCTATAAAAAATGGTGGTTTAGATAAATTTGCCTTTGGGAAATAGCACATATGAATATGCCAGTGATCAGGATGAAGAGTTTTCCTAGCAAATTATGCTGCATTAACTGCTGCCCCAGTGGCTGATTTTGTCATTGAAAAAACTGATTTTTGTTTGAAAAATCCACCAAACAACAAGTTCTAAATAACCAGATCCTTTTCCCCCAGAAAAAAGAACAAAACTATGAATAGACATCCATCACTCAAGTGGCCATTAGAGTAACTAGAGACAGACCCAGCCATGTCTGAACTGCTAAGCCTTTTGAACTCAGTATGTACACCTATTTATTTACAGGACTGGATTAAAGTACTAGTTTAGCATTGGCAGGCAGTTCCAACTCTAAGCTAATGAGAAAAGCTAGGTTTTAAGGCAAGCCTGTAAGAGGAGATGTGATTCAGCTGACTGGATAGCAATCAGATAAAGCATGCAGTGTAAGTGAAAAAATAATATAGTATTCCCACAGATGCACAAGAATTTATCAGTAGCAAGGCTCAGAATAAATTATGACATACACATGTGTTATGCAGGTGAGGGAAAGCCCATGAAAAGGGAAAAACAGGTAAGGCAAAGTCCAAGAAAAGGGGAAAACAGGACAGTTTGCATAGAATGGGACTGGAATAAGAAGCCAGAGACATAGAGAGGGACGCGCAGACCCAATTTATCTATCTTTTTGATCCTTCCAGCATATGAAAAACAGGACTTCTATATCTCACAAAACAGAAAGCATGCTGGACATGGTTGGCATGGGCAGGATTTCAAGGCATGGATAAATGGGAGTAATGGCCCAGACAGTGTCTTCAGGTACAAACGTGGGACACTGGGGGGAAAAATGGAATTTGCAGATTGCTGTCCTCAGGTCAGCACTACAGCCTCAGTTCAGCTAGTTAATGATTAGAAATTACTGCCTCCAGGTGGCTGTCATATCTCATCTGTAGCCTGGGATACATGTATTGGTGGTTTCAGGGCAGTTCCAAGTGGATGGGCATATGCAAAAAAGTTAGCCTCAGCAAGGTCCTGTGCCATCTCCGTGATTTGCCATCCTCCCCATTAACACACTGCAACACCCCCAGTGGCCCTTTCCCTTTCCTGTCCAACAACATTTCTGCAGGTGAGGAAAACCTACAGTTTCAGATTACAGAAGTAATAGAATGACAAAGATACAGAAACTAGAGTGATCAGTAGTAAAATCCCTACAGTAAATATGCTACCAGTACTCTCAGGTAGTAAGGCTACCACGGCTTCTAAATCTAAAGTTTAAAGAATTAGATAGACCCACTAACACTCCTTGACTTCCATCTTGTAGCAAACTGCAATAACCAGATACAAAGAGATACAATGGAGTGGCATGGAAACAATCATTCATCATTTTTTATCAATTAATCATTGATCAAGTAACTTACCACAGTTATAGCATCATTCAGCAAAGACTCTCCAAACACCAGGATATAAAGCTGCTCATTGACATGGATATTTTCAAAGACGGCTAGCACCGCCACAGGATCCACAGCTGAAATGAGGCTGCCAAAGAGCAAATTCTGCAGCAAAGTGATATCAGTCAAACCAAATGCACTGATCTGGCAAATTCCATATAGGGAAATTCCAATGCCGATGGCATTCCAGAGTGTGCCCACCACAGCATACCAGAATATGGTACCAAAGTTCTCAAAGAACAGACGAGTTGGCATAAAATATCCAGCGTCGAGTACAATAGGTGGTAACAGATACAAGAAAAACACATCACTGTTCATTACAGGTGGAGACTTCTCCTCTGCTCCAAAAATAATCCCACCAAGAAGCAATCCAACCAGAATAAGGAGACAGCTTTCAGGTACTATTGAGGGCAACTTGTGATAGAGATGAAAGCCTTCAAAGGAAATTCAAACACAAGAAAGGGAAATGGTTACTTGTATAGAATCCATAAGCATATTCTGGATTCTGTTACTGTCATTTCTATACTAAACAAACAGCAACTTGATTTTCACTGCAAAGACTGAGCTGGACATCCACAATGGATCAAGGCAAGTATGTTGGCTAGCACAGTTAATTCAACTGATTTGGCGGAGAGACAAATTAATAGCTAGACAGCTATTCAACAGCTAGGCTGGATGGAGCAACTGTGTGCAAGAGTTTTCTCTGTGAAACTGTGGGGTGTTTTTAAATGTGGAATCCTCCAGAAACATAATCCAAACATTTCTCTAGGGTAAATTACATCTAGATAGAGGAAAAAAAAAACCTCATACTAACCACTGCTTCCTCTCTGGACAGCTTCACAAAGGAGTTTAAAGAGTACTTTAATTTCATTTTTACTTTTAGAGCCTCAAAGTTAGTGAGGGGAACTAGCACATGTGACCTCCACCCAGTCACCCACTTCCCCTACCACCAGAAGGAAGAATTTACAGATACAATTATTGTTTTTAGAGGAGCCTCCAAATTAATTTCACAAGAATCAACATGTTTTCCATAAAGTGACAATAAGTTGTAGCCTGTATTATTATGTTCATTCTTCTGTATCATATGAATTGTAGTAGAGTCAGGATACTCTCATAAAAATCTACAAAGTACTGAAGAAATTAATTTTAAAAGGTTCTGAATGAGGACTTAGAGGTCGAATGTTACTTAAAGCCATGCAGTTTTGATTTAAAGATTCCAATTACTTATAGAAGTTGGCTATTTTAAGGATAATTCTGGCAATGAATGGGAAAAGTCTGGCCAATGTAATGAAATGATCAACCTTATGCACCAAGGTCACATTCCAGGTCCCAGTGATGCCAATCTTTTCCAGACTCCTCCTTATCTATATTTGGCCCATATAATTATATAGAAATTGATCCACACCCACAAGATCCCACAATCCCTGCCTAACTAAAAAGCATTTTAATTATTTTAAATGCGAGCTGCACGGAAACACTGGGTGTGGTAATAACGGGCGTCTATTTCAGTAAAACTATTTCAGTAAAAATGCACCTGTAGTCGAAACAGTTAAATTACTGCAATCTTGCTATGGTTTACAACCAGATTCCCCATTATGTTATGTATCTTGTAACACCTATTTTGTTAATTCTCCTTTCACCATGGATTTTTTTTCCAATTAAAAGAAAGCCTGAACTTATAATGAGGAAAAAGAAATGGTTAAGAAGGGAGCAAAAGGAAAGCTGTTCTAATCTATGGACTTTTTATTTATATATTCTGTAACTATTAAAACTATTTTTAAAAGCAAGCAGCTCAAGCTGCAGGGTTTTTTTCCCTTTTTGAATGAACACAGACAGCTGCTTTAAATAATTAGAAACACAGCTTATGTGACTTAGTAGAAGGACTACCAAATTCATTGCCATTCTTCAAAACCAGAATCATCAATGTCCTATATTGGCAGAACAGATAACGATCCTGGAAAAATCAAGAATTTGCAGTTGGAGACTTGACTCTTCACCTTTCAGCTGTTTCCACATAAACTTCCACATAAACATAAATTTTATGATTCATCTTAGTTTCTGCAGTGGCAGAAATACAATTCCAATACAATGGTCAGGAAGCTTTCCCTGAGTAAGTGGGTTTTGCCGAAAGTTTTTTTAAACCCTTTAAAAGTAAATCTTAAATCATTTCCTCAACAAAAATTCAAGAGAAGGGAAATTTTGTAAAGGCAGCTTTTGACAAAAACAAACAAAAAAATCCCAACCAGTTGTAATACAATGGCAATGAAATGTCTATTGTGAAAAAAAAAAAATTAAAATCTTTACTTCTTTACAAATCATTCTGGAAGGTTCATAGCCTCTCAGAGATTTGGGATTTCACCTCATTCCTAAAGGTAATGGAAATCCTCCCACTAAGTTAAATATGCTTTTTATTTATGTAAACAGTATCAAAACTCCTGGAAGTCTTCCTGCCTACATGGAAAGTATTCAAGGGTGATTAGGGATAGGCTATGGTTCCTGATTTGAAGGCAGAGAGTGAGGATTTAGAATCCAGTGCATGTCAGGTCAGTGGCAGATGCCCTGCCCAATGAGGGACATCTTCCCTGCTCTGATGGATTCACAGCTACACAGTCAGGACCACCCTGGGAGCAGATCCCCTGCAGTACAGGAACACTCAGACTTTCATGCTGAATGCAAGACTACAGCTACTTTCCTCTCCTCTGACCCTGTCCTTGGGCTTCAGGTTATGCAGTGACTCAGCTCCAGCAGCACAGAAGATGTTTATTGAGTAAGCATCCTCCATATATCATGGCAAAAATGGCAGTAGGGCACTTATCTAAAGTCAAGTTCATATTTCAAGATAAAAGTTCTTAGAATCCCAGTTTCCTTCTTTTTTTGGGTGCTTTCTGATTCCATGCTTTCTGATGCTGGAAAAGCCACTGAGATGAACAGCTTAAACCTTCTCTCAGGAGAGCAGGGCTGGAAGGGTATCAGTTCAATTGCCAGAAGAAATATTTCTCATTGTGCATTTGTGATTAAACATAGAAATAACAGGAATGTGGATGGGTTACATAATATTTTGTAGGTTTAGTAGCATAAAAATTAAGCAAAACTGGGGATTATGTAGACTAGTCTCACTGCTTAGAGATTCCAGCATATTCAGGTGCAATGGTCCCATCTAATTGTCCCATCAGCACATGAGTAACATATCTCTGGTATCAACACACAAAATAAGAAATAAGTAGAGGTAGTCATAAAATAATCCCATTCAAGACAATTTATTAGATTTCAAATTGTGCTCATTTCCTATATTGGAATAAATATTCATGTCCTATACTGGAATAAAAAGCACCATGCTCCTGATGTCCTTGTGAAAGTGTATCTTGTCAAAATGTTCAAGTTCTGCTTGAGAACCTCAGGCTTTCCTTCCTTATGCTGCCTTTCTTCCTCCCTCTAAACCAAGCTTACAATGACATGAGCACAGACAGGATCAGACAAACCTTTCAGGTAAATTCCCTATAAAAATCAGCAAATGCTGGAACATTTCAGCTCTAGTGAAACTGCACTTCTGTGAAAACATATTTGTTAAAAGATTCATAACTAGGTGTTGCAGTTGAGTATTCTTTGGGATCTTCCACACACTGAGAGAGCTGTTATTACACAAGACCCTATTTTCTGAGCTTCTCACAGCTGAAAAGACCTTAGGGATCTGTTCATAAAGGTTTGATACTCGGCAGTGCCAAATGTAAGCATTCAGTGCCTAGCCCCAGAAAGGAATTTGTGATGCCAGATTAAGCACCGAGGTTTCCTGGGCAGTGCAGGAGTCTCGAGGTGGATTTCACACTGCCTGGCATGTCAGGGGCAAGATGCCTGTGCTGCCCAGCAGGAAATGATGAGGAGAGGAATGCTTCAGAGAGCCTCCTCTCTCAGAAGAGGGCCCCTCTTAGGGCCACAGGCAGTAAGTTAGGCTGGGAAACTCATCTCCATCCGTTTGAATCGAGACACACGGCTCAGTCCTAGTAACAAGTAGGACATGGCAGAGCATCATTTAGGTATCTTGGTGGTTCTGAACTGCCTATCTGGGCTACCTTCAATAGAAAACAAGGCATAAACCAGTGAAAATTTGGTGTGGAATGTGACTTAGGAGCGATGGGAGCCTGACCTGGGAAGGTTTACCTGATGCACTCACTGGATAAGGAAGCACAGACAGAGCTCCAGGAGCAAGAACTGGATGTTCCTAATTCCAGTCCTGGAGTCAGGGCGCCTGCAGATAGGTGTGGTGAAGCTGAGCACTGCCACACCTAGGGCCACTCCTGGATCTGGCCCTCATTGCTCCGCACACACGCACTGACAACAGCATGCCCTAGATTAGCCACACTTGCTTTCATTTGGCGTAACTGAAAGGATTTTAAAATTATATGTGTTTTTCTTGACCTGTGCTGTTTCCTTGCTTACTTACTAGAATCAGACTGGAAAAATAAATCAGGCAACTTCTTTTTTTTTTGAAAACTTTTTAGATGCCTATGCACTAGCAAAATACCATAATAGATAATCTTAAAGAAATTATATATTATTGTGTCTATGTGTATATTTACATGTTTCAAATGGCTTCCCTTTTAATAAAAACCTTTAATAAAACAGAAACTTTTTCAATAGTTTTAGCTTATTCAAGAGTTTTTGCTTCATCTGAACTCAGAAGCCACAGCAATTTTCAATACTCAGCAGGCTAAATTCTCTACCAAACTCCCTATTTCCTGATCATGACAGTTCACAATACATTTTAATGTAACATATTTGAACTCTGTCCTGATTCTGCAAACACCTAAATGCATACTTAGGACTAAGCACGCACCTTTAATGCATTAAGACACATGCATCAGGATGCATGCCTGCTTAATGGCTGCAACACAGCATTTCTGCAGGAAGTAATGATAGCAGACAAAGTTACTGGGGTCAAGGATCAGGCCCCCAACTACAAGGTTAGACATGGAAGGAGGTGAGTACAAATTTTTGCTTTTTTCAGAATCCTAATTACCTGGTCACTGACCAAATTGTGACACAGTCTATTTAAATGTCATAAGCAGAGGTTAAAAGTTTTAACTTTGATAAAAATGTTTTCTCAGAATGAGCAAGATGGTATTTTTTATGATAATCTGTGCTGCAAAGTCAGAGTTCTGAATGAAACAACTGTAGTGTGGGTTAACTTACTTATTTTGTTCCTAGAGCTTTATTCCTTATATTATCTTCTAGGTAAGAAGATACAAAGTTCATAATTCATAGAGATTTACTGGATTTTAAATAGCTATCTAGCACACCATTACCTGACATTCTTTAGATTATTATGCTGTACTCATTTCTCTGTTCGGGACATAGAAGAGAACTGAAAACATGACATATAAGCTGCGCAAAACTCAGTGAAACTATGCAATGCAAATGTTTTCCACATGAGGGAAGAGGTGGCCTTTCTTACTCTTACAGTGCTGTCTTTTATATTTTACTCAGGACATAACTGAATGGTGGAAAAGCAGATTAAGGAGGAGGCATACTCTACCCTCCCTCATAAATATTTGCTTTTCATCGATCCGTTGTTCTGCTGTGAGACTGTCATTATACTCGGCGTTATTTTAAGAAAAAGAAGACCGTGCTCAAATGACAGCGGAGCGATCAAGGAAAAGTCATGCATGCACCGGGTGAACTCCGGCTTCTACGGTCCTCCTAGCCTGGGGTTTACCACTCTCTTTTCTCCTCCGCACCTTCCTGAGAGGACCCCAACTTCTTCCAGCCAAATCCCGCCCGGCCATCCCGCCCCGCGGAGGAGCATCAGCCCCCTCCGTCCGCCCCGCGCCCCCCGCGCCGGGCACGGACCGCTCCAGCGCGGCCGCGCCGCCGGCCCCGGTAGCGGCGGCCCGGCCAGGTACCGGCAGGGAGGGAGGGAGGGTCGCCCCACGGCCCCGCTCACCGATCTTGGCGAGGGAGGCCAGCAAGATCCAGAGAGTGATCTCGAAGGGGATTTGCACGTGGGGGTAGTCCAGGGTGAAGACGTGGAGCCGCGTCTCCTCGAAAGCGGTGCCGCTGGGGCTCGGAGGGGTGCCGGTGCCCATCGCCGCGGCGCCGGGCAGCTGCCCTTCCGAGGTGGCCCGCGCCTCCGCCGCGCCGGCCGCCAGCGCCGCCAGCACCGGCAGCAGCGCGGGCAGCGGCGGCAGAGGCGCGGCGGGGCGCGGGGAGCCGCCGAGGCTGCCCATGGCGTCCCCGCTGCGCTGCCCTACAGCCCCGCGCCGGCCGCCGCCACCATCCCCGCGCCGCGGGCACCTGCCGCCGCCGGGGCCCCGCCGGCCCCGCCTCCTCCCCGGTGACTGGGCGAGTCCCGGTCGGCGCCGCCAGCTGCCCGCCGCGCTCCGCTCCCCCCGGGCCGCCCCCGGGGCCGCCCCCGCGGGACCGAGCCGGGGGGTGGGCCCGCCGCAGCCGCCCCCGCCGCCCCCGGGTCCGGCCGGCCGCCGGCGGGGCAAGTGCCCGGGCGGGACCCTGCTCTTGTGTTCCGGATCCCAGCCGCCGCCAGGCGCTGCGGGGGAGCGGGCGCTCGGGTACCCTGACACCAGCTCCTGCCCCGCAGCACCTGCGGGGATGAACGGGGCTGCAGAGGTGGAGGCAGAGCCGGGGGTGTTCCTTTAACTGCAGATTACTCTAAGAGAGAGAGATGTATGCAAATACATCATAATATATATTTTTATATATATATATATATCTCATATATCACATAAATATATACATATACACTTATATAAATTAAAGCCTTAACACACTCTATATGGATACGCCTGTGGATACAGATATAGTCTCTAAATACATGTATCTGAAAGCAATTTAGGGACTATATGTATGCATGTACATCTATACACGTACATGTAAATATGTGTATAATAATAATAAGACATATACACAATATACATGCTGTAATATATATTATATTATATTATATATCATATATAATATTGATAATATATAATAAATATATATTATTTTATATACTATGTAACATATATAATTAAAATTATCTCATCTGTAATGATAATATTATATATTCATGCATATAAATGTTTTTATATATATATATGTATTATTAAAGTAATTTTACATATGTATGTGTGTGTATGAATACATGTATTTCGCCGTTATCAGTTGCGGAAAAAGTGCTTCTACCACATATATGAAAGACAGCATTCTGTTCACACTAATTAAGAGTAAAACTCTGTTAATTTGGAGAATTAAAAGAATACACACTGTATACATAAATGTATGTAGGTTCATATATATGTATATGCCTGATATATAATATAGATATTTTATAGTCTATGATATTATAGTTATATAGTA
This sequence comes from Acrocephalus scirpaceus scirpaceus, assembly GCA_910950805.1. NCBI lineage: Eukaryota > Metazoa > Chordata > Aves > Passeriformes > Sylviidae > Acrocephalus > Acrocephalus scirpaceus. The sequence goes on along the minus strand of OU383774.1, from coordinate 87,951,370 downwards.
CATTACATATTTAATATATAAAATATGTAGTATATTGTTTATATGTTTCCCCCTCTCAAACATGTGATAGGTACAATCCCATTTCTGTTACTTAAGAGAGATACATTCTATCAATTCAGGCAATTAAAAGTTCACACTGTATAAACATATGTGGTTGCTCATACATATATTCTCATATATGTGTATTTAAATATATGACTGATAATATATTTATGTCTGTGTGAGCGTGTGTTGCAAATATTGAACATGTGATTTGCAAAATCTGTTTCTAAAGGCACTGGGATCTGATTCCATCAGCTATTGCTGAGCACCACGTTTCTGTACTTCCCAAAAGAATGGGATCTCACCCGTGATTTACTTATGACTTCACCACTTATGAGTAAGACAGTATTCCAAAGCTCAAACTCATAAAATCTTTAGAGCACACCGTTCTGCATGCCTCTGTAGCAAAGCATGTCTTTCTTGCCTTCCAATAAAACTAAAGCAAGTAGTAGGAGGTTTTTTTCCACAAATTTATCAGTGGCTGTTTCTGTAGGGTGTTAAAGTTCAGAGTCAATTAGCTGAATATCTGTAGCTCTCACTTACCTTCAGAGCCTGAGAAAAGAGCACTAAGCCTGTGGTTTTAATGACAAATTTTAAAACATGATATTAATAAAAAATTGTTCTTTATTTATCACAATTCAGTCAGGAAAGCGTTTTAATATCAAACCAGTATATACACCATCTAATTCTCTAGCTTGATGTAATATCTTCATAGCTTCTTTTACTTGTTTTATTAGATTCTCTGATATAGGAGAAACACATAAATATTGCCAATTCTGAAGACATTTCCTTTATATGTAAAAGGAATACAAAAAGAAAATGGTCTTTCATTTTTGAATCTCCTTGTCCCATAAGACCATCCATAAAAAAAGAAGTCTAACTGTCAGGAGAAGGTGATAGCACTATTTATTATAAATAATAAATAAAATTCAATCTAAATTTACAAGATCTAATGTAAATTACAAGATGTAATTGTACTTGCATGTCTCATTTTATGACCTTTTTTGCAGATGAAGAAAACCTTTCTGAAAAATACAGTTATGTAAGCATCAATACGTGCTCTCCTAGGATCCCTTCTAGTTATCTACCTGCCAGACGCTGAGCTGAACGGAGACTTATCTTCAGTAGTGTCAAGTATTGGCAAGAGCAAGCTGTCCCATCAACCTTTTTCTCTAGTATCACCTCATCATTCTGATCTATGCTGGAATTCATACCCTCATCCAATGACACAGCCAAAATACACTGTAGAGCAGGGAACAGAGCCACTGTGCCACAGCCCTGCAGGTGCATCAGCTGCCAGACCAATGTTTGGAAATTTGTGCACGGCCTGAGGAATTTCACTTTGCTGTAAGAAGGGAAGGAAGACTTTGATTGGGAAAAGACTGAGTCATACAAAAGTCGAGGAAGGTCCCTTCTCATGGAAAATATTCCTCATTGCTGCCTTGTTCATTACAGGCAGTGAAGGGTGACAGAGCACAGCTGCTGCATGCTGGCAGAGACAGGGAGATGCTTCAGCACCCAGGTCATGTGTCACAAAGTTTCACCCACACACGGGAAAACAGACCCTTCCTTGGAGCACTATCCAGATATTTGCCATTATTTGTCCTCTTACTCTCCTCAACTCCAAAAATAAAAGGGCATAGACATCAGAAATCCTTCTAGCTCTGACACTGCTCTTGATCAGGTTAATAGGCTAACTTTCTTTTTATATTAAGAAAATGAGAAGTTGGTAAAGGGGAATAAAAAACAATGAGGGAAAGATGTCATTAATCTTGAGCCTGAAGACTTACATGTCAGTAATGAGAAGGGGAATAGTGCATTGACACAGACCCCAAAACACTGAGAGAATAAAGAAAATGGGAATTGAGATTAATTATTAGAGATTATAGTCTATTTTTACACCAAAGATGTGAATATCAACCATTTGAATAGGAATTGCCTTTACAGAAGAGAATGATGCGGCAAGCACCTGATTTGACTTTGGACCTAACTGAAAGGGTTGCAGTGAAGCTCAGCACGGTGTGAGGTACTGAAGTGCTTGTGAAGATTCTGTCAATATCTTGACACATGCCACTTTTCATTGCCACCAGATGCTGGGGGTTTCACCACGGGTGGAAAGTCTTTGAATCCAGGCAGAGCTTTGCCTAAGACAGCAGAATGGAGTATGATATTCCTGTTACCTCTGTCTCACCCAGGCAGGCTGTACGAGACAGCAGCAGCAGCTGCACTCCCCTGCGCTGCCCCTCGCACTGTGCCAGCCCTGCAGGTATCAGTGCAAGAAGTAATTCTCCTGAAGCCATGACTGGGGACCTTAGATTCACCAGAAAAATATCCCTGAGATTCAAAGCTGCCCCAGAAGGGAGGGGAGGGGGCTCAGGGAGAGCTGCAGGGGAGACGTGAAGGTGTGTTCCTGGCGCCGCCGTGTCTCGTCATGGCTCTGCGCCTGACAGCTCAATGCATCTGCTTCCACTTCAGAACAATTTTCTGTCAGGTCGCTCCGCACCATTTCAATGATAGCACAAACAGAAAGCACGTACGCCGCACTTGCTTGATTCCAGCTGATCCATAGAGGACCTTCCCGCAGTGCCCCCAGCGCTGCCTCACCGCCCGCGCTGTGCAGTGCCATCTGCGCCCGCTCTACTTTCATCTCCTTAATTCTGCGCGCAGGCATTGTCTGTTTTACCAGATACAGTGCTAACAGCATTTCACGTGACAAAGTGCATGTTACTTCATACATCAAGATGCTAGCTCACATGATTCTGTTTGTTTACCTTTTAATCTATTTATTGATTATTACTGGAAATTGTTACCAGAGCAAGGCACTGCCCAGGGTACCCACAAAATGCTATTTGGGAAAGGGAGGCATTGGCAGATACACCATACAAATTTGCAGTAGCTTGAGTGGTTCATACAGACGTTAGGACAGTTTAGTTTTACTTTTTTTGGAGTAGGCACTGGGACTTTCTTATTGGAAGCATGGCTTTGAGTTACGGGGTTGTATGTTGTCTGTGTTTATTAATCCAGCTTTATCTTTTAAGTAGGAAAGATCAATCCATTGCTATTACAAAAACTTTGCTTTCACAATGAAAAGCAAAAGAAGTAATTTGAAAACAATGAGAATTTTCACTTTATCATAAATTTAGCTCTATATTTTAGGGATTCCCTAAAAATCATGAAGTCATATTTTCATACTTGATGTTCTGACCTGTCTTGGTCATCAGAGAAGCATTCTGGAATGTTAATGTGACTATTTCAGTAACTGGATCCCCTACAAGAAGTGTTATAGGTCTTCTCTTGTAAATATGATCAAAAATCAAAATGGTTGAAGGGAAAATCATAAACATATTAATAAATATTTGTCCATAATTTTCGTTGTTGTTCTAGTTTGACAGACAATTTCAGCAGGTTAATAAAAAAAATATATTCTACTGATGATGTTTTATTTTGATGGAAATTAGCCCTGTGCAGAGAAGCTTACTCTTGCATACTTCTCAAATTTTCCCTGATACAGTCCATATAGCAATATGGTAAAAGCTGTGCTCCTTGTTCAGAAAAAAGGTATAAATTTCACCATTCTTCCTAGTGAGTTCTGCAAGACTTTTTCCAGTTTTCTCCAAAAGTATTTTCACCTAACTCGCAGGAGACTTAAACACAGACCACCTTTCTGAAATACATTAGTGTGTTACTAAAATAAATTTGTTAAAAAATCTAGTATTTCCCTTAAAAAAAGGAAGGAAGCTTCTGGGTTATATGAGCCAAAGAGATGATTCGTCTGGACATCTGCAGCTGTTTGGGAATCACAATTACACAAGGAAAGCCTATGCCCATAGTACATGCAGCCATGATGTTCCAAGAGTTAAGTGAAAACATACACCAAAGAGGGGACATAGATTTGTTTTTTACTTGTTTAGAAGTAGCCTCAATGAAGATTTAAGGATTATAAAACACAAACACGCTTGATTGAGAGTGGTTTTCTCCAGGAGTGGGGGCTGGTCACTCACCTACATGCATTATGTTAAATCATTTCTCAAAACCTATTCCATTAGAGGTTTGATTCTTTTTATAAGGGCTGTGTCATCAGGGCCTTGGATCTGTCTCTAAATTCATTAGTTAGTGAATGAATATCTTAACTATCAAATGATTCATTACCTGAAATCAATAGTCCATTGAGGATGTGTTTTTCCACCGACCTCTCCAGGACTGCTTAGCAACCATCCCCATAAACCAGGTCCACCAGAGGCATTATACCTTGCTCATGTAGGCACTTTAATGGCAGCAATTTAGCTCTGCAGGTCTGAACTTTGGTTAACCATTTTAAGGCCCTTGCTCTGTTAGCTGTTGTGTCTGCGCAACTTGTTTTATTTAATTGGGAAGAGTTGAGAAAAGGGACAAGTATCATCAGCCACCTAATATTCCAGGACTCCAGGAATGGTAGAAGTAGCAGATTGTCTGGCTACAGGTGCAGAACATGAGGGAAGGAGCATAATTATTTTTTAATCTTCAAAAACATCCCCATAAATGAAGTGCTGAATTCAGAGTGATGAACTCTGCTTTTCTGGGGTTTCCTTAGGCCACACTCAGCATCAATCACAGCACCAGTCAGTTATTCCAGCATGAAGTCCTGAGGGAGCAATATGCTGCTGCTTCTGTGGATTACAGGCAACCACCTCCCCAAAGCCAGGACTAATCTGGGTATCAGAGTAATTGCACCCATGTGAACACTCTCCTAAAGACTTTTCCTAAGGCCTTCCCCAGCCAGCAGGTGTATACACAGCACTCTGCTCACCATGAGTAAGCATCTCTAGCAGATTCAGCCAGGAAGCCCTGGAGAGCCTTTTGTGCCTCATACCAAATAACAGAGAGGTTTTAGCAGAACTGCAGGGCATAAGAACTAAATATCATCCCAAAGAACATAGAAGAGACCTGTCATAAACTACTGTGGGAGGGCTAAGTGATGTTTCTAGCTCCAGAGGGACATATATAACCCAGAAAGACTAATAACCCATGAAGTTAATTTCTGTTATTACTTCAAAGTAAAATGCCCTTCTGTTCATAAGACAGGCAAAATCAAGAGGAGTTACACAGAGAGTGGTTGTACTGTTTTCCCCTTTTCTAGTTCTGTTTTGGGTGATCTGATATCACTGAAAAATTACCTTGTTGATCACATTTGCTGAAAATCTAGAATTTAAAATGACAGGCTAGTCTCTTCCTCTTAAGGCTTTGAACAATCTAATTGTTTAATAGCTAAGCAACGTGTTTAATGTTTAAGCAGTAAATCCCCTCTTTAGCTCACTCTGCACCAGGACACTTAGTCATTGAATGATTTCTGAGGCTGTGTCCCCATGCTGGCTGTCAAAACTAGCCACTGTTCTCAAGCTTAGCACCTGTCACTGCCATGAATACAGAAATACTAATTTAAATGTTTAACTTCGGGGGCAAAAAAAGTTAATGACTAAAAGAACGCCTCCAGTTTTAGTCTTACAATGCCATCAACAACAGTGAGAATTTTCCTTTGAAAGCAGAGTTTGATAGATTATGGCAGATATGATAAACATGTTTCTTAATGCTTTTCTGTGAGTTCAAGCATTGAAATTGGAGGCTGAAGCGATTCCTTTAGTGCTGTAGCTCATATTTACAACTCTGACAACCTTTGAAGCGGAGAGGTGTAACCTCTGTTTGCAAAGGGCAAGGTAAAGACTGACCCAGTCGTGCTAAGCTACATTTCCGACTCAGTCTTTGCCACTAAATTATTGACACAAGTGTGTTGAACAAGTGTTGCTTTCAAAAATGCTGAGGGGCTGCGGATTTTTTCCCTGAAGAAGTTTCATTTTTAAAAAAAAGTTACAATGTTTCTCAAGCAGTTCTGAAGCAAGCAAAAAATGTGTGGAGGCTGTGCTCTGTCTTGAAGGAAATCAACTACCACCTTATTCTCAGTTAAGCACAGCCTAAACTCTGCTTCCCCTTTCACCAACACGAGCTGGTTTGAATAAGTATTGCACACTTAAGCCCTTGATAAGGACTTTTCTAAGAGGACTCAGATCTTAAGCGGGAGTCTAGAAATATCTTCTGGGATGCCTACAGAATGCCATCCTGTGGCAGTGATGAAGGTCAGTTGATAACCAGCTGGAACAGCATTAATATGTGGTATAGGGAGCTGTTCATCCAATGGCCCCTTTCTCATCTGTACCTTGTTTCTGACACCCTCTTGTTTCTCTTTATCCCAAGAACCCACCTGCAAAATAAAAATAAATGCACTCAGTGCTTCCTCAGGTCATCACTCTCTACAAGGGATCATCCTTTAGCAATGGTGTAAAAACCTACCTTAGATTCTCAACAAACCTCAAAGCTGACTCTGCCTTGAGTAATGATGTGGAAGTGTTCCTGACAGCTGAAGTAGCCCCAGTACAAAGAAGGTATTTTTCAATTGTCAATTGCTGTAGTGGTTAGCCAGAGAAGTGTCTGCACACTCACTAATACTGTGCATGCAGGACTTAAATAGTAAGTATATGTTATCTAGAAAAAAATAACCTCTAATAGATGGTAATTTTTACAGACTGTATATGAATTTCTGTTAGGATTCAGAAAGATGCATTTCAAGAGTTGATCCATTCTTCTTTTCACTGGCTTTGTGTTTTGCTTATCTCTACTCAGTTTTCCATTACTTACTTCTCTTTATCCAGCCTACCCACTGGAGTCAATTAGCCATTGCTTGCATCTCTTCTGTCACTATATTTTCACTGCAGAAGGTTCATGAACACTTGCAGAATCTTCAAGTGCTTATCTCAGCTGCTTGGCTCTATGACCAAAAGGCAACTGGAGTGAACACAGGTTTTCCACTTGACTTGATGGAGTTTGGCTTTAAATTTTACACAGAATGTTATGGGGGTTTGTTTTCAATAAAAAATTAGTCCAGTCCATTGTTCCTATGATTCATGTGTAAAAATAAATCTTCTTCACCTCTTCATATAATCCTGTCCTTGGGAAAGTTAGTACAAAACAATCAGGTAAGAAATAAAATCATTCATTCATTCAAGAAGACATATCATGGGAAAGTCCACCTTTCCCACTGCTTCTTAAAGAGGAGGTGTTTTTGGTAGAATGGTCAGAGAGGACGTGACAGTTAGAGGAAAGCCTCTGATGTGAAGACATCCTGAACTTAGTGTCAAAAGGACTACAGCTGTGAAATTCTGCCTCTGCACTCCAGAAATAAAGAGTACAACATTCAGCTGGACAAGAAACCCTCCTCAGCCTACAGCCTGCATTTTAGCACTTCTGAAGTGGAATAGGATCAGTCTGTGGAGTTAAGAGAACAAAGCTGCAGTGCTTAGAGCATGCAGCAACCAGGCATCAAAATCTCTTTTTTTTCCTAGACAGAGCCTTCTCATTATTTTGAAGAAGGTATTATTGAACCCTATGACTCATTTAACATTCCAAAAGAGTATCAAGAAATACTCTTGTATTCTTGAGTTAAGTACAACATTTTCATTATCAAAGTTTTCCAAATGAAGAGAAAGAAAAATAATAGCAAAAATTGCTGATATTATAAAACTTCTCAAAGAATTTATATGGCATTTTAAACGGGGAACATGCATACAGGAGCTTTCAGGAATGGAAAATATGAACATTTCTTTGGAAAACTTTGAGAAGAGTGGAAATTTTTGTTAACAAACTAAATTCTTTATGCCTGTTTCTCAGTGATATAGAAGCAAATTGAATACATTGGCATAATGAGGAAGATGTCAGATTTTCTTTGTTTCACTGAAATTATTTCAGTTAACTTTCTCAGCATCTGATAAAATTTTAAATGCAAGATACACATAGCATACCACTGAAAAGATCTGATGAACGTTTTCTGCATTGACAATCCTTTGGTAATCACAGTATCACTGGCTCCCACACCCCATACCCTCTTCATCTATCTATACCCTGGTTTTGATTATACTCAAGTGCTAATAGTTTAGTAGAGAACAGATTTACTGCTCCTTCAATGACTAAAAACGACCTCTTTTCCTTTTATATACATTTAGTATCTATATCAATACACTTACATGCAAACACACATGCACACATATATGCACATATAAATGAATATATATTTTATTTATATTTTATATATCTGCCATGTAATTAGCTCTACTAAGCATTCCTGTGTTGGAAATTATTTTACCCTTTTTTCATGACTGCAAATCTTGCAAATAGAATCTGCTCCTGTATTTATAAATCATTTCAGCTAAGCATAGATACTTCAATGTTAAAGTTCTCAACTTAATTGCAAGCATTTATAAGTACTAAAAAGCAGTAGGATTTGATCCCACAATTCTATATGGGCACCAAAATACGAACATACTTTTTAATCAGAGAAATGGCTACAGAGGGGAAAAAAACCCCAGCAAACAAACAAAAAACCCTAGGAAGAAAAGAAAAACAAACAAACAACACCCTATCCCCCCCAACAGAAAACCACACCCTGAGGAAAACCATCCTAAGTACCCTAGCGGAAAAGTGAAGAGGAATGGTAAAATGTGTCCAATGCCTACAAGAAATGAATCTACTCATAGAAGCCATGTTAGGATAGCATTACTTTATTGAGAAGATTGTATCTATTTCCTTGTAATTTAACCTGCCTGTGATTACTTTCTTATGCAACAGTCTCTCTTGGAACATTGCGTCATGGAAAAAAAAGGTGGAGCAGTTATATTCACAGTCATTAACTACCAGTATTTTTTTAACTCCTCCTGTGTGACACTTTGAACACACTGCCAAAATACAGAATTAGCAAAATTTCTAACATAACTTGCAACAAGGTTTATCACGTCTTGATACTTAGAAAAAAATAAATCCCCTTTTCCATTTGCAGGTGCCTTGGAAAATGCCAATTCTGAGGAGAGGAACAGAGGCTGTGTATCTGTCCTGTGCAATTAATGCCTGCTTGTCTTGTGGTGAAGTAAAGTTGTCACATAAGCAGTTTGGCTCTGCTCTTAGCTAGACCAGCATATTGGTACCAGTCCTGTAATGGCAGCAAACACCATCCTGCAGTGTTTGAAATAAACCAGAGCAGTTGTTTAACAGAAAAACCTCAGAGAGGAAAGAGGAATCTCTCTGACCTGTGTTTTCTACCACAGAAGTCAAATACCTTGAAACTCACAGTGTATGAAGTCCAGTAATGAAGAGCTAACACATTTTTGATCCTGCATGCAGTGCAGTCCTAGGAGCAGGATTCCAAGACTACCTCAGTACCACACACATGTGAGAAGAGGCAAAATAAATGGGCTTCTTAAATGAACATGGGCATGGAGCTCCTGATAGAGACGATGATACAGCTGCTCTGATTCTAGATATTGCTTGTCCATGCAAGTATCTTGGTACAGAACTAGAGTAAAAAGTATCAGCATGTTTTTTAACAATTGCTCTCAAGTTGAGCCCTAGCATCACATAAAAGACCAAAATCTCTTAAACTCCCTGCAATTGCTCAGAAAAATATAATCATAATTTTATTTTTAGGGTGCTTCATCTGTCCCGTAGCAATGGCACCTTGGGATCTATTTGGGGCTCCTGGAAAGCATTGGACACTTCAAAAAGGCCTGCTTGCTGCTACCCAGGCCCATCAATCACTGCCTGCAGATGCTGCCTCCTAGAGCTGAGCCTTGATACACCGGGCACACATCTGAAGCCAAATGTGGTGGATTCAAATCCCACACTTGCACACAGCTACTATTAAAATATCACAGGCCAGCCTAGGCAGGCTGCCTCCTCCCACATGGCTCATTGTATGTACCTCTTTTCCTGAAGATTTTCTTACAGTTCTGGGGTGGAATACAAGTTTTGACCCTTGCTAAGAAACTTGTAGGTGTGTGCATTCTCTAAGTATTTTCCAGTTGACTGCTCACTAGAGGGGAGTCATGGATGAGGGTTTGGAGTAGATGACCTCCATAGGTCCCTTCTCAACCATTCTGTGATTCTGTGATGATAAGGGATTTTACTTATCACCTTTGTAGTTGTTGCCTCTCTGGGAGCCTTCTCTCCTGGGGCTGAGACTCAGGATTCTCTCACCTGTATCACATTCAGATAGGATGAACAGAGAGATACAAATTGCCAAAATCACAAGGGTCAAAAGAATGGCAGGTTTAGATGCAGTTTTTGGAAACAGGCATAATTGTTATGATTCAGAACTGGCACTGAACAGAGAAGTTGGCTTCCAGCTCAGGAGGTCACTCAAATTCTGGGTTTGAACTGTCCAGTTTACCCTGAGAAATCATACCCAAATGCTTCTGTGTAAGGCCAAAACCAGAAAGTATGTAAGTCTCCTCACTGTAGAAAATCAAGCAATTGACCAAACCAGCAATTACTGCAGGATCCAGATAATCTCTACATACAGAGAGGAGAAGTTTGGGGCTATTTGAAAAAAAAATCCTGCTTTTTTGAATTCAGTTGCAAAAAAAATCCAAATGATTTCACCCTACATTATGCTATTGCCAGTGTGGAGATTTTTTGGTTGTAGATAAGGATCAGCCAGGGTTTATTGCAAAGTTTATTTTGTAGTAAGCCTGTAGCAGCAATTAAAGTTCCAAAACAGTTTTCACATACTAGTAATTTAAAGAAAAGTACATCTCTGAAGATGTAATTTTCCATTTTTAATCTCTATCCAAAGATATTCATTAACTTTGAGCAAATTCCTGTCAAACAGTTATAATTGTATGAAAAAGATACTTTTGCAGATGTAAAAAAAGATGACTGCTGACTTTTTAATTTCTCTTCTATAAGATAAGCCAAAAGAGATGACCTCTGAAGACTGGTACATAAATAACAGCTCAGGAACTTGTTCATAAATTCGCTATAAAATTATACTGGAAAAGAACTAAATTATAAATCATGTATGCTGGGTAGTAAGAATGCACAGTAGAAAGCAGCAGTAAGATATTTTGATTCCTTTCAAGTCACAACCTGCTTCCTAAAATGATATCTGAGGTCACAAAGCTAATACATGTGGAAACTCAATTTTAGCTCAGATGTCAGAGCATAGGTGATTTCAGCCTCAGTGCAAAAGTTGTAGCTATGTACAATATTTAAAAAGTTCCTTTTATAATTATGCCAAGCAACCTAAAAGAATTTCTTACCACAAGGTAGGATAACAATTAGCAGAAAAAAATATTCTTTATATAGAATGGTTCTGTGTGCTATTCTAACATAGAATTAATTTACTTAATATTTATACTCCTCCAGGAATAGTCTTTTCTTCGTTTATATTTAGCACAATGAGTGGGTATTTGGTGTCCTTTAACATGTAGAGGTCTGTGTAGGATGATGATACATTGAGGAAAAGAAATCTTTGATCTAACATACTACCCAGCTATATCTCATATCCTGACCACTGTGCAGAAAAATTTGGCAGACTCATGCAGAGACAATACCCAGACATAATTTCCCAGCAGTCAATGAAGATCTTCACCAGGATAATTAATTATATTTAGAAGATGCATCAATACTTCCTTCATGCCTGACAGCATGCAGTTATTGAAGAGGCAGCTATAAATATTTGGCTTTACTCTGAAATTTGTATAAAGACACCATAATATATATGGCATCTATAACATATGCATGCTGGGATAGGTTTTAATTCTTCACACTTTGTGTATCTTGATATCCTTAGACAGACAGACCAAGTACACAATTAATATCTAGTTAATGATATTATATCATGGTGCACTGATCGATTATTTGGGGGTTTATATTTATCTATATCAAAATAAGATATTTATTAATGTACATTTCCTAGTATTTTTATAAAAAACAGAATGAACTTGGTATTTTTCCCTCCCTACACTTGCAGAACTCATTCTCTACAAATCCTGAACGAGAATACTGTAGTAGATACCAGTAAAATGTCATTAGCAATATCCATTTGTCTCTTGTGAGAAGGATGTTTTAGCCACAGCAGTGGTACTGTAAAGTATGCAAAAAAAACCCCAAAACTTCTCAGGCTCTGGTGCAGGCATGATCAAACTGAAATACCTGAACTGGGAAGAATTCCATCTTGGTTATCATAGTCAGACCTACCATAACACCTGACACTGAAGCAAACCAATACCAATTTCTATCACTGTGGCTCCTGGAAAAGACAAACAGTGTGAGTACCAATTGTTTGCTAGGCAGTTTGGAAACATAAAATAACTTTAAGAACACAAAACCCTGCCCCTTATTTATGCCTTTGTTTAATATTGAGTAGTCGTTAGCAACGGCCCAAGTCTGAAAATAATTAAGGACATACTACTCCCATTTCCACAAACTACGTAGCTCTTAATGGAAGCTTTCTTATTGATTTCAATAACTTTATTCATATGGGATGAATCCTTAAATGCTTGACTCTAATGAGACTCCTCCCAGCCTTGAAGTTAAGCATTAAGGTCTAGATCCTTGTGGGTATTTACGTGTTTAATTATTTTCCTGTATCAGAACTAGCCCATAAAGACACATTCCAAAATTCTTGGTCATAAAAGCATGACAGTTCCTAGATATTTCTTTCTGCCACAGGCAGCCTGCCAACTGGAAAGCTTCTTTGCCTCAAAACTTCAAGAATACCGAGTGTCTGGCATGGGGAACAGGTCACTAAATTCAGATCGCTTAATACATGGAGGCACGATGTTTTCTTTTGGTGATATAAACTCCTGGAATGCACTATGGCACTGCAAAAACCCCACACCTCCCTTCTGTGTTGTATCCTCTGTCTTTATGCCAATAGTTTTTAATCCCACAAAAAAGGAAAAAAAAAGGAACAAATTTTCTAAAAATAATTTTTAAAAGGCAACTACCCTGATAAGTTTTCTGACTTTAGTGGGTGTTAAGTGTTGTTTTCAGTCTTTTTCATATTCAGCCTGAAAGTTGTTTCCGCTTAGCCCAGCTTGCTTTTTGTTCTCTTGATTTACAGCAGAGGATTTGAAGGTGTCACCTTTCCTTTTTGGCTCTTTAAACACATTGCTTAATTCCATCAATAGAGGTCACTGCAGCTCCTCTCCTCTTTGGTGAAAGCATTCCTCTTCCAGCAGATAAAGCATAATTAATGCTGTCATCTAGCAGAAGTTTAGTTTATCCATTATTTTAGAGACAGAAAAATTAGTACAGGAAAATTTGCACATAGTGGAAGGCTAAAATCCAACAGATCAAAACAAACTAAAACAAAACCCCACAATAACAACAACAATAATAATTAAATGAGCTCCTTTGAGCTTTGGAACTTAAACTAATTCATGCAAAGTAGTTTATATTAAGTTTTGAGCTTGATCACTACACCTGTCTTTCTTTACATTACCTAGGAACCAGACATGTAAATCTGATCTTTGCACCAGCTGTTGTATCTGCTCTGCAGTTCTTGGTAAATCAGTATCAGGCATTTCTACACTATGGAAAAGCAAGAAAAAAGCTCCTGAAAAAGCTCCTTCAAATTGCTAAGACTTTTATCAGCAGTCATCACTTTCATTTGAATCTATGTTTGCATACTTCTGAAAATGATGAGGAATGATTTATCATTAAGTGGAATTCAAGCCAAATGGTCCATCTGAGGCTGCAGTAATGTAAGCCTTGCAATTTTCTATCACTAAAGGCATTACAGCCGATATACTTGCCAGATTACAGCCAAATACTTGCAGACAGAGTCTTTTAGAAATGAAGAGAATATGGGAATTGCACACAGTGAGACACTGTCAAAGATAGAGACATATATATATGCATATGTATATTTATATCTGTGTATATGTGTATATGTGGAATTATGTGTATTTGTATATGCTCTATGTGTACATGTGGAATTAGCTTAATTTGTTGAAGAGGAAAAGAATATTTGTCTCAAAGATAAAGCAGTCATAATGCCTTTCTTTGAAAGGACACTTTTCTTTCATGAGTGCCAAAAGGCACTTATCAGTGGAATACTAATTCAGGCACAGTGAGCTGCATTCATATGTTCACCACTAAGGTGTCTGCCCGTGGCGTAGATGTCTAAGCAATCATTGGAGTCACTGGAGGCAGAGCTGTTTATCAGGTCACTGCAAGGGAGCCATCCACATGTTCAATAGATTTATGCCCTAAGTGCCATTGGCTGCCTTGAGCAGATCCCCACCAGTTCCAGCCCCAGGGGTTCTGTCCAGCTGCCCTAAAGGTGCCCCAAGGAGCCTCTCTAAGCTCTGGCTGCTGATCCAGGAAGCAAAGAGCTTCTGTAGTTCCTCTGCCAAACGTGGCAACTCAGATGGCTTGTGGCATCTATATATACCTTAGCCCCGAGTGTCTTTGGCCTTAAGAGATTTTTCCTAGTTCTAATACCTGTGCTAAATATCTCCAGCTTCCCATCCCCATCAGACCAAAATGGAAGAGGAGCAGCTTCCAAGAGTTTCTGTTCAGTTTTCCAAGAAAAAAAGTGGGTTTGCCATAGTATATTCATTTCCTACCACGTCATCAGCTTTTGGAACTAAGCAAAACATGCAGAACATATATAGTTTTTTTAAAGAAACAGTGAATGTACAAGGGAAAATGAGTGGAATTTTTTTTTAATATTACATATATTTTGTACATATATCTTAATTATGGCAAAATTTTATGACGTTTTAGGACACTGGGTGTTTGTAAACAGCAAGTCCTGATTGAAGCAGTGCATAAACAACTTCTGTGTGAAGTGTTTCCTTTTTTGTGGTATGAGATGAATGAAAAGTTTCAGCCTGTTCTTTTGTTCCTTTCTGTAGGTTTCAGTCACTTGAAAGCAAAAAGAGAAGTAAAGGTTGACTTGGGGTCAAGGAACCAATGTCTCTTGTTCCTGGCACTGTTCCTGTGTTACATATACACATGGCTCATTTTTTTGTGCAAGTTTCTCTACCTCACACATAGGATTTCAACACTGGCATAAATCTCAGGATGCTCTGGCATTGCACTGTTTGTGCTTTGCCCTCATGCAGCACCCGGAAGACACAGTGCACCACAGCAAATATTATCAATATTCATCATCATGTAATATTGAAGCTGGAAATATGTGGGTAGTTGACTTTTATTTACATATTGTTCTCTCACTCAGTCCAAGCTTCTGTGATGGGAAACTTACTGGACTGGTTTGGGAGAAATCTGGAAGGGAACTTCCAAAGGGATGATTCCCTGAAGGGCAAAATTAAGCAGCCCTTCCCCCACCTGTTTAGAAGACAGCCTCCTTCAAGAAAAGTGGAAAAAACTGTTTATTTAACAAGCAAAGTCTTCACAAGCATAAAAAATGTATTCATTTTTTTAAACTTATATTAAACTATAAAACCTCTCACTGTTCTGAAGAGATGACAAATTCAGAAAGTCCTTCTGTAGTTCAGAGAGAGTCCTCTGTGGGTGTTTCTTGACTCACTGAGTGTCCCTAAGTCCCTCTGGCACTGGAGTGCAGTGTCCTGAGCCCCAGTGGGCCATAGGCGTGAGCTCCCGATGTTTTTTCTGGGTTTTCAGTCCAGGGCACGGCTGAGAAGTTCCAAGAAAAAGAAAAGCCACAGTCTGGGGAACTTCTCTGCCTCAAGTAGCTAAAAAACCAACTAAAACAAGGGAGAGCTGTGTCCCACTGTCCGTGCTGCAGACAACACAGTCCATGAGAGCAAGATGAAGCTCTTATCTCTATGAATACAGCCACAAAAAAATTTCACCACTTTTCCTTCTCCCCGCATTGCTCTCAGATCTAGTTTTAAAAGCACAGAATTCAATATCCAGCATGAGCAAAATAGACAACTGGGGATAAAATTCAGCATCATAAAGTCACCCCAGGACATTTACCCATAAGTGAAGTCATGATTATAGCAATCTAAAGGGTGATAGGGTTTATTCCAAGATATCCTAAGAAAACTAAGAGCACTTTTTTTATATATATTCATGCATAACTCATTATTTTCACCCCTTATCACTGCTGATGATTCATTAGAGCAAGGAACAAACGGTGCTAGGCTTAGTACCAGATAATGACTCTAAATTAATACCTGGCACAGGTGCCAGCAGTTTAACTTCAAGCATCTTTTATGATAATTTTATATTTAGCAGAATAGGTTACTGATGAGAAAGCATTGAGCAGATGTCTGATAATCTGACCTGTGTTTGCACATGTAAAAGGGATGTTGCAGATGACTAACACCTGTGCCCACAGCTCACTGTGGCTATTCTTGACAGATACTTCTTGTTTTCTACTTTTCTCCCACAAGAATGGTAGAAAACTAAGTAGGGGATGATGTTCAGTTTGAGTGTCTGCTCCTGACCAGCTGTTCACTGTTGGTGTGGCTGCAATCTGCCCTGCCAAAGAAAACTCTGAAAATCAGAACTTGACATTGTTTTCTTCAGTCCATGTCACTTTTCTTACGATTGAAAGGTAGTCAAATTTTTCTATAAAGATGGGTGGACTAGAAATAAACAAGAATCAATCACTTTTGAAATTTAACACCAGTGAAACCAAAGAAGGAAAGAAAAAGGATATTCACTTGTGATTAACACTGAGAAAGATTCTCAAAATAAAATTAACTAGGCAACTTAGCTCAATAGACTTTCAGTCATTTTAACTGGTTCAGAGTATTACTCATATAACCTAACACCCCTAATTAAGGTTCTCAAGTATAGTGAGTTTGGCAAAAAAATAAATATAATTGGCCTACCTAAAAACCAAACAAAATATAACGATAAGGTAATCTGGTTTTCCACTCTCAATGTTTGTGTTTTGTGCATATATGTAAATAGAAAATTTTCAGAAGAGTACATATGAAAGAAGGAAGCTTGAAAATATTTGTTACTATTTTCCAGTCACCCACAGGCCTTTAAATAGTAGTTTTCACTCATATATGGCAATAAAAAGTGAAGGTTTGGGATCTAAGTTTTTGAGCTGCAGAAAAAAAAATTTTAAAGTGTTAGTTCTCAAAACTGACACACCAGCAAGAAAATAAGGAACATTTAATGATTTTTTTTTCATCTTCTGTTACTTATGAGTTGTGTTTTGCATTCACAGCAATTTGATGGTTTCCCCTACAGATATCACTGGTCATCTTTGACTACCTCTCTCGTAAGTACAAATTTTATCACATTAAAAATGATCATTATAAGTCTCTCCAGTCTGAAACTCTGACCTGCTTTCCTGAATCTTGTATAACTTCCCTGTGCTGCTCTGAACACATCTGAACTTTTGTCATTTAAGCTGGACTACTTCCTTGGCACATGCACAGCACTAAATCAGTCCACCTAGAACTCGCGCCGGGACACTTGCTCTTTGCCATCTGTTGCAGCTTCTTCTCTCTGGCTTTGATAGACAAATGCCTGCTCCTTTCACTGGAGTTTTGAGCCATGCTAGAAGGGGAGTTGCCTCCCCCAGCCCCTGGTTCTGCATCCTTTGCCTGTGACTTCCCCTAGTATGACTCAGAAACTCTTTTGGGTCTTTCACATCATCCCTCCCTATCCTGCTTGCTGGAATTATCCTGTAAGCTGCAGTTTTCCCTGTGGGTGCTGTAGATGGCAGCAGCCCTGACTGCTCAGGGGTGGGTACCATTGTCCCTTGAAGAGAGACCACAGCAATGCCTCCTTTCAGTGCACCCTGTTAACTTGTATTTCTGGAAGTCACAACTTGGATGCTCCCTGCACAAGCTGCTATCTTGTCCTGATTGCTGACAGTCCCCTTGCCACTGCATCCTTCTTGCTAAGTCCTCTAAGGGAGAGATTCTACACATCCTTACTGACCAAGGATATTAATTGAAAAGCAAAAGCTGCAGCAAGATCTATCAGCTTATAAAAATACAATAAATATGAAAGTACTGCCAACTGCTCACAACATATTATTGACCTCAATAAACCCCTCCCTTTTTCTGCAATATTCTCTTTGACCTCAGTTGCTCTTACTACTAAAATATGTTCTCATTATGACAGTTCTTGTCTTATTTTTCTCATTGATTAACGAGTTCTGTTCAGGTGTGATTTGGTGTAGGCTGGGATAGAGTTAATTTTCTTCATAGTAGTTTATATGGGCCTGTATTTTGGATTTATGCTGGAAACAGTGTTGATAACAGGATGTTTTTGCTATTGCTGAACTGTGCTTACACAGAGTTCTCTGTACACAGAACACAGATCTGTCCTGCCTCTCACCCCACCTCACCAATGAACAGGCTGGGGATGCCAAGACAGGAAAGCTGACCAACTGACCAAAGGGATGTCCCACACTGTGCAGTGTTCTGCTCAGCAATAAAAGTTGGGTAAACAGGGAGGAAGGGAAGGACAGTCAGAGTGATGGCATTTGCCTTCACTGTTATGCATACAGGAGCCTGGTTTTCCCAGAGATATCTGAACCCCCTCCTATCCATTGGAAGTGGTGAATTAATTTCTTGTTTTGTTTTGCCTGTGTGTGTGACTTTTGCTTTACTTATTAAACTGTCTTTATCTCAACCCACAAGGTTTTCCTCCAGTTCTCTCTCTCATCCCACTGCAGGGGAGTGAATGAGTGACTGCAGGAGGCTGAGTTGCAAGCTGGAGGCTTAAACCCCAACATGGTGTATCTCCTGTTTTCTCTACTGCAAAAGGTAAAGGCTATTCATTATTACTCCTTCCTGAAACTCACCTGTCCTTCTCTATCCTCCTGCCCAAGGAAATAGTCCTAATTTTCTGAGCTCTTATTTCCTCTCTGGATTTTGAATAATAATCTTCACCTTCTGGGCATGAGTTTCCTCTACCAGTTCACCCTAAATCAGTGTGGAATTTAAATTTCTGAGTAAATAGCACTGTACCAGCATTTAAAAAAAAAAAAAAAAAAAAAAAAGGAAAAGAAAAAGAAAAAAAAAGAGAGAGAGGTCTTGAAATATCTTACCTTTGTAAATTATCAGCACATGGTTCCTGGATGTGACCCAGGTTAAAGAGTTGAAGAATGCCCACACACTGGATTTAAATTCATGCCCTAAACCATGTCAGCTTTCTTTATGGGGAGGCCTGAAAGCCTATAAACATGGATTAAGTTACTTGTAATACGATATTGCCATAGTTATTACTACTTAAAATGTAATGTGCTTCTTTCAGGAGAACTTTTTTGTCCACAAGTAAGAAATAACTATGAAAAAAAAATATAAAATGTGCAACATTATATTTTGGAACATATTTTATATAGGCATCTGCAGCGTTTCTTCTTGGCTGATGGCCAGCAAAGCCATTAACAGCAACTAATGGCACAGAAGGAAATTTCTTCCAGTACTATTTACTAATTGCTAGGAAAGAAAACTAAAAATAGGCGTTACAAGTTTAGGAGCCAGACTGCAAAATCTGAGAGCACTCTATTAACTTCTAGCTGCTCTACAGCTTTACACTCTCTGAAGTTCTGAGTCAATGATTTCATCAACGAGAAGATTAGGAATGAAGCAAAGGAGGGAAATTTGATTCCATCTATGCACTAATTCTCTTAGTATTCTAATTTTTTTTTCTGTATTCCTAATATAAACCCATAATTAGAAACTGCATGTTTTGCTCCCTACTTCTGATGGGTAATTTAGCAATGCTCTACAACTTCTACAATATTTAAGGAACTTAGGAGTCAGTTTTGAGTATACTTGTCAAACATACACTGGCCAAAATGCACAGCCTCCTCTTCTTAAAGTTTTATGTCTAATCCCTTCCCATGCCATTCCTGACATCCCATTAATCCTTGTCTCAGAGAGTTTGTCTCTGTCTAGTTCCCCCAGACAATTTGTTGATTAAATCTTCTTAAAGATGAAATGCTGAATTTGCAGCTCCCAGTAATTCCTCTATTAAAGCTGTCTCTCATGAGAGAGACATCTCCTTTGGAAGATGAGACACTATCCTTTCTTCACCTTCCTTTCAGATTTCTACATTCTCTCTGTCCCCAAGGATTGCCAGCAGTTCATATCACCCACCAGCCAGTTTCAGAGATCCTAATCCCCCACAGCTCTGTGATGCAGAAACAGGTTTCACACCTCTGTTGCCCTTCTCTGTGCACCTCTGTGGCCTAAGACCACATCATATGGGTACTAATTTTGTCCTCAATTAAACATCATGTGGCAACCTTGTGGCTCACAGTGCAATTTAAGACCTGAGTTTGTATAACTCTTTCCCTTAATATCATGCTTTAATTTAGATTTATGATATGTCAATATAACTTGCCGTAGGACTGAGATCTGGCTCAAGGCTTTTGTTTAAAAACACTGTAGAGCACTTCCTCCTTTAGTGGAGCTGGGTTTATTTGTTGACTTTCTGGTACAGAACTGTATTTCATTGCTAATTCAGTATCGGTACAGAAGAAAAATCCTACCCTGTTTTAATAACGTACCACTGTTTTCACAAAAGGAAGTAATATAATTTCTCTGGCACAATAAGGAAATACAAACAGATCTCAAGTTCCATAAAGCTTTGTACAGTTTCAGTACAGATGATTCATTATAACCTGCTAAGCATAAAAGCTGCAAACATGAGAAAATGGGGAAAGGGGCTTGTAGGGTTTTCTTCCTCTGGTGGTGTTTCTCAAGTTTGTTAGTTTAGATTCTACCTGTCCTAAATCAGAAACCTGTTGTAAGAAATGTGAAATCATAACTTACAGAAATAAGTTATTTTATGGACCAGGACATAAAAGCAACACCAGCAATATAAAAAAAAAGTAACATGCAGGCAGCACTGCTATCTCTAACTCTTGAATCTCTAACTCTTAGAGTAGAATTTACAGCCCTTGAGTTGGGCAGCTAAGCAAGGTCGGAGTGGAGGAGGCAGAAGGAAACTTGACAAAAACATGACTGAACTTGGTGCATTTCTTAACCATAGATTTGACCTTAGTGCATCTGTAAGGGCAGGTTTATTGACTTTTGGACTCAATTCATCTCTTCAGATAAAATCATTTCAACTATAGTGCCAAGACACAGAAAACAGTGGCAATGCTGCTTCCATTCTGCAGAAAGGAACTTCTTCAGAGAAACTAGGTGTCTGGGACATACCTAAAATTACTAAAGACCATACTTCTTGCTCCTCCTGCTGCTAGGGATACCCACCATTGACAGTGGAGCATGGGCACACATGGAAGGGAACTCCATAGAAAGGTTGGGAGATCAAGTGCTGTAGTACACATCTCTCTGGTTATTTCTGCTTTTTTTTAAAGGAAAAGCTTCTCTCTACAACATATAGGAAGACACACTACTAAAAGCTGGGAGACAAACACAGGGTCTCTCTTTCCTGCTAGCCAGCAGGCTACAGCTTTAGGCTCCCTCTAACTTTAATCTTGCTTCCTATCTGCATTGCTGGTCCAGTTGTGGTGTGAAAAATGGTGCATGCATTTGGGCACACAAGGAATGTGGGGAATGGAGAAGTTAGATACTCTACAAGGAAGCCTCCCACTCGCTGAATCACAAAAATATTATGTATGCTCATGCTATTCCATGCTTGCATATAAAATCCTGACAGCACTCCTGCCTGAAAACTCCTCTGGATTTGTACATAGCTCCTTTATTCATCCAAAACAACTGTAGGTAAGTGATACGAGCCTACATATTGAAATTGATTTAAGTAGCTGGAGTCATAAATCAGCACAGCAGATGACTTTATGCCCTTTTGTAGAGCCAAAACCTGAGTTACCAAGAGGTTCTCAAGTGCTGAAAATGTCCACTGAAAATCCTTTTGACTTAAGATTTTGCTTAGGCATCTTCACTGACATTTACATGCCCTAAAAAATGCCTTTCTGTTTTTAACTCTTTCTCAGAATGCAGCTGCTCTGAAATCAAAAGCTCTATGCAAGTTGAGGTAACCAATCTTTGCATTCACACATCGGGGATGCTTTTATATATTTCTGTCCTCTGGATGCAGACCATAGTATGAAACAAAGGCAGTGTCACCTTCCACTCATAGCATTGCATGCATATATCTACTGCTGTTCAAATCCGTGTCCAAACCCCTACAAATATCATGTTCTCCTCTTTCCTGCAGAAAGTTAGAAAGTGTTTTGTTAGAAAGAAAGCTTGATATAAACACATAAGAATTTGAGTCTTCTCTGAGCCATAAAGTACCTTAATACAACTCTTGAAAGTGATAGGAGAACAAGTACACTGGCCCCTGGAGGAAAATCATAGTTTGGTTCATATAAAAGCTTTGTTATTTCTTTTGAAACAGTGCACCAGGGGCCCTAGAGATGCAAACACTGATCTTCTCTGCTCCTCATATAATTAATGGCCTGGCTGGTGCCATTGTTTCTGTCTCTTCTTCTGACTCATACTCATCTACTTCTCTGACAGTGAACCGAGCTTTTGGCATTGGAGCTAGATTGTCTGCTCTAGTAAAACGATGACGGCTTGAATTTCCTCTTCGACCTGACAGATTGGATGGACCTGCTGGTCTATCCAAGTGTGCCATTGGAATCAGCTCTTGGTGGTGATTTGCTTCGAGTGGCCGCAGTCGGGGCTGTGATCTCAATGTTAATGGGAACGCAGCATCAGAACCACTTCTATGCTGATCTAAAGAAAAATAATTCATTTTTTAAAGAAGAGAAAAGAGAAATGCCATGGTATTGGAAGGGAGAGATAAAATGTATTCAATACAATACCCTGGAACTGAAGCATTTTAAATAATTACTATAGAATAAGGAAGCAGTCAAGAACCAGAAATAGCCCTAATTTTTAATTTTCGTCTCAAAGCTGATGTTTAAAAGATTTTATTTACCTTATCTCAGCTCTGAAACCCCAGAGGATAAGCACATTCACCTACCTTTTGGTATCTCACAGACCTGCCTAGTGCCTTCACTGCAAGTGTTCCTATATGTAACTTGAATTCACTTAAATTTCACAAGTGTATCTAGTAACATGGTTGAAAAGCATTTTTAAACCCACAGCACAAAACAAAAATGTGACAAAGGAGAAAATTCTGGTCCATCAAAAATCAAGTTTGTCAGTGACCTGTGACTAACAAGTGGGAAGAGAACAGTTTCATCTGAAACCAGAGGTTCTTTGATTACTTTGGGTGTGTCAGATCTGCTCCTACCAGCTTGTTTTGCCACAAGTACATTGTAAAAATTTGCCAGCAATGGGCCAATAACTGGTATTCTCATCCTGCTGAGTTTCTAGAATATACTTTTCACTTCTCTTAAAGCCACTTGTAGTCTGACTACACAGTAGAAAAGTAGTTAATGTAAGAAACGACTCCTAACAATCTAAGCTTGGAGGTTCTGGGATATAAGAACAAAGGTCTGTGAACAGTAAAATTAGTCCAAATCCTGCTACAATTAAAGTACACATGTATTGATTATGGTCACAGTGTCAAAATTTAACAAATTTTTGCAGGTTCATAACTATTAAATTATTTTAAGCTAATGTTTATTTCGCAGTTGGCACTGCTGCTCATAGGCCATGTGGACATACTACACCCTAAGCAGAATAGGATTTCTCAGATTTCCAGGGCTTCTACCTAGCCCTTTGGGACATCACTGCTACAAAGTATGAATGATACATACTGCCAAAAAAAAAAAATTCATAAAATCATAGGCTGATTATGGTTGGAAGGGACCTTTAAGATCCCCAACTGCCAGCCCCCCAGCCATGAACAAGGAACCTTCTACCCTTCAGACCAGGTTGCTCAGCCTCATCCACTTGCTCATGAACGCCTTCAGGGATGGCGAGTCCATAACTTATCGAGGCAGCAAAAACCTCTCTGGACAATTCATTTATATGAGTGGCAGAAAGAGCTGATAGGTGACTTAAGGGTCTATTTGTGGTCATTTCTGACCTTTTAGTTACTAAACTTTCTGCACATGTTCTATATAAGACCTAAGCCAAGCTTGCTGGAAGGTGTTTTTTTCCAGAAGGTCTTCCAGGCATAGGAAGGGATCCAGGGAGATCCAGGAAGTTGCTGCAGGGAAGACTGGCTGCCCAAGGCCAGCTACTGGAGGGTCCTACAATACGTGAGGTGGAGTGTAAGATCATGTCTCTGTGTGCATGTGTATAGGTCTGTGTACCAGCAGCTGCTATGGGGCTGTGTCCCCAGGGACTTATGCCCAAGTGCTACCAAATATGCAGATGGAAGATCCAGGGCCAGCTACTGAATATTCAGATAGCATGTATGCATGTATATATTTATAATTTTTCACTAACAGTCTATCAGTCTCATCAGCCAGAGGGGACAAGGATGAGGCCATCAGAGCTGTTTGCATTTGTGTGAGCCCTGTGCCATGTCTGTGCTGCTCTCTCTGTCTGGCTGTGTACACAAGCACTGAATTTTGGTGTGGGGCTGCCTGTTGGGAATACCTGCTCAGTCTTGGTACCTGCAGGACCTGGGGCATGGAGCTCCATCAGTCTCACCTGGACTGGGCTACAGGTTCAGCAAGTCATAATAATTTTGCATCCAGCTGTGTTTGTGGGCTGCAAGGAACAGATAATTGGTGTTCTTGAGCTTGGCCAGGTGGAACTGCAGGGATCACAGGAATATTTGTTCAAGAGGGGAAAAGTGAAAAGCAGGAGGTGTTGGAAGAAAACAGAAACTGCTGCAGTAATGATTATATAAAAAACATAGACAAAACAGAAAGGAGAGAAGGGTGTAGCTCATTTAAAGAGGCCATTGACTTCCATGGGAGTGTGCATGTAGTACTGTTAAACACCAAACAGCTGGCCAAGTTTCTTTCACTACTGGAGTAGGATACAGGGTAAAGCACTTCCATTACCTGTAAAAGTCACGTGCCTGGCTTTTCTTCTAGTGGGCTGGTGTGGACCTTGAGGCAAGGAGAGGTAGCGTACTTCTGTGGTGCTAACCTGTGTAGGAGACAGAAGTGTATCCAGTGCCTCCACTTGACACCTACTTGGTGAAGTAAAGAGGTATGGCAATATGCTGCACCTTCACAGCCAAATTTTGAGAGGTATGAATAAGATCAATGGTTTAGATGGTTGAACTCAACATTAGCTCCAGTGAAAATGTCTATCTGATATAACAGCCAAAGGGTTTTTTATTGTCTCCAGAGAAAAACTTGTTCTTTTAAGATTCATCTTTCTTGTTTCAGGTGAAAAATTTAAGTATAACTGATCTATCCAACAAGAACTTATTTATCTTCCTTAACCGTGATTATCTCAGCTATAAATGCCTGTGCTGTTCAACGCCTGCCTTTGGTCAGACAAATCTCTTACTGAATGAGAGCCCAGATCATCAATAGGCTTTGCATCAGGCGTTTTTTGGTTACACTATACTTTGCACATGCAAAATCAATGCAAGTTACATTATTTTACTACATACAGCCAGAGTAGCTGATTTATGACCAATACATAGAGATTGGACATCAAAACTTTGCAGCTCACATGCTAAGTGAAGCTTCTTCTTCTTAGGTGCTGCATGAGTACACTGGGAAAATAACCATTTTAATTACAGGAAAGAGCACATTAAAACTATTGTCTTTCCATATTTACAGAGAAGCAGAAACATTTTTACATAAATAGTAGATGGATAATAGGTACCGGTCTACCCCAAGGCAAGCTGTTTCCCTTCCTGCAACTTTGCCTCAGGCTGTGTTCCCGACGGATGAGGATTTCTTGTGCTTGTTTCTCACTTGTGTTAGTAGGAAGATTGTGCCGGTTGTATGCTGGTGCCTGAAAGAGAAAATGCAGCCAGCTCATTTTCGTTGCACTTGCAATGTTAATCAGTCTGATCAGTCACAGAGCCAAGGGGATATCTGCCTCAGCTCAGTCATCACCGACCCAACACAGATCTCTTTGGTATCACACAGCAAACTGCAGCCATGCACAGATCTCACTGCTGCAGAGCAAGGTGGGAGGAAGCATGGACACAGCTGTAAGCCTCAGACCCCAAGGGCTGTATTTGGATGCCATTTTTGATAGACTCTCGCCTGTTCAAAATGCAGGTATATAAAATATATCTACCTAAGGAGGCTGTCCTGTCTTTGTCATCTCTTTTCTCATCTCACCAACTGTAGTTGGGAGCTACAGATATGAGGCAGGTCCCAAGAAAGAGATAACTGGTTAACTCAGCTCTGAGCTTTGGTACTAATATTACTAAGCCTGGATCAAGCTTCAGATGCACTCAGGAACAAAGTATGTATCTCCAGAATGCGAAGCAGAGCTGAGTTTCCTCTCCTTGGACAAACCACAAATTAATATTACCCTAAGACTGAGCATCATTTAAGACAAGCTTTTTAGTTTATCACATACATCTAGTGAAATGAAGGAAAAAAATTTGCCTGAAAGAGAAAAAATTGCTGAAGTTTATAAGCCCTATTAAAAAATAGAATCTGATCTCAGTTTCATTTGCAAGGATCCTTGTAAAGTTGGTTTGGTGAGCAAGAGCTTTTCCAAGCTGAAAAGAAATATTAGAAGTGGCATTATTTTCCTTCCAATCTTTCATTTCCAAAAGCACATCATTCTCAATACTTCATAGGAAATGACTGGAACAAATAGTCATTACTGTAATTGATTTTGAAGAGAGAGTTCATTTCAGTAAGCTAAGAGATAACTATATATGCAAATTGTTGCTGGTATGACAAGAAATTAATATCATAAGGATAATTAGCAATGGCAAATCAAGCAACGTTAGGAATGAAAAACATATTAATAATGCCACATTTAAATGAGCAGGCCCTAGCATTTTCTAGTACACGTGTGTTACATGAGTTAGCCTTGTTTATCGGCATAATTTCAAGGTTACTGTAATGTACCCTTCACCACTCATTGCTGTGCGCGACCTCTCAGTTGTCTGTTCAGTGCCCGAGAATGGATTAAGCAGATGCCATACTGAGCTGCATCGGGGTCACTACCAGTTTCTTCAAAACAAATACATCCCTCTGATGTATTATCACACCACATTTACAGGGAAAAAAAAAAAAAAAAAAAAAAAAAAAATCAAAACCTTAAATGTGTAAAATAAAGCTCGGAGAAGGTGAAAATTTTTTTCCTCCGTGTTTTTTTTTCCTCCCGCGGCGCGGTAAGTGCGGCTCCCAGGCAGGGCTGGGCGGTGTTTGCCGGGCCGCCCCCGCGGCGGAGTTTCGCTGCCGCGGAGCCTCCCCCAGCCGGGCAGCGCTCCCGGGGCCGGCCCCGGCGGGGCGGCTTCCATCCGCACAGCCCAGCGGCGAGGGAAGCCTGACCTCTACAGCTCAGCCACAGATTTTCCTGGCTTTCCGCGCTGCCGCCAGGGTGAAAAGCTGATGAGGGAAAAAAAAAAAAAAAAAAAGCCCCACCACACCAGCTTTCCTTTATTCCACCCCGACGAGTGCCCAAGCCCGGGGCTCTTCCCTCCTTGCCCTCCCCGGTCGGCTGCGGCTCCCAGCTCCCGGCAGATGCCCCGGGGCCGCGGGAACGCGGAGGGCAAACAAGGGCTGCGGGTCTGCAAACACAGCGCGACAGCGGTGGCTCACACACCCTTTGTCGCACTTGGTACAGGTTGTGTGCCAGGACATCTCTCATGGACTCCACCTCTGCCGGGGACAGCCTGTGTGCACTCTGGCTCCTGCCGCTCCTGCAAATAAAAGGGAAAATTAAATATGATATTAATGAGCTGATTAAATACTAATCCCATGAAATAATGCATAGTCTATTTTTAGTCCTAGAATAGAAGGCTATATAGAGCCTTTCAGCGACCAGCAACACCTGGAAATCATCCAAAGATGAATAAAAAAGGCCAAATTTTGCTCTTTCGTTGGTTTTATCCTTATAGTGGATAGTCAAATTGGGCCCTAAGCCCTTATACAGCTGGCAGCAGAAACTCTCCTTTCTTAAACCTCCACAAGGAAGTTCCTATTTAAGGATTAGAATAGGCTATAACCAGCTCTGGAAAGCACAGCAAGTTTCCTCCTCTGCTTGAATAAAGACCTCAGCATGGTCTAGCAGTCTGGGCCTTGTTCTCTTACTGGTTTTTAGCCCTTTGAGAAAGTGAAGAAAATCCTTAAGAACAAAAGAGTATGTCGATTATGAAGACTGAGAGACCTGCCCTGTGATGAGAACACATAGAGTTTCCTTGCTCTTGAACCTGTTTCTCCATTTGAAATTAAAGAACCACCTAAAAGATAGTCATCTTTGTGTCTTTAAAAAACCTTGACAGCCCACATTCACTTGTAGCTGCCTGGCTTTTTCACTAGCAAAACAATGAAGGAGGGCTGCTGTGAAATGTTATCAGGTTTCACTAAATCAGTCAATCACTGTGAGAGCTGGTGTTCAGATGAATTCCCAGGAAAAGAAAGGGAAATAGATAGTGATCATCCAGGATGAATCAGTCTGAGTTCATTTTGTTGTTTCTGATTGTATCCTTTCTCCATTTTGCTTCCTTGCCTCTTAAAAAAAAAAAAAAAAAAGTGATTTCAGGTGCTATTTTTCAGCTAAGTGATGTTCTTAAAGTGTTGTCTGTAAATTGTGCAATTAAAAAATCAATGATGATCAATTTACAGTATTGCCAAAGTTTTGTGTGCATCTATCTCACACTTCCTCTAAAATAAATTAAAAATTTTAATGGCAAAGGAAGATTGATTCAAGCTAAACTGTGATTATGATATAAGCATGGGAAAAAGGTTGGAATTTGCAATTATATCTAGTTTAATGATATCACTACTTTCAGTCCTATAATCGACCATTAATATCTTGAAGACTTGTAGAACCAACATAACCTGCCTGGATTCTATATTTTACTGCCTCTTACCATCAAGTAGACAGGGATCCCACCCCTGCCCCAGCCCCTGTCCAAAGCCCTGGAATATAAGAATTAATTCCTGATATATTTCAAGGTTTTGGAATGTGTTTTCATTCTGCCATCAGACTAAAACAGAGATCTGACTTTTTTTCTGTGAAATAAAAACAGAGAAGTTAACAACAAGTTAAGGTGTAACATTAGAAATAGGACTTGGATAAGCAACAGGTTAAGGACCTCACTGAAGCATGAGTCTGCCACTGAGCTGATGGCAAGTTAGGGTGACAGAGAAGGACTGCCTTTCTTGATTTGATCAGAAATCTTATCTTGTCCCTGATAAATCCTTCCCAACAAATGTTTAATTGATATTCATCAATTTTCAACAATTCTCAGCAAAGTGAGTTATTTACCATTAGGGAAAAAAAGATCTTCATCATCACCCAATCCCAGGCTGACTGAGTGGGTGGCTGCATTGGTTGGTTGGTTCCTTTTTCACTTGCTTTCAGTTCTCAGAGGCACACTGGGAGGATCTGGGGGTGCTATGAATTTTCAAGGCTTGGGTGCCCTGCCCCTTTATTCCATACTGGGTGTCTCAGACTGGGGCATAGCCCACGTAT
This sequence comes from Acrocephalus scirpaceus scirpaceus, assembly GCA_910950805.1. Classification (NCBI taxonomy): domain Eukaryota; kingdom Metazoa; phylum Chordata; class Aves; order Passeriformes; family Sylviidae; genus Acrocephalus; species Acrocephalus scirpaceus. The sequence goes on along the minus strand of OU383774.1, from coordinate 87,922,112 downwards.
GCTGCCCTCCACAGCAGGGAAACCAGACTCCTTGCTGTCAGCAGCCCCTCTCTGATGTCCCTTTGGATAACGGCAAGACCCTAGTTACACCTGGGAAAATATACACAAGTACAAGCCCTGGGGCCTGTCAACAAGGATTTGTCTCTAAAATACATCCGTGAATCATTTGTGTAATGCAAATGGAACTGGAATAGTTGCTGCAGGTGGCTTTGACATCACAGGGAACAAGTGCCTCCCTGCTTTGTGCTTCACTGAGTGTGTACAAAGGGTCTTTATACCTTATAGCTGGGAAAAAATAGTGGAAAACATCTAAACAGGGAAAATCTTGACTCCACCAGGGTGATGATCAGATCATCTCTTTACTTTTCCAGCTGCATACCTGACTTTCTCCACATGCCAGCACAAAATATTTTTATTTCAAACCTCCTCTTGTTCATGGCCAGAGTTTTGTATCTTCACTGAAGACAGGGACTTTAGGTACACATTGAATCACTGGCAGCAATCAGACTATTTATATATACATTTAGAAACCTTTTACACAGGTTCATTTAATTGCTATGGGGAAAGACAACAAGAACTGCTGTATTGGCTCAGACCAAAGGTCCACCAACTAGCTCAACATGTTGTCTCCTGCAGTGCTCAACAGCAGACACTTATCAATGAACAGAGGTGGGAAAACGTGTATTTTCCTAGAACACTCTCAAGAGTGCCTGCAAGATCAGAATGGTTTTGAGCCACAGGCTGTTTTTCTGAAGTTGACACTTCATTTTTAAAAAGGCTTTCTCATCAGAGGATGATGCACAGTAAAATTCAATTATAGTCAGAGTAGAGATGGCAAAAATTAATCCATCATATCAGCTGTTTATTAAAGAATATTTTTCAATGTAAATTCTCAGCTCAGGAGAAAATTTCTGAGCTATGCTGGAGCGATTTGTCTTATTTTCTCATTCCCTCAGGAAAAGAAGAGGGATGTGGTTTGATTGCCATGGATTGTCTAACAACCTTGCACATTTTCTCTTGGCTCAGAATGGTTAAGGGATTACAGCAAACAGAAAGGAGCCTGACACATACATACAGTCTTTTTTAATATCATCTGTTCAGCAATTGACAATTTAGAGAGAAAAAGGCTAGGTCTTACACTGCATGCTGACATCAGTACTAGAAAGCAGATTGACATTGATATGATAAAGCCAAAGTTTCAAGAAAGATTTTAATTTAATATCCAGCTGATATTTGGATTTTCTGGTATTGGTAGAGATCATCACTCAAAAAAGGTAATATGCTGGACCTTACCAGAGGCTGCTGAGAAATGGAGAGTGGTTTAAGGATGCAACAGGAAAGAGAAGGCAATAGCAGCAACAGTGGTCAACAAGAACCCAGGAAAGAAATTATGGAGGCAAGTGCCTGCAGCAATACCTGTGCTCTGGACAGTAGTTGCAAGGCAGGACAGAAGATTTGTACAACTTTGCTCCTAGAGGGTAGTTCCCTCAGTTCCCTCTGGGGATCCCACCAGTTTTGTCCCATGGTCTGTCTGATGCCAAGTTGCATTACTCTTTGATAAAATCATAGAATGGTTTGCATCTGGTTCCAAACCCCCAACAATGAGCAAGGGGTATCCTCAACTCTCTCAGGTTGCTCAGAGCCCCATCACATCTGACCTTGAATGTTTCCTGGGATGAGGCACCTGCCACCTCCCAGAGCAATCTGTTCCAGAGTTTCATCACCCTCTTCACCCTTGTACCTAGTCTGAATCTACCTTCTCCTAGTCCTAGTGCTACAAGCCTACTAAATTGTCTGCCCCCATCTTTCTTATAAGCCCTCTTTAAGTACTGAAAAGCTGCAAACAAGTGTTCCCAGAGCCTTCTCTGTCTCCTAGGAGAGATGCTTCAGCCTTCTGATCATCTTTGTGGCACTCCTCTGGACCCGCTCCAACAGGTCTATGTCTTCCCTGCACTGAGGACTCCAGAGCTGGACACAGCACTCTAGGGTCTCAAAAGGGCAGAGTAGCAGGGGAGAGTCCCCTCCCTCAGCCTGCTGGCCATATTACTTTTGATGCAGCATAGGGTTGTCTTTCTGTCAACTGCACATTGACAGTTCATGTCCAGCATTTCCACCACAAGTATCCTCAAGTCCTTGGCAGGCTGCTCTCAGTGTTTACTTGGACAAATTTGTTTGTTTTAGAAATACCAAAATAGAGCAAGGTGGTTTGAGGGATTGCAAACTGGGGCAGCAAAAATTGCAAATGCTACAAAGAAATCTGCTCGCAGCAAAAATTCATGATTTGGATAATGGAGTCAGGATTTGCATGCTAAGCCACCCTGCAGGTCTCTCAGCACCTGGCAGGGATTAATGAAACCCACTGGCCAGGTGAGTGATAAGTACATCTGTCTGGAGCCACTACTGTGATTTAAAGCAACCAGGGTGGCTTCTGTACCTGACTCATGATTCCTCTTCAGGACTGCCCGTCATGGAAAAGAAACAGAGGAAACGTCCATGATTTTAATTTTCACTCTCTGAGCAAAGCGCAAATATGTTGAACACCAAATTGCACCTTCTCTTTTCATAACTGTCTTCTTTTTTCTTACATTGCAATTAAGTAATGGAATACCTTGGGCATCTCCTCATTTTTGTTCCTGTCCTCCTGTCCCTCCGCAAAGGATCAGGAGGTTGGTACTCACTGTAAAGAAGTAGTGGATGATTTTGAAATTTTCATGCCACTCTCAGCCATCTCGATGGCCAATTTTATCTCCATCTTTTTGTACAATGACACAAGGCTTGATTTGGGCTGGTGTTCCCGAATTAAGATTTTCTTCAAATACTTATTGTCAAACTTCTTAAATCTGTAAAAGAGATACCAAAATCAAAGTGCAGAAAAGGAAATGTGTTTTCATTTCTGTAGTACAAGCTGATCTTCATTCAAATGCATATATCTACAATTCAGTGGTGGAAACTGAATACAAATTAGAGGCACCTGTGGACTCCTGAAGGCCTGGTGAGCAGAGACCTTTAGGGGGATATTTGGCGTAGTATACCAGTCCACAGAGATTGCAGAGCCCGCTAGACAAAAGAAAGAAACAAGCCGCAATCAGAGCAGAAAAAGAGGGCTGTGTGTATGTTTACATATTACACTGCCACATTTGTCAGAAAAGAATACAGCCAGTCTCCACGCTTTTGTACAAATTTTGCATTATAGTAGAGCATAACAGCAGCAGCTGCTCTTACTGTAATCCTGGCCTATTCAGCCAGCCACCAATGAGGCTCTAAGTGGCCCAGCAGTTACAGTAGTTAGGACCCATTACATTGCTGATAATTTTGAATCCTGACAATTAGAGCAGAGAAAATACATTTCTTTGTATTCTGAATAACAGAGAAATTGAAAGGACCCCAAAATACTATGTGCTTGTATGCTACAGATTGTAAAATATCGCTAATGTGTGGCATAATTTGAATGTGAATGTGTGTGTGTGTGTGTGTGTGTGTGTATGTGTGTGCCTTGGAATAGGTACATGCTTTCAGGCAGACATTTAGCAAAACAACAGCAGATCTTCAGCAGAGCAACAGTTCTGTTTCTTTCAAAGGAACCATTTACCACAGCAAGGTAAGGTCCTCCACGATGTTGGGAAAAGCACTATAGGATTTGTATCTTTTTTTTCCTTAGCAAAGGCCATTTTTTATTCATTAATAGCAGAGGTAGGTACATAAATGTTTGCACAGGGATTTGAGCTCTTTATGTTTTCCTGTGTAACAGAAAGCCTCCTGGATTGTCATTGCTTAGGTAATTAATTCTGATACACAACTTTAAAGTTGCATACAAAAGTTTAGGGAATACTTTTTAATACAATCTTCTTACAGTAAATATGTTCAGACACGGTGGGTTTTTTTTAATCTGTCCGTGAACCAAAACACTTCATTTATGGCTAGTTTGGGCAAAATTTTCTTTTCAGAGCTATCAGTCAGGTGTGAAACAAAGGGATAGCATTTACTCACAGATATGTGTAAATGCAACTATTTCAATGGATTTACTGCTCCAACAGAGATTTGCTCAGTTTATTGATTGCACAGATAGTGGTATGGTCCCAGAAGATGGATGTCCTAAAGCTATCTCTGTACTGTCAGAGCCAAGAAGACATTTTAGTTTCTGGATATGCCCTAGTACTCCCCATCATTACTCCCCATTGGAGAAGAATTGGATGCAAACTAGTCACCCTCTTCCCACTCTTACTTCCTGGTTTCCATAGGGAGAAACCCAGGTATGAAAGTGTAACAAAAGGACTTGCCACAAGTGCCAGCAGACCCTTGGCTGGATTACTGGAGTCCAACACTGAAAGGTCAGACAGGACTCCAGCACAGAAACCTAAGCATAACTAGGGATAACTTTTAGCCTACAGCATCATAATAACATGTCGGGGGGCAAGAAAAATCAGTCCATTCCCTGCTTCCCTTCACACGCTGTGGTGGTGGCCAACATGTCCACAGAGCTCCCTTAGGGAACATGTAAAGGGAACAGCAGATCCATCTCCTCTGGGCAGTGCTTGGAAGAGCCACAAAGCTTCACAAAACCAGCTCATCCTGCTTATGGAAGAGACAATGCAGACCCTGCATTTCTGACTAAAGACTAGCTTGAGAATATCCATTTATTCTACTGGATACTGAAATTCAAACATTCCCTTCAGCACTCTTATTTTAGCTATTACTGAATGCAAAGACCCGTAAGGACAGGTGACTAATAATTGCTGAATCTCTACTCACTGGCAAGGGATTCTCTTTGCTGTGGAGGCTCACAGCAAAAGTCAGTGAAGCACTGACACCTTGTGTAGTTAATGTTTTAAATCCAGAGTTAAAGAAGCATTGCCCAGGACCTTCGGTTTATACCAAGGCTATGCACAGGTTGCAATATAAGTTCCCAGGCTATGTTTTTCTTTCTGAAGGCTTATTTTCTGCTTGTGCAGATCCAGTTCAGCAGGCAATGTGTGAGCATTGCCTTCTCAAGAGTTAATGGTTACTCAGGAGTTCAGTTTCTAATATGAGATATGGCACATGACCCCAGCGTTTTGATTTCCTATTCTATTTACCTACTATATTTTACATGATAGATAAGTTATTTTATTATATTAGACTGCAATAAGAGATACTTACTTATCTCTCAGCTGATAATGACTCCAGTGTCCACATATGTCTTCAACACCAGCCTTCAAGTGATCCATCAACTATAGAAATAAACATGGAAAAATTTTACATAGTCATCATGAAAAAAAAGGGTTATCTCAAATACGCACTTGTTGGCAGGATTTTGAGATTAATTTTTTTATTTGAGCATGTAAGTTAATTCTGAAAGCACCTATATTTCTCTAAAATTCAAGGCAAAAATGCCACTGTGGCAGCTTGGCTGCAGTGGAAGCATTTTAATGGAGGCAAAAAATTGTCTGGTCCTTTTTGTCTATTGAACCCAAAATATAAATTCTTGGTTCTGTCAAGCAAGTTTCCCCTCCTCGTGTGTGACCTTCCTTGGAGAGGCACAGGACCACATGCCAACACCTTCATCTTGGCTGCTAAGTTGTCTGAAGTCCTGCAGAATGACGTGACAGTGGTCACTGCTATCTTCTATTACTTTCAGTTAGTTTTTGTGTGTTTCTAGTATTATAGAGACAGAAAAAGGCCCTTTCTTACAGATATATTTTCATAAGAGGTGCTTGTAAATGCAAATTCTCTTCAAGGTTAAGTGTAAAGGTTCAAATAAGAACTAAAATCACTTTAAATTCAAAATCAGTTGTGATGCTCTGATTTTGCTAATGTCTCTGCATGTGCTTCATTTCAAGGCACATTGTTTATGCCAATTTCAAACATATTCCCTATTGTGAAATGAAAGAATGTACATATCTTTTCTAGAATGTTGTTAAGACAGATTGAGCAACTTTCTGTTATTTTATTTAATAGTAATTTGAGAACTGAAGTAAATGTTTGAGAGGAGAAAAGATCATTACCCAGAATAACTTGAAACTAAGTTGGCAGTCCAATGGTCCAACTCAGTTCAATAAATCTGGATTAAAGACTTTTAGGGTTTCAATGTGTCTAGAACCATTCAAAAGATGGTAATAAATGTATCTGACTAAGCTAGGAAGGATGATGAATGAATTTTGTAAACATTTAGTTTCTGTTTCTGTCCTCCCATGGTCACAGTACCAATAAATAAGGGACCTACTACACCATGACACTTGTGGAATGATAGTGTAATATGATAATAAATATGAATATAAATGAGATGCAGCATTTTAGAAAATCATGCTTAGGGTTACCTCCATATATTGTTAAAAGCACTGAGTGTCCAAATCCACTGAATGCCAGGTTTCAAAGTGCCTCTCTCTTTCCAGCTCTTTCAGAATACCTGTTCTTTTCTTTTTGGGATATCAGTTACTGATATAAAAAACTTACTCTCACATGAATTTCTTCATTGATAGATTCCTTTTTGTTCGTCTTTTTAACATCCAGATATCTGACCAATGGTCCAATTGTGATTCCCTGCGTTTGGAATGATGAGTTGAATTGTTATTTATCTTTTAGGCAAAAATAGAAAGAAAGCAGAAAGGGATAATTTTAATCAGTTAGGAAAGCTGTGTCTTAGCACAGAAATGAACCACTATTTGTATGGAGAGCTACAGAAGAGAATTAAAAATTTAAAAAAAAAATTAAACAGGGTTTTTTCAGTGAGATTTTATTTATTGGCATATCCTAATTATGTAAAGTAACTGACTCATTGGCAATCATCTTCAAAAGAAGAGTTATTTGAAAGAAAATATTATCTTTGTGAGGTCTTGAACTCTTGAAACCATTTACTTCAACATTTTCAGAATTAAACATTCCAGGGGTTTTTCACTTAGAAACAGTTTTCAGTTTTTCCCATTTGTTTACTGCACTGCTACAGAAAACCATTTTAAAAGCAGAAATAGAAACAAATTGTTTTTTTCTGAAATGTTCTGGTGGAACCTAAATGCCTTACTTAGCACAAGTGCATAGAGCCCCATTGACACCATACAGGATCTGACACTTTGGTACTGGAAAATACAAAATATGGGATGCAAGTTCTCCAGAAGTTTCAGTTCTTCAAGGTACAGCAGTAAGCCAGGTGGAATAACCCAAATATCTAAAGTAGACACATGTACTTACAAATGTGACTTATTTGCTTTAATTTTTTTAATATTCTTTTGCAAAGGATTTTAAAATATTTGTATTTAGTCTTCAAGACAGACAAAGACAAAAGTATAAAATTCAAAATCTGTCACAGAACAGACACTTTTGGTCAGTTTTGGATACACCACTAACAAAGAATGAATCAGTACTGAAATGTAAAGTTAAAATACTTCTTAAACTGGAAGCACCAGGAAATGCATGTGGAATGAACATTAGCTATTTTGGACACCAAGTACCTTCTCCCTTGAATATTTTAGAACATACATGTATTCAATACAGGATTTTTGTATTACCTAAAAGCCCTAAAAAGGCTAATTACACAGTGCAGTGCTAAATCTGTCCCTAAAATGCAATAACTTGTCCTAGCCTAAGAGTGAATTCAATGCAATTTTCACTATGAAGCTTTCAGCCACCTCAATCACACGAAAGTTGTACATTAAAAAATATACATACTTGGATGAACACAGTGAAATATATAACCACAAGAGTTGCAGTGATGAATAGGTTTTTTCTGGGGAAAAGATTCACTGGAAGCAAGAATGCAAGAGAAAAGCTACTGGCTCCTCGGAGGCCACTGTAAGAAATAATGAGTTGGTCTTTCAAGGTGAAAGGATACGTTCGGAACTTGTTACTGATGTAGAAGAGAGCAAACACACCTAGGAAGGGAAAAAAACCACAGCTATTATTAATCAAGGATAAAAAGAAAATATTAAATATTAAAAGCAAAACAATGTCTTGGCTTGAGGAACTGCTGACAGCCCACGTTTTTCTCAGTTTTGGTTTCTTGTAGCTTCTCTTTGACCAATTGCTGAACTTAGCTTCTGTGAAATATCTCCTATAAAATACTGTGGTTCCTAACAGCTTCAGGATTTTAATTCATTAACACAGTTTAGAAGAGAGATTAGGGGAATATATTTACTTCCTATATTTATGTTGCATATGTTTCTCCAAAGTGTTCTGGAGAAAAGTAAAACAGCTGGATGAGAGTTTTCCCTGTGCTTTCCCTTGCAATGTTTCCTGCATTCTGCACAGTATCTGCCCAAAGTGTTTGAACAGTGCTTTATCAACAAGTCCTGTGGACAGGTTCACTGAAAGACAAAGTAATAATTCAAAAAATAACATTTTAATTTTTAAACCTCGATCTTATTGTCTCTAATTCTTTTTTTATTTCTCAAATTTCATTTTACTTTTAATAAAATTTAAAATTAATTAGACAATTTGTGGCATTGTAAGAACTCCAATTGTCTTTACAGAGTATTTTTAGCAATTTGTTTAATTTAGTATATCTTCTTCATCTTCCAGAAAAAATATGTATTCTATGTTCTATGTGGAAACCGTTAAATTACTGACATGAAAGCTGACAAATGCTAATAATTGGTGAGTTATTTTACACAGCTGTCTCTGATACACTCAGATTATTAGAGGTAAAGCCAGTTGAAGTACCCTCTTGTGTAGGTTGCTGGACACCACTTTATGCAAGACCTTTTCTGGCTACTTATAACTATGCAAGACAACAGATACTCAGACTGAAACAGCCTATGTGAGGTATCACCTTCAGGCCACTACTCTTTACTTTATTAAAGCTTCAGAGAAAATGATTAAATCATTTTAACACACAAATTTAGCAGAAAATATTTTTGCCTTCCTCTGGAAAGCTCTAGCACTCCCCTTGGTGTCTGAGAGAAGGATGGACATGTGGCTGGAAAACAGGTTTTATATCAGGAGAGCACTATTTCTGTCTTAATTGGAAGGATATTTTAAAATATACAGCAAGCCTTTAAAAATTTAGAGGCCACACTTGGTCCAGATATAGTAAGAAAATATGTACTTCTTTTTGCTACCACCTCCAGATCACCAACCACTAACCTTCTTATTCCTTCCCTCTTTTCAGCATTATTTTCAACCCATCCTGGACATTAGGAGAAGATGAGAAACTGTGTCCCACAAGTCACTGGATATTATCTATAAACTGTCTTGCCCATGCTAGAGGAATCCCAGTCCCACAGGTCAGGGAATAGGAGACCTTTGCAGGAATGGGACATACCATGTGCAAAAATGGAGTAATTTCATATGGGCACTACTTCTTAGCAGTTTAACAGTTTAGACTTGACTTGTGAGGAGTAGCAGCATAGTGCTGTCAGCCCACATGTGGCATAAGGCCCTGTTCAGTTCTCTATCAGCGCTAAATTTCACCTTCCTTCTTTTTCTATGCCTCCAGCACACTACTACATAACCTGTAGTGTTATAGCACTGGAAGTGTGATGATACACATCATCTAATTCATAAGTTAATGACAGTGTGTGGTGAAGTCATTATGAGGCCCACCTACCTAAGGGGCATATAGCAAATTAAGACATAAACATCTCTATAGGTGCAATCATGATAATATTTTAATTTTGCTTTTTAAAATTCAATTTTCACCTAAACATAAAGTCTGTGCTTGGAGACATGAATTCAGATTTGTGTGGGGCTTTTTTCCCTTTTTATTCTGTGTGTAGATTTCTGAAATTTGCTTGTCACTAATATAAACCTGGTAAATTTGTTCTTAAACCAGTTGTGCCAGTCCCCACAGACTTTTCTGACACAACTTTGTACCAAAGAGTTTTTCTTAGAGGTGCAGAGAAGGTTGTCTGCAAAAGCTGACTTACTCAGTGTCCGCCAAATGAGGCAGAAGAGCACAGTGAAGCAAATGAAGGCCCAGTTCCATTCATGGTTTTTCCCCACTGTAGACACTCCCATGAACACAAAAATCAGGGTCTCACTGATGCTGCTTAGCATCTTCATGAAATATTTTATTGTGGTATAAGAATTCTGGGAAACATTCTCCTCCACATATTTTTTCATTGTCACTGCACATGCCGTCATCCTGCATCAAGCAAAACATCAGAGATCAGCCACAACCTGTTCTTCTCAGTTAAGGACAACATCAGCTATCATTACCTCCACTCTCCATCTGGCTTCCATCATAACAAGAAGCATTTTATTTCTTCACTAACATTAGCTATTTCATTAGATAGAAAAACATCTTCATTCAGGTTTCCAAATCTGTTTTACGTACCAGATAAAGGAAGCAAACTAGTCAGCCTTTTGGACAAGGTAGTGAGGGTATCACATTCCAGTTCAAAGTCCATTTTATCCTGAATGCCTAACATGGAGCCACCAACCACCAAATATTTGTCTCAAACAACAGGCAGGCCAGTTTTGTACCAGTCTACAGGTGGATCAGTTAGAGGGGCATAACCTGTCTCTTAGTGATATTCTCCCTTGAGGTGGCAGTGGCAGATCATGGTAGTCCCATGCCAGGACCATAGCTCCCGTGGCTCCCTGGCTGGCTGGCAGATCAGCAGCAGTGCCAGGACAAGCTTCAGGACTCTCCAACCACAGCAGCCCATTGTGGCACAGCAGGAGAAAATTCAATTATCCTACAGAGGTGTCCTTCTCCCATTAGTTACCTAGGGTGTGGGGAATGTGCCTAAGGCAGCAAAGAGATGTTTTCCACTTCTTCACTGTTACTGAAGATTAGAGTCTGCATCAGAGGCATCAGCAGCCACCCAGCACAGACACTGGTGACAATCCCATGGAGCTGCAGTCTTTCATCAGCCCTACTGAAGGGGATTCCCCTTTCCCCTCTGCATTTTCCATAGGTTTCCATAGGTTTTCCACAGATTGAGTGCTATGCTATTAACATATTCCACCACCTATCAAGTTTCTACTGATATGATTTTAGGCTCTGGGGGCTTCTTGTAATGATATTTTTCCAAACTTGTGAATTCGGAGAATGATGACTGTTCATTAAATAACCTTCCTCTAGTTTCAGTTCATTTAATTTCCACTGAAGAAATCTCAAGGGTATTCTGGTGGAGCTGAGTCATTTAGTATGTCCAAGGACACTCCAAGACAAGGCCATTAGGCATTAATGATTAATACTGTTGACTTTCAGATACACATACATAATAGACTTTCATGATCCAAGTGAAAAATGAATGAATCCTCAATAATTCAGAAAGGTGACAATAAGTTCCCATCTCTAAAACAAGCAATAATATCCTTAATGGAGCAGTAAGAATAATAAATCCAAATTATATTAACATTCTTACATTACTAATAATTTCAGAACTCGAAAATAAGAAGTGAAAGAAATAAAGAGCTATGTATTCTAGTGCAAGGAATAGGTGGGGAAGCAGTATTTTGGGCAGTGCAGGTAGGAAAGGATCCATATGGTATTACTGTTCAATGCATAGCAGATCTAATCCTGCTCAACTAAGGTTGCCAGTCACCTCAATCTGTGTATATGTGTTGGGTATACAAAACATAGTACAAGACTCATCTGCTTTGTCTAATTGCTCAAGATAATCTATATCCTGTCTAACTACTTATTTAATATGTTTAAATATCCAAATACTGCTTCCCAGGGCCATCCAACAAAGGTTTCACAAAGGCAATTCTGCTCTGAAGCTGAACAACCCAAGGTTCTTCAGCCTGGAGAAGAGTGGGTTTCAGGAACACCTTATTTCAATATTTTGACATTTAAAAGAGAGAAAACCTTTTAGTAGCACCTATTGCAATACAATGGGGGATAATAGTTTTAAACTAAAAGATTTAGGTAGACTAGATATAAGGAATTTTTTTTTTTTTTTACTATGAGAGTGGTGAAGCACTGGAACAGATTGCCCAGGATGGTGGCAAATGTAAAAATATTCAAGGCCAGTTTGGACAGGGCTCCAAGCAACACAATCTAGCTGAAGATCTCCCTGCTCATTGCCAGGGCATTGGAGTAGATGGCCTTTAAATATCCCTTCCAACACAAACCATCCTGTGATTCTATGAAATCAGAGATTCACAAGTTGAGTAAATGCATCTGTCTGGACATCAGCAGCCATATGCTAGTATTTCTTTAGTTTAAGCTGGTTTGTCCTCTATAAAGGGAAGCACTTTCTGGAACACAAGGTCCTCCAAGACCCATCATGAAAACTCAAAACCAGTAGAGTCCATGCAAAGCTGCTGTTACCCACCAGCTGTGCACTGAGCCTACAGCAGCCAGCAGCACCAGCTGGAGCATTTAGCAACATGAGTTCTCCGACTCTTTATGCTTTACCCTGCAGATGGGTTGTTTGGTGTGATATCCTTGAAAGTCATTTGCCAGCAGCTTTCTCCTTAAGTCTCTCACTTCCATCCCTATTCCTTCCTTTCTCTTCCAGCTCCTTTCCTGCTGCCATTCTTTCCTTCCCACAATTCTCATCTTTTCTGCATTTACTCCAGTCAAGAAACTATCTGCTTTTCTCTTTGCAGCAGGCACCCATGCCATCGCACTTTGAGGAACATGTCCCCACCATTACAGCAGTATCAAGCTATCCTGACCACAAAAATTTATAATTGTTAATATTCACATATATGAGTATAAGTAGGCACGTGTAGGTGATGTTCTCTTCCACCTGGTTTTGCCCAGTTTCAATCCCAGTGATGCTGTCCAAATGTAATATAATTCCAGTAAATTGTGTTAGGGCTGATGTTCACAAAGAACTCAGATGTGCTTTCTCATGTTTTCCATACCCATTGCTTTATATGTCTCTTATAATCTGATGGTGAAGCTGCTTAGAAATAAATACAGATAAACTGATGTATTATCGAATCATTCTCTCCTGCTGCTGATCTTATCAGAGATAGCAGACAGATGGTGGCAGCACTGGCCACTTCACCCAGAACTTGTAGTACTTTTGCCAGCACTCCTTGGTAGCATATCTGTGCCTACACTGACTGTGGGTTTGCTTTTCCCAGTTACCACTGCATTTTACAAATCTCTTAAGAAGCTGTGCACTGCCTTTCTAACCAGAGACTGAAGGCCTGTGTTGTACCAACCTTGAGCAAACCACCACAAAACAATGCCAGTTCCAAAAAGAGACCATCCAAGAAGCCGCAAGGAATACTCACGCCAAAATGCCAGAGATGTAAAGGGTTTCAGCAGACAAGTATGAGAGGTAGCTGAACATGAAGACCAGCAGGGGTTCGATTGAAGAGACGTTGTGGGTGAAACGAGTCATGAATGCTGAGACAAATCCAAATACGATGCCAAACAAGACTCCACCCAGCCCCACCACGAAGAAGCGAGCAAAGCCAGCAAAGATATCGATGGATTCGATTTCTTCATACCTGTGCATCTGGGTGAAGGCGATGAAGATGTTATATAAAACCTACACGTGACAATAAGAAGACAGCAGTTAAGCATCTCTCTGAACCTGGCACGCTTACTCATTTCATAGGTGAAATTGTGTGTGTGTGTTTAAGTGTCTGTGTATGCCAGAAATTGCTTTAGCTAGATCAACAAAGTAACAATTGAAATCTCATCTGGTTCTTAACAAGTCCCAGAAAGAAGAGTCTGTTAAGTGTCTTAAGTGTCCTGAAAAAAAAAAAAAAAAAAAAAAAAAAAAGAAAAAAAAAAAAAAAAGAGTAAATAGCTGTGGAATAATAGTAAATTACTGAAGGACCACATGCCATTGAATAATTTAAAAATACTCTATTTTTTTGGTTTGCTTGATGGCTAATTTAATTTTTGGTCTTTGTGGCAGAGGTGAAAAGTCCAGCTGGGCACCTTAAAAACCCTGGGCTCTAGTCCCCGTGTTGTCCTTCTGACTCAGGTTGGGGTGGGGAAGGGACTAAGAATTACATATTTGATTTAAATCCCATTTAGTTTTTCTATAGGATTAATCAGCTGACCCAACAAATTTCATTAGATGGACATAGGAATATTGCATGTTTTTTAATATTTGAAAAACACATAAAAATCATGAAACATCACTTAGAATGGGAAGGGAAGGGAAGGGAAGGGAAGGGAAGGGAAGGGAAGGGAAGGGAAGGGAAGGGAAGGGAAGGGAAGGGAAGGGAAGGGAAGGGAAGGGAAGGGAAGGGAAGGGAAGGGAAGGGAAGGGAAGGGAAGGGAAGGGAAGGGAAGGGAAGGGAAGGGAAGGGAAGGGAAGGGAAGGGAAGGGAAGGGAAGGGAAGGGAAGGGAAGGGAAGGGAAGGGAAGGGAAGGGAAGGGAAGGGAAGGGAAGGGAAGGGAAGGTGGTAGCCTCAGTTTCATATTATCTCTAGCTAGGTAAAAAAAGCCTCTTTATCATCATATATTTGAGGTTTGATGCTGCTTAACCACCTCCCCAGAGAACAATCTCAAAGTATGAACCAAATAGTGTGACACTCTACATGTTCTAAAGACCTTGCACATATACACATTTTGACTAGAAAACTTGAAATTACGAAAATTAAAAATATCAGATTAGAAGAAAAATTCAATTTAATGTGAATTATAATTTTATATAATGTATTGTATAATTTGGTCTGTAAAGATAATATCTTAGAGCAGAAAACTTTGCCAAATTTCTATTATCAATAATTTTTATTCTGCAGAAACTGTTAATGAAAAATTTTCAGCATATTCCACTTTCATTCATCTTTTAGAAACTAATAGAAAATTTCCAGAGTGGTGTAGTAAGAAAAAAGCCTTAGAAGTTGCTGACAATCAGTTAATATTGAGTCCTGTCAGATCTGTTTACAGTGAATGTGTAACACTTGAAAGTCACCTTTCAGTTTTGAAGAGAATTTGGGAAACAACTAAATACACAGGCTCTCCAAAACTGTTGAACTAAAGCATTAGCTCAAAAACAATAAATAGACCAAAGTCATTTGCATTTTATGGTTTTCTTTGGTCTTTCTTCCTCATCTAGTTAATTCCAGAAGGTTATTAAGAAGACTAAAGCAGGTATTTGCAGGTAGAAGAGTCAAGCTCATTAGGATAATTATCTAATCTTAAATTGCTGCTGGGGACATATAACCTTGAGCTGTCACACAGTCTGTTCTCCAGGAGGCTCATTGCTAATAGTTCTGGGAGGCAGACAAAGCCAAACAAAATATTTCATTTAGGAAAATACCCAGAACTTCTTCTTCCTAATGCCAGTGTATGAAATTTGTCTCTTCAGTGGCAGATAAGGAAAAGAGTGTTCAGGTCTTCACAGTAAGCAAACCTCACCCTACCTACCTTATACATTTTAATTTCAGAGCCTGTTTTCTCTGTTTCCCTTTCTTGTAGACTTTGACCCTTCCTAAGGCTTGTGATCCTTTATAAATGATACTACAGCATGATTCTATGCTGACTTATGAAGAAAGAAAGTTATTCTCAGCAAATGACTTAACAAAAATTTTTTTCCCTTTTCTAGATCCTAAAGTATCTATACAATTTAACTGATTTGGCATCAAAATGAAAATTATGTAAATGTGGCATAATTTCCATTTTTTTTGTAACATTCTCTGTGGGAGTAAGCTGTTCTGTACCACAACCTGCACTGTGTCATATAAGTAAGGCTCAGCTAAGTTATATTGCAGTGTTTGTGCCGGTAAATTGATTACTAGAATTCTTTATATATTAGGAAAGCCTGAATCAGATTAGGAGGCTTTTGTTCACACAAAAAGAGGGGATGAATTGATAGTGGTCTCACTCTGAGAACGTCATGCTTTGAGTTGTTTGGAGAAGATTTTGTGCCACTGGACAGCTCTTGGAACCAGGGAGAGGAACAGAGAGCTTGACACTGTTGCCATAGGGGATTCCCCAGGGACTGCTCCATGCTCTAGGCGTCTATGCACAATTATTGCACATATAATTCACATCAGAACCATTGGAAGAAGAGATTTTCGAGTGATTGCCTTAACCACCAACACAGACTGTCTTCATAATTCTTTCTTACCACCCTACTAATTCTTCTGACCACTGTAGTTGGTTTTGCTCTAAGCACAGTGGAACAACTTTTACAGCAGGAGCAGAGAGCATCTCTATCCTCCTTTCTAGCACCCAAACCAGTGGTCAAAGTCTTTCTCAGTAACACTAAAGAGGCAATTTCAAATCTCCTAAAAAAAAATTACTTAGGTCTTCAACATGTATTAGATTTAACTGTTCTGCCACAAAGAAAGAAGAGAGGGTTCCATTAGAGAACACAGCCAGTGCCACTCATTTTGAGTACTGCATGATATATAGGTGTTCTTAGTATTTCTAAAATCAAGCCTCAGAGATGAAGCAGTCAGGGAATATTCCATTTTCTGATGCATACAGGTGCTCAGCTCCTGTTTAGAAACAAAATTTTCTGTGTATGTGTGACAGCAGAGCTTCAGATGGCTGGAGCACTTCACAGCAAAATCAGGGCACTCCACCCAAGTTCAGGCTTGAATAAGATCTGCACTGGATTTACAACACTTTTTTTGAATAGGGATTTGAAATTCCACTGATGTATGCTGTATCCTAGGCCCAGCCCTGTTGCTGTCTGAACTATTCTGATGCTAACAGCTCACTCAGAAATAACTGGGGAAAGAAGCAATTAACAGGACTTGGAGCCTTCTTTTTCTGTCCACAGATATGGCCCTGCTGAGGAAAATAAAAAAAGGTACCAACGGGTAAAAAGAGTAAATCGTCCACTTTTTTCCCACTCCCTTAAGGCAAAGTCATAACTTCGAGATTATAATTCTAATTCTACAGTCTGTTATTTTGTAATTTTTTTATATGCCAGAATATTCAACTAAACATTGGAGACAGAGCTATTGTTGCCCCAAATGTAATACACAAGTTCAACAAAACTCATACCAGTTTTTCCTGCTGGGGAAAAAAATATTCAAGCTGATAAGCAGGCTGGAGAGAACCAGGGGATATTTGTATTTAAACACTAAAAAAAATATGTATGCTTAATATATCTTGGTGATATTATCTTTTTTAAACATTTAGAGTTAACTCAAATGAAACTGCTAAGAGAGAAAGAGAAGGAAAAGGTAAGAGAAGACACCTGAGATAAATTGTTTTAAAGTTTTGGAAAAAAGTAAGTGGGATATCAGTGAGGAGAAAATCACCTAGTAGACTCCATTTAGGTGACAAATATTTGAGTCTTCTTAAGCATGAAGCCAGGTAGAGATTTTGAAAGCTCAAATGCCCAGAAAGGGCATGAACGGTGGTTGGTACAGATATGCAATAGCAGGGGCTGACAAACTGATGACAACACAGCTGCTCTGAGATGAGCCCCAAAGATGGGAGTGTGGGGGGCAATGGGAACTCCCAGTGGTGCCCCCAACAGACCCCACATACAGCCCTTTCATCTCGTTTACTAACACACCCAGTGCTGCTGAGGAGTGCCTAAGTCCACTGCTGTAAAAGGCTTTCTGTCACTGCACATTCATGCTCTAACAGGATCCTGACTGAAAGCTCAGGGAAATACCATCAGGAGTTGGATCCACATGATAAACAGCTGGGAGAAAAGGAGAGGCAAGGTAGCGAGCCCATAAAAAAAAAGCGTGAAACAAGCTCTTCCAGTGTGAAAAAGAGGCATTAAATTTTTGAGGTCAGTATTTGAAGGAACAAAAAAGACAAGGGTAAGACATAGACACATTGGGAATTTTTCTCCTACAACTGTAGCACCCAAGTAGTTCAAATTTAAATTAAATAACCCTTGTCCCTTAGTTCTACATCAGCCCTGTATCTCTGATCCAAGAGGAAGGATTCATGATCCATAGGCTATGGCTTCAAGAAGTTACTTTGATCCTTTTTCTTTTCTCAGTACTCACAAACTGCACTTCTCCCACAAAGCCTTTCAGCAGTGAACTCTGTACAGATTTTACAAGTCCAAGTTGGGCTGTACCTCATGTATAGCAGTATCTGAATAGTTTTTATGTGTTTTAGATTCCTGTGATTTAAATTCTGTAAAGATCTTATCTAGTGAAACTCCTTAACCTGCTGTTAACTTGTACCACATGAGCAGTCCTGTTGGTTTCTGAGCAATAAAATTCCTGTTTGAAATGTCTTCCTTGAAAACATGTGTTTTAAATGTTCTTGTCACTTCTGCTTACAGCTAGAATTTCAGGTTGCTCCAATTTTAGCAGAACTAATAAGATAAGGGGAAAAATACTAGCCAAAGGAGCTTTGTAAAAACACTGTTCTCCTATTAAAAACAAAAACCCAACAGCAACAACAAAAACACAATCAACCAAACAAATCTTTCTCATTCAGGAAATATTATTTCTGGATATTTATGACAAGACAGCCAAAAAAGGGAAACATTTGTTAGATGTCAATATTTTTACTGATAGAAACAGGTAACTTATGCAAAGTTCTTAGTGGCATTTGGAGTTCCTGTCTAAGGTCTCTAGTGAAATTTCTGGAAGGGGGCTGCAGGACAGAATGTGGCCTCCAGAGGTTATCCACGCCTGGTTTGCCTTCTTTTTTTTTTTCCAGAGGACTCTCTCAGGTATATGACAAAGCAGGGTCTCCTGTATTTCTACCCTTGCTGCCTTCAGTCTTTCAACAGTACAATTTTCTATTTATTTGCTTGCACAATGTCAAGAACATTCCAAGGTCCTAAACTGATCTGACCAGGAAAATCAGCTGTAGTAATCCATTCATTTCAGTGAATGCAAGAGCAAATCTCACATGTATATATATGTTTCCTTCTTCCAGCAGCTCTAAAATACCTGCTTTGGAAAGAGTTAATATAAGATGCAAATTTTGCATACATTAAAATCCCTTGCAAGTAATTGAGGGGAGTATTCATAAAATAAATAATGTATTAGGATTTCCTTTGAGCTGTTCTTGCCCTGTGCCCAGTAACCCTACAAGCCACAGGAGTCCAAAGAGGGGAAGACAAGGAGCAGAAAGAAACTCACCACAGTTATGCCATCATTTAGCAATGACTCTCCGAAGATCATCATGTAAAGCTGCTCATTAACGGAGGCTTCTTCAAAAACTACCAGAGCTGCCACGGGGTCCACTGCTGAAATCATGCTGCCAAAGAGCAAGTTCTGCAGCAGGTTCAGGTCAGTCAGGCCGAAGGCGTCGATCTGGCAGACTCCATAGAGGGAGAGACCAATCCCAAATGAGTTTAGCAGAGCTCCCAGAACAGACCACCACAGAATGGATCCAAAGTTTTCAAAAAATGGTCGAGTTGGCATGAAATAACCCTCCTCCAGAATAATGGGTGGGAGGAGATACAAGAAGTAAATACTAGTGTTCATCACTGGCGGAGATTTGTGATGGGAAGCAAAGATGATTGCTCCTACTAGTGCTCCAATGGCAATCAGGATGCAGCTTTCAGGCATAAGTCTTGGTAATCGGTGAAAGATATGGAAACCTTGAATAAAACATCAGGGGATTATTCAAGTTTAAATTAACCTGGTGTCAGACAATTGTTTTGCCTGTATTCGGACACTTTGTCTTCAGACAGCCAGCTGTTGCTGTAAGGATTATGAAGGTAAAAACAGGCAGTACTGTTCCCTTCAAAACTAAATATTCCCACACTTGTACCACTAAAGCAGGGCAAGAGTTTGACCATGAATTTCATCCCTTCCTGCTGCCCAGCTCCTGATTTCTGAGCAAGCTTAAGTTCCCCTTCTGACAAGGCAGAAACCTCTTTCAAATGATCCTCCACAATTTGGAAGGAAAATACTCTTCAAGAATCCTTACTGCCCACCTGCTACTGGCTTGTCTAGTTACTATACAAGGAACTGTGTGATCATTCTGTGAATGAGATGTGCCTGTACTAAAAATGTCAGGATTTCTTAAAATTTACAAGAATGTGAATGAGGCAGACTAAGAAGCCTTTAAATCCAATGTCTGTGACTCCATGCTTGAAGCTAGGTCAGCCTTCATCTTGCAACACTAGAAGGTTCTGCCACAACAGTATTTCTGTGAGCCTTGAATTATCAGTCTTCAACAGCAAAGGAACATAAAAATATTTTTATGAAAGTTTCAATAATTTTTTTAGGACACTACTTTTTTTACCTATAGGAATGATAATATCATAACTCTAGTCATCTGCTTTTTAATTTTAAAAACCATTTCCAAGTGTCCTGCCAGTCTTACAGATAAGGAGATTGTTTTGCCTTTCAAGATCTTGGAGCCGTTTTCCACCCTTAAATCTCAAAATCCAGAAAGAAGATAATACCTGAACAAAACATTGAAAACATTAGCAGTTTGGAAATCTTCTTCCCTGGGTAACCAGATTATTCAGACTAACTTTCTTCCAAATATATTTAAACTTAACAGCTCCATACTTTTCATCAAAAATAATATTACTTGAAAACTCACAGTAAAAGTAACAGGTCCACCTGGGAGGCACCAAACAGTTCTTCTAAAACATCTATTTCATGTTCAAAACAAGAACATCATGTAGATGTACCATATGTCAAGTCCTGTGCTTTTATGGATGATAAATAAAGAATTTGGTCAATATATTTACTACTAACACACTCTGCTGATGCCATAACAAATTTTATTTGTGAAAATTTTGATTGTTATTTTACTAGTGAAGACGTGTAGGAATTGGATTGAGGGCATCAACTATAATGAAACTGGCAAATTATGGATAGCGGTAATGATTTTTGTCAGCTGAGTGACTAAGACAGGAAAAATGTTTATTATCTTCAGGCCACCTCCAGAAAATCATCAGTCTCACCTACCAGCTTGTTCTAAGGAAATGCTTGAAAATCCCATAGAAAGATCAAAAGAAAAGGGAGATTTTATGTGTGCAACTCTTCACATTACTACCAACTTCTTAATTTATTTGATATTGCTGCATTAATTCTAAATGGTTGAAATAATTTCAGCTCAGAAATGAAAATCACACCAAGATATGATGAGCCTTTTTTGCTATGTTAATTACAGTTCCTACTGCAATCACTGCTCTCTGAGTTGTCTTTCCCTTTTCAGATACCCACATGGAGCTCTAATAGAAGCTAGATGCACTGCTATGTATTCAAAAGAAAAAAACTTAGCCTACATCTCTGATGATGCACAGAGACACTCATTCTCTGTCCCCTGGTATTACTTTTCACACCAACTTTAAGGAGCAAATATGTAAAATAAAGACTCAGAGGGAAATGTTTCCTTTTATTCATACAAAGGAAGAATGCTTCACACTTTCTCCCCAAAATTCAATACACTTGAAGTCTCCATCTGATTTCTACAGCTGTGTCAGGTTGCAGATTCCGGTTTCTTGTGATCTACAAGGACTAGAATAATGAATGGACAGCACTGTGTCAGGGAGCTCTGTTGCTATTTGCTACTCGCAACCCAAGAGACATGAAGGTTAGAGGTCATATGTTAAGTAAGATGGAATCATTCTAAGGTGGAATTTTGGCATTGCTGTGGTAATGAATGTGGTAATTTTACAACACCTGTTCCTTTGAGGACAGGTGCTGTAAAATTAAAGCCAGCTACAAAATGAATGAAAGTTACTTGGTTACATTGTACTTTTTTATTCTTTCCAAGATAGGAGGACCCAAGATCCCATTTTCTACTTACCTATTTTTGCAAAAGAGGCAAGGAGGATCCAAAGGGTAACTTCATAGGGAATTTGCACATAGTCATAGTCCAGTGTGAAAACATGTAGCCTCATGTCTTGAGAAGAGTCAACAGCAGCACCAGAATCATGTTCATAATGAGGCAAGGACCTCTTGCCCAGGCTGGGCTCATCCCCATAAGCGGCAGCAGAACAGGATACCACACTCAACAGCAACAGCAGCAGGTTGGAAAGCTCTGCATATGCAAGCGCGGCAAAGCCCATGTCTGAGGCTGTGAAGATTTTATTACAGATTTAGTATATACTGGGGGCATGGAGGTGTGCACAGTCACTTCTGCTGATTCACGCTGCTCACAGACACTTCTTCCTCAGGGCTCTTTCATTTTCCTGTTAGCGGTCAATTTATAGTCCTTATGTGCCTGTCCTGTTCCTTGTGCTGCAGATAGACCTGGAGTTTGTATGAAGATACCGGTTGTGCAGGTTCCTCTGACCCAGAAAAACCTTGGCCACAGCATCACCCTGTTGAGGAATAAAAAGACCTTTCCAACTACATTATTTATGCAGCCTCTCTGATTTTTCCACTGTCAAAAAAAAAAAAAAAAAAAAAAAAAAAAAAACAAAAAACCCAAGAAAAAAAAAAAACACCAAAAAACCCCCATACAAAACAAAAAAACTTTCAGCGCTCACCATTCAGGCAGCAAGCACAGCACGGAGAAATAGCATCAGCTGGGAGAAGTGCTAGCAGCCTGGGCAGGCAGGAGATCCTGCTTCGTGCTTTCCTCTCTTGCCCCCGCTCCCCGGCTGCCTCCCCGGCGCAAGTGGCACCTCGGGCACCACACTTGGCACTACTCACTGGTCCTGTCACACCTGGTAACAAAACTACTCGGTTTGTAAATAAAGGGTCTGTGCAGGGCTCGCAGGAGGGACATCTGGTGGGGGACCGCGCAAATTACAGCCTCGTTTGGAAAGGGGCTCCCTCTCTTAAACAGGTATTTTAGCAGGTACTATCAACATAAAGAGGAAGGTCTGAGTCACATCACCTGCCTGAAATTGGATCTTGAGTTGTCTTGTATTTGGCATTTGTTTTACTCATACCAGGAGGGCATTTAGGGGAAAAACACATTTTCCTATTTCAACTGCTCTAATGGATCATTTTTTTAAAACGCCAGCACATTTTCTCCTCCACAAAAACTGCCATGTTTAGTGTAAGGATAACAGGGTTTGCAAACATAGTGCTGTTGATTAGGAGCTTCAAAAACTTGTATTACTTATCTTAGAACTGAGTGCATTTAATTTACTGACAAAATATTCAAATTATTCAAATTCATCAGTGATTTGATTGTGTTAGGAGACAGTGCAAATAGTGCAGATGGTGAGAACAGATGTGATACCCCAAAACAACTAGTTCTGAGGTCCCTGAAACCACACTGCATGGTGGATTCCTTCAAACCAGCTGGCCTCACAGACTGAATGTCCCTTCATGGATGGAGAATATCTTCCACTAGACTTTCTGTGGAAGGGATCCAGTGTGTGCAACTATGATGGTCTAGAATGCAAAACAAAAGGCAACAAATGGTGACAACTGGTTAATTTGCATCAAAATTATAACGACCTGAACCAAATCTCCAATACAGGTGCAACTGCAATGCCAATTTTTTCTGTGGTACAGCCAGTGATGCCCTTGGATGTTCTGCTTCTACATGAAGCAGTATCTTCTGTCAGCCTCACAGCACCATCAGCCCTCCCATAAAAGCTTTGAACTCAACATAGCATAAGGTAGAGGATGCTCAGCCTGCTTGCAAAATATTTCTTTTTTCCAGTATACTGATCCTGTTAACAGCAGTATTTCTTGGAATCCCTTTCCAACAAGGAATCTGGCAGATGAGATATTCAATTAGCATTATAAAACAAGGATTTGTTAACTTGAAGGCCAAATGAAGTGAGCAGAACAACAGAGCAGAGGCTATACTATTCAGATTGCTTAATGCTGTCCATTGCATTTCACTCAGCTATAGACATACACACACAGATTGCAAGATGGTTTGAGAATAAGTGGTATGAGCTCTGGAGAGCTGGCAGCCAGAGGACTGCAAGGGAAAGAATTTAGAGTCTCTGGAAGTCTACTAGCTGTGACCATCACGGTTTTGATTTACACCTGCAACAAACCCATAATGCCAACAGGTTCAGTGGGCATTGAGTGAGCAGCACTAGGCAGGATCAGCAATGATCAGGTGCTGGTGTCCCTGAGGGTGAAATGTTTCACAACTGGTAGAATTCATCCCTTCATTGAAGGATGAAGGTGCCTGGGATAAGCCTATACAGTGATCCTTCTTTTCTGAATCCCTTTGGCATACCCAGTTGTAGAAGTCTCCCATGGTATTTTCTTGGTGTTCCCACTGGAGGACGTAACTCATTTGAAGAATTTGTATATGTCCCACTAGACTGCATCAGAAAATTAAACTGCAAGCTTTCTCCAGAGTTCCTTTCTTTTAATCTTTTTCTAGGAAACAAGTGTAAAAATATTCCAGGAAGAAATACACTGTGAAGAACATTGTCTCAAAACCAGAGCAAAATTATATAATAAATAAAATAAAAATGGTAATAAAATATTAATTTATGAAAGATATCTCACATTTTCAGTTGTGTGCCATGTCACAGTTTTGCTGTGTACCGTCACACTTCAGTGCACCTGACTGTTTCAGAGCCAGCTATTGATGGCTGTAGTGACAGTTCACAGTGATGAGATTATATAGAAAACATCTTTGACAATCATGTTACCATTCCTGAGCCTGATGTCATCCCTCTGTGAAATTTCTCCTATTAATATACCAGTCTGAATAACCTTTGGGATAAGCCCTTCAGGCTGTAATTTCCCAGCCTCTTAGTAGTTTTCATTGGCATGTGGTAACACATGTATTTCCAGAACTTCTTGTGTGGAGCAGCAGAAATGGAAGACTTCCAGGTAACAATTGGTAAAATCCGAAGTGCTTTCTTCACTACTGGAGGCAAAGTCTCTGGCTCTTGGAAATCCTTGAACTTTATTAATACCAGTTTGATCCTTTTATCTTCCAATGCACAGTTCACTGCTGCCTGCAGTTCAAAGATGCTTGGTCCACTGACATAGGCTGGGCTCAAAATAATAATTACCCGTCTGCTTTGTTTAATAGCTGTTACAACTTCATCTGTGTATGCTGGAGAGGAAACAGTGAGAGTTACTGCATTCTGCAAAGGAGTACTTATCTTATCAGTTTCTTTATAAACAGCTAAAACCCAGAAATAAGGAAAGTCAAGAATAAGAATGCTGAGTAATCACATAACACCTAGAAATATGTTTGTTATCAGAAGGTACTGTGGCTGTTCTTATACAACTGAAGAACACAACTTTCTGCTCAGGACATGAAGGGTGCAGCTGAGACCTCAACACACTTCAACAGGGTCTCAAGGGCCACTTGAACTTGTCTTTATCTCTCCCAGGAACAGATATACAGGGCTCTCTAATTACTGAGGTAGCACTGGCTAAAGTTGCTCAGAAAGTAACAACTGAAATATTTGAAGTCTTTTTTCCCGGGAATGGAGTCTGCTTGCAAAGAAATTCTTGCACAAGAAGCTTTGTCTCAGCCTAGTAGCTCACAGTGACCTCACTCCAAAGTATGTATGTGTCAGGTGCAGGCACCAGACACAAAGATCAAAACATTATGTGATTTGAACATTAATTCAACTACCCACTTATACAATTTGTTGGTCTGGTGCATAAAGTTTTTTTTGAAAGTGAAACACAATTTTATAAAAACTGAAGATTTTCTACCATGCCCAGGGGCCTTACCTCCTCCTGGAAGAATATCTCTTTCAAGAATACATAACTTGTACCCATATTTATTTTCTAGCATATCTGGAAGAAGCTCCAGGGCAAATTTTTCCTCACTAATTAAAGCAGAGTCACTTTCAGAAGAGTTTGGTTTTGCATAGGACACAAACGCATCAAATTCCTTGCCATCTAAAATAAATTAATAAATACAATAATTAATAAATGACTTTATATACATTAACAAGTCTGACTGAAGCACTCATCTTCTTTCTTAATGCTCTGTTTCCACTTATATCTGTTTAAGTTGGCACAACACAAACCTAAAATTATGACCTGTTTATGGATTACAGCTATCCAGTCACCAAAGACAACCTTGCTCCTCACTGTCTTGCAAATTTTGTAGACGTATGCTACCAAAGCAAACAAGGAAGCTAGAGATGTTTAGAGCAAGGTAGTTTAAAGATCTGGTCCCTTGCAGGCAAAAGCCATGTGGTAGGGATTGATTCCCAATCTTCTTTGAATCAGCATTTGGGCAAATGACAGAAAAAACTGTGTCAATGGCCAATTTCTTTTAAAATATAATGAAGCTTAAAGGAACAATGTTCTTGAAGATTAGTTGCTTGCAAAAGATATGCTGTTTTCATACACTGTTGCATTTGTAAACAGAGAGACTTGTGTAAGGAGCAAAGACTAAGTCTGATCAAAATATCAGCTCAAGTACTGACCAGTTATTGAACTTCAAGTCTCCTTAAAAGAACATTTGTACAGTGCAGATGAAACATAGGTAAAGAATTTTTCTTAGCTTTGATCACCCTGGTACCAATGTCCTGAGTTAGGCCCATTGTTAACTACTAGGCAAAAGCAAATTGTATCTATTTGCTGAATAAACTTTGTATTGCACTTGAGGGAGAAGGAACACAAAGAAAAGAATTTATGATGAAAGCAAAAGGCACAGTGGACCCAGTCCAGTTTCCCAGTTACTTGAGTCCATTTAAAGTATCCCAAGACTGCCAGATTTGACAGGGGAAGCATTGGAGACTCAAGTGTTTTGGAACGGCAGGACATCCTCAGACAGCCCAAATTACATCAGACACCAATTAGCTGAATTGTATCACAAGAAATATAATGTATAGATACCAGAAATAAATTCCCCTGTGCAGAGCAGAGTCCCACTGCAGGGTGCTGCTGCAGGGTGAGCTGAGAGGCTCTCTGGATTTCACCACATTGGCTGCACCTTCACTGCTTGGGAACTGAGACACCCACACCCAGCACAGACACCTAAGTGCTGCCTATCATGGCCCACATGCCTTGGTGTTAACCTCCCAGTTTCTATCCCTAGATGTAAGATTAGGGTCACAGACACAAGCTAGAGTCACCAAACTCTCACAGGATCTAGAAGCACCTGTATGTAAAGCAATTTCAGAAAACTAACATGGATGAGCTGGGGCTGAACACTTAAATTCAGAACCAGCACGTAGCAGAAACTGTCATCAAAACAAAACAGAGGTGTGCAGATTAGGTTTGGAGGCCAAGAATGTGATCAGACAACACATGTTGCTTCTCTGCTCCTCCCCTCTGCTCCTGGAAACACACTTTCAATCACATCCTTCTCCTGGTGCTGAAGCTCTTGTGATAGTAGAGGAAGATAATTCGATTTGCTGGCTACACACTGTCTTTAACTGAGTTATTTTTCTGCCAAGTTGAGCCAATTTAGGCTCGCAAGAGTGAATCACCAGCAGTAGGCGCACAGGACTGATTCACTAATGTGAATTAAAGGTGGGCCAGAGGGTCACTAGATTGGTTTAGCTGAACTTCAATTCATCTATACCCTAGATTGAAG
This sequence comes from Acrocephalus scirpaceus scirpaceus, assembly GCA_910950805.1. Taxonomy (NCBI): domain Eukaryota; kingdom Metazoa; phylum Chordata; class Aves; order Passeriformes; family Sylviidae; genus Acrocephalus; species Acrocephalus scirpaceus. The sequence continues at coordinate 87,894,970 of OU383774.1, read as the reverse complement.
CTCCTTTGAAAACAGATTTTAACTGACAATAAATTGCACTACAAGCCAGGTATTCCTCATTTCACCCACAGAGGTCACTGCAATCTTATTAGACACTAACAAACAGACACCTTTATAATATTACTATTACAATAGCAAGTTAAAAATAAATACCAAATAAGCACCATTAGGCCATTTTCCACATAATTTTACAGGAAAATTACAAGCTGAGGAACTTCTGGTACTGTATTTAAGATGCTGAAAGTGTAGGAAATGAAGAATACCTGACTTAAGCAAAGTGATGGCATACATGTTCTGTAAATGTTAGTATCAAATCTCCTGCATTTTTTCTTTCTGCATGTGGAAGAAGGTAGGAGTTTGAAGAGATATCTCTGAATTGGCTAAGGAGGCAAATTAACCCCAGAGGGGTTGTGGTTTCTCTGTCCACACAGTCCTGCACATCCCAGGTTGGCTCTGCTCTGAGCAGGTGCCCAGAGTACCTTCCCATCTTGTAGGATTCTTCAATTGTCTGATTCTGTGCTGAGAGGGACATGAGAGAAGAAATGATAGAAAGGAAGAAACAGCAAAATTGAGTCATAACTGCTGCTTTGCTGCTCCATGAGCAAGTCCTTTCAGACCTCAGGGGACTCGATGTGCATCCACACGAAGTGAGAAGGACATAATCCTGCAGGTGAGAACACATTTTCCTTGGGCAGAGAACTCTCTGGCTGTGCACAGTTGGTCTACACATCCCCTATACTCCCACTCTGCAGATGGTGCTGTGTGCATGAGCTATATGAGAGGCAGGGGGCAGGCAGGGGACAGGGACTGTCAAGGGGGAACCCAAGGGTGTCTTCAACTTCCGTGCACAGACCTTGGCAGGTCTGTCTCTGTCCTACTCACATGCAGAGTGTGCTCTAAAGGGACATTCCACAGGCCCTTAAATCACTTTATTACCAGATAGAGGGGAAATTCTGAGTGATTTCCCAACCTGCTTTTGCCAAATGCTTTAGTGCTTGTAAAAATGTTTTCCGAAAGGGCAGGTAATTTTCTAATTGTGCATGTACTTACAGGTATCTAGATAGTTGTTTCACGCTTACATATAAGATACATTTACAAACACAGAAACAGACTCAGACACCTCTATCTCAAACTGCATCAAGATGCAAGAAAATTAAAAAAAAAAAAACTTTCTCAGGCACAAACTATCAGAGTTCTTTCAATGCATGTAAGAAATACTTTAAGTTCTTTGAAGTAGTCATGATGATTCCTGATACATTTTTACACTATTTCAGGGGCGTGTTTTAGCTGAGATGAAGGGGCAGTGCTACTACAGAGACTTGAAAAATCAAAAGCTAATCACTCAGGTGCAAATGTCAAGTTGTTTCCAAAGATTTTAGAAAGGAAATATGAATATTTCACAAATATTCATTTGTCAGCTGGTGCCATTTATCATCTTATTTCTCTCTTTTGTTTATTCTTCTGAAAAACATTTTGGCTTCAAGTGAAAAATATAATAGACACTGGAGTCCTTCCCTTTGTTATGCAAGGTCATTTCACTCTTGTCCAAAGGTTTTGTTGCACTTTTTCAGAGAATGACTTTGAAATGTTGGAGATGCTAAATTATTCCCTGCAAATGGACTGCCAAAATTCAACTTCCTACTCTAATCTTCTATGGGTAAATTAGGCTAAAAGCCTAACTGACATTTCTGTTGGTGTTAGATACTTCTTTCACACTATCTGACTTTTTTCCATCTGCATTCACTGAGCATCTTGTTTAATAGTCTTTGTATCGGCTCAAAGAGAACAGGGCCATTAAAAGAACTTAAATTAGTAATTCATACCAGATTATCCCACATGGCAAAGGTAGTACAAATACTGGAGCAAATTAATATTATACAAGATTTCTTACCTTCTCTAGTTTTGTTGTGGACCAGATAACTTCGATACATAAGCACTATTTCAACCCAGTGCTGGTAAATAAAGGCAGTGCACAAAACAAATGCAAACAGAGTAGAAATGGCACTGCATAGTACAGATAAGAACAACACTGCAGAAAAGAAAAGAGACTATCATAACTCGAGTGTCCAAAGTAATTTTGGCACTTAGATAGAAAAATCAATCTAGAAATGAGGACAAACCATCTTACAATCTTTTTTCTTATCCCACTGGCAAAATTTAGGAAAGTTAAGATTTCATGTAGCCACAAACCTTAACACAGAATTTTAGTCTACCATCAGTGACCTTTTTTGCATGACATCTGCTTGGTGGTATGAAAAGCCAATCTATGACAGAATGCACAGAGAACACTCAGCAATGCTGAAAATAGTCATCACCTGAGATGGAAAAGCTACATCAGAACAGACATAGCTGCACACAGTGCCCTTCTGCCAACTTCCTGTTGCACTCCAGTGATGAACTTCCACTGTGAACTATGGGTTAACACTTTTATTTCCACACTGATTCTGGTTTGGGTCTTGAAAGGCTTGAAAGGCTGCCCTCATATCAGTTATGGTAATTTCTCAGAAACATGCATGCAATGAATGGGAAAATAAACAGAAATATCCTACAAAAATCAGGGAGTACTGCTGCTTTCAGCAGCCTCTCTGTTTAAGTTAGCAGATTGCCTATTAATGTTCAGAGATGACACTCTCCTCTTCTTCCTTCCAGTTACTCTCTAAGTTCTACTTGGCTCACCTGCCTGCAGTAAGTCCCCAGATAGCTCTGTCCTTCTGAGTAATCCTCAAAATACTGTGGCTTTCAAGGCATCTGACAAATCAGACTTTTCCCATCCAGGTTCAAGAAACTTCTGCTGCTGGCTAAAAGCCAGTGTCGATGGGGAATTAATTAGTAGCAGTAAAGTAAATCAAAATGTGTCTTCAGGGGTAAATAGCCACCAATTGATAGCTTTACCTCTCTGCTTTCTTTTTAGCTGGATCACAGCAGTGGCATTCCCCACTGAATTCTCAGCAAAACATGTGAAGTTGGTTCTGAGGTCCTTTTCAGTAACTTCTTTCAAAGTTGCAACATGAAGAAGTGTTTGGCCCTTCAAACCATTTGCATAGACACTAGAGAGAAAAAAATGTGTATTTGCATGATACCTTTGCTGTTCATTCACAGTATTTCCCAATGTGTTACACACAAAAATAGAGGAGCGTGCAACTTCTTAACATTCATCTTGAACTTTTAAAAGTAATGCAATATTCTGGTTTGGAACCTCCACTTGGTTTATACATGGTAAGAAAATACTAACTAACATTGTTAAGAAAATACTATGATAGGCCTGAAGACTGAAAGGTTTATCCTTAATTCATCTACTCAGTAAAATATTTACCACTTGCCTAGTTTTCAATGTATAGTCCCCTTTACTTCTATAAGATTGCTTGTGGTTTTCTAAGACGTAAAATATTTGCCCGGAAAAATGCAGATAAATGAAACTTCAGAAAGGAACCCCAAGAGAGAACTAGCTGAGCAAAAGACTAAGCAGTTCAGCCTCTTGCACAGGAGTAAAAAGCTCAAGGACATGAGAGGCAAACATAAGATTATGGGACAGAAGTATAGGAAATGAGGAGGTAACTGAGGAATCCCTTCAGGGTTGAGTGAAGGATACAGGAAACAGATCTGTATCTGCAGTCACCCCAGAATATCCAGGGTTTCTGAGTTTCAGCATTCCTCTTTGAAAGTCACAAGTATAAGCATCTCTGGGTCATCTCAAAAGACATCTCACATCATGCCACTGCAAAATGACCGCATCCCATGGCTCTACCTCTGCTACCTCAACATATGTAGGAGGGAGCATAGGCAAGGATTCAATCGAAGTCTGTTGGAGACGTTTAATTTGTTTGTATTTTTAAAAATAAGCAGAAATTCTACCCATGAAAGAAGCTAAAAATTTGTTAACAAGAATATTCCAAATCTAAACATTCTTAAGTTAGGAAAATGTAATTTCCAGTCTGCCTCATGAGTGTGTGCATGTGTGTGTGTGTGTGATATCATAATTCTTTTTTCCCATATGACTCCTATTATGAACTTGATTTTAGTGGTGACCCCAGGGCTTTTGCCTCCCACAGTGTGCAGAAAGTATACCCATAAAGTTGACTCAGAGCACAGAAAGTGTACAGAAAGTTTACCCATAAAGTTGACTCAGGGCTGTGTGGTGAAAGACACACTTGCCTGTGTTGCCCCTATTCTGTTTCTTGCCCAAATTGAGCACTGAGTAAGTGTATGAAAACAGGAAGGAAAGGGAAGCGTAATAACTACAGGGGTTGTCCCCAGGTCACAGGAAACCCTTCCCCTACCTATTTCTTCTCTGCAGGATTTGGTTAATTCTTACCAGGGAGGAGTCCCAAAATTCAGTGTCCTGAAATTCACTGCTACAAGTCCTCACATCTAGTCTGTAACACCCCGATGTCTGAGACACACAAACTCCTTTCAATGTCCACAGTACTGTTTTGCTGATCTGATTCACTCACCACTCAGAGACAGCTTCCAAAGACAGATTGTGTGAATTGCTAGCAAGCACAACAGACACTGTGCTTTCAAGAACACTTGAAAACAACTGATGTGGGGACAGGCAACCAGGAACTCTTCATGATGAAGCTGTCTATGAGCTAAAGTTTTAAGAAGAGCTAAGATTATGCAGAGTTCAAATTCTTGATTTTATTGCCATCAATATGTGTTTCTGTATGTGAAGGTCACATGCCTGTCACTTGCTCATGGACATACACACTACTAGGTGAAAGAAAAGAGCCTTCTAAAGTTTTTTAAATAAAATATATCCAGTAAAGTTGTTATAAAAGGACTTTCACAGTTGCTTGTGGTGGCAGTAACTAGCCTACTGGGGGGTTCGGGGGAGGAGGTTCTCACCTTGTTTCCTGATTCAATTTCTCATTTACATTCTCGTCATTGCTTCGTTTCCATGTCACCCTTATTGGAGAAACTGTTTCAAACCCAAACTGTACACGGCATTCCAATTCAAGTGGCTTGCCTGGAACAAATGATCACAGAAAAACTATGCCTACAGCATATTATTCTCTTCAATAGCCTAGAAAGCAAAGCTGGTTTGCTTTATCAAGATCTATCATTATTTATCAATACCTCATTTAAAGATTTTCATTTGCTTTTAGGGGAGGAATTGAAACTTACCAACTTCTACTTCCAGGATCACAACACCATTGGGATACAAAAGGTTTGGTGGATGAATAGTGTTTTTTGCTGCAATTAACAAGAATATAATTAAGTATAAAGTTATTGTCAGTGCAGAAGACCAAAGAAAATAGCTTAAAATTTAATTTTTCAAGTTTTAGGTGGAATTTAGGCACCTAAGTTCAAGACGATGACAACAAAACTTGCGTAGACACTCAAATACCTGCTATCTCATTTACTCTGAGGCATTTTCCTCTCACATGACCTGAGAAGCTCAGCAACTAGTCTGCACTTTAAATTATTTAGGATTAAAAAATTAGGAATTCCCCTGGAAAAACCCCCTGAAGGGTGCAATCCTCATACCAGTAAAACCTTTTTTTAAGCCCAGTAAGCACAAGCAGAGCACATGTACACCCCATTCACAAGCACAGATACTTGTACCAAAATAGCCATGTTGTTTTCAAAACTCAGGCTGCCAAAGGACACAGATAATGACACCCATGGGTTCTACAATAAAACCCACAGCTCTGATATTCTAGGAAAGTCCCGTGCTGCAGGAAATGGTGCCACATAGCACCTTTTTTTCTTTTCTTTTTTTTTTTTTTTAACCAAGCCACAGCAGAGAAATATATCACAGACTCAAAGAACAAGCTGAGTTGGAAGGGGCCCACAGGACTGGGTCCAACACCCAGCCTTGCACAGAACCATCCCCAAGAGTCACACTCTGTGCCTGAGAGCATTGTGCAAACACTCCTTGAACTCTGTCAAGCTTGGTGCTGTGACCACTTCCCTGGGGAGCCTGTTCCAGTGCCAAATCACCCTCTGGGTGAAAAACTTTTTTCTAATATCCAACCTAAATCTCCCCTGACACTACTTCAGGCCATTCCCTCACGTCGTGTCACTGGTCACCACAGAGAAGAGATCAGTGCCTGCCCCTCCTCTTCCCCTCAAGTGGAAGTTGTAACTGCAGTGAGGTCTCCCCTCAGTCTGCAAGATTCTGGGGTAGTATAGATGCATTTGGCACCTTTTAAGGGTTTTTCTGCACTAGGAAGTGAGGGAAAAGAACTGAGAAGGACAATGTGTCAGCTCAAATACGATCAGATCAGAATAAAAGCAGAGCTAGTCCAAGCCTATCCAGAGAATATTGTGGGAATAAAGCCAGAAGGAAGAGTGCAAGAGCTAGAGGTATTTTAAGTCACCACATAGAGCTCTCACAAGTTGGTCATGGTTTCTTGTCCTGATGGGATGGACACATTTTTCCCTTGAATTCTTAGAACCAAATGCTTAAAATACCTGGGGAAAAAAGGATCACCTATTTCAGAAAAGTGCTATCCTCATTAGACCATGGAATTTCAAACTAGTATTTCTTCACTAGACCGTAGAACCAGGTTGCCTCACTTGATATATTTCTTTTGCTCCCTAAATCTTGTTCTCCCTTTCACAGGGTGGTCTACCTTCCACTGGGATGCTGAGGAATAGTCCTGTGTTGTTTTCATACAGAAACATCTGTATTGCATCCATATAGTTCAGGGTATAGAATAGATTTATACTTTCCTACAGGACCTACTGCTATTACTATTGGATGTTCTAGTTGATGTCCCAAGATGTCCTCAGAATACTTGGGAGAGGATTTTAATGATCCTGTAGCTAATTCAGTTTATGGGTTTTTCAGAGCAAAAGCCTGAACAAAAGACAGAAATAAACATAATAAAGAAAATATACTTTACTTCAGGTATTTTATTCTAAGTTATTATATTACTCACCAGTGACTGCTACTGTCACTGCTGTTCTCACTGTCCACTTGGTAACGTTGTCAGACAGAGTGTAATCACACACATATATTCCAGCATCTTTGTCATAGGTTGGATTCAAGTAGATTTCATTCTGCTTAAGCTTTAGACTTGGTCTACTTTTCCTGTATTTTATCTGGTGACCATCCTAATGAAAAGAAAAGAATATCAAAAAAATTGGGTTTTTTCTTGCTGTTGTTGCTGTTATTAAATTACATTTTAATATATTTGGACAGGATTTTCATGGCAGAAGGGCTAAACCAAAGTCTTTCCACTGAAGCCCATAAAGGGATGTATTTGGACTCTGAGGACATTTTCCAGTTATACCAAAAAATATGTGAATAACCTTGACTTTTCAAAAATTATTTAAAATTTATGGTTGATGCGAAAATATGAAATCATGGAGCTAATCTAAATTAAACTCCTATTACTGAAGAGCACCAAAAAGGACTATTTTTTTTTATGGATTAGGTATTTTTTTATTTTGCAAAGAAATAATTCTGAAAACACTTTCAAGTTATTTTATGAGAAGTAAACCACGAGTTTGGGTTGTCTGAGGTTGAGAACACTGTCACTACTTTTAGAAGCGTGAAAATGATCTATTTTTGAAATCTATTTTGAAAAGCACCCCTATTTTTCAGCTTAATGTATTCATATTCCACCAAGACCAGCAAGAATTTCCCTTAAATCAAGTTCCTGAAAAAATCCAGTAATGCAAATGTGAAAAGCTCCTTAATTTCAGTAGGCTTCAGATCAAGATGTAGGTAAAGATAAACCTCATTTAAAATTTTAAAGCAAGTGCAGAGTAACTTTGTTAGATAATAATTCTTCTTGATAGAAAAAAATTATATGAATAATACCAGGCAGGAAAATACACAATTGCAAATTGTAGTCATTTTACTCTGCTCACTTATACAGGTTTGGATGCTATATTACCATCCTTAAAAGCACTGAGTCAGTAGTGGTTCAGTGGAATAGGGTTTCATTAAAAACAGGAGTCTTGGACAAAACAATTTGAAACATTATTCTTAAAATAATTTTGTGTCTAACAAAGCCAGTTCTTCCTTGGTATATTGGATATTTTCAGAATTTGAAGTGTCAAAACAAAATTTAAAATGTTACATTTCAATCATGTCAGTTTTGTAAAAAAACTTATTTTAATTCTCAATTACTTCAATTTCTTAGCTGAAGAGAAAACACTTCTTGCCTTCTGTTTCATATAATAATATTTTGGGTGTAGCAAATTTCTTCAAAATTCTTCCTTAAATACTTGATATATATCAGTTCAAGGTTCTACTTTTGGGTTGAATTTCTCAGGCTGCATTGCCTGCCAAAGAAGAGTTCAAGAACTATGGCACATGGACATTAACTAGACCTGAAGCTCCACCTCCACTCAGCTGTTTTCAATACTCAATAAACCAACTCTTACCTTGTACCATTTCACATCTGGCTTCCTTATGTGGCTGTAACATTTTGTCCCGGGACAGGTTATTGAATTCCCACTTCCAGCAAGCAGATACAGCATATTTGTGTCATAACCTGAACATTTTGCTGCCTTCTTTGTTTGAACATCCAAAACAATTTTGAGACATGAGATGTTTCCCCTGAGTGAGGTAAAAAAAAAAAAAAAAAGTTAAACATTTAATACACAAACCAAAACAAAACAATAATTATCCTATAAAAATAGAAACCTTTTGCTCCTTTACTCCATTACTTACTCTTTTGCTCCATTACTTACTGTATCTTACAGATGTACACTCCAGAAGCACTGTCCCTTATTGGTTTAAACCAAAGTGCATCCCCTTGGAAAGCCAGGTTCGAGCTTTCCTTGATAGCCTTCAGTGCCTCTTTATCTTTCTGATGCCAGAACCATTTCACCTTATGTTGATTTAGAAGTGAGTTGTTATAAATGTTGCTAGCATCTCTATCTGGTGAAGCACATTGTAGAACAAACTCCTCACCATTAATTGCACGATACCATATTTGAGGTTCAACATGGGAACATCCTGAAAAGTAGGACAGTAAGATATCAGTACCACCTGAAGGAATGCAGAGTCATGGTGAAAAAATTAAAAATAAAAATTAGGAACTGTACAAAAATAGAACCTGACCTTTCTTGTGTTGAATACTTCTTTATGTGATTAGAAGACGGACAAATAAAAAATAGGTTTTCTTAAATACGTAATTTACCTATGCTCTTGAAAATTTACTCAAAGGTTTCCAAAGGTTTATTAGACCTATTTTCAAAAGCTTAATGTGAAGAGTTTTTGTGATGTGTAGACTTTTGCATGAGTGCTAACCTGTTAAACCTCAACTCTGCAGAAAAGCAGATGCAGCTCTTCCCAATTTCCTCGTATTAATGGAGAAAGCACTGACATGAGCCTGAGGAGGCAGAACCTGCCCACCACATGCCTTATTTAAGGTAAGATTGACAAACATTATTGTCTCACTGCTTTTAAATATTTATCCTCCTATGTTTCAGTAACTGTCTATAAAACTACACCATTTTTTTAATTTGGTAAGGTGTGGTCAGTCATCCTAGTGCCCCTTCTGCCAATCAGGCGCTGTGACCTTTGAAAGTATGGCAGGATTTCACCCCAGCAGAAGGGAGGCCATGAAATATGTTCCTCACCTGCCCACCTGGGAAAATCTTTACAGTTTCATATTCTCTCTGCACACTAAATTGGATCAAGCTCCTCCAGATATATGGGGTGAGTGGAAGACTGATAAATGCTGCTTTTGTCTTCCTTCTCCCCAGTCCCTGCCTCACTAGACCAGATGCTGGAGACCTAAGCCACAGAGGCAATTCATTTTTTCCATTTGGGCCTCAGAGATGCTCCTTTACATTTACCCTTTTCATTGTAGAACTGATTTTTCATTCAAATTTAGGGTAGATTGTATTACCAATACTTCAGAAGCTTGCAGAAAGGCTATTTATCTGACACAAGAATGGACACGTGCAGGAAAAACTCACAAAAACAAGGAAAAATGAAGATCTCCTTTTCTAAGTTTTCAGAAAGCACCACAAACACCAAACATCACTGGAGCAGATTCTTACCTGGCAAGTTAATCTCTCTAACTTCTACCCCACTGACAAAAAATGTTAGTATCCAGCACAAAGTGAGCATTATTTTCTTTATCAATTTTGGCTGATATTCTGATCCATTTTCTTTAAGAATCATCTTGCTTTCTGTAAAAGAGGAAAACAGGTCTTTTTTGTAAATAAGAGTCCAATAAAATAGATAATTGCATATTTCATTGTGTATCTCTGTAAAGCTCTGCAAACACTATTTCCTGCACATTGTGTGTTTTGAAAATGGGATTTGCAGCACTTTTCCTGCTTACACTTTTCACAGAAATACAGGATGGATAACATTCAAGAATATGCAACAGCCACTCTAAATAACACCTTGCATAGAATTGCTTACAGATGGATTTCCAAGTCATACCTACAGCAATGCAGAACTCCACCTCTGGAGTGGAAATGCAGATCCTTCCTCCTTTGATAGGAGCATGTTCTCTAAGATGAGAGGTAAGATACCAAATATCATCAGCCTTCAGCTAATGATGCCTATCAGCAACAGACTGAGACAGGCACAAATGGTGCCAAAAATCCATGGAGCGCTGTTGTAACTTGAAGGTAAACAGGCCCAGAGTGAGTTGATTGGCTTCCTTTGGGATTAAACCACATCTGAAGATGTGCTGCAGCTGCAAATGGCATTGAACCCATGAACTATGCAGAAGTAAAGCCCTCAAAGCATGTCCTGTGTGGGCTTGTGTCTTTGGTTCTCTCTTTCACCCAAGAGACATGCTCCTAGTGGGCTTTGTTACCAGCCAAAATGGGCATACTTAGATGTCTACTAGGGCCAGCAACCAAAAACCCCTTCTCTTCCTCCGTGGTGTGCCTGGGTGTGCAGCATCAGGCCTCACTTTTGCACTACAGTGCTGTGCTGCACTGCTTGAACAACTGTGGCAGAGCCCACACCACCAGGAGGGACAACTTCTGTGGGCTGCCCCCTGTAAACTGAGACTGGGAACACCTAGGGGATTTGGAGTAGGCCCACAAAGCACTCAGATGCATCCAGACCCCTATATGACAGTACCCTGTACAAGGTGAAAGCCCAAATCATATTGTTATGTTTTCCCTCTTCTACCAAGAGGTCTGATCTGCATCCCACAACCTTCTCAGCCACAGGCTGCCCAGTGTGCATATTCAGTAGCCATGGCTATATTTGGGTATTTAGTAAGGACATATCCAATGCCCACAGCTGGCATAGCTGGAGTGCCTGGTTCAGGAGTAGATGGGTAAAAGTAAAGTAAAACTTTGCTGCCATTCAATTTGAGCAGCTATGCATTGTGCAACGGAGCCTTCAAGGACATTTTTTCTTTCCTTTGGCCACAGAGTGACTGCATTTACAATGTTGTCAGAGAGGCACTGAGTCAGCCCAAGGGAAAAGCAGAGAGGTTGGGCAAAGGCTGGTCCCTTGTCTGTTGGCATCTCATGCAAATCAGATACTACTCATAGTGGTTAGCATCAACAGTGCATCCCATGCACGCTGAGATAGAGAGAGAGCTGATGAGAACTCCCACGCTGCACTTTTCCAGGCAGCTGTTTGCTGTAGAGGGGACCACTTTTAGTCACTCTTCTCTTCAGAATGTCTCTATTCCTTGCAAGTGAATGGAATGATCTATTTTTACTCTCAGATGTCACAGGAAGTAAGTTAACTCATTTGTCCCCAACTCACTGACCCCATTTGGTGCTTTGTTACAGGTTGGCTGCCAACTGTCATCACCCCACATATCTTTTAAAATCATCCTGAAACTCCAAGCCTCTATGTATGTATGAATAAAGTGATTTTGCTACCAGCAGTGGGAAAAAGCCCTCCATAAATTTATCCAACTTTTTTATCCACTGCAAAAAGATAAATGGATCCTGACTCTCAAATCTGGGTTTATGACACCTGTGAAGACCTTGCTCAAGGCATACATTGAGGTTATATCTCTAGCCATGTTAATTATGTATAAAACCAAGAATGGTGTTTTGAGTTATGTCATACAACAGCCCACATGGCAAAGGCATGCTGGTGCCAGTAGCAATCAAGACCCAAGGGTCTTTTGTGTGGTTTAGTGCTGTAGTCCCTTGAGCAGGTGAGCAGATGTTGCTGTTGTCAAAAGCAGAGGAGCAAGCACTGATCTCTTCATTCTCATGACCAGTGGCATGGCTCAAGGAGACAGCATGAAGCTGTGTCAGGGGAAGTTCAGGTTAAATATCAGGAAATTGTTCCTTACCCAGAGCATGACTGGGCACTGGAACAGGGTCCTCAGGGAAGTGATCACAGCACCAAGCCTGACAGAGTTCAAGAAGTCTTCAGACAACACTCTCAGGCACATGGTGTGATTCTTGGGATGTCGTGTGCAGGGCCAGGAGTTAGACTCAATGATCCTGATGGGTCCCTTCCAACTCAGCTTATTCTATGAATTTATGATCTATTTCTCTGTCCTCTGCACTCTCCCTTGTCCACAGGCAAAAGGTCCAGTCTCTCTCCTGTGACAGCTCTGGTCCTTCTTGGTGACTCATTAAGCTGTTAAGCCAACAGAAGCTATTTGAAAAGTGCCTGATCTGGCACAAGATAAACAGTGTTTATTTCCCAGCTTCCCATTTGTGTGTAACTGAGGATAACATGTGTAACAGGCCACATGTAGTGAAACTATATGAAATGACTGTTTACAAAGCATTTAGTAATGCCAGTGATGTATAATCTCTTTGTTCTGCAACTTGCTGCCATACTGATACTTTCTTCAAGCTCCAAGAGGTCACCACAAGTGGGAAAGAAGTGCCAAAGGGAATTAGTGACTGGTAGATGTTACAGCTTTGGTTAACAATCTTTTTAAATTTTCTGTTGTCTTTAGCTAGGCATGGGAAAATACACCACTGCTGTTTTGGGGATTTTTTTGTTGGGTTTTGTTGGGTTTGTTTGGTTGGCTGGTTTTTTGCTAACTGATAACATTTTTATTATAGAATATTGTAATCTTTGCATTTTTATAGTGTTTAAAAAGTATGGTAGGATGTGAAATTAATAATTGTCACCTTGCAAGTGTGCTTGACAGGAACAGGGAAATTCACAGCAGAAGCAGACAGCAATCACCATTCAGGTGTATTTGCAGTGCAGATGGACTCAGGTGATTCAGTGACTCTGTTTAATCAAGGACTCATTTCTCTTTATCACTATCTACCAGAGAAAGAAAGGACTCTACTCCAGGCAACTTATTTTATCAAAAGTCTCTCTACCGTCTCCTGCTATGTACACAACCATATTATCATATCCTTAGCCTAGGGATTTAGGGTGCCACTTAATTGGAAATATCATATATACAAATAAATTGATGTGGTCTTCACATCACATAATTTTCTGTGCTAAAAAAATTCAAGTGAAAAATAGGATTTGTATTACATTTCCTATGTTTCAACTCCTAAAGGACTGTTGGAAGGAAAGAGTAAATTTCTATTTCATAGAGTTTTCACAGTATGATAAAATAAGCTGAGTTGGAAGGGACTTGTAAGGATCATTGCGCCATCTCCCAGCCCTTTCTTGAACTCTGTCATGTTTGGTGCTGTGACCACTTCCCTGGGGAGCCCATTTCAGTGCCTAGCCACCCTCTGGGTGAAGAACCTTTTTTTAAGATCCAGCCCAAACCTCCCCTGACACTACTTCAGGCCATTCCCTGGGGTACTGTCACTGGTCAACACAGTGAAGATATCAATTGTACACTGTGATGAAGTCTCCTTTCAGCCTTCTCATCAGCTTTTTACATAAAATATAAGAAAAAAAATTAAAATCAATTTCTTGAGAGCTGTGCCAAGTTTCATGATATCTCTGGAGTCACTCTGAAGTGAAGAGTGGTACACCGCAATCGTACCATCATACAATTCTGATTCTGGTGAAAATCACCATCAAAGCTATCAATTCCTGTGTCTTGTATTCAACTTATATCAATGGAAAGGCAAGCATAATCTGATTCTAGGACTAAGATTAGTAATAGCCACACAGGAGTTGAAAAAACTTTATCATGTCTACAAAATGGAAAAAAGGATATTTAATGAAGCTACTTATAAGACACTACTGTTTAGCTGACCAAGCAGTTAAAGCAAATTTACTTTAAAATGCACATTCAAAGGCAATAAAATGAACTCACCTTCAAGCAGATGGGGTAGGGAGGGCTAAAATTTGAAGCTAAAACATATAATTAAAACCATTATCTCAAAATCTTACTTGCACATCCCACACAACATGATAAGAATTGTGGTTAGTTCTAACTGTGCGCTGTGTTGAGTCTGTTTCCTTTACAGGAATTTCCTCTACCTCACTGTCATCATCCTTTCCTTTCTCAACTTAGTTGCACTAGGCTGAAAATTGCCAGGTCACTTTCTTGTAAAAAGAACAGAGAAAACACCTTTTTGTAAGAGATCAAAGCCTCTTGGGTTCTAAAATATTTTATTTGTATTGTGTGCAAAAATGTGTTGGATTATTCAGTTTGATTCATTTAAGAAGGGTAATGTTTCCTTTAATTTTTTTTTCCATATGCTGTTTGTAGACAGTTCACAAAAACCTGTAATATCTGAAATCTGCAAGATTATTCCAATACAGAATAATACTCACAGTAAGAATTGAGTTCTCCTTACCACTAACATCCCCAGCTACCCTCCACACCCACTGTAAGAGGGTGCTATAAGGGAGCACGGTTACCTCCTATCTGTATCCTCCTAGCTCAGCCTCACTAGTTACCCAAACACAGCCTCGGCAGAGAGGGAAGAGAAGCCCTGATGAATCTGAGCCATCTGTGATTTTCTCCCCTTGGGGAATGCTGGGAAGGCAGAGCACTTCAGCATACACAGTCCAGCCCCTCTTTCAGGCTTCCTGCTTGGATACAAAACCCATAAAAAACAGACTGCACAGTGACCCAAACTCCATAAAAGCAACTGAGAGCACTTTGCCATCAATTCAGATCTCAGTGATCCCTATTCCAACAGAGGATATGTAAATATTTGTCCATCAGTTTGCACCAGACTTATTTCAAGAACAGTAGGACTTGTTTTTCTTTTCTTGTGTGAAGTTCTCCATCTTTACTGCATACTGGGTCAACCACTCTATTTCCACAAGAAGGTAAAAAAGGCTGTTTGTTGCATGTCAGGGGATTTCGATGTTGTCTCTGTTTATGCACACATTCCTTTATGCAATGATCAGTATTTATGTTGATTCTGTCAGATTCTGAGCATTTGGAGATAAAGGATTTGTATTCTCAGCTTCCACCATGTTTTTAGCTCTCTGCTTAGTCCAGATCTGAGCCCACTGATGATCAACCTTAATGATTGTCTCCTAAACTATATTCAATGTTTTGCCCCATTGCAAAATACATGTTTGATTTATAAATTACAAAAGGCTCCAATTTATATCTAGAAATTTCAGTACAAAGAATTAAGCTTTTGAAGGTGTCCTGTCTGACTAGGAAAAAAAAAAAAAGGCTTTTTTTCCCTCTTCACTTAAAGGATTTACAGAGTGCAACACAGCTGAAGCCAAAGCCTTTCTTATTTCAAACTCAGATCACCAGGAAAAAATGGTTCTTTCACAGAGATGCATCTTAAAGACATAAAATAAACTTCATTCATTTTAAGTATCGTCATACTGTCCAAGTAATAGGGCTTACCACAATCATATAATCAAGCATAACAGTCCGATTATTATATCAGAAATACATTTTAGAAATACAACAGAAGTACCAGTCACATAGAGTTTTGAAAGCCATGCTACCAGAAGTCTGAGTGGTATGTTATACTAGTTACTACACTGGATGAAAATCTTGTATATAATACCAAATATTTGGCTAAGCCTCCGCTTCAATTCACCCCTTTTACTTCTGTAAAAGTAATATAGACACTAAAAAAGCAGCCTCACACTTTTGCACTTCCAAGTTTCTTATTTATCTTTGACTGCTAGGCAAAGTGCAAAGTGCATAAAGAGGGTAAAGGACAACTCCAGAATATCCTCTCTGCTTCCTCTCTTTCCCCTATCCTCCCCTCCCCTTTACTCACTTACCCTCCCACTTTGCTAAAATTTAGCACATTTTATGCTATATCTCCAGAAAATTGTACCTCCCCACCCCTGTGGAAAATCAAGTTTGGGGGCTTTATCTTACCTTGTCCATGTCACCTATGCTCAAGAGGGAAAAATGTACCATCTCAGTGTGTATGCAGTGTAGCCTTATAGTGCTGAGAGGATTAAGGTTTTTTTACTATTCTGGCACTATTCTGGCTTGACACATTTACACATCACCTCCTCCACTGCCCAGCTATGGTTAACACCTAGTGGGTGAGAAATTTTCCACTCCAATTATCTTCTACACCGAGTCAGTGGTGCTGGTCTGCTGTTGCAGGAGGTGTCTGAACAGTATCTAAACATGAACCTCTGTCCATTTTGTATGAGTTTATGCACTCAGTGAAATGACACACAGTCACGGGTGGCTTCTGGAGCTTGTGGGTGATTCTCTGTGTGGTAAAGGAAGGTGGTGTTACCATCAATTTGCTGCACTACAATGAATTCTGCCTTGGGCATCAGGGGCTAACATGACTAGAGCCACAGAGGTACTTTGAATATACTAATAACTGAATAGTCACATGACAACAGAGAAAGAACAAAGCAAATTCTCACCATTCAAGCCTTTCAAAACTTCTAAGTCTCACAATTCTTAGCAGTAAATTAGAAAAGATTGTCTAGCACCTCAAATTCCATGACAATTCCTTCTTGCCTTCCTTGATAGTCCAGTCTGCTTACTGCAAGCCAAGAACCATAAACAGGGATGACCACTGCTGAATTTTTGGTTTTCTTTCAGAAACTTACTGTACTTCAGCTTAAAAGTAGGTCAGAGTAGTTTCTCCTTTAATGTCACAGGAGACCTTACTCTTATAATGAAATTAATGCCCATTATACATTTATTCAAAGACACATCCTTGTATGCATATAATTTCTTAGCTTGAACAGCTCTTCATTCTAGTGCTTTTCTTCTCCTGTATGCATTTGGTGACAATGCTCCTATTCCTTTCCCTGGTCATTTTACTAACCTAGGCAATTAAACTCTTCTAGGATCCCTTTTCATGGCTCCCCTGCTGATCCTCATGACTCTGCCTCACAGGAGGCACTCTGTGATCCTCACTCTGCCTCAAGGTCTTGTTTCACTAGAAGTAATTAATTGGTATTTGTCTTTCCTTCATCATGCTGGAAGCTGGAGACACTTGTAAGAATGTCACAAGTTTTCATTTCCAGAGTATGAGTTTCTTCCTTGTAGATGAATTTTTGTTGGTAGTCCATAAAGGCAGTATCTTCCTTATGTATTGCATAAATAAATATGCCTAATGTACTGCCTATCAAGCCAATTTGCACAAATAAATACATTGCTATCACAGCTGAAATCTAAGTATTTACTTTTAAGTCTCCAGAAAAGTCTGAGTCCATAAATGAGGTCTCGTAATGAAGTCCTCAAGACATCTTCAAGAGATACTCAGATAATTCCTAGTATATGCTTCCAGCTCTTCAAGACTAGACACAGACACTTCTGAATTTACCCAACCATTTCTAAAAAGCTGGATTTGTACAGCGTTACAAGCAGTTTTGCAACCCCTTATGGGACAGCATTCCTTCACCATAGTCAAAACCCCTAAAACAGCTACAATTTTCCTGCAATTAATAGAAAACAGTTTTGTAACCATACAGTAGAATGAGGCCTCCAGCACACCACTGAATTTAGCTTAGTTCTGGAAGTAGTCAAAAGCAATAGAGCAATAACCCGTAAATCTAGTTGATTATCTTTCAAAAGTACCTTAAGGCATCAATGTATTGAACTGTATTATTTTTGTATTTGATAGGTTACAAGCAACAAATATATTACACTGGACTCTCTTGCAGATGTACACACTATTTCTCACCCATAGAGGCCAGATGGAAGATCAAACAATAAGAGATAAAACCCTTTGATGACTTTTTTATATATTCAGCTGACAAAACAAACAAAAGAAATTACTATTGTGGTCTATTTGCAGCTGCTTTCACTGAAATTCAGAAAATTTGGATTGCTGAACTACAAGAAGCTATAAGTTGTGGATACTGCAGAAAGTCTGGTAACTGCTGCTTCATCCAGACACCCCATCTAATTCTTGTTCAGAAAATTATTTCCCAAAAATGCAATCAGATTTTCTTTTTCAAAATACTGAATGCTTTTCAAGTACATCACAAGCATCTCATTAGGAAAGGCAATGTTTCAAGCATTCGTCAAGTCCTCAAGCCAGACCACAGTTGCCTCTAAAAAGAGAGCAACTTTTGTTTTACTTTCTCTGAGAAATCAAGATAGAAAAGGACAACTTCAATATATAACCACAGTTCTAGAGTAACCTTCCAGGCCAGACACACACATCTATCTTCATAACTGTTAATTTCTATTTTCTAACCATTTTTAATTCCCTGAAGAATCAATCTACCGAATTCTGGATGTGACACATAAAATTCTGGACCATTCTGCAAAAATCAGCTAGGTATTCCCTTGAGGTCTGAGATGTCCAGTGAACACTAACCTTGCCCTGCACATACAGGAGTTGTGTTCCCAGAATCTGTTGGAGCATCCTAATTGGTGCTGTCCTTTTTTGTGACTGCTGACTTTGTTGCTGACTGCAACTGCTATGTTTAACTTCCTTTTAAATAAACACAGTGGTAACAACTTGCTTCTGCAGGCATCATCAGTTGCTCTGCAACAGAGCCAGAAAATCTTAATGTTCCTTCTGTCCAGCTCTTCTTCAGATCCCCTGCTTTCATTACAATCTAGAAAGTGATGGAATTGATAGGATTTGTCCTTATGCTTGGATTTGGAGTGACACAACTGCTTAGGAGGGGGAATTTACTCCTGTTTCACAAGTTCTACCTCTCCAACGTCTCTCAAGGATGCAGATGGTCATGAACAGAAGTACCTATAGTAGGAAAAAAACCCTCTAACTGACAAACCTCATGCAGTTTTCAGCCCTTATACAGTACTACCCAACAGAAGTGATACTGTATACAATAGTCCTAATTCTTCCTACATTTATGTTTACAATTATCAATAGACGAGTTCTTTGATGCTGTTTTGCTTCCAGCTTGTATTGTACACTGTTTAGCAACGCTAAAAACATGCAGACTCAGACCATGTTTTCACGGCCAGTTACTATGTTATAGTACATAGCAAGAGAGACAAGAAATTTCGAGTCCAGTGGCTTGCAATAGTTGTCTCCTTACTGATCCCATCTGTGTCCTCCACAGGGAAATTACATATTTCAAGAGTTTTTTTGGATTTGACTTTGTTTTAATCTTCCTAAATTACAAATGAGATATTCATCACTTGTGGTCTAACCACACTTGTTTCTCTTGCATTTTTTCTTCATACCCTAAGCTTGATTTTTGACACTTACTTGTGGTGGTGCATCTCTGCTCTCCACCTCTCGGGTCGCACTATAAGCTAAGAAATGTTCAATAGGCTTTGGCCTTGAACAGCACCTGGATTGAGCTCTCTTGAAGAAAGTTTCCAACCCAAATTGTGGCTAGGATGGAAAATTACTGTGACTAAAACCCACTCACTTGCAACCCTATAAACAGCAGTCCTAAGTAGGGCCCTTTGAGCTCTCCAGGACCGCAGTGGGCTGCAACCAGCAACCTCCCTCCCAGAGCCAGTGAACTCTCAATTTTGCCATACTTGGAGGACCACAGATGACAACAATCCTGGGCTGACACCCCCACTGCTCAAGGCTCAACCCTTTGCCTATTGAGAAGATGCAAAATCATCGGATGGGAACGCTTCCCTGAATTAGAGGGGCATTTTTCACAGGTATACCTGATATATACCTCTCTAGGTCTGCATGTGTGCGAGTGTGAATATGCTATAGCAAATGTACTATTAATGTTCTCCTAAAAGACGTAAATTTGTAAGCTAGGCCTGTAAACGAGTTACTGTTGTGCTGTAGTAAATTCTATATTTATCTTTTGTTAAATTGTACACCTTAAGCTATTGGTTAAGTGCTGTTAACTGCTGTTAAACCTTTAGGCCTAAACTGTTGGTCAAGACTGGTTCAGTTCAGCTGTGGCTCCAAACCTTGTGCTTAAATGGGAGGATCTTCTTTACCTTTCCCTACCCTAACTCTTTGCTTTCCCCCACTCCCCCTCCAGCCTCCTCATCAATAATTTTCGGGTTGACTTTGGGGTTATACTTATTGATTTTAGGTTTTAGTCTGATTTTTGTCTGTATGATTTAGCCATCTAGTAGTGTCCTAGGTTACAATGTAAAATTGTGCCCAAGGTTTGTATTCTATCCCCATGAGCCGTTGGAGCCAAGGTGGGGCAGTGTTTTCCTTATCTTCTGTTAACGAGCCTAACAATGCCTTGCCACATGACTCAGAGATAACTCCCTCTGGGAGTTATCTCTGTTTAATGGGCCATCAAGGACCCACTGCATGACTCATAGAATGAGACCAGCCCATTGTGAGATGCTCTGCCCAGGGGGAGGAGCCAAGCATTCCCACCTGGATATAATCCGGGGTTTGAGACAGCACAGGCAGCTTTTATCCACTGGATTCCCAGAGGAGACAAGAGCTACCAGACGTTTCTACAGGAATCACTGCTTTGACCATCTCATCTGGACTGCCACTACCACCCTAACTAACAGGGTGTCAGGTTGTATTCTGACTCTGTCAGTAGTTTTTTGTACTATTACTTTTATTTTATTTTACTTTCCTTTATTTTCTTTTCATCTTATTAAATTGTGTTTCTGACTTAGAGTCCTTCACTGGTTTTGCTTTCAAACCAGCACAAGTAGGTAGTAGAGTGAACCTTGCCAAAGAATTTTTTCTCCCTTTCACTTTTGTATTAAAAGTGAAAGTGCATATTTTGCCAATATGCATGTCAGTGATTCTATAAGCGACCTTAAAACACTCATTCATGATATTACTTCTGTCTAGCTGCAGCAAAAATGGAAGCCACAGATGCGGAGAAGGAGAAATACAGTTTTATTAAGTGCAAAAGTGAACAAAACCCACAGTATAAATCACTGAAATGACCCATTACTTCAAACCAACTATCATGTAAATTCACTTGTACATTGACATATGCATGATCAGGGAAATCATCACAACTACAGTCTATAAAAGTAATATTAGCAGTTCTTTTTCTCTGTGGACTGGCAAGCAAAAAGCAGGCATTTCCAAGGTCTGGTAAATGTCAGTAATTCAAGATATAAGAGCAATAAGAACAACGTCTGGCATTAGTATGAGTATGCATATCCTTAATTTCCCTTGTCCCCCTTTACCACTGCATCATGGGCAGTGAGGATCATCTATAAAGTGACTGTGTCATGATATCCTTCTGTGCAAAAATACTTCCCCTTTTACAGACGTTGAGTCATTCAACGTGTGTCAATTTTGCTGGCTGGCAAACAACTTGGGAGTTAATGCCATTTACCTTTCAACCTTCCTTATGTATAATTCTCTGTCATTCTGTAAAATCTCCCTTGACTTCTCCCCACTGATGCTAAGAGGAAATATGGTTCCATTTTATCCAGGAATTTATGTCAGATTGGTATCTTCTGTCAGGCAACTAATAATATGGGAGGATTAGCATAGTTTTGAATAGCACTATTAATTTGTTTTTTAAAAAAATATTAAGACGAGTTCCAAAGGATTAGGAGTGTATATACACACAAAAGGCCTAATTTTCACCTAAATCCCCTACATGCAACAGCTGAAGGCAGCTCAGGGTATAATAAAATCACAGAATGGGTCAGGTTGGAAAGGATCACAGTGGGACATCTTGTCTGACCTCCTGCTCAAGCAGGATCATCCCAGAGCACATGGCACAGGATCATGTCCAGTCAGTTCCTGAATATCTCCAGAGAGGGAGACTCCACATCCTCTCTGGGCAATTGGTTCCAGTGTGGTATCAGCATCCATGAACAAAATACCATTATTTCTATCTCAATCCCCTCTTCTCCCTGTCAAAATGAGCATTTACAATCTTCTCGGTGAAGTGGGATGTAAACAATCTTTACCATTCCTTCAAATGATTCCCAGTTGTAGACCATGTACAAATCATGACAGTAATAATTACTGTCAAACCATCCAAAACTGCCCTACTCTTTCTAACCTCCTTTTTCTCTGTTGGTTTGGGACTTTTTTCTACTTAATATTGCCCAAAGTCTGCATGCCAAACTCTTTAAGGCAGGAACTGTTTGGGTCTACTTACAATCACAATCCTTAGAAAATACCCAAACACACAAAAAAAGAGCCTCTAAATAGTAATAAGAGATTCCAAGTACTGATTTATTTACTGAAGAGCCTAAAAAGTATATGCAAGTAAAACTAGTATTGTTCTACATCACTGAAAACTGTGAAATAAAAATATTTTCCCTTGTGCTTCATGCCATGTAGTAAGTCCTAAGCAGAATGAAACTTCTGCTCCTTGTGCAGATTGCTGAGGAAACCTTCTCTGGGATAAGATTTAGCAACTGAGGTTAACAGCATCCTGCCTACTGCAGAAACTTCTGCATTCTTCTCTGGTCTCAGAGCTGGCCCCTTAATCAACACTATTTCCCAAAATAGTGGTTTATTAGTTCTATTAAATAGCAAAACATACAGTTTTCTGCTACATCTTCTGTCTCCAGAACTGTTATATGATTGCATTAAAGTCACAGCCCTCAGTCTAGGGTTGAGCAGCTTCTGAGCCTGAGTCAACATTATTATAGTGCCCTTTGGTCTTTATGTTGATAGGCTTTGCTGGCATCAGGTATCGAAGGTTCTTCCAAAATCTGGAATTCACAGGAAGAGATTTATCTTTTTTCCACTTCACCACCCTCTTTGATGGTAAAAGTGACAATGATTCTGGCAAGAAATTGTAGTCACTTATAGGCATATATTCAATTAATATGATCTTAGTTTTTCTTTCAACTAGAGCTTTATGCAGTCCACTCTCAAGTTCGTATATGGCTCTGTCAGAAACGTAGTTCTGGCTCAGTATAATGATTAATCTTCTGCTTTTATCAATGAATGAATGGATATCATCAACAAAGGCTGCAAATTAAAGATAAATTTATTGTTATATTAAATTGAAAGGATAGGCACTGAATCAACTTACCTTTAAATTCACATATGTACCAAAAATGTCCCTCTTAAAAAGTCACAGCATGTAAGCATCCTGTCCTTACAAAGAGATTATTATGTATTAAAGATTAAGAGTCTCTGAAAATTAATTCAGGTAAGGTCAAAGTTTGTTCTCTAGAACAGACATAAACCTACTTATAATCTCCATCTATTCTAGACTGCTCTCTGGCAGTAGTCACATGGACAGAAGGTGACAGCAAAATTAACTTCTCCCTACCAGACATCTCTTTGCTCTTTCCTAGTAGATACCACTAGAGCAATTCCACAGAAAGGCACAAACAGCAACCTCTCTCCAAGTATTCTGTGACCCTGGGATTGCACCTTCCTTTATGACACCAAACACTCAAATCTATTTCTAGTAATCCAGAGTTGAGAAGACCAGCATGTGACGACAGAAGGAGTTCCAACCGTGTTTTAGATTGATGGCTTTTGGCATGAAAACAGAGGAATGAAACTGAATGGTGATATCCTTTAAATATAAAATTGAATTTTCATGCACAGCTTCCAGTGCTTGTTTTAACACCATGGGACAAAGTCTACATAAACCAGAGATCTAGAAAACATGACTTGGAGAGAAAGGAAAAGCAAACTGCAGAACTAACCTAATGGAGAGAAAACTGAGGGTAAAAGGAGGCTGACAAGGATATTATAAAACCAAGGGTTCCTGTACAATGTTCACAATGTATCAGACCAGAGAAAGGGAGATAAGCTAAAAATATTGAAGGGATAAGACTGCACACTTCAGCAAACAATTTTTCAATACTTAAAGAAAGAGAATAGATAAGAAAAAAGGGCTTGGAAGAGCTGTGGCTCCTTTCAGGTTAGAAAAATTTGTCAGGAATGGATATAAAGAGACAAGATCCTGCTTAATGAAGGAGGCTGACTGATCTTATTGTTCTGTGGTTTGAACAATGAAATTCTATTCCTCAGCTGCATCTTTGGACTAAATGGAAACTCATAGTATCTTTTATCCAAGCAAAAGGCCAGATGCAGATGCCAGATACATCTATAGGCCAAACAAAATTCTGTGTCTCATTTCTATTTGGTTATGGCACCCATTTCATTCAGGAAATGGTTTCAACCACCACACTGAAGATATAGCAAACATACAAGTTACCTAGGAATAACTAGTACCAGAGTCACCATCTGCTCTGTGCAGTAAATGTGAGTTCATTCATTGGCCCTCAGCAAAAGCAGAGCAAAAGCACAATTACTGTGAAATATCAGATATCTTCTGTGTCCTCACCTTAACCTTCTCTCTTTGACCTTTTCATCTTGGTTCTTTGTAATTAGTGATATATGTGTGCATGTGTGTGTAACTGTATATGAATTCATAAATATAACTATAAAACATGCATAATGTTTGCAACCAAACTTTGCATGCACACAGTCCAGGTTAAATGAATAATGTATCTTTTCAATGCACAACATTTAACTGAATTCCTTCTAATTATAGACTTTTACCTTTGTGTGAAAATGATGAGCCTATTTAATGGCAAGGATATTCACTACACTTACCTCCTCCAGGGAATACATCCCTCTCAAATATACATAACTTGTACCCAAAGTTTTCTTCTAATATCATGGGCAATATCTTCAAAGCAAATTCTCTCTCTTCTTCAGTAGAAGAAACACAATCTTTCAGGTAAGACACAAATGCATCGTATTCTTTTCCATCTGAAAATAAATCAACAATTGTTGTCTTGTTATCAACGATTAGAAATCCAGTATCTGATTCACCATTCTGGTTTTCAAACTTAGTGTTTCAATAGTAAAGCATCTAGATCTTTCTTCTGAAGACTTCGAACTGTCTTCAAACACTTTTCATCAGATTCAAAAAATGCCGTGGATAAATTTAAGGTTGATTCAAAAGATTCTGATTGCATTTGGAAAATACTTGGAAATATTTCCTTTCTACATTAAAGTACTTTTTAAATAAAATTAGATTAATTTAACCAATTAATGTCACATCTGTGAAGATCAAGGTACGAAGGGAAGCAAAAAATATGTCTGTAACCTGAAAAAAATTGTTATTTAAGTGATATTGCAGATTTCAATTTTTGTTGTGTACTATGTCTAAGAGTATCAAGTGGAATGGGTACTCGCAAAAGAGAGAACAAAGCAGTTAATTATTTTTGTCATGAGAGTATGCCATGTCTGGTCATGGTTTGGGCACTAATTTACAAACACAAAACCAAAGACCAATCCAGAGGCTAGGTCCACCAAACTGCCACAGAGCAACTATCAGGATTGATACACCAGCACACGTGGCTTTGCTTCTTAAACTGCACTTCTCTGCTTCCCTTTCTGAATACTTTACTGCATTTAGTTCATAAGGGAGAGCACAAAGTAAACTCTATGAAACTCTACACTTCCAAGAGGTCTAGGAGTGGGAAACTCCATGTCCAACAGGCAGCTCTTCCAGGGCAGCATAGTCCAGGTCCTCAGAGATCCTCCCTGACTGAGTGCTAGTCAGTGTACATGGTGGTAGCTGATACCAATAAGTAGATAGCAACACTGGCAGACATAAATGACATGCACCCATTAATGAAACATCTCAAACCATTGCAGTTCATTCAAATTATATTCAAACTGATTTAGAGACCAAGGAAGGCCAAGAAGATCAGACCCATATATACAGCAATTTTTGTCACCACAATTTTCAGAAAAATAATTCCTAAAATTGGGTAATTGTCAGGTCTGCTTGCTGTGAAGGCCACAGAAATGCTGCCTGGTAAGATACTGCTAATGGGCACCCCTGCTCTCCTTAAGTGCATATTGTGACAAACCTATAGACATGCAATGGTCTCTACAGCCAAGGAAACATTTTAAACTTCGCCTTACTGAAGGGCATCAGTGAGGTGAAAACAAGTTTGTGTCAGTCTGCCCATCTGACAACTCCAGAGTGTTCGTCCTCTTCATGGATAGACAACTGCAAACCTCTCCACCCCTATAAACTTCTGTGATGATGAATATGGCAGAACAGAGCTCATCTGAACAGCATCCAACCACATCCTTCCATTGCTTGCTCCAGAGGCAAATTCTTCTCTGTGTTTATCTGCTGTCATTGCCACATATATATAACAAATACATTAGCACCTGACCATCAAGTTCTATTTTATATATTCTTTGTTTCTTCTCACACCACTCCTGGGTTTAAGATATTTTTTAATCTTCCTCAAAAATGATTATTTCATAGAACCTGCCAGAAAATATTTTTAATCAATATGCTTATTTCAATGTCAGCATTAGCAAAGTCATACCTCCAGCAGTATCATCTCTTCTGCATATATTTCTGTAAAATAGAACGAAGTCGACCCTAAATATCACAAACACAAATACCACAACTACAGCAACAAATGTAAATAGCAGAGCAAGGACCATTCCAGTAGTAAATATGTGCACATGCAGGTCTTGAGTTTTCCCTGTAAAAGAGAAACAAAGCAAATTATAGCCTTAACAAAGAGTATGTGACAAGATTACTGTATCAAATACTGATGGCACCTAAAAGTCACCTCCAAAAAATCAAAATGCTGATGGGAATCCTTTCCTGCTAATGCTTCAAGTACATATGCATGCCACTGGTCCCGAGATAAACTACAAAACATGTTCTACTGTAAAAACAGGAGAAACTATCTTGGATGTAATCACATACAGTTCATTTACGTGTGTGCAGGATATGTGAGATCAAGACTGACATTACAGATCCTCATAGATGTACAGCATCCCAAAATGATGGTCACAAACTTTGAGGATGAGTTTCCTTCAGGTTTTTTTTATTTCTTCTTATTATCTACCTTTTACCCCTCTCTCTGTCCTATCCATAAGTCCTTAATGTCTCCTTTAATCTCTTTGGCTGAGATATTTTTATATTTTTTTGCTCTAGTCTCTTTCAGGATTTTCTTCATTATTATTATGGTTGATATTATTATTATTATCATCATCATCATCATCATCTTTGGGTTTTTTAGTTCCAAATACAGATTTTGAACACCTTAAACTTTATGAAGTTTCTATGAAGGCGCTCTCAAAACATGCTCATTGTAGTCTGTATTTCTTTTGCTTAGCACTCCTTCTGCCCCTGTCTGAGAGCAGGAGGAATCACCCAGGAGTTGTTAGATCCAGCAGAAATGTGTGAGGGCATTCACAAGCAGACAGATGTATTTGGAGCAGCATGTTGAAATGCCTCCAGGATAGAGAAGGTTGATTAATACATTATTTCTAGATTATGACATACCTTTCTTCAGTTTTACTATTTTTATCTGCATGTTTTCATCAGCTTGCAACATGCAGGTGAAATTATGATGCATGTCCTCATCTCTTACTTTTTTAATCCGTAGTAGCCTTGTGATATAGAACTTGTTTCCCAACCTGCAACAAGGAATGGTGTTAGCAACACTATCTGTACAGAAACCCACAACCACCTGAGAAGCAGACTTGGAGGAAAAGGTTCTAGAGAAAACCCTCAGACTGTGGTTTTTTCTGAATCTGCAGTTCCACAAAGTGTAGGACATTATCACATACTAAATGCAGCCTTTTGAGGAAACCTACTGTAGTTTTTTGAGTTCTTCTTCACATATTGAAGGTTCATTCTCAGGAATACCTGTGCATTGTTCTGGAAACGTTTGGTTAATTAACCAATAGAGGCTGGCATCTTCTTGCATATAATAACCCAAGAAACCTGTGCAATTGAGTATCTCTTCTTTACCTACAAAAAAAAGCATAACATGGGAAGATTTAGTGAGAAGTAGTATTCATGTACACAGTGCAGTAAAGTGTCAGCTTTCCAGGAGACATCCTACAAGCTGTGAACCTTTCTGAATTTTGTAGCCCCTGCTCAATGTCTTATAGGTGTTATACCTGCGCTGGCCGTAGCTTCAGCCATCATGCACTGTTGCAGAGTGACAGTCAACCACTGCTTTCTTTCAGATAAATCATCAGTCAGGTGGGTTGAAATAGGCCTGAGAATTTCAGGCTTTAGAGAACTAAAGGGAATTGGACTTGATGATCCTTATGGATCCCTTCTACTTGAGATATTCTATGATTCTATAAACTAGACTGCGTTCTGTAGACTGAGCACAGAAGAGGAAAACCTATCACCAGTGTTCCTGGGCCAGGTAAAAGTAAGTAACTGGTAAGGGGAATTACAACCAACTAATTATAATAGGGAAACTATATATGATTACTCAACAAAACCAAAGCCCCTGCTGAACATGCACAGAACAAACTCTTATTTCAGTAGCATAACTGGAAATTCCTGAATACATGAAAAAGTCATTTACTCAGTCAGCTACTTTTCCCATTTCAAAGCACTAACTGTAACTGACAGGAACTACCCCATAAAGTTCTGGTAGTTTGAAGAAATTGCAAAACTAAAAGGACAACTGTACACTTGGAAAAAATAAGGGCAGAAAACTGCAGCTCTGGAGTGTGAGATTTTTTGAACTCTGTCATGGGAAGCTTGATCTGAAGTTAGCTGCAACCACAGTTTCTAGGCTATTGCAGCATCATTTCCACAGAACACATCCAGAATACTCTTTATTAAGCCAGGAAAAGTGCAGGTTAGTCCTTGTTCAGACAATCATGCACAAATACTTTCCAATAAGCAAGGCCTACACATTTTCTAAGAGCACACAAAGCTGACTTTCCAAGATTTATCAGATACTTCTAGAACCTTCAAAGCAAGATCCAGGTGAAAAACCACCCATCATAGATTCAGACCTTAGAAATCCAAATTACAGTTGCACAGACTTAATCTAGTATCATTGACCTTGCAACTCTAGCATTTTCACCATACACAACAGCTATTCACTATTCCATTGGAGGCAAATGGAACACCATACTAAGCAATGATTGGTTTTAAGATCATAGACCTGGCTCATCCTAAATTCCCTTCACTTTCCACTGTGTCATCTGTCTCATCACTCCACAGGTAGTTCAATGACCTTATCAAATGATCTTATCAAGGCAGATAAGGGATGGAAGACAGGTATTTGATAAGTATTTGATGCCAAACTCTTCTAACTTCTAAGGGTTGGGACAAGCACAGTACCGAGGAGGAAATGTGTAGGAAGGGTGTACTAGGAGGTTGGAAGGCATGAGGCATCATAGGATTGGGGTACTACCATTGGGAAAAGGACTTAGCAAGCAGTATTGGTAGGAAGGAAGGAAAATTAGCATCTGAGATCCTAGATGAGTAAATGAGTTACAGGAATGAGCCACAGAGGAGGTGAGACTTGGAAAGGAAGAATTAGGTAACCAGATGAGAGATGACCTCAGGGAGAGGCGAGGGAAGGCGAGGAGAAAGGTAAATTTCTGGTTTTAAATATTAATTACAGCCTCAATCACAAAATCCTGGTTCCTGTCCAAGACCATGTGAAGCCTGCAGATCATTTTAACTAACCTACTTCTAGCTAGAAGCACAGGTAAGATCTCTTAACAATACAGATGTTCATGTACACATTGCCAGGACTGTCACACATCAAACTCCTCATTTCCCTGAAGAATAACATTCTCAACCACATCAGGTATAAGCAGGATTATTCATTACTGCTGTTCACTCAGAAAACCATTCATCTTTTCCACATTGCTTCATGGGGCTTGCTATCTACAAAAGAAAGCCATGGAGAGGTGTTTTATCACCACCACCACCACATTCTCTTGCAGGTTGTAGCACCAACCTTATCTTCTGCCTCTGTGAAAGGGTACGTTTAGTGTACTCATGTATCAATCAAAACTTTACCAGATGTGAGGTTAGATCACATACAGGATGATGCACAGACAATTCTTAGTTTGATTACACTTATCCAGACCATCAACCATAAAGAAATCAGAACAAAAGCAGGTAGGTAGAGTAGCTACCTCAAAGATTTTTGCATTAATTTCATACCTATTTCTGTTTCAATATCTCCATGATGTCCAACTATCTCCAAAGTGACAGCCTCTGGTGCATCTAAAATAAAAATATTCCTATTGAAGTAATACCTTATTTGCATTCTTCCACAGTAAAAGTTACATAATTGCTCTATATAAAAAACTAATCACAAACATTCCATTAAATTCACAGAACAATATCTGGATTCTGCCATTACTGAGTAGCTTAAAATCCAGTATGTCTTGTTGAATTTTTTTTTTCACATACATACATAAACAGAGTACAATTTGCAATGGTTGGAAAGGCTCTTGTGCAAAATTCTTAGTAACTTTGTATGACTTACTTAGAGCAGCTATTTTGAAAAAAAAAAAAAAAAAAGTCAGGGAAAACATACTAAATACATTTTCCAAAATCGGTAATATTTCATCTTAACTTCTGGTTTTTCACTTCTCAAATTATTCTGAAGTAGTTCAGATTACCAGACTTGTTCCCCAGTATATATTTATCAAATGAGAACAGCAATTACAAATCTCCATAGTAATTTGAACCAAAAAGTATGCTTCAAAATTTTTGAAAGCTTTCTTACCTTCTTCTACTACAAGTTTAATTGTATTTGTGCTGTGGTATATCATTCCTTCATGACTGATTAAAATTTTACAGGTATATATCCCAGAGTT
Organism: Acrocephalus scirpaceus scirpaceus; assembly: GCA_910950805.1. Classification (NCBI taxonomy): domain Eukaryota; kingdom Metazoa; phylum Chordata; class Aves; order Passeriformes; family Sylviidae; genus Acrocephalus; species Acrocephalus scirpaceus. The sequence continues at coordinate 87,864,289 of OU383774.1, read as the reverse complement.
CTGTACTGTTAAGGTTCTAAAATTTAGTTCCCTCTCTGTTTCATGTTCATAATTCTTACAGTCCTGCATCAATAAAACCAGAAAATATTATTCTGTAGCTAACATGCATTCAAAGCATTAAAGAAGATTTTCTTTTAATAAAATGTCACTACCACCTTTTCACTATCTCAATGACATGTGTCTGACCCAAAAGAGCTGCAGGCGCAATTTTCACTCATGGTCACTTAAATGCAACATTTAACCCATTAGGAGCTGAGAGCACTGCAATTGAGGAAAACATAACAACCTATGGCCCTATCCATCAATGGTTCCACCCTCTCAGGCCCCGAAAGACAAAAGAACAGGGCTGAAGCTCATTCTTGCCTGGCTACTCCAGATGTCTGTACTAAACCAGTCAAAATCCCTTCCTGAAACTGATTGATCTTGGAGCAAACAGGGTCTGTTACTCCAACCAGACCTGAGAGGAATAAGGAGCACACCTCAAAGACATGATTTGCCAAAACTGAACAGAACTGGATCTGTTACACACTTAAAATCTGTTCAGAAACAGCAAAACTGAAAAGTTTGCAATTACTTTACAAGTAAATGCCAACTGTAAAATAAAAATCTTGGCATCTCATTTAGCATTAGTACAGTATCTGTATCAGCAAAGCAGCAGCTGGCTAAACCAGCTGCTGCCTAAATCAGAAAACAGACATGCACATCAGATCTTTTATCATTCCAGCCTACTAGTTTAATAACTTCTGAAACAGGTATATTATTTTAACAAATCTGGGGGCAGGCAAAAGCTTTGTTTTGTGTATCTGTCTAAAGTCTTTTCCCCCTAATCCCATGAGAAATTAAAGCTTTACAATGTTTGTAGATGTTTCTAAAAATTTTTTGCAATTAATATTTCCTGCAATGAGACATTTTGTTTCTACAGCCAATGATTTGAGTGACACTGTTTCAGTAAATACCTTGTACCACGTTATGCTGTCATTTTCATAGACAGACAAATCACTGCATTTCAGTGAATGACCAGTTCCAGCACTTCTAATTTCTGTAGTTAAATGATTTTCATTGAAACAGCTGCTTTTATTTCTTTCAAGTACATTCAAGGTCCACTTTTGAATTGTGCAATTTTGTTTTCCATTGCTAAGAGAAAAAAATATAACAGAATCAGTTTTAGGAGCTTTTTAAAATAATAAAGCTTGGTGAGTTACAAAATACAAACTAAATTCTCAAATGTATCTGTTAGGTAAAAAGTACATCTACAGTGACCCAATTATTTTTATTCTCCTTTATCACTTTCCCACTCCCAAATAAGTGTAATTTCCTTTAACCAAACAGGTTACCTAAACTAAATGCACTATCATAAAACATTTGACAATGTAATTATATCTATGGAACATGACAATATATGCTACATTGACCTGAACAAGGATACAAAAATCTGTGACATCATCCATAGTTACATGAGAGCATCAAAGAATTTTGGACCTTGAATCAGCTAAAGATTTTGCAGGTTTAATTTTCCATGTATTGCTAAGGTTAAAAGCCATGACAGAAAAATATATTTGTAAATTTAGAAATAAGATAGGCAAGTCTGGTATTGTTCACAAACAACATTAATTGTTAGATACTCTGCAGGTATTTTGGAATATTTTGGAATTCAATGGTATTTTGGAAATATTTCTAAACTCCACAAGTCTCATGAATTACATCATCTTTTATGGATTCAAGCATGTCTGCAAAACAAGGCACTTTGGAAAGGATGCACCTCTTTGTCTTTGAGTCTGCACTGATCAGAGACCTATAGCAGCTGAGCATCTCAGGCTGACTGAGAGTCAGGAGCTATCACTTCTGCAGCAGAGTCATCACGTCCCATGCAGTGTCTATAAAAGATCACACAAATATGCTCCAAAAATACCTCTTTTGAATACCTAGGAGCTGATTATTCATTTAGATACCTACTAGGTTCTATCCATATATTCCTTGAAAGAATCAAATAATAGCTGTTATTTCACTGTTGGATATATCCAAATACACGACTACCAAGGGAAAGGAACCTGGAGGACTTTTATTTGGCAAAGTTAGAGCTTAGGAGAAAGCCATATGTTGCTGTCAGTTAGTGGGTGAGATTCTGTCAGTTAATGGCTGAGATTTTGCAATTAGTGCATAAAGCTCTCATTTGTTTTCTGAGCAAGCAAGGCCTAACAAAGGAAAGCAGCAATCACAGAGCACTTCCCTCCAATGTTAGTCATATCTTCATAAATGTGTTTGAATCTTTCTGCCCTCAAGAAAAGAAAAATAAATTTCTTCCAGAACTGCAACTAGTCAAGAATCATTTCAATGAGAAAGGCCAAGAGGACAAAGCAGATCGAATGGAGAAGCATCCCTGGTGAGTACTTCATCTTAAACACCATTCTTGACATGCCTTTTGAGTGTACAAAATTCAGAAGAGCTATTAGGACATCATTTTTATGATGAATTTATACCAAGTCTTGGGTTGTTTCTTTCCTGCTTTTTAAGCTCTCCAAACAAATGTATTCTGGCCCTCCTCTGCATTGTAGCCCTTTCTCAAGCTACACAGATTCTCCTTACTCACTTGAGATGTTCATTACTCCTAATTGTGATTGACTCTTTAAACCAAAATATAGTGGTTTTGGTAAATCAGCTAACTATGCTGTTACAAACAGGAAAAGCCTTACCAAAACTTTTCCATCAGAGACGAGCTCACGTGGATATTCATGGTGGGTGGAGCTCTTCTCACCTATACTTCAACATCTTATTTACACATTTAAATCAGAGCTAATAATGATAGTCAGCAGTGGGACCACAGTCAGAAGTCACCCTGTTACAGTGCAGTTTATATGACCTATTTTATGTTTTGTTTAGGACAAGATAATCTGTGACCCAGAAAGGCCTCTCTCTCCCTGACAGGTACCTAAGATAAGTTTAGGTGTGGACATAAACATTAATTCCAATTAATTCCACTGAGTCTGTGTGTTTCTGTAGGCATCATTCTACTAATCTGAATACTGTCAGAGAATTAATTACAGATCTAGCTGTGAAATGCAAATGATTTTACTCTCTAGATTTAGCAGATGAAAGAAAAGGGTCCATAAAGCCACATGTTCTTCCCAGCACTGTTACTCCGCAGAGGCTTTCTTCTGTGATCCTATCTTGGGAAACCACTCAAAGTGGATCAAGATATTCTACCTAATGAGCAAAAATCTGGCAAGGAGAATGTCCCTGGAAGGTATTAAAACCATACCTTTGCAAACAAAGATGAATTTTTTCGTACATAGTTTCTAGTTGTCTGCCATATAGCATATTTTCAACACACACACACAAAAATCATTTAGCTGTATTTTTTAAACTGTCAGTGTCTGAATTGTTTTCACTTGTTGAGAGTCTTCAGTGATATTTTGTCAAGAACAAAACCATTTCTGGTTTAATAGATTTTCAATCTCCCCTCAGCAAGCCCACCAGAAGGAACAACAAAATCGACTCAGAAGATGATACAGAGAAGTGAAAACCCTTAGAGAATATAAACCAAGTTTACTAGATACACAGCCAATTCTAAGTAGTCCCTTAGCTATTTTGCTGCAACACACCACTGCTATCTCGATATTGCAATCTTCTGCAGAAACTGTCACTCTGCTTTCCAAATTACAGTACTAACTCTATATGTATGTTCCCACAGCTTTCAATTGTTCTAAACATACTGAAAAATTGAGCAAAAATTTATCATGTGTTTATCATGGTTCTCTGTAGTTTTTGTTTTTTTTCAGGAACCTTTAAGTTCTCTCTGTTTCAAGGTCACCAAAACAGAGCAATCTGATGACCTGCTTTTTTGTATTGTTTTTCTATTTGACAACCACAGGATGAAGGCTATAAAAAATACCCCATACAAACTACAAATCTTTCCAAAGACCTGTTACCCAGTTTTTGCTGCTTACCACACTTACTACAAGTATACATGAAACTTCTATTTTCAAGAATTATGCTGAAGGTGGACACATTCAGGCCTATAGGTGATGTCCATTGATTTCTGAATTTGTATCCTAAGTCTAGTGTACTAACAAACACATGTGAGCACATCAACATACATATATATACACACTTCAGCTATCTACATGTGTCTCAGCAGGACACTTCTGGTTTAACTGTGGGACTTCTGATTCCTTTTTAAGCAAAAAACAAGTGGATCATAAAAACATTGTTACATCACATTCGCCTCTTGCTACTTGCATATTGTCAGTTGTAACACATCAGAGAAAAAATTCCTACATTTAATTAGTTTGCAAAATTTGTCAACGTGTTGTCTTCTCTTCTTGAAAATCTGCAGTATGTGTAATTGTCACATTGTTCCCTAAAACTGGCTAAACAGTTATAAGTATTCTGAAAATTATTTCCTTTGTAGCTTACAAATACCTATTTCTAAATTAAATAGTTGAAAATTAAAAAGATAAATAAAAATATACTTAGCATATCTTCTTTCAAAAGTAAAACTTTTAACCTATGATAAATACTCTGAAATTAAATTAATTTCACATGGTCACTCTTATTAAATCCTAAACAAGTTCAGTAGTCCACAATAGCCCACAATTTTTCCCTATAGAGACTTCTAAAAGTCCTGTCTCTGCAGAAAACAGGTTTTGCAATAATCTTCTGTGTTTGCTGAAATTAGTTACAACTCATTTAATATGCCTGCCAATAGTGAGAACCATCATATAAGCTAAGCCAAAATCCCATTAAAATCCCATTTAAAAAGTCCCCTTATGCCTATTATTTCAACAGTGAGACCTGTGAAGAATTCCCACAGGAGAATTGAAAGGCTCTTGCATCATTCTGATCCTAACAGAAAAATGGGTATTCATATGAGCTTAACAGAAAAAAAAAGTTAAAATTTTAAAAAATTAAAATTAAAAAAAAATAAAAAGAAAGACGTTTCAGAGTAAGATTTTTTTCCTCAAAAATTTTTTCCTTCAAAACTGATTTTAAAAAAGTAGCTGGTTACATAGTTCTAGAAGACAAGACAAAAAAGGAGAAAATCAAAACTCTCAATTCCAAAAGAATGATTTGATGTAATCAAAACTTTTTTATGAGTTTCTCTCTTAAGCAAATGAGTAAATCAAGAAATATCATAAAAGATTCTGACATTTTTGTGTTTTCCAACAATTACTCATTTCAACAAACCTCATTCTCATAGTTTTACTTCAGTTCTTTTCCTGTCATCTCCTTCTTCTGTATGTAAGGCTATTTCTTTCAGTTTTGAGATTTACACTTTTTCGCAGTAATTTTATAGAATTCTTGTGATTTACTGTGGATTTACTGTCATTACCCCAAGTCCTTAAAATAATCAGAAAACCACAATGATCATGAATTAAGGCTGTGGTTTTCAAAGCTCTTTTCTCTTTTGTCCTGTATTTTAGACTCCTTATATCAGTCTCCTTTAGTAGCCTGGCAATTCAGGTATGATTTCCACCTATCTTTCCCCATGCCAAAATTAGCCAGTCTGCATTTTGTGCCACTGATTAGGTGGCTTTAGAGTGAGTTTTCAGATTTAATAGCTTTTTTGTGAACTGACCATACAGAAAACTGATCAACACAACAAAACTACACAACAAATTAGACAAACTACCATATTCATCATCCCTCAAGAAAATCCTCTTGAATTTAACACAGAGGAATAAAATTTCTCTCAAAATTTACCCTACAATTAAAAATATTTTGCATTTCATACACCATGAGTCAGTACTTTTTAAAATAACATCAGTAAGGAGATAATAGTAATGATACATGGAAAAATAAAAAAAATACATTTTCAGCTTAGAAGTTGACTTGGAATTTAACAAATGAAGCGTAGCTTAAAACTGCAAACTATCAAACTTGAGTCTGCAATATTTCTGGGAAAACTTGGAGAGCATTTTTCAGTATCCACAGTCCCACACCTTTTACAGACCTGGCTAGAACCTTAAAGATATTACTTGGAGAACAGCACAAATCATTACATGCAATGTAATCTGCTTCAAATCAATCATTGTTTCAACTGTAAATGCTGAATTATGAGTTTAGTGCAAGTTAGTCGTAAGAACTCTGTGCAGCAAACCTTTGATTTAGTCCTTTAGTCTTTCATGGTGTTCCAATGAAGATTGCAACCAAATAATGGAGGCCCATCCTCATTTCTCATTTTAACCAATGATGTTCTACAGCAGTAAGAAATCAAATCAAGTTATTTCATTTGTTCTTTGAATGGCTCCATGCAGGCCAAGGTTTGCACAGAAAGCAGAGTTCAGCTCTGCTATGTTTAATCTTTACTATACAGTTAGATGATTTGGCAAGCCTCATAGAATAAGATCCACTCAACACAGCAAGCAAGTCTGGGAAAGAAGACAAGCAAATTTTTCCTTTTTCTTGGCAGTGGACAGAAGGGTTGCATGACACTCATTTTGCTTAGGTAATTAATCACAAGCCAGAAAAAATGCTACTTGCCTTATCAAAAGGTTTACAGAACATTTAAAAGGCTGAAACTCCTTATAGATATTTGTAAATATTACAGGTCCACCTTACAGTTTTTGTGAAATGAAGTGGGAAATGACACTGCAGTTAATGCAATTCCCTAAGCCTGTTTTATATGGATGCCACTAGCTATTGGAAACAAGACAGAAAAATTACCTTCATCATAGACATGTGCACAGGCAAGACATTTACCTATTGTCTTGTGTACCCACCTGTGAATCACAGAATAATTCCCAGAGTCACTGAGTTCAGCTGGCCAAAACTCCAGAAAATTCATTTGTGAAACAATTCTGTGTGTTTCCTTTATCAGTTGCTGCTTTCCAGAACTTTCTTTGTACCAGTTTATTGTGTATGCTTCTTCCTGAAAACATTCTTGCCTTGACTCAAGATAACAAAGGAAAAAATATTCCCCTTCTAGAACATCTATGGAGGCACGAAGAGGGCACAGCTTCTCTTCAGAGAAAGGGGGAAAAATATATATATTAGCAAGCCAAGTACTTATTTCAGAAAATTGCATTAGCCTGACCTTAAAGTGATTTTCTGTGCTGTTGGTATTTTATAAAAAGACTTCCTTCAGCAAAATGGTCTGCCAGCATTTATTTATTTATTCCTGCAATATTTACTAAAAAACTCAGTTTTCCAAGCCTTTATTCTATCTTACCAAAGCAACATCAGAAGGAAAAGGGGACTGAAAATAAAAGGGTATTTCCCTATCTCCATGATTCTTTCACATGAGTTCCACAGTGTCAGAATCAAATTGGCTCAAAGGGCAGAATCTGGCCCACTCTACAGTAAAGCAGCTGCCACGAATGGAAGAGCAAGGAAGAAATTCTTCACATATGGTTTGACTTAACTAACATCTCTGAGATAAAAGCACAGACCCTATAAATTAACATTTGCATTCCTTCTTAATGAAAATTGAAGCATTATGTAGATATATTTCTGAAAAACTTCAGATATCTTTGGAAAGTTGCCTTGGAATGAGATTTTGTGTGTAAAACTTCACCGTCAAGTCTGCCTTTCCAAACAAATTGCCCAAATTTACTTTTTCATACAGAAATTATTAAAAATACAAAAAAAGGATCCATGATCTAGAATTAAGAGTCAAAAATAAAATCAGCTTTCAGTCTCTCCTTCTCCTGAGGTTCTCAGAGATTATTGTTGTTTAGCAACTATTGTGACCGCACTTCTGAATGGCACAAAAAGAAGCAGGCTCTTTCTCTTGCTTGCTATGGCTCTTCATATGGTCATGGCACATACAACATCATCAGGTTTCTCTAGGTAGCATCCTTGCTTTTTCATTTCATAATTTTGGTGTTTGGGACCAAACTTCCCAAGTCTGGAACTGGGCTGTAATTGCCAAACCTTTAAGTTTTTGTTCTTGGCTGCAAAACACAAAACTTGTCCTACTCCCAGCAACTGTGAAGAAGCTGACACATATTTTGAAAGTTCTATTATTGAATTAAAGACTTTTATTTACCAGTGGCAGATCCCATGATCAACATTACAAAAAAAATCATCAGAGTCATTTTCTTGAGGTATTTCTCACTTCTTCTCCAAAGAAATGAAACTGAATTGTTCCTGCTTGTTCTGAAAGCCTAAGGTAAAAAATAGATTCACAGTTCACCACAAGTACAGTGAAACAGATTCCTTTGAACATGTGAGCAGTGTAACTATTGCCTGCTGCTGAAGAGGGTTTTCCAAATGGGAAGTTACATATTTTTATCATAACAGCTACTTTCATACATCACGTAATGTATTTAGATTTTTCTTTGCAATTTCATTTCAAATTCAAAAAGCACTGTAGGATTTCCTTCTTCCATTTTCTTATTTAATAGATGCATTTTGCAGTACTACAAGAGCACTCAAATCTCAAGACAGTAGATACCTACCACAGGACAGGACAGTGCTTTTTTTTTCTCCACAGAGAATAAACTTTGCAAGACTGGACCTTGTAGAAACAGCTAGTGGAAACTTCCCTTGCCTTCAATGAGAACAGCACAATGTTCTAGATTGGCTATGTTGATGGCTAATTTTGAGCCTGTTGGAAACCAATGAGACGTAATTTCTTTCACAATTTGGTCTGAATGAGTCTGGTCACTCACTCTCCAGCTGAGAGTGCTAATATTTCCACTGAGGGGGAGGACTTGAAGCGGCCTATATTCAGTTGCTTCATGTGTGGTCAATTAATTTCAAAGGCAAGTGAAAACACCACTAAGACCTTGGAGCATCTTCTGAGGCTCCTCAGAACAGCGGGTTCTGAGGATTGTCATAGCTGACAATCAAAGAGAGAGTTACTCCTGCGAATGCCTCAGGTTTGCTTACAAAACAGACAGGTGAGATGCACAACTAGTTCAGTTCAATCCCTCAATCCAAAACAGATAACCTTGCTTAGTGTGACCCAAACATGGATGGACAAATGAGATACATGCACACACGAGACGTATTTCAGAGATCTGAGAGATCTGCCAAAAGAAATCTCATTAGCAATCTATTTCTTTTTTATTAAGTAAACCTGTTGTAATTTGAGAAAACACAAACTATAGGAGAGTGTCCTAAGATTTAGAGTCAGAGAGTTCCTGTGACCTGAAGAGTGTGGAGGCAGGAGGCTACTGCATTTCCAGCAGTATTCCAGGACACCAAACTGTGTAGCTGCTCTCCCTTTCTTCTCAGTTCTTTACAAGTGTGCCGTCATCCCTTAAAGTACTGTAAGGAGATGAAGAAAGTGTTTCACATCCCTTTTTTCAGACAGCCTGGTAGGCAGATCCAGATTTAGAAAGCTAGAAGAATCTGGATGCTGAATACTGCAACAAGCAATTTCATTTCCTTGTTACACAGGGAGATTCCAACTCCTACACTTCATAAGGAAAAAAAAGGGCCTCTCTCTTTAATTTCTTGAATTTTGTTTTCCTTTTCTATCCTATCACATTCAGAAAAAGTACAGCTGTTAGAGACTACAAGACTATGATCCACTACCTAAAGATAGAATCATTTAACACCAGATTTTTAATTCTAAATCCACTTCTTTTTTGGTATATCACATCAGTACACAGTGGAAGGTTGGTTGAAAGCACACAATATAATGGAAATGACTTAGTAATGACCAGGTTTGAGATTCATGACTACTAAAAATCAAGACACAGGACCTTAATCTTACTCTCTCTTTGCTGTTGAACTTGATCAATTTGTCTGAAATTGTTCTACTGTAGGCTAAAAGTCTTTACATTTGAGCCATTCAGTTTGAGTACTCTTCAATAAAAGGTTAGGAGGGTGGAAAAAGGTGAAAAAAATAAAAGTGCTTTTAGCGAAGGTCAGCTAATACAAAGGGAATCTCTGAGAAACAGAATAGGATTTTTAATTTTCAGAAAAAAAATGGAGAGCTATTTTAAAGTGAAAGCAAAGATTCTCTGCCTAAAAGAGGAGTACAGAAATAGTTATGAGTAAAATGCTAAGGCAATAGAGGAAAATTACAGCTTCAATGAAAATCAATTAAATTACAAGTTAGCTATAAGGCTCAAAGTGACAATAGCTTTAAGCATTTTTTTAAGTTTTATACATGTTTAAAACCACTAATGGAGTTTTAATAATAAAATATGGTTCTTAACAATGCTTGTGCTACCGTGAAATCAACAAAAACTTTAAAAAAACCAGAAGTTTAAATTCTGTAAAGTGCATTACCAATGTCTCATGAATTAGAAAACTGTGCACCATTAAAATTATTCCCCACTCTTCTAGAATCACCAGAGGATTTTGGAATTAAATGGGTCTGATGCCTAGAAGTGATTGAACCTCAGTTTTGGACAAGTAACTAATTTTGATCAACACTTTTGGAAAACTCAGTTTGGTCCTGAAGGGTTGCGACTTCCTTTTTTAAAAAAAAAAGAAAAAACAGAACATATTCTTCTGAACATGAGACTGTTCTAACAATCATCTTGGGGTCGAGGAAGGAAAGCACTAGTCTTTCCTCTTTAAGAATGGCTTCTTATGGAATTTAATTAATTTTTAAATATTACCACACAGTGCAATAATTTGCTCAGCATTGATCAAGAAAACAAAAATATTTAACAAACAGTTTTCTTAACCATACTAGATCCAAGCACCATTCTGCCAGGATTGCAATTTCTTGGTAAAAATGAAAATCTGTCTTAATTTCAAAGAACATAAGCAAAGCTGTTTACTTACTATGCAAGTCTTGCCAGGTGGAAAGTGGATGGAGAGCGCATCTTCCAAACTCCAGAGAGTTGCAACTTGAACTTACAACTCTTCTGAATCCCATTCATCATTGAAACGGAGAGTTGTCTCTCTCAGCAAGTGAGTCAATACACAGATATTTCAGTTTGAAAAACCTTCTGAAAAAAGAAAAGAGAGCCATTGATTGCAGGAAGGAAAACGGAAAAGGGAGATGTGAGAAATTCATTTCTGCTAGCATTAATGGAAAGCTAATAGCAGGTTGTTAATATTAATATTTTTTCTAAATGAGGCATTTGAGAGCAGATATACAAATGTTTTAGGCATAATCTTTTGATCCTACCATTCACAACAGCGCTGAAGGAGCTCATCCTCCTCCAAAGCCACCCAGGTGTGAGGGAAAGGGCTGAGGACAGTGCAGGGAAGGCGACAGGGGCTATATGTTGAAATAAGCCATTTTCAGGGCTAAATTGTTTATGACAGCGAGATAATAAGGAAAAAGTACTGCATGAGCCCCAGAGGTGTCCGAGCTGAGTGACACTAGGGAGCGGCGAGCGGTGCCATGGACAGGGAAGCGCAGGGTCAGGGATGGGCAGAGTCAGGGACCGGCAGGGTTCGGAAGGGGACAGGGTTGGAGACGAGCAGGGTCAGGGACCGGCAGGGTTCGGAAGGGGACAGGGTTGGAGACGGGCAGGGTTGGGGACGGGCAGGGTCAGGGACGGGCAGGGTCAGGGACGGGCAGAGTTCGGGACGGGGCAGGTTCGGGACGGGGCAGGTTCGGGACGGGGCAGGTTCGGGACGGGCAGGGTCGGGGACGGTCGGGGTTCGGGACGATCAGGGTGCCCCGGAGAGGTCCCCGGCCAGCGAGGGCGGCCCCCCGCACACCCGCAGGGATGCCCTGGCCGGGGCAGGCGCTGGGGGAGAAGGTGGTGTCCGCACCCAGCCTTTGCCTGCCCCTGGCCGCTGCCCCGGCCCTGCCCTACCTGGCTGCAGCGGGGCGGGGAGGCAGCGCTGCCCGGCGCGGAGCGGAGCAGCCGCCGCGTTGCCCGGCTTGGCGAGGGGATGCGCTGCCACCCGGCCCCCGAAACCCAGCGGTGCCCCCGGCGGGCACAGCGAGTCATGATCGACTTTTTAGGAGGCGGAGGGGGGTGGGGTGTGTGCGTGTCTTCCCTCTCACAACCTTTCTGGGGAAGAAAAGGCGTAAGGAGGTGACGTCTTCCGTTGTCTTTAGCCGAAGCGCCTCTTCTCCGCTTTTCCGTTGAACGCACTTTGTAGGACTCATTTCCAAGGAGTGTGGTGGAGGTAGGACGGAGTGTTAGGAACGAGTATATTGGGATGAGTATATCAAGTTTTATCTCTGCTACAGCTTCCTCCCCACCTGGTTTGAGAGTGAGGAAGTGCATAGAACTAACGCTGAAAGGCTCATTTCTGCAAAGACCTCAAAAGACACACACACACACAAAAGAAGAAAAGAAAAACATCCCGCCAAAAAGAATTACAAACTTTGGTGTGCAGGAAAAGAAGCAAGGCAAAAGATAAGATTCTACACAGTTTTTATGAGAAATGTCCCCATTTCAGTGCTATTTTTTCCTGTGCTATCATCCCCTTCAAGGGAAGAGCAATGGAAACTTTCAAGACATGAAATATTTTGTAGCTCCATTGCTGCAAAATGAGTGTATGTACTCACTTCTAAATAAGCCATCATGCCATTAGTTGAGTTTGCTTGTTAACCAAATGTTGATATATTGGAACTGTGGTTCCACCAGGGCATTCTGACAGGCATATTTCTTGTTTGAGTCCTGTTCCTAAGTAAATGAATGCTTGCCATTGTTAATTCCACGAATGCTTTAGCTGCTAAGTACTGTGCAATGACTGACTATACTTCTAAATAAAGTTAGTTTGTTAACAACGAACAGCAGGAAAAAAAATCATTCCCTCAGGAATCCTTTTATTTGCATATCACCCTTTTCATCTTCAGAAATTTGCTTGGTGACAGCTACCTTTGGGGGTTTTTACTCAGGACAACTGCTAATGCAAAAGTTCCCAATTTCAACAGGAGGGGACAGTTTCGAGGTAAAACAAGCAGGTTACACTGAAAAGGAGGGGGGGATTACACAGAGCTGGCTTTCTTGCATATTTTCATTGCAGAGGTGAAGCAAAGAAAACTTGGAATATTTTACTGTCTCATTCCATTTGTTTTCCTCATCACAGAATGAAGCAGTATGTCTATAACAACAACTAGACCTTTAGATAATGTAAATCAGCACAATTCCAGGAAAGTAAGATAGGGATCTAACTAACTATAACTGCTTTAAAAATGTGTAGCAGATACTTTGCAATGCTTTTGGTTTTATGGCTTAGTACTTGATTTTAAAACCTAAAAGAAAACAGATATCATAAAGATGGTAATGATTTTATATGACAGTCTGGAAACTATTTAGTAGCCAGCAAGAAAATGGAAAAGTAAAATGTCATCAGCTTTTTACTTTCACAGACTGTCTTCATAGTCTTCATAGTGACAGTTTGGAAACCTCTTTTTTTGATTCTGTCTTTTACAGCAATATTTTCCATGAGCTTTTCTCACGTCTATCTGCTTTCATATTATTTTGAAATACTCTCAAGTTTTTGAATTTTAATCTGCATTGCAGAAAGTGCTGTGTTCAATTGGTCCTTTCAACTATTGCCATAGCTAGCTCTGTGATACGTGAACATATGTGAAAGGAGAATAAACGTTACACTTTTTAGTTTTCAGACTAATACTATTTAAATGGAGAATAGCCTGGTAATAGATATGTAACTTGACTAAAAATAGCTACAGCTTAGATTTTAATTTTGAAAATTTCAAGATGAACATGAAATTGAGCAGTAATATTGGAAAACAGATTTTTGAATGAAGCTCTAACAACCTGACCAGTTGAGAATCACTTAGAGAAGACCGGGTATTTCACACAGTTTTTCACATCCTACTTTCCATCCAACATAAACTATACTGAGGTGCTAACTGAAAAACTGAAATTATTTCCATCATAAATTGCAACACATCCAACTCCTGTAACAACAATTTAAACCTGTTTGCTGTTAGGTGTCAATAGTCCTTCTTAAACTACATCTATTATCTCTATATACAAGTTATATTAATTCTTAGCAGACATTAAGTCATATTCAATAGTTTTTCAGCATTATCTTTCCCGATAAAGGAAAAAAAGCAGGTTACAAACTTATTATGTGTCTGTTAGAGCCTCATATGTTTCTCAGAAATTTTAAAATGCAGAAGTTGGACACTTTCAAACTTTACTCTGCATCACAGCATCACAGGATAATCCCAGAGGTTTGAAGGGATCTCTGAGAGTCCTCAGGTCCAGCCCCCTCCTCAGGGTGTGCACAAATAAGACCTGAACACTTACAAGGATGGGGATTCCAAAGCTTCTCTGGGCACATGTTCCAGCTTTGGATCATGCATATGGTGACATTTTTCCTAATATGTGACATAAATTTCCTGTGTTCTAATTAGTGCCAGCTACTTTTTTGTCCCATCTCTGGGGTCATTTGAGAGGGGTCTGGTTCCATCCATTCTCTCTGTCTTTTCATGACATTATTGTAGGTAGAAACAGGGCCTCTTGTCCTCTCCCTGTATAATCTGTGCTCTTGGTGGTCTTCCCTGGACTTCAATATGTTAGTATCTTACTTGTACTGGGAAGCCCAAAACTTGACATAGTGCCCCAGAGATGATCTCACAAATGCTGCATTCAGGGAAATAATCACTTTCCACAACTACATTCTCATTAGTAAGGTTCAGAGTGCCATTGGTCACCTTAGTCACAAGGACACACTGCTGAATTGTGTTCACTTTAGTGTCCAGTCTATTTTTGCAGGACATCCAGTCTATTTCTGCAAAGCTGTTTTGCATTATGTTGACCTCCAGGGTGCGTTGCTGAATGGGTTTATTCCATCTCAGATACAGCACTTTGCACATGCCTTGGATTGAACTTTGTGGGTTTCCCATCAGTCCATTTCTTCAGCCTGTTGCTGTCCAAAACAGCAGCCAGTTTCCCCTCCGGTGGGTCAACCATCCCTCCCTAATTTGATTTTCTGTCTGAAAATTCATTGGATGTGCAGTCTGTCCCATTGCCAAGGTCATCAATTAGGATGCTAAACATTCCTGGTACTGGTATCACTCTCTGAGGGATGCCTCTAGTGATTAGCTGTGAGCTGAGGTTTGGATGCTGGTCACAATGTGTTGGTCCCACTGTTTTTCTGATCACTTTGGTGGATTTTTCTGTCTAGATTGTATCAAGGACCTTATTCAATACAAAATATGCAGCATCCAGTGTCCTCCCACTGTCCAAAACACAGCTGGATATGTATGATTGGTGTCTAAAACAACAGCTGGAACAGCTGAAACAGGGTTTTTCAACCCTTGAAAGAGTCAGGAACATTTAGTTGTACGTTCGATTTAAGATACCATCAGTTTTACACATCATCTTCCAAACAGGCTTTGTCCAGTGCTGTAGGGTATTGATGTTGCATATACTACAAATAATATCTTGCTACAAAAACTCCTGAAAACGTCTAAAAACTTCCTTTAAGTGGTCAGGTTCTTGGGCTTCACAACCTTGTGAGCCATAGGAACATCAAATCTCAACCCTATAGGATTTCTAGCTGGTCAGAATCTCTGAGTGTCTATTCGCCCACAAGAGGGCGGGATGACTCTGCTCTGTTAAGAAGTGAAAGAACATTTGCTCTCCAGAGTCCCTTGAGGTGCCAAAACCACAGAAGCACAGGGCAGAAACTAAAGAACTTTTAGTTAAAATTCTTAATGGACAATATAAATCAGCAACAAAATTGCCTTGGTGTTGCTTAGTTTAAGCTTAAAGCATCAAAATGGAATCTTCTATAAACTTCCTATGTTTATTCCTATATTTATTTCTATGTTTATTTATTTCAATGTTGAAAGAATACTTTTTTGGGGGTGGGGAGGCAGGGCAGACTGTCATTCTGTTATTCCATGAAGGCAGACTTCTTATTGTAAAGAAAGTCAATTTTAATCAAAAAGAAGTTTTTGAAAATCTAGGCTGTTTGTAAATTGCATATCACAGAACGATTGAGG
Source organism: Acrocephalus scirpaceus scirpaceus (assembly GCA_910950805.1). Lineage (NCBI taxonomy): Eukaryota > Metazoa > Chordata > Aves > Passeriformes > Sylviidae > Acrocephalus > Acrocephalus scirpaceus. The sequence goes on along the minus strand of OU383774.1, from coordinate 87,848,487 downwards.
ATGGAAGACACCTCTGGAAATTATCTAGTCAACGCCCTGCTCAAGATTGGCCAGAATCAAGCCCTGGAGATTTTTTAGGATCTTGAAGGCTGGACTCACAACTTCCCTGGGCAACCTGTGCCAGTGCTGGATCACCCTCACCATAAAAAAAACCCTTTCTGATGTTCAGAGGGAACCTCCTGTTTTTAGGTTGTCACCCATTGCCTCTGGTCCTGTCACTGGGCATCACTGAGACGAGCCTGACTCCCTCTTCTTTGCACTATCCCTTCAGATGAGGGACCTCACCAGGCTAAAGAGTCCCAGCTCTCTCTGCTTCTCTTCATAGGAAAGATGCTCCAGCAGTCCTTTCACCAACCTCATGGCCCTTTGCTGTACTCACTCCAGAATGTCCACGTCTCTCTCCTACTGAGGAGACCAGAACTGAACGCAGGACTTCTGATGTGGCCTCAGTGGTGCTATTTTAATGATACTGTAAAAGTATTCCACAGTTCTTTTTGTGCTTTCTCTCTAACATTACAAATATGATAACATCTGTAGAAGATATCCATTTTAATACATATCTCATATTTCTTTACAAAACACTAAGGAATAACAAAAACCTGTGACAGCTGCAGCATTTTTTAGTCATTATTATGGTCACATACTCACCACCCCCCTGTACTGTAAATGTTCTTTGCCACTCTCTGAATTTACCCCTTTTCTTTCTGTCAAGGCCATTTTGTTCACTCATGGCAAACCACAATAAGAATTATTTTCCTCTTTTTTTTTTCCTGGGCTGACCATGAAACTTGAAAAAAAGTAGCATCACCACAAGAGCCATGTAGTGAGTTTGTTCTTCATCATCATAACTACATGCCTGCCTAACAGAAGTCAATGACACATCAGTATATTTCAGAGTAATTTGCGTCATTGCTGATCCTGTGCACTTCCTCATTGTACCTTCTCCTCATCGCTTTCCAGCTTCAAAAGTCATCCTAGACTTTTTATTTCCAAGATACTCACTTATCATCCTTTCTTATTCATTACAAGCCCAGGACTCAAACTATATTAGAAACTTATAACTTATTATATGTAATAATTTTGGAAGTGAATAGTCTGTCTTGCTCAGTAGCTTATGTGAAAAATCTTCATAGTTTATAGCAATAGGTTTTCCTGCTTTTACATATGCCTTAGTGTTAGCATGCTCTCTGTGGGAAGAAATGGTACTGTAGCACTGCACACAATCTAATGAGGTAATAACAAAATGCAACATTTGGTGCTTTATAGTTGTGGTGAAGTGAGCAATGAGTGAATGAACACTTGAAAATACAGCTCATTAGTGAAAAACTGTCTAGTTTGCCATAGATTTTTTAATTGAACATTAAAAAATATCTATACATATATTTTATGCACATTTTTTCTACTCCAAATAGCTATCTACAAGTCTGAAGATCCATATTCAATAAAAACTTAGAGTAAAAGGAAAGAATTTGCCTGTTTGTAATCCTGGATTTGGTAACAATAAGTGTTCTGCATCTAATTTTCACTTTTTAAGTCCATTCTGTAGCAAATCTAAAGCTGAAAACTAAGCCTTCTCTGACAGTAAGAATTTCCTGGGTTTGAAAATCTAAAAAGATAAAAGTTTGCAGGGATACCTGTGCTAGAATATATCTTGTTCCTGTTCCCCTGAACTAGAAGGAGGTTTGGCTCTGACCTTTGCATCTAAGGTTATTTCCTATCAGAAAGTATAACTACATGAGGCCAAAGCATGCAAAAAGGCAGATAATTCCTGTTATTAAAAAGCAGTCTACTTTTTCAGTAGCTAAAAGGAATGCTGTCAGTGTATAAAAAAATTCCTAAATTTTAGTACGTTATTTCTATCTGGAGATAATAATTACAGTAACAGCATGATTATTGTACCTAAAAGATTTAAAATTTTCCCTTTGTGTAAGATTCATTTTAATAGATATATAAAATATTTAAAAGTGCATATAAAATACCTTTTTATATATCAGTGCTTTTATTTCCCTTAACAATGCATGTAATATATATATATGTATATATCAGTACATTTATTTCCTGTAACAATGCATATTATATTTATAGATGTAGATATAGACATATAGATATATCAGTGCATTTATTTCCCTTAACACTGCAAAATTTTTTTACTGCTGTATTCACATCAGTCTCAAAAGACCCTTTAGTAAGGCATACATATTAAGGAAAAATAAAATGTCTTGTGAGTATCATTATTGAATCAAAAAGGAATAAGTATGAGAAAAAAAAAGTTAACAAAAACATAATATTATATCTTCTAGTTGCAGAATACACATTACACTTTCTAGTCAAATAATACAGAAGGCATTTATATTTTATCAAGTGCATTAGAAAGATGAAGTAAACCTGCAAAGCCTTCAGTTATTCACAATCATAACTTTCTGTTATATATACAACTATGTATAGAAAGAGTATAGATACATTTGGTTTTCTGTGACATGCAAAATTCTCCACACAACCTAGAATTATTTCTTTACAGAACTCTCATACCTATAAAATGTTCCCTCAGTTTCCTAGGTGCCTTCCATTGATTTCCCCCATCGTTACTCAATTGAAGGACTGAAAAAAAGTTCAAAAAACACAGCCAGACTTCCAGACTGTAGAGTCATATACCTCCTGAAAGGAAAAACAACTGTGGGCTTGTAATTCCATCCTGATAGTGCAGCACTGTTCTCCAAGAGTGTTCACCTGGTGTTAGCCGAGTGTGAGGGCCAGGATGTCAGTGGCATATGGTACCTCACCTGTTTCCAGAACTTAGAGTTGGGTGACTGTGGGTGCACCGTGTGCTCCTCTTTCCATTTGATGGTACCTTGCTTTTTAATAATAAACCTAAGAGATTCCTGAAGCTTCCCATAAGTCCCAATTGTCTCCATTTCAAGAAGGATCACCTTTGTGTCATTTTGAATGAGGGCATTGTATAAAGCCAAGTGTTGATCATAAGCCTCTTCTTTAGAATTAATCAGCTGGTGTGTTAGCAGGATGATCAACCGTCTGCTCTTCTGCATCCTTGTTTCAATTGCACTGGCTGCATCTAGCAATGTACAAGAAAATGATGAGACACTGATATTTCTTTTAAAATTCTTTTGAAGTTGGAAACTCAATTTTCATTGCTTTGTAACCAGACATAATTTCTACCTCACTTCAGTCTGATACAAGCTGTTTATTTATTAGAAAAATGCTTTATCCCCTAAACCCCTCAAAAAGACAAAAAAACAACCAACCAAAGGGGATGGGGCAGGGGGAGAGAAAAGCAAAAAGCCCAAAACACAAAGCTTTCATTTCAAAGAGGTTTTTTTGGTTGAAACATTAATATTTTCATTCCTTTTAAGTATTGTTAGGAATTTCTAGTCCAGTGGCCTAGGGTCAAGTTCAGTAGATCTGACTGTACTAAAATTGTGTTTGATCAACAGTCTCCATGTAAGGAATTGTGTTGTACCAAGTTTAGTGCCTTAGAGATAATCTTGCAATACCTACCCATGAAAACTAGTGATTAGGAGACTTTTGAGTGACTTGTTTCTTGGAGGCTTATTTCCAGGTGAGGTTAGAGTTAATTACAGTTAATTGTCCTGAGTTATCACTTGCTAATTTAGATGCTAATCTGTGCATTGCATTTGCCTTCACCCTGTGGGGTAGATCCAGACTGTCAGGGCATCTGTGTGTCGACACAACTGAAGGTGTTTGAATTTCCCACTGCTATGTTAGGGAGAGCTGATCAATGCTACTGTCACTGTGATGCTGGGACAACAGAAAGGAAGTGGGAGCCCAGCTGAGGAAATTCAACCCACCAATTATTTACCAAACCAGCTGATTTGCAGATGCTCAGCCAGCTTCATATGTACCCTCTTATCCTTTGCTGGGGGCTGCCAGACCCCTGCAAGCAGTGTAAGTTTGTGCCATTGACAGTTTAGTGAGCTCCAGTAGCTCCTTGTGCTGGATCTGGGATCACAGCTTTCCAGAAGAGAAGGACGTCAAAGATCTCAGCCTCAGCTAAGGGCAGATGAATGACACCTGGCCCGGTGCAGATGGTTTCAGAAATGTGAAACAGAAAATGCACCAGCTTAGGCTTGGTGCCTGCTCCCTGACAGAGAGAGATGGACCAGAGCACAAGATAGACAAGCCAGCTCTGGAGGAGAGAGGGGAGCACCTAGGTGGCAGCAATCATACGTGATAATGTGGAGGGTGTCTATGTGGAAATTAGCACAGATTAATTTACATCATCTCAATCTGAAAGACAAGAAAGCAGGAACAAAGCATACCAATTCTCTCCTGAACTAACACTGGGAACTGTGTGAAGGGAAAATAGATCATCAGTGAAAAGAAGCTGAACTTCTTGTGACTCTAACACCCTCATAAAAGCTTGAAAACTCCTGAGTGATAACAGCAAAGGTGTTTCCTCAGCTGAGTTTGTGAGTTTCTCTTCTTCCTTGTCTTATAGTCAGCCGAGCCAGCTCATACACGGTTTGGTTGTGGCTTTGCCCAGGTAATGGCTTGGCAGAGTTAGACTTCCCAAAGAGCAAATGTATGTTTAAAAGAGTGACATTCAGGGTTATGTTTCCTATGTGTTTCAAGATGATAAGAAGTCTGTGCCCCTTCCTTGTAGCTTGCTTTTCCTAGCACACTGGAAAGCACAAAGTGGCCTTGTGACCTGGCCTGGAAGAGCAGACAGATGGCTGCTGAGGGGATGAGCTTTAAGGTCAGGAAAATAGACTGACTTCCTAAACACCTAAAAGGGACTAGAATCACAATTTGCTCAAGCTTGACAAGTAATTCAGTGCATTATCAGATCTGAAACTTACCTTCCCCGGGATATATATCTCTCCCATAAATACACAATTTATATCCACATTTATTTTCTAGAATATCTGGCATGATTTGGTAAACAAAATATTCCACAAAATTAGCTTCATTGGTGTGGCTTTTGGGGTAGATAACATATGCATCATATATCTTCCCATCTATAAGGCAAAACAAGAGGAAGGAGTATTGCGTTAACATGAATTAGAGCTGTCTATTGCAAAAAGTAGGAGAGAAATAAAAATATCAGTCACTGAAATAGATCTAAGAAGAAATTCCAGCCAGTCTGAATAATGTGTATCATCTGGTGCATGTTTGGAAACTAAAGACAGCATATTTGGTGTCTTCCATGCAAAATTGTTTTGTCCTGTGTGTTTGTAGCTTTGGAGAACTTGGCCTTCGTATTGTGAAAGCTGTATTCCAAAGTATATGTAGTAAGATTTCAGTTGATCGATGCATATTAGTATGATACAACAATGAAGCTCAGCATTTGTTATTTCAGTGATACAATTCATTATTAACAGGCTTTATCTCTCAGCACAAGACATTCCATTTAAACTCTTTCATCTTGAAGATTTTATTCATAATTCCCACAACATATTATACTCCTGAGTGAAAATCCCATTTCTTAGGAAACAGTCTTACAATCAGAACAAAGTACAAAGTCAAGTATTTATTTCATTCCTTGCTTCAGTTCTCTAAATTAAGTTTTCTATTACAGCATTTTTTTTCTAATCCCAAATGTTTCTTTCTGTCTGGTAGAAATGGTCATACCCTTTCTTTTGTTGCTGAGGTTCTCGCTGAAACCATTCCTACAATAGATCCTATGAGGAGCAGACGAGGGAGCCAGGGTTATCAAGTCTGGAGAAGAGAAGGCTCAGGTTTGACCCTGTTGTTCTCCATAATGACCCAAAAGGAGGTTGTAGCCAGGTGAGGGTCAGCCTCTTTTCCCAGGCAACAAGGGACGGGACAAGAGGACACAGTGTTAAACTGGGGAGGTTTAGGTTGGACACTATGAAGAATTTCTTCATAGAAAACATGATTAGGCATTGGAATGGGCTGCCCAGGGTGGTGTTGGAGTCACCATCCCTGGAGGTGTTTAAGGAAATGCTGAAAATGCCACTGAATGCCATGGTGTAGCTAACATGGTGTTTGGTTATAGATTGGAGTCGATGACTGCAGAGGTCCTCACTGATTCTGTGAATCTGTGATTTTGTGATTCTGTAATAATAATGAAATGTCCATTTCCAGAATCTGATTAATTTCATCATAAAATTTACTTACATGGAAACTGTCCTAAAAAAGTATGCTTCTTTCCTCTTTAATGAGAAGGTAAGTAACTAGATCAGCTGTAGAGATCTACCAGGAGTCAGCTTCAGATTTAATAATTGTCCATTTAGCTGGACTTAGTCTCTTAAAAACATGTACCTCATCATTTCATTATGCACCACCTGCTCCTCAGCTGCCCCTTGCAGAGGGGTTCAGGTCTCACTTAAGCCCTAAGGCAGCCCAAACAGCACTAACTGCATATGGTTAGACAGCTGGACCCAGCCACAGATCTCCAGGTTTCATGTCTAAGATGGAAAGTGCATGTGTGCACTTCCATTTCATACAACTAAATGTAGATGTCTGAATCTTGAGCAGAAAGCAATCAATAAGGTGAGATGGGATGTATTCCTCCAGAAATGTCTTCTACAATTTCTTCTTGGCCTACAAAAACTATGTTGCTCCAACATTTGCTTTTAACATGTTAGCCATGAGGTTTGTTCCTTTATATGAGACCACATAAGAAGTATAGTTAATAGCACTGTAAATCAGATGTTCAACATCATTCAATATTTTATGGCAATACTTTCACTAAAAAAAACCTACAAAACCAGGACTGAATCTTTCTTTTCTGTAATTCAGTGCTACAAAACCCAGGAAACAAGGGCATGTAAAGCACTTGCAGAGCTATGTATGACTTTTCTTTACTAAAGGTATAAGAAAGAGAAGAATCAGGTTCAGGTGTCATGAGTTAGCAACTATCAAATATTAATTTCTCAATGATTTGTCATTTTCCTTTTTTTAAGCTTTCTTTCTCAAATCTTACTTACCATCCTTGACTGAGTAGGGCTGGAATAGCTCCCGATAAAACAGGGCGATATCAACTCTGAAAGATTGGTAAAGGATAACTGAGATTGCTATTGCACCTAGCAGAACTAGAGATCCTGTGATCAAGAGGACATTAGGAAGAATCTCTGCAAAGTAGAGGAATATATTGTTAATCACAGAGAAGTTAACCAGTGTGCTGAAGCTTTAGCTTCATATCCTTACTTCAGTTACAGCTTTCAGGAGCTCAAAACAGAGACAACAAAGCTTTTTCCTTCCCCAGCTGGCATAGCCAACACATAGACCCCTGAACCAGAAGCATATTATGCAGTATATAATTAATATACACTTTGTTGAATCCAGATCTACTTATGCTAAAAACCACAGTTGACAATGATGTTTAAGTATTTTGTAACTTTTAAAAACTGGTAAAAACACAACCATTTTGTGAGACATCTAAGCCTATGCATGAAAATTCACAAAAGGACAAATGGAGGCTCCTGGCATGATTGCACAAATAGGGTAAAAAGAGCATGTGCAAGTAATGAAATCTGCAAGATAAGAGCTAAGATAGCACTAGACAAGCAGGAAAACAGAACATATCTCGGTCACAAAAATAAAATAAACTATGCTGAAGTCAGATGATGTTCTCTCCTGCCTTTTCCTTTCAAAAGGGTCAAGGAGCATGTAATAGCAATAATGAGTAAGAAAAACTGGGGTAGAAACCAGTGGGGTAGAGAACCACCCACTTTAGTTCCAGTTTCCTTCATGGAAGAGCTCTGGAATCTGTCTACCTTTACCTCGAGATGAAGACTTATCAAGGATAGGTTAAGTCTAGATATATGGAAGACATTTTTTACATTGAGGGTGGTAAAACACTGGAACAGATTGCCCAAAAAAACTGTGGAAGTGTTACAGAATAGCTTGGATGGGGTGCTGAGAGATTTGGTCTAGTGGAGGGTGTGCCTGAGAAATTCTGCTGAAAAGGTATATAAATGAAGAGTTTACAAATACGTTTTCCCTTTTCCTCTGGTAGGATGTGAGGTAAATGTTACAAGATTTTCACACTTGCTACATTTCTTTCTTTGGCATTTAAAGGGAAAAAGAAGTGTTAGGCTTGTGATGAAGCTTACCTCACCAGAACTAGATCAGGAGGAAACACCTTCCAATAAGACTGGGCAGAAAATAACCAATTCCTTCTAAAGAGAAGTTTGGCCATATTTTTTAGTGTCACGTGATGCCTATTAAGGAACTTCATCCTTGTTGACCCCTTCAAATTTTAGTATTTTATCCATTTTCCTGGTCAATAGACACACCCACACAAAGTAAGGAAACCCCTTTCACTACCCAGAGGGGCTGACCCAAGCATCAGAGGGTGATGTTGTTTCTTACTGATGCATTTGCTGACAGTGTGCTCATCATAACATTACAATTACTGATGTATTACATTAAGTGTCTACAAACATCTAGAGAAGAAACAGGTTCCAACATCAACTTTTGTAATTATTAACCTAAAAAACATTTTTTATATTTGTGTTTGCACTGATTAGACCAAGGCTGGAAAAGAAGCAATGTGTCCATGCAGTTTGTAACATATCAGACAAGAACCTCACAGAGGTGTCTTCCTGGAAGAGCAGGTTTAATTCCCACTAATGCTGGCTTAGTCTCTCATTTCTCTGGAATAAACTAATGAATGTTCACTAATTTAATTCGCTAGTGAACATTCAGCACAATGGGGGAAATTGCCACAAGCCCCTGAACAAGACTGAATAGATCCTGTTGCTCCACTTGACTTTACTGCATCATTTAGCAGCTGAGTTCATGAGTAAGCCATCCTCTATTTATATTCAAGAGCAATGGGAATAGAGAACTATCAGCTCACAAGGACTAATATTGGAAAGTCCAGAGAAAACATGTCAGAAAGCAACTTTTGAAGGAGTTCCAGTCAAACTCCAGAAGAGCAATAGTTTTTTCTGGCTTCTAGGGTGGATGTACTTCCAGACAGTGAAGGCAGAGATCTGGGTGTAGAGCTGCTGTCCATATCAAGTCTACAAAATATGAGCCAAAAGGTTAGCTTTAGCTTTAAACATCTTTGAGGAAGAACAGGGCCGAGGCTTTGTGCTGAACTTTATCTCTGCCTTGAATGACTGTGTAAAGAAAAACATTAACAGGATAGTAGCTAGCAGACACAAGTTGTGCTGTGGAAACATTAAAGAGAAATAATATATTTGGAAATTTTTTTCCTATTAAATACAAACACGCAAACAAAACACAAAAAAAGAAGGAGTGTGCACATATTTACATATGTCTTACATATTTACAGGATGAGAGGCACAAGTGAATCCTAGCATTTTTATTATTCTGAGAAACATGCGGCATTGCTTTAGCATAAATAATGCTGAGCTGTGTGGGAACTGAGTGAAGAAAAGTAAAGCAGAGCACAGCCACTTCTGGACATAGCATTGCTGACACCAACAGTGCTGAGGAGCAGAAGCAGACAGCTTGTCAACAGCAGCAACAGGACAAGGGCACAGATATCCATACAAAATAGACAGCAATGAAAGCAGGGTCACAGTCAAGAGCTTTCATGAACACTTACTGAAGGCTTATTAATAAAAAAAACAAATAAGATTTGTCTATAACAGAAATTAGATTCAATGATTCATGGGATGAATACAGAATACGTTATATTGCTCTCCTTCCTCTAGTTTGTAATATGGGGCCAACAGGGGACTTGTATTGATAAACTAGTGAGCAGAAACTGTCAATCAGTTTCCTTCCCTCTCATTGCAAGCACACTTCCACGCTCAGGTACTTCAGTGCAGAGAGGGTGTGCTTCCAGCTTCATGAGTGATGCTGCACTCAAACTCCCCTTATCCAACCAAAACATTTCCCACCATCTTCCTTCTTCCTGCTGGGTGCTATTCTGCTGTTACAATTCACCTACATCCCTCCTAGTCTAGACTACAGCAAGGAAATTTGTCTAGGCTTTGAAGCCATGATCCTGTAGAAAGTCATGAACAGTTGGGAACACAGCAGGCATGGGTTTGAGCACATCCTGTGACCAACAGTACCTTTGATTTTACTCTTCCCACCACTCTCCTACAGAAAACCAATCCCTGTTAAAGGGCTTGACATTTGCTTTCAAAGTCCTTGAATAAAGAGATTTCTAGATTACATATGAGGAAGAAATTCTTTCCTGTGAGGGTGGTGAGGCACTGGCACAGGTTACCCAGAGAAGCTGTGGATGCCCCATCCCTGGAAGTGTTCGAGGCCAGGTTGGATGGTGCTTGGAGCAACCTACTCTAGTGAAAGGTATCCCTGCCCTTGGCAGGGGGTTTGGAGCTAAATGATCTTTAAGATCCTTTCCAACCCAAACCATTCTATGATTCCATGATTCTTGATGGTTCAGCATATCTGAAGGGATGAAAAAGGAAACGATTGATGACAGCTGGTTCTTGAGCCTTCAGAGAAAACACAGCATTTTCTGCCATAGGAAATCTGATTCCAAGGTGTTGGCAACAATGCTTAGGGGTCTGGCTATCCCTATTAAAAAAGAATATTCCCATATGAACTAAGCATTATCCCTGTCCCCATCATTTACCACCCTGGATTTTCCTTCTCTTCAGTACCTTACCTTCAGGTACTGCTAGAATTAGGAATTTTAAAACAAAACCAAGGGAAAGCCTTTGAAGTGCTACTCACACATCTGTGTGCCACTCAGAAAAGATAAAGAGTGATTTTGAAGAGGTGATTCACACAACATTCAGTCCAAAAAGGGCACTACAGTGGATGCAGTACAGTAAGGAAGACAAAAAAACTGGCAAACCAGCAGCTGAAACACTTGTTTTTAAAGTTTGCCTATTTTCTGCCACACTTTTACACTAGAAACAATAGTTTGATTTGTCACAGTGGAGAAATATCCTAGAAACAGGATATTTTTATAACAGGGCTGATATAGTCACACTCTGCATATTTCATCTCTTTCTGATACTGTTTGAAAAATGTCCCCGTCTCTCCTCAGCCCCAGGGACTCAGTCATGAGAATTTTGCAACTGGCTTGAACATGTAGGAAAGCAGCAGGCTGGCGTTGCTTCTTATTAACTGAAACTTTTTTACTATCTGAAACAAATAATAAAATAAACTCACCAACATATTTCAAACTCAGTGCAAAGTACAAAGTATCAAAACAAAAAAATCCTACCCTCAGATTGCACTTTGAGTTGTAATGTCACCGTGACTCTTGTGTTGTACATTGTGTTCAGAGCTATACATGTGAAATTTGACTGCAGATCCTCCTTTCTTACTTCAGTAATATTCAAAGTGGTCTCTTCATAGTATACTTGCTCGTGTCCATCAAAACTAATAGAAAGAAAAAGAGCTGGTACCATTGGTTTCAACGGCTAGGCACAGTTTGCAAAGAAGAAGGATTATTCTGTGTTATATGCACTTACAAACGAGTTTCTTCATGAAATCTTGATAAAACAAGGCTTTTCACTGGGACGTTATCTACATCCCATCTGACAGCAGCCAGTGGCTGTTTCTTAATCCCCAGGCGGGCCTGACATTTCAGAGACAAAGCAGCACCTAATCAAGATACAGAGATGTAAACATTCCTTGATGAAAAACATAATTTTATCTTCCTCATAACATCTTTTTCTACAAATCCTCATACAACTTGTGAGTTTTGTCATAACAATTTTGACATATTTTTCAGAACTACTGCTGACAAAATGATACATAGAAGAGACAAAAAGAAATAGTGAAATTAATTTTTCAACAAATAAGCTAATAACACACCAAGGATTACAAAAGGAATTATTTAAATTTATTTTGATGAAGGCAATGTCCCCTTTTGCTTGTGATGCTTGACACATATAATCAGCTACTGAGGAACATAGAAAGGATACGGTGGTTGACACACAAATGTACGCAGAAATAACCTTATTAAATTTCAGTATATATTATTTTTGCGTAAGACTTGTGTGCAGCCTTATCTTGGATTTTATTCAAGGTGGACGAAAGTAAAGTAAACCAGTCCAAGCAAAACTAAAACAGGAAATTACTTATTAAATATTTCTCATTAGGAAACATTTATTCCGAAGTAAGGGTCACCATTGCACGGAAAGTATAATTGCAACATGCTAAATCGTTTCCATGTAAGTCTGTATCTAAGCAGGTCTTAGATAAGATTATCAAATCTTATGGTTAGACCATGAATTGATATCAGAGAGCATGGAGAAATCCCTTCATTTTTGCAAACGGGAGACAATAGAACCAATATAGCAATTGGGTTTTAAATGTAAAGTGAGTTTGCTCTGCGTAAGCAGTGCCAGAGCGATAGGCAGAGCCCACAGAGAACTAGGCACTGACCATCTTACTAGAGAAAGCTTGTCCTCGAGCAGAGGCCATCCAATTTCTGAGCAACAAAACAACTGGGGGAGAGAGGAAAAACAAATGGGAATGTGAGTCAACTGACAAGTCTCTGGCCCCAGCATGTGGCACAGAGAGAGCTGTGGACCCCTGCAGTATCTGCTACCAGGGCAGTCTTGCTGTGGGACAGAAGGAGAAGTGGTGGGTACAATCCCTTCTCCCACTGGTCCAGCTTCACCCCACTTGCCCTGGGAGACAGGAATCCAGGATTACCTATTTAGATTTCAGATGCGTTTAGTCTCTTGCTGGAGAGCTCCACCTTTCTCCACTGACTAAAGAAACAACTGTACAACCAAACAACTATACAAACCAAACAACTCTCACTCCTTCCAGAAACACTTTGTCCTGATGGTGCAAGTTACCAAGAATGAATCTGAACCTCTGAGAATGTCTATAGCCCTAAACATAAGAGAGCCAGGAGCAAGCTCTACATCATGGGCTGTCCAACCACTCTGTCTAAATTCTCTGCTTCGTCCTGTTCTTCAGCCCTCCCAGTATCTTCCAAGCAGACTGGTCTGATCACTGCTAGTCAGCATGGATATGAGACAGGCAGTGCTCCTCAGCCTCAGGGCCAGCAACCAGTTCACTGCTCTCCTTTATTCCTCAACAGAGACACAGGCACTGTCCCCACATAGAGACTGAAGAGCAAGGAGTAGCTCTAGTCACAAGAATAATCCATCCTGCCCACTTAGAGGTACCATCAAGCAGTTTCAAGGGATTTAGCCACAGCCCTCTTTGAAGTGGATGGAAGCTGTCAACTTTCAGCTGAGATGTAATGATTCACTTTGTGAATAATGCTAGTGTATCTCAGTAAGAGTATAAAAACTTATTTAAATCTTCTTAAACTTCACTTAACGCCTAAAAAACCCATCAGTTATATCTAACTTCACACCCCTAGGCCTGGAAGGAGTTAAATCTGGTCAATATTACGGTGCAAAACTGTGATGAAAAGTTCATCATTACATCTTCTTGAAGATACCTGTGTTTGCTAGACCATTACAAAATGTTAACTCAAAAACAAAGTAAAATTTGTGCTCACCAAGCTCTGCTTCTACTACATCTTTATTCTTTGGAAATATGATTTGAGGTGGTAGAGGTGAATATTTCACTGCAGAAATTAAAGAGGAAAATAAAGCATGCATTAGCAAGTTGTGAAAATGCATTTTGTAAGATAAGGTTTGTAACCCGTACAATTATTATTTTTTGATCACAAAACAGAATTGTGAACTAACAGTGTTTCACATACCTGTTGGGACCATCTAGTTTTATTCCTACAACCAAATATCTCTGGGGAGTATGTACACGTTAATATTTTCACTATTTTCTCCCCAACTATTTAATTTTTACCTTTGTGCATAGAAAGTAAGGAAAAAAAATCAGGTTTTGAAATACTGTTTTAGCTGCTGAGTGGGATAAAAAAGCAAATGCTGTTACAGGTTTGTGTGTTTTCTCAGCTGTTTGGGGGTTTTTTTAAGAGACATTTGAGAACTTACTCATATCTATTATACAAAATAGCTAATATGTACTTTCAGGTAGTATCTGAACTCCAAACATTGCTTTCTAACCCTTTCCTCATTGAGCTTTTCCATCTCAAGGCACCTCTGTGAATCCCGTATTTCCCAAAAAATCTGTAGGGACACATTTCAGCCTCTGCTTCCCAGACTGACTGGATATGATAAAATAGAAGTCAGGAGAGAGCCAGTAACTTCCCAGCTATCTGATTATGCTAAGTCCTTAGCTGCCAGCATTCAGAGGCAGAAAGTCCTCTGGATCAGCATGGATCTGCAAGGCAACAGGAATGTATATCATAATTCTCTAATATTAACAAAACAGGACAGCTCCACTCATCAGCATACTAATCTTAAGGTCTGACAAAAACTCAAAGAAGTTGTCATTAAGTACTTTGAATTTAGCAAAACCTGGAGCAGACATGCCAGATCCAGCCCAGATTTCACCTTATGTGCAATCTCTTCTTTTTACAAGGATTTCAAAAGAAAGTTAGATGAACTTCAAGATATACCTGGATGTAACAAAGGCTTTTGTAAATTTGAACGCCTTTGGGCCAAATAAAACTCAGAAATTTTTTGTTGTAACCCAGGAAGAGCAGTATTCCAGAACAGTTAGAGAAGTTTTGATGAAAGTACATTCAAACAAAGATTATTAGGCAGAGAAGTATCATGTAAAGCATGATCTTGACCATGTAGAGCAACAGATAGAAAAGGAGGAAAGGCACAACATTTCCCAGCTACTGAACTGGGTCTCTGCTCAAATCTGTCTTCTGTCCAGCTCAGAATAATCAGAACGAGCTCTGCTACTGAGATCTGGGCACAGCAGCAAAAACTGCATCCAAAGCCCCCATGCTCCAAGTCTGCTTTCTGCCCACAAGCTGTGTGCCTCCCCAGAGCAAAAAAAGCCTGATGTTCAGTCTGCAAATGGACATTTCTTAAAAAAAAAAAAAAAAAAAAAAAAAAAAACAAACAGCCAAACAAACTAAACAGCAACAAAACAACCACATGAGCCAAATCCAAGCCCTCCACCATCCCCCAAGAAAAGGTTTTTCTAACTATTTTTCTACTGATCTGATTGCAGAACTGAAGACACATTTTGAAGTTTTGCAAGTTGATGCAATCTGAAACTGCAAATTACTGCATGCCCTTTCCTGACCACCATCCAAATACAAAGCCTCCCTGAAGAGACTGCATCCTAGAGGCAACCCAAAGGCCACACACCTCAGTCATATTGGCTATGTTCAAAATCACAGAGACATAGTAATCACTGAGATCCATACATTTTCTATTTCTATATATATCTTGTTCATTTTGTCTCATTCAAGACAAATTTAAAAGTTTTTTCAGTCCGACTATCAATAAATGTTACATGGTTGAGATGGAGGCATTAAGTTCTAGGCCATCAACACATGACTGATCTAGTGATTACCAGACAATCCTCACTAACCACAAATTCTGCTGCTCTCAAAAAACAGAAAGCAGAGCATTGTGGCATCCCACTGAGGACATCCTTCATTTCAGAAATGTGCTACCAGAGAACTTTACCAACCACAGCACCTAACCAGAGTCATCAGAATCTTTTAAACAAAAAACTGAATGAGACTAGGTCTGATTTTACCCCATCTTGCTTTATGTGGATGGCCATCCACAAAATTCATCTAATAAAGCTGATCTAAATCTTAAATAAGATGATAAAACAAATCAACCAAAACTCTTTTTCCACTTCAAGATACAAAAGGAGTTTCCTTTGCTCTAAGCTGACATTTGTCTTTTTATCTTAGCAAGCTACAGAATTACTGTCTTACCCTCACTTATGAAAATTCTTGTTGCTGATACATTAAACATACTTCCTTTATGGGTATAAATAAATTGACATGTGTAATAACCATCATCCTCCCTTCTTGGATTCTCAATATAAATATATTTTTCTTTCTTGAAGTATCTCTGTCCCTGAAGAGGTTTGCAGTCCTGGAAAAGAAAAATGTGTTTGGTTACAAAGACCTTTTCAGTATTTTGACCTACACTGGCACTACCAGGGTTTTATTTACCTTATACCACTGGACAATAGTAGCATTCTTATAGTTATCAATGGTAGGACAAACAATTTTTCCTCTTCCAGTATCATTTGGGTAACGAATCCGACTTGGGAAACATTCTCCTGGCTTGTATGAATGCACTTGCACACTCATGTTGTATGACTTTGTGCGATTACTTGAACTTGGGAAATGGAATAAGGTATGTCAGTGATTGCATTTTTATATGGAATATATTAATTTTTATAACAAATGTAAGTCATTCTATAAACATGTGGACAATTATTGTATTTCAGTCACAGCTTGATTTAAATGATCTGCCATAAAAATAGCAGTTACAGGGTGAAAACATATGAAAAAAGTCATAATTTCCACAAATTAAATTAGAAGAATATATTATCAAAATATATATTCTTGCCAGTCTTACACTTTCCACTTTCCATGTGGCACTTACAAATGTGTTACACAAGTGTAGTTTCCAGAATCCTCTCTAGAAGTTGGCAGAAACCAAAGAAATCGTTCTACGGAAAATACTCGTGCTCCCTCCTCTTCCACAGGAATTATTTTATGAGTATCCATGTGATACCAGGTGATTTTCACAGATGAACTCCATTTAGGACATTTTACCACTAAAGCCTCACCTTCCATAGGATCAACTGCAAATGAGCAAAAGATTAAAATCCCACATGAATTAAACCTTTGTCCACTGAGACAGAGAACTTGGCATTCCTGAATCAGTGGGCCAGTCATGTTCCTCTACCCTCCTTGAGCTTTCAGAGATGATACATAGCAAGCTTATTTTCAATAGATTGATTTTCAATAAAAATTTTGTTTACCTTGAGTTATGGAGCCATTTGTTTCCAAAAATGGTATTTAATGTGGGGGGCATAAATAAACAAACAAATCCCTAGGTTCTAAGCAGACACACAGTAAAAAACAAGAGGACTTAATTGAAAAAACAGTGATTTCTTACAATGAGCTTACGATGTAAATCTTTGCCTAAAATGCTGTTTTTATTCAAAACACAAAGAAGAATACTGGCTTTAATGTAGTTATATTTCCTTACTTCAGTATAATGAATGTTTATTTATGCAATAGATGAGTGCTTTTTTTCCTGCCTTTTTAATACAGAGAAATGAATTTTTTTTTTTTTCCTGGAAGAAAAAATCACAGAAGAAGGAAGTCTGTAGAATACATCCTTAGGAAAACTAGAATAAAATAAAAACACAAAAACCCAGCTTCTCTCTGAACTTCATGAAAATGGGGTGGGAAAAAATGAAAGCAATGTGATAACCTGAAAGGAAGAATCTGATGAGAAGGTGGAAAGGTGAAAAGATACCAGAAATAATTGAGACAAACAAGAAACTTAGAAAAATAAACTGCATGTGGTCACACATAAGAAAATTGGGGGTAAGACACTAAATTTTTAAATTTTTTTAAACTGAGTATACTTTGAATACTGAAATTGGCCCAGAGAAACTAGAATCAAACAATTTTGACAAATACTTAGGTGCTCAGGTACCTGAATGGTGTACTGGCCACTGTAAACAAACATTAATCTGAAAGTTAAATTGCATTCTGAGAAGAAAAAGATGGGAGTATGAGCAAGGATGGTGACAGGACAAAGTTTGAGATTGGCAGAGGAACTGCAGTAGATAAGGGAGCATGAAAATGAGAGCAGGTAGCCAAACAGCTAACCAAAATAGTGTCTATCAAATATGACATTTTGCAATGATGGCTTTAGTCATGTAGATGCACAAACCAGGAGGTGAGAGCTCTCTACATGATGAACACTTCTGCTCTGGTTCTTTCTAAAGAAGTGGTCTATCTCCACTGGTATTTTCATCTTGCTTGTTAATTTGAGGCTCCTAAATTAGCCAGGTATGAGTATGAGTAACCCCAACCCCATCATTTTAACAATTTTCCCACCCACAAGCCTTGCAAAGACACGGGGACATATTGGAGGGGTCAGAAAAGGCAGCATTGCCCTGCCATAGGTGGAACACATTGGAAATACAGATTCCTTTGAGGAAAAATAGTGTGGAGAGGGAAGACATTGAAAAAGAAAGGCCTCATCTAAACTCAATGACATCTGTGAAAATCATCTTGGCAAATTCTTCAGCAGAATTTGGCACCTTGATAAATCTAATTTGCTTGAATCTTAGCATTCCTATTGTAAAATTAACAACATGGAGAAATATTTAGAGATCCTATCTTACAGAATTTTTCAGACAAATGAGCATCTCAGCTAGAAAATGGAAGTACAGGGATGCTGTGCAATACTGTGTCACTGGTCAGCATTATATAGCTAAGTCAGTAGAGCTGGCCCATCAGAAATAGTTTACTGTCCTGGACATTCCCCCTGTGCAGGGAAACATTATTGTCACACCACATTTTTAAATTACCAGCCCCAAATTCGGGACATTAAAGAGCATTTCCATGGAGGACAGCACCCATTTACACCCCTGATTCAGCAGGGTGCATATGCATATGCACTGGTCAGTGCAATTAAAGCATGCTCTTGGAGTTTGTGCCCAGCTAGGACCTACCTGGAGCACCTACTACTCTCAAATTCTTTCAAGGAGATCCTTTTCTTTCTGCTTGCAAGGTGCCAAGTGGCAGATGTTGAAGCTATACTGCTATCATAGAAATGGACAGTGTTTGGTGTACTTTAATATACAGTAAAAGATAGTTTTCAAGTTGTGATTTCTGGCTTGATGTGAACTCACTAACTTAAGGCTTAAAAATAAAACCACCAATTTGGAAACATCCTACGCATTTCTACAGAGCAAACCTTATCAGAAAGTATTTTTAAAATGTGACTTACATGTTTCAGATGTCATGGAAACCGAAAGGAAGGTAGAAAGGAGGATCAAGTCTATATGCCCCATCATATTTCTAAAGAAAAACATTGATATCTTAGAATATACTCTGACTGCATCAGTAATGCTGTATTGATGTATGTTATAAATATATGGTTTAATTCGAGTTTTTCCTTATTAAGAGTTGTTATTTTGTATGAATTAAAAGTGTATCCAAAAGCACCCCCATGTACAGGATTCCATACTAGGGAGGCAGGTAGCTGGCATGCCTGGCCTCCTTGGAAAAACAATAAGGAGTACATCTCCACTTCAATGAAGGGCAGATCGCTACCGGGGAGAAACAGATAACAGTAACTACAGGAACCACCACCCAGATGATAATCACAAACGCCCATCAGAATTTATTCAATCCATTCAACGAGCAGAAAATCAAATCATTCCATCTTCCCAGAATTTGGAGACACCTGAAACTCAAGGCTTGTTTGCTGACAGGAACCTCGGGAATAATTCATGGACAGATTCAGAGAGGAAACCAGATTTACCAGAAGTCTACTTTACATACACACTGTGAACTGTAATCACATCTGCATATCCAAGGAAAGAGCCCAACAATAATGTAGCCGCAAGGCAGATTTTCCCTATAAAATGGACCCTCGAAAGATGGTCAATTGTGAACCAGGGAAGGGGCAGCAAACCGGAGAGTTTGTGTCCCACATTTTTCGGTTCACCCAGTGCTGATGCCCAGGGTCAGAGCTGTATAGGTGATTGTGGCTGTTACTCGATTTT
This sequence comes from Acrocephalus scirpaceus scirpaceus, assembly GCA_910950805.1. Taxonomy (NCBI): domain Eukaryota; kingdom Metazoa; phylum Chordata; class Aves; order Passeriformes; family Sylviidae; genus Acrocephalus; species Acrocephalus scirpaceus. Next base: position 87,828,981 of record OU383774.1, on the reverse strand, counting down.
TCACTTTGTTGTTTTTCCAATAAATTTCTTAAATGAAAAATATTGGGGAAACTATCGTTTATAACAATGTACATCAGAAAATTGAACAGAAAATCCTATCATGCATCATGTGATAAACTGCATCATGTGAGCTGCTCTGTACAGTGTGTGTGGGTGTACATAGAAGCGGTTTTGCAGCTTTGAAGTGATGTTATTTGTTCTATCATCATTGAAACTACAGTTATGACTTAGTTTAGTGGGAGACAGGAAATTACTCTGTCATGGTGCTCCTCAGGCAGAAGACTCTTTCAACTTGCCTGCTTTTTTCTAAAGGAAGATCAATGTACATGGGCATTCTCTTCAATGTCAAGTGCAGAGAAACTGCCCGTCAACTTAGAAAAGGGCAGATCCTGGGCTTGAAAATGTATACCCTGGTTTTGAATCAAGGTTATATCAAATCAATTGCTTAGGTGCACAATACTTTTTTGTCTTTTTATGAAAGAGGAGTTATCTTCAGTGACAGCTTCTCTAGGTAAGTGTTTAGCAGTAAGATCAAAATCAGGTAAGTGTCATAATGCTAAGCTGAAGAGGAACTGAAGAAATGGACTGGAGAGGTAGGAGCATAATATTGTACATAGCTAACAGCAGCTGGGCAGATCCTGTATCTCACTGATGTTTTCATTTGTGTTTAACTGATACCCACCAACTGTAATTCACACCTCTTGGTGTGGCTCAAGGACTCTCCAGCAAACTCCTTTATTTAAAAAACCTGACCATTTGATCATGGGCATTAAGTTGACCTAACCCAGGAATATCTCAGCAGGCATGCAATCCAGCTATACTACGCAGCTGTAAGCATTCTACTTACCATTAAAAAGCCTTGACTGCCGTTCTTCACTGCAGATCACAGAGCAGTGGGTCCTATTGTCATGTATGAGTAAGCAGCAGTCACAGGGTCCTACAGACAGTAGACAAGCTGTTTTCAAGAGAAATCAAGTTAGAAAGGAAATATAATTTATCTTGGAGATAGTGAGCACAAAGAGAGTAGTGAAAAACAGGCAAGAGATGTAAGTATTGTCGTCACACTTACTGCAAGGAATTTTTATTTCAGTGCCAAAAACTTCCAGACTAAATAAACATTGACAAGACTTAACAAGTCCAACGTTTTTGCCAAGTCTGAAATTCAGAGCAAATTCAGTTTTGAGCTTTCAGAAATATCATCAGCTTTGTATTTATATGGGAAGTTTCTTCTTTTAGAAGGTTAAATAACATCCAGGGGATTAAAGTCTGAAAAAACAATAACAAAACTTAGTGTTTGAAAAGTGTGAGAATATCACTGTAGGTATTGTGCAGGGATATTCACAAATCACAGGAAAGATGAGGTTTAGACCAAAAAAGTAGCATCTCAGCATTAATGTCACAGCCAACGCCATGCCTTTTACAGGAAGTGAGTGCCCAGTCAGGAGAAATATTATGTGTGAGGATCTACTTGCTTTCATTATTGCTGGAGAACAGCACCACATACAAGTAAGTGCATTTCTATTGACTTTTCTAATTTTAAGGAAACCTTAGGCCAGGTGAACAGATGCTTAGAGGGTACTTTTCAACACTAACATCAAGAGTTTTGCCCTGGAAGGAATGAACAAGACAGCCCAGAGCCAGGTTCATGAGTGTTATAAGTAAGTCATATTAATTCACGTTTTTCAGCAGCCTTAGGTATAGATATCAAAATTAAGTAAGTCAAATGTATTCCTCAGTGCGCCCCCCCTTGCAGCAAATCTATTCACGGTTGAGTGAATAGGAGAAATGCCATTCTCAAACCAAGCAGTAAGCATGGCACAACGGTGACAATAGAGGGAGGACCAACAGACAGGAGACCAAAACAACAGCAATAATGACCTAGCCATCATGCCCAGATAAGCATCAGGACCAGCCATCAGGGACATCCACACCTTTTACTCCAACCAAGAAGATTTAATCAAAACTGTATGCACATCCCAGAATCCATTTCAACACACCCACAGAAATAAAGAAAACCCTATCTGCATTTCCAAAAACTGAACTGGACAATGGACTGCCTCAAGGCACAAAACCAGTATAAAATAGAGCTCTGGGAAGGCACTGGTGTGAACTGTGGGGGGGACAGTGGCCCAGTGAGGCAGTGTCCCAAGTTCACCCAGTTCTGATCCCGGGCTCAGACCTGTCATTTTGATTGTGGACTATGTCTCATTTTGCTTTTCATTTTGCCAGTTTTCCAATAAACCGCTAAAACAGAATATTGGAGAACTGTTGTTTATAACAATGAGTGACCTGGGACTGGACAAACCCTTCGGAGACAAAGATTCATCACAAAATGGCACAATGAAATTCACAGCACCAGCACACTAAAGCATTCATCTTTGTTCATCTTTTAGAGCATGAGACTTGTTCCTTGAAGTTATTTCTAACACTAGTAGGGAGCAAAAATATCCAGAATATTCCTTCTCTACTGGGAGTCTTTTCCCACCAAGGCTTTGGTTTTGTTCCAGTAACTTATTTGCCTCCAACAAGGTATGCCAGCAGTTATATTAACTACCCTTCTATTTTTTAGAGCTATCTTGTTTAAGTGAGGGATACCGCAGCAAGATGACAAAAACTAAACTGATTGATTTTTAAAGAAAAATCATTTCATAGGCTAAGTTTGGAGTCTTTCTGAAACAAGGGTTTTTTCTCATTTGATATTTTATTTGTAAGTGTTTATTAGGAATTTAGCCACAAATAATACAGCTGGACACTGGCAAGTCCCTTATTGGGACTGGCAAGCCCTAGAAATGGAAGGCTGGTGATTACCAGAAAGTTGCAAGGAGATGTGCTTTTATCATTTTTGAGATACAGCTTTGTCCAGGAAGGGAGACAGCAAATTACTTGCTCTCACCAACTTTTCTAACAAGTGCCAGAATGATTCAGGAGTAAGAAATTCATAATTTCTTATCTCCATATTTGCTAGTTGTTGCAATTAGCCTTCTGTTTACTGAAAAAATATGTCTTTGAGAGACCTTACACATACTGGGCTGCCAGCCTGCACCAAAGGAATGCAGAATATTTGAGCTGAGATGCTCCCCACCAAATCTGATGATTGCTTTATTTTGGATTTTCCCTCCATTTTTAAGTTGCTGTGTACCAGCAGCAGTTCAAGTAGGGTTTGGGCATTGTGTGCATGAATATGTACAATATAGAGGGTTCTAATAAAAGAGGAATGTTCCCTGAAAATTCAAAGAGCTCATGCAATTAAAAAAGCAATGGGATTCTGTTTGCATTTTCCAGAGTCAGCAGTAAACACCAAATTACCTCAATATGAACTGAAACAGAGGTTGCAGGTCTAGACAGAAAACAGCAGGAGAAGGACTGGTTCTGCAGCACCTTACACCTTCTTCCTATAGCTTAGAATGACTCCACGGTATCAGTGTAAGCCTAAGCTCTGTAAACAAAAACTTCAGTATGGTGCTGAGAAAGCACTATACCCAAAATTTGGGATAACTATCTGAGTAGGACAAAACCTAGCTCCTAATGATCCACTACCAAAGGAGGGTGAGAGAAGTGGGAACTCACTGTGTATATGGCAGAAGCAGTGGTCTGTGGGGCTTAACTCATTGCTTCTCTGAAGGCAACTCTGTTAGTAACATATTTCTGATTTTCTTTCTGAAAGGTTTATAATACTTCTATATAAGTAAAAAACATTACCTTACATACTAAAAAACCCCTGGAAATAGTATTCCAATTTCTACAAAAAAAAAAATTTAACAGGCTTTACAAGGTAAACATACCATGAAAGAGCAGTTTTGTGGGATTTTTTTTTTTTTTTTACTCATATATACAACCCATACACCTTTTGGAAGTGATTTTCATTCTTCTATCAAACCAGAAAATCCATTCTAACTGAAAACATCCTATTAAAATTGCAATAGTAAAACTGAACTTATTCCAGAACTAGCACTCACAAGAGTTAACAATTACACTAGCTACAGGTGTCGGTGTAAAATTTAGGAATTGCAGTAAGAAAGCAAGGAGCTTCTAGGATTGATATACACATTATTCTTAAAAATTTTTTTAAAACAAAAAAATACATAAATATGCTAAACTCTGAAAAATCAATTGCAGAGTAAAATTTTTCTGTGTCTTTGACTAATCAGTAAAAATATATGCCAGGAAAATGATGGCAAAATCCATTTCTAAATACACTTCACTACAAGGTGAAGTTTTATGTTAGTCCCAACACTATTTGTCTATTATGAAAGCATACCCACTATTTTAATCTAATATTATTTCTCAGGATAAAGCAGTACATAAGTAAACTGAAATAAACTTTCTTATCAAATACGTCTATTATTTCTGGTTAAATGACAATATAAAAATTTGACCTACCATTTGGAAAATTCAGAAAGCAGAGAAGTGGCTTGTTCTCTGTGGATGGGTCTTTTGCAGAGATTTCTCTGCTTAGCTTGTACCAGATATTACTGTGAACTCTTTTTATCTGGCTAGGGCAGTTCATATCTGTAGCAGCAAGATACACAGCTTCATTCTGAGACACCTCCCACTGAATAGAGCAGAACATGCAAATTATTGTAGAAATTTATTATGTACCTATAAGAGATAGAATCTCATAGTTTCAATTAATCAGATATCTTTCACCACTGGCATAGGTTTCCCTTTATTGCCCTTTATTTATATTTCCTTTATTCATTTTTAGCACAATTATAGTGCAATAAATCTGCTGGCTGGGGAGCACAGAAAGGGGACACTCAGATGGCAGAAGGCACTTTGGAACAGATTTAACTTGAAAACAAGTAACAGCTTTGCGTGGTCTAGTCAAGCACAGCTTGAAAAGTCTCTGGAGAATCAGGAACAATTTTTAATGAAGGAAACTGCCTCACAGAAGCTAAGTTGATTGAAGAAGGTGCTGAAAAACCAGTTATCTGCACCAACAGCTAAATTAAGCCTCTGAGGGAAAGAAGATTTTATCCTATGGTCATTCAAATTTTTGTTTCCCTTCCCTGGCAGAGCTGTGAATTCCATTTGCCCCTTCCGGTGTTCCTAGGGCTCTACTTGTCAGCATGCAACAACTCCACATCAATACACAAAGATGTAGCAATTATATGCGAGTATGCAAAAATCTTACCTATGTCACACCCACAGTCTCCCCAGTTCTTGGTATAGCATTACCTTTGAAGTGGTCTGGGGGTTGCACTTCCCATATGACAAAAAAAAATAAAAGGCAAAAGAGCTAAAAAAAGAAGACAACTAACCTGCAACGATGAAATCTCACAATGTTTTGATCAAACAGTTCAGACTCCTACATTCCAAAGCTCACAAATTACTCCCTGCTCAAGTTTGTGAGGTTGCATCAAAATCAAGGTCATCCTCATTTCCTGATATGAGAGGCTTTGGTAAAAATTCTGGAGTAACCATCAGTTCTGGAGTAAGCCCAGTTCAGTGGTGGGTTTGATATCCTCTCATCAGAACGTATCAGTTTCATCTAGGGAAAGGTTAAATATATACAGGTAAAGCTAACTTCAATTTTCTGGACACATAAAAGGTTAATCTGTCATAAAGTCCACTGAAACTTAGATCAGAGGTGCTTATAGTGTTGCTCCATACCTCAGAAGATCCCTGTTCCCATGCTCAGGTTGTTCCCAGATCATGGTGCAGATGGGAAACTGGGTTCCTGGCTAAAGAGGATAGTTGCCAGCTGAGCAAAAGCCATCTTGCAGCTTTCATAAGAAACTAAAATTAATGCTGAATGCCTTGTAACTTTGGGCCCATTTTCTAAAACAAAATCCTACTGATAAGTTTATGGGAAAAAAAGAGCTTACAGAAAGAGCTCAAGAGATTTCTTTGGGGGGTTAATTGCTCCCTTGGCAGCCTGTATGCATAGCACTGCAGCAAACAAGGGAATCATCTGTTTTCAAAGCAAAGAGATAAGTAATGGGTTTGAACTGAAGCAGGGGATAGTTAAGCAAGACAGCAGGAAAATCTTTGAAAAGGTAAGGTCTTGAAGCACCAGAAATTTGCTGGGAACCTAGTGGAGATTCCACTCAGCATTAAAGAGAAAAATTTAGTGTTGGTATAAGTTGAATGTAGCTGGTCCCACAGATCCTTACCAGCACTAGGAGTCAATGATCCAGAGATTCAACCATCACTGATTCAATGACTGATGGCATAGTATGAGTGTATGAATTCAAATGTGTTGGCAAAATTACTCCTAGGCTATGAAAAATATGCAAGCTAAAGCCACACCAGATAAAAAAAGTGAAAACCCAGACAATGAAGTTACTGACATCCTAAGAGTAAAGAGTTCAAGCATGCAAGAGGAAAAATAATGAGATTGAAAAAGATAAATTCCTGAGATAAAAATCAGAGATAGGGAAACAGAAATTCATCACCGTCAGAGTTCACTTGGCTCCAAGAAGCAGTACTTAGCCTAGCAGCACATTAGCCCTGCCTGCCTAATACCTAACTCTATTAGTCAGGAAACATTGGCTGGGTACAATTTTTGCACCGTGCTTGCAGACTGTCAGTGGCCACAGTAAGGAAGCATTCAGACACAAGTGACCCTACCAGGAAAGGTTTCACTATCTCCATTTTTTGAGGCCAACTCAGGGAACTGTGGTGGCATTGGCAAATGGTGGGGTGGCAGGGGAAGCTGTTGTTTGTATGCCCGCACCTGTATCAGGTCTAATGTTTTTTGGCTGGTGGGGATCCACCCTGCTGAGGTGGATCTTCCTGTTCCTCTGTGTCATGGTGCCCTTCTTGTGGCTATCAATGGCATCTCATGCTTTGTGTAAAAGGGAAATTAGAAAGATTTTTCAAGGTTTATAGTATTCTAATAGAGATGGACTTTTCCCAAGGAAAAAGTTTCCCCTGGCCTTTATCATTGATCATGCACCCACATTATGGGTGATGAAGGGGCTGGTCCCCAAATAGTTCTGATGGTTCCTTTCATTGAAAAGTTTGAGACTGTTACCCCAAGCAGACACTGTTGGTGGATACATTCCTAACCAGACTGTATTTGGTTTGGCAAAAGTTGGCAGGGTACAGAGGTGACTTCTGTGAGAAGACACCAGGGGCTGCCCACAGACCCAGTTCCAGCCAGCTCCAAAAGAGACCCACGCTGGCCACAGCTGAGCTCGTCTGCAATATTGGAAGTACTCCCTGGGAACATCTTTAAGAAAAGGTAAAAACTGCTTCACAGCAACTGTGAGTGAGGGCTGAGACAAGCCTGCAGTGAACAAGGAGGAGGAGGAGGTGCTTTAGGTGCTGGAGCAAAGATTCCCTTTCAGACCATGGGGAAAATCATGATGACAATTTTTCTTCCTGCAGCCCATGGAGGATGCCACACAGGAGCAGCTGAATGTGACCTGAAGGAAGCTGTAGTCCATGGAGGGTCCATGCTGGAGCAGGTTCCTGGCAGGAACTGAGGCCACAGGGGAGCCCATGTAAGAGCAGATTTCCTGGAAGGTGACACACAGTGGAGCAGTCTGTTCCTGAGGGCTGCAGCCCATATAAAGACCCATACCAGGGCTGTTTGTGAAGAACTCTAGCCCATGGGAAGCCCCACACTGGAAAAGTTTGTGAAGTATCTCCTAAGAGAGGGATACCCCCTTTGCAGTAGGGGAATAGCGTGAGAAGGAAGAAGAAACAGAAACAAAATGTTATGAATTGACAGCAACCCCTGTTCTCCATCCTCCTGTGTCACTTGGGAGGAGGAGGTAAGAGATTTGGGAGTGAAATTGAACCTGGGAAGAAGGGAGGGGTTGGAAGAGGATGGGATTAGTTTGGGGTTTTTTCTCACTATCCTACTCTGTTAATAATTGGTAAAATAATTTCCCCAGGATGAGTCTGATTTGTCTTTGATGATAATTGGTAAGGCATCCACCTGTCCTTTTCTCAACCCATGGACTTTTCATAGTATTTCCACCCCCTGTCCTATTGGGAGGGTAATAGAGCAGCTTGGTGGGGCCATGGTGGCCAGGCAAGGTCAACTGGCATGGCAGGCTCCCACACAGCAATAAGTGAGGGCATGCATGTAAACAGCAAGGGATTAATAAGAATTTAAGTTTTACAAAGACATCAGTACTTTTACCCTACTCATCTCACTACTTCATCCCACTAAGCCAGAAATATTAAGTATTTTATAAGGTTTTCAAATCCACTGTAGCTGCCAGATAGTGTATTAAAGTTCAGAGGATGTAAAATAGAGATGACTGTCTTGAAGGAAGTAATTGGCTAAAGTAACCAGAATCATATCTGTGTTTTTTTTAATGTGTATGGCAAGTATTTCCTTTCGCTTGTACATTGATACATTACTTGGTATGCTATTTGATCACCAGTCTATAAAAGATCTAACAATGATAGTTATGCTTAGATAGTTACAGTTAGGCCAAGGACAAAATTCTAACAAAAACCATAACATCACTAACAAAACCTTTGTATCTTAAAACCAGTTTCCCTTTCTAAAGAAATTCTAAATTTCTCTGCTCCATGCCTTGCCCCAGAAGGAAAGCAGCTGCACTGTCATCCCACAGGGTCTGGATACAGCCAGCCAGAATGAAAATAACAGCAGCTGTTCTGAATGTCTGAATGTCACCAGGCCACCAGCAGAATCCCCATGGGGAGACCACAAAGACCACCAGAGAGAGGATCCATGCAGCACATCTGTTGCTCTTATGGAAATAAAACACTTTGCTGAGTCTCAGGAATCTTCCATTCCCACAGGTGGTCTTGTCCTTAGATGCCAGAATGTCTTACAGTACAGAGGTGAAGATGAGTCTGAACAGGCAATTATCTTTGGGCAAGAAGCCTATCCTAAGTTTATACATAAAAGAAACACTGAAGTAACCATCACTCTTGTGTCCAAATAACTTCAGGGCAGAAACATGCTCAAAAGTGAAATCTTCCAAATTTTAAGTTGAAGAGTCCAGTTCTTGGTGTAGCATCATAGACTCATTCCAAATGTCCCAGGTCCTTACAGCTAACACTCCCCTTGGAGAGCATGGGAAGCTAACTTCCTTCCATGCAACACCCACTCCATTTTTCTTTACTGTGGAAACAATTACATAGTACATCATTGTTCCTATCTGACATCTTTCCTGAGAACAAAGACGGTTTTTCTACACAATTTCTTGGGAAGACATATCTACAAATACATGGCATTCTGGAAATCGTGACTTGGATGCATAAGACACAATTCTTATTAATTTACCCAACTAAAATGAATTTCAATTCTCTGGAAAGTCACTGAAAATAATTTGTTGATAAATTATATTGTTTATAAAGACTTCTTACTTGAATAGTCTTGTTTGTTCCTTAATATATACAAATTACTGGAAGTTAATGTCTTACTGATAGAAGAAGGTCATGACGTACTGACAGCTAGCAAAAGCAGAGCCTTAGTTATAAAAAAAAATTTATGATACCACTACTTAGGAAAATGTCTTTTTTTTTTTTTCTCTAGGTTATGGACTGGGTTTTTGGAAGAACTTTTTTTCTCTTTAATATTATCTAATTGCATTTACTATCAGATCTGGCCGCAACTTGGAGTTTGCATTCCCTGAAAGTTTAAAGTATTTTGGAAAGAAAAACAAGGCCTCTCATAAAAATGAAATATCACCCAAGTTATTTTTTTCTATAATAAAAAAATCAGCGTATTTGTTATTTTTTCTATAGTTGAAGCACCAGGCATCCACACCTCAAGGACTCCTCTGCTAGAGTTCAGAAATTCTTAGAGCACTTAATTCTTGGACCTTAGAGCACCTTTCAAAAAAGGGAGGGCTATGAACTTGAAAACTTTCTCTGGGCCTGGCTCTTGGAAGTTATTCACATGGAAATTAGGATAGACTATGTCAGAAAATGGGCTGTTAATTGTCCTCTATGTTCCCAGTTTGGCCATCTTTAAGAAACTCTGAGACTATAGACTGTTGGCTACCTCTGTAGAGATCCCAAATGGCATGCAGAGTGCCTTTTAGCACCTATTACCCCAGATTTCAGGCTTGTTTCTTCAAAACAGAAATTTAACATAATCTGTTTTACCTTCCCTCACTAACCGTGAATCCTTTCTTTATCAAAAGCCTTTCTTACAGTTCTCCACATGATTTCCTGCAAACCTTCTTGGGACATGAATTGTTCCAGGAGCCGATATAAAATGAGCTATTTATTCTTATCCATAGTCACCATGGCTACTACCGCCACATAACATGGTCTTGGTGTATCAATTACTCACTTTGCCATTGTCAACCAGGCCAAAATCCTAATTTCTGTAGGATTCTACATTGGAAAGAACCTATATGTAACTATGGCCTGTTGCAAACACAGGCAGGTCTTCACCAGGACTACTTCCCAGGTCTGTGAGTCTTTGTTCAAAACTCTGTCCTGCAAGGTGCCAGTAAGAAGCAGACATTGCAGGAAAGACACAGTAGAAACTCTATCCCATGTGCTTTCCCATAGGATGTAGGCATTATAATATAGGCAATCCACAGTTCTACAGGAAAACAATGGTGGAGTCACTTAACATAATACATTGTTTAAAGTAATTTATTCTTCAGATTTTGGGTCCATGGCTTCTGTGAGGCAGCTCTCTGAGGCAATGGAGCCCAAGCTCCTGCCTCTTCCATGAGGAGGTTAACCCACAGCTAATCAATGCCTACCTACACAAGAAATACAAGTCCTCAGTGTGCATTCAGCCAGATATGGAGGTCAGTTCTCATCTGTTTCATATCCAAAAATGTCAGTTGTGAGCATCTCTGTTCCACCTCATCTCCATAGCCAGCAGCAGAGCTTGCAAGCTGCTAGCAGTTTCTGAGGACCTCAGTGCTTTCAAAGAGCTGAAGTTTTCAAGAACTTCTGCCCAATTGCTCTCAGGGTCCGTGACCATATGCCAAACTTCCTGAAGTTATCCTCTACAGCTGACAGCCTGCAGAAACAAGTTTGTCTGAGACCTCCCACATCAGCAGTAGAGAGTGTGCTCTGCACAGTGTGACACGAGCAGGTGCACCTCTGTCCTAGGTTACAATGTAAATTGTGCCCAAGGTATGTATTCTATCCCCATGAGCCGTTGGAGCCAAGGTGGGGCAGTGTTTTCCTTATCTTCTGTTAACGAGCCTAACAATGCCTTGCCACATGACTCATAGATAACTCCCTCCGGGAGTTATCTCTGTTTAATGGGCCATCAAGGACCCACTGCAGGACTCATAGAATGAGATCATCCCATTGTGAGATGCTCTGCCCAGGGGGAGGAGCCAAGCATTCCCACCTGGATATAATCCAGGGTTTGAGACAGCACAGGCAGCTTTTACCCACTGGACTCCCAGAGGAGACGAGAACTACCAGACATTTCTACAGGAATCGCTGCTTTGACAAGACCATTTCATCTGGACTGCCACTACCACACCACTACCAGGGTGTCAGGTTGTATTCTGACTCTGTCAGTGGTTTGTTGTTTTGGTTTTTTTTGTTTTCTACTATTACTTTTATTTTATTTTACTTTCTTTTATTTCTTTTCTTTTCCTCTTATTAAATTTTGTTTCTGACTTGGAGTCTTTCACTGGTTTTGTTTTCAAACCAGCACAACCCCTCTGTCCTCTTGCACCCCATCTCAGCCTCAGAGCCTCTCAAGTGCCAAACACGACAGCCATACTCTCTACCTGTCTCTTCCAAACACACCAATCCAGGAATGAGGCTCCAGGATGAGGCCCAAACTTTGGAAGTTTCCTAGATCCTGTGAAGCTAACTGAAATGCCAGTCAGTTTTGGGGCAGAATGACTGCTTTGGGACAGTAATCCCAAATAAATTTTCATGGGAAATTCCATGAGATCAGGTGTCCTCTAGCTTTATTTGGTTTCTTTCAGCTGTTGAACTACACAAAGCCCTGTTCTCAGAAAAATAATCCTACAAACACACACAAAGTGGTCATCTTTCGCTACATGGAAAGGACATCTTCAGGTCATTTTGGATTTTCTCTTAAAAGAGGCTGGTGTTCAGAAGCTACCAAGAGGGCAAAGAGATTGTGGAGAGTTACTAGCAAAAGAACAGAGAACAAAACAGGAAATGTTATTATACTGATGCAACACATCCTTATCTTGAGCACTGGGTGTGATTTTGGTCTCCACTGACAAAAAAGATACTGTAGCATGAAAAGAAGTTATTAAAAAGAGCAGTAAGTTTATCAGAGGCAAAGAGGGCTTTTGCGACAAGAATAAACCAAATTGTCTGTCACTCTGTAGCTGAGAAAGGAAAGGACTTTCAGCACCAGGAAAAATTACACTGGAAACTATTTTTCAGTACCTCTCATGAGAAAGGAAACAGTGAAATGATCAGATATACGGTTAAAACAGAAAACACTACTCTTTCACATAAGTAAAACCCAAAACTAATTGCTGTGTGAAGTTGTTAGTAAAGTCAATGTGCAAGTGGTTTCAAGAGGCATGACTCAAGGAGAGGCACACTGATCACCATTTAAGGTGCAGTTGGAAAAGCTTTCCAGCTTTTATGATCATATATGATATTTTTTTTATGTTGTCCATCCTCCATGGTTGGCACTGCCCAAATTTATTATCCTCTTCTTCACTCGTTATTGATGGCTTGTGCTTTTGGTTAGCAGTAGGATAAAGACCTGGGGATGGTGGGTGGGGGAAGTTGTGCAAGCTGGTATAATAGTTATTTTCTTACATAAACAGGGAAACCAAAGAAATGCAAAAACATAGGTAACTTTCACTTGAATTTAAATTCCTTTTTGGTTTTGTCAGTTATTTAATTTCATCTCACAAGAAGTGTGATTAATAATTCTGCTAAGAGCCAAAAGAGAATTTTTTTTTCCATGAAATCTGGAATTCCTGCAGAGTCTGGAGGCTTGTTCCTGTAAGGTCTCAAGTTGTGATTTTGGGAAAGGTTTGCTCCTTTCCTCCCCTTTGTTCTTACTTTGGAGCAGAAAAGTCTTCTAGGGGAAAAAAAAAAAAGGCTCACAACAACAAATTTCCATTCTTTGTGGCTCAGAAATACAGAGTAATGCAGATATATGCAAAAATGCTTCTGCAGAGAGGGGACAATTAAACTGATGGATTTTGAGCACTGAGAAGGTGACAAGATTTTGCATTTCTAAGCAAAAAAACCCTAATATTTTATGCCAACAGACAGTTTCCCATTCCAAATCCCAGCTTAGTGCTGTGTCAAAGCTCTTTTGGGAAACAGGCTTTCTGGCAGTCTCTTCCTTGGTGTTCCTTACTGGCCACTTAAGTCCCACAGCACTACACAGCTCTGTTGAAATCTCACTCAGTTCAGGTTTCAACTCACCAAGGCTGGACATTAGTAGGGCCTGTGGGCATCCTGCTCAGCAGCACGTCCCTAGAGCCATGGTCTTCTGTGGCAGGCTTTGCCTCACTGGGCACTGCTGCACCCTCTGGGTTTCACTAACTGGTCACTCAGCATCATGCGAGTGCAAAAGGAAAGGAAGGCTGCCTTGTGCTCAAATTGCCAGTGAGATATGGAGGAAGTGTTGTTCCACAGAGGCAAGGTCTAGACTGCAAATACATTACACAGCTTGACAGGGCCACCATCTCAACTGCAGACTCTGTTTGCATTAAAGCAGAGAATTTGGGGAAAAAACATGCATGCAAAAGCAGCAGATTTGGGCACTTCTGGGTCCCTCCACTGCTGTGGAAAATATACCTCAGGGTGAAGGAGAAACCATATTTCACCTACTTTCTATTTACAAAAGAGCAGCTGAAACAAGTATGACGCCAGGGGGTCCGTGGGAGGCTATGCAATGCACGATACGACCAGTATGGTTAATGCATGCATTCTCGTTTATTGCTACAAAATGGTGGGTTATATACAGGAGTACATAGTTTACACTAACAGGTGTTTTTTAATTGGTACTAGATTAGAAAAGAATGTAAACAATCTTAGTTTTAAGGCTGCTACAGTAAAATTGCTAAAACTACACTAATTAAACCTAAGCATACCTTAATCTAATTTCTAACTGCGCCACAACTCTACTCACTACTAACTAGGCCCAAATCTGAGGCCTAGTCTAGGATAGCTCAGGCCATGTCCCATAGCAAATCATGGCCCTGCTCACTAAGAAATTCTTCTACACAAGTAAGTTTAAAAGAAAGAAAATTCAAGTATACTTTGTTTTGTCACCTAATGTGGACATGTTGGTATCTCTCAGCACATAAACATTCCTAATGTAGAAGTGAGTAACAGAAATTATTAAAGAAATATAAAAAATGCCTATGAGTTCAGTGAATATTCATCCTGCAAAGACTGACAAATCATGGCAGGTAAGCCCTCACATACTCTTGATTCCAGAGTAAGTGTGGACTGTGTACGGGACTCCCAAGCAAGTGAGCAAGTGCAGGCAACCCTGAGTGTTTTGTTCAGATAATTAAACAAGTAAGGGCCACACCCTCTGTCCAGAGCACTGATAAGTTCAGTGAGGATCTTTAGGCTCTTGTATCTTAAACAAATTGCCTGACATCCTCAGGTGACATTACAGAGTTGCACACTAGGTAATACACTGATCATAGGCTGGGCCAAGCCAAGAGTGCTCCCTACTACCTCAGCAACCTCAGTGCAGGTATTCCCACACTGCCGTGGATGTGACAGGACAGGTGGAATTAATTGGGTCAGACAGTGCACATCCAGACAGTAACAAGATTTATAAAAGTAAAGTGATTTACAACTCAGACTGAGAATAATCCACAATACCCAGACAAGGTTTTCAGTCAGAAAATTAACCAGAAACCAGAAGACCCAGTCTCTAAGGTCTGTAAGGGCTTCTACATCTGAGAAAGAACACTCCATCCTCTATCCTGAAACTGGGATGCTACTTGTTTGGAACTTGTAAGTCATGAGGAAAACAGCCAAGAGTTAATTTGGCTCTAGCCATTTAGGGGATGGACATTAATAAGAAATTTACATTATGAGGCTCTGACTCCTTTTAATTTGGTTGGGCTCTCACACATTTGTTTCAACAAGCAAAACTGTACTACCAGGTAGGTACAAATTCACCCAGGTACCTCAGAAGAAGCAGAAAGTGTCCTAGGACAAGCTGGGGGAGCACATCCTTCTTCAGGACAAGACTGCTCTAACCACAAGGCCAGGATGAGAACGAAGAACTGAGCGGGGGCCCAGCATGCATTCAAGATATTTTGTATCATCAGAGCTGTTTCTGATCTGGTAACATCTATTCTCAGAAGACAGATGGCCAGCTTAGATCACAACTGGGGGTGGAAATCAGCATTTCCCATTAGTTACCTCTAAATTCAACAGTAAGGATTAATCAAGAGTAGCCAAATAAGAAAGTAGAACTCTTTCTGAACTTCTTAGAGGTCCTCACCTTCTGCCACTAACCACCCCTCTCCCTTTAGGAGTTGTGCGTGTGCCTAAATTCATACAAAGAAGTTGTCCATAGGCACTGACTTTTTTACCTCCACAGGATATCACAGAAGCAGTACTGTGTTCATGCAAGTTAATTTATACTAGTGTTTTCACACAACCAGAAATTTTCTGAATCAGAGTGCTTGTGTGGAGAATTTTTCCACACAAGAAATCTCTCCTTCTGCTGTTATCACAAAACTTATCAATACTGGTAAATCAGCATAATGTTTCTGTCAAGCTGGTTCTCTGCCCCAGCAAAACCTCAGGTATCAGATCTGACTTTTGGATAGCCACAGTTTGAATTTTAAGAGCTCAGCAGAAATGGCAGTCTCTCATAAAAATATAACCAGAAAATTGATTTAATCTCTCTACATCACTAGCACCCTTTTTCCTATTAATTCATATGCTAAAGGCTGGAAAGATACAGTTTAAAAGTAGAACAGCAACCCTCTGGCTGACAAACCAATGAAGAAAACATATCTGTAAAGCAATTGCTACATTATATAATCTTAAAAAAATAGGTGGGAGGTACTGAAGTCTTTGAGTTGGTCTTCTTATCAAAAATATTCTACCTATTTCTTCTGGTTTGATCATTTGAGTCAAACAATGTCTGGAAAGAAGGAGTTAACTTCTAATGACTGAAATTCTGGGTAAATTAATGAGAAGGATGAAAAACCCAGAAGTTTTAGTCTAAATTTTAAGTCCAACAGGAAGCAGTAAAAGTATCATCTGCATCAAGACAAAATAAATATTTATGTTCCAAAGACTAAGACAATAGAATAGTGATGACAAAAATAGAATCTGCACTTGCAAAATATTTCAAGGTGTTTTTCACCGAGTCCCTTCAGATGGTCCATTAAATCTTGAAAAGACAAATAAATTTACTGCAATAAACAATGGAAACACAAGATCTTGAAACAAAAAACATTTAGTTGGAATTACTGAAATCATGGCAAAATGTCAAATTTATACAAGGATAAAAAGCAACTGTGGAGTTCCGTGAGGCAACATAATGGACAATGACAACAAATGTTGACACAAACAGGCAGTGATAGACAAAAGTAGACAATGCTGAATTTTGATGAGTCTAAAATTCAGACAAAATTATTCCTTCCAATACTTGCCATTTATAAATTAATCTATCAATAAATGAACCAAAAAAAGAGGAAGAAGAATGCTTGCCAACAGTGGGAGGAAATTTTGATGGAATAACTCCATCCTTGTACTGCTTTTCATAGTTCAAGTCATAGAAATATGACAACAGCTGTGCTGCTTCAGACCATCTAACTCAGTACTTCTTCTGAGGTAAGGACTATTAAGAAAAACAAAGAGTAAAATTGTATCTAACATGCACTGTAACCCTACCTCAGTACTGCCCAGCCTTCAAAGGCTCTCACCATCAGGAATATCCTGAGTCTGTTAATGTTGTATCTATTTATTCCCATTCAAAGGCTGGTCTCTGTGGGAACCCATTTGGACTTCCTGTGTGTGCAGCATCCTCTGTCAAGGAGTTACACAGTGCTATCTCTTTTCTGAAGATAAAGAAAAGGCATAGTTTTCTTTCTAATATCCTGGATGGCAAGAACTGAGATAGGAATGGGAAAAAAAAAAGAGAAAAATTGTGCTGATTGCATAAAATACCCCTCATCAGAAGCTGGTCTGTCAGACTATGCTGCTTAATATGGGCTACAACATTTTATTTGCCCCTTGACCAGGCAACTCAAAGTCCATCAGATGCAATGCAGAGAGAAAAATCCTTAAAACCCAAACATGTGGCCAGAGAAGAGAGATATTATGTCAATGTGCTCCTGGCATGGTACTGCAGGACCCTTCTAGGGAAGGGTCTCCAAAGGATCACACTTGAGCACTGGGAATGTGTAGCCACAAGAACACAGATTGTCAAACAGCTGCTCAGCCCTACCAAGTCTGTGCTTTAGGAGAAGGGCATCTCACACCATCCTAAACATCCACCCTTGCCTTCCCTGACTCTTCTGTGCTAGAAAAAAATATTTTGTGTTTTTAAATGGCAGAGATTTCAGAAAACGAATCTCCCTAAGAACTAAGAGGCCAAGAAGAGCAATAAAAGTACAGTCATTTTTCAGCTGTTTTGGTTCTTGGGCAAGTTTCTTGGACAAGCAGCTCTGATGGCACAGTAGAAGGGACAGTCTTGAGTGGAAGTAGAGATAGAAAAGAAGCAGATAGAGAAGAAGCAGATAGAGGGAGAAGGACAGTCCAAACTAGTGAGGACAGGGAATAAGCACCAGTCAAACCATACCAGAAGAACAGCAAAAAAGCATCACAAATCTGCTGGTATCTGGCTGCACTGGATGGCTGCCCCAGCATGACGCCTGGTAAGTCCTGTTGCATGAGTGTTTGCTAACTGAGAACCAACAAAGACTGATGTTTTCTTCAAAGGAAAGCTGACTTTTAATAACCCCCAGGGTTGCAAGTAACCTTAATAAGGAAAGAGAGCTCTGCTGTTTTTCTGTTGAGGATGTGGTTAGTTGTGTTATGCAATAACAACAAACCAATTAATTATTATATCTGCTCTGTGTGGTTTCCAAGGCTTACAGAACAGTGTTTGGGTTCTGATACTTCACCCCAGGGACCTTCTTTCCCACCAACAGGAATAGACTTTGCAGGAAGAACCAAAACCTGTTTCTCACCCTCCAGAGAGAAAGTCAACAGCATGCCCAACTCTAAATATTTGCTGGGTAAGCAGATAAAAACATCTCATGTAAATATGTAATTTCATTCAAGACCTATTGCTACAGGCAGTGGCAAAAGGCCATGAAAGACTGGAGCAACGCAGGCCATGCAAAACCCAGCAGCTTTCACATGGGGTTCTGTTTCCTGCTACAGAGGGGTAGAGTAAGCAAAATAGTAAAGAAACTTCAGGGTTCAGACACCAAAATGCTATCCCAATCCCTGAGTTTCAGTGGAGCCTCAAATATGCGAGCCAGCCCAGAAGTTTGGGGCAGCTGTTGAGGTATCAGTCAGATTTTCAGCAACTCCTCTCACCACAGCTGGAGACAGAATGCCTGAGTGGGTTAGCTGCTGGCCTGACTCTGCAGAGCATTTCTCATGCTTTCCTCCAGTGTTTGTTGTTCCTCTGTTTTTCCCATCAGCCCTTGAAAGTAAACTGCGTCCCTTGGCTGTGAGGCAGCTCTTGGCCAGAGGGATGGGTCATCTGGAGCTATTGCAGCTGGCACATTCCCTCCAGCCCTTACATCGCCCTAGCTGGAGGAACATGGGGACTTGCAGCATCTGTAACCAAACTTTATTACACAACAAAAGCCTTGGTTTCCTCACATAGGGATTTATGATCACCTGCAGGTGGGTATATCCTGCACTCCTTTATGAAATACAAGTGTGGCTCTTCAGTGTAGGTCAAAAATAACTCCTGCCACAGCTCACCTCAAAAGGTTCACTGCTGGAAAATATTGTGGTGACACCAAACCAGGAACTTTTAGTGGAAGAAGAAAATCCACTCCACATCTAAGGCAAGGGAATTTCTGCTTCACTGGGGCTTGTAAAAGGAACATGGTGATCCTGGAGGTGGCCTCGCTCAGGAAATCTAAAGATCATCAGGCTGATTGATCTTCAAAGAAAAAAGCCAAAAGCAATTAATATGTCCATATTCAGTACATTTGTGGTTAGAAGGGGGTAGGTACAAAGATAAAATGGTACTTTCCAGCTTCATGTGTCCCACAAGTAGCTCAAAATGCAACAGATGATCATAATTAGTAACTATGTACAGTGCTGCTCTCTTGATTCCTCCTCACCTCCTCCCTTCTTCACCAGACCAGGCCACAAAGACTTCATAATGCTGCCAGGTCCAGGTCAATTTTTTGCAAAGCATTACAAGAATTTTATATTTTTTCCAATTACCGTCTTACTCAGTTGAGATGGTATTTAGCTACCAAAGAAGTCATGTGGCTATTTTTTAAAATGACATGTTTTCTTTTGCAAAATGAATACTTTAACTCCCATTATGATCTGGCCAAAAATTCTCATTTCATTTCCTATGGAAGACCATCTCATAATATCCACCTACTCTAGAAATGGAAATAGCCACCACCCTGTATTATTCACATCCTTGAGAGAAATGTCTCAAGTGCTCTAGCCCAATTCCAGCTAGGAGCTGTTGTAATTTACAAGTGCAGGCATATGAGTAAGGTGGTTGTTTTTTTGAGAGACACAGATGTGTGATGCAGAGTATGAGGCCAGCTAGAGGCCATCTTTTTCGGTGGGTTTCAAGAGAGAGAGATAAAATGAAGAAGGGAAACAAATGCATGGCCTGACTCAGATTCCTGAAGTCTCACCAAACCCATTAAACCCAAAGGCATAACTCTTAGCCTACCCCAAGATACCAGTGACTGCTCACAGTCTCCCATAGCTGGGACAGAAAATTTTGGTCTTGGCTGCCCTGCATTTTTAAGGGTCTACACAAGGAGCATGTCTGTGGCTATTCTGGGACCCTTCAGTCATTAGGGGACCTTCACATATCTTAATGCATATGCTACTAAAAAGGTTTAAGAATTACCATCTGAGTGCTCATTACAAAACCAACTACTACTGAGAAGCATTGAATTATGAACCACACTGCCCCAGCCATCTTGTGCTAATTGCTTTAATCACTTTCTGCAGTCTCATCTTCACCATGAGTTCTGGAACTCAGAATCATTTTTCCTGAGCCATAACACTGGCAGGATTTTTGATTTGGCTGCACTTATTATTGATATCAATATTAACAATAGCAACACCAACAACAATGATACTTTAATAGACAAAGGTCCTAGATAGTCTTTGAAACCTCCCGATCACTTCTGTTTTGCAAATTCTCTTCAATCTACAAACCCTGCGCTGTAGATTATTAACTAGGGGGTAAGAAAAGAAAAGCACTACATACCATTAGGAAAAAAAGAGTTTGCAAGGTCCCTTGGGATCTAAGCACACTATCCAAGGCAAGGATTGGGAACTGAGGACTGGTCATTTCAGGCGTGCTTTCTCCTTCTGAGAATGCTGTGACATTTCATTTCAGATGATCTTCGTGATGCATTGACTGCTCCTCTCTGATGGCAGCCTTGAGGCAATTCTTCTTCAAGGACTCCAGGGGCATACTGTCCATTCACTGTCTGGTTTCCTATAAACAATCCAGCATCCAATATTTTCTCACCATGTAACTATTGGAGCCATTTTTTCCCAGCTCAGGGGACTAGATCATTAAATTAGGCACAAATTCCTCATCTACCACTATGTCAAGTAAATTCTAGGACTCTCAGTTGCCTGGGTAGCACAGGGCCAGTAATAATCCTCCAACCACTATGCACAGCAGATCTGTTGGAATGCAGAAGTGGTCTCCAATCATAGTCTTCTTCTCAGAACAACCAATGGTAAGAGTTGCTGAATTAGATCTAATTGACATATGCTGGAGGCTGATTAAGAAACACAGCTCTACAGAGCTCTACTACTTCCCATTTCCAATCAGCTCTGAGGCTCCAGATTAACAGTTGCACAGACTCAAAGGCCAAAACTCTCATTTTCCACTGAATTCCCTGCTAGTTCTTACAAAAGACAGGAAAAGCACTAAAAATAATAATTGTAGTATAACTCAGAACAGCAGTTGTCAAAGTATCTTCTTTTTTTTAACTCCCTCTTGGTCTGATTTTATTTTTTTAAATGCTATGGCTTGGCATTATTAGCAGCAGAACTTCACTATGATCTCATGTAAACAGTGTGGCTTTTGTTGGAAGGAGAGCGCTTCAGTCTCAGGCATCACTAGGTGGAGGCATTGCACGGCACAAGGCTGGTGTGGCTCAACACTGCAGGGGTTTCAGGATCCCCACAGCCAGCTTCTATGGCTCACCAGCCTTCACCCTGGAACACCCAATCTTTTCCCATCCTCTGCTGTCTGCTCTCTTGGACGTGATCCTTTCTTAATAATAAGCCAATTCATCTTCTAATTTAGGTACCCAACTAACTTTATGGCCCAACCCTCCAAAAAATGTCAAACATGCCAAAGTTAGCAGCTTTTTAAAAGTGACAGCAGACGGTGTTGGCACATCTTTGGCTCATTTAAATGCATACGTGTACCAAGCCATTCAGATCTAGCATGAGGAGACATATTTTTATGAAAAACTTGGCTTTTCTTTTAAAAGTCAGCATGTGGTCTATTCTCTTCAGTCTCCGAGGAGAATTAAGTCCCGTTTACTTTAAAAATACAGGAATCAGAGCCAGATATCAAGCAGAACCAGATGTCACGACCCAGAAGAGAGCATACACAGATGGAAGGGGGACATATGGCACACAAGTTTTTTCCAACTGTGAGTGTCCCTGTCCAGACAGCTCTTTAGCTTTTTCCTTTTGTTCCTGGAGGCAATATGTAGGGGAGTTAACTGCCAAGGTTTTTTTCTGTTTTAAAGGGACAGATGAATGTTATTTTTTGTAACTCCCAAATACTGTGCTTATTTGCCATTTCAGGAGAATTTATAAACTCCTTTACCTCTCAGTAGGGTCTTTAAACAGAAATATGGAATATTCTGAGTTGGAAGAGACCCACAAGCATCAAGTCCAACTCTAAAGTGAATGGCCCATATGGGGATAAAACATGCAACCTTGGCTTTATTAGTGCCATGCTCTGACCAACTGAGCTGACCTCAGGGTCCTAAAGATGCATTTGTCCTGCCATTTCTGCTATGCTCCACTTGAAATTATGTAGTTGTTTCACACCTTACCTAGAAAACACAGATCTAGTTGACAGAGTCTGAATGTGCTTCCCTAGCAGTGAGAGGTTGTTAAAGAGTAGATAGCTTGAATTTCTTTTCAAATCCAATGCTTGTCCAAGTCCCCCAACTCCATGGCACCAAATAGTTATGTTATGCATATTTGGAAAGAAAAAAAACCCCAGAAAACAAACAAACAAATCAACCAAACAAACAATGTGAATATGAAAAACAATGTGTTCAAAGAGAGAAAGAGATGCCTTCTAAGGACTTGTTTCCTTCACATCTTCCAGGGGACATTAGATAAACATAAAGAAAGAAAGTGCCAAAGATCAGCTCTTGAGGGGAGATGAAGCAGCACTGGGGTGTATTACCATAGACAATGCAGGAACAGGAAGCACTCTGTGAGTGCTCCTGTTTTAAGGTCACTAGAATTTATCTTACCTTTGTTAACTCCTCCCTTAGAAACCCCGCCCCTACAACACCCTTTATAACCCCACCACCCTGTCCCTGCCCTTCCTTTTTGCCCTCACCCTCTCCCCAGCCCAGGGTGGGGGGAAATAAATGGGTTCCTCGAGCTTAACAGAACAGAGACTTGTCTCATCTGTTTCCCTGCCGGCAACTGTAACCTCCCTGGACACGATGATCAGTGTTGCCACACCATGCAACAGCACTCCACTGATGCACACAGGCAGTGAGATAAGGGAAAGACAGAACACGGATTTTAATAATTGCCAACAGAAATAAAGCCCATCAGGGAAAGTATTTAATCAAAAAGAAAGAAAAAAACCTAATGAGACAGTGTTCAAAATTCCCCTCCTACTACAGCCACTGCTATGTTAAAAAAAAAAAAAAAATCAAACTAGGGCAAGATCAAATGAGTGGCTGGCAGTGGAAATGAACCTGAAATATTTACACATCTAAGCCACCTGTTCTGGAGCAGCAATTCAAAATCAACTTTTTGGAGCAAAAAATTCACCTTAATTACTTGGTGACCTTTCTACCTTTCTTCAGGGTGAGACAGTAACCCCTGAAAAACACTGCCAAGCAGGGCTATAACTCCAGCTGCAATGCCACAATGTCCCAGGTGCCCTCTCAGAGGAGTCACACAAGCTGTACATTTTAACTGTGCCCCTTGATGCCCAGCAGACAATAGGCTCTTTTTTTTTCAATCAATTTTAACATGGGCAGCAATCTTGAGTGGGCTGAGGAAGCAAATGTTTCTCCTACTACTTTCTAGCTCCCTTTTAGTGACTAATGTTCAATTTGTCTCAAACACATTGAGTACTGGTTAATATTATCCTAAATTTAAAGAGAATAAACATGCACATCAAGTGGTGTGCTTTGCCTTTACTCTTGAGAA
Source organism: Acrocephalus scirpaceus scirpaceus (assembly GCA_910950805.1). NCBI lineage: Eukaryota > Metazoa > Chordata > Aves > Passeriformes > Sylviidae > Acrocephalus > Acrocephalus scirpaceus. The sequence goes on along the minus strand of OU383774.1, from coordinate 87,805,503 downwards.
TAATGAGTGTAAAGATGAGAGGAGGAAATGCTATTGCTCCTATGTTCATGAGTTGTGGCATCTCTGACCAAACCTGACACCTGGAAATACCCTGAAGGAAAGCTGCTAATCACTGATTCTGTTTACATGTGTTCCAAAGCTCTACAAAATAATATTTCCTTGGTACTTCTAGGAAAAAGTCTCTCCTTAGCACAGATGTCATAAATATTAACTGTATCCTGCCTGCTTCATCTTTAAACTAACTATGCAGCTATGAAAGGAAGTAGAGTCACTGAACAAAATGCAGGATGGGCTTACCTCTCAAGCAGAAGCTCAAGGCACCAAGACAAAGGGAAAATGTAAAATTGCTCTTCCACTGTTCTACCTTCTAGGATGCAACACAGAGGTAAATTTAAAGGGGAAAAAAACAAACCAAACCAACAAACAAAACCAACACCACATCACTACTACTCCAAAGTCAGGGCTGTCCTGTCTGGGGCTACTGCATTAACTCTACCAGGTCCTAACAACTCACTGTGAGCTCAAAGCACATTCCTCCCAATCACATAAATCTCTGTCCATGACTTGATACAGTCATAGATGCTGTGCTGGTTTTGTATGGGAAGCTGGGAGGAGATACAGCTGAGACAGATGACCTAAACAAACCATTCCAGATCAGATGATATTGTGTCCAGTATGTAAAGTGAGGAGAAGAAGGAAGAATAAGGGGACATTTGGAGTGATGGTGTTTGTCTTTCCAAGTAACTATTGCATATGATGAGGCCCTGCTCTCCTGGAAATGGTTGAACACCTGCCTGCCCATTAGAAGCAATTAATTAATTCCTTGGTTTTCTTTGCTTATGTGTGTGGCTTTTGCTTCCCCTATTACACTGTCTTCATTGCAACCCATAGGTTTTCTGTCTTTTACCCTTCTGTGTCTCTCCCCAATCCCACTGGTGGGGAAGTGAGTCACTGTGTGGGGCTTGGCTGCTGGCTGGGGTTAAACCACAACAGATGTGTACATTAGAACATGAAATGGGCCACGTCTCAGCACTATTTACCATAGATGTAAGAAAGCAGGACATGATCATGAAAAAACCACAAAAGAAGTCTCACAAAAAACACCAGTGTCACAGTATGGATGGAAAGATGTAGTGGAATTAGCAAATTCAGACAAGTTAATCACAAGGCAAGGAAAGGACAGTGCAATCTGGAGTACCAAATAAATAGACAGGAGCAAGCCAAGAGAATAAATATGCATTTACGGTTGAAAAGCTAAAAATGGTGCAGAGAATGCTTTCAATGTATCTTATGCTGCATACCATTTAGACTTTGCTCTCTGTCAGCATAAACAATAAACTGGAATATATATACTATGAAGTGATGAATACTCTTCCATTGATTACAATGCGTTTGCCCTTTCCTTCTGAATCTGCCAAGCTTTCAGGAGCAAACCTCTTCCCAACTAATCATTTGTGGAGTTGTTGGGATTTGATTTTTTTCTTTAATAAAGAACAACCAGCACATCTGTCTCTATGAGACTTCTTTTATTGTACCACAAAAAAAATTGTGTTTTCTCATGTGACTTGCAAGAAACAGGAGAGAAAAAAGAGACAAAATTAAGCTTCAAAATTATGCCCCCTGATAAAAGGATGAGCCATCTCATATCTACATTGAAGTACCTAGCTAACAATCAACCATGATAACCAAAACCTATCTCCTAAACTCACTTTTACACAAGGACACAAAAAAACCCATACTAAATGTGGTTGTTTGAAAGAAAGTATCAGGTAAATCAATGTTGACTCACAATCATCTGTCTTCACTTAAGAGTCATTAGGAGTCTCATTTAGTGGACAAATGGGAAAATTCTGGTCTTGAATACTGTGGCAAATCTCCAAAAAGAACTATGAAAAAAAGCAGCCAGAAATCATAACAGCACATTCACAGAAGAAAAAAAAATACCAGCACAAATTGCAAATCAATTTACTTTTACGTAGTAGTAGTACTGCAACTCCTAGTAATTAGTTTGTTTGGGTTTTTTTTATTTCAAAGCATATGAAATAAAGACACTGAAAAAAATCTACCACACTTTTAACATATTTTCCTTATTATTTTTCTCCTTCTACACAGAAAATAAGAAGGTTCTGTTTTTAAACACAAATTTTAAAAAGGAAGAAAGGAAGGAAACTAATTTTAAATATTTTTTGAGCAAGCTAAGTCTAAACACAATGTAAAAATTTGACAATTATGATTATCTGAATTCTCCAAGTCCCTAAATTTATTTTTTAAAGGTTCCAGCCTAAATATTATGCATTTCCAAAGAACATGGATTCAACACCTACTAGGACAATAGCACCTCACCTGATGGATCTATCCTGTTCCCAGTTTTCCTGGTGACACCTCAGAACAAGTCTCTAGTCAGTGAAGGCTGTGAAAAATTGCAGAATTGTGAACGCCTCAGCCAGGAGAATGAGACATTGCTCCTAAGGATTATTCACTACACTTTTACAAAGAAAAAAGTACCTGGAAATGCTACTGGAAATCTTTCCCTTTGATTATGTATTTCCACTCCTAGATTTTGCCTTCTCTCCCATCAATACAGCCCAATGAAGAACATATTCTAGATATACATATCTCTGAGAACCAACTGAAAGGATTTCCACGACAGATGCTATTCTGGCAATAAATATGATGTTAGAATCTCCATAACTTCACAAAATAATTTTTAAAAAGCAAGCAAAATTTTTATTTGCATTCAGATGATGTTCTTCAAGGCTGGAGAGTAAAAACTCCTGCTGCTTCAGATCACCTTGAAAAGGAAGCAGCATGTCATTTTCTCAGTGATGCACACAGAAAGTAGATTGTGGGTCCAGAAAAATTTCTTGCCATTAGAATTTGGTCATGTTTCAGAACTGGCCACTATCCACTCTCCAAGATATCCAGCACAAGCACAGTTCTTTGATAGAGTCTCAGTGAATTTCTGTGCATGCAATTAGCACAGCTGAGACACATCATAAGAACATCTGGTTTCCAGAGTAGCAGCACAGTCCAGAAAGCTTCCCAGTCTCAAGAAATATGAACTATTTTCAGTTTCCTAAGCATTACAAGAGACTAAGTTTAAAAAGAAAACATATACCAGTTTTACAGTATACAATAACAGAATTGCTCTAAAACAGTCTAAAAATCCACGGATTTCATTCCCTTCCATTTGCTGAACACATTTGGTACCAACTGTTCAGCAGAAACACATTTAGTGTTGTGATGAGTTTTAAATGTACCTGCTATGTCATGTATTTCCCCAACCCTTTCAAGAAGCAAGAGTAAGGTCTGTTGCTCAGGAGACAAAGCTTGCACAGAGCAGATTCTTGCAACGATAAGGACATTAGTCAATCATGGAGAGGCAACATGAATTGGAACAGAATGACAAGGAAAATGCTGATGATAGAAATAGACTTTTAATTTATCAACTGCAGTTTTGATTTTTAAAAAATGGACTTCACAGCTGTTTTGTCATACAACATTTATGCAGACCATGGCTACTTAATAGCCTATCACCATGTTTATTTCTAGTATTTGATGGAGACTAACACAACGAACTGTGTCTCTATCCAAAACCTGTAACAGAAATAAAGTTGTACAGAGTTTTTCTTTTAGGGTGTAATTTATGGAAGGGATGAGCAGTTTTTACTCCTCAAAGAAAACATCTACTTTGTAGTATAAAGACTATGCGAGAAACATGCCAATTCAGAATTGCCTTCTTAGTATTATTTTAAAAAGTGCTTCTTAACTTCCCTTCGCTGCAGAACTGTTCGAAGTTCGGGGCAACAAATGCACTTCAGAATACGGTGCCTTTTTCCTGGATGGCATTTGATAGCGCACATTTTTCCAGAATCTTGTGTTTGCTGAACAAGATTCCTCTGAGAAGTCCCCTTTCCATTGAATAGCTCCATGTTTTTGCTTAATGTATCTGATTGATTCTGGCATGATTGTGTAGTCCTGTATTTCACCCATTTCTATAAGAATCACTTGAATCCCATCACGGATGAGAGCATTATACATAGCTAGTTGTTGCTCAGAGGTGTCTTCTAACAGGCAGCATCTAGATGTTTCTGATCCCAAAATAATCATCAGTCTTCTGCTTTGCTTAAGGGTTTCATCAGCAACACTGACCACAGCTGTAAGTGATGAAGGAACAATCAAAGTCTGCATAGAAACTTTACAACTGGTGTAAAATAGTTCTTTATTTTAAAATTGCAAACATGTGAAGCTGTGGCTAGCTCAGAGCAGTGGTTGCTTTAAGATCTTTACACTGCCAGTCATGATTCATGACTCATGATCCATTGCATGGCATAACTTATTAAAAAACTGTTTTCTTCAGCCCTTGGGAGAAGATATTCAGAACAACTCAACAGTATTATTAATGCTATTAAGTCCTCATTTGCTCATCACTAAGAAAGCGCAGACCCTCATAACATCAGAACAGAATTTTCAGTAAGAAAAAAAGAAAATTTACATTGGGCAAATTATCCATTAAAACTAAATGAATACAGCTTTCTTTTCCAAAAATGTGGGGTTTAATTGCATAGCTAAACTTACATGTGTCAAAATAATGTGTCAAAAGGCAACTTGTTAACTCTGCTAATTAAAGCATACCTTCTCCTGGTAAATCATCCCTTCCTAATATGAAAAGGTTATATCCACACTGTTTTTCTAAAACATCTGGGAGTATCCTACGAACAAAGGTTTCCAGACAACAGATACTTCTGCCTTCACTGCTTTTTGTGTACAGAACATATGCATCGTATATCTTCTCATCTAAAACAAACACAAATATTTCTATTAAAACTAAAACTCAGAAAAATTCCTTTATTGCAAAGTTTCATTTTTGGACTGTTTGGAAATAGCAATGTGGGGCTGATTTCACCCATCTGACAGAATTACCTCACAGAAGTAAAATGTTCTATGAATCAAAATAATGATGATCAGCCAGAGAATCTGACTTCCTTTCCCATCCTAGGGATGGAGGAGTCATCAAATCAGCTGGATGCAGGACCTGGGACCTGCAGGAAGGAACTCCCAACTGCAGAGGTGCCAGGACATTGAGGAAGTACCCTCTCACAAGATTTTCTTCACCATCTCTCCTGAAAGAAACTCAGTAGCTGTTATCTCCACCTCTGACTAACCACAAGAGAAGGTGGAAAAATGGCAATTCTTTCTTGTAATAATCCTGGGAGGGCTTTTCACAGGTAGAAGAAAAGGCCAGAAGGCTTCTGAGGTTCTGAGAGTTAAGGCTGCATAGCAAGCAGGACTGAAAGAACCAAGCCAAAATCAGATCTAACTCAACATGTTAAAAACCTCAATTTTTTTCCCCTTTCAATTAGAACGCTATTACAGTATTATAGTAAAACTGAATTTTTGTCTGGGAGTTGAAATTACTTTTACGTTTCCATGAAAACATTTAGGACAGCCATGAGTAAACATTAATGTATGTAATCCATTCAATTTCAAGCCATGGGGAACTTAAGACAGTCTAATTCTGAGAACTGACATGAAATATATCTATGATGTTGTATTTCAAATTTTTCACACCTGTCCAATATATTTGCCTATAGTGCATTAAACTAAAACACATTAGAAGAATCCCAGAACACAGAACTATCAGCCAACTTTCTCTTTGATATGCCAACATTGTAACTGGCAGGATTTAGAAGGAAAGGGAGGGTAACAGAGAGAAATTGCAAAATGAAAAACCAACAAAATTAGTGTCTGACAAATGAGTCTGATTTTCAAAACAAATATTTAATGCACGTCTTTAAACATCCAGTTTACAGGATGTAGCTCTGCTGACACCTATTGTTCATCATCAGAGTGACCATAAATCTACACGTAAAAAAACTACAGGAAAGCACAAAACAACATGTTCATTTTGGAATAACCTGTTGTTCTTTTGGCCTATCTCACTATGATTGCCTTCACTATTACAGAGTTTTTATTACTTCAAGCATAATTATATATTTTACCCATATGACTGAAAAAATCCTGCACAAATTGTCTTTGTGCATCTCTAAAAATTCCTTATGGAAGTTCTACATACATTGTACTCAATAATCCCATTATTTCTCAGAAGTAATGGCAAGTGAAAACAATCAATAGGCTAATTACACTTACATACCTGGTCACACTCACATACCTTCCTTACTTGTAAGAGCACAGACAGAATTACGGTACCAAAGCACCAAATCAATCTTGAAAATCTTGTAGATTATTAAAGAAATAAATGTTAAAATTAACAAAGAGACAAGCCCTGAAGTCAGCCATCTTCGTATGTCGGGAACTGCACAAAAATATAAGAATTCTTTTTTAAATGCTGAATTTGTCCAAATCTGATCTCTCACATAAATTAAATACAAATTTGAATATTACATTTTTCATCCCTATTTACCTTGTTTCTTAAATAATGATAATAGAATACTATAGTGATTTCTTCCCTATGCACAGGTACATGCATACTGTAGCCTGTAATACATCTGTTTTCTTTCAACATGATACACAAGAATTTCGTATCAAAACACCTTCTGGGGAAGTATAGATAAACACAGGCCTCAAAACTAATAGTATTTCTTACCTCTGCGTTTTAATATAATATAGGATGCAACTTGCCCAAAGGCATTTGAAGCTTGACAGACAAAAGGCTGTTCATAATCTTCACTGCTCACTTCTGAAATTATTAGCTTCACAGAATACATAGGGCGCCCATCGTAAGAAGTTCCTTCCCTGTCCAAAAGGTGACAAGTAGAACCATAAAACCACAGCCCTTTCAGAGATGGCTTCATCTCTAACATCTGCAGCACAACAGTGGTTATTTCCTTCTGCAAATGTCAACCACACTTCACAACATATCAACTATTACATAATATGAAAGAAACCCAAACAGTCACACCTCTCCTCGTACTGACATTTAGCATATCAAGACATCAAGAGGTTATCTTATCTGCAGCTGAGTTTCCCCAAAGGAATGTAAGGTTTCTATAGTTGGAAGTTCAAAAATATGCCTTACAAATCAAAACAAGCTCTTGTTATGGGCTCCCAATCCCTGTGAGTGTAGATGGACATAGATATTTCACAATAGGATATGACATTCAGCGAATGAATGAACCAACATCACTAATGCAAGTGACCAAAGATGACCATATAAGTGCTAGGAAGTACAAAAACTAACACTGTTTTTGCAATATCAATTCAGTGACCATGTGTCTCTGCATTATGGTCTAATTGTTTATGGCACTACAGTTCTTTATGACAGTATATTACTTTTGCATAGTGTTTTCTCTTGGCGAGCACCCAAAAAAGTCAGCATTTTATTTCTCCCTTTGTTTTATGATGAAAACTTATTTCTTGCAACTATATTCTTACTTTGCAGGCATCATTCTCTTTTCTTCACTGGTTTTTTGGTCCTAGATAGTGCTCCAGAATTTACAAAAATTATCACATTTTTTATTCACAGCATCACCGTAAGGGCTGACAAAAAACCTGAAATTTTTAGTTCAAAACCTGTATTGTCTAAGAAAATTTCAGATTGCCTCTTGCTCCAATTTGAGTTGGTTTTCCCAGTCAGGCATAATTCCTCCATTTAACCTGCTTTTCACCACCACCTTATCTCCCACTTGTCCTTCACATGCTTTACTCAGTCCAAGTCCTTCTAAAACCTAGCTCATCACTAGAAATCTGTCTCCCTTTTCTCTTCTAACCCCTATGCAGTATAAATGCCCTCAATAAAGTCTTCCATTAGCTCCTCAGTTGATTTCAGTTAAATTTCTCTAACTTAATGCCCTTAAACCTAGAGATCTCAATTTTTCCTGTATAGCACAGATTTGCCCTCTTGCAACCTTCCAGAGAGGCAGATGTGGAACAGAGAAGAAAGAGACAGTCTGAAGATCATGCATCTGAACATGCCTGATTTGACCAAAAGAGGTCTCTGCCAGGCTAGAGCTTGCTCAAAAGAAACTGTATTACAATTATGTAACAAAACACCTTCTTTCCAAGGATAGGAAATTAAGACTGCTTTTTTACAATGAGAAAGAAATGCACAATCACATGTGAAGCCCATGTGCCTACTATGTTTAAAGTTTCTATTTCAAAGCAGGAAGTCAGTTGGAGAAGGCAAGCATTAGAGTTTTTAAGAAGAATGCTATTTAAAGCAAGGGAAAAATGTTGCTAAATATTTTCATGTCAAAAGCAGAAAGCTCCACTTTGGTTGACAACACAGTATTTTCTATTCTGAAAATATACTTACTCATAGGGACTTGTAAAAATTCTGCTCATATAAAATACATCAGTATACACATTGTTGACTGTCCAGTACACGTCATACCCATCAGCACCTGTTGTATTGCAATCCACAGTAACCTGTGAGCCTATAAAATTGTGTTACAAAGTAAAGAGTTAATTTCCATAACCTAATTAAAGTCTATACAATCCTGTTCAGAGATTCACACACGCACACCAGCTGAGAATGATACTAAACCCTTTCAGAAAAGTTCCTCCAACAGAGGGTCTATATTCTCAGCAATCTGCAGGTCCAGAAAGAGAATGGCAGGATGGAAGAAGCTGAATCCAGGAAGATGCTCCCCTTGGGGGCATCACTTTGCCTGCAGATTTGAGATGAACCTGTTTTTAGAATCACTTCCAGAGTGATGAAAAGCAAAAGGTGTGACAGATAATCACTTGAGTTCCTGCATTTTTCCTTGCATCTTATTCTCTAGGACTTTGTAAGCAACGTGCCTCTTTTCTTTCCCCCTCTCACCCCTCATTCCTCCTCTGGGAGATCAACAGAGAGAAACTGATCACTGCACGAGTTTTTTTCAAAAAATAAAAACAAGAAAGCACAGAATAGGATACTCCTTGAGAATACATTTTAACTAGGATACAAATTCATATTTTCTCTAGAGAAAACTACTTACCAAGTTCCACTTCAATGGAGTTGTTTCTTGGGTAAATTATTTCTGGAGGCTTCTTTGGTGGGGTCACTAAGCAAAAGAAAGAAAATGCTTTTCAGAAAACCAGGGCAGTTGCAGTCTATTTTATGCTCTATAACGCAAGTACAACCTAAAATCACCCCTCATACTAAAGATGAAGTTGTCAGCCATTTTATAACAAAATAAATCTCTCAATACTGAGTACCATATCTCAGGTAGTCATTACTGCACATTTAGGTAAAAAACAGTAGTCCTAATCCTGTCCATCCACAAACTAAGTCTTCCCACTTTTGTCTTTTGTCCAAAAATTTGGAGTTGTTATGAACACAAACACACTGAAATTATTTACTTACCTTCTACAATCAGACTGACATCTCGTGAAATGTTATATTGTTTCCCATTGTAGGTATATGTTGTTTCACAAGAATAGTTTCCTCGATCATGTACAGTCACATTGAAAATTATAAGGTCACTGTTTGAATGGACAAACCTTTTTCCTTCCAGCAGCTGGCAGTCCTAAAAGTGTGTAAAGAACACTGTTAATTCATATCTCTGTGTATTTCAGTGGTTTGTCTCTCTTTCGTACAATCTGAATTTTCAGTGGACTACAGCATAAGGATGGACACCCTGCAGAGGCTGAGGAAGAGTGAGAGCTGCAGTGGAATATAAAGACATGCATGCTTCACTTCAGCTGAGATTTTAATTTAAAGATATCCCAGTTCATCCCCTTTGGAAAACAACTTTCAATATTAGAGAAATAAGAAAGTAAAATGTGGGTTGTCAGTATTTGCAAAAGTATTCATCAATGAAGCATCATCCAATAATTAGACTTCATTTTTTAAGGAACCTTCAATACTACTGGTACCATATGGACTGCATAAACCTGAGGCAAGAATCTGGCAGAAGGCACTACATTCTTGTAACAGAAAGAGTCTCTAAGAGAGCATGAACAACGTGAAATAGAATAATGGAACAGAACAGTATTGAGCATCTAATGGATAAGCCTTAGTAAATATGTTTCCACACAAGGCCAGGTTTCCCTGGCAGGTGAACAGATGCCACCTGGTGGGTACGTGGGTCAGCATCACTCCTACACCTCAGCTGAAATTCTGCCCTGATAATCAAGAACACCTTTAAAAACAGAGTGTCTTAATCCTCTTCCAATTTGTTTTTAAAGCATTTTTCTCCAATTTACAGTAAATCTTTGGTTCTTCTGCTTCAATTCTCAAAGATCGCTTATTTTTTTTATAAATAATGGACAGCTGTAAAACAGAACAAAACACTATGTTCTCACCTTATACCAATGAACAGGCTGAATATTCTTCTCTTTCCTGAAATAATCCAAGTGGGGGCACACGATCTTTGCAGAAGATGATGTGAATATCATCTGCTCTACAGCAAATTTTTCATTTAAGCATAAACCATCAATCCTCTCAAATACTATTACTTTTGTACACCTTTTCTTGCAGCTTGTCAAATTCCTGCAATTCATAGAACATAAATAAATTAACCTATTTAACATATTTTGCAGGTCAAAAATGTATGGCATTCTTTTTGGAGAAGAAAGAGAGAGGAAAATGTTTACAGTTTCTTCAATAGATTTACTTTTGCCTACAAGGAAAAAAAAACCCAAAACTAGACTTAATTTCCCCAAACTAAAGTTAGGTTTTGTAGTTGCATTCCCTCTTCTTTATTAGTATTTCTCTTACCCTCAAAAATTTACTTGTTTTTTAAAAGGTACTCACTTTGCAACTATTTCTGTAAAAATACAATTTTTTTTTAACTTTCACCTTATGACACATTCATAATCTCCCGAATCTTCTAATATTGCAGGAAGAAACCAAATTAAATTCTTCTGCTGATGAACTCTAGACAGTTTGTCTCTAGGCACAGCTGTCTGGTTACCAACTTTATACCATGTTAAGTTGTATTCTCCACTTTTCAAGTCCTTTTCCAGTGAACATTTAATAGCAAGAGGCTGCCCATCAGGCACAAGAGTTTGCCTCAACATCACATCATAGGCTTCACATTTCTCTAAAGGAAAGAGATAAACATTAAAGAAAAACTCAAACACTCTACAAGAATATACTGAACTCATTTCCTGATTATATTTACAAAGTTGGAGTTTTCAACTCCATTCTCAAGTCAACTACTAAAAATAGAATTTTAATCCCTTATCTTTACAGTTGAGAGTACTACTCAGAAGTTTACAGATATAGTTATGCTACTAAAATGAAATGCTGTATTTTGAATGCAATCTTTACACTCAGTAGAATGTCTTTGTTTGCAGTGACTTGTCATTTGCATGCTTTATTTCAGCTGCAAATTTCTAAAGTACTTGTGTTTCTCCAGTCTGTTTCATAGGCATGTACACAGACACATGCTCACAAATTTCACATTTAATGTCTTTATTTTTAACTTCTCTTAACCGTAGTCAAAATAATCCTTCAAGACAGACTATGCTTTTCATACCTAAATGTCCTAAGAGTACACTGAAGTTAAATATTGTGTTGTAAAAATTCCAAGTTTGCTATGGGAATTTCAACTCACCCTTCATTCTATGAACATTTAGAGAGGAATCATTACAATCACCAATGAGCTCATTTTCTTTACTTCTGACACAGACTCATGCAGGAAAAGAGCAACATCAAGAGTTTGGTTTGGGATTTTTTTTTTTTTAATATAACAAAAAAAGGCACCAACTCTGGATACCATGGTCATGTTCCCAAGTAAGTAATATATTTATTGAAACTTCCTTGCTTTGTTATTATATAAGAATTGCCACAGAAAGTCATGCAAGTGTCTGTTTAGCCCAAAATCCTGTCTCTGATAACTATCAGTGCCAAATGTGCAGAAGAAGAGGAGGACACAACAAATACAATACTACTCTGATTTCAGTCCCTTTCTTTCCCCTTACGTTCTGCATGAAAAACCATTCACTGGCTTCTATAAATTCTCTGAGTATCATACATTTCTTGTTATGAGAAACGGTAAACTTCCTCTCATCTGCCTATTCTATGGTTTTTACATTTTTATAGACCTTCATCCCATCTTGCTTCTGTCTCTTTACCTCAGAGTCCTCCTTCATTTAGAGACTTCTCATATGGAAGCCATCCCATATCAGACAACATCCACCTCTTCTGACACCATCTCTCTTAGATGGAATGACCAGAACTGCAGAGTTCAACTGGCACACATTCACTGTGGGGTTAAAGAGTAGCATAATGAGGCTTTCTGTTTTCTGCTCTGCTGCTTTCCAAAAATTCTGGTTTTCTGCTCACCACTGATGACAGTTAATGATTCTAGAGACCATCCAGAGATAACAAAGCAGCATTTTTTCAAGTGGCTCTTAATTAACTTAATGTTCACATCACACACATACAGCATACTTGCTTCTGCTATACCTGCATGACCCTTTCATGCCCCTTCACATCCACTTGATTTTACTGACATTCTATCACTAAACTATTTGATATCCAGACACCCTCTGCATAGCATCAGTTTTAACGACCAAAGAATAATTTTGTGTCATCCACAGTTCTCATCACCTCACCACAGATCTTTTCCAAACTATTTAGCCAAACACTGAATTACTCAGGTGTCTGTGTTGAATGCCCCATAATAACTTTGATGATTATGAAGTGCTGTGGCCACAGGAACTGATAACCTTCTTCTGGCACTTAATGCTAATATTCTGAAACAGTGTAAGAGACATCAGCACATGCTAAAGACCACTCAGCTGGAAAGCAGATCTGCAGAGACCGCAAACTGATCATGAGCCACCAAAGCTCCTTCATGGCAAAAGAAGGCTAACAGTGTCCTGGCATGCATTAGGACATGCCAGATTTGAATTTACTGGAGAGAGTCCAGCACATGATTAAGGAGGTGAAGCACGTCTCACTTGAGTAGAGGATGAAAGAGCAGGAACTGCTCAGTCCAGAGAAAAGAAGAGAAGGTCTGAGGAGTGTGTGGGTGGATCTTACCAATGTGTGTGTAAATACCTGATGGGAGGGAAAGAAGAACAAAAAGACAGACTTTTGCCAGCATTGCCCACTAATAGGACAAGAGAAAATGAGCACAAATTGAAACATAAAACATTCTATCTGAACACAAAAAATGACTTTTTTTCATTGTAAGGGTGATCAAACAGTGGAACAGGATCAAAGATGTTGTGGAGTTTCCATTTGCAGAGATTTTCAAAATCTTGGCCCTGTAAGGTTAGATGTCAAAAGCTCCTTTCCAACCTAAATGATTCTGTTATAAGTTAGAACATCAAATACCACAGATTATGTTTTATAGGTTCCTGCCCTTGGGACTATTTAAAAGAGCTCATTGGCATGCATGTAAATTTCACTATTACAGTCATTTTCACAGAAAGTTAGTATTACTTGTGTGAAAAAAATGTTCCATAAAAAGTTCAGAACAAAACTTTCCATAGCCACCAACAGACTTACTTGCAATAATTAAAGACAGAAATGCTGTTGCAATGTTACAAGAAAACAGTGTTTTTGCTGTCATGTTTCCCTGCTGAAATGGAAAGAAAACTTTCAATTAGTGCTTTCCAATATGAATGTCCATAATTTAAAGTAAACATTCATGTCACACAATTAATGCATTACACAATTAATACAGGAATTACACAGTTTAAAGAGGACACATGCAATACAGGAATTGTCTTTGACTTGTTTTGAGCCTGTTACCTGCTTGTTTTACCTGACAGCTCCTAATTATTACACTAGAAGAAAAAAATTGAGTGAACATCTCCTATTTCAGCTTGTCAAGCACTTGGGTTTTTTACATCTTTAGCACACTCCTTCCCACTTCTTGCTTTCCTAAGATACAGTCGCAGATTCTTTAACTCTCCCTTAGATGGAATCTGATTTCATAATTCTGACTTTTTTTGCCACTCACTTCTGCACTACATCCAGTTATGCTCCAACCTGTCTGGGATGGGGAGGACAGGACAGGACAGAACTTGCATACAGTCTTCAAAACATAAGTGCACTATGGATTTATAAACAAAGATAATTTTTTTTTATTATAAATAATCATTGGTTTTTTCCTGGGTTTTCTTCCTAATGATTTCTAATGGTATCTTTGTTCTCTGAGTACTACTAAGTATTAATCTGGTATTTCCATGGGCCTATGTAGTAAAATTTCAAGATCTCATCATTGGGTGCTAAGAATCAGGCAAACTCAGTCAGCTGTTGAGCACATGATGTTAGGATTTTAGCCATATGTTTTAATTTTAAATTTTCTTTGTATTTCTCTAAAACAACTTTCTTCTGTTATTATTACCCAGTCATTTACTATTGTGACATCTTTGTGCCATTCTTTGCAATTTACACCTCCATTTTCTAGCCTGAATAGCTTTATATTGTTGGCAAATTCTGCCACTGAAACAGATTCCCTCTGTCTAGATAATCAAAACACATGCTGAGCGGAAAAGTTGTTTGGGACTCTAGTAGTGATGTTTGTACACCTAAAATCCAGGCACTTATCTTTTACATGCTTAGTTATGTATTAGAGAATGAGTGTCAGGACTCTTTAGTAGTCCTCTGATCCCTAACATGTTTGGGGAAGGATTTCTCAGTTGCATGCCTCTGGCAAACTGTTCCTTAACTTGACCTGCTTTACTGGGTTGGGTTTTTTTTCTATTCAGCCTACCACAGTATTTTACAGCGCAGTGAGAGGATAAATGCAACTATTCCAGGTGAAGTATGAGCAGGAGAACCCCATCCTGTCGTGACAAACATTGTGCTGATCACCATTTTCTACAAGAGTCAAAGATTACACTTCCGGCTGCTGTGTCTTACTTTACCAAACTGACTCAGAAGCGTGCCATGTATTGAGTCATCCACACTGCTTCTTGCAGTGCCTGATTCCCTTCTTCCCCTTCTCCTTCCTCCTCCCTCCTTGCAAATTTCCACTCAAGACCAGGCAGGTCTTTTCTTGCCTAGCTCTAAGACGGGATGAGTCCCTGAAAGAATCCTGACCACAGAAATACACAAAACATTAAAATCTCGGGAGGTAGGTTATATGTGTTTGTACAAAAGCTACAACTTTTTCCATTATTCATGATGCACAGTAACTCTTAAAAATCTATACTTTCTAATTTAAAAAAAAGAGGAAAATATTGCAACAGATCTAATTTTAAGATAGAACAAGATTGAATACACTCCACTTATGAGCAGGTATTTTCTATAAAGAAAGAAGTCATAAGACTTCTCTGAATCACAGCTTTTTCACAAATTCTGTTCTCTTGCAACATTACCTTGCTCTAGTGTTCAGTCTCACAAGAGCTCTCTCAAGAAGTTTTTTGCCCCACTAGTAGATTCAGCAGATGCAGAAGTAGTATTTTACCACATCCTGAAACAAAGTCTTCCAGGATCCTGCTCTTCTATAATTTCAATGTTCTTTCTATCTATCTAAATTTATTATTGGCCTTTTTGTCAACATAGAAGAGTTGCAAACGTATATACAGCTTTGTGTAAAACCATACACATTACTTTGAGGATACTCCCTTGCCTCTCAGTTTTCATGACAAAAAATTTCCGTTTCTATGGAAGGTAGACATGATAGCAAAATTAGGCTCTTCTCTGTGCATGCATTCACATAAATAAGGATGAAAATAACATACATACAACTGCAGAATCAATTGCAAATGTTTTTCCTACCACATTCTGCCATGATACACAGCTAAATTTCTCCCTTTTCCCAGGCATTCTGTCCACATCTTGAGCACTCAATCCACCTGTGGAGCTTTATCATTCACAACAGACTTCAGCTCTAGGTATCTTTGCCCAGATTTTCCAATGGGGGAAAAAAAAATCAGGTATGTGAAGTCATGTCCATAAAGTTTCACCCTGAAAGGAAATATTTTTATCAATTGTAGTTAAAAAATATTATTACAACCAACCCCGACCCCCCCCCCCCCCAAAATCAACTGTCTGAAAGAGGTCTTCAGTGATACATGCACCTGAATTACAATTACAGCATCGATGATGGCACGTAGGCATAATTTTCATTAAAATTTCTCATTAAATTGGCATAACCACCTTTTCATCTGCTTTTTAGTTCTTTCGAAGTTGATCTACTCAATTAAAAAAAGAAGTCTCCTCAAAACTTCAAAGGATCACAGGCTTCACTGATTTTGGCAAACTTATGGCAAGTTTATTTGAATCTTTTATTCAAAAGCACAAATTGATTCAAACGTGCAACAGTCCTCAGAACAGAGAGGACCAACAGAAAGTCAGAGTACCACACTATTTCTGGGATATAAGCCTAGGAACATTTTAAATCATAAAAAATGCATATTTATAGATATATAATCTTAAATGTTCCTATAAACTGCAAGATACACCATGCCTCTTCTAGAGAGATTAATCAAGTGTCTCGCTTTTGATCACGAAAAAAATGATGACAGCAAATACATCTATTTCTTCAGTGGGCATACCTAGTCAGTGTGGAAGAGCTGAGTTAGCCCCGTGAGGATGTAGTGGCAGCACTGAGATCGCGATAGCCGTGTTTCGGTGAAGCGCTGGCATCCCTCAGCGGGTACGGCAGGAAATCATTTTCCAGTACTCTTCATTTAAATTGCGACGTACTCCTGGAAGCACTCCCTCGGAAGGGGCTGTGGCTCCTGGGCGGTGCGGGGGGACCCGCCAGGCTCAGCGCCGAGGGGGAGCTGCGAAGAAGAGGCGCTCGCTCGCCTTCCGTCAGGAACCGAGCCACGGTCAGGGCTGGCCCTTCACAAGAGGTCTCACCCCAGCCCCCAGCCTCCCCAGCAGACACCCCCTCGGTCCGAGCCACCTCCCAGCCCCAAAAGCGAGGCGTCGGAGCAAAGTGCGACATCGGCGCAGCGGCTCTAGAGATCTCCCGCTCGGGTTATCCCGGCCCGGCTGAGGCCGTCCGCCCTGTAACAGGAGCCACGGAGAGCAGCGCCCCGCCCGCACCTGCCCGCGCCGCGCCGCCCGCACCCGCTGCCGCCCCGGCCACCTCCGGCTCTCCCGGCCGGCCAGACCCTGAGCCCGCGTCCCGCTGAGGGCTCGCTGGGGCCGGGCCAGGGCCCGGGGAATCTCCTACCTGTTCCTCGGGGTCGGAGGAGCTCCGCTGCCGCCTCCCAGAAAGCCCCGGCAGCCGAGGGACCGCGGCGCCGCTGCCCCGGCGCGGGCGGCTCTTCCCAGGGACGCCTCACCTTCCCTCGCCTGCAAATCTGCGTGTCCCCAGGACGGCGGCGTGGGCCCGGGGCAGGGCAGGGCCGCCCCCCGTCCCCTCCCCGCCCCGGCGCAGGTAAGCGGTGCTGGTTAAAAGCAAGCTACAAAAAACAAGGCTCAGCCTCCGCCCCAGGAAATCCTCCAAGCAAAGATTGCGAGATCTGAGGTGATTGCTGTTTGTTTGTTTGTTTTCAGAGTACGAACAGCTGCAAACCTCCCTAGCTGAAGAGAACGTGTCACTGGAAGAGAAAAGAGCCCTTCAAGACTCCATGCAGGCTATCGGCAGGAGCATCTCGGGGACATCAGCTGATTGATTTGCTTATTCAGTAGGCTGTTTTGGCTGCTTGGTCTGACTTGTCCAGACTGTCACTGATATTTGGAAGCTTGAACCTACAGGTTAGTCTCATTTAGTCCCTAAGTTTTTATCTACAAACTTAACAGCTACTAAGTAGTCCTGATATTTTACAGAGATTACTTAACTTGTGGCTGTTCCGGGAACAGTACGTTCTCTAGCTGCTGGTGATTCTTAGTTCTCTGTTTCACTCTCACACCACAGCTAGACCCAGAGTTTTTCAAAGCAGAAATTGCTCAAACTATTTTGTTAAACACCGAATCAAATGTGCGCAATTTTAACGCTGCACTGCCACTTACTTGTTGACTAACTCCTAAACTAGGTATTATGGCAGAGGAAAACTCTTTCTTATGTTCCTCACAAAGCAGGCAGCAGTCATGGACTACAGAATTATCAAGGTAGATGTTATCATTATTGTTAAAAAATGCATCATAACATTTGCCAAGCAAATTACAAGTATTCTGCAAAATTTGTGGAGAATAATCAGACATGTCCTGTCCCATTTTCATCCTGCTTCTGGTACTTCTTTTATTGCATGTTCTGGTACTATTATATTTACCAAATGGAAACATGTTCAAATATCCTTCCCACTAGCTGCAGATAAGATTAAATATTGCGCCCTGCTGTGCCTTCGTAAACTGTCTTCCATCAATACAAGGTATGTAGTGCTAGCTGGAGGCACATTGCAACGCTTCCAGACCCAAAGCTGTTGGGAGGTAAACAGAAAAGTAATTCATTCCTGACTTGGCAAACATAGCAGGATTTTTGTAGTCAGCTTGTCTTTCTTTGGTCACCACTTCTATCCATATTTAATTTTGGAAATGTTTCTCATTAATTCCTTGTATTAGGTCACACAATGCAAGATTATGCAAGATTTTTAATTTCTGTACTATTTTGCACCACCAAAAATCATCTGTGACTGGAATCTGATTGAGGTCTCTACTTTATTGCTCTAGAAGCAGTGATTTTAAAAAAATAATAACTTCATAAGAATTCTTTTGGAGGTACACATGGTACACAACAGCAGGGGTTCTGCTGTTGTGATGGGGCTTTTTCTCCTATATTCATTGTAATACTACTAATAGTGAAAAAATGTTTCCAGTAAAAAATTTTCTGGTGTAAAACACTTCATTAAAATATTACCAAAATGAACAGGTGAAATCAGAACTATTCAATCATTTAACTATTCATTGAATGTGAATCAATTAAAAAAAAATGTAGTAAAGCTGAAATGGATGGATTTCATGAAATAGCAAAAATACACAGGCCATGGCAGTCATAAGACAAAAATTGCAGGGAAGAGCAGAGGAGTGGGCTGTCTGAGGAGGGTGGACATTGACATTAGTCTGCATGAACATTTGGTATGGTCACCGGGGACACTTCAAAGCTGACCAAGAATCAGCAGATCCACCAATGAAGTTGATGCTAGGCAAAATGTTACCCAAACCTCCTCCAGATCAGATCTATGCAGAGGAATTTTCTTTTTTTTTTTTTATTTTTAATCTGTGCAAACATTCAGATGTATTTTGCCTCATAAAGCTCTAAGATAAAATAAGCAGTCATAATTAGCACAAGGAGGGGTCTATCCATTCACCAGTGCCATCTCTGAAAATGGATTGCAGCAGAGTGATGATCATGGTATACCTTTCTGCAGCCAAGAAGTTCAGATAAGGCTACTTCTTTGCAAATTAAGAGACTGGACTTGATGATAGCATTTGGTGTATAGCATTTCTCCAAAACATGTATGCTAAATAAGGTATCACTGAGAACTGCTTTTTCCATCAGGTGGTGGCATCTGCTTTCCTTATTTGATAAACATTATATAGCCAATGAAGGAGGCGCCAGTCCCTGTGATAAATAATTCAATCCTTTTGAGTTACAAGAAAATCAGAGTGAGATCATTCTCTTAGAGAGGGATGGGATGTAATGGAAATTGCCTGAGATGTCATCCAGTAGTAGTTTTGTTCCAGCTTTCAAGATCACTTGTCTTTCTCAATTTACAGTATCAACAACTTTCCCTTTTCACATATATCATCTCCTTGGGGCATGTGGCTGCATTAGCTTTTTTGTTTGGATCAAGAGAGCCCCTGTGGCACAAAACAATCCTGGAGCCCATCAAACAGATTCCTTTCAGATGAGGAAAACTTGAAGATAAACTCCAACTAGGTGGGCAACCTATCAACAGTGCCTGACAGCAGTTAGTCTGAAATTATGTCTTTTCAAACATGCCTTGTGTGGTCACCAGATCCTCCACACCAACTGACTTGAACTGCAAAAATCAGGGCAATAGTTGCCCTGGTGTTTTTTAGGACAAGTGCCAATGACAAGCAAACATAGTTGTTAGGGTTTTTTAAGGCAATTATAGAATCTAGTAATCTCATGTTTTACCTGCGCCTGGTAAATCATCCCTTCTACATGAGAAGTGACTATAGTCATACCATGTCTCTAAGACAACCACAAGTATATTTAGGGCAAGACTGTGGTTTATAGCCACCATCATATTTTTTGGGTTTGGCTGCCGTATGTATTCATCATATATCTTTCTCATCTGAAACTGAGCAGGGTAAATCAAAACAGAGTTTTAAAGCAGTTAATGTAATTTTTTTACACCATTTCTACTTTAAGCTTTGTTGCACAAGGCAACTTGGATGAAGACATTAAGATTATCATTGCATGTACAAAAGCTACAAGAATAAAAAATATCAAGAAATGTAATTGCAGGTAATTATTGAGGTACAGTTAAAGCTGCATAAAATGGATGTAACCACATGCCTTGAGAACAGAAAAATCTTCTATTGAGGAAGAAATATTCAAGAACACTATAATCTGCAGGGTATGTGAAAATTTTGATTTAGAGAGGCTAAGCTTGGGCAGGAAAATTGGAAATTTAAAATATGAAAGTAATGTTGCAGTGTTTGGTTGCTTCACTTTAGTCTGCTGTTTTGTTTCAATATCCTTATTGCCTTCACTGTGGTAACCAATTGTCATGGTGAGCAGAGAAAGCTGAGCTCCATTGCAAAGCCAGAGTTGCAGGGCTGACTGACTGGGAAGCCACCTAGCAAAAGATGGCAGCAAATTCTTGAAAAAGGAGAAGCCAAGGTGTGGCAGTAGTTACTGTCATGGAGGGAACTTGCCAGGTGATTAGCCATGGCTTTCAATGTTTTCATTAGTCCTAGTAGTACCAAAAAAAATAAATGGAAGCTTTCCTATGTAATTTACTAATGGCACAATAGTTATAAGAAGTATGTGACCCTGTAGCTTGGCTCATACTGATTTTTACCCATTTACTCCTCCTGCACTCAGAAATTACACCACTATTTTATTTTCTTTAATTTTAAACACAAAAATAACCATTTGCCATCCAGAATCCCAGACTAAGGAGAATTGTGGTCAAGATTCCCATGACTCACTAGTATATTATAGCTTTTAAATTTAAAAAAAAAAAAAAAAAAAAAAAAAAATGCTGCCTTAAATCAGGTGAACTGTTTCCAGTAGAGTTAGAGAAGTACCGAAGGCACTGCAATGCACTGATGCAAGTCTTCATTATAGAGTCCAGTGAGAAAGGTGTTCAGAATCCATGGGATATTGATTAAAATTGGGGTTATTGGAGATAACCTGAGAAAGTAAAAGGAAATAGCACAGATAATCTTATGTCTCTTCCAATGCTGGGAATCCAGAGCTGTGCAGCTTCAGCCAGACCTCTCGTAAGCGCATGCCTTATCATTCATATCCCACCTGTGGGGACATTTGCCAGTACAGAAAGCTTTCGGGTATTCTCAGAAGCAGAAAACTCTGTTCATCATCTTTACTGTCATGAAAAAGGATGGTGTATGAAAACGGGCTGTTTCACTTCAAGTGAAGCCGAGACATTGGGTGGAGCTGTTGCCAGGTGCCAAGTGTGAGCTGCCTAAAGCTTCCCCACACAGCTGAGCTGGCTCCACTTGTACATCCAAGCAGCACAGGATACATCCAGCACAGCTCAGGCCTGCACCCACTTGCATCAGCTCTCATGGATCAGTAACTTCTGCATGCCCACACACGCCTGACAACACTCTTCAGGGTACTGGCCCACCTTCAGATGAAATGTTGCGCTCTTTCCTGTTAGTATGTTCACAAATTCCAAGAGACTTCACTGAACTATGGATATACTAGGGGAAAGAAGAAGCTTACATTTCAGGAAAGTTTTAAGTTAATTTGGCTTGTCTAGGTTAAATAGAAGACACACTACAACTTTTGCCTATAAACAATACATGTAGTATATAACAATTAACAACTCCTTTGTTAGGACAAAGCATGGTAACTCACAGAAAGAACAACATAACTGGATACCTGAGATAGGAATGAGCTAGCCAAAGGGCAGAGGCAGCCCCTTCCTATCCTGTGTTTCCCAAGCTCAGGCCTTCTATGTGCTATATATACACATTGCACAGGTATCTACAGCCTTTTGGTCACAATTTTTTGGTCACAGACAAGGGAAAAAAGATGCATTTATAATCAAATATATGTGACACTCACTGTCATAAAATTGTACCTAGGAGGTTTGAGATGAAATCCACTAAAAACTGGGATGCAGTGTTTGGGCTTACAGTTTAGATGGTAAAAGATTACATGGAAATTACCAAAAAAAGTTCTCCATGAGGTTGTCTCCTGCAAGTCTTAACAATTACTTTGTTAAAATGTTCTTAGCAGCCCTAGGATTGCATACTGCACTTTATCTGTGCAATTACACAAGAGTAGCCCCTTTCTGCAGACAGAGGACAGGGTTCAGTCCCATCTTGTAACAGTTAAAAATGCTGGTGCAAGGAGTCCTACAGCCAACTAACCACAAGAAGTTTGAGCTAAATGAGAAACAGGAAAGAAAGACATAATGAAACTATTGCATCAATCACTTCAACTTTCAAGAAAATGCAAAACAGAGAAAGCAGAGTAGGTGGCCCAGAACTGCCCTCTAGGGACCCACAGTCAGTCAGAACAAGATCCCCCCTCAATCTAAGAAACCCTTTATCTTTAGGCAGATTAAATTTCTAAATGAAATAACAATTAATTATTAAAACACAGATACTACAAATAACTTAATTCAAAATCTGTAACACTCCTTCAGGAACGCAGAAAGTAATTTTGCTGGTAGCAATAGCAATCTTTTTCACATTAAAACATCTCTGGAAACCTTTTTATTTTTCCACTTTGCATATCATAGCTAACTGCTCGTTTTGCCCACAATGTGCCAAGAAGCCTGCTACAAGCCCTGCAGAGCTGGAGCAGTCCATCAAGACAAGGTGTGTGGGAAAGTTACTGGGGCTCAGTGACGCTCTTCAGATGCACTGAGCCACCTTCACTTCTAGAGCCATTCCAGCCAAGAGAACTACCACTTTATCACCTACATTTCTGTGTTTATATGGACAAAAAAATTAAGGTGTCCTTTTTAAATGCAATTTAGAAAGTGAAGAAGGGCAGAGAAAATAACCTAGCATATTTAAACAACAAAATACAAAAGCTTGATATAAAAAGTTGCCCTTACTTAAGCAACACCTTTGCTTTTTTACAGTAGGATGCATTTACTGTTTAAGTAAAAGCTGAAAAGAAAATGGATATAGTTTCAATTTAATGACAATGCATTTAGATGATTAAAAATATTTTAGTTACACTAAAAAACATTTTTTATAAAAAAGAGCATATGACTATTCATTTCCCCTTTTGTCTAAACATAATAAAATAAATCCCATAATTAAAACGTAGGTAGAGTCAGTCAGATTGTCTTACACCCTGTATCAGTGAATGGGCAATGCATTCTTTCTCATCCCTGAAGCACTACTGATAAGGACACACACTATTCAGGCTTGTCAGTCATAATAAAAATATTATGATAATAAAAGCCAGCAGTATTTCTAAGTGCTAAGACAGTTAAATATATTTTGTTACAGCTTGTCACATAATGAAGACAAAATCATTGAGTAAGCATTTTGGTGTGTCACATTTATATTATTACATCCTTATTTCCTAAATACTATTTAATCATTAACTTCTAGTGAAATCAGTGCACAAGGTTAAGGAAGTGCATTGCATTTAAAATCAAATTCCCTGCTGTCTGATGTACTAGCACAAAACAAGCAATCTTCTAAAAAGCAATAATTATCATTGCCTCCATCCTTCCCTCCCTCGCACTTCTTCATTCTTCTGGTTTCACTACATTTTTTTTCTATCATGTAAGAAACTTCAGACAAAAGGGAAAAAAAAGATGAAGTATAACTTGGGACAAACCACTCATACCTGCTGAAAATCTGAATCCTGCAGTGAAATCCTTCTGCAGAAGAGGCAGGTGCAGAAGGAGCACAGCACTCCCCTCTTCACTGCCCCATATCTATGCACTGGAGCCACTGTGCAATCAGCATGAGCCTGTGTGAGACATAAGCTGGTGGGAGGCAAGGACAAGTCAGCCAGGTTACTCAGACTCACAGAATCATAGAGATGGTTTGGTTGCAAGGGGATCTTGAAGATCATCCACAGGCAGGGATACCTTCAACTACACCAGGTTGCTCAAAGCTCCACCTAACCTTGAATACCTCCAGGGATGGAGCACCCACAGCTTCCCCAGGAAATATATTCTAGTGCCTCACCACCCTCAGAGTAAAGAATCTTTTCCTGCTATCTGATCTAAACCTACACTCTTTCACTTTAAAGCCATTCCCTCTTGTCCTGTCACTACATGCTCTTGTAAAGTCTTGCCCTGTCTTTTCTGTAAGTTCCTTTCAGGCCCTGGAAGGCCACAATTTGGTTATCCCAAAGCTTTCTTTTTCCAGGCTGAAAAATCCCAACTCTCTCAACCTTTCCTTACAGAAGTGCTCCAACTCTCTGACCAACTTGGTAGCCTTGTCTGGACTTGCTCCAAGTCAATGTTGAAGACGCCAGGGGGATGCAGCACTCCAGGTCAGGCCTCACCAGAGCAGAGGGGCAGAATCACCTCCCTCACCCTGCTGGCTGTGCTGCTTTTGATGCAGCCCAGGATACAACTGGTTTCTGGGCTGCACCAACCCCTACAGCACAAGGCTCTGGCTTTCCTTGAGCAGATGAGAGGGTAAGCACTTGCCCCAGGGGCTGAGCAGAGAAGGCTGCCTCTCCACTACTGCTGCTCAGTATGGCACTGCTGAGGACCATGCTGGTCCCACAGAGCAATGCAGCAGCCTTGGGGCTGCTGTAGCTTCGCCTTGCTGCAAGGAGAGTACCAGAGAGAGCAGAGCCAAGCTCACAGCCGCTGTTGGCCCAGGCAGGGTGAGGTGATTTGTGCTAGTGTTGTACCACAGTCAGACTGACTGGCAGCAGCCTGAATGAACATCTATTATAGCAGCCTTGTTAAGCCACTGAGTCACAACTGCTGCTCGCCATTGTCCATTCTCAGCATGCTTTAGTGGAGAAATGAGAAACAGCAGTGCTGTATGAAAAAAATATGTAGTGCCTTTATTAAATTTCAGAATGGAGTCTTCCTCAAAGTGCCCTTACATAACACACATGAAAACTTTACCGTCATTTGTATAAATACATCAAAAGGAACAAATATTTTTTTAAAAACACTATTTTGGCTCAGTAAAATAACCTTCCATTCCTAAAGTTAGGGATAACGAGTAGCCGTTCTCCTTTCAATCTGTTCCAATCAGCAGAAGTAATTAGGAGGATTGAGGTCACTGGAACTCTGTTGGCTGGCCAGCATACTGTGAGCTGTCAAGGTGAAAGCACAAAGTCAGTGTTACACCCTAGTTCTCAGAGTACAAATACCATAATGCCAGTGTCTGGTCTTCACATTTGATACAGAGATCTTCTTAGAGAGTTTTGTGACCAAACCATACAGCTTTTATCCTATTTGATTCTTCTATCAGTATGAACCGTAACAATTAGCCTTGTTCAGATGGTTTTCAGTAACTTCAGATGGATCTCAAGGCTCTTTCACCCTACAGCAGGCTGCCACTGAACTACACCATATTTAAAGGCAGACTGCGTTAACAGCCAAGTAAATGTGGCACTTCATGACTAGGACTGATACTCCATTGACACTTCTCTTGTGACTAAAACACAGAATGAGAAAAGACTGTGCTATCTGCATAGGTCTGTACATACATGACATTCATCAATAAAACACTTCAGTACCATAACCATTTATATTAGTCTGACATTTCAAATGCACTTTTCCCCCTTCCTCTTGAAATGAAGACATTCTTATTTCATTCTGGCCAAACACACACATAACTCACAAAGCTCAGAAGGCACCGTCTCTCAAAAGCACTGTTTCAAGTTTCCAGCACACACTGAAGAAACCAAAGTAATTTAGGTGGGAGAAGAACCTACTTCCACTGTTTTTGTCAATAATCAGCCAGAACAGTTTTGTTTGGTCAAGTATGGAGACATAAAACCATGAAAAAAGAAAAGCCAATACTTTTGTAAATGAATAGATGAATTCTGAAGGTTGCAGAACACTTTTTTTTTTTTTCAGACAAACAAGTGGATATACCAGAGGGAAAATTTCTGCCTAATACTATCTTAGCAACAGCCTTCAAGCAGAGCCTGGAAAGTGGAGTTTGACACAAAAGCAAGTTGCTTGTTCCAAGATAAAGGAGCTGCAAGAGAAAATATAGACTGGAGTTTGAATGGGAGGAGAGCAAAAAGTGCTGCAAGAAAGAAGCTGATAGGACACAGAAATTCAGAGTTGCAAGCAGCAGTAACAGTCAATTCCTGAGGCTTCCCTATACAACAAGATCTCACAACCTAAAATCATAACTCAAGGACAGACTGAAATTATATGGGCAATTTGGCTCTCATCTCCTGTTTCTGTAAAATTTATAGCTATAAACATAGCATTAAAGAGGTCTGATGAATTTTTTTAATCAATCAACTCAATTCCCTGCCCCAAAAAAAGAATTGATCATTGCAAACTACATCACTGCCTACAAGTCAAACATAACTTTAGAGTTAACACTTGGGGCATACAAAACACTATTAAAAATATTTTAAAATGAAAGAGATAGGATTCAACATTTTACACAACTTCCTTTCCCTTTTGTTTGGAAAGCTGTGACTGCAGTCTCCAGCACACAGTCATCTCAGATTGCTTACGTATCAGAGCAGAGGGAAAGGATAAAAGGAAGCAGCTGCAGGAGGTAACACGGGGCATCTCTCTCTCTCTCTCTCTCTGCCCCTTGGCATGGTCCTTAAAGTAAGGTGGATGAAGCCAATCATCCTGTACCCCCATGACAGACTCTGTGTCATTAGCCAACTGTTC
The DNA here is from genome assembly GCA_910950805.1 of Acrocephalus scirpaceus scirpaceus. NCBI lineage: Eukaryota > Metazoa > Chordata > Aves > Passeriformes > Sylviidae > Acrocephalus > Acrocephalus scirpaceus. The sequence goes on along the minus strand of OU383774.1, from coordinate 87,778,713 downwards.
CACTTGGGTAAATAAATATATTAAGCCATTTAACTGGAAAGAAAAAGTTCTCTGGAGATTAATTTTTTGACTTGATACAGATTACAAAGGTATTTTTACAACATCTGCATGTGAAAAGTGACTAAAAATGGCATTGATCTTTCAAACATAAAAAAGATCAGGGAAGAGTATTTAAGCTTAGGTTCAACAGCACTTTTGGAGGGCTGGGATTGTCTCTTACCTTTTCTCCTGGATGATAACACACTGATGCAGTAACACAGGGATTTATCTTTCTGCAAATTGAACAAGGTGAATAACAAACTTGTAATAAAGAAAAGGTTTGTGTCATTTCATTAAAAAAAGAAACATTTACTGGCACCAGCCATGCACATTACGTAGTATCACAACCATAATTAGTGTAATTCCCTTCATATTGAAACTTTAATTGCAGAAAAAAAAGGTCAAATTTTCTTCATTGGTTTCATTTTTTTGTCCTTTCATTTTTAATACAGGGGAATTTCACAGAGTCACTCTTGGAAAAGTACTTGTATACCTCCTACGTGTGCTACTGATGATATTTCAAGGTGTTCTGTTGATTCAGCCAGAAGTAAAAAAAGATTCACATCTGTAGATGAAGCTGTACTACCTTCACTCCAGTAAATCTGGATGAGATTGCACAAAACAGATACATGTGACCTTCAGTCAATCCACCACCAACTGTGTGAACTGAATCAGTCGTTAGGTGTCATTTCTCATTTGTTATTTAAGGCAAATTCAAGTCTTTTGGTAACAAATGCAGTCCTGATAAAGAGCCACTTTTTCTGGATGGCATCTGGTAGCGCACTTTCTTCCAGAATCTGGTACTTGCTGAGTGGGACCTTTCTGAGAAGTCCCCTTTCCATCGGATAGCGCCGTGCTTTTGCTTAATATATCTGATGGATTCTGGCATGGTTGCATAATCTTGTATTTTTTCAAGTTCAATGAGAATTACTTTAATGCCATCTTGGATAAGAGCACTATGCATGGCTAGCTGCTTTTCAGATTCATCTTCCAGAATGCTGTAATAGGAGGGCTCTGGTACTAAAACAATTATCACTCTCCTACTTTGACGAATTTTTTCATCAGCAACACTGATCACAGCTGTAGAGAAAAAGGTTGTACAGAATTAAGGTTGTACATTTCTACTTTCTGCTACCAGTATTCTGCAACTGGTTCATTAACTATTTGATATTTAAGCCAACACACTTTAAGTCAAAACAGGGAGAGGATATGTGCAAGCAGTTGCCTTGGGTTAGCCAACCATAGAGATCTGGCCAATACAACACAATCTGACCCCATCAGATTCTATGTCAATACCCTTGTTTTGCAGAAACAGAGAAGAGCTACCAACTGTACCTTGCTAATGCCATTTTATTACCATCATAGATGGTAATAAAATGCAAAAAAAACCCCCAAGTTCCAGAACCATAGGACCTTTTTACCTTAAACAGTCTGTTCTGATATGCTCAACTGGTTCTGTTACATGTAAGTGAAAGAGAAAGAAGATTCCCCCCATCAATGGCATTCCAGTCACTTAAGTCACAAACCGTGAAATATGGTAAATACCACACAAAAACCCCATGGCTAAACCCTGAGAACAGACTATTACATTTTTCCAAGCTGGAAAAATTAGGCAGCACTTTAGATTCTACTTCTCAGGGAACCCTTCCTTCTCAAACCACTACCAAAATCCTTGAACTGTAAAAACAAAAAAGTTCATTTGATGATGAGAGATATTTAGAATCCCATCTGATTGACTGCCTGTTTCTCAGTTGTATTTGCAGGTCAATGAGAAAACTCAAATTTGTCTTCAGCTAACTTACCTTCTCCTGGTAAATCATCTCTACCAAGTATGAAGAGGTTATATCCACACTGTCTTTCTAAGACCTCTGGCAGTATCTTCAGAGCAAAAATATCTGATGAATATAAGCAGCTTTCTCTGTTCTTTGGATACAGAACATACGCATCATAGATCTTCTCATCTGAAACTAAGGAGTGAGCAACAGAACTTCCATAAAAATGAATTCTAAAGATACAAGAGCAAGCAAGCAAGCAAATAAAATCTCTAAACTCTGGGGGGTTTTCCCTTACTTGAATCATTGTTTTAGGTCCTAATCCTGCTATATTAGCTAAGCATGTATGATTATACAAAGCCTGAAATATTTGTAGGATCAGGCCTTCTAGAATTCAGGAGGCTGAAGCTGAATAGACAAAAGAGCTCTGCAAAATTAAATTGTAACTTTCTCTTTTGAACATTAAATAAAAAAGTCATCATTGAATTATTTGAAAAACTGTGGACCCAGTGGTACAACTGATACTTAAAATTCCAGTTGCCATATAACTCATAGGTGGTGTTGCAACCTGTAGTTTCAAACCACAGCAACCACTTAGATGTGACAACAAATACAAAGTAAGCGTCAAATTTCAAGATCCAAATTGTTTTAAATATTTTGGATCAAACTTTTTGGAAAGACCTAATTTAAAAGACTTCAAAGAAAATCTAAGGTATTGATATTCCTCTAGAAGATACATGGCTAGAGAAACAGAAAGTATCTCCTCATAGATGTTTGGAAATTACCCATACTTCAGCATGCTCTCATAGACAACACCCCTATTAACATTTTTTTTGAATGCTAGGAGAGAAAAATTTCAAGAAAGTAAAATAATCAGAAGTCCCTTTAACTAGAAAACAAAAGAAAGTTATATTTTTCCTGTTTTGTCTATGGAAAATTAAAAAAAAAAACACTTAAGAATTCTAATGTATTACTGCTTTCTGTAACAACAGTAATTAAAAATAATCTGAAAAACTTCTGTCAGAACAGTATTCAAACCACTGGGGTGGGTCTTCAGGAAAAGCAATGATAGTTCTGGATTCCTGGAAAGTTGTTGATTTTTTTCCCCTGTCAATGCTTTTGTCGTCTGAACTAATTCCAAACATCCTAAAAACAATATTATTCTTTCAAAAACCCCAAGGAAGACCAATCATGATCCATGAGAGTAACTCACTGCTTTGCAAGCAAAGGTGGAAGCTCGAAACAACACTTGGCACTGTTATATAAACATACCTTTTTTCCCCAGGAAAGGATGGCAGGAGGCCCGATAAAAAAGCACGATATCAATTTTGAAGATCTTGTAGATAAAGAGAGTAAAAAGTACTAAAAATACCAAGGAAACTCCTCCTCCAATTAAGTATCCCTGAATGTTTCGAGCTGCAGTAGTATAGGATAAGAAAGAAAACAAATAAAGTGCAACTATAACCTAGAACCAGGAAAAAACAAGGATTGTTCCAAATTGTTTAGTCATTAAAATATTTTTGTTTTAAAAGGAGTGAAAGAACAGGACAAACTGTTTAATGTATGCTTTCTGCCATTACTGTTATCTGATAACCCTACTTGTATCTTCCAGAGAAAAAATACCTCAACAATATGATAAATGAGGCTACTCTTCAGCTGAAACACCAAAATAAAATATTGACATATAACCCAGCATAGCAGTCCAGTGAAAATTCTTGTACAAAATTCTATCAGTCAGAACGCAAGGAAGTCAAAGGTGGGGAGGTGATTTCCCAACCTACTAATCTCCCCAGACTAACTAGCTTTCCATTGTCTTTGCCCGTTCAATGACCTGTCAGTGAACCTACTCATTTACTGTATTTAAAACCTCCACAAACTACATTTTTTTAGTCAATGCATTAAAGAATTTTTGAGGTTAAATCCTACCCTGTTAATCTTTATGAAGAGATTATAGTCATGTAAGAAGTTAGAGCTCATATCCACTTTCAGTCCTAAAATACTGAATGAGAGAAGACAAAGCAAATCAAAAGCACTATTTTCATTTTTCTAAGAATGTGACAAATTCACAAAAGTACTGAGATGCACTGCCCATTTTGCACAAAAGTACATCACACAACTTTTAACTCTAAGTAGGGCATTGTCAAACTAACTAAGAAGTAAGTCAATGATCACCATTTTATCAAGAAGAGATCTCTTACCTGGGTATTCCAATTTGATGTAGGCTGTAAATTGCTGAGAACCATATATGAAGTGGCAGAAGAATTTATAAGCATAGTCCTTTACTTTCACTTTTGAAATGTTAAATTTTGTTCCAGATACAGCAAGCCCATGAGGCAACCCCTCTCTGTCATTAAAAAAGGTAAAAGGGAAATATCTGTGGGTATCTGAATATCAATGCTGAGTATGAGACAGATTAATCTATCCACAAATACAAAAACTTGTTTTTTTTAATCTCTGTAAACCAAAGAAGTTAGTGAAGCACAGTAAATATACCTCTGTAACTAACAATTTCAGGAACTAAAAAACATACTGGGCTTAGTTGTTTTAGGGGTTTTTTGGGTTCGGTTTGTTGGGTTTTTTTCCCCCAGGTTGGACAGAGTGCACCATTAGCAGTTTTGCAGGTGACACAAAACTCAAAGGGATGTCTGATACAACAGCCAGCATCCAGAGGAACCTTGACAGAATGGACAAATGAAAAAAACACCTCATGAAGTTGAAAGCAAAATGCAAATCCTGCATATGAGGACAAATAACCAGATCCCAGGCATCCTGGATTGCATTAGGAAATACACTGCCAACACGTTAAGGGAAATGATCCTTCACCTCTGTTCAGCACTGATGAGGTCACACCTGGAGCAGTGGGGCCAGTTTTGGGCTGCCTAGTACAAGAGATGGATGGATGGATGGATTTGCTGGAGCAAGGCATATGCAGTGATGTGACAGGTAAGGAATGAGAGCATCCATCATACATGAGAGCAGGGACTGCTCAGCCTGGAGAAGGCTCAGGGGCAGGGAATAGATCTCATCAGTGTGTGTAAACACCTGATGGGAGGCAGGAGTGAAGAAGAGGGAGCCAGGCTCCTTTCACTAGTGCCCACTGACTGGACAAGAGGCTATGAACACAAATTGAATGTCTTTCCCATCTGAAATTCCACCTGAACAGTTTTTTACTTCAGGGTAGTCAAACACTGGAACCTAAATGTCCTGCAACAAGAGTTTCTGCCTTGTGTTCTTGAGGATTAGCAGCTGTGTCTGTACTTTAAAAAGGACCATTTTCATAAATAAAAATAAGCTGGGTGACTTTTTATTTTGGAACAATCTATCCTTCCCATATTTATAATAGAGGACAGGCTTTAACATACTAGTAAAAAGAAAGTCATGTAACAACAAATGCATAAGCAAGCATTACAAAATTGTATTTCACAATAGCATTATAAAAATCTACATGATTGCTTTATTCCATTTTTATCAGACACAGTACTTATAATAAAATGTTAGTCTTTTCAAACCAAGCAATAAGAATATGTGTCTGATACAGACTTCTAATCAGCCTTTCAATGACTAGTGGCATTTGATGAATTCACTGTAAATTACTGCAGATTACTTCACCTACATATACACTACAAATTCAATGTATAAGGGTACTTACTCATAAAACTGTTCCCTGTAGGTTTTATCAAAGATATCAACATCCTCATCATTAACTTGCCAGAATGGAATCAAGCCATTTACACCACTTGATATGTTACATTCCATAACCACATGAGAGCCTACCAAAAAAAAAATGTAAACACAGCAACTGAAGGTCTTGTAATAGGAGCAGAATCAAGTGATGATGGAAGAGCAGGGAAAAGGAAGGATATGAAAGAAACCTACTTGCCTTATGAAAAGCAAAGTCCTTAAAACTCATCCATTTGTAATCCAAATTTGTGTGTCTGATCTGGATATAAATTCCACCCTAAATGTAGGTGTCTAAATGTTTACATCTACATACAAGCTAGGTGTCTCAGTGAGTAACAGAGTTCATCTCTGCTGAAGCCCACAAACATTAAAGGAGACACCTTAACTGAATGACTTTCCAGACTCCACTGAAAGATCTCCAGGGCTCAAATCAGTTGCATGTACACCTATGATGACATCCGAGATGCTCTTCAGCATCCAAGGTATCCATATGGAGTTGTCAGACAGGACTCCAGATCTTCAAGAAAACTGCACTGCTAGAGTAGCCAGACCACCCAAAACAGCACTCTTTGTGTAGGCAACTGAATTGAGCCCTTACTGATAACTGGCCTGAGTTAAGGACCTCGGATTATATGCACATATCCATGTGCAGACAATTACATCTGGGAGCTGAATCCCATTCTTAGTGACCATGCATAAATTTACTCCAAATCGGGGTCTTTTGGCCAACACTGTCCACTGGGATGGTTTCTGAATATTAGCACACTTTACTTCTAGAGCAAGCTCACCTGTCACTCAGCTCCTTTGCCACTAAGAAGCCAGATCTTACAGAACACCTCAGTATTAAGCAAACCAATTTGCAAAATATATTTATTGCCAATGCACCTCAGCAAGCTCCATGTACACCAAGGTAAGCAGCTTTCTTGGATTCCTTTCCTTCTGTATTTTACCCATGGAAGTTATGATTTGATAGGAGAAGGTGGGCTCTCTCAGTTGGCCTATGTAAAGATCTTAGTCTTTCATTCCCTAGAACCGCATCAGATCTAGAAGCTTCCACCAAGGGATAGTCTCTAACAAAAGTATGGAATAAACCTTTAGCTCACATGGAAAGCAATTACTTGAACAGTTCGCACAGAAATCAGAGGTGCTCCCCGATCTCTTCCCTCATGTCCTTCTACCACAACAATTAATTTCTTAAAGATGTGCTTTAGTGCACGGCACAATTATTAAAAAAAAAGAAAAACCAAAACCCTTTAATTGTTCCATGCCCTCCATGTCCACACATTCATGAATGTACTGTTAAGTTTCTACACCACCTTCTCCTGCCACTTCTCATTCAAAAATCATACAGGTGTTCATGTAGCTGCTTAGAGATTCTGCCCTACAGCCAGATGTAGTAGGAAGATTTATTTTTTCCCCCAGTACCCATTGAAGATACTGGACAGAGAATATTGAATATTTGAATGGCAATGTAATTTTAAAACAAACAAAAACAAATCTCACCAAATGTCTTTAAAAAGTGTCTCCCCATGTGCCCATGTAATAGGGAATCACTTGTAGATCTCAGTAGTCACAATAAACCCACTTTGTGGCCGGAGTCTCCTTTTAGTCTCCCCTATGGCTATTACCCTGATGTCTGTAAGGCAACCAAGGTTTGCTCATCCTAGACTGTCCAAAGCATCCAGCAATACACCAGCACAACTTTTAATTAATGCTGTGTCCAAGCTGTAACAAATATGGACCAAATTCTACAATAAGGAGTCTAAACAAGTTGTTCCACAACACATTCTTAATGACTTAGGCTGAGAGTCACAGGCAGCCCCAGGACTAATAAATTACTCAGAAAATACTATCAAGGATTGAAAAAACCCTAACACAGCCTTCAGCAAATTTAAGAGACTGCAGATCAAACTCCTTCTGAGTAGAGGATGCATCAGTAAGAACTTCTCTGAATTAAATAAGAAAACTACGAGTCAAAGCTGGGGATGAGACTTACATGATACTTTAATGGGTGGGAGATACAGTACTGGGAAGCCCAACTGTAACATTACTTCATTTCTACCATAGCTACAATTACAAAGAAAAAGGCAAGTTTTCACACAAAGATTAGGGTTATGTGAGGTAAAATAATTACTATGGAAAGACTCCCTGTTTTAATCCAAGATCTAGTGAACAAGTTTCCTTAATAGTGAAAGAACTGAAAGTTTTTCAGGCATGTATTGTTTGTGATGAAGACAGACAAGATGTAATTACCAGAAAAGAAGGGGCTGCTGAGTGATTCTAGACTATTTCAACAGATTTAAATAATCATCTGAAGACCACAGGACTGTAAGTCTTTAAAATAATACTTCTTGTTTCAGATCCTGATTATTCTCACTGTTTAAAACAAAGCCTTCTGGACTTTGGAGGAACATAATTTCTACTAAAGCTCATTTGCAATTCTGGTCAAAATCTACTGATCCTCACCAGAACCTGGCAACTTCTAAGTTACCTTTCACAAGCTATTGAGGCCAAAAAGAAAAGAACAGAACAAAACAAAAACCCACCAGAACTCCAAAACACCCCCAAACACACACATACAAAACTCACCAGGGTTTCAGTATTGTCCATTGTAATACCATATATTCAAAGTTAGAATTTGGGACAGACAAAAATGTTTCACATTGTATGAAAAGAAATATGAGGATTTAACAGGAGAAAACAACACCTGTTACACACAATATTTACAAGCTCAATATCAGAAAAAGCAGCAGCAAAAGTAGCTGTGTTATGTGAGATTCCATCAGGGTGACACATAAAAATAACCCACAATGCTCTGGGGCCTGACCTCCCATATGGTGTCAGAGTCCAAATGCAACCTTTGCTCAGAGCTTCTCTGATGATCTAATTCCCTCAAAAGATTACAAAACTGTTTCCTGTACTAGGAAGTTCTAGTAAATAGCCAATCAGACTTCTCCAAAATCAGTTAATGCCCTTTTAAATCAAATATTTTGTTTGAAACCACCCCCTTTGGTACAAAATTATTAAAAAAAAAATACAGATAAGCAGCTCCAATCTCACTCTTCTGGACTTTGTCAGTCAAACACAACTTTGTCCAATACATGGTGCACTTAAAACATATGTAACTTTGCTTAGAAACTGCAATACCATATACTTGGTCCAGAGAATTACAAAATAATTGAAGTTGAAAGAGAGGTCTTCAATCCAATTTCCTGCTCAAAGTATGGCTTGATTCTGAGGGCAGACCAGGCTGCCCCAAGATTTGTTCAGTCAGGTTCTAAAACCTCTAAAGACAGCACAACTTTTCTGGGCAGCCTGCTGCACTGCCCAGCTGTCCTCCCTGTAAAGAAGTTATTCGTTATACTCAGAATATCTTATTTAAGAAATTTCCAAGATAAACAGTACCTGGGATATGCATCAACTAGCAACTCACTGTTTCACAAAAGATCAGTATTCAAAATCTGTATTACTCTAAAACAAGGAATAAAATCCATGTTGTGGAGAGGGAAGGGAAACAGGAAATATACAGGAAGAGAAAGAGCCACTGAACTGGTCAACTGCTATCTATCCTAACATGCTACATGTACATAAACCGTATTTCCACAGATACTGAGGATACATCATGACACAAACACTGAGAAGTGGTAAAAAGGACAGATGGCAATAATAAAAAAAAAATAAATAAATACATCCCGCACAACACTGCTGGTCAAGAGACTCCAATCTCAGGCCCAGTTACTTCCCCCTACAACTTATTACTGGGAATCACATTCTATTATCTATCCTCTGTCTTCCAGATATTCTCAGTCCACATGCTTATCTCCCAGTCTTGCTGGAGTCTGTGGAACTGTTCACATACCATTTCACAAGGACCAGGAGCTTGTATGTTTCACTTAAAGTTAATAATCTCTTAAATAGTCACTACTTACCAAGTTCTACTTCAATTGTATTGTTCCTTGGATAAATGAACTCTGGTTGCATCTGCAGTGGTTTTTCTAACCAAAACAAAGGAAAATAAAACCTTCAGGTGGGAAAAGATCCACAACTTAGTTCAACTGACAACAGTTTTGGTTTTACAGTGGGTTTGGTTTTATGGTTTGGTATTATTGTAGTGCCAGACTTACTACAAGTTTCAAATTTACAACAGAAATGTCCCACAAGGTATTTGCTCCGCTCTCTCCAAGTTATTCTATTTTAGCTCCCAAGTTAACAAAAAAACCCCACCTTTTAAAATGCTTTAAAAAAAAAATCTCAAATTTACTCGCAGCAGATATGAAAGTAACACAAAATCAGAAAACAAAGACAAAACCAAAAAATGCAGTTTTTTTCAGAGACAGATAAGGAAGAGAAAAAGGGTTGTATCAATGACCTCCTAGAAACAGTGAATTTTTTTTAAGTAAAAGTTTAAACAAACACGAACTTAAACTGGGCTGGAATAGTATCATTCTGCACGATGTATAGATTGGTTGCCAACAACTCACTGTTCTTATATCACCTATATAAGGTCAGAATTTTGGTTTAACCTGAAAAGATGGACCTGCTGTCTCCAGACAACTATTCTGATAGGACTGTTATCATGTTACTAGTCAGGTCACCAGCAACATTGCCCACAAACATATAATCACAATGGTAAGTGCAATAAATGGCACTACTGGCAGAGACAGCAGAAAAGCATAACCAAGTGCCAACAGTAAGCTAATTCTTTCCAGAGGAAGATTTATTAACTTTATATTATGTATACAGCTTGTCATATATCCTTTCCCATCAGTGGAGAAACAAGTTCATCAACAGGGCTTCAAGCAGGTCATTTGCTGTGATAGTCTCAGAAAATGCTGCTATTTTTAAGTTTATTTACTTAATTGGTGCACTATTTGTTTTGGCAAAAGCAATACCTCCACCTCAGGAACCACCCCTTTCTTGTAATTCTCATTCCTGACCCATTACTCATGTCCCCGTGACAATTTTTTCCTCAAAAGCAATGCTCAAGGGTAGTAACATGCCTCCAATTTTATGTTCAGGAATAAATTAAAGGAACAACTCTAATTTCACAGACCTGAAAACTAACATGCCAAATATCTTATGCCTCCATACAAATGTTTACAGCAGAGCCAGAAAGAGAATAACCTCATGCACTCACCTTTAACTTCTAGACTTATGGTTCTTGAAACATTATATTGTTTTCCCATATGTGTGTATACCATATGGCACGTGTAGTTCCCTCTGTCTTGCACAGTTACATTACGAATCAAGACAGCATTTTCACCCTCTGCCAAAAGAAGTCGCTTGTCTTCAAGAAATCCAGGTTTACACTCCTAAACACACCAAAAGCACCAGTGACTTAAGGGAACTAAAAATCTGACAATTAAATCAGTTACTGAACTCTATGATGATTAAAATACTTGGCAAAGTATTTTGAAATACTTCAAAATTACTTGAAATTACTTCTTTGAAAGCCGTGATGTGGATTCTTTTCCAAGGATCACTACAGTCTAACATCTTGCTCCATTTGCACTTTTTAAAAAACACACTGCAGCCAATCATTTAAGTTCTCAAATGCTGTGCTTTAGTTCAGTGCCTTCATTAACAGCTGGACAGTTTTCTGTCTCAGGTGTACCAGAAGTCATTACACATGCAGCAGAGTTTATGAGAATACATGCCCGCACCCCTACTTCTCTGTGATGCAGCAGTGCCTCGTGCTGTTTGGCTGTATCACCATTTCTGTGGCAATGCAAATTCAGGGGGGAAAAAAGCTTCCTTCTCTTCCTTGACCTACAAGCAGTGGGGAATCTCTTCACCTCAAAAGATGCATAGCTGCAGCACCAAGGTTATTTAACATGTGTAGGCCCATGTAGCTGCTTTAATATCAGCATCGAAATTAGGAGTTGAACTATTTCAGAATTTTACCTTAACACAGATAAAATACATGTCTTCAAGCTTGCACAGTCTACAGAACATTTTTGAAGAACCAAAGCAAGCAGCAAAAGAATACCACCACATGGTTGACATGCCTAATATTCTGACAAACTGAAATAATTAGTCAAAGCCTTCTATTTACAGAAACATACAAATTTTAGAACTTACTACCTACATAAAATAATCAAAGGATAAATCAGAATTTCAAAAATCTTACTCACACTCATGCCTTACTCAAACTGTAGAGAACATAAACCTTCCCTTCCCAAAGCTGCTTTTCACAGTTACTTCATAAAACGTTTTAAATAATACATTTTGTATTTTGTATATACGAAATACACATGCTCATACCTTATACCAATGTACTTCAGGCTGATTATTGTCTTCATCTTTAAATTGTTCTAGATCAGGGCATATAATCTTTCCAGTACTCATGCTCATCACTTTTTGTTCAAACTTCATTTTTCCATTAAAACACAAACCATTATCGTTCTTAAAAACCGTTAAGTTTATTGTTTTTTTGTTAGAGTGGTTAAGGCTCCTGTAATTAGAACAGTAGAAAAGTCAGGTCATTAACAGTAAGGTTCATTATTTCCAGCAAGTCAGGGAGAGGGACTTCAGCATCTCCACCAGTCTTGCCTCTTTAACACCCCTGCTATATTCCCTTAGTTTGTAAACACCATCCTCAGCCTCTCAGCCCCTGTTCCAGGTGAAGAGATGGGAATAAACTCTGAGGCTGTGTTGTGAGCAGAAATGGAGTTTGCTCTGTACACATGAGAGGGGATGTCAGGACTTCTCAGAGCTGCAGTTAAGGCTTAAGTGTCTGATGCACAAAATGTTGCTTACAGTTAATATGACTGAACCTTAGCAAGTTTTTTGTTCTGCTGATATTATGTAACTCAAGGATTGAGGTACCCACAGGAACACATCTCATACCTCAAGTAACTAAAACCATAGCAGGAAAGGCTAAATTAAAATTATGCAGCTGGGTAGCTTTTAAAGGATTACATGTCTTCCGACTTCCAATTTTGGTTTCATGGTAAACTCCAGTGAAGAAATGTGCCTGTGACATTGGAAGTTTTTGCTGATCATTGTTTTGCTGATCAAATAATCATTTGCTGATTATTGTTTGTGATACATTCACAACCTAAACCCCTCCAGCATAACAGGTATAGTCTGTGCACACCAGTACACATAACTACACACTACTAAAACAAATTTAGGGCCACCTGAAAAGCCTGTATTGGCTGTTCTCAGTGTGTTGTGGCAACACCATAAGGAAAGGAACATTTTATGTATGTCTTCCCAAAAATTAATTTCCTGTTCAGCACGCAGTGAATGAATCTAAAAAAGATTTGACGACCTAAGTAGTGAAGTCCAGCGCACTAATCTTAGCTATTGATCTAGCAAGAGCTTTAAAGTATTAAAAAAGCTAGATACAGATTCTTTTCAAGAATCTACTCCTTTTTCATTCTCTGTGCACCCAGATCATTTGAGTAGTACTAGAGACACATTATTTTCAGTTTCTAAAGCTATCACACTGCTTTGCTCTTTTAATGTACTCTCATTTTTGACCAGTAGCATATGGAAATATTTTAAAATAAATCATAAAAACTGTTTTCAGCCTTTTAACTTGTAGATTTCCAGCAAGACTTCCAAAAAGTTGCTAAGCTCTCCAGAAAATCTGTGTGGTGATAAAATGCAGAGTTTGTTCCTCTTAGAACCTTCTTACATTTCACCTTGTCCTACAAAGAAACCAATGATCTTTTGATCTGTCAGTATCAAACAGCAATTTGAACACAGGAAAAGCCAAAGAAGTTAAGGCATTTTCCTGTGACCTTACACTTCATCCAAAACAAACAAAGCAAATTACCACCCCCACAAATCATTTTTAGTATTGTCATGCATTAAGATAAAGAGAGTCTTCTGTATGAATCACTTTTGCAGTGCTAAATGTGTGGAATAGCAGAGAAACACAGGCATCATGCAGAAACAAAAAGCATGGTCAAAACAGTGCTTTCAACTGATCTAAGCATTCTACCTGAAACAAGAAGTTTTGTACACTCAAGTTCCATAAAATAATTATCACACTTGCAAGCACTAGAAATCCACTTGTTTCTTTCCTTCCTTACCTTACATTGCATTCATAAAGTCCAGTATCTTCCAGCATTGCAGGAATAAACCAAAGCAAGCCCTCCCACTGGTGGATCCTTGCATCTCTCTCTGTGGTCACTGGTGTAGCACTACCACTTTTATACCATGTCAAATTGTAATCAGAGTGAAGCACTGGCAATGTAATTATTGGGCAAGTAATAGCTGTAGGCTCTCCAACAAGCACAAAGTAATCACAAATAACACACCCTTCTGCTAAAAAAAAATGAAAAAAAAGAAAAAAATATCAATGCTTTTAGTTTGTGTACTTTTATGTTTAAGAAGTATTAATACCCATTCCAAGTCACACAGAATTAGAAAAACTTTCTGTAACAATTTACCATTAAAACATCACAAGGCTATTATTTTTTGGTTTTTACCACCTTCTGGTTAAGAACATGAACACATAATTTACAAGCCTAAGGCACAGCTTCTCTCTGTTAAGGCAACCAGCAACAAGCACGTGCAAGTCAAACAGCCTCATTGCAAACCAGGGTGTAAGAAGATCCATGGGATTCATCAGGCAACTCCAAGCTTTCCAACTTTCCTGTCATGTCCTTGTTATTTAACCATGCTAGTACTTTCGCAGAATTGCCAGATTCTTAAAGTAAATACTATCTATGTGAAGTACAGTGCAAATAGTACAGTGCAGAGCTCCTGACAGTATTCTGCCACTATGGCTGTAGGGCCAATAACAAACCAGGAAAAAAAAATTGGAGAGAAAAAGTATTCAGATTAAGAAATTTTGACTATAATGTATTATTTCCTTCCTACATTTGTGCCTCTAACCAGAAGGCCCATTATTCAGAACATCACAGAAAAGGCCAATGTAAACATGGTTTTTATAATTATGCCTGTGTAACAAGTTGACAGGACACAATCAGCAGCCTAGCAAGCATTTCTTTCAACATGAGCCAAAAAAAAATCAGAGAAAAAAGGACAGATATTGCAAAAAGTTATCAAGAGCCCAAATATGCAAACAAAAATTTACTGAGAAGTACTACCGTAGCACAAGCCGAGCTGATCATTTGGCTATAAAGCAGATTGTAAAACTTTCAAGCTTTTGCATATATTTGTCCAGAGAAGCTGTGGATGACCCACCCCTGGAAGTGTTCAAGGCCAGATTGAATGAGACTTTGAGCAACCTGGTCTAGTGAAAGGTGTCCCTGCTCATGGTAGGGGGGTTGGACTAGTGACCTTTAAGGTCACTAGTGATCCAGTCATCCAGTGACTAGTGATCTTTAAGGACCCTTCCAATCCAAACCATTTGGTGATTTTATGTCCAACACTGAATTTTTATGAAACTGAAAAACATCTGGTTGAACTGATTTTACAAATCTTGCTGAATGGCTGTACAAATACAAAGTTAACATATTCAATCTCAAAATAAATAAAATCTTCACTAATTTTTCTAATATCACTACCTTCCCATTAAAAGCCTTCCAGGTAGCTCTCCATATAGCTCAATCTAATTCAGAGACATTAGTATTAGACTGCTTATGCCAAGAGTAGCAAGACAAGCACAATTAACTTATGTAGTTCTAAACTTTACTTAAATACTAGACCTATCACTAAAAATATTACTAATTTAATTGTAAAGAAAACTCTGCCCTACTGCTTTTAGGACTAGACATACAAGATGTCACATAAAGAAGGCACTCCATAGCTAATCTTACATCAAGGAAGCCAATCACTTTGGGATTTCTTCATAAGAAACATGGAGAGGCTAATCAAAGCCTCAGAACCCTAAATTTATGTGCCTAGATTAAAAAAAAAAAAACTCCATTTGTCCATGACATCCCGTGTGCAATTTGAATCCAGCAGAAGCATTCAACTATCATCAATATGCTAAAGCAAAAACAAACCCCAAACTCACTACTTGTTCTCAGTAACTCTTTCCTACTAAATATACACAACTCATCTCTTGCAGATTTTTTTTTTAATGGATAATTTCAACAAAGTATTTAACCTACCAGCACTGAAGAGAGGTATCAGTACAATGAGATGACCAATGAGCAAAAATATAGATGTCATATTTTGCTGCAAACCAGAAATTTTTTCCATTGGTGTGGTAACACTGTTCAAGCTGCACTGCCCTCTGCACCCTGCATCACCCCTTAAGAAAAAAAAAAAAAGAAAATCAGGAGAAGCATTAGTCATCTTGGGGAGGGAAAACATGGATTTGCTAATTTAGACCCAGACATTGAAGATTTCAACTACAGCAACTCTTGGCCTCCACAAACAGCTGCTCAGTTTTCAGCTTTGTACTAGAACTTTTCCTGGAACTAGAACTATCCTAATGGAATAACTCTTGCATAAGTGTAATATTCTTTTACCAGCATAGTTAAAAAAAAACAACAAAAAAACACACAACCCTCAAGCACAAATGAATTATGCTAGCATAGTGATTTAAGCTATACTGCATAATTTAAAAACCAAGCTTGATTAAGCTACTCTTCTTTCCAAATGCTTACAAGAGACACAATCACACAGGAGAACTAGGTTTCCTTCTTTGAACAGTACTTATGCAGCTGAGGCAGCTTTTAAGAGCAGTAACTTGCAGTTCTTTGCAGAAGGACAAGCATACCATAACTCCAGCATCATCTGCCACTTAAAATTGGCATCTAAAGTCAAACGTCTGTGGAAACCACAGCTAATATGAATTGGTGCAGTCAGACACAAAAAAAAAAAGTGTCCAAGAATTGTAGTTCAATTCACACCTCAGATCTTTTTTTTTCAGTTGTCTCCAACAAAGACATGGCTGCCCTCACGGCCCACAAGTGGCTTCTATGAAACTCCAAACCTTAACCAAGTCCTGCTTTCCTCTCAGATGAAACAGCATTTTTTTTTTGTAAGGTGTCATCAGAGATCTCCCCAAGCTTTCTACTGTCAACCAACTGGCAAACAATCAAATCCTTCCCCTTCTGACAGCTTATTGTAGGCTAAGATCTGCATTCAGTGGTCTTGCCTTTCCTCAGCTTTTAACTATTTTGCATGCTTCAGCCTCTCACTCTAAAGCAAGCTGGTTTCATATGTAGCAGTCCACTGGAAAACATTTCTTGCACAGGTTCTAGTTAATATTTGCCTTGTACCCAGCTACAAATGGCAGGAGGAAGATAAGGTATTCCATGAAAAAGTAAGCCATGACTTACTTTTATATCCAACGTAATTCACTTCAGTTGCAAGTAAGGCACAGCAGTTCCTTCTTTTGAAGCATTTCATATGCACAAGTGCTGGGGTATTAGGGAGGCTCACAGTGCAGAGTTCAATAATTTAATATAACAGCCTCCAGGTAAGTAGTTGTTTTGGACAGTTTATCTGACAAAACCCTCATACCACAGTCCTTATTTAGCTGCCTTGTATGTGCTTTTCCTGTAACTTGCCAATGAGCAGGTCATCATTTTTGGAGTTTCAATTTACCTGCAAAAAGCAGAGAAAGGGAAAAAAAGGATTTTACAAAACATATCATTTGAACAGTGGCACACACATCCAAAACTAAATTTTCTACAGACACCCTAAATGTAAAAACAAGAGCATCCCTCTGTACATTAGAGAGATGCCTTAAAAGAGCAACAAAACTTGCAGTGGAAGCCGACCAAGAATTCTAGTAAATATCTACCAGAAAAGAAGTTTCTGTCACAAACAACACAATGCTACACGTGTCAAGCAACTTTGTAAGACAGGTTCAACAACGAAAAGGAAACAAATACTTAAATTTAGGGCAAGATAAAAATTAACATTACAATATGGGTATTCTGACATTGACACAATGACCATAAACTTTACTCCTTATGTATCCTTTCCAGGCAACCTTGCAAGCTGCAGAACTTCAGAAAAGTTTGTATCTTTAAGACAAACCCATTATCCACAGCATTCTGGTGAAGCTACATCAAAATGCAGTCAAAGAGTATTAACAAAGGAGCCTGCAACAGTAAGGTCTTTGCAAGCTAAATTCCAGTTCAAATTTGGGACAGTATTAACTGTTTTAAATCTGAACTTGAAGGAAGTGTACTTCTTCAAATTCAGGTAACTGCCCCAACTTTTACCAAAGATCAGCAGCAAGGAAAGAAATGCAGTATCTGTAGCTGTACATAACTGGCTACCACTGGCTGACTCTACAACGATGAAGTGCTACCTATTCATTCTGCTCCACATCAAACTGGAGACAATGACAAACCAAACCAATGACAATATCCAAACCACAGAGAAAAGAGCAGCCTTATCAATATTCAAATAAATTGAAAACAGTACCTTCCTTCAGTATCAAGTGGAAGTAGATCATTTCACAGCCCATGCTTTGAATACTTTTCTAGGTCATTTTAATTCCTGATACCTGTCAATATGAAGTAATAAGAAGTAAAAAAAAAAAAATGTGGCACATTTTTTATTTAAATTTATTACATTTCCAGTATCATTCTCAAGGTATTGTTAGGAGGCATTTAAAAGAACCTGAATAGCTCATGCAGACAAAATTATATTTATCAAAATCAGTGATGTAAAGTATTTAAAAAATAATGTCTTAATCTCTGGAGCAGAGAGGAAATCAGTAATAGCAAAAAAAGAAGTAATAGGTGTTTCTCGTTTTGCATAAAATATGTGAATTAAGCATTCTGCATCCTAAAATAACTTTTGTGCAAGGCTTTTTTAAGCCCGTTTTTTAAGGATCTAAACACATATAAATGCTCCAAGTCAAATAAGTGCAGGGTGCTGAATTTCTGAAGAAGAAAAACAAAACACTTGTAGCTCGCTCAAGTCCCTGAAGAAAATGCTACAAACCTAAGAGCTGCTGCTGGAAGCACATCACAGCTTTGATTTAGCTCGGTAACTTTTAATGGATCTCTCCTATCAAGCTGTGGTTCCCCAGGCTGCTGCCAAGCACCATCACGGCTGTGACCAGCACAGGTCTGGGACTGTCAGAGCAGCAGCTCCTTCCTGGGTTTGATACAGGTATCCCTTTCACCCAAAATCTTGCTCTTGTCACACAAACAGTTAATAAAGAGCCGCTGTCTGACCATTGTTATGCAATAAACAAATACAAAAATAGTTTTTGTAGTATTTTACCAGGTCAAGAAGATTTACGCCAAGCATTACCCCGCTTCCTGTTACAAGTACTTTAAAAAATGTGGCAGAGTTAGCACTCCTACAGTGCTTCATTTGTCCATCGTTCTTCCAACCTGAGCTTGTACAATGTGGTACACAACGAAGAAGCAGACACAAACGCAAAATAAAAATTCCTTCCACGGAAGCTATTTGGGGCCACAAAAGCTGAGAAATCAGCAGCCACAAAGACTGGGAGACTGTGCCAACACACCCCGCAGAAACATACATGGCCTCAAAATACAACTGAAAGTAACAAATCCAGGGGTTCGGTGTTGGTTTTCTGGAAGCTATCAGCACTGCAGCCTCATCTGGCCGGGGCACCCCGACCGCCCGGGGTCCCGCCAGCGCCGCTCCCCACGCAGCCAAGGAAGACAAACGGGCCCCGGCGCGGGCACGGGGAAAGGAAAAGCCCAGCCGCACCCAACCTGCACCCCTCAGCCCACCTCCCTCCGCTCTCCTTCCCGTCACGCAGGCGCCACTGGAAGCCGATCAGAGCCGAGCCCAGCCCAGCCCGGCCCAGCGCAGCCCAGGGACTGTGCGAGGGACTGTCCCTACAGCACCTTTCCTCACCACCTGCTCACCTTCCTCCGCTCCCCGCCGGCTGCCCCGGCCCGCTCCACGTAGCGTGGCGGGCGGGTAGCCTCGCCCGGGAGCCACGCCCAGGAGCCACGGCCACCGCCTCCGGACCGCTCCGGACCGCTCCCGGACCGCCCCGGACCGCTCCCGGACCGCCTCCAGACCTCCCCGGACCGCCTCCAGACCGCCTCCGGACCGCCCCGGATCGCTCCCGGACCTCCCCGGACCGCTTCCGGACCGCCCCCGGACTGCCCCCGGACCGCCCCCGCATCGCTCCCGGGCCGTCCCCGGACTGCCCCCGGACTGCCCTCGGACCGCCTCCGGATCGCTCCCGGACCGCCCCCGGACTGCCCCCGGACTGCCCTCGGACCGCCCCCGGACCGCTCCCGGACCGCCCCCGGACTGCCCCCGGACCGCTCCCGGACCGCTCCCGGACCGCCCCCGGAGCGCCCCCGGACTGCCCCGGATCGGCCCGGCCAGTCTCTGCGCAAAGGGTCCGGGTCAGTGATTGGCACTTGGGCCCGCCGAGCCTCGCCGAGGTCTGAGGGCATGCGGCACCTGGCACAGGGCGAGCTGGTCCTCGCAGTGGCCTCCTGTATGACCTCCTGCGAGGCATCTCCCCGCAGCTTGGCTAAGCCGGTTTTCTCGAGCATCAGCCCGGTTCCTTTGGCCTTGACGACTGGATTTAGCTTCCCTTCAGGCTGGGATCCCTTGGGCTGGCGAGCTGACTTCAGCGCAGTTTTCCATCAGGCTGCCCTCGGGGCTCATGGCAAGCCTTGGCTGGGCTGACCTTGGAAAGAAAGCGTGAGAGCCCCGTGGCCAGCTCAGCGCCCGGCTTTGCTGCAGGGCAGAACTGATGCCCATTTGGTAGCCTGGTGGAAGCGCAGACATTTCGTGCATTCAAAGAAACAGATTGTCCCCGTGCACCCCAGTGCATCCAGGGCATGCCAGGCTTCACCATGCCTGCTCTGGGAAACTGTCACACAAGAGAAACCAGTCCCTGGCAATCCATCACCCCACTCATGAAGTCCACGGACTCTCACCTCTGGTATCCACCGGAACAAGCAATGAGAGTGTCTGCTGCCACCATTCCTGTGTTCCATCACCTGAAGTTGCTCACCCTCTCTTTTTAGAGCAGAGCTCTATTTGCTCTCCACTATGTAAGTTGGACTTGGAAGTAGATGATCCTTAAGATTCCTTCCAAACCAAACCATTCTTTGATTCTAAGTGTTTACTTTTTAGTAAAGAAAACATTTGTTTGTTTGATCAGCTATCCCTTCCACTGTGCCAGGATATCATTTTTTTTGTTCAAACAATAGTTTCTTCCTTCAGGTTTGTGTAGAAACTCTATACAGTTCTCATTGTTTAGTCTGGTGGTAAAGCTAAACTTACTGAAACAGAAATTTAATTTTCCAGGGTGAGGTTTCCCTGGAATTGTTTCCTTGTCCATAATTTTCAGAACCTTTTTCCCCTGTGCTTGCCTTCATCTCCTTCATTTTGTTCCCGTAAGCTTACTTTTATTCATGCCTCAAAGACATGACTGTAAGCTATTGAATGATTGCTTATCCTCAAATCTGCTTTTGTTCAAAATCCACGTTCATTAATTTACATTCTGGTTGAAGTAAACATACATTTTAATAGGAATAATAAAAATGTAATGTAAGAAGAAGCTTCAACTTGAGTTTTGAACAATTTCCTAATGAGTAGGAAAGGACTGTCAACTTGATTAGGGGTTTGAAAAAATGTGGGAAGGCATGTTTTCTCTTCTTAAATGGTAGATGAGAGCTCTGATCCAGTCTCACAGAACCATTACTCTTTTCCAAGTGGGAAGCTTGGACTTTTTTAAGCAGAAGAGTTAGTTTTCTTCCCTCTTGATTTCAACACTAATTAAAAGAAAGAAGGGATTCTCATACAGACTTCTTCCATGTTTTCAGTATCAGGATGAAGGACTGTCTTGAGCAATGGAGCTTTCAGGGAAGAAAGCTGTGAAATGTTTACCAGCTTATCTGATAATGTAAGTGGGGAGAAAGCCCTTTATGAGCTAAAGGAGTAAACTTTTATTCCTGTTACTGTGTGTTTGTAAGCCTTTGCAAACTCTATTTTAGGTGCACAAAGTACTTTTTAATCTGCTTTTGCCTTCACTGGTTTTGAGTAAAGTTTGATGTTAAGGTGACTAGCTATATTGAGGAAACTTCTATAGGCCATAGAAACTTAAATACAAAGATTTTTCTAAGTATTTATCTGCCCAATGTTTCTTCACAGTATCTAACTAAAGGATAACAGCCATGCTTCAAATTAAGCTGCACAAAGTTTGAAAGTTGGTGACCCGGGGGAGTCAGAGAAAGAAGAGTCTCCCAGTAGCCAGTAACAATCAGGAAAGCTCTCCACCATGCAGTGAGAGAATAGGGCGCATGCCAAAAACCCATCAGTCTCAGGAAAGTGTAACAACTTATATAATGGGTGGCTAGAATATTTGATAAATACTAGATAAAATGGTTATTTGTAGAATGTGGCACACATCACTATATCCATATTCTGATATGTGTCATGACCACACTTCTAAAGTAACTCTCCAAAGTACTCTCTGGCACTTATTTTAGAGAAACTAATAACTGTGAACTGAAAGTACTTCTGAAAGAACGCACGCAAGAATCAGTACTGCCAAATTGTGATTCAGGAGCAAAGTATGCATTTTTCACAGAGCAGAGGATCTTTCCTAGACTTTTTTAAGAATGACGTGAATGAATCAATCATGAAACATTAGTAAGATGCCAGTCAGAAAACAGTAATTTTGCAAATTTCTACTCTTCTTCCACTGTAGAGCTGTTTTCCTGAGTAGTTTTACAACCCGTTACCTCAATTGCTCCATCAGCTGTCTGAGTGTACTATATGTACATGTTCACATATAATTGGGAAAAAATGTGTCATTGCATCCAACCACAGGCCTCTGAGGTCTCAGACCTCTGGACCAATGCCTGTGCTTCTATCAAGACTTCATTGCTGAGAAATCAGTCAGCAGCAAGAGCCCAGACAGAAGCTTGTGTCCTTCAGTATTTAGGAGAAGCTGGCCAGGGTGAACTTCAGAACAAGTTCTGAAGTTGGCCCTGAAAGGTGCAGCTCTTCTCCCACCACATCAATCACTGATGTTGTAAGCAGTGACTGTGTCACAGGAGTTAATTCAAAGACTGTTTGGTAATTACACCAAAGTTCTCCATGGGGCTCTTTTGACTTGTAGTTTAATATAGGTTAATGTGGAAAGCAAGCATGAACACAAATTTATGTCAGAAAGACTATTTATACTTAGTTAAATCTTGCTACAGCTTTCTGCATCACCAAAAGCTACAAATCCTTGAAAATACTAACCAGTTCTGAGGCTCCTACAGTCTGAACACACCTACTTTAGCACAACAACAGAAGTTGTGGCCACCAAGATCCTCATTCTGGAAAATCTTAAATCTGGAGATGGTTGATTTTCTTGTTATCCAAGTTCAATGTCCAAATCAAAACTGGCTACATATTCTACAAAATCCCATCCATTAATGCCTTCTTGTACAAAGCTCTCCTTCTTAGATAGGACAAGGTAACAACAGAAGCATAAGGAGAGACACTCAGAACAATGCTTTTAGTATTACTCCAGGCAAGTCAGACCTATATTTGGACATATGGCAGTAACCTAAAAGAGATTCTCCTGTATTGAGATTTGTTCAATAACACTGTTTGGCATTTCCACACAACAGAGAGAGAGAGTTCATATTTGATCAGGTCCATCCATCTTCACTTAGAGCAATATATTGGATAGAGCAACAGATCTCAAATTGGCCTTTTAAGTAAGTGAAAGCATGAACATACCAGTTCTCTCAAGAGACAGCTTCTGCAATTAGAATCTGGTTTAAAAGAAAAAAATCAAAGTTTAATTTTTCTTTTTTAAAAAAGCTAGAAAATCTTCCACCAGTTCTACATCATAATCACTTCTTCATGTGTTTGCAAGTGCAACTGCTGCTTAAGCAGTTGTAGAGGAGGTCCTGGCAGTTATGTGACTGTCACTGCCACACTTAACCAGGAATGCATGCTAAGAGCATCTTTCTCCTTCTGCACCACACAAGTTCACTGTGGATTTCTTTGCAGAATGCTTCTCTTCTTTCTGTGACTATTTTCCATGCCTCCTGAGAACAACTGTGGGGAACTTTACCTTTTTGCCTTCAGCACACAGAAGCACTATAGCTTTGTTCATTTCCACTGTGACTAAAGAGGCCCAAAGCTTTACCACGTTACTGCTTCAGTAAATCAGCCATCCTTGTATTATTGACATTACCTGAATAGTTCTGGTTTGAACCAAAGCAGTTCTCAAAGCAGATCCTGGAATGACTTCAAGATTCTCCTTAAAACTTCCTTGAGGTGGAGGCAGTTGGCTGGCACTAACAAAACTCAACAGAGCCAAAGCAAGTAATGCCTTCACTAGCCAGTAGTTGAGTCATTGAAATGAAAATCAAGTTTCACAACTTCGTATCTCTGCCCAACACACATCTACCTCAAGATCTTATCCTGTTTTGTGGGTTAGAGCTCTTGGAGTCAGCAGAAGTGCAACCAAAAGGGCTGTAATTAATTTGCAGTGAGGACTGTAAGACGAATGCAGTGGTTTATCCCCCATATATAAGAGTGTGTATATATATATATATATATATATATACACACATAGTGAGTTTAAAATGTCCTCATCTGTTACAACCAAGTATGTCTGCTGTTATCATAGAGCAGTTCTCTGCTTTTGCAATTTGCTCACTAGTTTGTACAATGTATACTCAGAAATTACTCTTAAATATTGTAGAGTAAGGGCCGACATGCAGAAAAGATACCCGGAACTGTGAGCAAAGGACTTCAAGATTTAGCCTTCTCACCCAGCCAGAAGGATACAGCACACAATAAACTCTGGACAAACTGTACAATGGCTGCATGTCTCTCATCAGATTACCCAGTGTTGTGCTAGAATACCACTAAATTCATAGAATCATAAAGTCGTTTGGATTGGAAGGGATCTTAAAGATCATGTAGTTCCAACATTAATACCATGGGCATGGACACTTTCTACTACACCAGGTTCCCCACAGCTCCATCCAGCCTGGCCTTGAACACTTCAAGGGATGGGACATCCTCAGCTTCCCTGGGCAACAGTAAAGAATTTTTCCTGGTATCTAATCTAAACCTACTTTCTTTCAGTTTGAATCCATTCCCTCTTGTCCTGTCATTACATGAACAAAGCAGTAAGTTAACTGGAGTAACAAAACGGCCCAAGGAAAGCCATACTAGACTGTTCATCTTTAAATTGTTAGAAGAACACAAATATTTTATCCACAGTTACAGCAGACCCTGAAACATGGTAGCTGAAACAGAAAGAATCTTTAAAAGCAGTAACTTGCAGTGGATTGAGCTTTGAAAAATAAAACTCTTAGCAGACACTAGGGTGTGTTGGTGATTTCACTCTAAATTAGAAGGAAGGATTAGTTACCTTAGAAGCATGTAGAAATTACTGTACCACTGCTTTCTTCTACCACTGTAAAAGCTCAGAACTCTATGAGACAAAGGAAGCCGAATTCAGAGCTACTTTTGCCTGAGCTTTTACATTCCTTTCAGCTAAAAGGCAAGTAAAATCAAAGTAGCAGTTGTTTGGAGGATAGTGCTTGTGATAAAATAGTTAATTATCTGTAGCAATTGATTTCCCATGACTGGAGCATGAACCCTTTGCCTCTGGAGAGTAATCTGCTGTCTTTCTAAGGCTGAACATGAATTACTGTGCTAAGTGCTGCCTCAAATGTTTCCAGAGGCTAGGCATAATACTTTGATTCATATTTTTTGAGAAGTCAATTTTTTTGTCTGCTGGATATGTGTTTTGTAGTCTTGTTCTGGCATTGCCACTGTGCTCTTGCAGATGCCTTGTTTTTGCTAAAATGTTGTAACAAATAAACAGCATGGCCATTGTTAGTAATTTTTAATTGATTAGTCATCAGAAGCTTTGTGCACAAGCTAAATAGGTCTCTGATGCTAAACTAATTGCAAGGAAGTCTTAGGAAAAGCCTAAATAATTTGGAGTACTGAACACAGCTGGAATCACAGCGTGCTCATTCACTCAATAATAAGTTATGCTTCCTAGTTTTTTATTTCTCTGTTAATAACACCTATCCACTATTCTTTAGTGCAGGATCTTTAAGGTCCCTTCCAACTCAAACCATTCTATGGGTCTCTGACTATATGTTGTAAAGTCTAAAATACATTTCTTGGCACAGCAATTTGTCTTTGCAACCACTTTGTGCCAAACCTACCATAAACATAGGCTGCAAAAATAGGAGCCATGGACAAACAGGAAGGACAGTAGAAAGAGTCTGATCAGAAATAAAAAGTAGAAATTGGTTTGCAGTTATCTAATTAGCAGTATGTGTGTAAGAAGATGAGCAAAATCAAATCACTTTAAACAGAAAACTGTGTGGCTGTGTCATGACATAGTTTTTTCCTCAGTGCCACTATATTAGGTCTAATTAAGATTGACCAGCCTTAGCAAATGGAAATGTTTAAAGTCTATGAGGCAGAGTTTAATTTCCATTCCTGCATATAAACCAAAAACCTTACCTGTGGCATCCCTATAATTCACTGTAAGACACTCATCAGAAACAACTGTTTTCTCAGTACGCTTTTAGTGCTCAGCAGCATTCACAACACATAACACTACCCAGATGGTTTTGCTTCTTTCCTTTTCCTTACATGTCCTTCAATCACTAACATCTCAAACTTCATAAGAGCAATTTGCAATTCTCTAATCTTACCCAAAGGAGACCAACTCCTTTCAGCACAACAGCTTCTCCTAAAATCCCATTCTTGTCCTACAGCCCTCAGGAGGAACTGAAACAGTCTCCAGCTTTCTTTCTGTCAAGAGTGGCCCCTGCCACACTCTTGTCCTAAGATCTTCCTTCTTCCAATTCCCCAGCTGCATCTCACATTCCTCCTTATAACCTTCCTTTCAGGGCAAGATCTTCAGACCTTTCAGCTCCCAGGTCTCTCAGACAAGCATGTGGAAGCATCTCTTTCACAAAGCCTGACTTAAGCACTTAGAGTTCATCTCACCAGACAATCCATCTGTGGTCAGCAAGAATTGTGGGGAGCAGTTCTCTGAACTGCTCCTCTCTGTCTGCTTCAGCATAGAAGCGGACAGAGAAATGTCGTAGAAATATATCTGTACTCTGGATTCGTATGCAGAAGAAGATGAACCCAGTCCTCAGAACTTCCTAAACAGCCTAGAGCATCTCTAATAAATTCTATGGATTTATTTTAATAATTTGTTTTATGATAATTCCTTTTATTGGGTCATGTTGCAGAAGGAAGGAAAACCATTTCCCTTGTGTATTGCATTATGTTTTGAGATAGTAATTTCTTATTGCTTCCAGAAGAACTTGTGAGAGCTTTTTTTGTTCTCCTAGGAAACTTTCCATTTTCTGAAGAGCTGGCAATTCTCCTCAGCCAAAGGAAAACAAACAGTAATGTGGAATACAGAAGCAGTTCATGAGCTGGTTTTCTGTGAGTGCAAACTTTAAAAAATGAGTTGGCAAATGCTGACAGTGGTATTAAGCAATCCCAGCTCTCACTAATATTATGTTTTCTCCCTTGGAGACATTCACTATCTGTGTTTTCATTGCTGTAAAACACAACTGGACCACAGCTATAAATTGGCTTTTGAAGATAAGGGGGAGGGGGAAAGAAAAAGGAAAACCTAAAGAACAGTCAAATGAACTGCAATACTGTTATTTTCAAGAGCCACAGGAGCTTTTCTACTCACTTTCCTTAATTTTTTTTCATTTTTCCTGTTGGCAGTCACTCAAGGACTATCTTGCTATGGGAGTAGAGGAAAGAACCTTGTGTGTATGCTTTTGTCCAGCTAGTCACGTTTTTTCCCATGATCCTTGCTTAATTGTGTTAGCAACTGACTTATGAAAAGTACAGTAAAATACTTTATTTTATAGGATGTTTTACTGTCTCAGCCTTTGTCTTAGACCTTCAAAGCTTATCAGATCAGCCAGACTTATATAAAGAAGGGAAAAAGTTGAGTAGGACCTACACAGACAGTCAGAGACAAGCTTCTCAGAGGTTTGGTTTTATCATGCTGAGTGAATTGCAAGAAGAGAATTTGTATTAGTAGGAAGAAAGGAGGGTGATTTCTGAGGCCACATCTAAAAGCAAGATTAAGAAAATGAAGTGAAATATTATTACAAAGTATGGTACAGCTTGCTTGCAAGTAGAGAAAATTTTCTTCATGATTTCCTGCAAAAGAGCAATCAAGGGTTTTGAGAACGTGTTTGTGACAAGCATTTGAACTGGAATCCTTATTCAAATCCATCATTCAATGTTCATCATGCTGCTGTGGCGAGGGGGTGGAGCAGCATGAACAGCAGCCACAGCTTTGACTCAGAGGTTAACCACTGTTTTACGAATGTAGCTGGAGGGAGAGAAACGTGTCACTCTTTCCATTTTTGTTCCTTTCAATGGAACTCTCTGGATTTGGGGGCCAGGGTGTTATTATTTGTCTACATGAAGTATCAAAATGTTGTTAAATAATCAGGAGGACCAAGTGGGAGGAAATATTGTTTGAGGAGTCCTGACCTTATTTACAGGATTCAGAGCAATCAAAAGGAGATAATCATTGATGTGGATTTTTGGGGGACTTCTTGTCTATCCTTTTGCAAAGAAAGCTTGTGACAGTAACCTCATAACCTCCAGTCAACCAGCTGCTTTCTTTCATGCCATATAATTGCTATCTTCTACTGGTTTTATGAAATCCACTTCTGCTGATTTTGCTTTTAGCAATACTCTGTAATGAATTCAGACCTACCTCATTCACCACTGTTCACAGCAGCCTTGATGTTTGTTGCACTCAAAGTAAGCACACTGAAATGGCAAAGGTCGGTGCCTGGGAGATTGAGCAATACAATCAGTTTAAGAGAACATGCTGGTCACATCAAAGATTTCTCCTTTGGGGCATTCCCTAAAACGGGTCTTAAATCACTGTCTGAGAGGCTGTTAGCTTGACCAGAGTATGATGTAAGAAGAGAAAAAAACCTGGACTAGAGTCTAGCATTTAACTGGAGTCACACTTGCGGTTTGAGCTGATGGTAGTGTAAGCTATTAAACTGGTAATATAAGCCTCTCATGAGTGTTAAGCATGGAGTTTGAAAGTGAATTAAAATGGACAAAGCAGCTCTGCTTTTTCAATGCTTTTTAAAAAGGCATTAAAAAGTTCAACTTATTGTAATGACCAGCTCCATCCACAAGTCCAGAATGGCCTCTCCAGGTCAAAGAGTGGCCACTCTTTGCAGAAGTAGGAAGGTGATACCATGCAAGGAAGCATCTCTTCCATCCTTGGAGCAAACAGGAGCAGCAGTTCTGAGCTCTGAATGCTCCCAGCCTCCTTATGGCCTCCCTTAGGCCACCAGGTGATGAGTGAACTTCAAATCCTCCTGATTTCAGTTTACTGATCTTCTGAAGTGGGAGGAGTCAGACCACAGCACATTGTTGGGGTTTTTTCTTAAACAAGGACACAACAAGGGTGGAATTTCACATTACATGCAGGCAAACTGGAAACACTAATTTTTGTTCACATGAATCAACCGTTAAGTGCTCTCTTTATTTCCTCAGCCTTCGTCTCTGCATTGTTCTTACTGTGTTGCTCAGAAGCATTGCAGGGAACTGTTGTAGGATGATGGCATACTTGAGTGGAGGAGCAAACAAGGCAAAGGATAGAAAGGACTGCAAGGGAAAGAACAGAGCTAAAGGAAAGAAGCCGAATCTGTACTTTAGATAAGCTGTCTCAAACATAGCTCTTATTGTAGAACAGACTTTATCTCCATTTTCAGAAAGTTAAGTGCACAGATTCAAGAAGTTACAAAACTTGTGTTTTCCCTTGTTCTTTTACTTAGCAGAAGCTTCTCAAAGCTTTTTTTTGCTCTGATCAAGAACAGCTTTTCAAGTATATATTTCAGTTTGCTGAAAACATTATAAATCTGACCTACTTTTGTGCCAGCCAGGTGAGGTTGTTTATCAACGTTCAAATGCATCCGAGAGGGAGGGGAAGGAGCATGATTAGCAGACTGTGTCACAGTCAGAGGAGGTCTCCTGGCCTTCCAGAAGATCCTGTGCCTGGTGCGTTCCTCTCTGGACCTTCCCATGACCTTTGCTATCCATCCCAGCTGTTAGCCTCAGAGATCCAGTCATTAGGAAAGCCACAGTAGAGAAGGGAGTAGAAAAAGTGTCAGTAAGGCAGGGTTGTATGGTGGCATTGATAGACTGCTGTGAAGGAGCTGCTATTGAGGGAAGCTTTCAGAGAGTTACACAAAGGCAGTCATGTCTGTCACATTAAATATAGGACACAGTAGCAATCAGTGCAGCACTAAGACAGTTAGACTGCAACTGGAACGTTTCTCAAAAGGTGGAGCACACAGTGCTTGGCCCTCTGTGGTTTGCCAGGCTTCCTGCCTCTCCCTGTAATACTCAATAGAGGAAGAACTGTCATGGTCATACACAATAAAAGTATCATCAGCACTTGCAGATGTTGCAAATTTGATTTTTGTTAAAGAAGTGTTTTAACTTTATCCATTTTTTTTAGTTCAGCATTTTCAGTGTTTGTCAATCTGAGTCAAACAGGATGCTAATTTCCTGGTTGTCTGCAATAGATACAAATTAGTTCACAGCTATGCTCAACCCTGGGCCCACATGCAATATGAATGTAACCCATGTGTGGACTAGCAGCTGGGACCCTTGGGCAGATGCTGCTTTTCATTCCTAAAGTCATTTTTCTTGAGCATCCCCCATTCTGAAGAGATGGGAGGCACTTGTAGTCTATGAATTTCATGTACCTCATCTTTGCTTGGCCTTTTGGGTTTTTTTATTGTTTAGTTGATAATAAGTTTCATGATGCTAAGATATATGAGATAGGTAAGTTTTACTGGCAGGTTTATGGTGTGCTCTCCTTTTTTTTTTTTTGTCAGTGTTGTCAGCAGGTGTAAAGAGCAAAAGATGCATTCAGCACATTAGTCCACAATTTCTTTTTTGAATTGTAAGTGCCAGTTCTACGTTCAGAATTGTGTAGACATGGGCTAGATTATTTTTATCTGTATGCATTATGTTACTGTGTTACATCTATCTCCATGACATTTATCTGACCTTTTTTTGCTTACTTTCTCAGTCTTGGGAGATGGAGTTTCTTATCATAGTCTCTGTTTTCTTTGACTTGTAACCCCAATCATAGTCATCTTTCATGTGCAGTCTCATTCTCTCCTATTCCAAAGCAGGTGTCTCCGTCTCCCTGTTTCTGGAGGCTCCCACAGTACAGCTGTCCATGAGCTCCTTCCTCCCCAGTGACTATCATTCCTAATATATTCACTCATCTCCTCCTCCAAACAATACCTTCACTACACCCTCCCTGTATTCTCACCAGTAGTCACAATTTCCTTTTCTCTAGTTCCTATACAAATTTATTTGTCTTCCAATCCCTATATACACATCTCCTGTCAAATTCTCCCCATATTGTTTCTCTCTTCCTACAAAAGTGGCTAATACCAGTCTCCCTGGCTAGAAAATCTTCACCTGTTTCAAAAATTTATCCTCTTTGTCAGGTTCTCTTTCCTACCCATTTTTTGATTTTTTTTTTAATTCCTTCAAACAGCTCACCAGAATATGAACCACTTGCTCCTAATCCAACTTTAATGGGAGTTCTCTTCTCAGTCTTAGGCTCCATATTTGGTCTGCTCCAGTTCTCCTACTTTGCAGGCACACCCCTCAGCCTCTTCTTTGAGGTTTACTACGTATTTCTTTCTTTCACTCCTTTCCCTCTGGCCCAGGTAGGCCTCTGTGCACTCAGGGAGATTAATTCCTGCTGCCCACTTTCCAGCTGTGGGATTAGCAAAAACATCTGAGAAGAGATCATGTTTACTTCTCTTAGTAGTAGTTTTCAGCTTGGTTGTCATGTAGTAAATACAAGGAGATGTCCACTTTTCTTCTTAGACTGGAGAGTGCTATTGCTCTGCAGACTTGTTCTGTCTCTCAGCACTAGGAGTCACAAAGCAATGGAGCATGTTCAGCAAGGCTGAAATCTTCAGAACTGTAGGTTGCTAAACCTTAAGAATCTCTTGAATACCATATTGGGCAATTCTCCATTTTGTATAAAAGCAGCAATTTGACATTTAACATCTGACATCATCTCACTGTATTTCTCAAATACATTTCAAAATTGAGATAACAACACTGAATATTTTATGGTTTTTTAGTTTCAAAGTCCTTAATTTCTCACAATGATGAAATCAAGATTAAACAAATCAGAGAATAAGAATGGGAAGGAAAACCTGAGGTAAAAAAGAAGAGGGGAAAAGAAGTATTTTGAGCTTGTAAATAATGGAGGATATTGAGAAATTGCCATGTGTGCACAGCTTTATCAGAGAAGCAATATAAAACATAGAGAAATAAGAAAGAATTGACAGAAACAAAGAATTGTTTAAAGAAATTACAAAAAAAGGTATCATTATAAGAAAAAAAAACCAACACATTCAAAATTTCATAAAAACTAGCTGAACATATGAAAGATGAAAAAATGGAATTTTATTTTATGATTATATAAAAAGGGGGGATAAAGTAGAAAAAAAACAGAAGAGAAGGAAAGTGATAACCGCAAAAGGAACATTGATGATTTTTCTGAAGTGTTTCAAAGTATTGCCATAAAGCTTCAACTTTCTGAGAAGCCACCAAAGGACATGCTTGAAGAGGAGGTGAAACATGTGCCTTTGCGGTTAGCTGACCCAGTTAGTGATGGAAATTGTCCTGATTTAGTAAGCAGGATATATGCTTTTATAAATCACTGTCTTAAATATAATCAGAGTTTACCCATTCTAACAACAGAACTGGGATTCTTTGATTCTTGGTTGTACTTTCTGTTGAAGACATCTTGTTGAGGCATTTTTCTCATACACAGTGCTAAGCAAGCTAGTATTTTTGTAAAAGTGCTCACTTCACAATGTCTTTATTAAAAATAACAGACTGTTTTCACTAGGTGAAATGCTTTGTGAAGTCTTACAGATAGATTCATTTTTCATTTTGAGTTGGTCAGTATTGAATAAACAGCTGAGCCATCTTCAAATAAAAATGGTTTCTTACCTTAATTTTTACAAGAAAATGTGATGAAGTATGGCATCATTTGCTCTGAACTCAGGAGGACAGCAAATATCTGCTCAAAAGGATTCAAAAATTCTTCCTTTGCCTTCCAGTGAGCATAAGGTCAAAGTTCCATGATTTAAACAGCCATTTTAATCCAGAATTTCTTTTCAGAATGACATAAAATCATATTAGACCATAGTTTTTGGCAATGAAATGACATAATTTTTGTACAGTATAAACTGCAGCTGTTCAACAGAGAGGGATTTTGTCCAGGCCATAATAGGCACTACTTAAATCATGCAGTGACATTGCCAGTATTCAACTAGTTTTGGCTAAACCTTGAAACTTGTGTCTGAAATCATTGTAATCATCCCAACCCTTATACATCCTTTTCCTTCCCCACCTAATCCTTTTCCTCTCTCTTTCATGCCTTGCAGTTTATAAACCCATACATAAATTAGAAATACTTCTAAGTCCATTAAGTTGGAAATTGTCATTTGCACTCTATTAGTGTATAAAATTATGAGTAGCTAAGGTTGTTTTGATGTTTCTGGAGATAGGATTGTCTTTACCTCTTCACATTTCTCTCCCTCATTTCCAGGCAATTGGAAAAATATATAACAATGAAGGGATGTGCTGAAGGTTCCTGTTTTATCTTCTTCTTCTATGTGTGGCTGGGAAGAGGAGAAGATGTTTGCCAAACCATCTTCCTCTGTTGTCAAGTTCTGCATATTTTTAGACTAGAACAATTGCATTCAACTGGAGAGCAATTCTCTAGCTGCCTAAAAAATTGCCAGTGTGCCTAAATATTTCCCTAATTCTCACAATATTTACATCCTTTGCAGGAATTTTTTTAGTTCTCTTACAGCCTCAGAATAGGGAAAGTGACTCGGTGCTCCTTGTCTTCTCACGCTGTGCATCTCTGCCCTAATGCAGGGGCCCTGGAGGTGTCCCCAAGTTGCCAAGTGAGTGGCACTCCCAGCCTGATGCTTCTTCACAGTGTGTACCAGCTTCCTCTTCCCTGTAACCTGCTTCAGCCCTGTGAGGGAAACAGGGGCTCCCTGAAAAATTCCACCTCTAACTGGGGAGAATATTTGCACCTCCTAGCAGCTATATGTATACACACTTTACAAAGCTGAGCAAAAATCTCTGCTGTGCCATGATAGCCCAATCCTGACAGAACTGACCATACCTAGACTGGCTAGCAGTGGAATGTATTGGGTTTACACGGCCTGGTTTTTGGTAGGTGGGGGGCCACAGAGGTGGCTTCTTGTGAGAAGCTGCTGGGAGCTTCAACCATGTCCAGCAGAGCTAGTCCCTGGCAAAGACAGACATGCTGCTGGCCAAGGCTGTGCCAGTTAGAAATGGTGGTAATGCCTCTGTGATAACGTATTTAAGAAAAAACAAAAACAAACATTATGATGTGGTTTTAATTGGGACTAGAGAAGACTGAAGTGAGAACGTGTGAGGAGAACAACCCTGCAGACACCAAGGTCATTGAAGGAGGGGGAGGAGGTGCTCCAGGCTCTGGAGCCAAGATTCCTCTGCATGTGTGAGGAGGACCATGGTGAAGTTGCTGTGCCCCTGCAGCCCATGGGGATCTATAGGGGATGCAGAGATCTACCTGCAGCCTGTGGTGGAGGTGCCCACATAGGTGCAGGTGGACACCTGGAGGAGGCTGTGATCCAGTGGGAGTCCTGGTGGAGAGAAGGGGCCCTTGCTCCCAGGCTGGAGCAGCCTGTCCTTGGAGGACTGCACCCCATGGAAGAGTGACCCACACTGCAGCAGTTTTGGGAGGAGTGTTGCCCATGGGATGAACTCACATTGCAGCAGTTTGCAGAGAACTGCTGCTCATGAGATGGAGACACCTCTGAGAAGTTCCTGGAGAACTGTCTCCTGTGGGAGGGACCCTACAGTGCAGCAGGAGAACAACTCCTCTCTCTGAGCAGCAGGAGAAGCCTCGGGTGATGAACTGACCATAATGCCTATTCCCTGTCTCCTTGTGCTGTTGGGTAGGAGGTAGAGCTGGAAGGAGGGAGCACGGGGGGAAAGGTGTTTTAAGGGCTTATTTCACTTCTCTGCTCTTCTATTTCACCCTGCTCTGATTTAGTAATAAATTCACTTCATATCTCTAAGTTGAGCCTATTTTGCCTGTGATGGCATTTGATGAGCAATCTCTCACAGTCCTTATCTCAACCCATGAACCCTTAGTTTAATTTTAAGCACTTTTTAAAAAAATATCTTCTTCATTGTTCTGGTTTTGGCTGGGATAAAGTTAATCTTCTTCTTACTAGCTGGTACTAGCTGTGGTTTGATTCAGCATGAGAACAGCATTGATAACTCCCTGATGTCTCAATTGTTGCTGAGCTTGCTTGAGTCAAGGACTTTTCAGTGTCTCCTGCTCTGCCAGCAAGCAGGTGCACCAAAAGCTGGGGGGACCCATGGCCGGGACATGCCCCAAACTGGCCAAAAGGATTTCCCTTCCACAGAACATCATGCCCAGTACATAAACTGGAGGAAATTGGCTTGGAGGAGCTGATGGCTGCTCAGGGATTAGCTGGACATTGGTTAGTGAGTGATGAGCAATTCTATTGGGCATCACCTGTGCATCTTGGGGTTTATTCCTCTCTCTTTTTTGGTGCTATTATTTTTATCATCATCATTAAAAGTATTAGTATCATATTAGTATTATTACATCAGTAGTAGTAGTAGTAGTATATCTCTCCTTTTCAGTACTACTAAACTCATTATC
Source organism: Acrocephalus scirpaceus scirpaceus (assembly GCA_910950805.1). Lineage (NCBI taxonomy): Eukaryota > Metazoa > Chordata > Aves > Passeriformes > Sylviidae > Acrocephalus > Acrocephalus scirpaceus. The sequence continues at coordinate 87,743,550 of OU383774.1, read as the reverse complement.
ATTATTATTATTTGTTTTAATTATTAAACTGTTGTTATCTCAACGCACAAGTTTTTCTTTTTTCCAATTCTCCTCCACATCTCACTGGGGGCGGAGTGGAGGAGCAAGTGATTGGCTGCTTGGCACTCAGTTGCTGACTGGGGTTAAACCACAACACCTATTTGTTCCATTTCCTGTGACACAATGTTTCAACTTATTTAGGATTTTTCTTGCTAAATGTTAAAAATAACTCAAAGTGATGATTAGACTTCCTTTGATTATAAAGGAGAGAGCGAGAGAGCACGGGCAGGCAGGCAGCATTCTGACACTCAGTTATCTAAAAGAGTAATCTCAAGAAGTGGAAGTACAAAGCATGTAGTCACTTCAGGATTTGCAAGGCTTGTGTCTTCACCCCCACTCCCATAAATCCATGTGAACTGAAGAACTCATAAAACTCCACTGAAACCCCATTGAAAATTAGGAGAGAATTCCATGGGGCATTTCACTTTTCATTCTGCAGCATTCCATATAATTTCTTATCTCTCCTATCTTAAGTGCATTTAGTGCTTCACCTGATGTCTTCTGATTTTATCCAAACTTTCAGGGTTTTCCTTCTGAAAACATCATTCAGCAAAAAGAAGCCCTTGCTGCTCAGGCTTACCACTGATTCCCTAGAGCCTGTACCTGTGGGTTTTTGCTCACTGAAGCCCCCACTGAAGAAGAGGGTGAAGAACAACTGCTCAAATTCTATATTCATATTTTTCCCCCATTTATAGTTGACCTTTGAATAAGTTTTTCTATTCTTCTAGCTAAAACTCATGGTTTTAGTCTCTCTCTTCTCCAGACCTTCAGATTGGATATTTCCTGCTTCAGGTTCGCTGATTATTCGTCCTTGGAGCTCTTCCATCCTCTTTCCCAATCCTGGTTCTGCAGTATATGAACCACACAGGAAAACACATTCCTAGTCCATCTGGTGAGGAGCACTTGGTGCATAGGAGTCCATAACAGCTCTCATCCATTCTGCCTCCAGTTCCATCAGGATATACCTGCAAGATCATCCCATGTTCTGCCAACCAGACATCCCATGCTCTCAAATCCATGCTTGCTGAATGTCCCTGAGGTCAGAATGCCTCTGATCCCTGCCAGCTGTCCACTTGGAAGCCCTACTGAAAAGGGCACTCTGGAATTCAACTTTGTCCCTTTGTGTAGCTTTTATATTTTACATATGGGAACACTACTTCCTGCTGTCCCACAGTTATGTGTACCTCATCAGAAGAAAGAGTTGGAGCAGAGAGCTGGGACCCTTAGCAGAGCTTTGCAGGACAATGATGACTTTCAATTCTGTAGTTATATGCCATACACTGTGTAGAAACTATCACATAAGCAACAAGGCATAGAATACGTGAAGCTCAAACTATCCAGAAGTAATCACAAAAGCTCTGCAAGTAACAAGGTAGAAACAATGCCTGTGTGGAAAGGTCAGTCATCAGCCTTAGGAGGAATTTATGTCTACAGGACACTGTACAGATTTTCTTAGACAAACAGATATAGTAAGTATCTCTTCTCTAGCTCCCTGCCAGCGTCAGCTCTATAAAAATATAAAATAGTAAGTCAGGTCAGTTGCCTGAAGCCATCAGTTCCTGCAATCAGTGCCATCTCCATCACTTGCAGAAAACATCTATGGCTCTTGGGATACCAATCCTACTGAGTAAAGCAAGACTGTTTGTTCTGCCTTTTCTTTGTTTTGCAGCCAATTGCTGGTGACTCCAGCAACAGTTTCAGTGCTGCAGGCATTCTACTTTTCTGCTTTTTGCTAAATAAAATACTACTAGATGACCCCTTTGTGCATTTGTTCCTGTTGTCCCACAAAACAGCATTGTATAGCAGTTTCATTCCACAGCCTTGCAAAAGATGCTTTCCTGTTTTGAGACAACTTTCTGTGAGCCAGCTGGGTCAAAATAATGACCAGTAGTGACCAGTCTATATCTCTGCTTTTCTGCAAGCTGTTCAAACACTCAAAGTGAAGCTTGTAAAGAAGTTATATAGAAGATATGCACCATATAATTAAACTAAAACTGGAATGCACAACTAATCTATAGTTCAAGAATAAATCTCATAAACTATGAAATAAAACTCACATAAAGAGGATCTGGAGCTGTGAGTAAAAACAGTTTCCTATGCAAAGCATTCTGTGGTGAGGAAGTAAGACTTTGTTTGCAAAAGAAGTGTATCAAAGATATGAGTCCATCATCAACCTCTCCTCAAGATAGAGACAACCCACAGGATGCTGAAATTTGGTTAACCAAGTAGGTCAAAAAAGCAACACAAGTGGGAAATTTTACAGAACATTTTGAGTTTCAAGAGATAAAGAGAACGTATGTCCTTTCAAACTGAAAAGGGAAATGGAAACAGTAACCCTATGAGGTGGCTCAGACACTACCATCATTCTGTGCTGTCTATTCCCAAGGGGATGGGATGCTTTTCCTTGTGCAAATAGCTTTTGGAATGTATCATTCTGTAAGATAATCATATTACAGAAAGGAGACCACATAAGCCACAGAAAAAAAAAAGTGTTTCATTGAAACAGAAATTATCTTGTGTAATATGGCAACTGAGAGAACATTATAGCCCTAAGCATTTGAAGTTTTCTGGGCAATGTGGGCTGACTCTTTTGGGGAAACCCACAATTTCTGAAAATTATTTTAAACCTACCTTCTAACCATGTTTTTCTTCTTCCCCCTGCTTCCCATTATCATTTTGCATTGGTTTTATGAAGACACCCATAGCCTAACTTGCCTCAAATGCTGAGGTCTCCGTACCCTAGAACTAGCTCCAGCTACAGGCCTCAGCCATGCTGACAACCTCTTTGGGGAGGCACCTCAGTACAAAGTAAGGACCCCTCATCCCTTGTTTTCTATGCAAAACAAACCTCTTAGAGGGCTAAAGTGATACTCTTCCTTTATTCAAATTCACAGTATAAAAAAAGTAGAAATTCAGAATTAAAGGGGATGACACAGCACAAGCCTCTTTTGAGTCTAGAGGCTGAAAATGTTAGTTAAGTAAGAGTTCAAGTAGTTGGCCAAACTGTGATTATTATACTGCATGAAGTAGTTCACACTTTCACCCTTAGACTGAATAACTTGATGGAGACTGAGCACCAGGATAAAAAGTTTTATTTGCTTGTGAGATTGAACTCATGTTGGCAGTATCAGGGGACTGTTCTATGCATTTTAATAACACGGCTGCAAAGTTATGCTATATTGACAATTTAAACATAGTAAGGAGTATATAATAAAAGGAAAACAGAGAGTAAATCTGAACTAACAGGAGGTGGCCTATGTGTGAGCTATGCAGATTCTGCAGGTCTGGACTATCTGGTGCACAACTCGGGATTTAAAATGGTGCAGTTAATGTTAGATTTTTCCAATGACATGGTTTGTGCAACACCCATAGGCGTATCCAGCATCTCTGAAAAACTGTAAGTCTCCTGCATTCTTTACTCACAAGGATGCTGCTTCTAATTTTAGAAAGATGAGTTGAGTCATGTCATTTGGTTTTCACTGGCTGGATGTACAAAAACTCCATTAACAGCTTCCATGTGTTTGGAGCAACGATCTAAGCAAAGGACTTGGTCAGCAGCTGTCATTTCTTGGAGGAGACAGTTTTACTCCAGAAGATATCATGGGTATATCTGGTATAACTCTCACTGTTCTTGTATTTATCAGTTTTTCATACCTCAATATGGTGAACTGTTGTTGATCTGCCTTACCCCATTCACAGTTTAAAAAATTCATTTAATCCAATTAGCTGTATATTCCTGTTATAATGCCTTGAGTGATGAGAAATCACTGGAGAATAAAAATTCAACTGTATATCTATATTTACACCTTGCACATCTCATCCTAAGTTTGTGGTGTGGAAGAGAACTCTATTGTCTTCCATCAGCTCTGGTTTAGCTCCTAGCCAAGATCCAGAAGACATCCTATCAGCTTAAACACACTCACAAAAAATGTCAAATGTCTGACTAACATTACCTAATCCAAAGATTTTTTTTGTCACAAGCAGAGCAGGATCCACATCTTTGCTTCATTGTTTCTTTCTTGCATGAAAGGTGTAACTTCTAGCAAATAATACTGATCTGTGTCAGGTCCTTTAAAATAAATGAATGACCAAATTCATGACAAAATTCCTTTCATTAAAACATCCTGTGCACAAACTTGTGCAATCCAGATATTGAAGCACATGGGCAGCATGATGTCCCATTTTTGTGGCTTGTAAAAATTATTACTGTGTTTGGGGAGGGGCCAAAAAAGAAGAGAAAGCACTGTCTGGATGATAATCCCTTCATTATGCTTCATCATTTACTACTTGTATCCTTTAGGAAGTCCAAACAGGAAACTAAGTCAGCAGTGTCCCTAAGGAGCCCTAGAAAGTGTCAGAACACAAGAATTTTTTTTATGTTTTGATGACCAGGAAGCAGCACATTGTGTTGTCTAAACTCCATTCTCCTATTTTTCTACTAAATAACTGAGTTAGAGCCTGGTTTAGGCACAGACTTATGTCAATAATAATTAACATCCGTTTGAAACCTTTTCATATCCACCTCCACTACACTGCCTTCCCACCTTTCTTGTTGCTCATATGTACAAATAGGGCTTTATCTGATCTCATGCTGATTCTCTATCGGTTTATATTAAAAATAATTATTTTCTTTTTAGAAGCCACTGGGAAAAAATACATTCCCTATATTTGCTCTGAATAGTAACTTATGGGTTCACAAAATAAAAGCATTTAAAATTTGCCACTTGTTAGAGGCAATGCAGCAGAAGAACAGATATGTAAGGCCAAATTTAGAGGCCAGACAACCTTTGAGACATTCTCTTGTCTCACACTATGGCCAGCTGCAGGTACTTGTAAAAACAGCAGTTGAACAAGGCTAATGAGGGTTCTGTCTGTATTTGTTATACTCTCCTATTTTCCAGTAATAACATTTCAGGCATCCCGTCAGCAAAAGGTCATGTCTGTATTCAGTAGTTACAAATTAACTTTCCCTTCATAGCGCTCCCTAGTCTCTATTTAAACTTCTTATCTTTCTTGCCTTCACATCCCATGGAAATGACTTGCACATTAATCATTCAGCATAGCTACACACTATGATTAAAAAGCTATACTGCTGCTTGTTCTTAATCTGCCACTCAGTAATAGCTGGGCAGCCTTCGCTCTGATTATGTAAGAAAGCATGAACATCTCTTTTCTTGCTCACTTTCTCCATCACCATTCATGATTCAGAGGACCCTCTTTGCATTTCCAAGCTGAAGAGCCTTCTGGCAAAGCCATCCCACTCCACCAGTCGTCTGTGACACCCTCCTCTGTGCTGCATTTTTTTAGTGGTTGGAGGACTAGGATTATGTGCTCTTTCCATGGCACTGCTGTGCTTGCTTTGGTGCAGCCACTTATTCTGTGTACCTAAAGCTACACTGAGTCTGGCCCCTTTTAGTGCCATTCTCCATTCCCTTCCTAACAAGACAGCCCATCTGACAGACTGCTGCTCACCACTGAGCTGTTGCTTTCAGAGAGCTAGTCACAGTGATATCCATGTGAGACTATAGCTAATGGAAGCCAGCTGTTTGGACAGTGATTACTGTCTTTCCAGGTACAGATAATACTGATTTTCCACAGGATTTCTATTTTTCTACACTAAATTTAAACCTCTCATTTTATCAGACAGTTCTGTGAGAAGATTTAATAAGACCTTTTCACAGCCCTTACAGTATGTTTTAATGTATTTGAGTAGCCTAAGTAATTCTGAAGTACATGCAAAATCTGTCATCTTGCCTTTTTGAGAAAAACAAACTTTAAATAGCAGCGCAGAGGTCAGTAGGATCCCTCTGAGATCTCTCCTCATAGGTCAGCAGCATCAGTGACCCAAATCTGTGTAAAGCAATATGAAATACCATCATTTTTCACTTAATAGCACTCAAATAAAATTGCAGACTAAAGTACCCCTATCAACAGTGAGTGAGAAAGCAGATACTGCTCTCTTCTCTTCCTTGTTGATTGGAAAGGAGAAGGGGAAGGAGAAGAAGGAGAAGAAAAGGAGAAGGATGAAGAGAAGGAGGAGGAAAAGTAGAAGAAGGAGGAGAAGGAGAAGAAGAAGGAGAGGGAAGGAGGAGAAGAGGAGAAGAAGGAGAAGGATTGATGCTTTCTCATGTGAATTGCATTCGTCCTGCAGGTGACTCATATAAACGAGCTGGGTTTGATGTTGCAAAATGCTCCAGTTTCTCACACTGTGACACTCTGAAGCTGTTCCTGGTCTGTGGCAGTGATGATCAAGATATTGCAATCTATGAATGAAGAGGCCAAGTGAGTTGTGAAAATATTGTTCTTTCTTCTTGTCTTATCAGTACATACTGAGAGGAAATCCAAAAATATCTGTGCCAAGCCACACGCTCCAATAGTATCTTGAATTTGGATATGAATAGGAAGTGCAACTACCAGAGTATTATCTAAATTAGTTCAAAAAGTCTGTGGAATCTCACTCCAAAATCTAAAGGATTTATAAGGAAACAAAAAAATCCTTTTGGTGAAGAGATCAAAGCAATGGATATTTCTTTTCTTAGCACATTGGTTTGAAGAACAAATCTTTCTAAATTTTTCACCAGAAACCTAAATAACATCCTAGTATCTGAAGAAAAGCAGAAATTGCGAGGGTGAGAAAGATTCAATCTCATGCTTCACTTGCTTTGGGACAAAGAACTCTCATGTCCCAGAAAAAATAAAAGATTCTTCACAGAAATGAATTTGGCCAAAATGAATTAAATTTTAAGATAAGTTTAGGTTGTAATAAATCAGTATTTTCCAGTAACTAAAGTTTTAATCAAGAAAACTCTGTCCTCAGTGAAGGAAAACTTTGTATCTTGTTTTATGTGGTTGTCTGATTAAGTAAATTCCTGTTTATTTTTTATTTTTAAAGCACTTGCAGTCAGAACAACTTTAATTTGAGCCAAACTATACCAGCTTCCTCATTGCACTACACACACAGCCAAAAAGTATCCTAACTGCTTAAGCACTGAGACCAGCTGCTTCTGTCTTTTGCAGAGCATGTTAAAACCAAAAAATTCTCTCTGTGTTTTTATAATTTATTTAATTTGACAGTGACATACAAAAGAGAAAACCACTTTTTCCAATATTATTGAGATTACTGGAACCTTAGATGAGCCACAACAAAACCAGAGCTCTGGCTGGCAGTACATAAGCCCATGTTATGGCGAGTAAAGACTACCTGGAGCCGTAATCACCTGTTCTCAAGGAATAAAACTTTAATTCTCTTACTTAGCTTACTTAGGAACTTAACAATTAAATATTTCAAGGGCTGGTAAGGAAAAGTGGGAAGCTGCCAAGCCCATATTTATAGGAGTCAAGTGAAATCTTGCTTTTCTGCAACGTATTGTCACATATTTTACTCATACTTAAAATGTGCCAACAGGGCAATTCTCACTGTGCATGCAGGATAGGAGCTTTGATGTTAGTGGAAGCACTGCCCTTAATCGGAATGAGAAGAGGATTGTACCCCATTGTATGCCTGAAATATCACTCATCTCTAAAAACCATATGCTCCATTCAGGTTCATTGCAGCATCTACTCCTGTGTCATGCCAGTGACTGGGAGCAAGCTGTGCTCTCTGGTAGCCAACCTCATATGCTAATTATTGAAACAAACCTTTAAACCCCTACTGCGCAAGAACTGCATCAGCACACTGTTTCCAGCATGAGTCCTATTTGTTCTGAGCCCTTTGTGCAAGAGTTTTGGGCAACTGGATTTACTGGAAAGGCATCTGCAAGGCTCCCTTATCTCTCTCAGAAACAGTCATTTAAAGGAAGAGCTCTCACATGTCACAACCAAATGCTCCCAACCCGTCCCCCAAAGTGTTACTTGCTTTCTTATTTCACTTTTAAAAGCCAGGCTCATTGCACAGCTTCTCTTTGCACAGGAAAGTGCTATGTATCCCAGTGAAGCATGCATGTCTTTTATGCAGCTTCTTCTGCTTACAGACCTGATCTGCTTCTACTAAATTTATTGGAAAGGATTGGTACCTACCTAGGGTGATGTTGATGGAAAACTGGAAAAAAAATGAAGCTTTAAATAAGTTTGAAGAGACATACATATATGTGTTATAAATGACAAATCTCCACTCTTTCGGTTAGGAAATTTATTGGAAAACAACAAAGTGAAAAATGGAGCAGAGCAACTATAAAAAGGCAGTTCTGACCCCGGGTATCAGAGCTGGGTGAACCACAGACACAGCCTCTCCTAGACTAATGTCCCCCACGGTTCACATCAGCCAGGTTTTCCCAAAGCCAGGTTTTATACAGATTTTGTGCCCTGAGGCTGTCCATTGTTTAGTCCAGCTTTTTTTGGATATGTAGATAGGTTTTCTTTCCCTCAGACGTGTATGATGAACAGAGTTCCGGGAAGGTATAATGTCCTGATTGCATCTTCTTGGGCTGAGTAGGGGGATGAATGTCCCTGATGAGTGGATAGGCGTGATGGCCCAGTCGTTGACTTCTTCGGGCTCCTTTGGAGTTTTGCTACGCCCTGTACTGTATTGTGAAATCACCTTATTGTTTCGGCTTGGAGGGAGGATGACATCGTTCCTGTTCATTCATCTGTGGACTGATTTTGTACAGGGGGGTATTTTGGAGATAGTTTTTTTCATATACATACAAGGCTGCTTTAATAAAACGTGAATTAACCACACATTTATAACCTATGCATATCTCTATAAAGGAAAATCAGTTACTCTTTTGCTTCATATTCTGTGAAGACAGCCCTGATCCTGCTTGGGATACTAATACAGTAGAAATAATGAGTAACGGTCAGACTAGACTGCTTGACTGCAATTACTAATGTATTATATTTTGTTCAAACTGTGGCCTACAGTAACAATCCACAACTGGCTTTGGGAATCTCAGTCTCAGCTGGAAACATGTGCACAGTTTCTGCTGAAAATGTTTCCACTTGTTTTCGGGAAGCTACAGCTCACACTCCTTACACTGAATGTTTTTCCTGACCTAACTCTTATAAGGCCCTTTCACTTCTGCGTTCAAGTTATCCACTGAGCTCATACACCCACTGAGCCCTTAATCTAAAGAGGAGCAACACTGAAGCTAGGACAGTACTAATTAAAAAAAGAATGCTAAGGGCTACTCAAACAAATACAGGTATCTATACTCTGATCATGCTGCTGCCAACCTGTCTGCCTTTTCTCCAGGCATTGCCTTTTTCCAGAATCACAGCTTTGGACATAAGTTTCTGAATTTTCAGAATCACAGACTGTCTCAAGCTGGCTGGAAACTGTAAGGATCACTGAGTACATCTCCTTGCTCCTTCCAGGACTATCTAAACCTAAATCACAGAACTAAGCATATGGACACTAAATTCTGTTTTGCTTTTGGACAGGGCTGGTTTTTTTCTGCGTGCCTGACCACATCTGGCACACTTTGTTATCACAGGTACTTAATTAGGTAGTACTACCAAAGCTGTCAGGATGGTATGTCCATCTCAGCACCTTCAAAAATCATGCAGCTTCTTCAAAGCAGCATCCCAAGAGCCTTGTGAGCTGTGCTGGGAAGAGATATGTGCTTGATTGATAGGCACATTTTAGTCACCAGCAACTGGCAGACTAGGTATGACTGAAAGGGCAGCTGTGTGTAATTAGGAATATGGGCAAGCTGTACAAAATTAAGAAAGAGCCAATTAATCTCAGGCCTGAACATGTAGTTTTCAGCCAAAATATTACTGAACAATCTCTCTGTGAGAGTGATATCTTATATCACAGTTCTATTTTTTGAAGAGAAAACTTGATGAAAACTCTAGGATCTTCCCCAGCACACTCCTCTGCCATCTGCATTGCTGAATTAAAAGCTGCTCCATGCTCTCAGACCTTGCTTTTTCCATGGCTGCTGGTGAGGACAGCATCACAATACAGTTCCCAACAACTGCAAACTTCACTCAGCCTTTGACTAATCCTTACAGGAATTTCAGCCCAGTGTAACACAACATGGATGATTGCCAACTTTGGCTGGGTGCCAAACCACGTAGTCCCAGCTGGCACATTTATGATGTGTTCAGCAAGGATGTGCAAGTAAAACATGTGTGGAATGGGAGCAAAATTTGCTCTTCCTGGAGGGTCCATCTCCTTGCAGCCTTGCAGAGGCTTCTTGCAGCCTCTCAGTTCAATGGGCCAGTTGCCACATGCAGGCAGGAGTTCATGGTTTGTACCATCTGCAGCTTTAAAACCACAGGCCAGCCTCCATCACTTGACCCTCTTGGAAGTGTGGAGGCAAGGCAAGGAAAAGATCTTCCTTATTGTATTATAAGTATTTTTATCCCTAGAATATAACTTGAGTTGCTTCCAGCTGATCTTCAACTTTGGCATGTAAAAATCCCATAAACCAACCAAATGTGGAAAAAAAATAGGAGGGGAATAATTTGTTAAAGGAATTTGCTTTACAACTAATTTTATTAGGCAACAATCTGACTAGCAATTATATTTTTTATGGTGAGTAACCATTAGAAAGCTGCACATTGGCTTTGACCTTGTAGTTCTGCACTATAAATTTCAGATCTACTTCTTGGAAGTAATTTTTATTTCCTTTTTAATTTCTTCCAGGTGTATCAGTGTTTTACAGTACCTGCTACTGAAAATGCAAATGTGTTTATCTGAGACTGGTTACAAAACTGCTAGAGGACAATCAGAACCCTAATTCAATAGAAAAGCCTTGAGCAACTTTCACAGGCTGTGATGAATATGAGTGTCAATGTGAATAACCTGACCTGTTTGTTAACTAACTGCTGACGTCCACATTCCTGCAGCCAAAATAGCTGTAAATCACCCAGAAATCAAACAAACAGTGAAGTAAAGAAACTGCAGTGTTTCCCTGGTTAAAACAAATAACATAGGTCAGAAGCTTAGAAAAAAAGAAAATGCTGAATAAAGGTCCTCAGGTTCTTTTGGAAATGCAAAATCACAAAGGTAGTTATAGAGCTATATTGTTATTTTATCTATGAATCTGAATTAAAATTGAACTGTATGTTTATGCAAAATGTGTATTTGTGTCCAAACACTTAGAAAGGCAGCATGAAGAAGAGGTGTTAAAGTGAATTTTGCATCCTGTTATTCATAAATGTCACTGAGGGCTTCCAGAGAAAACCCATCGGATTTTACGGCATACTGAGCTCAAACATTCAACAATGAAGCTCAGCCTCAGAGAATCAAAAGCAGACCTGGTATTTCTGTCAAGAGGTTAAACTACATCCCTCCTGTAACAGAAGCAAAGGGAAAATTTGGACTACTGGAAGGGACTTGGCTCATACTTGCAGGTTGAGTCTGGTTTTTGCTCACTCAAATTTTTTTTTGATTGAGGAACGTTTCCAACCTGCTCCAGGAAAATGTCTGATGGATTATTGGGGATGTGAAAACAAACAAAATTTTCTCTGCTTCAGTGCACACAAAGAAAAGGTTGACTCTGAAGTAGCCCATAAAACTCTGATAAAGCTGTTTGAACTACAGAGAGAAGCCTGACCTGGCACGTTAAACTGATGCATGTGTACATTTCTGCTAGCACAAAGAGGGAGTGACTCCTTGCATAGGACCCTGAAGGTAAAAAACTGGGATGTAGCTTGAAAGGATGTCACAAGGGCATCTAATCTGTGCTTTCGTCATGAGGTAGGTAGATCTACGGCTGGCAGATCTGTAATATTCAGATGGATTTTTAACATACTCATAGAGATTTCTTAGTCCCCTTGTCATGGTTTAAATACCACCTGGCAACTCAGCCCCACACAGCCACTCACCTCCCCAGCCCCATTGGGATGCAGAAGAAAATTGGAAGAGTCAAAGTGAGAAAACCTGTGGGCTGAGATAAAGACAGGTAAAGCATGCTAGCAAAGCAGAACATGAAATTCGTTCCCCCCTTCCACCACAGACATGTCCAGCAATCTGCAGGAAAACCAGGCTACTTCACAGGTAATGGTGACTTGGGAAGACAAATACCATCACTCCAAACATGTCCACCACTTCCTTCGTCATTCACCAGCTTTTATATGTTGAGTGTGATGTCATGTATGGTATGGGATATCTCTCTGGTCAGCAGGGGTCAGCTGTCCTGGCTGTGTTCTCTCCCATTCCTTGTGTATCTCTCATCTCCCCCCTCTTGGGGTGTGATGAGGGGCAGAAAAGGCCTTGATGCTGAGTTAGCAATAGCTAAAACATCCTTGTATTCACAGCACTGTTGTGCTCACAAATCCAAAGCACATCCCCATACTACCTACTATGAGGAAAATTAACTCCATCCCAGCCAAAACAGTGCACAATGCCCCCCCATCATAGTCTACTTCTGCCCTTAAACTAGAAAAACTTGCTGTAGTTTTCCTAATACAGTACATAAATATTTATTTTCCCATACAAAACTGAAGAGATTATTCCTTGTCTTAAACCAATCAACATGGAAAATGACTGCTACCTTCTTGCCATTTTGGAAGTCTGCTATCATTTAAGCAATATTCCCTTAGTCTTTTCTTATATAAACAAACGCAGTTGTTTAAATTTGTTCCAAATAAATCATATTTTCCAAAAATCTTCTTTCTAGATATCTACTATGGATTGTGTCCAATTTATGTGCATCTTTCTCAAAATGTGATTTTGAAACTCAATGAATTTTCAGTGCCAGATAAGGTCTTCCCAATAAGGATACAGTTGAATAAGTACTTCTCATGCTATATGTACAAGAACCCAGTTACTATATGCAGTGCAAATTGTCTTTGTTGCAACTGCTTTGCATTATTTACCAACTCCATTTCTGGGTGATTTTGTTTTCCATATGCCTGGCAGAGCTGCTATTGCCTAATCAGTTCCCTAATCAGCACTAATTTTTTTACTGATATTTTCTTTCTTGGATTTATAGTCACATACCATCACCCCAACAAACCAAACCCACTTTGACCATTGTGGTTTGTCTCCAGTGCTTCCACCATTCTATACTACAATTTGAAGTATAAATTCATTAATCTATTCCTTAGTCCATCACATACACTTTTAACCTAAATTACTGGATTTGGTGAAGTCAAGCCAGTTACAGGAATTAAATTTGCAACATTGCCTTGAAATATCCCTCTTTTCACAGAAATCCACTGTTGACTCCTCCATGAGCAGAATTTGCTGTCTGAGCATCAGCTTTTACATTCCCATCATCTCCATCATGTTTTCCAAGCATACTTGTGGCATTCCTCAAAACCCTTACTAAATCTGAGATAATAAATTACCACCCCCTCTTTAAGCTGTTATCCTACAAAAGAGGAAACAGAACTGAAAAGGCATGTTTTGTTCTTGGCAAACGCACCTTGTTTTTAATCAGCTTTTTGTCTCCTACTTGTGTTCTTGTTCCTTAGATACTCTTTGAAATGCCTTCTAAAGATATCCTCCTGCCTCTCTGCCTTAATTTGATTCAGCACTTCCTTCCTTTATTTGGAACACTATTGTTTCTAGTCTCCTGTAACTCACATTATGATGTGACTTCTGTCTGAATTTAATTTCAAAGAGATATAATTACTGTCACTTTTCTATTAACTTCCTCTGCCTTTGCAATAAGAAGTTGCCAGTAACACATTCCCAGAACTTGCTGAATCACCTGTGTCCTCCTCTGTTTCTTTCTCAACAGATATTTGAATAGTTCAGGTCTCCAGTTCTGGCAAATCCTTAACTCTGTCTTGAGCACAAGATGGATTATATGCCATTTTTTATTTTTTACCTCAAAGCATCCAAGTAGTCAGTTCTCCATCTTCTTCTGGACTTTAGAAAAATCATACACAATCAAACTGTGCAGCCAAAAATCTCTCATGTGCCTTTTTTTAATCCTCTCCCATACCCTTGTAAATCAGCATGCTAATATAATCTAGCTATGATATTAACTGGCCAGATTGCAATAAAATATTTCAGACTATAATTGTGAAAAAAATAACAGAAAATATTATAAGAAACTTCAGAATATTTGTTGTGGGTTTATAGCATGCATATATATATATATAAAATATAGTAAATTCAGAGGAAATTTATTTTACTCAAAGTAATGGGACATCAAATCTTTGTTTTAAAGGGGATATTAACTACTACAGATTTTTTAATATTTATCTTGAATTACTTTTCTCATGTGGAACATATTTATCTCTCTCACACAATCTGTGAGCAGGAAATTAGCTAACACAAAGTATTTCTCACATTTCTTCCATTTTCTCTAATGGTGTTATTATGTATCAGGAATAATGTAAGTAAATCTGTACCACAAGTTGCATGAGACTGGAAAAATCTTTGCTCCAAAAGAATGCAATTAGCCTACTGCTCATATGGAAGGAAATCTGAGGCTTTGCTATGGAATAAAAAGGAATATGAGAGCCAGCAGCTGCTGTCAGACCTGCCAAAACCATCAGTCTTAGTGCAAATGAAGTTTTTACAGTAAGTGAGGACCAAGAAATTTGCATAAGGTGCTCTCTAAAGAGTTTCAAATACAAAAGGAATTGTACAAGTGAATCAACAGCCTCTAAATAAATAGGTCTCTGAATTCAGAAAACACAACATGCTAGCAGATAGAACTAGGCACAGCTAGTTTATTTCTTCATGTGAAGGACTGCAGAAGGAGACCTATGAAGGGCAAACCCTTCTTCATCCTTCCCAAATCCTCCCACTTCCAGAGAGGCAGAGCCACAATGCACTCCAGGAAATAGACAAAAACAGGCCAGGGGAAATGGAGACAGGCAAGGCTGGGGAGCTGCACTCTCTGCTTGCTGGGATGAACTGTCTTCTACAAGAGGTGCTCACCAGAAGCAGCAAACTGTGCCAGCCACTGGAGCAGACACTTGCACCCTGTCCCTTCCCCTGGATGTTTCAGGCAGGAGCAGCCTGGCACAGTGCACCACTTTTCTGGGACAGAACTCCAGCTTCCTCACTCTAAAATAAAACCTTTGATCTGGTCTTTCCTTTTCCCAGGACACCTATGGTGGTGTCAAAGCCCAGATTTTCAGGCTGCCCTCGGTGCCAGATGTGTCTCTGTAGAAGTCAGCAGACAACTGGCACAGCTCTAACAGCACATCATTCTTTAACAGGTGCTTCTGTGCATGTATCAGCATCCAACCATAGATACTTAGGAAATTTTCAGGCCATATTGAATTAGACCTGGAGGGTTAGAAATGCTAGAAATTAGGAGATGGAGTTATTGTTGTTGTCTTGGATCTATGGACCAAGGTGCAGGATGTGCAGAATTTAGATAAGCTGCAAGATCAGGGAAACAGTGTTCACATTTAAGAAAAATACGGTGTTTCAGTCCGTAGGTCTGGTAGGCCTAGTTCAAGTCAGAATGGAGAAAGACAGATGATCCCTGTCTTGAGAGGTGCATGAGAAAATATATTTCAAAGCAAACCACAATCTCTGCGCTTTTTATGTGCAGAGGCATGCTCTATGTGTTGTGTGGAAGGATGCAAGTTAAGATGCAAAGTCCTTAATAGTTTCTGAAAAAAAAACACCTCAAGAGCCAAATGGCCTTCAGCATTAGCTTATGTCTTTCCAGAAAAAGTGTAGGTTTGTTCCCAGACATGGGAGGAAAAGTACTCCTCTATGGGAACCAAGGAGCTAATTTCCAGTTTAAGCAGTCATCAGCTGGCAGCTGTTTGTGGAAAAGCTTTCCTTCAACAACTGGAGCCAGGAAAGCAGTACAGAAATACTGAGTAAGAACATATGACACAATTTCACATTTTATCTTCTCATGGCCAAATTGTAATAGACAATGTGCCCAAAAACAGGAAGGAGAGATGCAAAGTATATCAGGGTGGAGGCTGAGAGTGGATGCAGTCAGATGTGGACCAAGGCAAGTGGTTGAAAGGACAGGATCAGTGGAAGAAGTAGTCACTCAAGAGGCAAAGAGTAGAAATAATATCATAATCCCTAGTTTTGGATGGCAGTATTTTTCTGTGTCCACTCACAACAAGCATGTATTACTTATACTATATATATACACTAGTACTGCAGTACTATTTCTCTAACTGACATCCTCCATCCCTTTGACTTTAAATACAAGATTTTTTTTTTTTTTTTTTTTTTTTATCTTGGAGAGCACAGGATGCCCCCAACCATGGAAAATAATCAGGCCTGCACCATACAGGAGGTTGTTCATGGGAGGATTCCTTTCTTATTCACTGCAAAAGCTGGAAGCTACTAAGGGATGACCAGGGTTTGGAGTAAAAGAGAAGGATTTTTTTTTTTTTTAAGGATGTGAATGTTTCCTTTGAGAATAAGATTTCATCCTTAGCTCTGCCACAAAGCTCCTGTGGAATGATAAGAAGTCACTTAAACCACACGTGGGTGATTAGTCTATCCTTTGATAACCAGATGGATCATTAAATTATTTATTACAAATGTTGTAGCAACGAGTCTTTGAATTTACTGGTCAAACAAGATTATCTGCATGTACTACTGAGTTATTAATGGTTGTTAATGACCCTGATAAACTCAAAGATGTTGCAGATAAACAATAGTTTAGAATACCTTAAGAAAGCTTTCTTAAGGGGTTTTTCTCTCTTTTTCTACAGTAGTATTAATCAGAGTCATCCTGTTGATGAAAAAACTCAAAACATACAAAAAATTTCATAAATTTCATTTAGGTTTCATCAAAATTAAGAGAACTGTTGAACACCTTGTTTCTCTCCTTCCATCCTGCTTGTGTGTGTATTCACTGTGAGGTAGAGAAGCACAGAGCCAATAGAGCAAACATAGCTTTGAAAAACAACATTTGAGATCCTGCCTTTAAACTGTGGAGAGCTACACGTTCCAGGCAGTGAGTACAGGAGACCTGAGCTTTTGTGGTGTTCTGAAATGATCTCTGAGGCTTGTGAGAGAGCAACAAATAGCTCAAGTTCATTACAATTTTATTTTAAAGAATGTGTTAAGCTATTTAATAATAAGTTGCAAAAGTGTATAATACTTCAGAGTGATGCATATGTCCCTGAAGCTAATGGCATGCCAAGCTAAAATATCCAAGCTCTTCTGTTGGGTTTAGTCTACTTTTGCTATGTCCATGAATAAAAAATGTAGGCGAAGTCAACGGCTTTTGAATGCAAGAGGTCAACAGGTGAGCAAACAAATCACATGCAGCAAAAATTAATTGTGCTAACTTTAAAATTGCCCCTTTCTTCAAACAAAACATGCACACGTTAACTAGTTGTCCTAAAAGGACAAGCTCAGACTAAGTGAAAAAATCTGCAGCCATGTTAGTCAGTACTTACTAACCTACTGTGTGTCATTAGGAGTCTGGCATTTATTTTCATGATCTAAATTTAGCTGTCTTACATGAATCCATAGTCATCACTCTCAGAGTCTTTTAATGACACGAGAAATGCAGGAGATTGAAAATACATTATTATCAACATCTGCATTTAAAAATAATACATTACGAATGTCTTGGCTCACATTATTTCATCGTAATACACAAATACTTTTTGAACTCTAATCTCATACATTAGAACTTCACTCAGCTCACATGGAAAGGCTGAATGACAGCATAAGACCACAAGCGTCCATGAGCTGGTCACATATTTCTTTTGGTGTCAAAAAAAAATTATATGTCCGGTTTTAAGTTAGATATATAGCAAGGAGTCACAGGCTCCCACCCCATGAGCTAATCTGAACTGGTCCAGCTCCAAGGAGCATATCCCAGGAACTAAACTCGAAGCACCTGCACCTAAACACTCACACAGGAAGAAGAACAACCAGGTCTGGAGCACTCGGTCGGCTGGACATGACCTGGGACTTTGGTGCCTGAAGAAAATAGTCTGAACTTGAGTACAATGCCACAGAGGTAGAGATGTGCCACTGGTATAAGTAAGACAGGGTCTGGAGGGCAGGCGGGGTGCCCTGAGGAAGAGAGGAAGCAGAAGGACTGCTGCTCACAGGTGAGCTGCACTGAGACTCATCTTTTTCCACTCCCTCCCACCCCACCGCCCTGAGGAGGCTCATTGTACAGTTGGCCCTCTTACATCTACTTTGCTCAAATATATCCTACAAACATAATAAATGAAAGAGAGATGGGAAAAAAGGAAATTCTGAAACTGAACCTAGAGAAATTTAGGAAAAAGGATATTCTCTGAAAATTAACTTCTGCTTGTGCAAACAAGCTGTAACATGCTCAGACCTCCTCAAAGTATTGCATTGTAATAATTTGTTTTCAAGAATAACAAGATTTAAGTCATGATCCACTTTTAAAAGTCATTGTAAGAGGAGGATTTAGTTAGTTTTCTTAATCAAAAAGTAACAGAATGAAAGCAAATGCTAAATATCAATAAATCTAAAAAACAAAGTTGGTGACTGGCACATAGGCAGCCTCAGACTGCCTCTACACAATCAGTGCGTCCCATACAGGGTAGACAATGAAAAACTTGAGTTACTGATTTAAGAGAGATCAGGGGATTGCATTTGGGTAAATCAATAGTCAGCTTTCATAATGGAGGTTCTAAGAAACTATCATGCAGGAACAGGCAAAAATCCTGAAACGTAATCCCATAAACTATAAAATACTTCTGTCAAGCCTCCAGCAGTCATGGTTCAGCAGCTGGTTTCTGTTCTAAAGCACTCTTCCAGGGATGGGAGTTGGATGCCGCTGCCACGTATCATTACTGCACTCTGCTCTCCTTGGCTCTAGTGGCCTGACATCCACAGCAGAGACATCACTCCTGCTGCTTGCTTGCAGTCTGTGAGATCTGCTGGCCTGAGCCAGGAAGCTCCTGGGCCCCTTGCTGGGGTGGTATTGCTTCATCTTTGTTCCCAGTGCATGGCCAAAAGTGAATGCCACAGAAGCAGCCATTAAACAGTAACATTAAATAAACAAACAGAAAGCAACATCTAAGAGAATGAGTGGAAAACAACATTGTAGTATTTAAGGACTTCCTTCTTCTCCTCTCTATATATAACAGAGGCACTTGGGCCATATGAAGAGCTAAATTATCTCTTACAACATGGTTTTGTTTAGAGACTGGATCACTCCACCATTAAAGCCAACTCTCATTAAGGGCTAATTCCAGGGGCAACTGGCATCTCCTGGCAGATTTTAAAAGACTAGAAATTTGGACATGTCTACAAAGACATACCCAGCAATTGTGTTTATTGTTTAATTCTTTTGACCTTCCAGCCCTTACAAGCTTGTAAGGCCTCTAAAAATGAGCAAGGCAGATTTAACTGAGGAAATAACACAGTAATCAAACTCTTAGACAGCATTTTTTATCTTCAGCCATCTAGCCTTTTCCAATGGAGGTAAAGAACACAAAGCCAGAGGACATGATTCAGCCTTGCAGGAAGACCCCCTGTTGTCTTTGTCACACACTTCAAATCCTCTTCATAGCTGAACCCAGCTCTAGGTTTGAAGTAATTTCTTTCCCTACCATTACTGAGATGCTCTTTCAGGACATCACTGCTGCAGTGATTAGAGGCATCTTAATTTTGGTTATGCATTTCTTATTCCAGTCTTATTATGCAGTCTCCTTAATTAGTGGAAATAATTACATGCCCTTACTTTTTTACTCTCCTTTTGGACAGTATGGCCTGTCATTGCCTTTCCAGGCAGAAGATAAGCTCATTCTCACAAGTTCTCCATTAACCCCACATTCTTCCACTCATGTTTATGTTCTCCTATGCAATCCATATTTCCTAAACGGCACCACTTAATGTGGTAGTAATAATCATCATCAATGAGACAGTAGTAGTCATCATCATCATCATGTTATATGTTCTTTCCTATTAAAAAGCAACCAGTCATAGAGTTCTGCCACTCTTAGGTCTTCCTCAGTTCTCAGTTCTTCCTCTACCATGCTTCCTTCTGCATTTTATTGGCTTGCATTCATCTGAAAAACTACGTATCAACTGTGATCAAAGGCAGGGCACTTGTTTCTTCCCTGAGCTGATAGTTCTACTCACAAGAAGGGGACCTGTAAGAAAGCTGGAGAGGCACTGTTTACAAGATCATGTAGTGATAGGACAAGGGAGAATAGCTTTAAACAGAAAGAGTGTAGGGCTAGATTAGGTAGTAGGAGGCAATTTGTCACTGTGAGGGTTGTGAGGCACTGCAACAGGTTGCCCAGAGGAGCTTTGGGTGCCCCATCCCTGAAAGTGTTCAAAGCCTGGTTGGATGGGGCTTTGAACACTTTCAGGGATGGGGCACCCACATCTTCTAGTGGAAAGCGTCCCTGCCCATGGCAGAGGGATTGGAACTAGATGATCTTTAAGGTCCCTTCCAACCTAAATCATTCTATGATTTAATGATAAGGAGGCCCAAGTCTCCAGCATCCACAGGCTAGCAGAATAATGATGATGAGACCAAAGAAACGACTTGTGTGTCTTGTCCACACTCTCTGGAGTGTTCTCCAATCAGCTAAAAGATCAGCCATGGTAAGGCCCAGCCAAAGCAAAAAGAGTGGTAGTAACATACTGAGGGTACATGTAATCACACCCTTTAATTACTTTGTTCAGCAGTGTCTCCAACTTGAAAGCCACAAGTCACTTGAGAGTCTTTTTTGCAAGTAAACAAGCAGTATCAACTACTTCCAGTCATAGCCTGGCCTCCTTGGCACTTATGGCGAAACACGTTTGGGAGCCAAAGCAAGCAAACATTATGATTCATTTATCCCACAGCTTAGCAGACGGATAAATGAAGCCTTTATAACCAAGGCAGAACAGGACCTCTACAGCTTTAAATGAATAGCAGTCTTCAAGCCCCACTAGACAGAAACACTGGCAATGCCTCATTATCCACAAAGGAATCAAGATGTGCATTTCTATGAAATTTACGTACATATAAGTGAGGTTCCTGGGGCACGACTCGAAAGACGACAAACTAGTAAAAGCAGTGAGAAAGAGAGGACCTTCACTTTTTATCAGGCCTGGGATACTGCCCTTTTCAACATGTTACAAGTTTGCTGTTTACACCTGAAGTCATTGTCAGGTTCTAGGACAATTTAGACTGGGGCAAAAACTTAAAATGGGTAGAAAGGACACACAACCATAAGAGCCAAACTACACTTTGCAGTTGAAGATTCAGAAATGGGTGAATTTCCCAAGCTGTAACAAGTGAGCTTGGTTCTACAAGAGTTTTCAGAAGTTTCCTCATTATTATTATTATTATTATTATTAGTGCCTGGCTGAAAAATTTCAGGAATATAATATGCTCTTCTTGAAAACTGACTGGAGTTATATTTCAGCTGTTTTACTAAGCTCTTTATATTGTGTATACTAGGTAATGTATAGACTGATAGACACTATGGTTTCCAGTGCAATGAGCACACTAAAACAGAATACATATACATATATGTATATAAGTGGTTTTCTTATCAATGACATGGGTTTGTCCACTGGAAGCAAGCTAGTTTTATGGTATTTCCTTTACTATGTAACTCTTTTTTCCAATTTTCTGCTGTAGCCCAGCAGAGCCACCAAGGAGCAGCCAGACACTGTCTGCCTTGGGAGCTGAGAGCTGTGCAAAGGGTGACAGGCCGCAGCTCACCTGCAGTCACTCAGCAGACTTCCTCCTGGTCCCAGCAGGGCTCTCTGTACTTCAGCCATGCACACACGACTGCTCTTTCTTTTCTTCCTGTAATAGCTGTGGCACTTCATGACCACACAGTCTGTGAGCCACAAATGTTTTTCCAAGGCACCAGCTAGATATTTTCAGCCTCTCTCTTATGTTGGGTTCCACAGTATATACCTTTGGGCCTGCCTCCCAACCTCTTACAGTATTTTCATTTAGTGTGAACCTGTGCTTGCTCTGCACAGAGCTGCCAGCATTAAAGTCATTTCCCAAGAAAGCCCAGCAGCCTCAACCACATGACAAGGTGTCTCTGGGCTTTAGACTGTTTCTTTTTGATAACCTGAAATCCAGTAATCCACAATCAGTCATTCCTGTATCCATGAATCCATGCAGAATGGATTCATCTTGCTTTTTCTTAAACTGGTGGAAAAAGACAGACACTTCTGAGATGCAATCCATCCCCTTTTTTTTTTAGGCACCAGAGAGAAGTCTTTCTCCAGTGAGTGGAGAGGAAACATCAGTGGCTATCTTGGATTACTTTATTCCTTTAGGCTGTGTGAAGGCTGGATGAGATGTACCCCACCCTAGGCTATCTTTAGCAGCTGCAAGGTTATGAGTGGACAGGGAGTTCTCAGCTCCGAAACATAAGAACTATTTTTTACTTTGTTTTGCCCTGCTAGACCTGTTGCTTTACAGACTCGAGGCAGAATAATCATAAACACTTTAATTAACTGTTCATACCTAAAACATGATTCCTGACAATGATATTTCAACAAGGAGGTCCTCATTGTCCTGCATGCATGCCTTCCCTCCCCAGCTACTTGAATTTAAAAAATGTAACTTTCTTGTCTTGATCAGCCAAGATCAACTCTATGTGCAGGTCAGCCCTTGTTTTCACTTGCTCCCACATTTATTTAAGGGTTTTGTTTGGGAACTAGCAGATCAAATTATTTGGTACTCTTCACATTATATTTAGGTTCAGTTTGGGTGCTACTCAAACATTAATTATGCTGCCTATTCAGATGGATAAATGACATCAAGATCACATACACTGAAAACTAGAAAATAGTTGTTAACTCAATTCATGTTTCCTGAAACCAACTTCTTGCATGAGAAGCCTCTGTCCTGGATGCGAACTCATGCCAAGAACATAGTACACGAGTCTTTTCCCCTCTGTAGGTGTGTCTCTGAAGTTATTGCAGATAGACTAGCTCTCTGGAAAATGCTATAAACCCACACAGCCCCAGGAATGAGGTGACCTTGTCCTCATTACATCCATAATTTTTTTGAAGAGAAACATTGTGGTGCAGAGCCCTGAATCCTTGATGTGATGTTCCCTAATACAGTACTTCTTTTCAGGTCTGGGAAAGAGCTGCCATCCTCAAAGAACCATCTCATATCTCACATCTTTCTTCCCACTCAACTCACACACCAGCATTTTGGTTTGGGTTTTATTTGTTTTCCATTTTTTCACATAACATTTTCAAAGCCTAGATAAACCATGTTGCCCTTGTGTATAATGATACATATCAGTGTAAAGCATTTACATTATGTAGGTCACTTGTTCGAATCTATCTGTAAAATATTTACACTGTAGTTCACCTGAAGGCATCTACTATAAGGAAAGCCTTCAGAATATTATTATACTAGTAGTCAGAGAATCAAATATCACTACGTAAAAGATAAGTCTTTGTTTCCTTACTTTCCATTTGTATTCAAGATGCCACTGAGTATGTAACAGCAATTCTCTAAATACCTAATTTTATCTTACATTCATATTTTTTTGTCCTTCTCTGGTTTTGGAGAAGGATCTGAGGTATTTAACTTTCTTATGGCACCAGTACTCTGTATACCTAAAGTTCTGCTTCATTTCCAGTACTTAGTGAAATCCAACTCTGCACCTACAGCCAGGTATAACACTACTCTTGGAGGATACAGATGGAAAGGAGGAGCAAATCACATTTTTAAACATTACACCTATTGACAAACCTAATTTGTTCTCTAGGTACAGACTAGCAATTGCTTGAAAATAATGAGCATTACTGATGCTCCTAAAACATTTTCAATTTCCCTCCAACATTGGTCAGTTCATCTATAGCTTTCTCCCTTCAAAGAACAGATATCCAAGTGGACTGACTGTTCTGCACACTTGCATCCACTTTTTTTCCCATCTGCCTATAAAACACTTGTAGTCCTTATCATCTTTAATATTCTACACTTGGAAACAGTGAGTCCTGTGGTGTTCTATGGATGCCCTTGACCTAAACTGCGTCAGAACTCTAATCTCTGTGTCTGTATCTTCACAACAAACATTTAGAGTATTTAAAGGGAGGCTTTGGTCTAATTCTCATTACATATGAATGTTCTTGCTAATAGAGTGAAGATTTCTTAACTCAAGCCACATCCTACTCTTTAAAATCTTCCAGATATTTATTGGGCCAGACTCAGAGCCAACTAGAAGTGGTGGTGGAAAGGAATAAGGTCATGGTCTCTCCCACATGGATGTGAGCCATTCATTTCTCTAGTGTGTTACAATCTGGGTTTTTGGAGCCAAAGTTTTTCCTGATTTTTTTCTTTCCTACAGAGTTGGAAAATCCTCTGAGATAATTTCTGTGAACAAAAAGCTTTATCTTTGATGCCTGTGAGAGGTGTCAGGATCTGTACTAATCTAGGTCTTAAGACAGGTTCTCTTCCCTCCTATACAGATAAGGATAATACACATTTTATATCATGTAACGATTTCTCAGCTGTCATAAGTGGTATCTCTTTGAAGAGGAAAAGACGAAGTAACCAAATCATTTTACTCATTCTGATCCTCAAAGTACAACATGGTCACTGATTATTTATTACTCCCTTATGATCTATGTCAAGACTAGAATCCAGCTAGGTTAACCTAACAGGCAGTGTTTTGTAACCTGTGTACCCAATTTGCATACTGCATTTTAAAGGACACAATCTGAAGCTACACCAGACTGGTCACAAAAGGGCTGGAGGCACAAAAGTGTGAGATTGTTTATTATTACTGGCAATCTGTCCAATCACTTCCAGGAATGAAACTTTTTATTAGCCAAATTACTCTCAAAACACTTTAACATCCCTCCAGTTCTTTCATTGGCAAAGATGACAACATGTTACAGCTGCCTATGAATCTCTAGCTACAACATATTGACAGATAAAACAGAACTAAATTCTTCTGTGTACAGTTATCTGTTATACAGATGGAGTTATCTCGGGGGAGGGGGGATAATCTGAGACAGTCTATTTAAGCAAAGTGTAATCCAAATGGTGAACAAAATTAGTTTTTCTGGGGAGAAGTTCATAGATATACAGTTGCCATGACAACTGCATTTGGCTCTGGAAAAGGGAAAACAAATGGCTCTTTTTAGACTGAAGTAAAATAAATTTAGTCTGTTTGCATAGAAAATTTGCTTTTTCACTCTAGTGTCAAATAGTCCTACTGCAGAAAGCTTCCTTAGCTTCCCTTTTTAGATTTTAGGGGGTTTCCTTTTTTAAAAAAAAACAGTACATCTATTGGAATTACAAAGGGTGAGAGCACCTCCCTATCCCTACCCTTCCCATATCCGGAGCACAATTTTGTGTTCCAAAATTCTACAGCTTGCACCCTAGTTGCCAAATAATAGAACCAGATTTCCTGCATCTTAGCAGCATAAAAATGCAAACTTATATTCTTAACTTCATTACATTGTAGAAGACTGGGAAAAGTGGGAAGAGCTGTTATTATCAGTCTGTTGGGAATGCAGTATATCAGGTCTGAAATGCTCTCTTTGTCTGAAGTGAAAGATAGCCAGAGTGATCTTTTGTTCTGTTGGCAGTTGGAGAACCAAGTGGATTTTAAACCTTTGGTACTGTATATCCTTTATCAGCTCTCCGCTTCCAGCACTTGTGCATGCATATCCCTCCCACGATCACACAGGCCAGCGCAACAGGAATCATTGCAATGTACCAGGACAGACCAACAGCTGGAAAAGTAAATAAATTAAATATCAGAAAAACAGTAAAAAACAACAAACCCCCAGGAACATAGTTCTCTAAGCTCAAGTGGGAAGAGGAGAAATGACAATAAAAAGGATGTCTGGAAGCTAACCTTCCAGCAGGGCTTATCACCTTTGAAAGGAAGAGACTGAGCACTCTGGGAAATGTGTTAATGAAGGAGGAAGTATTGGAAAACAACAGAGAGTGAGAATTTAAAGAGAAATCTTTTGCATACACCCAAACTTTCTGAACCCCTGACCAGAGCAGCTGTGTGCTTTCTATCTTGGTTTGTTAAAAGCAGAGACATTCCAAGCAGGAAATCCAAGCACCATGTGGAGCAGGAATACGTAACAATTAGTACACCCTCAAGTTGTGTGAATAATTTTTTCCTACAGAGTAGCTTATAAATTAGTCACAATCAACCCAAGACTCAGAACTTCTTCCCAAATCCAGCTAATTTCGAGCACCAGTGTCTGTCCAGACCATTCTGGATTATTCCAATGTATAGTGCCTCCTCTGTAGTTATTCATGTGTAGCTCATGGAAGACAAGGGCAGCACATGACCCAGCAAAATGAGCACAAATGCCTCATCATAGGGTGCTGGAGGGAGTAATAACTGATGATGAAGTCTGAAAGTGTTCATGTGCCTTTCTAAGACAGTGTGAGCAAATTTTGGTGATTCACCAACATCATGCAAAGAAACAATTAGCTTCACATTGTTTAGACAGCTGGTTCTTGGCCAATGGTTTATCACACTGCAACATTAATTGCGCTGAGTTTAGGTCTTCTCTTCCCATCACTGGGAGCCAAAATAACAACATCCATCATAATTTACACTTCTTGTTATTTTAGCAGCAGTCTGTGCATGAGGAAAAGAAATACTCTAATCATTTATTCTGTCACTGTCTTTTTTTTCTCTGCTTGTTGAGGAACTGGAGGAGATTTGGCCCTGCTGCAAAGAGAGTTTGCCAGTAGTCTCACTGGAACACTTATTTCACTAAGTGCATCTAAATTGCAGTCTTATCCAATAAACAGATATACCAGCACAGACGGATCCTCACCCCTGCATAAAATGTCAGTAAATGACCTACAGAAGGTGCATTTTGTGAACAGGTTGTATCAAAGACTACAGGTGAAAGAGGCAACCAGATTTCTCCCTGGCAGTAACTCATCCCAACACTAGCTCTTACAGCATAAACAGATCAGATGATAATTTAGCTTTAGAATAATAATATAAATTATCACAAATAATCAATAAAAATAACTACCTTCCTGCTTGACTCTTGTTGGCAGTACTTGGTATCCATATCTGTTCTGGGCCAGACAGGTGAAGTCTGTATAAAAGTCCACTTCTTCAACAGAATCAAAAATCAGTGGTACTTCAATGAAATTTTCACCATTTTCTACAATTTCCCTAGAAGAATAAGAAAGATTTAATGTTAAATATTTTAATAAGATAGTTTTTCTCTATTTGATATGCTCATTCTAATAGCATATTGCAAGAAAATGCATTGGATAATGGTTCATTTCTGAACCAGTCCCTCAGCATTCAAGGATGCCTGTTGTCTTCAGCCCTGTTGTGCTAACTACTTGAGTCTCAGTGGGCAGTACCTATCCTGCACTCTTTGGAGTCTAGAGGGAAAAAAAAATACCTGGATTTGTCTTGCAAAAATAAAAAAAGAAAAGGAGGGGGAAAAGGCAAGTGGAATTCTGTGTATCTTTGAGCTCACTTCACAGCATTATGCAATTCCCTCTCTCTGACCACCTGAGGTTAATTCTTATAATCAGCTGGAAGAGGACATATGGAGAACATAATCCTGAAAATGTTCTCTGAGAAAGCTGAACCACCATTCCTGTCATCACATGCTCAAAGCCAATAGCTCAATACAAGAAACTGTCCAAG
Source organism: Acrocephalus scirpaceus scirpaceus (assembly GCA_910950805.1). NCBI lineage: Eukaryota > Metazoa > Chordata > Aves > Passeriformes > Sylviidae > Acrocephalus > Acrocephalus scirpaceus. Next base: position 87,716,061 of record OU383774.1, on the reverse strand, counting down.
AAGTTTCCAGCTAATTTTAACATGATTATTTTAGGAGTCCCACTATTTGAAAGTGGTTTTTTAGCTGGAGTCAAGCATCGTCCCTTAATATCTTTTAGTCATTACCAGAGCAGTTGTCCATCATGAGCCTGCATGGCACAGCAGCAATGGAATTCCCTGGGTGCTCCTCCCAGGAGCTCTTTGTCAGAGATTTCTGCACAGGATTTGTTTTCCCAGTGACATTTGAGCTGTTTTGTAATGCAGCCATAATTAGGGCTTCCAGCAGAACTGGAGTGTCTCACACACTGTGTGTCCTGCAGGAACCTCAACTGTCACTGTCTTTGTGCAATTGCATGATAATATATAATAGCAATAATGGTAGTGATAGGCATAACAAAAACAATTCTTTAAGTCCAAGTAAGAAAGTGCTGCCCTACTCTAAAGCTGGCAAACATTATAGCTGCAGCACATTTTTATGGTTTCTGTCCACATGTTCAATGCATTTTCACTTATCTGTATAAACAAGATTATAAATTAATTTTCCCAGTCAGTCTGTGGGGAGTGGGAAAACACCTAAAGGCTTAGGCACACAGCTGAGTTCCTATCTTACCTCTGGCTGCAGCATGGCCAAGCTGTTATCTCGCACAGGTGGCCACAAATTGCCGAAACCATCTCACATCTATAACGGTTAAACATTCTTGTCCCTCAAAAGGCAGATGCCACCGGCCCAAACTCTGTTGGAAATGGCCCCTAGCCCATGCTAAACTCTAATCAATAGCCAGAAACCCTTTGGGAAGGTGCTAGCTGGTGTGTGACCAGTTTAGCAAGTAACAGCTGAGGCAATGGCCAAGCCAAGGAACCTTCTGGGCTCTGTCCACCAGTACAGGCAGAGCCACTAGTCAAAAGTAATGATCTTTTTGGACACTCTGAGCTTCACGAAACAAGAAACAAAACAAGATGACTTGGTCCTCAATTAAGAGATTTCAGTCAGAAAGTTTAGCTCACATTTACAAAAAAACGCTAGAGGTGTGCATGGATGTAGTGAGTTACTCAGGTAACATATCACAGGTACAAAAAGCAGGTATCTTTCCCTTTCCTAGTGGCAAAAGCCTTGAGGTATGCAGCTATGAGGCAGCTGGAAAAATCTTGAGGCATGCAGCTATGAGGCAGCTGAAAGAAGGCTCCTCAAGGCTGGGAGACACAATGAATCAGGGCAACAATGGAACATCCTGTTTCTCCCGCCCACCAGCATTCTCTTCAGTGCTACCCTAGCATCTGTTCTAGAACTCAGCGGGTGTCTGTGTGAGTCAGTTTAACTCACTCATGTGGAAAAGAACAAGCTTAGGGGGAAAAACAACACTATTTAGAAAACAAAACAAAAACCATCAAACCACTTGATAATTTTCTGTTGTCTTAGTGTATTCAGAACACCTCATGAATGTCAAGGAGAAAATATTGCTACTTTGCTAGCATGGGGTAAGGAGAGAGATGAGAGAAGCTCTTGGAAGGATGAAGTCTCCTTGCTTTCCACTGCAGTCAGCCCTTACAACAGCTCAGTCGCTCATGAAAATGTGCTTAAAGTTTGTCTCAAAGTTGGCTCATTTGCAAAATACTGTGACACAAAAAAAACAGAGATAAAGAATTTATTTCACTGACTGGGTTGGGCTTGGGGACTTTTTCACTTGCCTGCCCTTTTTTCCCTCAGCTCTCACCGTCACTTCAGATCTGTCCATTTCCCATTTCATTACCTGGCATTCAGCTGCACCAAGGGCCCCTGTAGCACTGCAGGTTAGAACAATAAGCACAAGGAAGCACTTTCAGCCAGACTTACTCTCGCTCCCCCTCTGTAACTCTGCTTTGTTTATAAACCACGTCAATGCTGGTGTCATTTGCCAGCCATTCTACATCTGTTTGGAAATGGCTGCTCAGCCCAACAAACACTTTGCATGGGAGAGTCATCTTGGAGCCTGTCAAAAAAAGAAAGATTGAAAAACAACTTGGATATATATGAAGAACTACTCTTTCTTTTGATGAAAACCAACAACTCCAGTGGGAGATCCCACAAACGTCAAGAACCACTACTTTCAAAACTGAAGTTCATCTCCAGATTGCTTTTGATCTCCTACCCCTTGGCAGCAAGACCCTTCAGTGTGGCCATCCTTCCTGCTGCTAACCAAGTAATTTCCCAATTGCAACACGTAGCAACTCTTGCACTAAATACATTCCCTAGAGGCAAGGCCTGTGGCCCTGCCCTTTCTGAGACACTGTAGCCCAAAGGGTACTGTGTGATTTACCTCTCTGCAACAACTGCATCAACCAGCAGCACAGCTTCACTCAGAAGTGCTGTGGGTGAGGACACTCAGCTGGAGGTGGGACCTCCAGGGATAAGGTGATTTTGCAAAATTTCTGAAATTTTTTAATCGCTATAATCACTGTAACTCAGGGATAAAGAGACTCCAGACTGATGTGTATCGACATTATATGGAAGTATATCTATATACCTAGAAGACAGCATCTGGTTGTAGACACTAAAAAGCAAAGAATACTCCAGCACTGACCCTTAACTAATGTAACTGAGATCAAAAACCTACAACAATTTATGCCAACAAATTACACCATACCAGGACCTGCTCTATTTTTTCTCTGACTAAACGTTTCCAAATATCATATTGGACCTTACCAAGAGCAGCTGATGTTGTCTTTTGGGCTGGATACACAATTATCGGGGTAATTCTCTTCTCTTGTTCTTGGCAGAAAAAGAGAACAGAGTCAGTGCTAAGACAAGAGAAAATGTGATCATGGCCCCAGAACCAGAAACATGCCACTTCACGCAACATCTCCCGTCTCCCAGGAAGGGACTGGACTTCTAAGGCCGGGGGCAAGCGGAGATGAGCCGCTCCAAGCCGGAGCCCGCGGCTGTGGGGACGGGCAGGATCCCGCCCGCAGCGCGAGCTCCCGGGCGCGCTGAGGCACGCGCGGCACGGGCGCCCCCTGCCGGCCGCTCTGCGCAGCCGCGCCCCGGGCCCGCCGCTGTCCCCGCTCTGTGGCGCAGCGGCCTGGCCCCGCCCTGGGCCGCCGACAAAGGTCTCATCTCCAAGCTCCCCGGGGGCCCTGTGCAGTGACACACCCCCTCTAGCCCCTCAGACGTCAATTATTCCGTTTAACAAACACGGGTACTGCCAGGCGTGCCGTGGGAGCCCCATCGGGGCCAGGACAAGCCCTCCCTTTGCACGGGGGAAAGATTGAGCATCAGCTCCTCTCAAGAGTTTCATTAGCAAAGAGGTTTTCTTGTGTCCTGCAATGTTTTAATATGTCCATCATTGAATCATAGAACTACAGAATGGTTTAGGGTGGAAGGAACCTTAAAACCTTTCCTAAAAGGTTCCTAGGACCACAAGTTCCAACCCCCTGCTATGGGCAGGGGCACTTTCCACTAGACCAGGTTACTCAAATCCCCGTCCAACCTAACCTTGAACACTTCCAGGGAGCAGGGGGTGGGCATCCACAACTTCTCTGGGCAACCTGTACCAGTGCCCCACTATTCTCACAGTAAAAAACATCCTCCTAATAGCTAATCTCAACCTGCCCTCGTTCAGTTTGAAGCCATTTGCCCTTGTCCTGTCACTCCATGCTCTTGTAGGAAGCCCCTCTCCACTTTTCTCGTAACCCCCCCTTCAGGTACTGGTAGGCCACAATTCAGTCACACTGAAGCCTTCTCTTTTCCAGGCTGAATAAACACATTCCCTCAGCCTTTCCTTGTAGGAGAGGTGCTCCATCCCTCTGATCATCTGATATATCTACTATATTTACCAACAGTCTCCAGTTGAATTGTCCTGGTGATTTCATACACCACACCTTCAAATGGAAATGCCATCTTGCAGGTGTAATACCCCACATCTGTTGGTAGCACAGATGTCATGATCAGAGACGCTGAACCTTTCAGAATGATGAATCTTTCATTGTCATCTTCCAAAGGCAGAGCATCCTGGAGAAAGGACAGAAACTGGTGTTATGACTCAGATAGCTATGGTTACACCTTGTGTAACTCTGAGACAAATTATCTGTGTCTCTCTGTTATTAGAAGTTCACTTATCACTGGGAAATCAGAGCAGTTCTGCTTTCCCACAGTGACAAGTTCTTTTAATGTGTATCCATCTCTAAAATGCCTTGTGGCACACTATATGAAGTGTGAAGAATTGCTATTTTAATGTATCTATAATGTGTGTGCATAGCTCTTCCATAAAGTGCACATTTTAAGGCGGAAAACATATAATAGGCTCTTCCCTGAGTCATCTTAAGAGCAATCACACAAGATTTTAGTACCCATGGAGGTTTTCACAGTGTTATCATTTTCCACACATGACCTCAAAACAGTAATATTTTTTCAATGCTTCAAAGGCATTCTTTGAAGACAAATACTTGTAATCATGCAGGATTTCACATAACTGTTACCCTATAAACTATTAGAAATTCCTGTTCTGTATCCCTAAGGCTCTGTTCACGCATGGTCTGGAGACCTGCTAGGAGAAGTTATATTCCTCATGAAGGCAGGTAGCTCTTTCTTACATTTGTAACAAGAGCTGTATTGAGGGGGGCAGCCTTTTGCTTAGATAAAGTGGGTTATCTTCTCACTTCTGAAGGGAGTCTTCAGCAGCAACATTTTGCTGGTATGATACGGATCACAACCGAGGCACTGCAAGCCAGCCTGTATATTGCATACTACGGTAAGGCTACAGCTGCACAAGGCAGAGCATGTGATCATTGTGGGAGTGGAAATAAAAGCTAAACCAAGGTATTATGAGAATGGAAAAAGAATCCTCTGCTCTCCAGCATGAAATTGAACAGCCAAGGATGTTGTACTTGATCTCAGAGGCAAAACCACGCTTGCCTACTTGAAAAGCAGCAAACTGGCCAGTTAGGCAAGAGAACACTCCAAGCATTATGTAATTAATCCAGTATTTCCAAATGGTGTATTCCAGTTGATTAATGAAAGCTTCCCCACCTGAACATGGAGGCAGTACCCCTGGGAGGTCCGACTTTATGGGATCCACTAGAGGCCCCGTGAAAAGAAGCACAGTGCCAAAGAGAAGGGCTTGATATCAGGTAGCAAACCCTGGACCTGGGTAAGTAGTCTAGCCTTATAAACAGTTCCACTGCCTGTGAGAGCATAAAACATGTGGAACACTTGTGCTGAGTGTGCCCCAGAGAACTTCTCTTAAAATGTATACATCTGCCCCAAAGTTCCCAGTGTATTACACTGTGCTAGTGACTTGAACAATATGACTTAAACAATCTCCACTTAAACTTTTCAGGAGAAAAGTAAACTGGAGATTTATGTGCCAAGTTGGGATGAGGCTATGCACAAAGAGGAAGTAAATGTTCTACCTTGTACCACTTGAGCTCCAGGCTTGTCCTGTTTAGTGTAAAATCCCACAGGTCAGGACAAACAATCTTTCCAGCGGTGAAAGTGAAGAGAACCTGGGGATAAGCAATCTCCCGAGCTGCTGTTTTCTCCACAACTGTGAGGTGGATGGAGACCGTGGCGCAGTAGGAGGAGTTCCTGCTGACAAAGCAGGGAGAGGTGAGCTCCCAAGAGTGATGAGGGGAACTCAAATGACACCTTTAGTTTCCTCCTGGCTCCATTCCCCTCCTTAACAGAGGCCAAGACTGAGATCATACCAGGAGGGATGTTGGAAAATCACTGGTACTGTTCTTTTGGCACAATCTAAATATCTTGCTGCCTCAGACCTTCAGTCTTTTCTTTTCTTTTTAGTACAATAAGTTTCCTGTACACCTTTAGGCTGCAGCACAATTTTAACCTAGTGAGGAGGGGGGAATATGTTAACCTGAACAGTAGTAGGTGTGTCATGAACCCTCTCCCATTTCCTTGTAAGAGGTTTTGACTGTGAAAATGCTAATGATTAAATAAAAAGCTTAAAGCATGTATTACAATACATCTGCAGTTACTATTGCACAGCCATAGACATTTCTGTGAGTACATATAATTTTGTGTAGCAAAAAAGGCATTCTGGCTTTGAAAGGTTCCCAATACTCAACTTTTCTTTCTGGCCCCAAGTGACAATCACTTCAAGTCCTAAGGAAGACTGCACTGAGAGAGATAGGTGCTTTAAATGCCATCCTTTACAAACCGTGGAAGCCTGCTTCAGAGATGCCTCTATTCAAGGCAGTGCATGATCCTTGAAGAGGCCATCGAAGGCAAGGGAGCCAGGCTGCCACCTCCAAGAGAGCAGCTGTGGGCTGCAAGCAGACAGACTGACACTATTGCCAGGGCACTGTGGCCATCTGTCACGTACAGGCCAGATGCCCAAATACAAAATATTTGCTCCACAGAACACAGAAACAGAGATCTGTGATAGTTTGCTGCTGCCTTCATTTTACAGAGTTGATAAAAAGATCTGCTGGCCTCCCTGGGGGATAATTTGGAAAGGAAATGTAATTTGCTTGCTCTTTATTAATCCTGTAATAATGTTAGCAATGAAGTTACCTACTTGGCTCTTGAATGTCTTTTCAAACAAATTTCACAGCATTTTACTAGATCTCTCAGTAACACTGCCGTACTGTTATATATTGACAAAGAGAGGCAAAATAGTCCAAAAAGGGGATTAAAAAGCACTCTTAAAAAGTCTTAAAATTAAAAAGAACATCACAGGCAACTACTCTACTCTAGAACAGTATTTGCAACCTTTTGCTGTTTGGGCTTCACTGTCAGTGTCTTCTGCTCCACAACTGAAATTGCTGCTGAGATATGGGGAAAGGCCAACCCAATATGCTGAGTGTGATTTTCTCAGCTTGTCCATCTCTTTCTACTGCTGACATGCTTCCCTCACAAGGTGTGCCTTGCAAGCAAGGAGACCATGCACTCCACAAGCAGCTCCAGGGATGCAGAGATATGTTCTCCAGTAAAACCCCAGAGACAAGTGCCAGAGGTATACTGGGAGGTTGGCTGGCTGCAGGATATGGCAGGGGGTAGGGACCTGGAACATCTTCAAAAGTTCAGGCTCTAAGGGTGATGGAATTTTTTGCCTTCCTCAGTCCTCAACAAATCCAGACCCTGGCACCTCTTTTGGCGTGGTACAGTACGCTGTCAGCTTGAAAACACTCAGAAGAAAAATGACCAATATGGCTGAAGTCTTGACTCACTGCAACACCACAAGTCTGGTACCAGTCTAGTAAATACACACTGTGTCTCATGAAAACTCTTCCAACAACATCAAGTCAATCAAATTCTAGTTTAAAACATGACTCAGAAGAAAAGTAAAGAACAGAGATATAGAAGAGGGAAGAGGGAAGAGGAAAGCCACTGCAGACCCACAATGCCTTATATATGCTTCATAAGCCAATCTGGGGTGCAACAAGGGTATTTGTGCTCAGCAAACCCTCTGCCTGCAGCATGCCCCACTTGCCATAGCACTGACTGGCTCAGAGGTAACTAGGAAAAACTGAAAAACTCTATACACTATTCTCCTATGAGATTGTAGGCAAATTGGCAACCCTGTGTCACAATTTATCCAGATTTCAGTACTGGTAACTATAGGAGACACACAATGCACTCTAAGGGTCCTGGCTTTCCATTTTTTTTTCTCTCTAATAAGGTCAGCAAGGAAATTATCTTATCCAGAAATGCTCTGAATATAACTGGAGTTTAAGACAAGGTAATACATTTAGACATAGTCATTTTGTTAGTGAATTAGATTTTCTTTTAAATACCTACCTTTTTGTGCAGATATATACTCCTGAGTCTTCTAGCATCACTGGTAAAAACCAGAGTGCATTTCCTTTTGCCCAGATTCTTGAATCTTCATCTCTTCCTGATATCATGGTGTTTGAACCATTTTTATGCCATGTGATATTAGGGGTCAAGGCAGAGAAATCCAAATGTTTGTATCTGGGGGAAGGACATTTCAGAACCACAGGTTCTCCATGCAGTTCATAGTAGTGTTTGAAAAACACAGTGTGATCTGGGCAGTTTTCTATATAAATCAGAGATATTTTTACATTACTGTCAGACAGGAACATTAAAAAGAATGGTGAGGGAAACAGAAGGAAAAAAGACAAACATACACTTACCTGTGTTTTTGACTTGCTGGAGTCTGAAAGAAGAGGCACCTATTGTGCATGTCACCAGGACAAAGAAGAGCCCATGCATTTTTTTCCCACAGGAAATCAGAAGGAAAGCGTTGAAGGAAAGTATCTGGAAATCTACAAGGAAGTTTATTACAAGACATATCATATAATCAAAATACTCAACATTATCTAAAGAATTAACTGCCATTTTTCTCACTCCAGACCTGAGGAGCTTTGGTCCATCCTCAGTGAGCAGAAAGGTGTCTCCATCCCAAGTTTATGGGATGTGGAACCAGAACACCTGGCTTGGCACACACATACCACTTGTAGCCCTTCCCTTTCACTCCAGAAGATGAAAATAGCACACCACAAGATGCTGCTGCCCCATAGTTTTTCAGAGCAACAGCTACAGGTGGAAAAATTTAGCTCTACTTATTTTGCAAGATGTGACTGAGGCACAGGTCAGCTGCTTTGAGTGAGCTGTATGTAGTAGGTTGGGTGAGCACAGGAGCAAAGTAGGCCAGCTACTGTAAATCAGGCTGCAGGAAAACTTCTGCTACAAGCAGAGCAAAGATTTCTTGGCTCCAACAAATGTTTCTGTTGGGACAAAAAACACTGACTCCCATGGCATGTATACCCATTTTGCTGGTGGTGCACGAGTAAGTTTGCAGCATGGACATTATTACCATCTGTTCTAAAAAAAAAAAAAAAAATAAGGAAAACCCCGAATAACCTGTCCTGAAAATCAGATAGGGTGGCTACTAAGGGAAAACCAAATTCTCCTCTGCCAGTCATTCATCAAGTGTCCTCTGTATAGGCCTGGTATGGGCATGACAGTGTGTGTGTACATCACTGAATGCTTCTGCTCTGCCCTGAGGCCTCAGCTCCTGCTACTCAGTTGATTGATTATGCTTTACCTCTGTGTTCCATTGGCAAAAATATATAAAACATGCTGGATAGAGGCACTAGTTTATGCTCTATGTAAGGAATTTATGAGAAATACAGTACACATATCCACATGACACATTACACTATTTCCATTTTATATACAGAAATGGAAATTGCATGCATTTTAACATTACCTTAAAACTATGGTGAATATTAAATGACTGTACAACTATTTCAAATCAAAAGCAAAAATAAATATTTCTACCAATATAACAAAGCCATATTCATAAGTATACACCTTTGGGCATATTTTTGTATCCCGTCATGCTCATACTTCCATCATGGCTTTAATCCAAATTTCTTCCTGTTCTAGTAGCTATACATACCTGACATCTGATAGTTTGACTACAATAAACTATTTCTAGCTTACTGTTATCTCTACAACACCACAAAACCAACCTCTTGCTCAATAATACTATTTCATCACCATGGGTCATCTCTCCCTACTCCTTGGTCTGTGCGGGTTTCCAGGGAATTGGTAGGGAGCTCTAGCCTCTCTCAGCTACACCTGAACCAGGTGCTAAAAGCATTAACAAGCCCCATAGTTCACATTGATACCCTGTAACAAGTGAGTTTCTCTCTCTTCAGATCCTTTGCCTGACAAAAATACTTGTTCACAGCTTTCTGGTCTCTTTGGTTTAGTAACAATTTCCATGAGCCCTACACCATTTGAGGGTTTAGGGAAAGTTTTCATTCCCAAATTTCAATCAGATTCACTTACCTATGTTTCTGTAGCCTTTCAGCCATAAGAGTCTCACAAAAAGAAGCTATCAGACTGAAAATTCCTAGTGAGGACCTTATATAGGGTTGAGCTCAACACACAGCGGAAATTTGTCTCTCATTGCCCAATCAGATTTGTGTCAAAACCAAATAACGTTTCAGACCCAACTTTCTTTCCTTCCGTAGAGTGAGGATAAGAGAAGCAGAGGCACGGACAGAGAGAAAATATGTGTTTGGATTTCCCAAAAAAAGGGGAAATGACTGCTAAATATATGACTAATTTTCCCCTTTTCTGACGAATGGTAGCTTGCATACACTCATGTCTTCACATGACTATTTCACACACTACCTCAAGTAAAAGATTTTCATGGGTAACAAAAGGTGCACTGCAGCATAGTCAGCAGCTAAATAATTGCAATATTCACATTCTGTAGTTTAGCAAGCTCTTCATGGACAACATAAATCTTCTGTGATTTCCCAGATCACTGGTGAATCACAAATGTGCTGATTCCCCTTTCCTCTCTTAACATCCATTTTAGTGTGACAGCCTGCATTAAGGCTCTCTTGCAATGGGGTATAAAGAAGCAACAGCTAGAAGCAAATTATGGTTTCCAGGCTCATGAGGAGGAGTAAGAAAAGGATTATGAATTGTGGCAATTTTGGCCTTCTAGAAGAGGGCAGTCAAGTGAGGGACTGCAGTTCCCAGATAGACTAATATCCATCCTCAGTATCATCTAACAAGGATCAACACTTTTCAACAGCTTTCTTCAGAAGAGTTCTGCCCTAGCTGTCTTTTTATCCAGAAAATATCTTGATCACATGCAGCAGTATGAGAACCTCAATTTTTAATTATTTGTCTGGAGGTGCAAAAGTCTGGTTTAGAATAACTCAGAGAGAAATGAAAGATAGAACAAGAATTTTATTTTTTTTTTAGTAGATGTCTGCTGAGAAGGCCACGTCGTTTTGTGGTTAGCTATCACTGAGGATTTATAAACAGAAATGTGCAAGTCTAGCAGCTATATATATAGAGAGACTCTCTTAGGGAGGCTGGTGTCATTCTGTGGTTTCACTCTGCTGATGATTCATTTATACAGCTCAAGATGCTGGAGCATAGCTGTGAAATTCCTAACTTGAAGACCAGATTATTCCCCATATGTCTCACTCGTTGCTCATCTCACTAGATAGATATTTCCCACACCAGGGCTGCATGCAGTGCCTTGCCACAGTTGGGTGGATTTTGTTGTCCTTGGACATGCCAATAAAATAATCAAAATACCAAGAAATATCTAGTGTTCTAGAAGTTCCTTGCAACAGAGACTTTTAAAAGGCCTCCACAAGCAAGGTGTGTCTGTTCATTATCCCTAGTCAATGGAAGGGTAAATGGAAATTCAGGCATCATGGAATGGGGATTTCTACAAGGGATAGTTAATGTGCCAGCTTCTTATAGCAGTTCCCAGGTTTTGCTGTCTCTCCTGGAGAAACTTACCCTGTTATAGCGGCTCTGTGGCTGATAATGTTTGGCATCCAAGAACTGCAATCCCTTGGACTTTGTTATTTATTCTGTTATCCAGTTTGGCTAAACAAACTTCATGCAATTAAAAACTGAAGAAAATTTCTCTGATTCACATAAGAATAAGGTGATAAGGCATTAAGAAATATTGAATGTTGAAAGCTGACTGGCAAGCAGATGCAAAGTAAACCACAACTCTTGCACCAACACATGTTTTTGGGCTTATTGATTTGAGCAAACCTGGTTTTAATAATTTATAATACCCTTGTGCACTGTTCCAAGATGGGGTCTTGAGAAGCACAGAAAAGGAAAGGAAAGGAAAGAAAATCACTGAGAATCACCAAATAACTGGGACAGAAAGAGAAAGACTAAAGAGAGGGATTAGCACAATGCACAACAGACTCCAAGAATACAGGAATTTGCATGCTTAGCCAGAGGAATAAGTGCTGACATACACCAATTGTATATGACTAAGTGGGAGAAACAGAAGGCAATGCACCAAGGGATCCACTTTGTCATGAGGGAGTGCTAGTTTGGCCAAGCAGCCGTGGCTGGGTTACAGATTGCCTTACCACTACAGGTCCTGGGATTTCCAAAGACTCTTTCACTGCAATAGAAAGCAGGCAGACTTGAAAAATAATTATACTCTCAAGTGCTGTAAAGGTCAGGGAGGAGGAGACCCTCAGTGTAGAAATCAACAGGGTACAAGGGACAAAGTAACATCTAGAGAGGCTCAGAGTGTCTGTGCACAGTCACAGACTGGTGAAACAAAGAATTATTTCTGAAAAAGTGGGGTTTGCTGGATTTTATTAAAAGAGGAAAACAATCCCTGGGCACAGCCTACTTGATATATGATGCTATGTGAAAAAGCAGTGATGGAGTACTGTTGCAAAGCTGGGTTTGTTGAAAGCAAAGTAAAGTGATACTGCTCTCCCTATAAGCTGAACTGAAGAGGGTAATCTAAACTACTAAATAGTTACTAAACTCTAAACATCAATGCATCCTAGTGCATCTCTCAAATGACAATAGATTCTAAAAATATCTCTTACTGCTCTTCCTTCTCTTATGGATAAAATGGTGCATAGATATGCTGAATTTTGATCAGGAATAGGGTTAGGGATCAGAGAGTAAAAGAGCCCAGGGCTCCAGCGACACTGGGGGTGGAAAAGGCATGCCAAGAGGACCATAGCATTGCTGCCCCTCTATCTTTCTAATCTGAGCCATCCACAGAACCATTCAGTTTGGAAAAAAAACCTCTAAGGTTATCAAGAGCAACCACTAATGCAGCACCACCATGTTCATCACTAAACCACATCCCCAAGTGGCATATCCACACGCCTTTTACAAACTTCCAGGGATGGTGATTTCCCCACTTCCCTGGGTAGCATATTCCAAAGCCTGTCCATCCTTTCAGTGAGCAATTTTTTTTCCTAATATCTAATCTAAACCTTCCCTGCTACAACTTGAGGTAATTTCCTCTCATGCTGGCCCTTGTTACCTGGGAGAAGAGACCAACCCCCAACTTGCTACAACCACACTGAGGTTTCTGCTTCTTTCCCAAGCTACCAGTCATCCCCCCGACTCAGATGGAGAAAGTCTAGAGCACCTGCCATGCCTTAGTGCAGGGCTCCAGGCAAGGCTGCAGCACCCACATGGTCACTTGCTGTGTCAGGGCTGGGAGGTAGGGCTAGCTGGGAGCCACCAATGCCCAGGAGAACAGCAAGCAGACATTTCCCACAGCTTTGGCTTCTTCTCAGACCAGAGGCAGTGAGTCAGTAGGAGCACTGGGGACATGCTAGGAAAAAAGCTAACCTGAGACTGCTGACTAGCTTTTTCTTTTCCACCAGTTCCAAAATCATAATGTTTGTTTGCAATCATGATCAGTCTTTTTTATGTATGAAAAAACATAATGTGCTCTGTGGTCTCTCATGTGAGAAGTGTTGAGGGATTTAAAAACACAGCAGTCATTACAAAAAGCCCACAGTAACAGCAGACAGAGGAAGAACTGTGTCCAGTTGAGGACCATGAAATCATATAGAGTTACATGAGCCAGAACAACAGGGACAAAAGAAAATTTCTAAACCAGTTATGGTGATTGGCTTAAGCAGCTAACCCAGCAAACAGGGATTTCAGAGGCAAAGAGAAAAACAGATGACAAAGATTTTTGTTCATAATTGCCTTTTTGTTGGCTGAACTTAAATTTAGTAGGTAAAAAGTAACTTCATAGTTATGAAAAACAGTGACAAATATATGGTCTGTGATAAAGGAAAAATTGAGCTGGTACAGATCATACATTATTGTAGGTGTACTGGGATGGTAATATTAAACATTACTCTTTTTATTACATGTTCCTGAATCAAGTATTTGTTTCACCAAGAAGATGAAGTCATTTATGTAATAATGGAGGCAGTAAATCTTCCATTTTTCTTAGATTTACTGTCCTTCTGACACGCAATTATATTTCACACACTTGTTTTAAGAAGCAGTCATAAGAAATACACGTAGCAGATACAATTACCCAAGGTCCTCTACTTCACTACATTAATGTGTAATTCATTACCACAGGATTTGGAGGAGGCTGGGGTGGGAGACAACACATGAAAGTGCATATGGTATAGAAACAGAGACAACAAAGTTGCAGTCATACTTGGCATTCTCTCTTTGTGCTTGTCCTGTGAGTAGTGTCACAATGACCAGCAATTCTAACTGGCATCAAGAGTTGCTTAAGAAAAAATTGAGCAAGACTTGCTCTGGATCTGTGATATAATGGAAGAGGGGGTTACAAATGAATGAAGATTCAACATATACTGCTTCTAAATGAAGAGGCAGGGGAAGAACCAGTGTATTCAACAGCAGGAATTAGGAGAAATCAGATCAGTTCAGAAGAAATAGAACCAATCCCAACAACGCCATTGTTCTAAAGAAGAAATACAAAAGCAACCAAGTGATTCTGCAAGACCATATTTGCTTGCAATAAAAAGCAGGTAGGCTTAGTCTATCTTTTTATCTTTTATCTGTTCAGTTGGTGGACACACACTGTGAAGCACTGAAGAAAGTCAGATATCGTGTCATTACTCAAGTTAAAGAACACATTTGTTTTAATAAAAACAGTTACCATCAGCCAAGCTTGGAGTGTTCTGTTATAACAGCTGACCAGGGAACAAGAGTACAAATACACATGGGGTAGCAAAACTGATCTTGGGAGGATTTCAGCCCTCAAGTGCCCTTACTTATGCCCTTCTCCAGCACATAATGTTCTGTACCAGGTTGAAAGGGAACTTATAATTTCAGCAACAGTTTTTAAAGATTTTGGAAGGATTTTACACAAAACAATATTGGATGTTATTTGTTTAAATCATTGCTATCAATCATATTTTGAAAAGAAAAAGAAGAGATTTTAGCAATAGTATTGCTTTGCTATGCAATTTTTCCTTAATTACAAGCTGGAAGAGTTTTCATTCAGACTTAGTTGATTGGAAGGTTTTACCATTTGCAGGAAAATTTGGGTAACTTTCATTAAAGTTTGCAAGAAACTAGTGGGTGGGTTTTCCTTCAAAATATTCCTGGATAGAAGCCTTCCTTCTAAATAAAACTCAGATCCCTGCTGGTCCTTCTGGCTGTAGCTTCCAAGACCTGTTATCTCAGAGGCATTTATTTCACTGGGGACTAGTAGAGCCCTGCACTTACTTTAAGGCCAGTTCATAAGTGCTGACCCATTCCCCTTGTCTCTGCAGAAAGATGAAAGATCCCAGGACCTTTACAAGTTACTACTTTGATTAATTCACAAGTTTTGTGAATAGACTTCCCAGGGAGAAGGGTTTCAGCAGGGTATATGAGTAGTGGATATGGCTCTTGGCTTGATACCATAGCTATGGGAACAAAAGACAAAAAAAAAAAAAAGGAACTAAATTTAACCATTTCACTTCATAATGATATGGCAGCAGTGTTTGGTACCTTAACCATTGCTGGCTCCCTTGAAGTTGCACAGCAAGGACATGGCACTCAGTGGTTCAGAACTGCTTCCTGTTTCATGATGTGTTTACAATACTGGCCCGAGATGAGAGGCTTGAAATTACATGTCCCATGCAGAAGTCACAGGACCTTTTGCTGGACTTTTAAATATCCAAGTGAAATACTGGAGGTTACAGATCAGTAAGAAGGCACATACTTCTTGGCAACTCTCTCCATACATAGATTGAGACAAAGAG
Organism: Acrocephalus scirpaceus scirpaceus; assembly: GCA_910950805.1. Taxonomy (NCBI): domain Eukaryota; kingdom Metazoa; phylum Chordata; class Aves; order Passeriformes; family Sylviidae; genus Acrocephalus; species Acrocephalus scirpaceus. The sequence goes on along the minus strand of OU383774.1, from coordinate 87,700,611 downwards.
AAAGGAAAAAAACATATTAGAGACATATACGTATCCATCCATACATAGAGAAATTTAGAGACTACCACATGGTGAGAGGAAAGGGTTGTATTCAAATTCCAAAAGTCCCCAAAAGAAGGGTAGACAAGAAAGCCCTGCAGGATTTCCATTCCTGCTCTGCAATCTGTTTTTCCATTGCCCCATGCAAAGTGGAACAGCTACAGGGTGCTGGCTGTGCTCTGTAGGGACACCACAGTAATCTGGCCAAAACTCCTCCATGTAAACTCATAAATGCTTGTGATAACTCAAAGCTATTTTACAATAAAACTCCAGCCAGAAAAAGTTTACTTATTATTAACACAACTAGCAGCATTTTAGTGATGTTTCTACGTGTAGGAAGAACCCAAGGGCTATAGCAGGAAGTATTTACTTTATATAATAGGGCATCATTAAAAAATTCAGTAGCAGCAGTGCTGAGTCATTTGAAATCAAAATCCATTAATGAGTTTGCTGATGATACCATGTCTATTAGGGGCTGACAGTATCTGGGAGGGCGCCTGTAGCTCAGTATTCACAGAGCTATCAGTACTAGGATGGCACCCTCCACACCTTGCTCAAACAGACTTGTCTCTTTGTCTTAGGATAAATTTACTTCTTCATCTTTCCAAATAACTACTGTAAAAGGAGAGTATGATTTTTCTAGTATATCCTCATGAAATCAACTCTTATTTCTGAAGGCTTTGTGGAACAGAGGAAAGGTCTGAAACTTTCTGGCACTGCAATCTGCCGAAGGGAGATACTCAATGTTTTCTTAACAATGTATGCAGCCAACAATATTAACACTCTACTTAATTGACCCTTTCAAAACCTTGTAATGCTGTAATGAAGAAAAGTGCCTGGCAGAGCTCTGCCTTAAGGCTGTACTTTCTGAGATGATGAAGAAATACCACCTTCAGGAAAGGATTCTGTTAATGTGCCAAATTTGATGTTTATGTAAGAGGGCTTTTCATCAGAAGCTGGTGCATAGGAGGAATAATAAACTGAAGAGGCTTTCAACACACCTCATGCCTCATTTAGGATCTGCCACGGGCAAGGTCATGTGCCTTTGGATTCAGCTGTTCCATGTTCAATAAACAAAAGGCAGAGTTTGCAAACCCTGTAGTATTTATGCACATTATCAAGCCCCTTTCAGAAACAAACCTTTCTAGATACGAACAAGTTTGCCTGCAGCAAGTGGATGCAAATTCATTGACACCCTGAGCCAACTTCTGATGTCCTTCTGATACATGTTCTTGTCCATCTCTTAAATGCTCTAATCCACAACCTTCAGCTCTCTGCAGGCCTGTGTCCCCCCCATGCCCAGGCTGTTATAACCACATCACATATTTCAGTGTGGGATTTTGTACAGAGGTAAATTACCTACTGATATAGCCACAATAAAAAGTGGGCCATGAGGAAATAGGCCAGGATGCAGGAGACAGACAAGGCACAGAGTGGTACAAAGGCAGGGGGGCTGTTGTTCCCGTGAAGAGTTTTATTGCATCATTCTCTCTCCACCTCTGCACCACTGTAGAGAGGCCTCTCAGCCATGAACCTGGTTCATCCATGAAGGCTGCCCACATTGCAGCCAGCAGCTCCTATGATACGAGGATGTTTCTCAGCAGTGTTCAGCAAGGACCACAAGGATCTCTACTTTTCTGCCCTGAAAATGCATGCATAGATACACCTACGTACACACTGCAGCTAACCCAGGAAATAGTTAACTCTTTTGCTAGCAAGAGGCATTGTAAGACAAGAACAAAACCTTTTGGACATCAGGAGAAAGAGCAACACGTATATGCACGGGGAAAAGCTCCCGAACAAACAAAATAGTGGAAAGCACTTCCAGGTCTTCTTAAGACTCTATAATCTGTCATAGGGCATCCAATAGTGAGGACTTGCAGAGCCTGTTTGCAGGAGCACTGCAGTTGCAGGAATAATACCAGTGGGCCCAGGACATCCTGTGCTTTGTAGGGCACTGTGTAGAACATGCAGGAGTTTCCTGAAAACTTGTGGGAACAACGCTTGACAGCTGACAAGAACACACAGCACTTACCAGCAATCTGTGCTCATGTGGGAGATAGTGAAACGGAATCTATGGACACCGATTGCAGAACAAAATGTACTGTACATGCACTACTCACACAACCTTACCCTGCCCCAGCACAAGTGTGGAGCTGAAAGTGTAGATGGCAACATCGTGTTTGAAAACAGTTCAGCCCTTGCACCCCAATTCAGCCCATGCCAAACTTCATGCTTTGCACTCTGGCTTATGAAGTTGTAGGCCTCAGGTTTTCTAGGTGAGAGAGGTAGCCATGAGGTACCCAGAGTTCACTGTACCAAGAGCATCCCATTGCTACTCAAGTAATAGGAAAACAAGCTTGTGAAATATGACCCCGTGACTGTGGTTACTTAGGCAACAACTCCTTGCAAATATTCATTGATCTTCTGTCCCTGGGGGCTGTCCAAGATTGCGTGTCACCTGCCCTGTTCCGGAAGAGTTGCCACACATCAAGAGGCTTCAACTTGCTTCCTCTTTACAAATTTGATTTTGATATGGTTGCTGGTTGTTTGACAACTAAAAGCTCACCCAGGCTGAAATGGCCCAGTTTTCAACTGGAGCAAGTCAGCAATGCTGTGGAATGAGATATGAGGAGAGCACCCAAGAACATTTAGAATTCACTCCTGGAAATCTTTCCTGGAAGAAACTAAGCCGAATAGCCATTATAATCACTCATGTCTTAAAGTTTGATGTGGCCTGCTGATGTATATTTTCTAATTTTTTCTGCAGTCCCTAGGATATAGGAGTTTGGGAATCCTAGCTCAAATTACTAATTATGACATTTGCAGGACATCTATTGCAACTAACACTACCTGCATAATTTTCTCCTAACAAATATGACAAGGAATTTGCTCCACATTGTGGCATGCTTCCAAACTATTTTTTCCCCCTGGTTCCAAAAATAACAGCTCTCTTCTCCATCTGTGATACATAATAAATATTCATTTTATCATGAAACCAGAGGTTTTTCAGCAGCACTAGAGACTTAAACAGGTTGAAATATCTTCCTATTTAAATATTAAAGAAAAACATACTTTACACAGAATACAGCCCTATTTATTAGAAAAAATATCTAGTTTTTATCTTTTTTATTCTATGGGGTGTTCAGTTAAAGTACGTTCTTCTTTCTCAGCTCATACAGCATATCTTAGTATCTACCAAAAAGACAGCTGGTATCCATCTGTCTGTGCCCAATGACACTTACACTGCTAACTTTACCTTTTTTAGCTGCTTGTTCCCTCCTTTCACATATCACATGCTGTTCACTTCAAGGATGCATACTTTCTTTATATATGCCTCAAATGCATCAGTTCTTAAAATTAGTTTCCAACAGTGGTAAAATAAGTAAGTTTCAGCCCATCAGTTTATGTCCCAACACACCATCACAGACGTGAGGGGGAAAACAAGTCCATTCACGTCTCTATTTACTCACACAACCTTATGCAACAAGGTTAACTTCAGAAGACCCAAACTGAGACATTTGGCCTAAACAACCTCAGATCCAAGAACTGAAAAAATCTGCCCCTGTCCAAGTACTACACATTTCAGCACTGCACTAGCCAAAGGTGACAGTGGGGGTAACTCAGTAAAGTACGGCCAGACCTGCTTGCCCAAGTCCAGTTCTTGAAGAATTCAGACATATCCTCTCAATGAGCAAGAGTCCAGGTCTCTAAGCAGGGTCTATTTACATATCATTTTGATTTCCCTTCAATACCTTTTAAAGCTCATAAGTAAGCTTGCAATAGAAAAGCAATATAAAACTGTAATAAGTAAAGCAATATAAAAAGTGCAATGTATCTATGTGGAAAGCTACTGACATTTACACTTGCACTATTTCAAGATTAACTTGTGAAATTATACACTTGCAGTTCTACAGAACTCAAGAAATAGCAGACCTGCCAGTTCCCAGATCTGGAGATCAGAGACTTAGCAGAGAACAAAACATAAGATCGTTGTACCTCAAAGGGACCCCTTTGGTAAATGACAGCAAAATGGACTACAAACCGTTTCAAGCCTTGAAGAAATGCAACTACTGATGCATTCTGCTGAATGCACAAAGGGCTTGCCAGTGTTTAGGTGCTGCAGTAGGCTGTGAGCAGCACATTAAGTCAAAACGTTACAAGATTGCCTGCTCTCCTGAGCAAAATCAGACACGATGCCTGTCCAAGATGGATGGATCTGCCACTCAAATCATACTCAGATGAAGCAGACTGAAACTTTTAAGTGTAGTGAAGTGAGACTTTTAATCTCTTAACAGATAAAGACATTGACATGTGTTCCTAATGCATCTAAATGATAGCATTTAGGCAAAAACCTTAGGAGGTTTTGGTGTTTGGGTTTTGGGGTTTTTTGAAGGGACAGAAAGAAGAATCTAAAGGAAAAGTTAAGAGGATGTCTCCAGTCTCACCCAATGTCTCTCTTGGAGGCTGTTCCCTACCTGTTCTGCAGGCAGTGTTGTTCCACTAGTCTCAGATAAGTATGAAGGGAAAAAATATCAAGGTGTCACAAATGAATTTTCATGGTTACCAGCTTTCTCCCTTGAAACTTCTTGCCACAACACATCTTAAAACATGTAGTAAAGAGATGATTCCACCAATCAACTAATACTGTACATTAAAAATGTGCCATATGTCTACTGCAAAAGGATTGTTACCTTCTATCCATTACTAGGAGTTTGGCTGAAATAATCATCAAAGCAGCAGTATAGCAGTGACACAGAAGGTCCTTCCAAGAAAAGTCTCCCTACTTTAGGAAAATCACAGCAGAAGTACCAAATGGTAGAATTAATCTAATTGCTTTTTAACTGTGGATGGATGAAAATTTGGGTTTCCTGGAGGCCCTTTCATAGGAGGTTTATTTGTTAAAATCTAATGAATCTGAGAAAGGATATAGTCGCTGTTAAAATTTCCAAGGCGAGATTCACAGCCTCTTATTGTAAAATAGCAATGAAGCCTTCACCTGAGATGTGAATCTCTCTAGATTATGGATTGAAGCAGGTTATCTTCACATGCTCAAACAAGTAGGGAAAAAAAAGTGAAATGTTTGTCCCATAGAGAGTTGTCAAGATATTGCAAGATATAGATTTGGGGCATTACAATTAGAAGTATTTACATGCATAGCATGTAAGTGTTACTCACCCAAAAAAGACATGCTTTAGGTTTTTTATCTCTGATCATGACAGTTTCCAAAAAATATTTACTGCCACTCCCTCTGCAAGCTTCAGGTTTTTAAGCATCTCCCAATCTGCTGCCATTGCGCAAAACTCCCTCAAGAAGCTATCCTGTGTGCCAGCAAGCACTGAGAGATAGGAACTCATCCCAGATCTTACAGGAAAGAAATTGGATGCATTTTTCTGATGGCCACATCTTCTCAAGAATTATGTTTCCTAGGGTGAGATTAGAACTTAGAAAATGAGCTTACTTAATAGTACCATATTTCAAATCCAAAAGGAATTTTTAGGCCCCTGCATTTGGTGTATGAGAAATGTCAGCAGCAACAACACTTCCGAAGTAGTGAAGGTGGCTATTACAAAATTCATTAGTCAAGCCTCAGAGTTACCACAGTCAACTTGAAACCAAGTTGTGAATGTGAAAGTATAGCATTTGCTGATACATGTGGCAAATTTAGAAACTAGATTTTACCTGCTCAAAACCTCTTAGAATCATTTAGGCAGGCAGGTCATTGAATCCTACAACAAACCTAACACTGCCAAGTCCACCATTAAACCATGTCTCTAATCATCACATCTATACTTCTGATGCTGAGCAAATGTCCCAGCTGCAGTTTGCTAGGAGAGGTCCTCCTGTTTCTGCAACACTTATGTTTTCTGCAATTTGCAAGGCACTTGCTAAGACAATGCTGCATGTAAACATTCAGCCTCCAGCTGGTATGTCTTGGACCTGGATTTGGACAAGTGACCACAATGTAAAACTCAGCAATCTGCATAAAATCAAACACATTATTTCCATTATCTGGTTCCCAGTCTCTTGCAGATTCCTTCCAATCTCACTGCAGATCTTGCAGGCTGTTATTAAATCTACAGAGTATCAAAACTTCCACAGACAAGTGGGAAACATTTTGCAGCTTCACCCTTATGTGAAAATACTCATTTGCTTGCAGCCTGAAGCTGTTTGATTGAAAGCTGGAGGGTCTGCCCACCTTGGGACAGTTTGCACCAGGATATGTGCACAGTTATACACTGCAGTGCAGAAATACAATCCCAGTACCACACAGTTGTGTCTTTGCTAGAAGTAGCAGTAGCTGCATCCACTACAAGAATCTCCAGTGTGTTGCTTCAACCCATTACTTTGCAAAATAAATACTGCTTTTTGGAGAAACAGAAGTATGATAGCCAGTTCAGGAAGGAAGAAGGAAGAATAGACAGTAGGAAAAAAACCGAAGCTGATAAAAGCAGAAGAGAACAGAAATATTAACACTTCTTCAAATAAGACTGAATTTACAGCAGCTGCAAAATTACAAGCCTCTCAAACTTCTGAGAAGTTAATGAGTCCTGCAGGGCCTCAAGGCATTGTTGGCAGAGGGAAGAAAGATACATCTCTTGCTGCAGATGCAGCCAGGTGTGAGAAGATCCTGAACAATAGGTCTCACTCAGCCGTGGGATCTGCTGATCCGAGTTTCCCTCAGCTGGTGGCACCCAGCTTGGCAAGCCCCAAGCTGCAGCACCAGGTGCTGAGCCTCACCAACCTACCCAGACCCTGTGACCTCCAGCTGTGGGGCACAGCTCTGGGCAGCATCCAACCCCAGCTCTGCTGGCTTTCAGTCCCTGGCATATCTACTCCTTCTCCCAGGGATCTCCAGAGAGTTCTTGTATATTTGGCCTTGTCATGCAAGCATCTCACAGATACCAGGAAATCATGTTTTCTTTCCCCTTGATACAAAGGAATAGGAAGAAGATGTAAGAGCCCTTTCAGTTACAGGAATGGGAACACCATGGTCTTCACGACTAGAAACAAAACTGAATCTAAAAGAGTTGGTTTTATTTATAGAAGTGGGGCGAAAAGACAATAACAGCTTCATTTTGTTCACTGCTGCAGTGAATCTCAGCTGCAAACTGATCCCAGGGGAACAATATATTGGACTGATTTCAGTTAAGAACCCAAATTGTGAGGCGTTCTCTGTGGCAGTGTGATCAATGACAGCTGAATAAAGCCCTGTTTGATTCATAGACACATGTGCATGTGCCACAGAACACAAGGGATCTGCTCCTTTTGCCCACATGCTGCGGCATGAGGGGTTATGCCCACCTTCCACGCCATCAGTGATGTAATTAACTAAAAGCCTCCAAATAGAACTTGTGGGAAAATCTTTTGTACTGTCTTCAGAGAATAAAGATCAAGGCATGTACCTTTAGGAAGAAGACACATATTTAAAAGCAGTGAATAAATCCTCTTCCAAAGACAAGCATGAAAAACAGGTAACCAGAGACCAGGGACCCATTGTAGGTACTGATTCTACAGCATAGCACTATAATCCTTTTTCCTCACTTTCAGCCTAAACCTCTTTTTGTTCTACTTGTTTTTTTTCCTACAAAACAACCAGCTTATAGCTCCTCTCTAATTATCTGTCACAAGCTCCCTTGTCCCTCAGTGAGCTGGAGACACAGACGGCTGAGCCCCAAGGACTTCTCACTGCTTGCGTTTAGTGCACCTGATGAAGGGCTTGGCAGAGCCTCCAAGTTGTTGATGCTTTCCCCCTTCTGCCCCAAGTCTCAGGCATTGTAACAAAAACCAACACTGCCCAAAATATGGGTGACTGGCACTTGTTTGTCCAAAAGTTGCAGCTGAGATCTGTGGGGGCCATGGCCTGACAAAAATGAAGGGCTCCTCCCCTGGGGCAGATGGGCCAGCTCAGGAGTGAAAACTTCGGTCAGCTGGACAGAACTTCACTTCAGTGCTTCATATATAAAAATCACAACAGGCTATGCTTTTTCCATCCTAGTCTTTTCCTTTTTAATCAGAAAATTAATTTGCTATTTAACTGATAATTCTCATGGGGAAAAAAAATGCTGGTCTTATGAAATAGATACTCTGGTCAAGGAAGGCAAGAGGAGGTCAGCTTGACTAAGACAGAATATTTTGTTTGATACACCCTCCAATACTTAATCAATGGCATAAAATTTAAAAAGCACTTTTATCCAGCATGTGGGGTTTTACACATATACCCAACCCCTCAAAAAATGTAAATGTAACCTGATACAACACATTTCCCTTGGAGACAAACTTTGTGAGCTGGGCTATGAGAGAAGTTGTCCATTCAAAATGTACTGTATAAGGATAAAGAATTCAGCAGCACAAAAATACCTTTAGAATTCAAATTAGAGTTAGCATAATGATATCCTAGTGGTTATTACAGAAAGCAAAGTATTACAGTTATTAGAAATGAAAAAATTATTTTTGGCCAAATACTGCAATGTCTTTCTTTGGATTTTCTGAAACAAAATGCTTTTTAAATTCTCTTCTGTAAAGCAAAAAAGGAATCTAACCTTTTGTTCTTCATTTCAAGTTAGGATAATAAAAAAAATACTTATAACTCTACCTCAACAGGAGTATAGAGAAGTTCATTAGTATTTTTGAACCATACAAAAGTGATGTAATTTCTGAAAAGATAAGTACTTTAGATATTATCAAGGTATACATAAGGATACAAACTAATTACTGATGATAAAGGAAGTTTTTGAATACTCTTATGAGGACCATCTGTTGTAGAGGGAATATGGCTCTTCAAGATTAGTCTCCAAATGCTGAGCATTAGAAAGTGGCATCTGGATTAAGTTAGGAACATTAGACCCTGGTATATTCCAAATTCTCAGATTTGTTAAAAAACTCTTTTTTAAACACATATGCAGCAGATGACAAGCCCTGCATGGAGGAGTTTAGTGTCATGGCAATCATGCGAAAAAAAACCCTGATGGGATGTGGGTACCTAAACCCAAGCATGCAGTTCTGTTCCAGAAGTCCAAGGTATCTGAGACAACCCCACCTCCCTGGGAACCCCAACATTTCTGCTGCAGCAGCTGGAAGCCAACCAGAATACCAAAGGACACAAAGGCCTTAGGAACTCAAAGTAATTCTTCAGTGAATATTCCTACCTTGGGTCATCCATAGAAAGATGGTGCTAGGAGCAAACCTGGAATTCATTTCTTTGCTCCTTTGTGCAGGTTACCATGCAATACAGGCAAAGTTGTCCTCTATCAACATTTTGGGTTGTCACTTCTAACACCTGAATTTGTACATTGGTACCAGTAAGGAGCTCCTCCCCAGCTGCAAAGTCTTCAATGCCTGAAGAGGAAGAGGTGTCCCACTGCCTTCCTCGCTCATTGTAATGCCACTGTCATCTCAGTCTCTGATCTCATGAGCAGAACTACTGATCCTTCCCACACCTCACCTGCTCATGGAGCACATACCCACTCACCTGATACATTTTACAAGGGCCCTTTCAAAGTAAGGTGACACCAATGAGCATTGGTCTCAATCTCATAAACTGCAGCTTTTTATGGGCTGATTTCCAGGTTCAGCCATCTCAGCACTGCAGACTGAACCAAAAACAATGCTAGCCATTCTAAGCTGTGATGTCCTTGCTCTGAATTGGAGCCCTGAAGTTTAGATTTACCAAATCCTTTCATCTTCAAACATGTCAAGAACTCTGTTGGAACCTGATTGCTGGCTTCCACAATTGCAGTGGTCACAAGTTCTATGCACTGAACATGAGTTTAAATTATGCCACTGAACAGCTGTGTGATGTGAAATAAATCACTTCATAAAAATCCCTGGTGTTCTTGCTAGTGTAAAACTCAGATCTGTCCCACTGGCACATTTTGAAAAGCACTAGAAAAATGTTTTTATCTGAATGGCAAATAACAGATGAATTCATGTTTAACTTGCATTTTTCCATTTTAGAAAAATTAGTTTAAAAAAACCGATCATAGCAGCACAGTAATGATAATTGCAGCTTAATTACTCATAACTGATTCTTTATGCCCTGAAATAATTTATTCTCCTTTTATACTTGTCTCTGATATCCATTAGAGTCATTACAACTGTGAGTCTATAATTACATATTTTGCATTTTAACATTCTATGTCAGCATGTGCTCTCTTCTTATCTTTCAGCTAATTTCATTACCGAAACACCAAGAAAATTTCCATATGAATTTTCCAGAAGGTTTTGGGGTAGGTCTAGCACTTAACGAAGCCTAGAGGGACAGTTCTTAGGGCAGAGCTTTTGTACGTGCCCACCAGTCTGGCTTTGCCAACTGCTCTGTGTAGGCTGCACCATGGTGGGACCATCATGGCGAGAAATCTGCCTTCAGATTTGGGATTACACTTCGACATTAAGTGGAGGTTAGGACACAACTAAGTGCTTGGGAGAGACAGGTTAGATAGTGTCTATGTTATGTTTGAAGATAAAGCTGAGAAAGCTCTTGACAAGGCTTTTCTAGGAGGACTCAGGTCCACCTCTGCCTGGTGGCACCACCAGTAGGAGACACAGGATTGCCAAAAGCCAGAACTTTTCCTTGTTGCAAGTAAGCATGCTCCATGCCAAGCTACATGCACATGTATCCCTTAGCAGTTGTAGAAAATTTGATAAAATCATTGCAGTAAAGCAGAAAATGTGCTCTTTGCTCTCTCACAGATCTCACCTTGCTAAATGCCTTCCTGTCTCAATTGCCAAAAGGTTAGTCAGCATCTAGCCCAGAAATGTGACTGCGTGGGCCACGCTCTATTTCTTTCATCAAACACCAGGGAGACGCCCATACCCAAAGAGGCCAAGGTGATTTAATGATTGACTTGCCAAATCTTAAACTAAAAAACATGTTTTCTAACTATCCCTCTGACTCACTAAAAGCTGCCAAACACATCATTTCCTCTGTCTTTCAGGTTTGCCTCCTTGTAAGACTAGAGTCTTGCTAACTATATACTGACAGGATTCCACCAGAAATTGTCTGTAACCTCCCAGTGACAAGAGCCAGCACAAGCAGTATTTACAATCCCTTCACTCCAACAGCTGTTTCAGAGACAGAAATGCTTTTTTTTTTTCCATGGGTAACATGGTCTGGGCAAAACTGCTCAGGAGATGCAAATATTAAAATGAAATGGAAGTGTGATAATGCCTTTAAATGGACAAATTAAGCTGAATGACAAACAAGACTGTGCAATATAAATTTCACACAGAGGGCAAGTAAAATCTGAGCCGCATGCAGCAATTGGAACAAATTAATCTGATTTTCCCATGCCACATATTTACCCCGCAGAATCAAAAGAGTCTGAGAATGAAACATTAAAGTGAATTTCCTACTAGAATTTAACAAAGAAAGTACCCTGTCATTTCCTCAGCTGGAAAGGGCATATTTTGATTGAGTCAGGGATTTATTTTCTTAAACAATGAAACACCTTCCTCCCTCCTTCTCTCCTAAATATATTATTGTTTAGACCAAGAGTTGTATAAACCAGTGAGATAAGGAGAATAAGATTATCAGTATTTCTGGGGCAGTTTTTATCCTTTAGGAGCATATGTTGCATGGAGCCACACAATCATAGAGTGAAAATTAAGTGACTGCAATTATTACCTGATGATCATCTTTAATTCCTCCAACCAGCAGCCTTCACAGCAGTTCAAGTGGCTATAGTGGCTGTGCTAGTTTTGGCCTGACCCTGCATTTTCACACCTCCCCCAAGCAGCACCAACACAGCAGTGAAAAGAAGTGAAAAGAAGACAGTTGTTACCAGCTTTTCTGCTATGAATGGGTTGGAAATAGGCCAGCATCTGGGTGCTGGAGCTCAGCAGTGAATTTGTACGTATTGGAAGACAGTACAATTGAACATTATTACAGCTGCTGAGCACACACAGCTCTTTGAACCTGCATTTCCTTAACATCCCAATATAGTCCAGCAGGCAAGGGACACCTCTCACCTGCAGCTGGAATCCCAGCCACAAAGCATATTCCTCATGAGCAAAATAAATCTTCTCACAGTTAAGTTCCCAGCATTGTTTCCCTGCTGGACTGGTTGGGATTCCCTGGAAAAGTAAGAGCCAGCAGCAAGTATCCCAGGCTGGCCATGACAACTGCTCACTGAATACCGCTTAGGCAAAATGGCACAATTCAGTGCTAGTATTTTTTTAGTGATTTTAGATGAGAGAAACAGCTTTGGGCTGAGATGCTGGAGCTCACAAGGCACTGGACCCTAAGGTGGAAATGCACTCCCATTACTAGTACTGTATTTGTTGTCATGGAGCATTTTGAGATCACGGAGTCCTGTGTTGAATGCACAGTGCCAAGTCCCCTCTCTGCCATCAGCTCTTTCTTGCATTTGAAGATTCTGCAACTTCAGTCTCTTTTCAGCAGTATTACAGCCCTCATTCCAGACCACAGCCTGAATGAATACAAGCAGAATTAACAAGCTCTCTGCACAAAAGGCATCAGCCCACAAAACTTGACTTTCTTCATATACTTTCTATGCAATCCTATTGCCCTAGTACATGACTTTCAGCCGAGCAACCGGCTGAAAAGGGCTGGCTCTTATTACCTTTCCTAATTTGGGCTTTTGTTGCTTCAATCTCATGGGTAAGTGTTCTGCACTTTACCAATGTTTATTTTGCATTTTTAAAAGTGTTGTAAAAAAATCATTTCAATTTTGACATTTGATCAGTTCTTTCTCTGGTTTGACTAATTCAGTTGGTAACTTTTAAGATGCACACATTCCTTTGCTGCACTGTTTGTACTCTTCTGCCCCATGGACATCACTCCCTCCCTTAAAAAGTAAAAATTTGTGCGTCTCTCACTACTGCTACCTGCATAAGTCCCATAGAGGAAGGAGATCTGCTACATGGTTTCCAATGCTCTTATGTTTTTTTATTTCCTTCTTACTGTAAGTCACCATAATTGTGCCTTTCTTCACAGAATCACAAAGGTTCTTCCCTGTTCTCCACTGCCTCTGCCAGCACCTGCTCCAAAACTCTCATCTGGGGTTGCTGCTTTTAGCTACTTACTGCACACTGGAACGAGCATCAGCTCACATCTGTCTTCACAACCAGCTAACAATGCTCACTCAACTGCACCTAAGCATGTTTAACAATGGTCAAGGATGATTGAGGAAAATTAGCAGCTCTGACACAGCAACTGGAGCAGAGCCAGCAGGAACCCGACCAGCAGTTGGCTGGTCCTGAGCTTTTTAAGCTCAGTCAGTATCTATCCTTGCAGAAGCGGAAAAGCTGTGAGGCTCATGGATTTCAGATACCTTTGTCTATAGGAAGCAAATGAAATCCTGAAACATTTTTCAACTTACACTACATCCCATGCCTTCTGCAGATGAGAGTGAAAGGAAAGGCAGAAGTCTGGGACCACAGACTTCCTCCTCCTCCTCACACAGAGACCAGCCTGGTTGGGAAGGAAATGTCTACTGCTTATCTCCACTTCAGAAAACAGACACAGCCTGTGGTGGAAAAACACTGGCAAAGCCCAAGGGAAACCCTGGGGGCAAAACCAGCAACTTTGCATCAAACCTGGCTTACAACTCGGGAAGTCTGGCTTTTTTTGCAGCCATGTTTTTATGCGATGCAAGAGTCTGGCCCAGGACTGCTGCTCATTGCACCCTTGACAATAAGCAATGCCAGCTTACAAAAACCACATGCCTGAAGGCAGCATGGCAGGAGGGCACGATCACAATGCACCCAAGCTCTCCTTGCGCAACTTCTTTCCGGGCCCACACTTGTATTTCTAAGATTTTCACTCTCCTTTCTCTGTAAAAGCAAAAACTGCAATTCTCAGAAGAGCAACTGCACCAGGAGATTGGGCTTTAAGAAAAAAAAAAGAAAAAAAAAAACAGCAAAAAAGCCCTCATAAGCCCACATTTATTGTCAAAGTCTCTACAATTATGAGATTTGACAATAAGTCTTTTGTTCTTATGGTAACATGCAACTAGGCAACATGTAGCTTGATTTCTGCAGCCAGTAGATATTCAAAGTACTTTCCACATACAATAGGTGTCAATTTGACTTTATTTAAGGAAAAACGGGGAAAAAACAGTAATTTCCATAATACACAGAAGACAAGTTAGATAGCACTGCAAAAAAAAGGCTGAGTGTTTTACTTGTCACCAGTCTGCTTTGCAGCTCTACGATTAGTAATTTTAATGCAGTTTGTCATTTTGTATTATTGTTTAGCATCTTTATAATCAGCAGAGTTTGGGGTTATAAATCACAAAAAGTGTACTACTACTACTATGAAAAACTAAAAAACCCACAAAAATCACTTTCAAATAAACCATAAATATGTGATGCACATTAGTGTAACAAAACCATTTTTGTAAACATTTTCTCCAACATAACATGTGCATAAGATAAAAAATAAAAACACTGCAGTCATACAAGTTAGGGTTACTTTGACTTAAAGATACAGAAAATTATTACTTATTAAAGCTTAAAACTAAACCTAGGAGCTTTTCTTTTCCTCTTTGCTTACAAAAGCACTGTTTGAAGAGTTCGATGTTGGTATACGAAGTGGTTTTGTAATACTGTTTTTACCTTGCCATATTGGCACTTCTGTGGAGGCAGAAGCTGCCAGATGGGCAGACCCACTGAAGGAAGGAGATATCCACCCTCCCCCGGAGCCTCAAAACTTCAACAGCACATATCCGTGACCTGGGCATCCCTACAGCACTGGAGCATCTTCCTCTAGGTGAATAGCATCAGCTTTCAAGGACTAGATTAGTTTTGACCACATAGCACTGGAAGATTTAAATCACGCAGACTGACATTCGATCGAATCAGCTTCGGCAAACTACACTACAGGGCAGCTCTGTGATTACACCCATGTCTACCATCACATTGCATTTCCAAGTCCCCTTTAGTTCATTATAGTACAAAAGGTTGATCGTTCTTCTGGCTGACCACACTGGGCCTGAAAAGAACATATCCTTCACCTTCAACACTATCCAAAAGTCATACAATTAAAAAAAAATAGTTCTAGGTATTCCTCCGCCAGCAAATGTAAGGCTTTCTTGAGTTTTGATTCTTTTTGAGGGGTAGGGGAGTGGGGGTTGCTGTGTGCACACGCATGCGCTGGAGGTACGCATTTACCGCTCGCTTTTCAACCATCTACGATGTTCGAAGGAGAGTCTTCAGCAGCAGCGCTGATCGGGGTAGAAGGATTTACAGCAGTCAGATTTGACACCAAAAGAAGGGTCTGTTGAGTCTGGGCTTTGCACACTTGGTGCTCTTGGCTCTTAATTGATTGTGTGACCAGTCGCTCGAGCCATCAGCTTGACTGAATTGAAGAAGACGTGTTTAAAAAGCCCTACCTGTCATGCCATGAAGGAAAGTTAACCACAGCAGAAGACAAAGCCCATGAAACACTGAGAGCCTGTTCACTGAATGAACAGCTTAAGGCAGCTGTCAGCAAAGTACCCCACCAAAGGAATTAAGGAAAAAGAAAAAAGAAAAAAAAAGGAAAATGGCTGAATCGTGACACTGTGCATTATTACAACACCAACAGATTATTATACACTCAGGATTTCTCAAGTAATGAACATGTAGCCACTAAATAAATCATTACTCTCAAGACATTTATTCAAAATGTCAGAACTTATTCATAAAATAAAACTGACTTAAAAAAAAAAAAGAAAGGAAAAAGCCAGAGCTGGGATCTTACATCTAAACACAGGTATACGCTGTTTTTATGAATAAGCAGTATTAACTACATTCTTAAAAGAGTTTTAGTGCATTGCATTCTTAAAAAAGAAAAACATCACCGCCCCAAAATGTTTCCTACAACATTTAACAATTTATAGAACTAGCCTAGTTACTTTTACCTGCCTGTTACTAAGTCCATGTGTTAGAAGAGTGAAACCTCTGGTTTAGGCTAAATTCAGACTTCTGTTAAGGATGAAACTGGTTTAAAAAATGCTTGCTTTACCAAATTTTGTAAGCAAATTACATTAATCAGTGTCTCACTGCCATACCGCTACAACTATTGCCCCAACGGACTACTCTCTCCTCCTGCTGAAACTTTCTATGCAATAACAGTCAGAAACCTTTCAATCTGGTAGATTTGGTATTAAGATTAAATTAGACATTAATGGTTTTCCTCTAAAAACGTATAAACTAAACCACCTCTTTTATTTTATGCATTAAAAACAATGAGGTAGGCACAAAAAAATAAACATATGTAGTTTGGATTTTATTTCTCTTTTTTTTCTTTTTTTTTCTTTTTTTTTTAGTTCTGCGAGTGCAGACTGTGGTAAAACTGTTGTTGCACTTCTAGGTTTAAACAAAAATTAAACCTTTAACTGAGGCAGTGCTAATACTGTGACATAACCAAGTTCTGGCCTAACACAGAATCATTATAGAAAATGAATTTTTTTTTTCCTTTTTTTTTTTTATCACCTGCACATGTTTCAGGCAACACCTGGTACACAGAAAATGACTGAAGTTATTGGCCAGGCCAAAATAAAACTGCAGAAACAAAAAAACCCTAAGAATTCCACCCCAAGCCCCTTCCCACCCTCCCTGTCCCCAAGAAGAAGTTATCCTAGTCACTGTGTCTTTCACATTTTATAAATATTAACTTCTTAAAACCTGCACCTTCCTCTTTGTCCACATATTGTCACATTACAAAAAAGAAATGTCAATTAAATACATTGTTAACATTACTAGACTAGATCTGCCCTCTGTTTCAGCCAGTCTGACTCTCTACACCACTTCTCACCTTCTCTTGCCTGCCTCCTGTCCACTCAACAAACAGCATGTTCATGGTAAGCCTGGTTTGTTTTTCTTCCTTTCTTCCCCCCTCCTCTGTTTTAACACTAACAAGCAGAGTCCTTCAAATCCTAGGAATCCTGGAGCTGAAGGGAAAAGAAGACCTGTAGCTTTCTAGCGTGATCCCAAATCTCAAAGACTTTGTAGCACCTGATGGCAATATCTTTACAGCACCAGCTGCGTCGCAGCCTCAGTTGAAAAACATAAAGAAACCTAACACCAGTGATGCCTGCACACACATTTACACAGAGTGCTGCACTCGTGCAGGTCTGTACTCCAGTTGAAAATAATTCCAAGTTATGAAGATCTCAGACTCTGGATGTCAGCAATTCCTCTCCAAATCCACTGCTTCTACCAGCTCAGAAGTGAAGTCCTGCCAAGGGTCATGAAATAGACTTGACTGCTTCCACCTGACCGCACGGAGGCAAAGAAAACCTGCAAAGAAAAGAAATTGGCAAATTCAACAGTGGTTCTAATATGCCTTCACTGTCCCCAATATTTGCAGTGCAATTGCAGTGCTGGTCTGGGCTGGTGGGAATGCAGCTGATGCTCCTCATGGTGGCCTGTAGGGTGCAGGGCTCTGCATCTGTGTTAAACAGTGTTGTTGACACATCAGTGTTTTGGCTACTGCTGAACAGCACTTGCACAGTATCAAGGCTTTCTCTCCAGCTCCCTCACCCCTAAAAGGCCAGTGGGTGGGATGGGCAAGAGACTGGAAAGGGACAGGGCTGGGACAGCTGACCCAAACTGATCAAATGGATGTCCCATAACATACAGCACCAGGTACACCAGTAAAAGCTCAGGGAAAGGAGGGACACTGTGGTTTGACATCTGTCTTCTCAAGCAAGCATTATATGTGGAAAACATCTGGACACCCACCTGCCCATGGGAGACTATGTATTAACTCTTTATTTTGTTTGGCTTGCATGTAAAATTTGTCTTATTAA
The DNA here is from genome assembly GCA_910950805.1 of Acrocephalus scirpaceus scirpaceus. NCBI lineage: Eukaryota > Metazoa > Chordata > Aves > Passeriformes > Sylviidae > Acrocephalus > Acrocephalus scirpaceus. The sequence goes on along the minus strand of OU383774.1, from coordinate 87,682,813 downwards.
ACTTCTGCTGTCTTATTAGACTGTCCATATCTCAATCCATAAGTCTTTTTGCCTTCTGCCTATTTTCTTTCCCTTCCATGGTAAAAGGGAGATAGCTTGAGGCTGGCTGGGTGTTTGGCTGCTGCTCAGGGTCAACCCACCTAACTACCCAACTGAAGTACACATTTATTATCTTGATAACAAACTTGGTGGGAAGGAATGTACCTTGTCATTGCGTTCACATAAGAATTTGAGTCTTTGTGCCCTTTTGTGCATGAACACACCATCCAAGTGTCCAGTCTCCACCGACCGTATTTCGATAGCTTTTTCTCCCCAGCCCATGATCTGGTTAGATCGGATGTATGCTTTGAAAAGAAAACAGCACATTAGGACAGGCAGAGGGCAACAGGAGGAATGGAAAAAGCATGGAATATCCTGATAAACTCTATTTAAAAATTACCTGCATGTGTGTTATTGTAGCTACACACATGTTCAGAGTGCTATTTCTGTCCTCAGAACATTCAAGATACCTAAAAAGTACCTTTTTAAACTTTAATTTATTTTGCATGTTTTCTATGTTATATACTTCTTCTTTGAGCATTCATAACAAAGGAAACTTTATAACCTTTAATTAAATGGAGAGAACATTGAGTTTTTACACAGGCCTTTTCTTCCAAGTCTGGGACAAAGAGATGTATTAATTAGGCATTGACTACGAGAAAGTATAAGCCAAGGTTTAAATAGACTAAGCCCATCCACTACAGTGTGTCCCACGCACCAGCTCTGTCTTACGTTTTATTTCCCCTCCTTGATGGAGTTTGTCAGCAAAAACAAAGAATAAGAGGGAAAGGTAAAACTAGAAAAAAATTACCTAGCCTCTCTTAATAGGAGTAATAATCGAAAAACTGATCTCCTTGAGAAAGTCAGCTAAAAACCATTTTGTACATCTCACAAGAGGTTCACATTAAACTCTCAAAGTAGAAATATTATTAGACATACTGTGTCCCTTTGTGCACAAATAAAACAACAAATCAAATATTTTTTCCTTAGAGTGTCACAGGTAACACAGATTAGTAGTAGCATGAAGAAAAAAAAAATCTATTTTTGATAGCAGTAAGAAAATAAAATAAAAAGTAAAGTCACCAGCATTACAAAAAGGTATATTCACAAAGCAATTTGATGGACAGTCTTAGTAATGCTGTCAAAAATAACATAAGGAAGCTTAATGAAGAATAGGCTGTTGCCTGATTTGCATGCATAGTTAACAGAAAAATAAAAAGGACTTCTTAGCAAGCAAAATTTTTAAAAAATTAATTTTACAGTACTTTCCTTTTATATAACATATTCATACTAATTTTCAAACTATCTACTACAGTATAATGTCTACCGTATCAACCCAATGGAAAATTAGTTCTTTAAATTTAAATATTCCACTAATGCTAACTGAGCCAAATAGTTACTAAAAAATGCCAGATGAGATGTTCATATGGTGTTGGCTGCCTCAGCGCCATTTACTACTTCATGAGCATTCAAGTCTCCAAAGACTCTGCAATTTGCCAGCTTATATATTCTGCTTGCTTTTAGATCTAGTCAAGAGTTAATCAGCACAGGAGGGAACATGCTGTGTATCTAACTTCTTTAAATTTCCTCCTCCATTGTTGCTCCTGTTGCTCAAACAGCTATCAGCAGTCATCTCCCAATATGTGCAGCCACCCCACAGCCCATAAAATGCAATGTGCTTGCCCAACAAAAGGAGGGTGTGACTAGAGCCCATACTTTGCTCTGCACTGAATTACAGCAGCACAAGCAGGAGGGATGTGTATTTGTGTACTATACTCATTGTTCTCACTCCCAACCTTATTTTCAGCTGGAGAGATCAGGGAGAATTGTGCTAGGAGAGATGAGCAATCTAAAGGTGAATTAAACACATCAAGTGAGGTATGCCTTCTGTTATCTACACAGACTTCCCATAATATTTTATTCATCTGCCACTCTATATGGCCTTATACTGAAAGGTTTCCACAACTTTGTGGCTGCGTAGCAAAAATTCTGTAGCAGCCTACAGAGATTATGGTGAGTTTCTGAATCATGAACTCCACAGCTCGATGGTTTGGGTTTTATTCACAAAAACTTCAGCATAAAGCAGATCCATATGATTATTCTTCACTTTGCACAGCTGTTTTCCAGAGATAATACAGCACTGACTTCAGATGCAGAAGCAGCACACGGGATGTTCCCTCCTTCTGCCCACGTGCACAGACTCACACTCCCTAAGAGCACCTTGTACATGGCTCACTAGAGGCACTTACCAACTGAAGTTGGCATTTCTCCCCACTGCAGAACCACATCCTTGGTTATCCTTCCGTACGTGTTGACGTAAACTCCTTCATCCTCGTAGCAGACCAGTAGCTCCATCCCATCTGTGTTTGGGAGGATGATGATTGCGTGAGGTTGGATACTACTCTGGATCTACAGAGACAGAAGAGGAAGCATTTAAATGCTGCAGAGCCTGTGCTAGAAGAAAGGAATGGGTGATTTTTGGGTTTGGCTCACATATCAGGGATTCACAGAATCACAGAATGGCTTGGGTTGGAAGGGACTCTAAAAATCATCTAGTCCCAAATACACTCACTTTACAAGTGCTCTATCTGCTGCCCTCGAGCTAGACATCACAGTGACCAAGACCTGTAAATCCTTGGAGCAGAGATCCTCTCATCTGAAGGCAGACATCTAAACTGAGGAAAGATTAATTTCTCTGTAGGGGTGCCTATTTCTTTCTGTGTGCAGAAAGGAAGTCTGGAGCAAGCAGTGCAGATGCAGACCTCTCTAGACTGCATTGACTAGTGCTTAGGGTGGCCCATCTGAAACCTCTGCATACAATGAACAACAGGAAACCTTGATAGCTAAAGTCACTGGTCTTTGCCAACAGTTTCGAAACCCATCCTTGGGCTGTTGTGTCACTTGTGCTGCTGGACATTTGCAGGGAACTCGGCCATTTAGCTGCCACCCCTGAAACAGTCACACTGGTCCTCATCAGACCTGAGTGGGCAACTACAAACCATACACACATACTGACTATGAGGTGAGGACTGGCAGTGAGACACAAACTCCACAGCACATGTGGCCATATCTGCTCCCTGACCCCTCCACCCAATTTACCACTGCAAACATCTGGCAGTGATCCACAGGGACAGCCTGACACTTTGGCCATTTTGGGGAAAGGAAGGGGTTGGAGGTAGGGGGATGATCCACCAGAAAGAGAAAAACACAGACACAGCAGCAGTTCTTACATGTGTTGGTAGATAAATATCATAGACCGATCCTGAATCCACATCAACAGCATGGAAGCCAGCACAGGAGCCGTAGATCACTTTTAGTCTCTGACCCTCTTCTACGGTTAGATCCACCAGCAATGGCTTATGTACCAATTCTCCAAATGACTATGAGACAACCATCAATAAGATTTACTTTACTGCTTAGAACAACGATGGCGTTTATAAAAACATGTTCGCATGCATTGTGGGTATATTCCTCCACATCCCTCTGATCCCTAGACACCAAATCCATTAGGCTGACACGTCTCTCATGAACAAGGACAGATTACTACAAACTGCTGCATTTCAATCACCTAAGCTATTTTCTGTGGGGCTTACTTGGTCCATTTGCTTTTTTAGTAAGAATTGTTTTCCTCAAAGTTCAGGGCAATTTGGCACTCCTGTAGTACTTCGATCTGCACAACCCACAGTAACTGTCTGTAAACCAGCCTGGCAATTATACCAAGTCAGCTAATTTCATTCTAGCAGTATTGAAAACCAGTCCCATAACATTGCTGAATATCACTTCATCACTTGTTCTGCTCAGACAAAGAAGTTTAGACTCAGTCCACTTCTCTCTGTCCCATGTTTTATTAATAGAGAGAGCAAACAAAGACTTGTGATATTGTGTCATTATTAGTTTATGCTCAGTTAGAATTTAGATCTTTAAATGTATTGACTCTTAGGATTAAAAAAAATCCAACTCCTAAATTAAAATATAACACAAAGTTTGTGGAGATTTATCAAAGAACTTGGAATATGGCCATGATAAAACATCAGAACATTTTTGTACAAGGGATAACTGCAAGTAGTTATGAGAAAATCCTACCTATGGCTGAAATATACTGTTACCTTAAAGGCCATAAATTTATGGTATGGCTTTGGTGCCCATGCATAGACTTCCACAGAACTCTTCAATGCAATTACCAAGAACTTGATTCTTTCATATTTTACTGAAATTAAAGAAAAAAAAAATCAGCATCATTTCAAAGTCATTCCAGTTACATCAAGAAAGACGACAAATTATGTAAGTATGACAAAATACTGTAACTTTGAGAGTTTAGTAGCATTACATTTTAGGATTGCTACTTCTATGTAGTTAAGCTCTTTGATACATTTATGCTACGGAAGTCATTACTCTTATTAGCAACTGACCACGTCACCATCTTTAGAATTAACTAATCAGTACACACTTATTTCCACTTTTTTTTTTCCACATTGGACAGTACTTAAGTCATCAAGACAAGCAAAGCAGTTTTGAGGGACATTCCAATAAAAGGAGGCTGTGACTGTGGAAAGTCCATTACTGGCAGTTTCAGTCACAGCAGTGGCAGTGCTGGTTTGAGCGGATGGAAAAATTACCCAGAGGAAAGGAAGAAGAAAAGAAAATTACAACATAATTCAATTTCAAGAGCAAAAGGCAAACTTGATAGCAAAGCACTTTCCTTTGTCCCTAAAGTCCGAGATAACTCATTTGAAAAAAAGAAAACAAATTCACATAATTTATCAGAAATAAAGTGTCATTATAATAGTGATTCACGCTACTACTTGCTCTTTTAACTGTGCAGGAAAGCAAGACTGAACTTAAAGTGTTAAGGGACTTGACACTTCTTGAACAGACAAAAAAAAGTCTCTCAACCTCCACAGCTGTACTGACTAAAAACAGAGCTTTTGTTCGGTCTTGTCTAGCTTACAAGGCTTCCTGGAATTTTTTCACGGGGAAGAGGGGGGAGGGGGTGTGTTGAACAAAACCACCTCATCTGTGAAAGGGGACATTTGATAATTCTTATTATTTGCCCTGGGTGCTATCTGGGAATTCACCCAAATCTTAAGTTTCAAAAGAGCAACTTCTCATTTAGAGGAGCCAAAAGTTGCCTGAAGCAACTGAGATCCATAAATACCACTTCACCCTGACATCGGAGACCCCTATTGCATCAAAGAGACAAGGAAGTGACCAGTGCCAGCTGCCTCGGTGACAGCGTCCAGACTGCAAGCCCAACTACTGGCAGAGCTCTCCTTCTTGGGAACTGAAGGGCAGCTGTCAAAGAGGCCTCTGACTACCTGAAAAAATCTACTGTGTTTCTGTGGTTCAGAGGGAAGTTCAGTGCCAGGCTGCAGCCCAGGCTAACAAACCCCTCTTCATCTGGAAGAGAATGCTCTTTGTTTCAGACGATTCCCTGCTGGAAAGCCTCCTTTCAATAGCTGTTGATGTATTGTTACCAGGCCACTTCATTATGCTGCTGACACCCTGGGGTATGATACCAGAGAAGTGCACTATTAATTGTTTGCGGGGTCGAGCTCCTGGTTCAGCAGTCACTTACTGCCATTGTTATTGATTACGCCCCATTAGCAGGTTTTTCCAAGAGCACAGGCATGACAGGAGGAGACTGAGAACAGTTTGATTGCTGCTACTCCACACTGCCTGACACAGCTGGAAAGGAACTGAGCTGGCTCCTGGGAGAAAATCAAATCAGGGGCAACATCCATTAGGATGCACCATGAAACCGAAGCAGCAGAAAGAGCTCTTGGTTCATGTTCCCACCTGCAGGGCAGCAGGCTCACTGAATATACTCTTCTGCCTGTGAATGCTCCATGTCTTTCACCAGCTTTGGTGGAAGTTTCTATAGCCAAATCCAATTAAATCACTTAAAGCCACTCAAACGGCACCTGCCCGGTGAAAACACACTTGATTCTATAACTGTACTGCAGCAGATCTGAGATGGATTAGGGAATTTCATGAGCTGAGAGGAATCAATGCATCACCCTGAAGTTACAGATATGCTTCTGTTCCCACACTCTTCCCCAAAGCTCGTCACTACCTGGGCATCCTTTCTCCTCACACTCTTTCTTTTTTTTTTTTATCTCCCAGTCTCTAAAATCTACATTAAAGAGAGACTTTTTTCAATCTATTCCAGCACATAAATTCATCATGGTAAAAGATACAGGAGACTTGTTAGTAAAGAAAACAGTTGCTGAGGATGAGAATCCCTCTATTACCTAAAGAGTCTAACAGAGTTGGTGAAATGTTACCAGCCCTCACTGCCCTTATCAGCATCCTTCTGGAAGCTGCATCCATTACAGGAAGGAGCTAGATGGGATTTGCACACTCTCCAGTTCCCAACCCATCATCCCACCACAAAACCCCTCTCATCTTCAATTTAACCCTGTAACTTGCCACCTATTTTGGTGCTTTGCCAGCAAGTTCACCCTGAGAAACAGATGAGACAGCTAGAAATAAAACCAACCAAACCATAAGCCCAATACATGCACTGCAGTTCCCTTTCTCAGCCATCCTTTATCCCAACTATTTGATTACTGCATTTGCTACTCACCAACTTTATAGTGCACACAGCCTTCCAAGTCGCCCACCGTTGTCCAGCCTTGTTTCTTTTCTACTTCAGGATCATTGTGAAGGATTTTATTTCTTAACCACGACAAATAGTAAACTCGCAACTTATTCTTCTTACCTGACCAAAAAATGAAAAAAAAAAAGGTTTATCTCCATAGGAAGATACTTGCAGAAAGCCCTACCCAGGCGAACAGAAAGCTCTGCAAAACAAACCAAAACAACAATGAAGGAGAAAATGCTGCAACCACAGAAATCTCCCTCAGTTTTTCATCCACAACAGCTTCACTCCGGACTCCACTCAGACATGCGCCTCCCCAATAATCAATGACAGATACACATGGTAATACCACACAAACATAAATGACAAAGGGAAGGGAATATTCAAGGGAGTAACTCTTCAGCTATCTGGTTCTTAGGACCTAGACAACTTCCACTAGAAGCAGGAACTCTCACAACAAAAGCACCAGAGAATCATGCACCGAGATTAATATATATATATATATATATATATATATAAAACTCAGAAATGAGTATATAAAAAGTCAGACTGGCTCTTTTTGACACAAAACTGTAGAAGAGCAGCAGGATGGAATATGAGATCTGAAACTTCATCTGCTTGCTAAAAGCTGATGACTGCTTTGTCAGCAACCCTTCCCTTGAGCTGCAAGGGTGTAATACTTACCAGGCTGCACACAGAAGCTGTGAGAGGTGTGTTTTCTTCACAGGTGAAAGAAGCTACCTGCCGGGGCTACCCTATCTTCAACTGACAATGCATCTGCCACCTCATCAAAACACAGCTCAGATTTTTAACTCTCAATACCAGAAGGTCTCTTAGAATGCAAAGCAAGGTTCATGACAAACTTCACCAGTGATTCTTTAATAACTGATGGCCTACAAAGCATTTGCTGAGCTAGTGAGAGGATGGCCCTAAATGCACATACCAAAGCTTGCATGCTCCTTTCACCAGCTGCTTTGCTGCTTGGAACCATTACAGTTCCACAGATTAAGCTGCAGCTGAGGAAGGGAGATCATCCCTTTGACTAGTAGCCATTTAACAAGGCTTCATGAGGTCTCTCTGAAAGGAAATAGGAGATGCTCTCAAGAGACCCTACTTGTCAGCACAGTAGCTCCATGCTCATGCTGCCCCAGCCACAATGAGGAGCCATGTGCCTGTCCAGTGTTTCTCAGCCATTGCAGGTGACAGGGAGACCGGTGACCTGTACCGCAGGCACCGCTGGGCTGGCCAAGCAACACCACACTGGCCTGTGCTGTCAAAAGCCACTACCCATCAAGATGGCGTACTTGGCGGCCTGCCAGCCAGATCCAGCTATAGAGTTCAGCTAAACATCTTTAATTTGCCATTTATGTTTTCACATGATGCCTACTGACAGATAAGTTCAGAGGTGGCTGCTATGGGGATACTGGCTGCAGCAAGACCTGCGTGAGGCCTGAGCACTGAGACCATCCTGCTGTGCACAGGTGCTGGAGCTGCCACAGACCCCCTACCCTGATAGCAAGGGATCCCCTAACAGAGCTAGGCTTGTCAGGAAAAGCATCTGCAGTGGCTGGGGCAGCAATGGGGGGAAGCACAGCTTGCAAACAGGCTCCTCCATGGACTCCAGCACCACAAGCCGTTGCATTAAAAAGACACACAGTCTAAAAGATCTTTTTATTACTTGGAGGTATTACTTATTTATTACTTGGATGGGAAAGGAGGAAAAGAGGAGGCAGTTTCAAATAAAAAATCTGTTCACTAAGCTTAAATCTGAAGTGGAATTGGAGGGGTAATTGCAAATACTGGATCTGCTACTCAATTTTAAAAGCCCTTCTGTTCTGATGCCATGCAATAAAATGTGAAGTAACATTGCACTATCTTTTGTTTATCTCTATTACAAATAGGACTATAGATTTTGGCAGTAAATGAGTACCCTGATTTACTTTCTGACTTTGTATTTATTAAGCCATGTTTCATAAAGGGGTAAAGCCCTACCACTCCTGTAGCTTTTCTCAAGATTTGGAGGACTAGAGCAGGAAACAGCGTTTCCAGAAGTCCCACCTGTAACCAAGAAAAGGTCCTTCCATGAAAACACTGCAAACATAGCCACAAGGGCTCTTTTAAAAACACTGAAAAATAGGAAACATAATTCAGATCAGAAGCAACTGCAGCTCTGGGCAAGAAAGAGCTCAGAGGGCTCAGGGTCTCTACAAGTACTTTCAAAACCATGCTGAGTCCCTACCCAGAATGAGACAAATTCTGCCTCAGATATTTCCACGGTTGTAGCTTCCCCAGTAGCTTAGTCAAACTTGAAGACTCAGAACAAACAGTAGACATGGGAATTTCCCAGCATACAGCTACTTTTTTTTCCTTTTGGTTCACATGATATGCACCAGAGTATTTCTCTCCAACCAGAAATACTTTTCAAAACAACCGAGAAATATCTCAAGTGTGTTCCCATTGTGTTTTGGTGTCTAGACCACAAGGAAAAGTCACAAGACAGGAAATTCCTCTGCCTTTCTGCAGCCTGACATGAAACGAGCAGGACCGGTTAGTTATATAAACATGGCTATGCATGTATTTCAGTAAGTTATGCTGCTCTGAATGTTCACATTTGGAGTGGGGGGGATTAGATCCTTCTCCTTGTAAAGCTCTACCAGTCAGTTTAAACAGCTCTCAAAATTCTGGTCCTTTTTATTTTTTGCAGGGATCTAATCATTATGATCATGAAATTAGAAAGAAAACTCTCCTCCAGCCATCAAATGAACTAATCAGACAGCGAATTCTATGAGAACTCCCAGCTTGGATTCTCCCACAGACATAGCTTCAAATGCAAAGTTCTTTTCCCTATATTGAGTTTTTGGTTTCACTGTCACTGTGGTTTTTAATTATTAAGCAGGCAGATTAGAACCAGTTCTTCCACTCTGTCATCTCTTCCTGGTGCCACCATCAGCCAGCTGGGCTGGCAAAACCCTCAGGGAGCCACAACTGGAGCATGTTCCGTACGCACGTTGCCACTCTCTCCTCTAGCATTTTTATGACTCTGCACTGTATCACCTGAGCAGACAAAACTATGTTTTTTTGCCTCTCAACAGCATGAACTGAAGAACCAATCAACAACTCTTGCTTTACCCAAGAGGCTTTCTTGTACTGTTTCTAGCAGGCTCAGTATCTCCGTATCAAAAGCTTTGTTGTCAGAAAGTTCTGTATCTCAAATATAAATTGGGCCAAGAACTGATTTAATGTTTTCAGACTCAAGAGTGTGTCTATTAAAAGCAAGTTTAGGTGACAATCCTCTCAAAACTCTAACACGCTGCAACTTCTTTGCTCAATGTGGTGACATCTTTCAAAACCTACCACCATCAGCACATCACTTCCCAAAAAACTCAGGGGAACATATGGCTGAGTGCATCACAGTGAGCTGAACAATGCTTCCAGAGAAGCTGTAGCAGTGCTGGGACAAGGCTCAGAGACAGTTCCATTGCTAATCTGCCAAAACACATCATTTGCAGAAACATACCCTCACTCCAGCATTCCAATTTTGCCTGGAGAGGTGAAGCAACACACCACAAATAAAAACATACTCAGGGAAGTCCAGCATGAGGGTAAAAAACTGAGATGCGCAGTACAGAAGACAGAAGCAGGATATAAGGGGAAGCTTGGGCATAACAGCATTATAGTTTCAGTGAATATGCTCCCCTAGCCCTGCCTTTCACTGGGCAAGGATGCCTCTTCTGCCTCATACTCCAGTAACCCCCCATAGAACACAGGAGATGGTACAGACACAAAGGCATAAAACAACCAAAGATCAGCTGATTTCTTAAGGGTTAATGTAGCGTGTCTCCACAGAGGAAGCAATAGTTTTGAAAGGAAACACAAGGAAACAAAGAAAACGCATGTGTCAGGGTACTCCAACTGTGACTGACGCAAAAATAAATAAACTTAAAACAATTACTCACAAGACTGAATCACAGACACTTGTGATTTGTGTAGGGTATGTTTCAAACCAACAGATTTTACACAAGTTGGATTATACAATATTTTTGCTTACAAGGTCTGCTATAGAATAAACTCTATCAAATGATGCCTTTCAAACAGCTTATCTTAACACACAACATATTTAGACATCAAAAGGACACATAGCAGGTTGTATATTTTTAAACGCTGCTTGATTCATCTTTTTCTTTTTATAGATTTCACAGCATAATTGTATCTGAGAATGTAGCAAGTGACAAGCCAATAAAATTCAGTTGTTCCAGACAGAAACAAATCCCGTGTTGATGACAGCAGCATGGGCATGGTTCTCTGGACCTGTGGTAACACAACACTGCTAATGCATTCAATTCCACTAAATTGTCTAATGTGTGTCCTTTTGAACAAATGTTGGGAGAGCCAGAGAGCTCCTCCAGCAGACTTAGAGAGGTTCCAGAGCCTCAAAATAATTTAGGTGGGTCTGAACAACCACAGTGAATCCTGTGAGAAACCTCAAGTAACATCCTCTCCCTGTCACACACACAGAGCACAGCAAAGGCTGATTTCCCAAACAGACCAAAACAAAAGGTAAATGCCTGAACAACACCTGTGAAGAAGGGCTAACAATGCACCACATCAAATTGTCTAACAGCAGGTTAAACTTATGCCACAACTTTCTGGAGCCAAAGTGTCTGGAACCTCAAGCTTCATAAAACATATTTTTCATCAGCACACACAAAACAAACAGTCACCACCACCCTTCATCTCCCATTGCTTTGCCATTCCCAAGCTGCATGCAGTGAGAGACCAGGCACCAATTTGCCTTCTCACTCTGGTTATTTCCACACCATGTACACACTGTACTCCCCTCTCTCACACTTTTACTGCATATCACTCTTACTTCCCTATTTTGTAAGAACTTTCCCCATTCTACAGATTTTAATACACAAGAAAAAGGTCTTTAAGCCCAAGTAGCACCTTGTGTTTTGGTTAGAAAGAGGCTGAAAACAATCATGACAGAGGGGAAGAGCAACATTTCCCCAAACTTCACAAAACATTAACTTCCAGCTCTCAAATACTGAACAAGGAAACAAAGCCAGACATTTCCCACAAACTCATGCAGCATTTTTAAAGGTCACCCCACAGAAGGGAGGACAGGGAGCAAGCAGACACGGGTGTTGTGTGGAAAACGATTCACTTGCAGAAATACACTGTAGACTCAGAGGTGAAATGACAGAAAACCCACTGACTTCACTCAGGACTTCCCCCTCAATACACAGGCTGCCAAGAAAATCTTTCCGCCATACCATGCCACATGGAGGAAAAATATAGCGTTCAACAGTTCACTTTACCAGAAATTGTCACCAAGACATTCAGCCCTTCAAGTACATCCATTTGCTGGAATCGTCTTCGATTGATGAGTGGATAAACCTTCCCTTGCCCACTTCTGTCTAGCAGCATCAGACCACTTTCAGTGCCCACCAACAAGTTTACTCCTAGAAAAAACAAAATCAGAGACCCAAGTTAGTAAGAACTTTTTCACATATTCTGAGGAACTGATGATTGATGTAGCAACTGTCTTGTTTCAAGCAGGTATAACCACTGCTGGTTGGGTCTCTGCCTGTAGCCTAAAAGATCTCATGATGTAGAGGCTCTCTGCATTACCTGCCCACAGTGACTACTGACACAAACAGTGTTCCAGAGAGTAAGAGACTGGCAGACCATGGAGAGCTTTCTAGAGCACCAGTTCCCAAACAAAAAGGCATGCTAATGTTGGAGGAGGGGTGAGGCACAAAGTGGTATGCAAGCCTATGTATTGCAAAGATGTCTTAGCTGTTGTTAGGGGGGTGCTAACAGGATGCTCTTGACAAGGACATGGCAATAAAAACAGTTCCCACAGGGAGAAACAGGTTGTGTTGCAGTCCTCCCACGAAAGGGTAGGCACCGGGTCTGTTCCTAGCTTCACAACAATCTTTTCCATCTGAATGCTAAACCTAGAGGAAATACAGTAATCTTGTGTTCCCACAGGCTTCTCCTAAAGATCAAGCAAATATAGATGAGAAAAGTCAGCAGGCCAATTTCTTTACACCAAGTTCTAAAGGTCCATTGGAACACTCCAAGAGCCCATAAAACCTTACTATTTAGAATCAATTATATTTTTTTACATAATAGATACATATGGGACTAAGTTTTAAATATCTATTAATAATTATCACTCTTAAATTTCATAACTATTTATTTGCAATAGTGTTTAAGTCCAGAAGCTCACAAATTTTGCAGAGACAGTTCAAGTACAGTGCAGGAAATGGAAATCAAACCAAATGTATGACTCACTTTATTAGACTTCCATGTTGCAATCCCAATATAAAACTTACCATGCTTTAGCACAATAAAATAAATAAGCAAGCAAAACTCACACAAGATGATCATAGTTACATTGTGTAATGGTCTTAATCCCTAGTCAGACAATTAACCCCCCCCATACAACTATACTGGTGCCAATGGGCCATCTAGGCTATCCCATAATGAACCTTTTCTGACAGAGCAGGTGAGCCCAGGTATGTGTGTGTATGTGTGTCTCAGTGCAGTCTGCACCTACAGCAGTGACATGCCTTCTCACAGTATTGAAAAAGGGCATTATTGCTCACCTAAACAACCCCCTGGATACCAGGCATGGGAGAGGCTTGCAAAATGAGGGCACATAAAGCCTGACCCGGAGGGCACAAGGTGTCTCTGACAGCAGAGCTGCAGCTAGGAGGAACTAATGATGGAGAGGGGGCTGAGCTGCTGGTGCTGGAGCACTCTTAAAGGCCTCTAGGTGGATGAGAAAAACAGATGTAGCCCATAGTGAATCCAGAAATCATCATACATCTCTCCATTATCCTCTCTCTACCCTTCAGTAAGAAAACTTCAGAGGTCCCAGCAGTCCCAAGGCATTCTTGCTTAGATTTGCTGTTCTGCTACTTCCCCTGGGAGGCCTGTCACCCTCCAGGCTGTCCTTCAGCTGCTGACACTTCCTTCATCCCTATGATGCCCACCTCTCACTTCTGCATCTCCCACATGGTTTGCACCCACTGGATCCCATCCCACAGCCCTCATGGGTAATGGCCATTTCACACAGACTGTCCTTCTTACTGGGAGACATCCTCAGATTGGGAAGTGGCAGAAGGAAGCAGGGAGAGTGAGGCACACACGAGTCAGGGCTTAGCACCAGCTAAAGCAGCATCAAAGCAGCCAAGGAAGTGCCCAGCAGCTGGCCTCCTTCCCACAGCTCCAGTACCCATTGACTAATGCTATAAGCTTCAGCATGAATTTCTGCACTTTTTCCACTGTGGGCTACAATTCAAAGCAAGCCACATGCTAACTGCTCCCTCAGGGTTCCCTTCTCCTCTTTGTACATCAGGACTCCAGTGCTCCTGCCTCCACACTCACCTCTCCTGCTGCTGCCTTTCTGGTGCAGTTGTCCTTGCTTTGAGTTCTCATGCACACCTGTCCCTAAGCCCTTCCCTTAGCTACGTGCTGTGCTTGTATTTTACAGTGCAGACACCCTCCTTACTCAGACAGCAGACATCTTCTACTGCCACCCTATAATTAAGCAGTTCTGGGTTTTTTCAAACAAATGGAAACACTTCCTGAAAAAGTACAGGCTGTCTGTGGAGGCTGGGTGTAAAAATCTGTTACTGCATCCATGTCATTAACATTGACTTTCACCACTCAGAGCTAGAAGAAACAGCAGCAGAGACCTAATGCAATTAGCAGCTTGCCAGATACTACTGGCATTACCACTGTTAAAGGCAAAACAAAGCAGAGCAAGCTCCCTCTTTTTGAATAGAAAGCATCACCATGAAATGGTTTAATTTTCTTAAGGGTAAAGGGAAGTTACACGTTATCAAGAAGTAAGCATGTGTACCAACTTGTATCATCATCGGTTTGGCCCTAAATGTTCAACAAAGGGCTGTGTTACAGCTGTAAAACACCCCTAGGATTTTACACCTATTCTTTAACCACCCTAACAGTCAGATATATAGATCAAAGAAATATAAAACCATTAACACGAATTGCTACTGGCAAAACAAGGCAGATCAGACAAATTATGAGTCATCTTTACTGACACCATATGATTTCTCTCTGCCTTTGGCCTCTCACAGCCTGAAAGTTTACATTTGCACAAGTCTTAACTTTATCAGGGAATTTTACACAGGAATTCAAGCAGAAATAGTGTTGGGGTAAAAATTCATACCAGTAAATTCTGGAAATAACGGAAACAGCAGATAGGAAGACAAGATGTTGGGAGAGCTATTTCACTGACACAGCTTTGCATGCAAGAAGACTGGGACAAAAGCACTGTTCTGAGAAACAGGAAATGCTGGAAAATAACCCCAAAAGAGAACTAAAGCCCTGGAAAGAGCTATAAAAATAGAAAGAAGAGGGGACTGTGTTACCTTTACAATAATCATGTGCCTTAGGGGAATGGCCAACTCTCTTCTTCCTAAGTTTTTTAAAAGACCTGCATGTGCATTTATAATCTCCAAGTTCAGGAATACTAGTTAAGTATGCATGTAACATACACAAGCATCAACTATTAACATTTAGATCATGAAAAAATTCATGTGCCCCCATAGATTCTAGCCAGGAAACAACAGAGAAAAGCTTTCACTAGGTGTTGCAGCAGAGATTCTACACTGTAGCAGGCAACAGGCACTGCTCTAAGCTTGATGAACTGTGGGATCCTGACTGTCTGACACCAACACAAATTATCCCTAGTGACAAGAAGACCAGACACACTTGGTCAGCTGACATCTCATACCCAGCTTCTCTCTGCAGTAATCACTCTTAACAAAATAAGTCTCAGAATGGAAAATGTTCTTTCTATCCTTTTCCGTCTTACTTCCTACATAAACTGATGACTGAGGCGACAAGACATTTTATACAACAACACATTAGCAAGAGCCTCAAGAGGATGGTTATTTTTCAAAATAATACCCTGTGTGCACCAGGTGTACACTGCAAGGACCACTACAAGCTCCCAAAAGCTGCAAGAGATGTACTAGCAGCGTTTAGATGAGCTGAAAAGGACATCCTGATCAGCTGCATGAAGCAGATCTCAGACAACCTGTGACAGGAAAAGAGGATACAGCCTCAAGCTATGCCAGGGCAAGTTCAGGTTGGATACCAGGAAGAACTTTTTCACTGAAAGTGTGGTTAACCATTGGAACAGGCTGCCCACAGAAGTAGTAAGAGTCATCATCCCTGCAAGAATTCAAGAAATTACTGGATGCAGCACATAGTGCCATGGTCAAGCTGATCTGGTGGTGTTAAGTCAAAGGCTGGACTTGATGATCCCAGAGATCTTTTCCAACCTTAATGATTCTGTGATTCTCAGTCTAAGCTGTGCCATCAGAAGCATATATGTACCAGTGGGAAATTATATCAAAGTAGGAGCAACATACTGTAAAAAACACAATAATAATCAGGTTTTGCAACAAAAAAGATGCAAGCAAGCACTGAAGAAATGCAGAGAAACAGCTACAGCTTGGGAGATACATTATCAAGGGCTGAAAGCTCCTAGTGGCATGCCTACATTTCAGGAATGGCAAGGGAAGAAGATGTTTGCATTACCCCATAAGGCCGCACACAGTATCTCGGAATTGAATCTCTTCTTATATTTGCGAATCTCTGGTGTGTCACTCTGTGGCCGCGTGTTTGTGGGATTCACATTGACAACTGATCCTTTCCGCGTGGGGTCTTGCCTTATTGCCTCTGACCTCATTGCTTCACTAGAAAATCCTACTGAAAGAAAAAGAAAGTAAAGTGCATGTAATACCCTTCAAGTGCTAGATTCTGAACATATATTTTTTTTTATGTCATACAACCCAAATCAGTAACTGAGAATACTGAGAAAACCCTTATTTTTGTAAGAAATGTAAATGGAAAAAGAAAAGAAATTATGCAATCCATTGCAAAACAAATAAAAAGCATGATGGTAACATTCTTAAGTATTTTAAAGAGCCACTGAAGTCACTGAACCCTTTTTCAATTGTCATCTTCAGCTATCTTACTTACCCACAGAAGTCACAGTTGTCCCACTAGATGGAGAAATCTGTAGTAATCTGGGGTCTATAAAAGGTGTAAAGGAGGAGGAAGATTTGTGTTTCTGGAGTGTGTTACTAGCGGACTGAGTCTGCAATGTAAATTTCAACTTTATTAATATTAATGACAATAAAAAGCATGGATAACAAACACCAATATTTTAAAGTCACTACGGAATTATGCTACAGAGCCTCCCCAAGCTTTTATACTTCCTTTATAGCTACACAAGGCACTGCAGGCACCACATCTGAACTACATACATATGCACACTGCACATGTTACAGCAAAATGTAATTAGCTGAATTGTCATCCCTGAACCTCAGCTGCTAGCAAAGCTTTTTAGTACAGACCACTACAATCAGGCACAAAATGAGGGAATGTCTCTCCTTTTGAAAATCTGCTTAAATGTATGTATATTATTTTATCTGCAAGCTGTCCACTACCTACAGTTTTTGAATTTATGAAGCATCTCCTGAATTGAGGTAGTTAATTAAATTATGAAGTTTGATCTCTTGGCTTGTGCAACAAAATCAGAACAATCTGGGATCAAGCATTCACTTCTACGATGGACTATGTTTCAATGTCAACTACTATTCATTCTCCCTATTTTGTTTAACCTGAGCCTCTTGCCAGAAAGCTGCAGCAGATTCTTCCACCTTTATTTGACAAAGCAACATATTAAACCTGTATCGAACAAAGGGGCTCATTAGTGTGGAAGGTGTAGCAAACAGTGACATGACACTATGAATATGTAGTGGATAAAATCACTGGTGCTTGTTGAGTTATGAGGTCTAAACATGAAAAAACATTAAGAAAGAAAGGAGACAAGTGAAACAATGAACTGTTAAAAGTGGAAATGGAACAACTTAAAAACCCTTGCCAGTTTAGTATTATAGTGACAACATATCATACTGAAGCAGAATGGGACAAGTGGAAAAAAAAAGTGTATATATATAAAAGGGTGCACATGTGGTAGAGTTAAACCAAGCAGTACTGGATTTTTGCTCAGTTTTATGCGAACACAGTTACAAGACACTTCTTTAGCATCAACTAATCTTCAATGTCTGATCTTCCTAAGCCTCTACAGAAAAAAATAGCAATGGGTCTTTGGAGTGTATCCCTCCCTTGCACAGCCCAATACCAAAAGGCTCCTTCATCACCAGGCACTGCCACAGCCCCCACTTCCCAAGCTGAGTTAACTGAACCCTGCTTACGTATAGTTTAGATCAAAGTAATGAATAAGCGTATCTCTGGATCAATCAACTGATCTCTATAACCTACAAGAGTGTGCTTTTAGAAAGATCAAAGACCAATGAAGCATACCTGAAAATTACGTATAATGCTAAATGAATTTCCAGGAGGAAACTCTCCCTCCGACCTGCCCTCCTGCTATGTGGTTAAGAAGCATTTTTGATTATGTGGTAAACATGTGCACTGCCATAAACCTATCCAGCTCACTGCAACCTCTCCTCATCACAGCACTTGCACACCTATGTGGCAGGACTCTACCCTGAGGAGCAGCAGCTTCTTTTCACCAAGTTTTGCTTGCCCTGCACCATCCCCTGCTTGAGAGGCTCTCCTTGTAAGCCAGGCTGGCCACCCAGCCAGGAGTGGAGACACCAGACAAGGCTCCTCACTCACTGCTGGGGTTGGTGAGGGGTGCATGGCCCCCTTTGTTCATTTGCATGTGTGCATCTCCTCTGCTGCGAGGGGTTACACAGACATGAAGGACCAGGCCTTCCCACGTGCCCTCAGTAAAGGAAGGCACCATCCTGGGATCAGCCCAGGACAGCAAGAGGGAGCTTCCCCCATGGTAAAGCCTTCTCCACCTGGACACAATCAGCACTGGTGGAGAACAGTCATCTTTACACAGCTGCTTCTCAGAGGACTCACATACTTGGAAAAAGACCCAAATATTTTCCCCCATTCATTATTGCAAAATAACAATACCTCAGGCTTTTACAACCTTCCCAGGCAACACCTGATTTGTTCACCCAGCCCATGTGGCAAGCTTTAGTGAGCAAAATCCCTCCACAGCCACTTCCTTTCCCAAAGGGTGAGTTTCCACAAGCAGCTCCTCATATGTGTGGAGACACTAGTCAAGCCTTAACTGACAAAGCCAAAATTAACTGCTAATTCTGAAGAGGCACATTGCTTGCAATTAGCCTGCTCCCAGAATAAAACAGAATTTAAAAAAAGAGTATTGGCTTGAAAATGCAGTAGTCAAGTTTAGTTTAAAACGAACGCCATGCAATTAATGACTCACTAAAGGAAGCAAAAATAGTAAACTGGCAAGTTTGGCGTGGGACTGCTCTAGAGTTAAGGGCTTCTTATACAGAACTGAAATGTGTTATTTGGGAGGTGGGAACAAAGGTGACAGAAAAAAAAGCAGGGGAGATCGGCTGGAGTTCCTTTGCAAACTAGCTACTAGGCAATGCTGCTATAACCCTATGAAAGCAGCCAGCTGTGGTGTAAGACATACCTCATTAGTAGTTAGCTTGTCCTGGGGTGTCTGTGGGGACATGGTGGGTGTCGGCTGGCTGGAGGATGGGGAGGAGGAGGTGGAGGAAGTGGAGGAGGAATGGCTTTGCTGTAAGAGATCTGGCAAGAGGTGAATGCGACCGGCAAAGCCATTGCTCTCATGATGGCTGGCACGCTTTTTGTCAACTGTACTCTGTAGAAAAAACAGGCACACTTGTCTTGCTCAAGTGCTGCTTAAAGGTCTATATCCCTAACAACCTCTCTCCTTCTCTCCCTCACTTCCTATCTTTTCACATTTACTTTTTTATTTATTTTTTAAAATAAGCTGATAATCTGTGCTTGGATGCCTGCATGGAAAGGGAAAGTGGGTAGAGCTACGAGAATTCATGAAATTCCCACCAGCAGGCAAAAGCTTGGTTCATGTGGTTGACTTGCACAGCCAGTTCCACCAATTAACAGAAGAACAACTGTGCTGCTAAGTCCAACACTACAACAGGGACAAGCACATTTTTGGGGGTGGGGTGAGGATTTTTTTCCCTATTGTTTTGTTTAAGACTAACTTAGACCCTATACAGACAGCAGTTAGGACTTTCTGGAGAATCTCTTCAGCTAACTGTTTAAAACAATAACCATGAAATCTTCATTTTCAAACAAGAGGACTCAATTAAGAAATTGGCATTCAGTTGTGAAACTCAGAAATGCGATTACTGAGAAAACTCCTATAAGATAGCACGCTCATTAACACACAAGCTCATTTAAAAACAGGGAACCATTATCTTTCAGAGGCACAAAAATGCAGTATTTTCAGAATCAAAGGCAACAACACAGCACTCTAGCTCTGTCCACATTCTCTGCCTCACCATCTATTTTGCTTCTCCCCCACACCAACTACAGTGTGAATTTGCATGTACATGTGTGTGTATGTTATCTGAGTGGTCTGTAAGCCCTAAAGTACACGTTCAATACGATTTTAAAAAACCTTGAGTGCTCCCACCCCAACTCCCTCCCAGCCTCACTCCTGAAACACATACTTGGTTCTGTGGTAAAACTAAACTAAGTTTTGGCTCCAGGTACTTGCTCCATACACCTGCAGCTTTTCTATCCTTCTCTCCCACAGACTGAGATATTCTGCATGGTGCTGCCATGAGTGTCACTGGAAAGCATGCAAAACAGAAGCAAGGGGTGAAGGGCTACTCTCTTCTTTGCATGCATCAAACATCTTGCTCATCTGAAATTCACTACAGCTGCGTCTTGATAATACGAACAACAAATATAATGTAGAAACAGCATGGGTGAATGAGCGAGTGGGTTAATGAGCACAGAAAGGGTGCAGCACTGCACAGGGAAGGAAAAGCAATACCTGTCGAACAATTAAGGTGCCCTCCTTAGAAGGAGTCAAGGCAGGTTCACTCTCCACATCATCATGGACAATCATGGTTTTTACTGACTCTGTTTCACCATTGCTCAAGTTCAACGTTGACCTATTTGTCAGACAAGAAATAAGTGGAGTGAGATAACAGCACTAGTGCCCTGGCTGTCACTGCCCTGAATCATGGCATACTCAGAATTAATTTGTTTTATGGCCAGAGTGGAATATTTACATAAGCTGCTTAGAAAAGTCTCTCTATTTAAAAAAAAAAAGTCAAGATATTGTTAAACAGTTTCTTGTTTTGTAACAAATCAAGGGAGAAGAGGGAAAGGGTATTGAGAAGACTACCCTCAGTGTTTGAATATATGAACATATGAGGCTGCTATGTCTTGCTCATAGATTGTAGTAAGCTGAAAGAACATACAAGCCAAAATGCTAACATCCCTCCTTTCCTTCAATTCCCTATAAGGCAAAACAGATGCAAAACACTGTTAGAGGGACTAACACTGCTCGGACATCATCTGGTCCAGAAGTAGATTCATCTGCTCCTTCTTGTTCCATATCATCATCTTCCTCATCTGTTGTCCCTGACTCCTCACTTGAGGATGAGTAATCCGTTACTTTATGTGGAGGTCGCACATCCTCTACTGCTCGCAACTCCTTTGCCAATGCAGTTAAATCCTGATGGGAGAGGGAAGAAAAGCATTTTTAAACTGATGTTGCAAGTAAAAGAGAAGAAGAGTTTGCAAGACAAACCCACAGGATTAGTGCCCGAGTTTGTTCACTTCTGTATTTCCATTGCCCCAGCAGTACTGTTTCCTTTGACTTACTCATTCCTAACAGTTACCAAAACTCACTTTCTCATAAATTCAAGCACCAGAAGAGTCAACCTAAAGGGGTCTTCCCATATCATAGAAAAATGTGCATACTCTGAAACCCAGCTATCCTGATTTATGACTAACTGCAGTATCATAAGAGATATGGCTACTGAAGAAAGTTTCAAGGAAAGACAGAAATACTGTGAAAACCCATTGCATTCCCCAAGATACAACTGGACACAGAGCTGTAATCAATTGTAATAGCAGCCAGATGTAGAAAATGTGAGAAATCTTTCACAGGAAAGATTTAGATTTTCATAGGAAAAATTTAAGGTCTTACCACTTCTCCCTGCACCATTCAGCCCAGCATTGGCACATTCAGGTCAAAAGCACGATCATTGGTCCAGCCCCAGGAAGAAGGCACAAGATTGAAAGAGAGAAAGGCATGGATTAGGAAGGAAGAAGACCAGCAAGCAGAAATCAATCCCAGAAGCAGTGCAAAATCTAATGTTTGCAGTACTGATGTACACAGGCAATTGCACAGCCCAGAACATGCTGCTAGACCTACAGTTACAAACTCAACTCCAGTTGATGTTCACCCCTGATGGCACTGAATTAAGCTCTCAGTGTACTTTCTGTGAATCTGCTTGAAAGAAAAGGAGGACAGGAGAGGTGGATGCAACTCACAGCAGGCTTGACAGGTCTGAAGACTTCCTTTTTCTCTTCAGGTTTTTTAGGTGCACTTTCATGGCGCTGTGATGGTGAACCCTCTGATTTCGATGATGCTGCATGCACGAAGACCCCAAAAGGAACACAGAACAAAGCAGATTAAGCACGGAGCTAAAATATGTTTTCTTACTTCACTCTGGAGTGGGGAACAGATGGGAGATGACTATTAGGGGTGTCTGACCACAAGACCTAATTTTCATTGGTTCACTATTACCTTGTCCCTGAAGGACTATAGCTGTGATTTGTATAGGTGTAACTGACCTATGTCTGAAGCCAAAGTAAACAGTCACAACAACTGTAAATCAAAGACTCAAGTGTGGCCACAAGCTGGAAATCCTCCATCATCATCCAACCTAGCCCAGCTGAGACCTATCCATTGCAGTCTGCACCCTGTCAACAACCATCAAGGTGACAGATAACAGTATCAAAATGTGCCCTTGCACACATGAGGAAGGGAGGGAGCTGTGAGGGCATGGGGACCCGGTTGTTTGCACTTAGGAAAATGCAGCAGTGCCTGGATGTGAATTAAAAAACAATGAAAAAAGAAGTTTGAGGATGATTTCTGTGCCTACCGCCTTCCCCAAACAAGGACATATGGCCAAGACAGTACAGGAAGCCAACACACCTCTGACACTGCATGCTCAAAGGTAGTGAACCCCATGATGGTTATCATTTGTCATTACTGCATGCTTCACAGCTTAATAAAATTAGAAACACAGTGTTACAAAGGGTAGGAGAAGGACTTACATCTCATTCTGAACCGCTCTCCAGACCCACTCTGAGAGCCAGGGTGGGAGCCAGGTTGTGAACCAGAGTTGCTTGAGCCAGACGAACTGCCACTGCCTGGCCTCGGTACAAGCTTCTCCACCCTTTCCCACAGCAGACGAGGCTCTATATTGCTGTATCAAGGGAGGAAAGAAATTCTTTGTCACACACACTTCAGTCCCAGATTCCCAGCTCTAAAGTGAAACATCACTCACTCTCAGTGTTTTGCTAATAACTCAACTGAAAGAATACTTTAACGCTGAGATTAGGGCATCAGTAATGCTTCACAACCCAGCCAGTGGCTCTCTTTGAAATAACTATTACTTTATGATGGTTAAAAAAAAAGTTTACATGGGCATAGGCTATTCTTTTTATTTGGAATTATCTACCTGCCATTCTTACGTATCTAACCTGAAGTGGACAATTCTCTCACCCTGCATACAGCAGGTTTAAATTTGGGTCAGAAGTGTCCTCGGCACTAAACACAAAAAGAATACCAGAATACCCTCACTCCTATCCAGTGAGCTAATTCCACAGTGGCCTGCCCATGTTGCTCTGTTGAGCTCAGAAGCCAGCTCTCTCCTCCCCCTTCCTGACCTTGGGTGCTCTATGTCACAGCCCATGGAGGCCTTTTCCCTCTCTTAAAATCTGGTTCTGGCTAAGAGGCCAGCAAGTTTCTGAGGTCTCTTCATTTTAGATGTTACAAGCTCTTCTGCTGTCACTAATCCCCACAGTATACCCAAGCTGACCTGTTGCACCAAAACGCAAGACATTCATAAACAGCCACATTTTTTCCAAAATTTGAAGGATATTTGAAATTATTGCAAAAATTACAGGGCAGACAACTCAGATGAGAAGAGGAAGGAAGAAATTTTGTCAGCGTTTGTTGACACATGTGCTACATCAAGAGAAATTAATCATTACTAAAAAGGGATCCAACATTTTCCTTTCACATCCTACAGGCATTGCCAAAAGCTGTCTGGAAATGCCTCGCTTCCCATAAGCCTTTTCCTTCCAATTCAAGAAAAGCAAGGACACGTAGGCTTACAAACCTCGTGGAATTTCTTTGACCTGCTTGGTTATTTTGCTGCCCACTGCCCTGCAGTGGGGAATCACGGCGGGACAGGACTGGTGATCGGGACGTTGTTCTCACAGGTACCTTGGGAGGAAAAAGACTGTGTTAAACCCATGAAGAGGACAGAGAGGACAGGAAGATAAAACTTCTCCTGCCACAGAACATATTCTGAAGATTTTAACAACATGTTCTAAGTACAAGCTAGCATCAGTGACCATAAGCAGTAAACAAACACCCACAAAGCCAAAAGCCTTAGTTGTGATGCTGTTCAGAATTTGAATAGAACTTAAAGTTTAGTCTTAACATTAAATAGCGTTTAACGGTTATCACACGAACACGTACACGCCCCGCTACCCTCCCAGCTACTGAGACATTTGAAAAGAATATGGCATTTTGACTGAAGCAGGGGAGGCACAAAGCAATTTGCTGAAACAGCATGAGAATTAGGAGAATAAGCTCAAGGGAACCAAACAAATGCCCAGGAATGGATCAGCAGAAGGCAAAGACTGGTGGGGGGAGCAAGAATATACTCAGAAGAAGCAAATCCCAGTGGATGGGAGGGGGGATGGAAAGGGGAGAGGAGGAGGAAATATATTGAATGTTTCCTTTTTGTTCAGATCCATCTCAATTTTAAGTAAGTGTATGATTCATAGTTTGGGTTGCAAACAGATGAAGAGGAATATTAACTCTGAGCAATAACATCAGGGATATTTTGATATCTTTCCTGGATATGGTAATGATTTGTTAACTTTGCATAATAAATTGTTTCTCTGAAATAGCTGCATTCTATAAATAATTACCAATTTTACATGAAGCTTCAATATTGTACTTCAGGTTGATTATCATTAACCCATTGACTGAGTACCTACATTATGATCTGCCTTCCAAAATACTGTTACTAGTGCTGGCATAAGGGCACGGTCTTCCCAGTGCCCAGGGTATCACATCCTTAAGAAAACTGTAATTAATAATAAAAAAAAATAGCACACATCTGTCTTTCTACTCCTTACCCTTGGAGGCACCTCGTCACTGTCTGATCTAGCCCAAGCCTTTTGGGTGGGGTCGGGTACCTCCGACTTAGAGTCAGAACTCTGATTAAGCACTTCACTGCGTGAAGGTGGATATGGGTCCTGGGAACGAAGATGGTGATGAGCAAATTTGGGAGAAGGGTCACTGAAGGAATGGGATCGCGAGACAGGGGAAACATTGTTCTTGAGAGATGCCAGATGGGACCACTGTACCTTACAAGAAAACAAAACATAAAACATTCAATGCGCTCAGTATAACCGGCTTTCCAATTAACACAGAATAAAGGCAGGTGGGGCAGGCAGAGACAAATTGGTTATGGCATTAGGTAAGCGTGGAGTGGAACTGATGCACTTAAAAGCAAGGCAAGCGCCCGAAGAACGTAACAGACTGAAAATACAGCACATATGCATTTTTTGTGTGATACGCTCTCCACATACACGTACACTGGTGCCCAGAGGAGAAGGGGATCCAATATCTGCACCATGAGCCTGAGTTCAAAGGCCACTCAAGACTGAAGTCACCTTCTGTTCCCTGGTCTTAAGTGGGCTTTGGCCAGGTCTCATGGTGGGCTGGGAAATTTGAAGTGGACATCCAATTGGAGCAATGTACAAAATGAAAGAATGCTGTAAATTGGGCAAACCAGCAGACATTTACATTTCCTAATAAATTCAGGGACTGGATACAGCTCAAAACTTTTGGAGAAAGACCATAACACAAAGCCTTTATTCTTTTACAGTTATTGCAATATATATAAAAAAACACAATATATATTGTATATAGTATACATATGTACAATGCATATTATACTTACACCATATATGTACCATATATGTACATATATACATATTTATACACGAAGTACACACATACACTTACATGCACACATATTCAATTACACATACTAAGAAGGCATAACAGTGACTATGGAGTTAAAACTCCGTTAGAATTTCCAGTGGAATCCATATCGACCCTTCAGCCTACTTCCTCTTTGTGCATAATTCTGTGTTTCAGAGTTAATTTCCAAAACTAAGGAGGAGGGAAAGTCATATATGAAGAACATGGTGTTTTCACAGCTAATGATTAAGGAAAGCTTTGCTTTCAATCCCAGTTTCAGTAGGCTGGCTGTATTTGTTTTTATATTATTATTATTATTATTTCCTCAATTTTAATATACACAGCTGTTGAAGAGCCTGATTATCCTTAATAGGAGTGAAAGACACAGACTTTAAAAGTAACTGGCACAGGGTAAGAAGATACAAGTCCAATATTTTGAAATAGTCATAGAGGGTTGAATAAAAGCCAGGAAATAATGAGCAAGAGATGAAGTTCTGTCCTGATTTCTCCCACTCTTCCGTCTGTTCAAATTCTCCTGTTGTCCAAAAGAGTGGCAATACCTAGTCACAATCAGGGATGGTTTTAGCTTGCACTGTCATCAACAGACTTCATTTCAAAGAAGAAAATTTTGCATGGCAACAGAGGAACTAAATGCAGAACTCTACCGTTTAATTTAGCACACCAAATTGCTCAGAATTCACGGGCTATGTCTAAGTTTTAGACAAAGGGCAGTTTTTCAATTCATGCCATAACTTCTATGAGATCTGGAGGCTCTTCGTTAGAAAACAACAGAACAATGGCTACCATGCAGCTCAGTGGTTTCAAACTCCTCTTGATTTTCCAGGGGTGGTACAGAGCTTTATTTAACTGCAGGGCCTACCAACAGCAAACTTGCTTTTCTTAGACATGTTTTGCAAACTCTTTGAAACAGTGCTCACACTACTAAACTCCACTTGTTTAGCTTTTTTCTGCAAGAATTTTAAAAACCAAGCAAGTGCACTTTTTTCCTGAGCATCCTTTTTAGAAGTAAAAACCTTGCACAGAGCAAATTCTGAATTGTAAAATGCTCTGCAACTGCCACCAGCATGTAACCCACTGTGTCACTGCTGCACAGATAACAATGGGATACAACAGTTCTAGTCTAGCTCTAACATGAAAAAAACCCAAACCAAAAAAACCCCACCAAACCCACAAATCCATCTGTTTATCCATAGAATAAGCAAAAATAGACAAAGAGTGAATCTTCAGAATAAGCTATTTTGTGTAACAGTACTACCCTTTACAAAAGGCTTTCTAAGTGCAAAGATCTGCAAATTTGAAGGAAACATGTTAGAACGTCTGCATTCCCTCCAGGCTCACCAAGATTTTCCTGGGCACTTACCTGGGGCTCCATCGGCCTCTGCAGGGCAGGCTGAGCAGGTTCTGAGTTTCCATTGGAAAAGGACTCTGATCTTGAAGGCACTGGCGGCTCCAACACTTTGCCCATCTGTTTAGACTGTGCTTCAGGGGAGCCCTGATTAGTTTTTCTAAATCTCTCCTCCACCTAGGCCAAAATAAATGAAGGTTAAGCCTTGAGTTAGTAAAACCAATTACAGTAGAAATACAAAGGGGAGTACCACCTTTCCCACAAAGAAAGCAAATACACTTGGGGTTTGGCACGATTTTTTCCCTACCACTTTTGCCAGCACTGTAAGTTCACTGAGTGAACTACACCAAAGCTCCAAGTACGCCAATATGGATAATCCATACTAGGAAGAGAGGAGATGCAGGAGGCAGCAAGATGTGAGATAATATAATGAAAGGCCATTATGGGCCTTCTTTCTGCCTAGACTAATTATGCATCAATACTTTCCTCACAGATAGTAAAAAGGATACACTAAACAGAAACAACTTTACAATATAAAAGCACATTTCCCACTGCTATCCCTTACTTCAGCTGCCCATCTTATGCAACCAGTGGTTTTGGATTATCTGCTTTCCTGTGCTTCTCTCTTCAGCAACAGAAGAAGAGACAGGAGGATATGTTTCTCTACCAAGTAATACTGGAGTCTGTTCAGCTTTGGGCACAAAAGTGTAGGACTAATAATCATCTCTCTTATCAAATACTCTCAGCACAAGCTCAAGGGCTATAGAGGACAGTCCCATCAGCTTGTTTCCTGTTCTCAGGAAGGTGTAGAATTGATCTTATGTTAACCTCAAGAGCTTGCTGAGGGGAAGACTAAATCAGAATGTGCTCAGTCCTCAGAAGAACATTAACCAAGGTCCCCATGCAGAAACACCACCTCTTTCAAGGCCACAACACTGAAAACAAAGTGAGAGGTATGAAGGACAAGAGATGGACGGAGGTTACAGGCAGAAAGGAAATAGCCTCTCATTTCCTAAGAAACTCTGTTACTAGAACCAAGGCAGCATGTGCCAGGTAAGCTGCCTCTGAGGAATGCTAAACTCCCAGTATTTTATCAAAGCACCAAAGATCAAACTGGAAGCTTGGGTTGATTTAACTTGCTTTAACCCTCGTGCCCAGAGCACAAAACCAGTATTGGGACAATTTCCTAATGCTCCCTAGCAGTGATGGTCTGGAGAGACTGGCTTCCAGAAGACAGGAAAATTTCCAGACTCCTTGCCTCAGGTGGGCTCCTTTACAAACCCAACCTGCCTCTACATTCCAAAATTTGAGGACAGTACCAGATTGCCTAATAGGGACAAGCAGACAAGCTGCTGTAAGGTCTACACAAAACACACCATGTCTTGGGAAGTACAACAATAATGGAAGTAAGCATCTTCACCACACAATCATTTTCACCACTGTGTTCAACTTCATAGAGCCATTCTTTAAAGTCTAAAAAACAAGTCAGACTCCTTGTTATGAATAGAATAAGAGAAAGCCTCAAGTCCTTCTGTCTGAAGAAACAGGTTTTCACATCTGTAGCTGTAGATGATAGCAAGTTTCTTCCGCAAAGCACATAAACTGCATGAGCAACATGTCCTCAAAACCAGACAAGAAGTGGCAAGAAGATAGAGTGCATTCCTGGATAGAAACAGGTCCTATTCCAGTCATCTGACTGTCTGGACCTCAAAGTGATATGAAGTTCTAAGCTCCCTGCTGTTTCCCAAAGCTAATCTTAGAAATCCTTTTCCTTATATCCTCATTGCTACTGCAATGACAAACAAAACTAATCACCATTAAACTTTGCTAGTCAGGAAAGTTAGTCCACTTTGGCTTACCATCCCAATGGTCAGCATCTCTGTAGGTGGACACTTTCTCTGCAGCACTGTATGGTTGGAAGTATGAGGCACAAGAACACTCATTCCAATTCACTATTTTATGTAAACAATGTCAGAGTTAATGCCTGCTGTTAGGATTAACTGGTGGCATTCCTACTGCCAGGTCATCAAGACATTATGGCTATACTTGTATCACACTTTTTAAAAAGTCTTTTACACAACTATCTCTGGGAAGATCTGACTACTAACCAATTTTTCTCTCTTTACTCTTTTGGGCTAGAGCAATTAAAAAAGAAAGACTACAACAGGAAAACAGCTGAGTCAGTGGTTCTCCTTAAAGACGTAACACTTGAATCTTTGTGAGTTTCTCTCCTTTTCAGCTCTGAAAGGAAAATGAAGCAGATACAGTTCTGCATCCTTCCAAATCCCAGCCAGCATTCAGGCTGGACAGAAGTGCTAGACTGGCAGTATGCTTTCACTGCGGTGGGCCAAGAGCATGCAACAAGGACAAGAGGGCTGGTTCGATGTCTGCACCATCACATACAAGTTCAGACAAGTCTGAACTTCTTCCAAGTAAGAAAGATGGATCAGATACTTCAAACATCACGTGGAATGGATGAGATAGCACAAACATGGTTTATTAAGAACTTGGACAACAGCATCTAGAATAAAATGAGTTTGTGTCCACCAAGCCCAAACAATAGTACTTCAAAGGCTAAGAAGCACTGCTGGATGAAGCTGAACCGAGAGCTATTTTATCATGTTTAGCAGGCCTAAATATATTTTCTGTTCTTGTTCCAAAATGTATTTACCTAGTTCCCACATGCAGTTGATGAATGCCATTAAGAGCTTTGACTAACACTGGCCAGTCTGGTGGTTTGTGGGCAGTATGGTCCTCAAAGGAAACATAAGAATAAGATCGCTGAAGGAAAGCCAAATATACATCAAAGAGGCGTTTACTTGCTTAGCAATGTTACTCATGAACCAGTGAAGACAGGGGACCACTCACTGAAAGAAACAGCACTTCAGATAAACTTGTGAGTGCCTGAAGTCCAAGAATGCAGCACCATAGAGTTTCAAAAGAGAGAGAGACATGATCTCAGAAGAGAATACTTAACATTTCAAAAATGAAACTAATGAAATTCAGATTTTTGTTCATGAGAAGGATATTTTCAAAAGTGTAAGTTGAAACACCAAATGTGTAAATATGTGCTGAGTGTTAACATCCATCATAGATTTGTGCCTTCCAACTGCCTCTCAATTTCAAATCACCAGTACTTGCCAGAGACACAGAGCACTGCACCAATGCTTCCTAAGAAAACACGTCTGATGAAGCACAGATATAACTTCCTGATGTGATAATTCCAAAACCAGGTCCCCTTAGCCTGCAGCCTTCCAGACCTTCTTTTTGACTTTTACACCTCAAAAAGTCTGAACTCCAGTGATTGCAGCAGAAGTACTCAGAAGTTGCCCTAGGGCTTGAAAACCAGTAACCAACAGTTTAAAATACCCTGCCCCTTACAAGTGATGCTTTGGCCTCCAACAATACTGTAGCAGAACTGCAGTCACGCTGATGCCAGCAGGCAGAGAAGCAGTTAGCAGACTCCTGTTCACAAGCAAGACTTACCTCACGTGCTCTTTCAGCAGGTTCATAGTGGGATTTTGGCTCAGGGGTATGATAGCTTTGTTTATTTCTTTCTTGCTGCTGCTGCTGTTGCTGCTGCTGTTGCTGCTGCTGCTGCTGCCGCCTGTGATCGTGCTGCAGCGACAGGAGGTAGGCTTGCTCCTGCTGCAACTGGCGCTGGAGTCGCTCTGCCTGTCGGTGTTCCTCCATCTCTCGCCATCTGTATTCCTTTGAGAGAACAGGTGAGGAATTCAAGACATGACACTGACCGTATGGTGGATGTGTCCCAACCAATCCCATTAAAAATGCACCTTTCTGGTTGCTGTTGCTTTTTTATTTGTTTGTTTACTTCATTGTTAATGTGTAACCAAGAGCTAAGTTAGACCCATATGACTTGTGTCTTATGTTGGGAAAGTCATGAGTGTACTGCTAAGCTTGACATGATTGGAGAGTTATGTCAAAACTGATTTTTATTAAAGGGAAAAAAAAGAGTTGTTTATACTAAATCCAGTGTAAAGTTCATAAAACAATGATTTAGACCAACACTAGGCCATTGTATCCTGGGTGGATTTACATATCATGTGTGCTTTTGATCTGCAACACAAGCACTCTAGTTCTTCACTGAATGCCAAGGTCTGTTCAGAAACTCGACCACCACACCAGAACTGTTCCACTTTAACATAAAGCCTCTTCTTATTGCCCAGAAAGCAGTGTGACCATACAGCACTTCTCATATGTGCCTGTCAGCCCACAACACTAGCATAAATGGCCTTTTAATCAAGCTCCTTTGTTGTCATACTGTCAGTGCAGCTGTGCCCGACTGAGGGAAGCCTAGGACTGGCTGGATAAATGGATCCTATAGCTACTGAACAAAACAGATACAGTGCTTTACCAGTAACATGGCCTGCTCCTGGAGCAGCTGCTGCTGTAGAATTTCCAAGTGCCGCTGCTCCTCTTCTAGCTGTCGCCTGATATACTCCTGTCACATAGAAATTACCCAGCAATAAATTTATTCAAAAGGAATGCATCAGAACCCCCTGGGTGGAACACCACACGCTACTACCCCAGTTCAGCTTTAATGAGAAACGCACTTCAGGATGGATTAGTGCCTGCAGAACAATTTAGGAAGCCCTGCCTCCTGAGCATTAGATTTTGGCCTCTTCTGTTCTGAAATTTGCACTCCTACAAATGTTGCCGGCACAGGCCAGAGCTCATTTATGTATTTTGGAAGTGGTTTCAAGAAGCAGCAAAATGCACTTGAAGGTTTTGGGAAGTTAAAACACAGCAAGTCTGACTCAACACAGCCAATACAAAGTCACATGCAAGTTGTATTAAACATTAGTGTGTTGCACTGGTGCGATGAACTGTTAGCAACAGCTAGAGCCAGGCATAGTGTAGGCAGAGCTGGAGCAAGCTCCCCCAGACGGGCTCTGCCAGGTGCAGTTGGGACCTGCCCTGCCGAGTCTCCCCTGCCGCCCTCACCAGAAGCCTCTCCTGAGCAAACGCTGCCAGCCTTGCTGAATTATGCGATGGTTATGACACAAACAAACATCCACCAGGAAACAGATATTGGACCAAACTGACTTGCTCTTGCCATCTAGCCATCTATTCATCTGCAGCCTCAACAGGTCAAGACATTTACCCATCGCTTCACCTGCCCCCTAGAAGAACTCAAACTCTGAAGCACCAAACCCAAGCTGGTAACATCCTACCATGCAA
Organism: Acrocephalus scirpaceus scirpaceus; assembly: GCA_910950805.1. Lineage (NCBI taxonomy): Eukaryota > Metazoa > Chordata > Aves > Passeriformes > Sylviidae > Acrocephalus > Acrocephalus scirpaceus. The sequence goes on along the minus strand of OU383774.1, from coordinate 87,650,446 downwards.
TTAATGGAAGTATGTAACATGTGCATGCGCACACACACAAGCACACGCACACATTTACAGTGTATGCATAAAGAAATTAATGGATCAGTGATACAGTGATGGGAGTTATAGAAAGTCTTGTGACAGACTGATGAGATACACCATACTGTTGTTACGCACATTGGCTGAGCCACAGTTCGAGTTAACAAAAATTCTAAGAGGGAACATGTCTTTTCTTCTAAAAAAAAAGAATAAAAATTCAGAGTGGTTCAGCTTGGCCACACCAATTAACCATTTGTCATTACTGGCACTGTGCGTAATTAGCATTTCAACAGTTTAAAAAGCAGCTGGGGGAATACTCGGTGTCTGCCCAAAAGCAAATTGCTATGCTGTAATTAGAGATTTTCCATATATTTATTCCCATTGGTTTGTCTTCTCTCCTTTTGACTCAAGAATCTTTGAAACATACACAAACACAATAAAATTTCCCAGTAACACAATCATCAATAATCTCAAATACAGTGAATTTATGTAAGAAAAAATTAAGGTATGTCAGGTCAAACCCAGCATTCCTGAAGTTAATGGGAAATTTAGAATCAATCAGCCTCTAGGACAGAAGCTTCTGCCCTTTATTTGCAATCAGTATTTTGCAGTACATGCACAGTAAGTATTGCTCTGATTATCACCCTGATTAAAGTTATTAAAGCATTTTAAAACATGCAGATTTCATGCATAAACATAATAGCTGAATTTCACAGTTTAAGAAGTTCTCAGTTGTACTTTCAATGTATTAAAGGCACACTGGCGTAACTTAAGATATACTTGCTGCCTGAATGGGCATACATTACTGATTTCAAACAGAGTAAGAGAGGGAAATAGCATATTGGAGTTTTAGGATGGAAAATCCTCTGCAGCTCAAAGATTCTATCTCAAATTCAGAACAAAGTTCATGCCAATGACCAATTCTTTGTGCCAGAAGTTGACATGCAACAGAGCTGCCCTTCTCTTGGGAGGCCTTCTGAACCGGGGCATGTCCTGCAAGAACCACTGATCCAGCAAGACAAGCCTAGAAACAGTTTTCAGCCCCAGTGATGATTTTGCCAATTCTGGTGATTTTAGTCCAGCCCAGGGGCACGAGCTGAATTTAGAATGAGTACTGTAACAAGACTTCTTTTTTTGAGAGAATATTGAGGCTGCCAGAATTTTCCATAAAGCCCTACAATCCTATGTTAGTGCACTCATTGTCAAAAAGAACAAAGATGAAAGAGTTAGTGTTATGTTGCCTCTAAGCTGATTTAGGCTTAATACTTTTTAAAAAAATTAAATTAGCACTTAGAAGAAACAAACCTATTGCACATATAGCCGTATCATGGACTCACCTGCTCCCTTTCTACCCTCCTCTTTTCCTCCTCTGCTCTTCTTCTCTCTTCCTCCTCCTTACGCCTCCTCTCCATTTCTTCCACACGTCTTTTTTCCTCCTGTTCTCTCCGCCTTTGCTCACGCTCTTGTTGCCTTCGAGCTTCCCTTTCTCTTCTTTGTTGCTACAAAAAGGGAAAAGAAACCACAGAGTTTTACTTTTGTTGTTATCAAAGAAAGAGGTGGGGTTGTTTTCTATGGTGAAGAGCGGGATTTACCAGGACTAGCAAGCTCTGCAACTGAGTGACAAAACATTTTATGTAAGCGTTCCTCCAAGAAACTAAACTCATACCCAGCACACATCTATCCCTAAAAACAGCCTCACTTAGGCTCTCTGGTTTCGTCATGCACACACACAAAGTCATGTACCATATTCCTGATGACAACCAAGGTGTGGAAACTCACTCGTCTTTTCAAGAGAGACTAACAAAAATCCCAGTCTTTGAACTGTTGAACTCAGAGATGACAACTTTATTGACATCAATAATCTACTTGTTGCCAGAAGGGAATGATCGGCCCTACTGAATCAGCTAACTCAAAGGCCAACTATCTGAACTTTCTGTAAGTAGCTTGTCTCTTAAAACAGCTCATGGTGTACTAAGAATTTTGTAGTGTTGGCCCAACAATCAATTTAATGCACTGCCCAGAACTTTGCCTAAGAGAAAAGGAACAGCACCTCAGCTCCTCACAGAACATCAAAGCACCTATATGTAAAAGAGGAAAACCAGCTGAAGTAAGATTTACACTAACATAGATAAGCTTCCATATATGACCCAAATACAAACTGGTGCTGATTAGGTCTGCTCAAGTCTGAAAAAAATCTGGAAAACAGCTCTAGAAAGCATGAACTGACTCATTTATGTCTATGGAGCACCATGTATGACTTCAGAGAAGACATTTTAAATGCCCATATAGTCGTGACCGATTCTTCCTGCACTTCAGCATAAGCATCCAGTTACTCCACCTACCTCGAAATCCCAGGCAGCCTCCCACAACTGCCTAAGTGTCAAAAGACCCAGCTGTCTCCTGTTCAACCATCAACTGGGAATATAATTACATTTACTTTCTTTAAAAGTTTCTATAATACGCTAAAAAATATGGAAAAAATTCAAACCGAAAAATAGCATGCAAAACTTTAATCCCAAGAACAAAAAAGAAAACCTACATTGGTTATCCCTTATCTCATTTATGTTAAGGTTAGTAATTTCTGTTGAAGCAAAGCTGCCACAGATTTGTCTGTCTTAAGGCACTCCAAATAGTCTTGCAAGAAAGAGCACTCACACTCAACTTTAATGTGGGTTCACAAATCCAGTTACTGGTGTGAGTTTCATAGTTGTGCTCAACTGAAAAAGCAAAGGCCAATCTACACTTGCTGTGTTACTTCATGAGATGAGATTTCTCTGCTTGGAACATTTTCCTGCACTACTATGAAGTAACTGAAATATCAACAGCCTTTCCATCTTCTGGAATCTATAGTGACATAACAGTGGAGAAGAAATACTAGGAGAATAAAAAATGGTTCTTGGGGTTTTCTGAGCTTTTCTGCCAAGAGAAGTTGTGGATGTCCCATCCCTGGCAGTGTTCAAGGCTCGGCTGGATGGGGCTTCGAACATTGGAAGGTGTCCCCTGCCCCTGGCAGGGAAGTTAGAGCTGGATGGTTTTTAAAGGTCCTTCCTACACAAACCACTGTGTGATTCCATCAAATAGTAGCACTTAAATAATACAGGCTACTTTCCAACTCTCTTTCATTAACTACAGTTTGAGGGAAGATGTGACTTTCCTGAAGACCATTGTTGAAATATACCCACACTGTAACGATCATGCCCTCCTTCCTGGCCCACAGCATCATCTGGGTTCACTACCACCCTCCTGTGCCACAAGACATAAGCTCTTTTATCCCCCACACTTTCTGTATCTTCTCAGAAACACAGCCTCCTTGCTCTTGCATCTAACTAAATCCATTTACCAGCCTTTTCACTTGTGCTTAAGCCAGCTCTCTTCAATGAATGTAGATATAAAAATAGCAAAAGTGCTGCAAGGCAGCTACAGCACGCGGTGCATTTCATAGGTTTCACTGCTTCCCCTCCCTCATTTTTTAACCACTGTAAAAGGATTAAGTAGGCACTTTTATTTCTGAATATATGCATCAGTGTCAAGCAATTTCTACATTTAAGTCAATATATTCAGGTCCTCCTTGGCTAATCAAGTCTGACAGGCTTTTGTTTAAGAAAACTAAGATGTGAAGTACAATAATTCTGCTGCCTTGAGGATGCAAGAGACAGCACACTGCTGACTGGTTAATATAATATGCACATTTATCAACTCAAACAATATTGTGTTGACATTGTTAAGTGGATCTATTGCAGATCTCAGAATGGCATCATTCTCACTACAAGGAAGACGGGCAAATTCATCGCTTCTTGAATTAATTCAGAAGTATTCAGCAATAATTATAAGTAACTTAATATGAGGAAAAATAAGCTACAAACTGATTAAGAGAGCTGGTTTCCCGTAGCAGCACAAAATAAACAAAATCAATTGTCAAAAGATTAAATTTTTAATGAAACCTTGATCCAGATATCTAACTCCACATCAGCAGATATTTATTACCCAGCAAAAGAACAGGAGGGGGAAAAAAAGGATTTAAGTTAAATCTCACAAATGTGCTACTGTCTATGTGCCAAAGTATGCAGGGAGGTCAGGTTTCTCAGCATCACTTCCACCTTCCCATCAGACACTGCCTTAGCCTCCTGCCAGGTGAGTGGGAAGGGAGGTACCCAGCACTGCAGGAGCCTGCACAAGCGCACTGCATGATCCCCTTATTCCCTAGATGTAAAAGAAAGGTTTCGCTCCCTTTGCACAGGGTCTTTGAAACCTCAGCATCAAACCAGTGGTCACCAACAAAGTGGAATTTACTTTTAACACGCCCAGGGAGAGGAAACCTACAGTGACAACCATCTCTTGGGTCCTAGCCCACATCTTGTCAAAGGAATGCCAAAGGTGGTTGGTAGCAAGTAGGGTTGACCCAACCTGGCTTCAGAGCCAGCCCTGACTTTCTTGCATCCATCTGTTAGCACAAGGTTGCCTTCCTGACTGGCTCTAGCAACTCTTCCATGAGGACATCAAAAAAAACCTGATCACTGTGTTCCTTAGGCTTCCCCCAAAGGACAGGAGAGGGACAGGGAAAACCATTAGCTAAAATCAATGTCATGTTTCTACATATAAAAATTTGCCTTCTAAATTTAGTTTGTGTGATTGTCAGACACTGCAATTTTTTGTCGTGCACTACAAAAAAGGCCTGACACAAAGCACTGTTGTCCAATAAACAGCAGGTATAGATCTAGATTCCTGAACTTACAGAGGCATATCCAGATCTTCTTTAGTTCGGTATGGTACTACCAACTTTCTTGTTCGTGTCAGATGAAAAGCTTATTTCCAAGAAGCAAACTGTTAGCCAGAAAATAAGGCAAGAACTCTTCAAAGAAATGTCAGACATGCCAAAACAGAATTTTGACAGAGCCCATACTACCTCAAATTACTGCATTTCACAAAATGGGCATTTACTGCGCAAACAACATTAAAAAAACCCACAAAGAAAATACAGTGTCAATACCCTGGGTTCCTTATCTGGTTTTAGGGTGCAGTAATGATGATCTCATAATGGAACCTGACATCTCCAAATTGGAAGTCCATGCAGTAGAGCATGATTTACCAGGAGGGGGCAATGCAACTACACATGCAGTTCGTCTATACCAATGAATTCAGGCCCTCCTTCATATAGTGAAATTCTCAAGACAGATACAGATCCTTTAATTTTAAATTCCTAAAATATTATTACTGTGTCTCATATTCAGAAGAAGACTGATGATACTATATTAATTATTTCTTTCACAAAGAATTAGGTAGCCTGGAATCAGCTCAGAAAGAGAATTGGCAAGATTAATAAAGACATTTTTGCTTTGTCCACACTAGTGATAAACTAGAAGTAGAAACTTCTTACTCAGTACCAATCCAAGCTGCATGCAATTCAAATTAAGTAGATAAGAATAAGCTCCCCTTCTGTAAAAGAAATAAAGCCCTGGCAAAAATTGCCTGCAGGTACACCTACATTAGCATCTTGGTTCAGATCAGGAGTGCTCTTTTGAAGTGAATCATCCAAACACCTCCACTTATCCAGTTTTGTTTCGTATTTTGAAGATGTCTTGGAGTGCCAACCACACCTTTTGGATGAAATTAAAAAGGCTGATACACTCCAACCACAAGCAGGCACAGAGTCTAGACCTCAGCCAGTCCAAAGGAATTCCTCCTGTCTTTAAACACATGAAGTCTTCAGGTCCTCAGCACTTTAATTATTGTGCTCCATGATCTGCTTCTACAGGACTTGTAGAAGTCTTGACAGTGTAGCTGTAACCTACCACTTCAAAAACATCCATCTTAGGTTCTCATAACCAGGGACAGAGACACCATTTAATGAAGCTATCCTGAACTGCAGAGGTCCACAGAGAATGGGATTCCATCACGGCCAATTCTAAATTTCCTGAGCCAGACTCAGTTTTGCAAAGTACAAATTCAAATGCCTTCTCATACCCAGCAGTTGTCTCCATGTTGCTGAACAGAATCACATTAAAACAGCCAGGAACAGCTCAGATTTCTTGTTTAAACTATCTAAACACCTACATAGTTGATAATCTTTATATGTCTTTTAGAGGAGGGTTGGGGGTAGGACAAAATCCCCTCTCCAAAATTCTCTAGTAATTTTCTGTAGTTTGACGACATGTCATTTTCACCTCCTCAATTACACACAAACTACAAGGTTCCTGCAACGACAACTTTTAGAAGTCACCTATATGCCTTTTAAAAAGTAATCTTTTCTCTAATACTGCTGAGAATTACAGTTTTTGGCAGATGTCCTAAACACCGTTCCTGTTACAGTCTCGGTCAAAACTGTCTAGGCTCTGTGCCAGCATTGTAAGAACAAGCCCTCAATTTTAATTTAGGAAGTGGGGAGGGGGGGAAGTATATGCAACTTGTTCAGGAAGATTATCTAATGCATAAAATTCTACCAAAGAATATTAAATAGGTATATGCATACATACTTTACACAAGCAAAAACTACAAGAAAGCAAGTCTGGTAAAAATATCAATGAATTTATGAACGCCCTGACTAATCTTGACTCCCATTACCAAGCTCTTCATTGTTTACTGCCTTCATCAAAACAGGGGGGTGAATTAAGGACAAAGTGACAACATTTCAATATTTTGGCCTTCAATTGTGTCACAACACTGATGTTTATCTAAATTTGCGCCTACCACCCTTCCCCCATCTGAAAGAGCTTATTTTGGCTGCTGTTTTGTTCAAAATCACTTGGGATCATACATTTTTCCGACACAAGATCCAATGAACGAAATGGGGTTTTTTTGGAAAGCTAAATTTGAGTCTTTTTTTTAATGCACTAGATGAACAATATGCCCCCACCATCACCTGCAAAAGTAAACTTTTATAACTCACCATTCCTATTTATACCTCCAAGGGAACCAGACAGAGGCTACAGACCCATACAAGGTAAAAAGCTTTGATCTTACAAGTTTTACATGCTTTACCATGCAACCTTATTCAGTAATACAATCTACATTACATACTGTCTTGTGGATGTGGAAGCTGTCAGTTTTATTTTGGATTTTAAAAAGCAGGACTGATTAAACATAACTTTCAGGTAACTGTCTTTTTTTCTACTTGCTCATTCAGATGTAACTGCAACATCCCCAAAAAGTTCAACCCATGCAGGGAAAATGGTGCATTGCTTTGTTTCCACTACTAGCAGCAGCAGCTCCTTTATTTTAAAAAGAAAATCCAGATTTTTAGAGTTGAACTGATTACTAAAGTTAAATGACCTAGATAATTTAATTGTAATCCTCTTCCTCAACAAAAAAATACTGCCTGCAGAACCTTAGAGATTAAAGGGGCATTTAAAAGAAATCACTGACTCCCATACTAAGAAAAATTTGAGCGGTTAAGCAGTAGCTCAACTTTTGCTCACCTTTGACAATATCGATATTTTATTTTCATATTTTCCTAGTGTCTTTTTTTTATTACTTACTCCCCCCACAAACAGTCTAAAAACAGTTGGAAGTGCTATGAGGTTGATCTTGGCATTCTCTGAAGGGTGGGGGAGAAACAGAAGACAAATGGGGTTTATATGCCAGCCCCTCATCCCTCCTTATGGATTCACGTGTGGCTGAATCTTAGCTACCAATCCCTCCTTATAGCAGCATTAAACTCATTTGCACTTGGGAAAAGAGGGATAAAGAGCATAATGTGACCTGGAAAGGTATTTGGAACTTTGTATTACTTGTTATGCAAACAGGTCACGGGATGCAAATCAACATTTGGTCCTGGTTGCATCCTCATTAAACGTTACCAGGATTTGGAAAACCAGACTGGGTGTAGTTTTTCCATCACTGCTAAGTGAAAGGTTGAAACAGACTCAAGCAAGAGGTCCTTTAAGGACAACTGGAGTTTGACCCTGCACTTCCTGAAGAGCCAGAGGATTGGTTTCACTTCAACTGTGTGTCATACCCAGCTCTGGCCTGAAGAGCTGTTTTGAAATCCTCCTACCTCTGAAGCTCACGCTGCATACTCCATCTACATATATATATATACATAAATATAAATGCACACGAGATCTTAGGAGGTGAAAAGCATGACAGAACAATACTGTCCACATACATTCACTTCCTTTTATCTTCCAGTACTGTATAGAAATTTTACACTTCCTGTATCACAAAAGTATGATTTACATATTTGTAATTCCTCCAGAATTATGATTTTAACATTGATTTACAAAATATATTTATAGATCTACCTTTAAAGGTCCCTTCCAATACAAATAATTCTATTATTTTATGATCTAGGTGGCTTTTAGTCATTAAGTTACTATGCATGACAGAGTAATACATTAAAAAGCAGACTTCTATCTACCATGAATGAGTGCCAAACACAGATGTTTGAGAAAGCTTTAAAGGGAAATCTGAAAAATGTTATGGCTCCCAAAAAAAGTACTCTTCAGAGAAAAATCCACCTGGGAATAATTTATGTCTCCTCTTCTCTACACGTGCCTAAGCCTAGACAAAGACCATGAAACAGCCTCTTCCCCAAAAAAACACCTTCAAACAACTCAGCTCTGGCTCCTGTTGTCTTCATAGGAGCTGCTGGATATTCAAATGCTTTGGAAGACATCTTATATTCAAGTAGCCAAGCACAGATTTAAGTACTTTGCTCTACGTTTGCAGGTGGATTTTCACATGATGTGATTTTGAAAATGTGACATATGAATGAAAATGTGATTTTAATTCCTAAGGTATCCTGGGGCTACAAGGAATTCTTTTTAAATGGGTGCAGGAATGGGAAACAAAAGAAGGAGAGGGTCTTCTGCCCCCCAAACTCCAGTCTCCTGTTTCTACCTCTTCTAGCCGCCTCCTCTGCTCCTTCTGCTGCTCAATGCGTTTCTGCCTCTCTGCCAGCAGCTGCCTCTTGTACTCCTCCTGCTCACGGAGCTGCTGCTCCTGCAGCAGCTGCTGTCTCCGAAGGGCCTCGGACCGTTCCTTGTTTTCCTGCTGCAGTCTCAGGAAATCACGTCGGAGGGTTGATTCTCCAGGCACATTGACAATGGAACTGTAACAAAAGGAAGTCAAAGCCTTCTGTATGATAATGCCTGATGGGCCTTTAAATACCTTTGCCAAAGCAAGGGAACATTAATAAAATATATCATGATGTTAAAGTTTAATCTTGTTTCTTTCGGAGCAAAGACACTGGATGTATGTCAAATACACATTCTCAGTGGAAGGCATGAAATGAGGCCAAGCAAAGTAAGGACAAATTCCTGACACAACATTGTGGAGATCCTGATCAATCATATTTGCCATAAGTCTCCTTCCATCCAGTCTGTTGGCTCAAAGTCATTAGAAGGGGAGCTTTCAAACCCTTAACAGTCACAGCATAGGTATTCAAACCCTTTGAGTGGTTTGAGCACTCACTTAATAAGTAAGAGACAGAAATTTAGCATGCTGATTTATAATCACAGACCTTCAGACTTACTTGGCATGGACTGCCCAAAGCCATCCCAAAAGCAATTATTACCTTGGCTCTCCTTCTTGTTCAGGCACTTCCTCCTCTTCTTCCTCACTTCCACTATATTCATACTCCGTCTCATCTAACAGGAAAGAAACAAATGCCTGGATAGTACTTGAATTTTAGGGCAGTGGGGAGTGGCAGTAGCACCTCAGTAAACCAGCTCCTATCCCCTTCAGTGAGATCTATCACAGACTCTAGAACTCATTCTTTATATAGAAGCTAATCTTCCCAGCGGCACCGTGGTTTGGAGAAGACTTCCAGCAAATTCCCTGAACATCAGGTTTTACATGTAAGACAAGACACCTGGAGAACTTCAGCACCACCTGAATAAGGAGAGAAGGCTGCCCAAAACATTTGCTTCACAGCTCTTGTGATGGGTTATTTTTTGTGAGTCTGATTTATGGCATCATTCCAGGAAATGAATCTACCACAGACTAAAGAAGGGAAAGGCATATATGCCAGTATCTTCCTAAATACTGTTTAATGCTTGTATGGAAGAGCCAATGGCCAATAAGTGAGTGAATTTAATGTATCAGAAAATAGAGCACTTAAAATTGATACTTTCTCTGTAAAGGACAAAACAAAGCCTTCTGATAGTTGAACTATGAATTAAAAAAGAACTTTTTAAGGATTTGGGCTATAGGAGCTTCTCTTGGGGTGGATATTTAGAATGCAAAGCAGGATAAAAATAGGCATTTCTGACAAGTTGCAAAGACTTGATTTTTAGATGCTGCATACCTTTCTCTCCTCTCTTCTTCCTGGTCCTGTCTATATGGTCCTTAAGCTGGATTCGGACTTGCCTTTCATTTGGCTGGTCACGTATAAAGGGATGTTTCAACAATTGCTCTGTAGAAGGTCGCTGCATGTAATTCTTCACTAGACAACCTTCTATAAAGCTGAAAAACTTTTTTGACCTGAGAAAGCAGGAAAGAAAAACCCAAACAAAGCAAAAGATGAGTGTTAAAACTCAGGTGAAGCATTTTTTCTATTCTTCCTCAAATTCATTTCCTCAAAGAGCATCATGTCCCAGAGAATAGTACAAGTGCTGCCTGCAAGTGAACCTCCTAAACAGATCTGAGTGTGTTCCAGCTGAGCACTGGGCTGGAGGGACACAGGGTGACATGAACAGACTTGGAGTGCTCAGGCACAGCCTCACGGTAATGTGCCCTCTTTCAGAGGCATAATATCTCTGAAAGTCAGGATCTGTGAGTGAGGTAAACCATGTAAACTCAGCCTGGCTGCTTCTGGATCAGAGCTGCATAGAATCCAGACTGCTTGGAGCAGATGCAGGGCAGTTCTGGTGTGCCTCCACCTACCCATGCTACAGACAGCCATACCCAAAGTCAGGAGAACTGTGTCTGCCATTTTCCTGACACAAGCAGCACCACACTGCTTTTGCATGCACCTGGGCTCACAGAGTAAGATCTGCCAGAATTTAAGATTATTTTATTTTTTACCTTAAGAGTCACACACACACAAAAATTTATAGAACAATAGGTGGGTGTTGGTCAGTGTTGTCTGTTCAACACAGGCACTTTGGCTTGAATTCTCCCTGACACTATTTAAAGGCATGAATTAACTAAACCCCTCCTGCACACAGCATAAAGTGACAGGAATGGGAGTTAGCTAAGCTGCAGCACCACCTTCCAAAATTTGCTCTTCATTTCAACTCCTGAAAAACAGATCTCTCCAGAAAGAAGACACCAAACAAGCCACCTGCCAAAATCCACTCAAAACTGCAGTGAGGCACTGGAACAGGTTGCCCAGAGAAGCTGTGGGTGCCCCACCCCTGGAAGCATTCAAGGCCAGGCTGGATGGGTTTCTGAGCTACCTGAACTAGTGGATTCCTCACACCTTGAATGTTATTATTTTACATAAAAAAGGTTAATAAAAGGCTAATGCAAATAGCGTCTATGCATCTCTATTCCCTTAATATATGCAGAAGGCAAGTAAGAGAGAGCGATGCCTTGACAGTATACAAGTGCATAAATAAGTCAATCTAGGTAAAGACCAAGCCCAGCAAGCAAGCCAAGTTTATTCTATGTTGATATTGAATACACAGTCAAATCACTTCATTATTTTGACAGGATCACAGCATCCCATGATCACATTCAATCTATAAGAAACCTCTTTCTAGGGAGTATTTTTGTTTCATACGTGCCAGTTGTAACCAGTAACTGGGAGGAAATCCTCTGATACTAATGGATTCTTCTCAGCTGGCAAGAAGCAGGCACTCAATTCCAACCGTTTACAATAATTATAGTAAAAGCTTTCATTAGTTTTAATAGCTCCTTTCTATTTAGCGACTAGAATACCATAGTACTGTTCTGTTTCTGTGTTACGATACATCTGAGAAAACATACTGCATATTAAGAGTGCTGCAGGAGTTTATATTTTAAAACATGAGTCCATTTGTCACCTTAATACAGATGCTGCTCTGCCAAAAAAATAAAACCTTGGTATTTATTTTCACACAATTTGAGATGGAATTTCTCTGGGACAAACAGAACTAAATAATGCACACATTTTATTTCATGCTTTGATTCAGAGGCACAGAAGATAACAGAGATTTTTGCTAACTTAAATTGCTTTACAATTCTGTGGAAGGGGTAACAAAACTGCACGTGATACAAGAAAACATCATGGTACACAAGGCTACAAGCAACATATAATTAATACATACCATTTCTTGGATTTTAACCGTGGGGGAGGGTTCCTGGGTATCAGAAAGAGTGCCCTCATGGGGTGCATGTCACAAAGTGCTGAAGGGAAGAAAAGAAAGCCAAACAGAGACATACAGACACTGATTTAGTTGCTCTCTGTCAATGCCACGACTTCAACTTCCACAATCACTCTCACCATCCCAAACATCCATGCAGCAGGTGTAGACAGCTACACAGCTAAATGGAATTAGCCCAAAATGACAACAATTCCATAGCTCAATGTGCCATTGGCAGCCCAAAGAGAGAAAGAGAGCAGAGCATGGATCAACCTCCAGAATCAGCCAAGATGGGAACATCTGAGCATGGCCCTCCTCCAGCCGCAAGTCATCTGACTTACTTTCCAGTTAATAAAATATTGGGAGATGATGATGGTGGAAGGGAACAATGAGAGTTACTGTTTCATACAACCTTCCTTCTACCTGCCCTTCTCTCCCATTATGGAGGGTGCTTCATTTTTACTCTCCAGACCTGGGTATTTTCTTTACTTCAAGGCATGCCAGTTTTGAAGCATGGGAGGGTCTGTATCACACAAAAGGATTGCCTGCAGAACTGAAATGCAAACCCGTAACTTTTGTCTGAAGAAGTCCTTTTTGTTTCAGTGGATATTTAGTGGGAGACCAGGATCAATGTTGGACAGCTTTTCCTCCTGTTCCATAGCAAAGCAACACAGCAGAGCCAACACAGGGAAACAAGGGAGCAGGGAGAGAGGCAGCCCAAGAAAGATCTCTAGGAGCAATGTTTTAACCATCTTCCTATGTTTGATCTCTCACACCCCCAGTCTCAGCCTGAGTGATCTCTGCAGGATGAGGTGACATTTACCACAAAACAGAAATTCAGGAGAAACAGACTGATGTGTAAGGAATTCTGGCTTCAAAAATAAGGGGCCACAATCTTGGCAAAGAAGTCCCTTGGATGCCTATGGATCCCTGCAGACCACCAAACACAGAGTTAGACTCTTCAGCTGCCACTGGAGGAGGAGGTAGAGCCCAAGTACCAGAGGACAAGAGCTGTTCAGCACTTACAGAGGATCTTTGCTTACTTCTTAATGCCACTCTTGTGCTTTTATACCAAAGCTCTGCTTTGGTTTAGAAATGAACAAAATATTCTTGTCCAATTCAAGGCTTACAATGCTTTTAATTGAAAGCTATACAAGCAACTCAATGTGCTGAACAAAAAGGTATGGCAAAAAGGAGGTAGTTCACTTAATACTGTGCTGGCTGAAGTGTCCTGGAAGCAGCTCTCACTTGGACACTCATGCAAACGTACAATTAGGAAGGAAAAAGAAAACAACATCAAACTACCAGGCCTCCAATAACATGAATTAATGCATGACCATTGTGATTTGATTTTTAAATCTTGCAATTAAGTCAATAAGAACAACAACAAAATCAGGCAGCAGCTACAATGAAATGACCAATTTTTAGCTGGGAAATATCAGTACTTTATTTCAACATGATTATTTCAAAGACATTTCAAGCTGAGCTGTGTTATGGTGGCAGATTTTTATGTGCAAAAAAATTTACTTGCTCTTAGGTACCTTAGGCTGTTATTTTTTAAATACAGAGCTCCAGCTGAGGGTGAGGGTAAGTATATTTGCAAGATAAATAAGGACTTTCATAAAAATTATCATTAAAAGTCAAAACACCGTGCCTAACTTCTTTTCGAAGGTTTCTGTCCTTACACATCTGCTGTTTGCCTTTATATTCTGAAAGAACTATGTGAAAGGAAAAGAACCTATTAAAAAAGTTGGGCATTTTTGGTTTCCAAATTTTCCTCTCAAATCCAAACTAACCGATAATGATCCCTGCTTGAGAATACCTAAGTTCAGTGCTTTGTCCTGAAGAAGGATTTACAGTTTAAGCCATGTCACTGCTAAGGAAGATTAACACCACCCACTGATGAGTGGAAACAAAAGGAGAAGCAATGTTAGTGTTATCCAGACCGACAGAAAGCCAACACAGAAACAGTCACTACAAATGCTTTTTTCATTAAGATCTGTTTCCTCAAGGCCCAACTGACCCTCTCCCCAGCTGAGGTTTTGGTATTTCAAGCTAGTCCATAGACAAAGTGGAACACAACTCCAAAACACAATATACTACCCACAGGAAGGAAGTCAGACACTCGATTAGCTTCCAAATATTCCTGCTATAGAAATTATATTACTGTAGTCTGCACTGTAGTGTTTAAACACAACCCTATCTTTATCAAAAGCATTGCTATTTATGGGATTTTATATTTACAGAGCAGGCAAAACCAAAGAGAACAGAAATAACATGGGGATACTTTCAGAAACCTCAAAGCTAGGCTTAGATTACAAGCAGCATGTCCCAAGTATATGTTTCAGCCTTAACGAGCCCACTGGAGAAGCACAGGTATCACTTACGGGGAGCTCCTTCTGCCATCTCTATGGCCGTAATGCCGCATGACCAAAGGTCACTCTGCAGAAAAAGAGAGGCACCATATGTTAGTAGGTGGATTTACCCATTCACACAGTAAGAGAGTACTATTTAGAGAGGCCCTGTAGGTGAGGCTGAAACCAAATACCATGGCTATTTAAATAATATAAGCCTCTTTTATCTTGTAACTGTATCATAAAATCCTACTTTTCACATAATACATATGTATATGCAGAAACACACACACACACGTATTCTTACTGAGTGAGCAAACAACCCTTTCCAATTGCACATAAAAATATATTCTCATTATGACAATGGGCAATACATTTGCCAGAAATCTAAGCCTATGAAACAGCAGAATATTCAATATTCCCTTGTCAACAAAGAACTGAACAAGGGCATTCCCAGGGTATGTAGAGATGCAGTTATAAAAGCAAAAGCTCAGTTCAAATTTAAAGAGGCCAGACTTGTCGAAAACTACAAGAAAGGGTTCTTCAGGTATGTAAACAAACAAGCAAGAACTAAAAGGAAATATAAGCCCTCTCACTGAAAGGAGAGGTGAATTAGTCACTAACACCACTGAAAAGGTAGAGGTTCCCAAAACTTACACCTCTGCCTTTACCACAGGCTCCCAAAATTTACATCTCTGCCTCTACCACAGGCATCACTTACAGCCAAAGCCAACATTCCTCCCCTAATATCTCAGCTTTGCTTAAAACACTACAGAACAAGAGTCCTTCAGTGGCAGCCTTTCAAGGTACCACCCTCTGGCCAGCACCTCTGACTCCAGAGAGACCAAACAAGATCCAGGAAGATCAAACACAGGGAAGAGATGGAGGACTCCTGGCAAGGAACCAACTTCGGAGACTGACACAGCTTAATGGGCAAAAAATTGGAGATGACTGCTGTGAAAGAGAGCTGTTCTTGAGCAAAGCAGTCTTTATTTCTGGTCATAATTGTGCTTTTTTAAAAATTACTTAAAACTAATGAGCAAATAAGCTCTTCGTGCACTACAAGCAGAGAAGCATTTCTAAAGATCTTATTTTCCGACCCAGCGAGGCACTCTTCTCTTACTCAAAGCAGCCATTTAAGCTAAATTGCACATCCTCATGATGTTACAGAACCTTTCAAACATTCATTTTTTGTGAGCGACCACCCTACAGGCTCCACCAGGAACAATAAAAAGGTGTTTCCAGAGGAGTTATTTTTCACATCACTACTGCATTAACAAATATTGCAGGGAGTTTTTCTGCTTTATTAAATCATTTAATAGCAAACCTTCCTTACTAATAACAACTCTATCTGGAAAGATATAAAGCATCAGTTTTAGTACAATGAGACGCTGAATGTAAAAAGCAATTAAATCAAGAGAATAGGATCAATCTGATCAATCTTAGTCAAAAGATACAAAACCACCAATTCAAATAATCTGGTTGTTTTAAAAAGATTTAGACACACACAAATATACTGATAGCTAACACTATCAGTCTCAGCAAAGTGATATAATTGATATTCAGCTCTATAATTCATTTTAATGCCTTAATCCTTGGCTTTCTGATATCCTTGTTGCCCTTAGTTAAAGTTGGAACAATGCATTAGTCTAAGTAAAGATTTCTTAAAGAGCATATTTTTAAATTTTTTCTTTCCTTGTGCTCTTATTAAAGTCAGCTGAGAGGAACTTTCAAGATTACAGTATGCTTTCACTAGATATATTTAATCTTAAACACATATACCTAATATTCTTCAGGGTAGTGCAAATACCATCAAGCCAATTATGGTTTTGCAGTAATTAAATCCTTGGTTTGCAGCAAGCTATGTGAAGAATGATCTTAGTTAAGAAATGTTGTGATGGATAAATTTTTATCAAAAAAAAATCATGTATATGTATCCCGAAATCAGAAGTGGTTTTAAGAGTTCCTTCTGTACTTCACTGGCTCTCCAGACGGTGGTTCTATTTAAGGCAACACCTTAAATGTACTGTTCTGGGTTACCACAATAACTGGGCCATAGTGTAACACAATTTAAAGTACAACCATTATATGAATTGAGAACATAAGCATTTCCAGGTAAACTCTTTTTTGCCTTCTCTAAGCACCTACAGCACCCTGAAGTCCTGTATTTACATCTCAAAGCTACAATAATACACGCAGCAGAAACTGTTAAAGGTCACAATTTGAAAGTCTCTTTACCTTGTACTTTGGTAATAAGAATGTAACTACACAAAATAGTTATTACTCCTGCAAAGCATAAGAAGTCTCAAAAACTGCCATAGTTCACGGACATTTATATTGCAAGTATATATTTGGGGTATTTTCTTAGGACTCTTACTCTGTAATCATATGTAGCATCTGGATTCTCATCACAGGCAATAACTTCTGGAGCCATCCAGTATGGAGTCCCAATAAAAGTGTTTCTCCTGCCAACTGTCCTGTCCAGCTGAGCACTCACACCAAAATCCACTGTGGGTGGGAAAAGAGTAAAATGTATTAAGAGGGGAAAAATAACGCAATGATTACTTTTGCAAAGTGATTTGAAAATAAAGCCCTCTAGATATCCCACGTGGGAGGACCATGCTGAAGAGAAATAAGATGATTAATCCTCAGGCAAGTGAGCCCTCATGGTTCACACACAATGGTACTTGGGCACAAGTGTCAAGGGACACCGCAGCTTACAACCACCTCTCCTGTACCCCTCGCCAGTCTGCCTGGACAGAAGGGAGAGCACAGTTGGAGAAGTACTGTCTGGGAGGCTGAGAAAGGGCTATTTATTCCCTTCCCACACGGTGAAGCCAAGCACCTTTGCCTATACAAAAACAGCCACTTCCCAAAGGTACCTCTCATGCTATGGGAAAATCGCATGCATAAACATGTCCCTTTCAGCTCACCACTTCTGCTCTAAAACTGGACAGCAAAGATAATCTGTTGTTCAGCGAGCTGCTTTAATGCATAGAGCAGAAACATGAATGAGAGCAAAAGATGAGCATTTTTCAGGAAGTGCTAACTTTGAGCACACAGGCTGCAAAAGAGATGCCCATTTCATGACAAAGCAATTACATTATAAAGGTGATTTCTGCCTTTCTTTTTGCCCTGCTCATGACCACAGTGCTACATGTCTTTCTATACCAGTAACTGCATCTGCCCCTAAGAGGGCTGTGTCAGCTTCACTGAATCCACCATCTGAGTGACACTGACAAACTGGTGTAGACAAGATCAGTGGAAGCAATGGTTTGGAAGCTACTGTGCTCCATTTTTGACCAAATGAAGGAAAGCTCTCCTGAGAGCTTCCTCCTCCAGCAGCCGGGACAACTTCCCATGCCTCATGCTGCAGGAAGGTGTAATGCAAACCAGAAGGGATGTGGGCTGGGTGGGAGGGCTTCAGCATGGCTCTATATTTAACGAAAAAAAGGTGGCGAGTGTAGCGTGATACAAACACAGAAGGTTGACATGTGCACTAACTGAAAGAGACAAATTAGAGAGGAAATAAAAAAAGAGTATGTCCACTTGGCAGGAGAGAAGAGGCCAGGGATGAGCACGATTTTCGGCAGACATGCCAGAGCTGGAACTGTGTTTTGAATTCAATGCCACAGCTCCCTTGAGAGCACTGTCCAGATCATATTTTGTGTCCAGAACCTAAACAGCAGGTGCTATTTTAATTAAAGCCAAACATAAGAGAGACTCCTGTCACTTCCCGAGTCCAGAAAAAAGTGAATCAGAACAGACTCAAGTTACACACAGCTCAGCGGGGGAACCAAAATGATCCCTGCTCTGATTCTGGCATGAAAACCAACATCTTCTAATCAAATTCAGCAACAACCTGTGCTCCATCCTCTCCAAGGAGAAGATACACACAGACTGTCAATCTGCATGGAACCACTGACAGAGTACTCATGCTATAAAACATGTTGCAGGGCTCTTAAAGGATGAAATTAATTCGGGAATATCATAAAATCAAAGGCTGAACAAATGAGGAAGCGGACATGTGTACCTACTTACCAAGTTTCACTTCTGCATTTTCTGTTAACAACACATTTTGCCCTTTGATATCCCTGTGAATCACATGATGGGCATGAAGATGTGCCAACCCCTGCATTAAGGAGTAGAGAGGAAGGAGAGGATGTTCAGAGTTAGGCTCTTGGCTCAGCAACAAACTACTCATACCCAGCAGCCCCAAAAGTCACAGCACTGTACCTCGACCTCTTGCAACTGGGTGCAATGGGACCTACAGCACACCACCCAGACAGCTTTTGGTGATGGAGCAAAGACACAGGCCTCAGATCATGCACACACAGTACCTAAACACAGCCCAACATCTGCACTGTGCAAACACCTCCCAGCTGTCCTGTGAAGAAAGTTCAGGTCCCACAAAGTCTCTGTGAAATTACATTCTAAATTACATCAGTGTCGGTGTATGCCACTGACTTCTGACATGCACAGGGTC
The DNA here is from genome assembly GCA_910950805.1 of Acrocephalus scirpaceus scirpaceus. Taxonomy (NCBI): domain Eukaryota; kingdom Metazoa; phylum Chordata; class Aves; order Passeriformes; family Sylviidae; genus Acrocephalus; species Acrocephalus scirpaceus. The sequence continues at coordinate 87,631,361 of OU383774.1, read as the reverse complement.
ACACAGAATTTAGCTGGGAAGGGAGGTGGAAGGAGAAAGGAGGAAGCATCCACATGTATATCTGCACCCCCAAGAAGGAGGTGGAGGAACAGATGACAAAGACATGCTCTACTGCAAAACTTCTAGCCTCCAGAAACATGAAGCCAGATAATTCTACCTTACAAAAAAAAATGCAAAGGGAAAAAAAGAGAAAAAAAAAAAAGCATAAGCGTTATACTTTCCAAAGGAAACAAAACCTCCTGGCATACGCTGCTTTTTGTTGAGACAGCACCTGGATACATGCCCCAAAGCATTAGCCATGTGGAGGGAGGGCTGAGAAAGACATATGTTGCATTTTACTCTCTAATGTAATTGGGAGAACAACAGGCAACCCTCTTAGCAACTGCCTGTATTTTGGGTTCTCCTCACTTTTCTGCTTGCAAAATTGTAGTCTCCAGTGGGATCATCTTGCCTGTTCGTGTTGCCCTCATAGTCTTTTAATGTTTTGTGAAAAATAAAGAAATAGAACCTTTACAGCTGCAAGAGGTTAAGAGAGTAGTGGTTGCTGTAGAGAAATATTTCTAAACACATGTTCTTCATTAACTGATCGTTTACCAGTTTGCCTACATAACCATTGGGCTGTTTTCCTTTTTTAAAACAGTTAATGAGTGTGACAAAAAACCATCATCCACAGCTTCTCCTCCACACGTCACAAGCAAATCAAGTGAACAGCTGATGTCCCTGAGACCCTTCACTGACTGCTAATGCTAAATGTGGTCTTATTTTTCACAGGAATGAAGGCTTTTCCACAGCTTCACACAGGATATTTTTTAAAGCCTTCTGCTACTCTGACCCAGCCAGAGAGATAATCGTCTGTTCTCTCCAGAGTACCATTTAACCTTACCGAAAAAACATATTTAGGTTTGCAAAGGGCTGAGAGGAGACAGAGGGGCGCATCTCCACTTTCCTGCAGTCCCCAGACCTTTCCAACCACACAAGGATCCACTGGGTCTACCTTCACCTGTGTCTCCACCTACACCAATCTTTGGCACTTTAGCTCCTTTTAACTTTGTGTTACATGACCTCTCTCCTCTGCCTCTGACAAACTCTGTGTTGAACCAGGGTTTAAAATATCTCATTGCAAAGTGAGTTTAGCATTCCTTTTTTCCAGATACTCCAGCTCCTGATGTTCAGTAATTAATGCTCCTTTTGCAAATCTCTCACTGGAATGACAAAATGGTTTTCCCTAACTCTTTTCTGAGGTAAATATTTTTTTTTCTCTTCTCAGCAAGTGTTGAATTGCTGTATCTAAGGAGGATCTAGGATAACTGCAACATAGCATGGAATACCTCCAAGCCCACATGTCCCCCAAATCAAGCATAAGATAGTCCTGCAGAAGTTAATTTTCCTCATATTAAAGCATGCTAACCATTTGTTTTGAAATACAAGTTTTTAAACAACTTAAAATGTGCCAGTCAAACATCAGCTGCTGGACTCTCCTCTAGTATTTGAAATTAGGGCAAGAGACCAGAGCTATGTGTCTCCCTCCATCCTCATCTTAAAAATTGCCAAGGCAGAGCAAATGTGTAATACAGACAACAGCAGCACTGATTTATGCAAGAGCCAGTGCTCATTTCCTTTAACACAAAGCCCTTCAAAACTTCATTTATGATTAAGCAATTGAACAAACATACTGTGTAGTGGTATGGGTAGGAGGCAATTTGTTTTACAAAGAAGCACGAGGAAAACCATCCCAGATTTACTTAGTGAAGCAAAACAAATGCCAATTCAAAAAGCACTTAAACTGTACCAACTGGAAATTAAATATTAAGAGTTATTAGTTAAAGGTGCAATTTTAGAATGACTGGTAAGCTGCAGCCCTCTTCCTGAAAAACTTCTGCAGCGCTGCCTGCAAGCTCCGCACAGGGCACAGCCACACGTGACAGAGCTGCTTGCTCTAGACAGACTGCAGGGATAACACAAGATGAGAGCACATCACAGCAAAGAAGTCCTGACTGCTGGCCTGAGCCAACAGCTCTTCCTCCATGGACTTGATTAGGAGGAGAAAAAAGCAGCTGCAAGCATATTTAGAAAAGCCCATTCTGTATGCTACTGTGCTACAACACTGTTTCAGCCTCAGGTCTTATGGACACTGTTTCACAGCTTCTGCAGTAGGTAAGGTCACTGGCTTCTCTCTTGGCTTCTCGTGACTAGAAATTGCAATTTTCTGCAAGGCTTCTACTACAATACAGTACAACTCACACCAAGTTAAATGATGTGAAGCAGACATCTATCTGCTCCTACGCACTCACCAAGTGATGACATGGCTAATGGGATTGATCAGAAACAGCTTCTTGCAGAACCTCAAGCTAGGCTGCATCTCTGTAAGACTGTTTCTGTGTGGGGCAGACCATTTTCCTTACCCGGAGAATCTCTCTGGAGATATATGCTATCCAGTCTTCTTTCAGGGTATTCCCTTTTGTGTTCTTCACAAGGTCTGTGATAGAGCCGGCTCCACAAAACTCCATAACAAGCTGCAAAACAAGTATCAGTGTACAACCAACATTAAACACAAATCTCAGCTGTTCAGCAAAGCAAAATAATCAGGTTACAGCATTGATTTGGGAAGTTCTTGTGAAGCAGAGAATATATTTTACATCTCTCCCTGGAAAATGGATTCAACCAAATGTCTTCAGTGTGTGTCAGACATATATGGAATATGTCTCACATTAGTTACCACATTTTCAAGGACTGATTTAATCACTGTAATTTTAATGCTGGGAATCTGGATTTGCTCAGCTATGCAAAATGCATTAGCAGTAAGAGCACATCCAATGCTGAAGGAATCAAACTGATCACATCACTGCAACACTTCCTATCCTTTAACTTCCATTTATTTATGGAAGAACATGCACTCTGCCATTTCAACCCCAAACTTCAGTCCTCTAGAGGGTGTAGATGAGGTGGGATGAAAAATGTAATGGGTACAATCTCAAGCACAGCTTTCTTTTTGCAGTCACATATTCTTACTGCTCAGCTCAGCTGTCTTGCTCCTATGAAACACATTACCATCCATCTGGGAAACAGGGGTAAAGAAGTTACTTAAAGAACAAATCCACTGCTTACAGCAAATCTTGGTTCAGACATCCCCTTAAGGATGTGTGATTAGCCTCTGTGATTCACTTATCTAACAGTTCAGGCAAGCACCAAGCTCTTTTAGTTGTCTTTCCATAAAGTGGTATTTCTCTCATCATCAATCTATATCCAATAGGGAAAGACTTAGGAACATGTTTGAAAAACATCTGCTTACCCACAGTTGGTCATCATGTCCTGGAGGACTTTTCTTAATGAAAGCACCATAGTAAGTTGCAATATTTCTATGATGAGAGTATTTCTTTAGCATATTAATCTCCAGTTTGATTTCTTCTTCTTCATCCTTTAGAAAAAAAACAAAACAAATCCCCATATGTTTAATATACCACACGCATTACTGATTTATTCTTGACTTTCACACAAGTAGATTTTTCCTTAGCTTCAATTTATACCAGCATCATGTTCAGTAAATCCCTCTGATGTTCATGCCATCAAAATCCTGTCTATTGAGATGATTTAAAACAAGTCTTTTCCAAGTTTTCAGTAGCGCAAAACAAACAAAAAAACCCAAAAAAACAAACAAAAAAAACCAAACCAAACCAAAAAAAACCCAACAAAACAAAAAACAAAACACCCCCCCCCCCCCGCAAAAAAAAAAAAAAAAAAAACACAACCCAAATAAAAGATGCAATGGATTTTACCCAGTGATGGAATATAATCTGTTTCAAAAACCCTATTCTTGCAATACCTTATGCAAATCCATAGCTAGCAGGCTGGGAATTTATGACAGAGCACTAATATTTCCATCTTCCTCATTTTTTCTCCTTTAATTTTGGAAATTTCAACCAGTTCTATTTAAATGCCAGACAGTGGCTTTGTGAAACCAGCTGCCAAAGCAGGTTCCCATCTTGGTGCCAGCATGGGACTGGCACCGGAAAACAGAGGTGGAGATCAGGAATTCCCCTTACTGCAAGAAAAAGGCATTTGCCTCGTGCACAAGTTTCCTTCTCCTCCTCCATCTGCCTCTGTGGAGGAAGAGCAAGTGTATCAGGAAGAACGGGCCAGGAGCCCAGGCAGTAAACAGGATGCTGAGACACAAAAGCAGAGGAAGGATTTCCCCTGGCTCCTCCCACTCCAGCAAGGTGCCAAGCAAAGAGCAGCTCAGGTGAAGGGAGGTCACCCCTCCAAAGAGCTGAAATGGGTAACATAATGAAACCATTCCTTAAAACACCCACAATCTGCCTTTGAAATGACAGTAGGATGGGTTGCATGGAAGGATCCACACACGCTTTGAGGTGGTGTCTGAGCAGGCAGCCAGCAGATACAGAAGGAGCAGACACCAACCCACCCCCAACTCTCTCTTCCCATACCTAGGCAGCAGGAGTCTTCTTCAAGCACCTAGCAAGGCAACAAATTAAAAGGCAGATGGATATCCCTTTCTGCTCCACAATTTTATATCCGTAGATGTCCAAGCAGAAAAACGTCTACCTTAAGTTGATTCCAGGAAGAACCCAAAACAACTTCTCCCTAGGGCTGCTGGCTGATGGGAATGGTAGCACATATTCTGATTATCCTGTGATGTGAAGGCTGATGATACGATAAAATTTTAAGCCTTAAACTTCCTTGCTATTTGTACCACACTAGCAGTCAAATATCCTACTCATGACATATGAAGATGTTAATAGTAGCTACATGTTAACTGTTTATACACACCGGTACACATGGCCACTCTCTGCTACAAAGCTAACAACTATTTTTAAATACTCTAATAGTGGGATGCAACGCTTACTCGTAAATTATTATGACAGAATTCCCAAAATGCACCAGGGATAAACTATTCTCATAACTTCTCAGGATGCATCTTTGAAGTAAAATACTGTGTATTTCTGGAACACTGAACAATACAGTAAAAGAAGCTTGTAAATCAAAGTTCCCAGTGAACAGCAGCCCTGGGAGAAAGCGTTGTCAGAAAAGCTTTTTGAGCCAAAAGCTAACTTGGTGCTTTCCTCAGCTGCTTGTTGTCCTTGCTGTTGAATGATTTTTGATTTACTCAGACTATATGCAAAAAGAAAAAAAAAGAGCAGGAATACATGCTTATATTACACCGAATCTCTGAACTGTGCATTTAGGCAAAAAAAAATTACACAGGAGCATTGTTAAACTTGACGCTTTGGGACTTAATTGTTGATAGGTTAATATATATAATTGGATTGATCTGCTATTTTGAACTGACTTTTTAGATAAAAATTACTTCCTACCCTCAGCACATGAACACAGTAGCTTTTACAATACAATGGGCAGGATGTCCTAAAGGTTGTTTGTGTTTATTTATTGTAACAGCAGCCAAAATGGCAATACTTAAACAGGATCTATTTCTGAAAAATAAAATAATAAAAATCCCAGCCCCCCCTCCCCTCCCCAATAAAATATCCTGAAGAACAAACAACAAAAAAGGCACACACAGAGCCAGCGGACTGTACACAGTTACTGCTCTTTCAGCTCTCCACTGAGTCTGTGTCACAGCACCTACTCAAAGGCCTGCAGCAGTATCTCCCTGCAGCAATATTTCCCCAAATATCTCCCTGAACTACAGCTAACCATAGTCCTACATTCATATTTCAGCCGCCTTCAAGCACTTGTCCAAAACATAAAACAGCATCTCACCTACAGTCCAATCCAGTACAAAATCTAGTCTACAATAATAAATAGATTCAGTAATTTTTGCCAGGCTTTGGAAGACGTCACTTATTTAGTGTGGATCGATAATTCCCTGGCAATGAGTCCTGAAGACTTTGTGGCGACAGGAACTATTATGAGGATTAATCAGCACAGAAAAGACTGAAGCACCAGTGTGGTATAGCAATTGGTGGAAGACTTAAAAAAAAAAGGAAATTTAAAAAAAAAAAAAAGTTGACCACACCAAAATTGTTCTGTTCCAGATTCAGGAGCATTTTTTTTCCAGGGTACAGGGGATTTCATCCTAATGTGGACATCTGAAGGAGGCCAAACAATGTGCACCCTACCAGTGTTTACTTCTCCCCACTAACTACAAAAGGAGGGTGAGGTCATTAGCCAAGCTCCAGACACCAATCTTGCAGATGTCTTGCATCAGGGCGAGATGAATCCCACCCAAAAATCTCACCGGATAAGGCCATTTCCTCACAGATCTCCTTACAGACACACGTGCCTCAGGAAGAGTAGGCTGCAGCCTGCAGCAGGGATCCTCCTGAGGAGACCGAGGTGTTCTGGCAGCCGTCCTGGGATTTGGACAAGTGAGCCAGCCTCAGAGATGGAAGGTCTGTCACCTCCTCCAGACAACACATGCACTGCACCACCACCAACAGTCCCTCCATTTGCAGAGGCAAGGGTATCACAAAAGCAAAACATTAAAACTGATTGAGGCAAGAGACTGTCATTCTCTTGAAGTAATACAAAAGTACATCCTTTTTTCTTGAAGGAGAGAGGCAGCTGGTGAGCCCTTCCTAGTGATTTTATGCAGCTGGCATCAATTACCACTTTAAGCCATTATCTGTGAATACAAACTCCCATTGAAACTCTCTTTGTCTTCCCTCTGATGGAGCTGGTGGAAGTGTTTTATCCTTATACATTCGCTGTCTGTTTGTGACAGCATGTCTGATTACCAGTAATTTTTGCAGTAAGCTATACTTTTGCAAGACTCACGTGGTTAAATCAAGCTTGGAGCAGCTCTCCTCTCCCTTTTCATGTGTTTCCCTTCAGAGACTAAATGGACGTGCCAGCATCCCTAGGGGTTTCTAACTGCACCACTCTTTTACCAAAATAATCTTGCCTGTAAGTTTAAAACCTGCATATGACTCCCACACAGAAATTCACCTATGTACATTCAGATAATTTTTAACCATTTGAATTAGCATACTAAAAATAAACCCAGGTGTGTTACCTCTCAGCCTACCACCAAGCAGCACCTGATCAGCTTGCTTACTTGCTCCACCACAAAGTTCAACATCCCTTGCTCTCCCATTCATCATTGCACACTAAACATCACTGTGGGTTTTTCTGCATGCAGATGGCAAATCAATGACTTGTTGTTCTTATTACTTCAGCATTTACAAAATTGCAATGATTTAAGTAGCTGAAGATTTAAGTATCTGACTGTGGTTGCCACTGGAGAAACTCGCAGTCAAAAAATGCTACCAGTGCAAATCCATGTAAGGAAGACTATCAGCTGTTTTCCAAAGGTAACATACCACCTTGTTTTCTTTCAATAATAGTGATGCATCATTATTGAAAGAAAATGCTGCTTATTTACACAAATTTCTAGAAGATAAGGAGTTCAGAAACATTTTACTGGATGTTTTTGAGGTATGAAAAATAAGAGAACTAAGTTCTAGAACATGTCAGAATCAGAGAGGCCATAACAAAAGGAAAAGGAAAATCACGTCAAGTCTGTCCCTAAGCATCACTGTCTAGATGCCTCAGGAGACCAAGCACAACAGTCCTGACCTGTTCCAGCACTAAAATGGGTATGAGACACCTATGAGAAACTGTCTCTGAGAAACACACCTGGAGGAGTAAGGGGGAAATAACACTGTTTCCCAAGGTCTATAGCACAATGAAATTATTTCAGGAGCTGAATTTTAAAATTTAAAAAACCCCAAACCTCCCAAAGGTAGAGCAAAGACATTTCTCAGGGCATGTAAGTGGTGACTTTCTATCCAAACTCCCCCACCTGGAAGATCTGTCTGACCATTGCCCTTGGCTAGATATTTATTCTGCCAGCTCGAGGAGAAGAAACTCAGGACTATTTCCAAAGGTTTTATTTACCTTAGTAAAAAGATGAGGGGAAATGCAAATGAGAAAACACAATCTAGCAAAAAAAAGCAAGACAATATTCTGTGATAAAGGAGAGAGTAAGTTTACTTATCCTACCAGATGATCTATATGCTGCCCTAAATCAGTGTGAAGCAGAATACAAATTGGTCCCTTTAGTAACTTTGCTTTTTGATTTAAGAAATGAGACAGTGACAAATCTCAGCTCTCCCCACACAAATGGCATCCCGTCATTTTAAGCTACAACCAAGGGTTTCAAGAATTACTAACACTACCAAACAGTGGAAAGTCAAACACACCAGCAAAATGGGATGGAGTGAGGGAAGACTTCAAATCTCCTTCCCTTCACTTTCCCAGTACTGCTCACAAAGCTTTGCCTGTCTGTACCCAAGGAGCTGTCCTGCCTGGAGAATGGCAGCTGGCAATACTCTGCCTGGGATTTCAGAGTAAGCTCAGTTCCTGAGGATCACAAGCTCCAGTGGTAGCTCCTGGAATCTGGGAATCTTGAGATCATGGCAGAGTTGGGATATGTGTAGAGGGGCAGGCAGCAGTCTCAGCCCAGCCATGGGAGTGAAAAAGCACTGCTAACCCATGGATTCCCAGAGCAGTGGAGAGGAAACCAGTTTGCCTTCAAAGGCATTAAAATGATAATGACTTGCCCTTTCTTTTACCATCTGCCCTTGACACGCTAGTTGAAGAAAAACAGAAGTCCAAAAGAAACCCAGTTTATTTTCCTTTCTGCTTCCTCTCAGTTTTCATTTCTGCCTTCCACTCACATTAAAAAAAAAAAAAGTCCTAAAAGACACCAAAACAACAAACAAAAATCTTCCTGGATAAATCAAATCACAACACCAACTTTTGCAACTTTGCTTGAGTGTCAACCTCCCTTCCTCTTTGCACCCCAGACCTGGCCAGCATCCATTTGGAGCAGAATCTGTCCAGGACAGAGAAAGTCTGAATAGAGCTTAGCACAATAGGTGACCTTTTCTGCTGCTGGAATCCATAATATATACACTTGTTAATAAAGTTCTCACACATGAGGGAGATGTTTTGGCAAGGAAAGCTGGGGCAGTATTGCACACAGCACAATACTTGAACTGGGAGCTGTGGCGCTGCCTCCAAGCTGGGAAGGAGGTTGTAACTTCAGGAGGAACCAAACCACAAGAGAAATGATACACCGAGTAAGGCAGGGTAAGTCCCTGCCAGCGACTGCCAAGGTAGGAGATTTGTATAAAGCAGCGCAGCTTGCAGTGCAGAGAGTGCAACGTGGAAAAATGTGATCCTCTCCAACAGCCCAACGAAGTGTTGGAATTGGGAATATGACATAAAATTGTAAGAAAAAAATATCCAACATAGGCTTCTTGGGAGGGAAAGTCTAAACCGTTTTAAATAAAAGACTTTAATCAAGAGGGGCAATAAACATTTAACGAGTCCTTATACAGTCCCTCCTAAATCTTAACTTATTACACCCCATCCTTCTTGAGAGCCTTTTACAAGCTTTGAGCTTTGTTACCCTCAAGCTAAAGACTTCATGTAAGTTTATTTCTCATCTCTCTCCTATGTTACCTTCTCACTCCCAGCGTTCTTTGTGCCTGTTTCACTTCACATGCAAGGTCTTTTTTTCACGGACCTCTTATCCACATACTCTTCCCACTTTGGCATCAGCAGGTTAATTTCTCTGCACCGTCCTTCAAGTCCTTCCAAAACACAGACTTTTCCAAGGCCTTCAGACGGTACCCTCTTAATAAAGGCATCCATCATGTCACACACTCAGTGACACTGACGGAGCACTAGCCAACCAGCAAGCAGTGGCACGGGTTGCCCCTCATCCACATACATGCACAGCCCATGCAGAGAAAGGCCTTCACAGGCTTTACCATTTGTGAGCTTTCTGGAAACCAGGCATCCTGTCACTGTGAGTTGCCCACCAGCCTGCGAGCTGCTGCCACTGCTGGCAGAGCCATGCTCCAGGAACAGCAAAGCAGCAATGCTGCTCAGGCATGGTTAATTGCAGAAGATGGCTGTGAAGCTTTCTCAAGGATCAAAAAACCCTTACTTCTGTGAGGACTAGCTGGCAGAACAGTGCCGTCCTTATGACCACATTCAGTTACCTTCAGTGGCAACATTTCATCAAGCAGGTGAGAAACACTTCCAAACACACACAACACAGAAGCTGCTTTGTCTCTCCCCTTGGCACACCACCCTCTCTACTGCATGCTAAAGGCACTGCTTGAAACAAGAAAGCAAAAGAGCCAAGTTGTTCACAACAGTGCCATCACTGAGGCTGCAGCCATAAAGCAACAGTTAAATTAGCTGAACAAAGAGGCATGAGGAAGGACTAGCTCCTAAGCAGGGTCCCAGCACTCCCCAAGGAGCCTGTGTAACAGCATTGTGCAGGCGCAGGAGATGGAATCACGTGCAGGCAGGAAGGAGCCAAAAACCTCGTGAAGACAATACTTGTCTGTTGTCTCCCCCCTAAACCACCTCCTCTGCCAGTCACTTCGACAACAGTATTTTCTTTCTTGCCTGATGTGCCTGCAGTGCCTTCACTGGTCACTGAATGAGCTGCTCAGAAGGCACAGAAACCACACCACTGCTGACCTCTCTCAGTAAAATCCCGGGATGCCATAGGCTTTTCCAAAGACAACCAAGAGAGAAACCTCCTAAGGGCAAATCCCTTCAACTATTTCCAAGGCTAATTCCTTGATCCTAGTCATGATTACTTAAAAGAGTTTCCTGCTCAGATTGCATGTTTGTCCCAGCTATACAATTCAACTGTCCGTTCTCATCAAGCCTAAATTACTTACAAGTTACACAACAAGCTAGCCTTATACTGACATCTTCAGAGCTCTCATAAAAGAGGGAAGGACTAGTCCTCTACTTTCATCGCTATTATTTGCAGTAAAAATGCCTGCTGCTATACAATTTCTACATCCAGTCTCAGGTTTCTTGTGATTGGAACGAGCCCTTCCTAGCAGATATTAAAATTAAGCCTCTGTGTGAAAGAAAGAAATCTCCTTTATGCAAACCTCCAGGCTCAGATAATTAGAGGAGATGCTGGAGAGAAAACAGGCTAATGCACAATGCCAAAACATTGCACAGCTTTTCTACTTCCAATTTCAGCATGCATTTGATGCCAAGGAAAGCAGCATCTCAGGGGGTGACAGTGCCAAGGAAGGCATTTGTGCACTGCCTGGTCCCTGCTCTGCCCTGGGCAATATGGAGCTCCACTGCTCCCACCTGGAGGGCAGATCTCCTTCCCAAAGGGATCAACACATGAGCCCCTCCCCACATGTGCAGTACAGACACTGCTGGGCTGCAGTTCAGACCTGGGAGATGTAAAAGTCTCCTAAGTCCTGCAGGTTTCATGCAGCTGGAGAGATTCAACAAGAAACTGAAGTTCTGGCTGGAGACTAAGCTTTAAACTTGGAGGGAGGCAGAAGGCAAACATCCGAGAGAAGAGAGGAAACAAAAGGTTGAAATGACTGAAAGCAGATTTCCTATGCACCAAATGCCACACAGACATTGTATTAGCAGAAATACAAGCCGAGAAAGTAAAATACATTAAAAATAGCAGTTCTGGCATAATACTAATGTTCTTCTAGAACATACATAGTGAAAACCTATAATTACACAAAGACACTAATTTCCTTGCAGGACAGATTTGTTCAATATACAGCCTCACACCCACACTGACCAACAAGTCTTGTAGATAAAGAGGGAAGAGGAATCTATTTACAGTCCCTCTTTTATTTCATACACTGAAGGAAACCCAAATGCTACAAGACAAATAAAATATCCCAACAGTTTGGGATAACAAACACAAAAACTATAGCCATGCACACCCAAACAGGAACAGAACAAATGAGAGGACAGAAAAGTAATCCCACTTGGGCTTTCCTCAGGGCTGTTGCACACAGGCTCTTTTATCAAAATGAAATGGGGCTGGAGAAGTAGTTTACAGGAGAAATTCAGCAACATTATCACATGCCACCATTTCTTTCCTGAAGGGCTTGGCACTGCTCAGTGCATGATATTATTTAGCCCAAAAGCAAACAGACATATTTGCAAAGCAGAGGGGGCAATGGTACTCCAAAATCAATCATACATTAAGAAATAAAATTAAAAACAAAAATTAAAAACAAACCAAAAAATACCCAAACCCAAACAAACAAAACCCACAAACCCAAACAAACAAAACCACCAAAACCAAACTAGAACACAGGGCAGCACAAACAAGTACCACCACAATTGACGGCAGTGAGCAGTTGGTAGCCATGAAGCAAGTACCTCATACACCCAGGAGACACAGTCCCACTAGTGACCTTTACCCCTCTACAGGACAAATACCACCTCAGGTGGACACACCTGTCCCTCACAGGCACCTTTCCCGCATGTTAAATTGCAGATCCCCAGGTAACTTACACTCCAGGCTTCAGCACAACCACTGTGTGCCTAAAATTAGACAGAATGAATCCAGGCTTTGGTCACTGGTAGCATCAATGGTTAAGACAAGCAAACAACTGCTGGAAGACTACAGGTTTTATTATGGTCTTGGCCTTCTGACCCCAAATCAAGTAGTAGGTGGAAGAAGAACTTTGTAAACATATTGCTAATCCCTCAGCTGTCCACATTCCCTAAGTCTTCCAGTGCTTTAATTAAGGGAACTGTCCTCATTAAAATGCTGTGAGAGCAGCAATTTTTCCTTCCAAATATTTAAAACAGTCTGCAACACTAACAAAGCCCTGCATTTTGCCAGAAAATGAGCATTAAAAAAAGACCCAAACCCAAAATTACTGCATTTTCTTTGCAGCTCACCAATCCACTTCTATTAAGTGACATACACTTCAGTGAGCATGCTACTATGAAGAAATAGATTTAACATGTCTTTTCTGAAGTGGCATACCTTTGTCTAAGGTACACCTGCCAGGTGAAGCTACTTCTTACAGACAGCCATCACATCCACAAATAGAAAAGGGAAGACATTGGCTTAAGAATTCCCATGCTTAATGCCCATTTTTAGTGCAGCCAGTAACCTATGCTCTGTTTCACACTCAGAAAAAGAAAACTCAAAATTCTGCACTATGCTACAGCTTCCAAAAATCTTCTTGTAAGCAAAGATTGGTGTGAGATCATGATCTGACTTATTCAACACAAGGTTTCTTTTGTGAAGCAGCCAAAATATGTAAATTGCCCATGAATAAAAGAAATCATCCGATCTGTACATGTGTCTTACAAACACGATTGAATGACACAGTGTGAGAGCACAAGTCCTTACAAGTTTTAATTTCAGGTAATCTTTGCCTAAAGGTTAAACACTTTAACTCTTCTGGTCCAATATTAGTCACCGCTCAGCCTCTGTCAGTAATCCACAGCCTTTCCCCCGCCTTACTTAGAGAAAGGACTGCAAATCCAAAATGCCAGGTGCCAATAGGAAGGACCCAAGAGGTTCAAAGACCCATTCCTCTCACCTGATGAGGGACAGAAGGGGTTGCAAAAACAGCTGTGACACCAGCCCACTGCCATGTGTTTGAGAAACAGGCTGAATAAACCACTGTCTGCACAGACCATGGGTGGCCAAGATGAGGACAAGAGAGGAGACCACACCAAGCCCTACAGGTTTGTCAAATCCCATTTTCAAAATACTCCAGAAAATGCCCTTGGCGTCTTACACCAACATTGCATGCAAAGACTGCGTAAAAAGCTGGAAGGAGGAGGCTCGCTCCTACTCCCTTTGCCACCATCTCCACCTTCTCCTCCCTCTCTGTTTTGGTGAGAACTGCTCTTCATAACAGTGACAGAGCAGAAAACTATTATCAGGTCAGTTGCTGTGACACCATTAGACCTACACTGACCTACTGAAACCTGTCCAAGCCCTTAAACCACCTGCTACTTCTTGAAAAGGAATGGGCTCCTTCTGCAAAGGGTAAACCCAGGCCCAGGATGGATACCAGGCTAGACCTGGGATTTCTGCTCCTCCCTGCTCTTCTTCATTCCCAAAACCTAAAACGTAACAGCAGCTTGAAGTGTGAAAAAACAACGCCATGCTCAGCTACTCTGTAGGAATAAACAAAAAATAACTAGAATTATGTATGCTGAGAGCAGCTTTCCTGAAGCAGACCTCTCCAACTTGCTTGTTCATGTATGAATGAGATCCATGTTTATAACCCTAGGGGTTTTCAAAGCAAGAAGGAATATGGATATTATACTTTACCTCTAAAATACACTTCTGCTCAAAAAACCCAGCTCTTTTAAAAATGGGAAATCCATTACCAAATGATTTACAACTGACTGACAAGATGATGATGTCTGTAATTATCAGGTCCAATCACTCAAATTACAATTTAGCAGCAGACACACAAACTATTTGATTCACAGTTAACATTTTTTTTCTTCAGCAATTGCCAGGGCCTTTCTAAAACAAGAGGGGAGACAGACAACCTCTATCAGTGACAAATGCAGCTGCTGACGAGTGGAATTCAGAGATGTCTGAGAGGGGCAAATTTCCCTTCATGTCTGTGCCAAACCCTCCTGCAGGACAGATGACAACCAGGGCTGCAACCAAAAGGCTTTTCCTTTGTGTTCAGACAGGAACAGCTGTTAGACAGGTAGAAAGGTATAGCCACGTCTGGGCATGTGTGATAAGGGAGTTCTTTATAAAACTGGTTGCTGAGGTTTTGATTTTCTTTGGTAGATTAACGCTGACTTATGCACAGCATTTAAAATCGCCCTGCACTGCCAAAGCTCTATAAAGGCTGTGCACTTTAGTGTACAAGTTAAGTGCATTTGGCGCTACACTACGATGTACAAAATCATTTTCATGCAGCTGCCAGCAGAAGGGAGCTATATTCTTGGACCAGATGTTTTTGTTGTCGGTGCTGCCAAGCACGCCTGGAAACCTCACAGCTGAGCAGTGCTGCAGGAGTGAATTAACAATGAACAGAGCCACAATATGCTCATGTTCATCTATTAAATGGGGTGTCACAGTCTCCTCTCTCCCTTGCTCCTGCTCTCTGAGCAAGGAAGCTGTGGATGGCCAGCTAATTATTTACCTGTCTGAGAAGAAAAGCCTTTCTGCCTCCATCAGGATAAATAAAAACAACAAATGCTTGCAAATATTACACCCCAGCTGCATTTACCCTTAGCTGGGAAGGTGACAAAGAGACCTTGATTAACAGCCAAGAAAATAGGACTGGAAAAAATATAAACCAGCCCTAATGCTACAGTACATATTTGTTTTTGCTGCTGGGCTGTGAACAGGCAAGCATTTATTAAAAGGTATTTCACTTCAAAAATCAGAGCTGCTATGGCATCTCACTCCCCAGTTTAAAAACAAACAGCTCAGATCCCAGCACAAGTCTCTCATTCTTGAGCTGAAACACTTGAGAGCAAGGACAGGAGTTTGGGGACAGAAGTCCACTTCCCAACCTCAACACCAGCTTCCAGTGAGGCTCAGCTGCTCTTTGCCCTGCTGCCTCCATGCTGAAAAGCTCCTGCCAGACCCTAACCCGGCAGCATTGCCTTGTCTGTCACAACTGCACCACAACTAGTAGAGGGGACTTGCAGGGACCAAAATACTGAATGGTCAGACAGCTGCTCAAAACTGCACGTGTGCATGCACAGCAGGCAGCAAGCAGTCCAAACAGGAACAAGGGAGTCAGGCACCAACACTCAGATGCTGATGAGAAGAAAAGGAGGTTTACTCAGTCCAAACTCTCCTGTGGCAGGCCCTACATCAACCACAAAGCCTGTAAGGGAAACTGGAGAAGCCAGGCCACCTCACCCAGAAAGAAAAAGCCCTGCAATAGTCTGGGAAGAGGTGGAAGCACATCCACCACTCCATCCAGGCTGCTGCAACCCTCCCAGGGCAGCGATGGGTAACACCGCTTCCTCAGGCTTGTGGTCAGAAAGGCTCGCTCTGGTTATTCTGCTCACTGGGCACCACACATGTTCAGAGGAAGGCAACACAGAAAGGGGGAGGGTGTGCATTACTGAGCCTGCTGTGAGCTGCTCTGGAGGCTCTTTTCTCAAGCAGCCAGTTCAGACACAGGCACAATCCACTCCTGTAGCACAAGCCCCTGTTAAAAAGTGAAACTCAGCAACCTGACTGTACAATAAATGCAGGCATAACATGTTTTACTGAAATCCCCCGATACATAATATAATCTGATCTCCCTCAGAAAAGGTATTGGCTTGGTTTCCCCAGTGTGCAGCAGGCACCACATCTCCTATGCCAAGCATGGCCCCAGCCTGCCCAGCCAGCATCTGCATGGGAACTATACCCGAAGCAGTGCCTTCCTTAAGAATATATGCAAAAGTTAGGAGTTTTTAAAAAAAAAGCCAACAAAACCCAAGAAACATGGCCTCTCTTCAGATAAAAAACTGGGTTGCCTTCTCAGGGATTTTTCTGTTAAAATAAAAGTAATGCTATCACTACAGAGTCTCAGGGGAAGATGACTCATGAGCAGGAAAGGGCCTGTAATTCTGTGCTCAGGGTATTCACCTCAACAGATATTACAACTTTTTACTATGCTAGTCTGGTAACATGATTAAGTGGCAGTCTGAAGAAATCTTCCCTTAATCACACTTGATTTGAAACCAAACTAAGAGCAATTAGCCCAGCCAAAATGTGTGTGGGAGACAGGGGAGGCATTTACATCCAAAAGACGAAACCTAGATTGTTTGAAGAGCTTCAAAATTCAGGGGGATAAGGTTCAAGGCACCGGATTTGCTCAGAGCAGAGCTGTGTGACAATGAAGTCATGCACAAAGGGACAGCTGCAGCAACCCTGCCAGCTCCAGCTCCACGACCAAGGCAAGGATCCGCTGGTTGGTTTGGAAACATTACCAAGCAGCATGGAAGCAGAAGAAATCCCACACACAGCAAATCAGACCTCTCCTGTAGAGCTGGAGACAGGCAACTAAGTGAAAGACCATGTGTTGCAGAGGTCAGCTTCTGCCAGACTACGGTATCTGAACAAAGCCCGTCATGACTGAAGGCTCCTCTTCTGCAGTTTCCTGCAGCCTAGTCCCTCCAAAAGGCACATGTAGAAATCCCAAAGCCCACTCAAAAAGAAAAGTCTGACAAAAATTAATGGTTAAATTGGTTAAGCTTGTCTTTGTTGGTTTACTAAAAAATTATGCACCACTACAAAAAGCTTTTAACAATGCTCTGGCTGGCGTGAATTGCAAAGTGAGGTTCAAGGGGTGCAGAATATGAAAAGGAAGAATAGGGAGGCTATTATAAAGACAGAAAAACATAATACCACCACTGATAATAATAATAGAAAATTCTCATGTTGTGGGTGCCTTTTTTTTTTTTTTTTAACAAAACCTCTCCCCAAAACAGCTCCATCTGTAGTCTCTGAGCATCTGGGGCTTTCTGCCAAAGGAATCAGTAGCAAAGAGCTAGCATTTGTCTTTGAATCGCAGCCATTATGTGCTTCAGTGTTCCCACACCACAGAGAAATTGGAGGCACTCACAAGTCTTCCTGGGCTAACGCAGAGCCACTGATACAAAGCACGAAGGATGAGGGCAGTGCATGTGTGCTGCTGCATATAAAGGCAGGGCATGATGGAAAAAAAAGGACGTGGCTGGTTTTCATGACCTATAAAAGTTCCTGACTGAAAGCGGGCTTGGCTGAGGGCAGTTCTCCAACTTGCTGGCAAGCCTCTCCAAAGCAAGACATCCAGCTAAAGGCTGTCTTTCATGCAATACATCCCTTATTACTTCACACCTCTGGCTCATGAGCAGACACTCTTCCTGAGGAACCATAGAGTGTACATCCATGCGACAGTCACAACCCAGTTTTGGCCTCTCCACAGTGCTGGCCTAGAGCACATGCCCATGCACACTGACAACCTGCATGCTGCAGTCGCTTCCCTTCAGGGAAGTGCAGGGCTCTGCAAAACCCTTTAAGCAGCGTCAGCTGCCCACAGCCCTATTCACCTCACACCTCTTTTACCATTCATCTTGTAAAGATAATTAAAAGAGATGCTTAAAAAGGAAAAAACAATTATGAAGGAAGTTCCCTGAATGAAAGATGCAAAAAAACTGCTGAACACCAATAAGCTCCTTGTAGCATAACTCGAACATGTCTGCTACAACGCTGTGTATCAGGTTTCAGAAGAAACTTTTGGCTCCTGAAATCGTGTGGGAGGCAAGCAGGTTTCTCCCTCTGAAGCCCTCTAGTGATGGCCAAAAGCAGAGCAGTCATACATTTATTCACTTTGAGTGCAATCAGGAGGAAAAATGCAGAAAAACATCTGCACAAGATACCACTGGCTCATCTGCCATGCCAGGTGAGGATGGCCATGTTTCAAGGAGCACAGAACAGCTCATGGAACCACACTAAGAAGAGTGTTTGTGACTGTTTATCCATGCCCTAAGTAGCCATTTGTCCTCCAAAGGCTGATGAATCTGGGCATTTTTGTAAACAATCATGGACTAGACCTCTAATCCAAACAGGAACCAATCTGTCCAGAGTGGTTCTTAATCAAGACTCACAAAAAAAGTGGCAAATCCATAAGAATATAGGCTTGATACTAAATGTCTTTTTCCCCCAATCTCAAACACTGAATTCCAACTTTTTGATTTATACTGACCCATAGCAACAGCCTCAATCTCTGCTCTCCACCAAATATACAGCTCCTGAATATGAGTTCCCACAAATATATTCAATTCATGCATTATCACGCTGCAGAGAAAACCAGTAGTAGAAACATCTTCATTTTTACCCAAGAAAATTTCTTATTAACTGCCAGTCAGTCTTCATCATCCTCTGGATGTGAGCACTGCCTCAGGGATGCTAAGTATGTAGGCCTTTCCTATGAAACTGCAACATGGTGCCCAAATCCACAGAATTGCATTCTTCTGCTTTATCAACCAGCTGTATGAAATTCATTTATTACAGAACTAGCTATATAAAATATATTAAAAGGACATTGAGGTGCTGAAGTATGTCCAGAGAAGGGCAATAAGGCTTGTGAAGTGTCTAGAAAACATGTCGTACAAGACACAGCTGAGGGAGTGGAATAAGGAGACTCGGGGGACCTCATTGCTCTCTACAAGTGCCTGAAAGGAGATGCAGTGAGGTGGGGGCCAATCTCTTCTGCTGTGCCCTCAGTGAGAGGACTAGAGGAAATGGCCTTGAGTTGAGACAGGGGAAATTCATATTAGATATTAAAAAGAAAATGTCAATGTTCAGGTGGTCAGGCATGGGAACTGGATGCCCAGGGAGGTGGTGGAGTCACCATCGCTGGAGGTGTGTGGATCTGGTGCTGGGTGATGTGGGTTAGTGGTTTAGAGGTTACAGTCATAGTGCCAAGTGAGCAGTTGGACTGGATGATCTTGTAGGTCTCTTCCAACCTTGGTGATTCTTTGATTTTATGATATTTTTTGTATGTCAGAGTGGCAAATTATTAGATGTATCATATGCAATAATGTTAAGATGAGCACTGTTTCCCACAGCAGCGTCTGCTCTAACACCTTATATAGCTTAAGAACCCTTTATAGACAAAGAAACTGCTGATTTAAATCTACAAACTGCCATAAACTATTATATAAACTATAATATAAACTATTCATATGTAACTACTGTGTGGAAGGAGAATGAGTGACATTCAGCAAATTAGTAATGGTACCATCCAAGCACATACAGCAGGGGCAGGCTGGGCCTTTGACTCTGGACTTCACTTAAAGCAAACAGACGCCTTTCAGAGGTAGATCTGCTTTGGCTACCTGGATTAGTCCACTAAAGGGTTGTTTTCTTTTGCCATTCACTAACCAAAGTACTGCTAAACTCAGGGTTAAGGAGGCTCTTTGCCTGCAAACATGGGGCATGATCCACAATGCAGTTCAGCTAAGCCAGCCTCCCACAGGTCACCAGGTCAGAGGCAGCTGGCATCACACATCCTCAGCCTCAAAACACATCACAGAAAAAACTCAACCAGGTTTTCTGACTCTGCCGTTGGAATTGAGCTTGCCACACAGCGGTTCTTTGCTCTGCTATTTTCCTGAATACTGGAATTTGGAATCACAATGAATGTTATGGAAATCATCCAAAGCAGAAAGTGAAGTCATTTCTAAGGCAAGCAAGCAGACTAAAAATAGCCTGTTGCACAGTGGAAAGAATCAGAGGGTAGGGGAATCCCCGCAGAAGACCTTTACACTCCATTCTTTATTCCTAAATCTGCAGGTTGGAGCACTACAAATAGTCCCTCAGCAATCACTGCAGGTGGCTGAGAAAGATGCAGCCAAGATGTTGGAAAGGCATTGCAGCCGGCTTTCCTCCTGCATTTGCACTGCAAAGGGATGGCACCGGGTTCCTCATTCAGCCTCACAGCTGTAAGCTTGTGGAGATGCTGCTTGCAGGCCAGCTCCCAGAAGCTGCCACTCCCAGTCCTGCCTGGCCCCTTCACCCAACCCCTGGCCAGCTTTAGAGAGGGCAAAAACAGTAGAAAGCTGATCTATATTTTTTAATATATATATATATTTCCTTGCCAGTGGAGCACAGGATGGGACCTGATAGATGCTGGTGTAAGGGAGGAAGGGAAGAGAGGGGAAGGGAAGACTACAGACACCTATGTCAGGAGGAAGCACTGTTAACACAACAGGATGCCATCTGAACATTTACAAGTAGAAATGCAACTATTCCTTCTTTTTTTTCCTGCCAGTGAGAGAAATCCTTTCCTGAATTTACACACAGTTTGTTTACATTTGTAGGCACATTTGTTTGTTACATTTGTAGGCATTGAGTTTGCATTTGAGTTCATGAGTGCATGCTGATCCATCCACTTTTACATGATCAGTGCAAACTCTTACAATTTGTGTTGCAAATCAAGACTAGGCTAGATACATTTCTCAAACCTTTTAATCAGACTTGGGGAGCACCAGCAATTCTGACATAGAAACAGACATCTCCCCCAAGGACTTAAATATAAGTGCAGACTTTTGTGACCATGCAGCCCCCTCTGATCTATAAATCAGTGTGACTATCATTTTATAATCGATGCAAGGCTTCACATTTTAAAAATTGCTGCAAAGGAGTGTAGTAAGAGAAGCAAAAAGAAAAATTCAGAATGAAAGTCAACAAACTCATTTATAAAAATAATTTTGTCCCACGGGCTCAAAGAGAGACAATTACAATAAATGCTAGTGAAAAGGGAGCTTAGGAAAAATATGCAAGAGACAAATAAAACCTTCTGTAATAATGCTACCTTTGCATCAGTGTTTCCACAGCAGTGACTCAGGGCTGCCTGCCTGCCTGCAGCCCTGGCCAGCAGGACAGGTTAGCACAGGGGGAGCCAAGCAGCCACCAGGATGCTCTCTCTCCCTGCTGACTCTCGTCTCTACGCCCAATTACATTTCCATTCGGTAAAATATTCCACATGAGAAAATTATTTTCAGGGATCATGGATGCTCTCCTTTCTTACTCTTGCAGGCAGAACCATGGTGCTTAGCCAGGACAGTAATAGTTATCTGAAGGTCTGTGGGCTGCTGCATTTACACTAGGATTTCCACTTAGCTCTTACCACATTTAGAATCAAACACTAAAACTCGGTTCAGGAAGAAGGTGCTACAGTGGAAAATACTCCTGCTGAAAAGAAACACTGCAGAAGCTCCTCATACACCAATGAACACACAAAAGCTGAGCTCACTTCTGGAACTGACCCCACCACTAGTCAGAGAGAGGGACACTTGTGAAGGCACCCATCATCCTACAGAATGAGGCGCAGAAGAGAGCAGACTATTGGAACTCCCACCTCCATCTTTTGCACCAGTGATGTGCTAGGTGAAGAAACTACCATTTCACCTGGCAGATATGAGGCAAAATACAACACCCATGTGCCTGCTGTGCACAGAGGTTCAATAGCACCTCTGCTGTTAGCTTGTTCACTTCTCACAGATTCATCTTTCAGAACAAAACTGATGAAATGCTCAAGAAATAAAGCCTGACATTAAAAAGTCAACAGGTAAACATCACAACAACAAAAAAAAAAGTGCCTCTGTGGCCAGACTCCCATTGCTCTAATCATGCTTGAATCAGTCTTAATAAGAGAGAGCAAGACTAAACTGTGTGCTTATTATGAAGCAGCAATCTTTGTAATTTAATGACAATACCTTTGCACTTCTATCTAAAGCATTCTCTGCACTTTATCTACTGTTTTCTGACAGAGAGGCTACTTTCCATCTAGAGGTATGTACACAGGAGCCTTGTTGTAAAGGATTTGAGACACTTACAGGCTCTGGAGATGAACAGAATCTTCTCCTACACTGATCAACTGAACTAGCTTGCACAGCATCTCCAAGGCTCTTTTAACACTAGCTCAGCTGTGTGCTTTCCATTGCATACTTAAGAGATTGGGCAGAGGGGAAGCAGAACGCTTTAGGCACAAGGGCAGTGTTTATTGTGGTTACAAACCAGCTTAGAGTACAATGAATTTCCAGGTCCTCGAGCATTTAGCACTTGCTACCATAATCTCTAGATTCAGGAGCTGGGCTTTAAGACTCTGTTTTAACCAACAACTCCATACACAATCATTCAAACTTTGCCTTGCAAAAGAAGCACTGTCAAGGGACTTAGAAAAACATTTTTGTCTCATTAAAAATGTTGGAGAATAACATTGCTATTTTACCTTTAAATATACATAGGCACTTTAAGAAAGGAGGGCAGAGAGAGATCACATAGGATAATCTTAAATGTACAGTACAAGATTCGTGGACCCATAAACTAAAGAAAGAACCAGAGGAGATTTTAAAATGCTTCAAAGTAGTTTACATGTGCTACACTGCACAGAACCTTTTTCTTAAATAAAAATCATCTACCTTCTCCTCATGATTTACTGGAAAACAGTGGCCAGCTGACTGATAATGGAAGGTGGCTAAGGTCTGCCTACCATTTTCAAAGCAGAGGCTATAAATTTCAGCCCCTCCCTTCTCCATGTAGCCTGCCAGTTTTCACGTAACTTGTCAGGACTTTGTATCTCCGGAATTTCTCCTCCTCCTTAAACTTGGCTGAAGTCAACCAGCAGATCCAAATGCTATTTGGTGGAAAAGAAGGCAGGACACAACTCAGTATCACCAAGAAGCCTCATTTCCTTAGGAAGTCAAGATAAAAATATAGAATGCTGTGGCAAAAACAGGAGGCGCCCACAAGGCACGTGCAGTTTATGAAAATACAATTAAACACAGTCAAGAGAGATTACATTTCAAGTAGATATATCCCCTTTAATATAAACAGAGAATTAATTCCCCTAGCTTTGATCCTAATGTCCAAGCCAGATTTCAAAGTGTATCTCTGAAAGATGGCAGCTTGTACTGGACCTGGGATCTTTTGGTTGCCTATACAGACAGGAAGAATACTCAGCAGACCCAAGTTCAGCCTAGAAACCTGCTAAAATGAAAACACAATGCTCTGTCACAATCCTTATTGGTTTCACTCTGCCCAAAGTGGCAAGAGCACACATGCTCCAACACTGTATTGACAGGGTTGCCTTGTTATCCTTGAGCAGACAGTATGTCTGACTCACTGGGGGTAAATTGAGCTGTGCTCTGTCTGATAGAAATTATATAAAATGCAGCCCCATACTTTTGGCTATTATCTGCACACAAAACATTTGTTTCTCATCAGAATTTGAACTTCCTTAGACAGCTGAGACAATCTAAGCTCAGCACTGGGGAAGGCAGTGGCAAATCACCTGCACTGAGGCCACCTGCATGAATGCTCCTCTCGGCTCAGAAGAAATGCTCCATCATTAGAATTTGCACAGGTTATTATTGCTCAAATTCATGTTAGAGCAGGTATGACCGATAGGTAAAATATCTCAGCTGTGAAAGCATCTGCATGCTATCCACACTGAGCCTTCACCACTGTTAGTATTAGGGTCCAGGACACAGATTGATGTTAGCAGTCATTTGTATACATATGAAATCATGTGTCATTAGTTACCTTTGTCAGTGCTAACAGCAGGACTTCAGATGATTGCAAGTATCAAGCCTAATGACTGAAGAAAGATAGGCACTGTATCAGAGCTTAAATGCATGAGTGCTGCCCACCTGGACAGGTACAGTGCCCAAGGATGGTAACAGATGTCAACAAATTCACCTAGATGACTTACTCTTTCTTTCTCAGTGTGTCACTGCAGCTGCACCATTAGACCAAAGGAAAGAAATTTTTTAACAAGTCCAGACTTGTCCAAAGAGCTCAAGACTTGCAGAGAAATCTTATTATGCAATCCTGCCCTTCTGCCTATAGAAGTCAGCTGTAGCCGTTTCCATTATGCTCCAATACTAAACTTGTGCTTTCACATACTGATGAGCAATAAGAGATCTCGGTGCTACAGCTGAATTATATCCTGAGCATCGTCTGCTGTGCTATAGCAGAGTCTTATCTGGTTCTCTTAAAGCCAGATAGGCAAAATTTTAAAGCCATCTCTCTAAAACAAAGAAGATTCTTTTATGCTCCAAACTACAGCAAAGTTTTCCTTTATGTGGAAAGCTTTTCCTTTATAACTTCAGGCTGTGTCATCTAAACTACATTTCAATTTACAGAGCACTGGTAAAACATTTTCTGCTAGACAGGACAAGAACCTTGAACATCAGACATAAGCATAGAGATGAGGAGAAGGCAGAGGCAACACTGCTTTCTTTACACTTTATTCACACTGTGTTCCACAATCAACTTTGGGTAAGAAGCCATTGCCCAGCCTAAACTGAAAAAGCCATGCAACAGGAATCCTACTAAATGAGCACCATGAAGCCTTTACAGCTAAAGCTCTGTTGCTGCTGAAAGATGCTGCAATGGTGCCCTCGAGGATCTTCATGGCAAAAGGAAAATATCTGTTTATTTCAGCCTTGAAACAGTCAGGTTTCCAAAACAAATAAAAATATATAGAGAGGTATGCCCACAAGAACAACTGATAATAGGCTGTGCATGCAAACTGTCTTCCTCTCAGGTGGAAATCTTGCATAAGGAGAAAACTTATGTTGAAATAAGCAGACAGAGAAACAAGCAGGTATGTTTTACATCCATTTTCTTCTCTCTCCATTGCCAATTTTTCCCTCAAAGACACAGTATCAGTGCAAAGTTGTTTTTCACAGGGACACAGTAATGCAGAGCCTTAGTGCTCAACATCAGCTCTCTCCAGCAGTATGATTTCCAAGCTGCTTGGTAACAGTGGTAGCTTTTTGCCCTGATCTCAAACAGCCTGTGAAGCTCCCTATTCAGTCTCCTTGCAACTGCATCAAACCAGACATCCTCCCCTTTCCAAATAAGCTTCTACAGCCTGACAATCTTGCTAACAACCTGAGTAATCAGATGAAGAGAGTGGAAGTTTGCCCTTTACCTAAACTGGTGCCAGCACTGCCCCAGGAAATTTCTTGGATTGTGTCCAGAAATTGCAGCTCTGACTTAAACCAGGTGTTAGATGTATCTGCCTTGCTGGGAGATAAAGTCACTACTCCTGGTAAGGATAAAAGGCTCTTTAGGGTTAAATATAATTTCTACTCTGTTAGAACTATGAGCTGGCATCCCAAGAAATTTCCCAGCCACCCAAGGGCAGGGATGTTGTGACATACCTGGCACCCCTGCAAGGCCCTCTGCACTGCCCTCACCCTGAAGATGGCCAGGACCACCTCTGCCTGACCCAAATGGCAATCTTGCAGAAAAAGGGCAGCATGGAGCTGCAGCAGAGCTTGGTCCCACACAGACATCAGCCAGCACAGGGCTGAACCTCCTGGCACTAGGTCCATGGTAAAGCAGGGGAAAGAACTGTGCCAAGCTGCTGAGCGAGGGCATGCAGTAGAGGTAGGTGAGGGATCTCAATTAAAGAAGGAAATCGTCAATTATACAAATGCTCTGCAGCTCAAAAAAGGCTGCTCTGCTGGCTGCAAGACTATTGTAGCTCTTTCTGACCTCTTCCAAAACCAGATGTTAACAGCTCAAGGGACCACTCTGTCCAGCTCTGTTTTCCTCTGAACTGTAATATATAGTTCCCAGCAGCTTTTTGGGTATTGTTTTTGTTGGGGATTTTTTTTTTTTGGTTTGGGGTTTTTGGTTTTTTGTTTGTTTGGGTTTTTTGTTTTGTTTGGTTTTTTTTTCCTAATCCCTAAAAGAGATCAGAGGTTAATCAGCTTCAGAAGAACTGGACAGCAGGGCTATCAAGATTGTAAACAGCTTTCCTATTTATTTCTTTTCCACAGAACGATTCCTTATTTTGCCAGGTAACTGTTTAACCAAAGACTGCAAAATGCTGTACGGACTAGTAGCAAGCAATCTCTCATTTCAGGGAAAAGCAAGCAGAATGCCAGTACTCTCCATGGAACAATCTGAATTTTTAGGTCCCTGATCTATTTTCCCCAATTCACATTAAGAAGTGACTCCTACGAAATACTGGAAGGGCAAAGGCTTTTGGTAACTCTAGTGACTTTATGTTTGCTTTAGCTAACTTACAGCCGTGGACTAGTACATAAGTACTTTATCAGGCAGCTGCACTAAGCCAGATAAAGCCAGGTAAAGCACTGCATTCATATCTCTACACTACAAAGACGGCCCTATTCAGCTTCTCCAGGCTGGCTTGACCCAGTTCTGTTGCACAGGGCCACAAGGATCTGTATTTCCCAATCTTCCAGAGCAAGCTACAACTTCCCCCCTCCTTCAAACAGATCAAAATCCATGGATTGTCTAAGTTTTCATGGGGAAAATAAGAACATACATAATAGGGCAAACTTTTGGTTTGGCTTATTATTTCATCTTTCCCTCATTTTGTCTGCTAGTTTATGTGGGAACACATATTTTCATTTATCTGCAGTTTTTCCACAAACTGCTTTGAGATGTCCTATGGAAAATGGACAAATTATCCATACAATTGTAATTTATACGGCCATGCAGGCCATAACATACAGACTCACAACAATCAAAGTGACTTTCCTATTGCAACAGAAATAAGCAGTCAGCAGAGTAAGGAAGATGGCAAAGGGAACCTTTCCTGTCTAGGTATGGGAGATGTGCCATGTTTCTCTACAGGCCTGGAGGATTTAGTATGAGGTTGTTAATTTTTCTGCAGAGGACACAGAGAAATAGCAAGACAGGCAAGCACTAAAAGCAATCCAACTTCTTTCATAAATCAGCAGGATATGGTATCCAGTTGTTTACTTAGCATAATTTTACACAGGCTAGATTGGACAAGTCATGAAACACTGGGCACAAGAGCTGAGAAATGCTGCTATTAAAAAAGGCATGTGGAAAACTTTCCCAAGGGATGCCAAGAGTGTGTGTGGGAAGAGGTAGGAGGAAGAAGCAGCAGCGTCAGGGGTTATAACAAGTAGAAGAGAAGCAATTGTGTTTTTTCCTTAAAATCAGTTACTAAACTTTTCAAAGAGAAAAGCATTGCTGGAAGCAGAACACAGGAGCAACACTGGAAACAACCATGTATCTGCAAGGAAAGGCTCCAAAGCAGTTAAAGCAGTGTCAAGCTTTAGGGTGTAACACAAGTTAACAGCTTGGATACAGGCAGATTTGCCAAGTAAGCTTTGCTAAGATTTTAAATGTTATCTGCTTCACAAGACAACAGATTCTGCTAACTAAACAGGGACTGCCAAATCTTAGGAGTCATGGCAATCTTAAAATCATGGAAATATAACAGTATGGTCAGTGAGTGGAAGGGATCAACATGGACTGAACATCACCTTCTCCAAACCAATGTCACAAAAAGGAACAGAGACCTTACAATAGAAAGATTAATGACAGACTACATATAATGCCTCCCTCACAACAAGCATGCAGCAAGAGATTCATCCTACATGTGTAGATTTTGTAAAACAATTTTTAAAGTGTGCATACGCTGATAGTTTGCACTGTTCCCCTTTTATAGTCATTGGGCTCATTCCAACAAGGAATAAGAATAGCTTTCCATTGATGAAAACTGGTGGAGTTTTTGGTTTTATTTGTTCTATGCTCCAATGAAATTTTTTCAGCCTACATGCACTGCAGCTTTGCCCTCCAAAAGTGAAAAGAAGACCTACCTGTGCACCATTCTGTAGTAAAACCTATAGATCTTTAGATCTTACAGTTCCATTAGTGCTTGCTTTAGGGCTGTAAATCTAAAGATCGGTAAAGATCCAGTCTTTTAAGTATTTTCCTTATTTGTTTAGAAAGGAGGAAAGTAGAAGAGGCAGGGAAGTTTTATGCACATC
The DNA here is from genome assembly GCA_910950805.1 of Acrocephalus scirpaceus scirpaceus. NCBI lineage: Eukaryota > Metazoa > Chordata > Aves > Passeriformes > Sylviidae > Acrocephalus > Acrocephalus scirpaceus. Next base: position 87,603,287 of record OU383774.1, on the reverse strand, counting down.
AACATCCCCCAACGTTTCAGGCAGCAGAACTAACTAGTCATAATTTATTCAAAGATCAAGCTGATAGGCTTCAGCCCACCTCCTCTTTTCTCATCCTTGCTGCCATTCTTTTCAAAATTAAAATCTAAAGAGAAAACCACAAGAAAAGATGAGAAGGATGAAGAACATTTCCACCGTGCCATGTGCACTAGAGAGCTGTAATATTTCTTCCAATGCCTCTAGTCAGAGATTATACTACCTCATTTTCTTCATGCCAACCAAAACTTCTAAAGGAAAGCCTTTACTCTGACTTTGACATCCCTCCTGTTTGGGTGATCAAAGCTTTACAGCCCAGAACTGACATTAACTTTGCTGATCCTGAGCAATGTGTGAATTGCAGAATCATGGCCTTGAAAACCAAAAATCTGGGGTGTGCCCACAGAGCATGCCAATACATTAGGTTTTCTAATTTGTTAAGCATTTGGCAAAGCAAGCACTGGATCAGAGGTATCCCAGAAGAAAGGAAGTCTTGTATCTGTTCTCAGTTCAGGTTAGTCAGAATAATCAGATATTCCCCATGGCACCACTCAAATTTAAGCAGAAAGGCATAACACTGCCAATAAAATATGCACATAGGCACAAATCACCTACAGCCTCAAGGAACCAGTTATCAGAAAGCCGCAATTTCAGTTTTGTGAAAGTTTCCACTCAAGCCTCTTTCTCCATGGGCATGGATACACTATTACCATTAGCAGTTCATCTAACTGTAGCTCTTAAAGCAGGCAAAGAAGGTGAATTTGTGGCTGTGGTTCCCTCAACATTTCTTTTGGAACAGTGCTAAGGGTGGCAGTCACTGCCCTCTCTGTCCCCATATTTTCTCCTCCCACTGTCCCCATAAGTTGTGGTGAGCTAGAACCAGGATGGACCTGCATTGTTTGCCAGCAAAGGAGGTGTTCATGAAACAAACTCTTGTGGAACTGAAGCTATGGCTTGAGGATATGGCCATCTCTATCAGATATATCAATTTAAGCAACTGCCCCTTCTCCCTGATGGCCAGCAGTGGCTCTTTTCCAGCCTCATGCCACCTTCTTCATAGCAACCACACAAGAGTTTGCAACATCATGTGCTGAACTCAATCAATGAACCAATCTAGGCTATAAATAACCAGAGAGAGAAGTAAGGGTATTTTAAAACTGGAACCAGAAGCCCATTCACTGATCCAGGCCACCATCTGGCCCCAAGGCAGTTGGGTCGGCACAAGTGTTGGGAAATGGGCAAGGAACCAGCAAGCAAGGCTGGACTAGAACATCCTACAGCCACATCTGCCACTGAGAAAATGGTACATGCAACAGTATCACCCGTGCCTGGTGTTAAAAAGTGGAGCTGACTTAGTACAACTTGGAAGAATTTACATGTTTTTAGTGTCTGTGAGCTCTTTACTTTGAAGCAAAAACATATGAGCTCCACTGGTAGGAATGACAATGCTTTTAAGCTGCATGGGGCTAACATCTCCAAACTCCTCCTTCTGACTACCCTTCATCCCCTAAAAAAGCACTGCACTTACGAGATAAAAGACAGTGCCAATATACAACCTGCTTTTCAAAACCAGACAAAAATTACACTAACTTTCGAAACTTAAGCTATCTCCTGCAAAATGAGCTTAGCCATACTATAGACAGCATTTTTCAATTGTTTTTCTGTGCAACCCCTCTATTACAACTGTTTGTGATTAATACATGCTATTAAAAACAGAGGGAGTGTGCAGTAGAGCCAATCTTGGTATTATGGAAGAAGCCATTGTCATGCACAGTCCAGCAAGCTGCCCTGTGTAAAACTGCTGCACAAATGAAAACATTTGCTGTGCAAAGAACATTCACTGTGTGTCAATGTACCTTCATTCTCCTCTGGTTTCTCTGCTTGTTAACTGCAGCAAAAAAAGCATTGCCTCCTCATGAAGGCAGCCTTTGAAAAACTTCAGCTGAAAATTGATCTTTATCAAGCCATCTGACAAAAAAGGAGTATCTAGCTGTTGGCAGACACAACAGCTGAAGTTAGAGAGCAGCAGTCACACTGCCCATCAATCACTAGAGATTCAGAGATAAGATCAAGTCCTATCAGTTGACCTAACCCTGCCTCTTGTTTTTCTCCTCTCCTGCCTGTTTACCATTACACCCCACCACTCATCTTAGGACCTTGCGTCCAAGGCCATTTTTACTTGTTGCACCTATACACACACTAAGCTATAAAATAATCTGCAGCAATATCCTTGCAGAAGTTTTCCTTGCTATAACCACCTTGGCCAAAGGCCCTCTGCTCTGTACAATGTACACACAATAACGTAATTATTCCCCCAGTGTAAGACTGAGGAGTGCAGAAGAATATGGCAGTTGGAAAAGGCATAACCTCTCTACAGAAAAGCAGGATCAGTCAAGCTTTGCAGATGTCAAACGGGAGGACTCAATTCTTCACTCAATTTTAAATTTGAAGCTGTTAATTTGTGAATAGAACTCTATATAACACAAATAGAGTAACAGCGAGAAGCCCATGCTTTTCTTCATCTGTTTTGAAGACCTAATTTAAGCTGATTTCTTTTAGAACAGCATAATCTGCAAGACACACAAGGATTCAAATTCAGGCATATATTTTTTATTTCTTTGACTGGGTTAATTTCCCCTCTTTCCCATCTAAAACTCCACAGTATATCCCCATGGGTCAGTTACTACAACTACTTTACATTGCTGAATTCTATTAGCAACCTGCTCATCATTCCTGCAGATGTTTCTGCTTTTAGGCTTCCTGGAACTACACTGGACTCATTCCTTTGAATAAACATATACCCTCTGTAGGCTGCAGATGTACCAGGGAGAATGCTGTCCTCTACATCAAGCAGACATCTCTTTTTTGGCAAAATGATACATTTCAGAGAAAAAAGTGGGAAGCAAGAAATCTGAACTTTTTCCCCCTCTTCTAAGAAATTTCTGCTAAGAGAGTGCTACATGCGCCCATATGCCCTGGGACTGGACAATGCAATTTGTGAAGGCCAAACACCCCAGCACAGAGGCACACAGAAATCTCAGGCAGATGGACTGGAGAGGTCAGGTCCTGCAAGTAGAGAGCAAACATTCACAGGCAAGGACCATGCCTTTCAAAAGAAATATGAGTTAGTCTTACATCATCTCATTATTAAATTTTACACGTTGCTAATAAAGCAGAAGGTTCCTCTACTCACCTCAGTAACGTCCATGACCTTGATGGCTGCCAGCTGACCCGTTTTGACATGGCGACCCTGAGTAAGACAGAGAGAGAACAGTCAGCACCAGCATCTCACCCATCCCTCCAGCTTACACAGAGCAAAACACTTGGACAAGAGTTCCAGTCACTGGGTTTTCCCCAGCTATGCTGGACTCTTCTGGTACTTCCTAGGAAATATTAGAAACACTCTAGATGGCTAAAACAACAAGAACAATAACAAATTTAAAGTGCTCCTATTCAAATTTTAGTACCTTTTTTTTTCTCCACATTAAAATGATGATTATCAAGTACAAGCTGGTTATATTCACAGCTTCTCTTCTGTTTACTTTAGCAAAGCTCGTTGTCAGTAATGATAGTTTATTAACATGTCAGAAAAAATTCCATGTTGCATATTTTATTTTTATGAACCAATGCCTAGTACCTAGGTGACATATTACATGCTTTACCTAGTAAGCATGATTAGTCCATACTTAGGGCTTAAGGACACTTCTCACTGGTTTGGTCTTCCCAAATAAAAAACATGAAGTTTCTGCAAGGGATGTATCAGACCTGCAAGAGCTCTCTTTGCTTGTCTCACAATGGGTAGACAAGAACAAGATGTCATCTCCCTTCAGCTACACCACAGTAAGGGTACAGTTTCTCAGTACAGCTGGAGCTGAGTTAATAGATCCCAGCTCCTGCAGCAGGGAGCTCCTACCCTTCCTTCCTCTGCCTCCTTCCAGCCTCCTGTCACATATTTCTCCCAGGAGCACTGAGCTCCTTCTGGCACTCATTGTATCATATGATAAGCTGATTGAGATCACTAAAATGGCAGAAAGTTAACACAGCAAAAGCAAACTGCGGGGTGGGGCAGGGGATTGCAATCCAGGAAATTAAACTGGTTTGTTCTGCAGTGGAAACAGAGCCGGAGCCAGCAGGATGCAGATCACAGGGCTGGGAGGCAAGCGGCATGGCAGGCCCCTCCAGCCCTGGTGGGCTGTAACTCGCCTCAGCTGACTTCTAACAAAAGCCTTTTTCTCTCTAGTGTATGTTTACATGAGGTAGAGACATCAATTAGCTGTTGTGTACTTTTTTTTCTAAACAGCCACTTAGAAATGGTCCTAATACTGGTATTTTCCAGCTCTCCACTTAAAACTCAGCAGTATAACACCCAGCAGTCTATCCCAAGCCAGTCAAACAGCCCAGTCTCCCAACCACTTTCCCAGGCACTATCTCCAAAGGTTCTTATCAGCATTAGTCAAGCTCTCTAGCAACAGGTATGCCCATTAAATTTCTTTACTTTTATCACAGATAATGATAAGAACTCAATGGAACATTTAACTGAAGTCATAGCTCCTTTATTTCTCTCCTCACCAATTTCTGAGTTTCCCAGGCAGAAACCTATACGACGGACATGAATAGTGTATTTTTTGCCTGGACTAACATAATAATCTCTTTTCAGGGTCTTTTGAGATTGGCACCCCAAAACTGAAGCACCCCAAACCACTAGCCTCTTTAGAGAAATCTTTACCCTTTCACACCTTACGATGCCCTCCATGGAGGTAATAGCCAGGCACTGCTGGTACATTCAAAAGGATAAGGATAAAATGCATAATTCACTGCCTCAGCTTTCTTCCACAACCCTTTTTGTGCTTCACTTTCCCCCTTACTAACCAATCCACATGCTTTCTATAAATACATTACTGTGCTCAGGCTTTTGCTTGCTCTGTAAACTAGCTTTACTGCATGCTTTTTTTTTTTTTTTGCAGCTTGGTCTCAAGCTGGTTTTGATTTTGAAACAAAGTTAGGGGTCCTAACATGTGCAGTAGCCAACGCTGACCTCAGCTTGACCTTACTACTTCTTGAACCAAAGTCTTTCAGCAATCCCAGGAGATTTCCAACTCCAATTTCCCACCCTGGACTTCTGCCTAATGACAAAAGCCTGCGGTCTTCTCCTCAAGACTTACCATCCCACAAGGAAGGAGCGGGAAAATGGCTTACACTGAGGTGGAAAAATGGCTACTCTCACCTCTGCCCCCATTTTCCAAAGCTTTGTTGAAGGAATTTGAAAGCCCGAGGACATGGGATGTACAGTTTTAAGTACAAAAAGAATATGCTAAAGATAACAGAGAAACAAAGACATCTCTGAGGAAAAAACCCTCACAACATTAAGGAGGTCTGAGGAGAGAAACTCTTTTTAAAAAAGCAGACAAATACAGTTTCCCATTCACTCTGCAGCAAAGTGGAGGTGCTAAAATGGTGGCAGAATATACTCAAGCAGAAAATGTGGCATGCAGAAGAGAGAAGTAGCATGATGCCATTTTCATGGAATTTTTGCTCTATTTGTCTTCTTAAATCTACTAACTACTGCTGGGCTTGCTATTTTCAGAGAGACACCTAAAATTTCCCAGTGCTCGACTTCACAGCTTTTCTGAAGCCAATGTTCTTCTCTGTAAGACTGGCCCACTCGGGATGACTAATGTGCACCAGCCCTACCATCCTTCCCCTGCAGCTTTATGGGATCCTGCTGGTGCCTCCCCGAGTGTCCCTATGAAAACTGGGGCCAGCTACAGCAGAACACAGCCACTGCTCATGTTTCATTTTGCTTCTTCTGGTAGGGGAAAAGCTTCTACATAACCCTCCTAAGGGACCAAAAGCGAGGGAACTGCAGAGTGTGGGAAGTGTGGTCTGCTCAGTATCCCAGACCAAATTTAAACCCTGGTCACTTCAGAATACTGTTTAAAATTACTCCAAATACCCTTTTCATAATGTATGGAGCACTCATATTCTAAAAATCTACAACATATGGGGAGGAGGAGGGATGGCCTGCATGACATTAATTTATATGAGAAAAGTAAAAAGACATTTTGAAGCCACACTCTTTTCATTAAAAATATTTTCAGAGGGCGGGAAAAAAACAAACATCACAAGCACAGCATGTAAGCATGAGCAGAGTATTTGTTTGTTTATCTGCTTAACAGTTCTGCTCAAGAACAGACCTGTCAAACTATTAACATGCTGGTATAATTTTGCTTGCAACATGAAATGGCTAAGCATTCCCATTTTGGAAACCAATCGTCAGATTTTCATAGCCAGCTTTCGCTTTGGAAAAATTTGTCTGTGTTAAAAAGAGTGATTATAAAATTGCAACGTTAGTTGAATGTGAAGAAAGAACTGCAGAAATCATAGATGGGAGAAACCCTCTGAACTCAATCTCCTGGGATTAAAATTCATTCAAATTCTGCTCGCAGGGCACTTCACAAATGCCGTAACCATCAAGGCTCCATCCAGACACCATATCTCAGCAACACCACTCCACTGGGATAACATTTTGCACGCAGAATGAGACCTCCGCTTTAGTGCAATGTTGACACACGGCCCTTCAGGGCATCCAGGGATCCCCATCCCCATGGCAAGGCAGAGCTTCTTGCAGCTGTTTCTCCAGGCAAATTGTTGGCAATTATCATCTGGACATCTGAAAAGCTCTGCAATATTGCAAAATGCAACCCATGCTAACTGAAAACAGCAGTTTCTTAAAATATTGCTAGATGCCAAATATCAGAAGTTGAGGATCACAAGATACTGTCCCATAGCCAGAATGTTGTGTGGAATGAAATGTGCAATGAAGACAACAGCAACTTAGAAGCATCTTGCTAAGCATAAGGTGACTGTCTCCAGAGCCAAGAGACTGAGGAAGTTGCAGAGGTTTCTTCGAATAGTGACAGCAACAGGTAGAAAAGGCTACATCATCCTGGGAGTGAGAGTTTGCCTCTTACTGGGCTTCAGCATGGGGACCACAAGAAAACATCAGCACTGTCAGGTCATCCCCATGGAAATGAGCCCATGAACGCATTCCCTTCATTTAGACCACAATTAAGATTTTATTCACCAAAATTTCTGAACTACTTCTTGTTTCTTACACATTCTCCCCACTTTTCTCTCCCTCATTACATAGTTCTATTCATATTAAAGCACTTGGTTTATCCTCCCAAAGAAGCAGCACAAGAATATTCTTAAGAGTGTTACTTGTACCACTGCATTTTTAAATGGCCTGTTGGAATGAGCAAGTCAATGGAATTGAGACTGTCGACCTCAAATCTCGTCCTGTTTCTTCTCATGCAGATGACTGCAAGTTCATTTACATGGAGCTGTAGTTCTTCTCATCAACACTGCAATACTGCAGCATTTAACTGGATCTTAAACTGAATCCACTACTTAAGCACACTCCTAGTAACGTCTGATAATAAATACAGTGTTTATTTCTCATCTCAGTGGGCTTTATGCATGTTGAAAAGCAGAGGGGACAAGGGAATCCATCGTAGATTGCCAAGATCTGCAGAACATTATAAATTTCAAGCCTTCCCACACTCTCCAAGTCAGTTAATACTCCTACTTCTTGCCTCTTTATTCCTTAGCACACATTATTACTGTAAAATTTTTAGTTTAGAAAGGTTCAAAGGCAAGTGGTGTTATGTGCTGTTTTTCATGGTGCTTTTTTCCTCTTGTGCCTTCATATTATGGAAGAACTATGCAAATGAAGTGCAAAAGAAATTCTATCAGCTAATTTACCTCTCCCCCCCTCCCCAATTATCCAAGATATAAATATCACAGTAATGTAATTCTCCTACTAACACAGTTTCAGGCCTGCGTATTAAGGTGTCTCTGGGAGATGCTCCTGGAAGCTTGCTCCCCAGCTAAATGGCATGGAAGTAGCATATGGGGCAACATCACACATTAAGGAAGGAATGCACCATTTGTGACTCATGACTTGCAAGTTTGGATTATTCTGTGCACTGTACACAATTAAGTCTTTGGTAAACTTCTCCCAGCTTCCAGTATTCTATGCTGACAGTTGTAAAAAGAAGAGGAATTGATTTGGGAAAAAAACCCCAAAACTTACTAATCCAATTCCAGTTAGCACAATGCACACAGAAGCAGCAGACCAGATTTAGACATACCGTCAAGTGAAAATTCACCACAGTACCACCTCTTAGTAGTGAGTGCTGTACAATGCCCCCATGCCTCACTTAACTTTCCATTTTGCTTCTCCACTGACTCTTAACTCCTACCAGCCTGAGGTAACAGGCCATGAAGCAATACTCTGCTATTAGGTTGCACATCCCAGTGCAATAAAAATATTCCAAGTCATGTTTACCATCAGCTCCTTTTGTCACTCGCCAGCCCAGAAAGTTGTAGACAAACCAACTTTGCATTGTTAAAACTTGGACTCTACATGGCATTTCTTTCCACTCCCTGAAAAGACCAGGTCTACCCTGTGAAAAGCAATGCAAGTAGTGCTTGTGGAGGAAACAGAACATATTTTTGACAGGCAAAAAGACCGAATGGCACGAAGTGAAAACAACCTCCCCAGTCAAAACCCAAAACTTAGTGTTCTTAAGCAAAAAGTCTACCTAACTGCATTTGTAGCCAAAATTATGCTGTTCCTACTGATACAGCATTCTGTAAGGTAAATAATCATAGGCTTCAGCAATGAAGATGGATTTGTAAACAAAAAGGATAATGTTTATCAGGCATGAGAACTACTTCTAGAATAAAAAAAAGCAAAAAAAACCTCAGTACAAAAACCTGGAAAATCGCTGCAGATATACACAAGAGGAAGTCATCCTGTTAGATGATTTCCACACCCAAACCAACCACAACTATTAAAGACTGTCACCATTTAAGACAAAGACAGGACAGCGCTCTTGTGTTTTCCTTCTGTCTAACTCTTGACATCAAACGCCTGGAAAGCAAAACAGAAAAGAACATACTCTCTATCCTGCTTTTGATATCTACAAGCTCACTAGCTGCCTATTGAAGAAATAATAATGACAATTTACTCATGCATTCTGTGAAATAATGCACAGAAAGATACACAGTTATTATCGGTTTTGTTCTTCTGGGGACAGAGTGAAAAGATGTTTCCCACTAGGAAGAAAAAAAGAGAGTTCTATTCACTGACTTTTCACTTTAATTCCTAGTTTTGTGGTAGCTTTCCCACTGTGAAAGATGCTGGATATACAGTATCAGAGGAATTTCCTTCTCCCAAACAGCTCATTGCCTAAATAGGAAGAAAAGAAAGGGGAGGGGGAGAAAGGATAGTGGGAAAAGCATGGCAGAAAGCCACAATCTAACTTTCCCAGGATAACAACAGGTCAGTTGCAGAGCTCAGTTAGGAGGCATCCCTTTTGACTGCCAGCATGCTGCCCAGCAGTGTGCACCCATCAGCAGGAGATGTTTTGGTCTGATGGGAGAAGACAGAAAGAGAACTGCAAAGGAAGGCAGTTCTCTTGACAATTCACCTGGAAAACAACACCAATTCCCCAAGGAGCTTTGAGGGATTTGCCTAAGGCCTGATGTTCATGCTGGTTTCAGTTCACAGCCACTGAAACACTTCACCTGGCAATAGATTAAAAAAGATAGCAAAAGAAGGGGATCAGGGGAAGGGGGTGTGGGGTGGTAAGAGGAGTGCAGCTATGCAGTTTAAGACTATGGACGGTCCCTTGTTAACCCAGTCATGTCAACTGCAGTCCATTCAGCCAACTGGGATCCCTTCAAGACTACACATTTCCTGGCTCAAATGGCACAAAACATTCCCTTACGAAGTGAAGGCTACCAATTTCCCTGTTTTTCATTCCTCAAATACCAAGCAGGAAAGGCTGACAAACAGGGGCCTGCTGGCAACACTGGCAGCAAGGCCACGATGCGTTTTCACACAAGGCCATGGAAAATTTTTTGAAAGATACGCTGTGCTGAGTGCTGCTCCTCTGCCAGACACCCCAGTGTCTGTGTGCTGGATCAAGCTCTGCTGCTCTGTAGGTGACTGCCACAGTTACCTGCATCAGACTAGATGTTTCTTCTAAAGGGACACTTGAGCTAACTGGCTTGAGACCCCAGCCTGGAAGATACCCTCTTCAAGAGTCATCCTTGAAGTCATCATCCCATTGTTCCAGTCACCACCATGCTGTGTCCACGCTTAGAGACCTTTACTGAAACTACTATCACTCTTTTTTATTTAGGTTGTTTTTTTTATTTTAATAATAGAGTCTGCACCCTCAGTTGTCCAAAAAGAGAAGGACTTTATTAATCCTTGCACTTTTTTTCTGGTTTTAAATCTTCCTAGATTATTTGGTTAGCACACTACTGAAAGACATTAAAAAAAAAAAAAAATCAAACCCCAAACTAAAACAAAAGAAAATAATTAATGCAGAATAGAGGCATACCTCCCACATGGACACAGTTGGCTTAGAGCATATTTGGCTTCTTCTGGAAACATCAGCTAAAATCAGCTGGCCCTCATTCAAACCAGTTCTTCACCCTACCTTAATGGCTTTACCAGTCACTAAATACACCCCTCCTAACACTGATTTGTCTCTCTAGATGCCCTGCAATGATCTCTTTTATATGGAACAATTTCTTTCTGGCAACTATAATTAAAAATGAGCCAGATGGAGAACATCAAGAAAAGAATTTAGATCAAAATTATAAAACAGTTACTTGTAGATACAAAATTACATGGTCTATTGATACAGACTGCTACTGATTTCTCTCACCTTAGGCCTTGACAGGCATTTTCACCACAAAACACTTTCCACAGAGTCTTGGCCACCACCTGAAGGGGCAGCAGGCCCAGTTTGGTGGCATAGCCATAGCAAGTCCCTACAACAGGAGCTGTGCTACTCAGGTTGAAGGGAACCACCACAAGTGACCAGAGCAAGCTCTGTGCCTGTCACATGGCATCACAGCCACCCAGCGTCACTTCAGAGACATCATGCACAGCACAAGGTTCCTACCTTAGACCAAGCATGGCCCAAACTTACCTACCAGGGGCTTTAAAACAATGCAGGTGCCTCTGCAACTGAGAGAGATGGCAGAAAAAGGGCAGACTCTCTCCATCCCTTCTGCAGAGTGGCATCAAATTAAGCCTGGATGAAAAAAGCCTGGGGCTGCTTCTCTTTGTTTGATTGTTTTTTAAATTAATTCATATTGACATCTTATCACCACCCTGGATGAGCAGAGCTTTCCAACTGAAAGGAGCAAGTGACACCTTGTGACCAAGGCCCTCTGCATACCCAGGTAAGTCTGCACCCATTTCACTTTGCTCACACTCACCATCAACTTGCAGATAAACCACCTCAGTGCTGGGCACGCCCCTTCAGAAAGAGGGGGTGAGATGTCCTCCACAAATTTAAGTATTTAGGCACTGAATACACAGAAGTGCCACAAAATACATACTTTTCTTTGGGGGAAGAAAAAATAATAATCAAACTCTAGTTAATCCCTTCCCTTGCATGCACCACTGCTGTTGTAAGCAGCCTGCATTCTTGTAGGGGGCATTGTCAGAGGTCGTACACCATGACAGAAGGAAAATTAAGTCCCCACACATCCTACCAGAGAGCTGCTGTGAGAAATGGGTGACAGCCATCGCCAGGCAGCGAGAAGTCAGTGTCCCTCCCTGGGCAGCATCCTGCAGTCACAGACAGCAAGCATCCAGCTGTGCTGCTTCAGGTCTTGGCTGCCTGAGGCACCATACTGAAATGCCCAGCAGCCTCCTGGAGAGCAGCAAGTAGGGGTAGTAGGTGGAAATCAACTTTTTCTTTTATTTCAAGAATGCTAAATGGATGGGGCAATTGTTTTGGAAGGCACAAAACCTCATTGTAAATGCAAACGACATAGTGGGATGGGAAAAGGGGGAACAATTGCTTTTGCTGCTCTTTATTTCACTTTTTAGTATGTTTTTGGGGTTCCTGCAGCACAGAGGAGCACAATATACATTGGCCCATACAGCTGTTCCCATCAAGAGTCCCACCTTTTGTCTAGCTGCATCACAAGATGCTAACAAACACATGACACAGGGAGGAGCTGCTAGCTTAATATTAATGACAGGCAAGGGGAAGGGGAACTATTTCCCATGTATTTCCATGATCAATACCTGGCTCTGAGCCTGGTGTCCCCAGCAGAATTTTGGGGGTTTTGGTCATTCATTAGTCTTCCGTGTTTCCTCCCCAGCAGAACAATACAGCTGAGAACAAGGAAATCAGGCTATTTAATGAATTTTATTTCAACATGGTTGAAATGAGAGATTTCACATTGGCAGCCTTAAAAAAATTCCAGAATTAGCATCAAAGAAGAAAAGTTAATGAAATCTTAAATGTACATTTATTTATATACATATATGTGCATATATATAAAAAATAAGTTCCAGTCCAACTGTTAATACTTCTCCAGTGCTACCCCACACAACAAAAGGGCTGGAATTGCATAGCTTTGAGCTTTTCGCTTCTCCTTCTGAGGGGAGACACTCCATCAAGAGTTGTGGGTCCCTTCCAAGTCAGGATATTCTATTCTTCAATCCTCCTTCCTTTAGCCATTACAAACACCATCAGTGCCAGTTTCAGTTAAACACATCTCCTTGCCATTATGGACTAGGAGAGCCAGAATTTGCCAGGCAGAAACTGATGAAACTAAAATACATCTTGTAGAGCACAAGGTTTGCTGCAGGAGGACTACAGTAAGAAGCATTCTTGAAAAGAACAGGGATCATGCCTTATACTATACCCCACAGAAAAGAACAAATTCAGAAATATTTTACAAGTTGCTTGCAAGCAACATTTAGCCTAAAGTTGAATATATTTTAATTAAATGAACACTTGCACCAGGAGACTATTTTCAGCATTTTTATCTTCTGATAACCTGCCAAGTACATCTGTGATTCTAAAGGGAAAAAAAAATCCAAACCACCTTGTCCTTGAAAAACTGGCTGTTGGCCAGCGAGTGATCTGTAAACAGCTTTGTGTCCACACAACTATTTTCAAATACTCGGGCAGTATTTTCAGACCTCAAACTATTTCTGCTTTGTCAGCAGGAGTTTGACTCAGAAATTCAAGCCTGTACTAACAACCCTTTCTATACCAGAGTCAGTAACAACAACTCCCCAGTCTCAGCAATTACAGAGCCATTTATTTGTTTATTTAGCAAAAGAAAGACTGATATAAATGCCATTTCCTCTTTGTTGCTACCTGGGTAGTAAGTTCCATTCCCAAAGCCTGTGGCCAACATGTTTATTATGCAAAAGGGCCAGACGACAGAAAAGCCATTATGCAACACATTCAGCTCATAGGTTAATTCACGGAACAGAACGGCATTAAGGAAATGGAGGCTGTGTGCTCTCCAATAATGACTTTTTACCAAGTATTGAAGAACACACCAAGTGCCTCGCAAAAACTAGTCAAAACACGTTCACCACTCTTCAGTAATGCACTACAGGCTTTCACCAACCAAGCTGTGGCAAACAAAAAGGGAAAGAAATTCCTTGGAAGAACTTGCAGAAGCAAGGCTGCAGTACTGCTGCCACTGCAGCTAGTCCTTACCTGCCTTGCTGTGAACTCAGGGTACAAATAAAACACAGATTAAGCAAAAGTTATTTTGATGCAAAAGGCTTTGTTAGGTTTCTTTCTGCAGGAGGAGTCAGCAGATCAATACATGGCTCTGAGCCTGGTGTCCCCAGCAGGACTTTGGGGGTTTTGGTCATTCATTAGTCTACATGACAGCAGGCCTGCTGGCAACAGACAGGGTACACCTGTCTCAAAGGGAGAAAAGAATCTCTGGACAGCAGTTAACAGGGTTGGCTCATTGAAAGAGCCTTGAACTAGGTTTGAAAGTGGAAAGGTATAAAACCAAAGCCACTAGAGATAAGCCTAGGAGAACCATGCCAGTGTTTGAGAGACAATGTGCTACCAAGGTCCCTCAATCTGCTGAAGTGAAGGCTGGAGATGGAGATTCATATAACAGCAAAGATGGAATGATTTTGGAAACCACAGAATTATCTGAGAATAGTCATGCAAAAATCAGGCCTTTTTCCCATGAAAGGGTGGCAGCATCAACAGATCAACTGAAGCGCATCTACATCAATGCACACAGCACAGGCATCAAACAGGGGGAACTGGAAGTCATCGCACAGCAGCAAAACTATTATATAGCTGCCATCACAGAAACACAGTGCAATAACTCAACTAGAGAGCTGCAATGGCTATAAACTGTTCAGAAGAGACGGGCAAGGAAGGAGAGGTGGTGCGGTAGCCCTATGCACTAGGGAGTGTTTTGACTGCCTAGAGTTTAATGATGGTGATGACAGGGTGGAGTGTTTATGGATAAGAATCAGAGGGAAGGCCTAGGCAGATATCCTGGTAGGAGTCTGTTATAGACCACCCAACCAGGATGAAGAAGCAGATGAAATATTCTAGAAGCAGCTGGAAGTCATCTCGTTATCACTGGCCCTTATTCTCATCGGAAACTTTAACTTACCAGACGTCTGCTGGAAATACAACACAGCAGAGAGGAAATAGTCCGGGTGGGTCTTGGAGAGTGTGGAAGATTGTAACTTCCTGATGCAGCTGGTCAAATGTGGACAGCTAGGGAAGCTGCCCTGTTAGGACTGCTGTTTGTGAACAGAGAAGGACTGGTGGGTGATGTGATGGTTGGAGGACTCTTGAGCAAAGCAATCACAAAATGGTAAAGAGTTTTCAGTTCTTAAACAAGTAAGGGGGAAGGCAGCAGAACTGCCACTTTGGTCTGTCTGGGAAACTGGTTGACAAAGTCCGTTGCAAGGTAGCCCTGAGGGGCAAAGGGGTCCAGAAAGGTTGGACATTCTACAAAAGAAAATCTTAAAAGCACAGGAGCAGCCCATCCCTATGTGATGAAAGACAAGCTGGCAGGGAAAAAGGCCAGCCTGGCTGAAAAACGCACTTTGGGTGGAACTTAGAGGAAAAAAAGGGAGAGTTTATGACCTTTGAAAGAAGGGGCAGGAAACACAGGAAGGTGCCAAGAGAACCAACAGCACCCTGGCCTGTATCAGCAACAGAGTGGTTCACACCTCAAATCCTGTGTTCCATTCTGGGCCCCTCATTAAAAGAAGGACATTGAGGTGCTGGAGTGTGCTCAGAGAAGGGCAAAAGAGCTGGTGAAGGGTCTGGAGCACAGGTCCCACAGGCAGCAGCTGAGGGAGCTGGGGGTGTTTGGCCTGGGGAAAACGTTCAGGGGGGACCTTACTGCTCTCTACAACCACCTGTTGAAAAGAGGCTGTAGCAAGGTGCGGGTCAGTCCCTTCTACTAAGTGACAAAAGCAAAGGAAATGGCCTTGAATTGTGCCAAGGGAGGTTTAGATTGGATATTAGGGATAATTTCATCACAGAAAGAGTGGTTAGGCATTGGAACAGGATGCCCAGGGAAGTAGTGGAGTCACCATCTATGGAAATATTCAAAACACAGGCAGATATGGCTCTTGGGGACCTCATTTAGTGGAGGACTTGGCAGTGCTTGGTTAATGGTTGGACTTGATCTTAAACATCTTTTTCAACCGAAACAATTCTATGATTCTATGGTTTTAGTCCCCAACACACACTTTCTGTAGCTGTAAGTAGGACATACACTGAAGACTCTTTTAGTATTTCTAGTAACAACTGCAGTTTGGGAAAAATAAAAATCTCTTTTCTCATGACACCACAACACACGCAAAACTGTTATTCAGCTCATGATCCAACATCAGCCATTCCTGCAAACCACAAGTCACTACTCTGGACCACAACTGCCATTAGATGTAATATAAAAATTGCTAGTAAGAAAGGCCAAGCTTTTGGTTGTAAATCATTCAGTAAACTGAAACAAATAAGACAACTTACTATTGCTCCAGACTGCAAAAGAGGAGCAATGATCAAAATTCAGCTGAGGAGCATGACTCATATATTTTGTAGCCAGTTATAGCCAGGCAGTTTAGCCCAGCGTCACTATCCATGAAACCTCTGTAATGCTGCACCACTTCTCAGACGGCAAAGGGAAAGGAAGAACACTCCACCCACATGGGCAACAAAGTTGTCCCTCTGGCCCTGCAAACATCTTGGCAGCCATGCTGCCATGAACAGGAGAGGCAGCAGGGGCACGTCTTGCTGAGGGCCAGGGCACAACATAAAGGAAGCAGACAGTGGAGCAGCCCTGCTGATGACTACAGCAGGCTGATCATCTCTGGGCCCATCACTTCATCTCCCCTAAATACAGAATTGGGAACCTATAAACAGTTCAGACGGAAAGTCCCAGCCCCCTGCAAACAAAATAAAATATTTCTCCAGTAATCATTCAGCCCTGACTCAGGAGTGCCCTACACACCCGAAGTTTCCATCCCCAACTGGGTGGTTTCCAAAGATGCAGTCATGAAAGATCCCATCTATCTGCCAATACACTAGTGTCCCCAAGAGCAGATGCAGCTGACTGTGAAGGATGCACCCAGGCACATCTGGATTGCAGCACAGCTGGAGCCAGCACACTGCCTCCTGCCACATGGCTTTCTGCAAAATGACTGGTCATCTCAGCTACTGCAGCTCAGAGACTAGGGGAACAGCCTGGAAACCTCCAGTAAGTTTTTGGTTAGAAGTCATAAGTGAAAATACTGCTTAATCCCAGTCAGAATTTATACCTTAAAAAACGTTAATCCTTAAAACACTGATATACATAATGCCAAAGCTGTAGCCAAACCTAATTTTTTACCACTTGTTCCACCACTTCCAACCTTACAAAAAGGATTGAAGAGGGAGGACTGGAAATAAATAATTTAAGAGTAGAAGCTTTCCACTTGTTTTAAGGTTTTTGCTCAGTCACTTTCCTAGGACATATGGAAACCTACCTACAAAGTTTGAGCAACACTGCCTGAAAAGCTAACCACCATTTAAACAAATCACCACTTGAATCTGGAAAACAGTTGTTTTAATCACAGTCAGGTACTCCAACCAAACACTACCATGACCTAATTACATTATGTGGTATGGTGGTGCAGAACAGCAGTTCCTAGAATTAAGCAATCTTCCAATTAAGTGTCATGCACTGAAAACAAAATTAAATCAGCTGTGATGCCGCCCTACTACTTATATTCCCTTCTCCCATCAGGGAAAGAAAACAAAGTCCTTACCACTAGTCTGAATGTCGTATCACCAACAGGACTGGATTTCCAAGATGCTGAGGAGGGGTCTACACACCCCAGATGTGCCTGTCCCAAATTACATCACTATGAGGACAGCTAAAACAAAATAATTGTTTTAAAATTGTAATGAAACTGGATTTACAAAAGTTCCAATGCTTTTAAAGTTTGCCTTATAAATTTACAGCCACTTGTCTAATTACTGAAACAGCATTACAGTTTTTTATAGTCATGTGTCTGCACTGAAAACATGAAGTTGGAATGCTGGAATAGATTGCTCAATTATAAAGTGCACAGCTATTGCAACTGCTGTCTAAGTAGAATTCAGAACAAGTCCAAGTGCTTGTTTTGTAAAACACAAGCACAGGCAATAGTTAACACTTGAAGCGATTTCACTGAACCATGCATTACCAGGCAAAGCAAGACGTGCAAGACAAAAATCAGCTGAAAGTGCTGTCACTTATGGACATGCACATGGACAGATGCATATTTATGCCAGGTGTGGGGCAGCCCCATCAAACACAGAGACCAAGGACTGACTGTGGTAGCATAGCTAAATCTGAGCATCAATGACCATTTCACCACCCACATCACCTACTCTGAGTGAGAAGACACTGATAAAAGTCAGAATCCCATTGCACCCACCAGCCCAGTAGGTGAGGTTGCTTCACCACACATGGAAACTACCAAAATTCAGGAACTACAGGGCACAAAGGAAAGGAGTGTTGGATGCAGCCAGCAAAGCACAGCCCTCGGAGACCCATCTCTGGCAAACCTGTTAAACTCTGACCAGAATGCTGCTCCACATCACTGAAGGTGAAAAACACACAAAGAGTCATACATGTACATGCCAAAACAAATTTTCCATCATCACTCACCTCTGCCTTTGTCTGTGGCAGGGAGGCAGGCTTCCACAACCAGCTCTTTTCAAGGGAAAGTCAGGGGTGTTCTTACCCTCCCAAGGGCACCTATGGGGCACCTATTGCAGCTACACACAATCAGAAGGAAGGCTGGCAGGCCCCCACAGGTACATAGGTCTGTCCCAAAGGTCTTAGATTCTACCTAGATCAGGGCCTGAGAGGCTGTTTTAGTGGAAAAAAAAAAAAAAAAAAAAGGGATCTTGTGCTCTCTCATCATCTAGCTACAGCACATCCCAAACTGAGATGCCTGGAAAGAAAATAAACAAAACAAAGCTCAAAGCTGCCAATGAATTTCCATCTGAAACATCAAGAAAATCCCCAAAGCTTAACTGGATGTTACTCTGGGCTTGAGTTCAAATAAACATGAGAATTCAAAGCTGGAAGCATTTAAGATGCCCATATGGCAAAAAGAAGGGAAGGAGCTTGTACCTTCCACTAGCAGAAAGGTAGAAGGACTTCCTTTTCTGATAAGTGCAACCAAGAAAGAGGTAAAGTAAGAGATCAGAGATAGAATCATACAAGATCCAAAGAATTAAAAATGAGGAGCTATAACACCCAAATATCTACAAGAAGCACAGAGCAAGGGCTCCTCAGTGTGAAACCAAATGGTTGGGACAAAGAAAGTAAACAGATACAAGTTACTGGCAAACATCAGCACTCCATTTAGGAAAAAAATACCAAGTTCTTGGTTTTACTTTAATGGATTTTGATGACTCTGCTTTTTAAATTCATTTTTATTATCCCTTCAGTATCTTACAAACTATCTTCTATACACACTTAAAAAATTATAATGCTTGGTTTCCATTTAGCCTGTTCATTAGTCCAAGAATTTCAAGAGACATTATTCCAGAGCAAAAGGAAAAAAATACAAGAAACCCAACACTTCTCCACTATGTGAGTAAGTCCGTAGCTAGGAGAGGTTTAATCTACCTAATTATACTGTTTGCCACTTGCATTTATAGCTAGCATTGAAATCAGTGGGTGAAATTCAACAAGAGGTGGTAAATGAGAAAAGTCTAATTGACTGATGCATTACAGTCTTCAAGAACCACCCTTAGATACAATGCAAGCAACTGAAAATTAACAGAAAAACCAACTAGTGGGAATCCATGAAGTCGATCATTCTAGCTTTCCAGTCTTCATTCTCATATTCATTGTAGGCAGAAATTCATTTGTTTTACTTTTATGATTCCTGTGAATGTGTTACACGCTCAGCAAAAAATACACCCTTACTAATGACAAATTTTAGCTCTTTCTATCAAAACCATTCAATGCATAGGCAAGCCTGTGGCAATACCTTTCAAGCAAACAAACTAGAGAGATACATGATATGCTTCAATTAAGTCTGATTCATTCAAGGAAATTCACTTAAAAATGTAGTCTTTGGACTTAATTTCTCCAGGCTGCCCTGTGGAAGAGACCTGAGAGAAAGAGTGGGTCAAAAACGGCAGAGAGGACAGACGAGCCCCAGGGAGGAACCAAGATGGAGGTCTGCAAGTCTGGCTTGGCACAGCTACCCTGGGGAGCCATGCATGCCACACTACAGCTTTGGCAGAGCTCTGGCAGATAGGAGGTAACAGCTGTAAACAAACAAGAGACTGTATTTTTACTGCTGGATGGGTCAATGGCAAGCGAGCTGAATTTATGGCATGTAGGTGCAAGTACAGCCTTATCTTTCATCTCTCCCTCCACATCAGATCTTCAGTACTCCCAGCCATGAGGAACTCCCTTCATCTCAGAAAACAGAATCTCAAGAGAGAACACCTAATAAAGTATTGTAAGGATTTAATTTCCCCCAGCTAGAATCACCTCGTGAATGATGAGCAAAGCCTTCCTTTCTTCAATCAAGATTACCTGATACTGGATCCCATGTGACACTCATCCAATCGAGGGGAGCTTCTTTTTTCCTAACATTTCTGCTCACTTTGAACATCCAAATTCAGACAAAGAAATCTTTGTCACAGATATACCATGACAAAGGAGGTGTCATCCCCTCCATAAAGCTAGAAGGAGCAGACAAAGAAAAAGCAAGGAAGGAGGAAGAAAAAGAGGACTGCTTCCAGCACCATTAATCCTCACAAAAGGTCTCTGCCTACTCACTACTAGGAAGTCGATACATGACAGCAGGCCCTTATATCAGACAAGTCCAGGAAACAAGTGTGCACACAAGAGATTATAAGGATGAGCAAAGGCCAGCATTTAGTAATCCCATCTACCATCACAACCTGCCTATGTGCCTTTTGCACAGGGGAGTCTCCCTTTAGAGCACCAAATTTCATTCCTAATGGGGAAAAAAGAACATTGCCTCCAGAGTGTTGGTGACTTATTGCCAGTATAAGATTAAGACAATTTGGTTCCTCAAAGCTAGATTTAAAGGAGGCTTATCCATTTAATGATGCCATTAATGGGAGTTAATGATGATTCTCTCCACCACAGCTAGACACAGACACTTCCAGGACTGGATTCTACTTGTCCTTCCCACCACTTTGGCTGAGATGGAAGGTCTTCGTGAAAATACCTCAAATTCAGTGGGGCAAAAAATAGGGCCTGATGTTCAAAGATGGGAAGAAACAAATTTCTGTGTTGTTTGGCTGCTGCAATATCCAAAACTTGCTTCTCAAGTCTACAAAACTGAGATAGTTAAGGCTTTGAAAAAGTATTAGTAACAAAAATCTTAAAACTTAAGTAACAAATACCCATTAAATGTTTTTGCAAAACTCTCTAGCAGACAATAAGCTCTCTGCCAAATTACTTCTGAAACCAACAGCTGTACCACAGGACCTCTGCACATATAAAATTGCTTTGGAGAAACTTATATATACATTTAGATCTTAGCATTGCTACCATTTTTCATGCAGCTCATGCATGCAGTGACAGTCTGACCCAAACAGTATCTGCATTTCTACCCTTGTGACCACTCCCCTAAATCTTCTCAGTCTGCATGTCTCTTTTTACTCTTTTCAAGCCTTATCCTGCCAAATCTGCTACCTTAAAAATAATTTTCTTGTACCACCTTTCACTTCCTCAGATGTGAAGCATCCAGCATCTTGCCTTTGCATTGAAAGAGAAAAACATTCCAACCATCTCTTTTTCCTGTTAAGCCCAGCAGGTAGCTCAAACATGGCTTACAAAAGAGCACAGAAGCATCAGAAAGGTCCTCCCATGAACAATGGGCTTGGGGTAGGAAGATGACATGGAGATGTGCACATTGCCAGGATCCAACAGGGAGAGTCAGTTCCCTGGACAAACTCCAGACCTTGATCCTCTCACCCTACCCTCCCATCTCCAGTTTTCCAGCTTTGCCACAAAAACTAGCAGAAACTTCAAAACCCAAATTCAGAAGGGGATTACTGTCTTCAGAAAGACACATGAACACACACAAATCTGGGGTGTCTGTCACTGCAAGACAGTGGGAGATGGGAGAATGCATGTCAAGAAGAGAGGTCTGGAAGGAGATGACACATTTCCACTTCAGCCATAGATTTCCTGTGCAATTTTGAGCATGCAACCCAAATATCTGTTTTGTTTCAGTTGTTTCCTTTTAATCCATAAAAATACTAACTCCATAGTTGTGCTGTCAGATGTAATTCATTAATATTTAGTTTAAAAAGTGCTTTGATGTTCCTGAGTGAAAGCTGCTACAGATAGATCACATATAAAGAACAGCTAGGTATTACCAGGACTAATGCCTTACAAGAGTATTTGCAATTTCTGTGTACTGAGTGGCCATTTGAGACCAGGAAACAGCAGCGGACACATCCATCAGAAGGATCAGGCACATTCAGTGCCATACCAGATCCGGAGGAGAGCAGATGACACCACAGAAGCAAAGAGACAAAATCATGGGTGCTGAGGGAAAACCAAGGAAGCTGAGTCAGACTTCCTCTTCCTCCAGCAAGAGACTGAGACCAGACTGCCAGCATCCTGCAGTTCAGTTTCTGTAGCCTAAATATGGGTGACTGATGTCTTGTGGGACATCCCAGGGCAAGCAGAAAAGAACCTAAGTCCTGTTAGAGGTCTATGTCCTTTTGGAGCAGATGCTGGGGGCCAGGCAGGACAGGATGCTCCAGCACACCTCTCCTTGCTGGACAGAAGCAGAGGGGAGAGGGTGGAGGGGAAGACAATAGGACATGGGTCCCATCCACTGCCCCTGAGGTACAATGGCATCACCAGCAATACCCCTGGTACAACAGCTCAAAGGCAGTGTCCCAGCTGGGTGCACCTTGGTTTTGAAGGCAACTGGGCTGTGGTGGCCCCTGAAAATGGGATCAATCCCTCTGACTTGGAGGTAGTGGCTCAACATGACTGGAACAAAGAATGCACGGCAGGCGTGGCTTCCCAGCCTCCATAAAAAGGCATGCTGGAAAAAATGCTGCAGTTTGGCAGGCAGGATGAAAAGGAGTGCCTATTCAAAAAGGCACAACTGATTACTACTACTTCACATCAGATGAGATATCCTGCCACCTTTTAATTTTTCACTCTTGATCCCATATATTAAAAAAACCAAAACAAATACTAACCCCCCCCCCCCCCCCCAAATCCCACCCAAACAAACAAAAAAAAAAAAAAACCAACCCACCATCATGCAACTCCTATTCCTGAAAAGGTGGTATGGTTTTTCAAAGAGTATATGCATTCTGACTTTGAGCTTCTGAGTATTAATGTTTTCCATGTTAAATATGGAATGGAAGAAAGGGGTTACAGGAGGGACTATTCTTAATTCTTGCACTTCTCTTCAGTACAGCAAAAGGGAATAAGCAGGTTAAGACAGTCTCCAAAAAAAAAAGCAGCTTTTTTAGTAATGAAAGGTCTGTCGAACAAATATTAACAGCATCATGTGGATGTCTTCAAGAGGTTGTAAATCCAAGATTTGCTGATGTAGAGGAAATTCAGATCTTTATCTATAAGCCTGAAAGCAATGCAAAATGAAATATATTTCTGAATTCCCTCTCTGCAGAGACATTTTGTCCTTCAAGACAAAATCCACTGCTTGAGCACTTCTACACCTTGCCTGGCTCAGAGCTGGAGCTGCTGGTGTACTTTCAGATCTAAGGTGTACTTGTTTCTAAAATTAAAAGTCACTAGATCCTCTGAAGGCTCTGTATTTCAGGGGTGGTGAGAAAAGACTGCCTTTAATGCAGGCCAACTCCTCCCACACTTCGCAACTGATGGCTCACTCTATGCCAAACAATTTTAAAATTCTGCAAATCCAAAAAAGATGTTTCCAGAAACAAGGAGCAGCCTGGGGTTGTGCAGCATCCTCCACCTGCAGGGACTCTCTTCTGTACCCCAAAATCCACCTAAAAATTTGCTGCAGATTTACATCCTACTCTCAAATGACAATTTTTGCAGAGCAAGCTGAGACCCCTGAGGAACTGCACTGAAGCAAAAGATCCTCAGCTCCCCAGTTCATGATTCATTCAACACTGTGATGGAGGACCACCAAGAACTTAGGTGTAGCCCACTCCTCCTGGAACACCTCAGTCTCATCCTCCCTCACTCAGCTGCAAGAGTCACAGCTTTTTAAAGAAACTGCACCATGCATCCAAACAGGAAGGACTTGTCACCCTCCTCCCCTAGGAGAAGTGGACATCATTAACCAGGTCCTAAGATCACCCTCTGCCTTTTGTGTGTCTCTGAATCATTAGAATATTACTAAGGTACGTTAGCAGGGCAGTTTATAAGATTATATATAATGAGCACCGGTTAGAAGAAAGCACATCATGAATTTAACAGAACAGTAAGAAAAAAGAGCAACAGTCCAATTATCTTCTCCCTACGTCAAGTTTCACATAAAGCCCTCTGTGAAGCCCACACTATAGCACAGTAGGGAACAGCACAGTGGGCTTAAATTGTGTTATTCTTCTCTTTGTTGAGAAAGGAGGACTAACAATTTGGACTGGAAGGCATTTAACTATCTATTTGATTAGTCATTCAACAGAATGACAGAGGTCACCAAAGCACCACTCAGCACAAATGCATATCTGACCTCACATCACATGCAAATGTGAAGTGCAATTCCTCTCTTAGCCCCTTCTCTGTCTCTTTCCTGTGCTGGGTTTGATATCAACAATCTGTTTTATCCTTTTTCTCTTACGCTATCAGGTTTCCTGCACTTTAAAAGAATACCAAGCTTACAGCAAGAAGCTGTGGAAGATGTGGAAGTTACACGTGCAGTATTTATAAGTAACTATTTTATACTCCCAAAGTTACCTGTTTTATCTTACTATGCCCAAACACGAACAGTTAAAGCAAAGCAAGGGGGAAAATCACGGCAAAAATTAAGCTCCTGCAGGAATAAGAAAGACAGAGCTCCTTTTTTATTGAGTAGAACAACCAATTACCTTCAGGTTTACACAGTTCACTCCTTCCTAGGCGAGCCAAAGATCAAAGAGGATCCTAAACCTCAGAAAAATGCTAGAAAAAGAAGCAGAGGTTGAGCAAGAGCCTGCCCTGGGTTTGCGGGCAGAACAGACAGACTCCCACATCTGCAGCTACAGCTGCAGCAAGCTATAAATTAAATTAATCCATCTAGGCAGAAGCACAGATGGGAGAAACTTCATAGTGAGTATCTATAGCAGGAGTAAATACACCCCTGCACGCAGATGTTCTGCAGGTTATTTTTCAAGGTACAAGATGTCCATAAGAACAAACGAACAAGGCTGGATTTGCCAGGCAGTTTTTCTGCATCGCTGAAAATATACATGATGTCACCAGCTCCCAAAGGGAAACAGTTGAAGAAACCACCCAGGGACAGTGTGAGGCAGACATGCCTCACATGGGGTGAGCAGGAAGCTTGCAGCTCACACAACTTCCCCACCAGCCACGTCCTGAGGATCCGACCCAGCATTTGCAGAGGAAGCCAAGGAAGCCCTTCCCTACAGAATTGTACTCCAGACAGATTACAGAAGTTTGGGGCATCCCAAGACCTCAGAGAGGCACAAATTGATGTGCAGCCAATGGGAATTCAACATGAATTCTTAAATTAGGAGCACAAGGGAACCAGAGAGCTGTCTGCAAAAGGAAGGGAAAAAATAAGGCTACAGCCTCTCCACCAGCTACTGATGTGGTCTGGGTAATGGGGGAAGCTCGCACTGAACGCTAATTAAAGTTGGAACAACAGGCTGTTGGGACTGAATGGATTTACGCAGGCTCAGCGTTAGAGTGTGGCTCAGCAACAATTTATTTCTTATTTACACTGCAGTATCACTCAGTGGCCTCAAATCACGACCAAATCAGCATTGTGTCAGACACCCTCCAGCCACCCACACAGGCAAACCGCTTAGTCCAAAGCACTTACAGCCTGGTGCCCTCGCTCAGGAAAGCATGTGCACCCAAGTTATCCCAGACAGCAAATACTCCAAGAGTTTAATCCTGTCCCAGTTAGGGCAGAAATGCCCATCTGGAAAATGCCTGGCCTGAACAAACATTGCTTCAAATTCAGATCTTTCCCCTGGCTGCCTTATGTCCAATACTCAGGTCCTGCAAGTTCCCAGCCATTTGGTAACCCGGACGGATAAGTCTGAGAATGCTTAGGATTAGTAAAATGTTCTATAAAGTGATCAAAATGCAGTTGTGGTATTCAAAACGAAACCATGCAGACAAGAAAAGCATTAAAATCCATTTTAAAAAACCCCACACACCCCCAAAAACACACCAAACACAAAAAACATCATTTCTTGAAGCTTGCTTCTATTGTTGCAGGGCTCAAAGGACGTATTCCATGACCAAATTTTGACAACATTTATCAAACACACTATGTCTCTCCATAAATGTGATTTTGTTAGAAATTCCACAGCTCTAACCTGTCAGGTTTGTGATACTATTTACGCTTCTTGTTCTAAGAAAATATTGTGAAGTTCTGATGGAGACAATTTCTCAGGGCCCTCTTCCAAAGGGCTGCTTTATCAATATCAAAATATTTCTGTATCTCAAGAGCTAACAAGTTTTCCTTAATGCAAATTTCTCCTCTAGTTTAGAATGCTTGCTATAACCTACTATTAAAAAGAAGGATAGAATTCATTCAGATGGAGAGAACTAATTCCTATCACCCTCCTGATTTCCAAGACCAGAACAAAACCACAAAGCACAGTCAAAGCAACCTCTAGAGAGAACAAGCCAGATGCAAACTGTCAGCCAAAACAGGAAAGAATAGAAATAGAAATAAAAATAAAAAAGAGAGTCTCCAATCTGAGGCTCATAACGGAAACTGTTTTACAACTTGAATTACAACTTACACTAGAACCCAAAGTTATAGTATTTTCTTAGCATTTGTATATATACCTAAATCAAATCAATAACTAAGCTTTAGGCTTACAGGATTTATTTTGTTATAGTATTCTACTTGGCAGAGTATTTTACAGCAGCAAGTTTACATAGCAGTTCATCCATAACCATGATTTACTTCATTTTCATTAGCTTAAAGACTAAAATCAGAAGACACTTAATTCTTCTGATTTAATATTTATAAATTAAGGAAGTGCATTCATGAATACTAGGTTGCTAAAAGCCACATCCATGCCAAAAAAGTTCAACAAGAAAAACTTACTGCTGCCAAGGACATCACTTTCAGCATTGCTTCACAATTAACTACCATTGTGCTGTGTGACTGGAACTATGATGAACCCTGTCAGGAGGAGAAAAATATCTACCTTTCTCCTTTTCAGGTGGGTATTCAGTGAAGTGCCAAGGAACTGAGAAGTAATTTGGAAAGGCTAAGACAGACTCCTGGTCCCATGAGTTTAGCTGCTGTTACCAAAAGTATCGACTTCAAAGAAGGATGGATGGATGGATGGATGGATGGATGGATGGATGGATGGATGGATGGATGGATGTCCAGCTACTTGGACATAGTGAGAAGGAAGAAAACCATATTAACAAGAAGAACAAGCAGATTAGATCATAGGCTGCTAATAAAGATCTGGAGCTCAACAGCAGAGTGAAGTTTTTTTCAGCTCTTGTCCCTTTCTTAAAGAACAGTAATTTGTACCTGACCATTCTGCTGTGCTCATGTGGAGACAATGTCTTGTGCTAGCTCTCAACCAGGGGAAAAAAACCAGATAAGTAAATAAAATAAAATGTTATGTCAGCTGTAGACAATTTTATTACTACTCTACTCCCCACAATTTTACTAAAAATACTGTCATTTAAAGAAATCCATTTATTCTGTCCTCAGCTATGAAAACAAATCCTGGTTTTTTGAGGACAACATAACTGTAACTTAAGCCTTTTCAAAACATGCCTCCACGAAAGCAGGCTCTCTCACACCAGCCTGATGAACGCAGGACTATTCGGGACCTTCTTTCAGCTAAAGCCAGGGAAACAGCAAGGTTGCTAGTGTTTATGGGTAGAGTAAGTCACCTTTTTTTGAAGCAGGAGGAAATGAAAAGGTCTAGTTTGCCAGAAGTTACTTCTCTTAAAGATCACTTGTACTCATGGGTGACTTGATTACTTTCAGTAATTACCGTATTTGAAAAAAGAAGTATTGATCCCGAAAGAGGAAAGCAAGAGTGGTGCAAATGTTCTTTCAAAGAGTTTTACCACCTTGCCCACCAAAACAAAGTGGGTGTTTAAGAGAAGGTTGTTTTGTTTTCAGCTTCAGCCAAACTGCAAGAAGTTAGTTCCAGTGCTTGTCTGGAGATAAGGAGGCAAAGCAGGGAAGATGCTATGTGCAAGACGGTACAGGCAAAAAATGGGCAAAAGCCAAGGGTAAGAAAGCACCCAAGAAGATAAGCAGAAAGCAGGGTGTCAAAGCAGCAGGGATAGGAAGCCCACGTATGTGCAACAACTCCTCCTGAGTCCCTCACTGTCAAAGCCCATCTATCCTGAGCAGACCATACTACTGCGAGTCACAGCTTAGACCCACATTTCGCCCCATCGCCAGGGCACCAGCAGTTCACTCAGCAGCCTCACTCAGACCAGACCTGAGCAGATGTCTGTGAGTGTGACTTGGGGATTCAGCTAAAAACCCATCCAAGAGTGAGCTACTGCCACCAGGAGCAAGCTCCTGACAGCTCCCCTCCCCACACCTCCAGCTCCTGGCCTCAGGCATAGCAGCAGCGGCCACTGCCAGAGAGCAAGATTCCAATCGCTTCTTTGTCGAGGAGAAGGGGGAAAAATAAGGAAAACGAACATCCACAGCTCAGAGACAAAACTAGTGCTGCTGAGCTAGGAGGCTGAGCACCTGCAGCCAGCAAACTAGTACACAGGGTCAAGGATTCCTGCCAAGGAAGAGCAGACACAGCAAAGGTTGCAGCATCCCTACCAAAACCAGCATGTCTCTTGAGGATAAGACACAAACTCTTGATGATTTTCATTTATCATCTGGAAATCAAGGGGCATGCTGCTACAAACTACAGGGTCCTCCTTAGCGATGATGGTTACCTGCAGAAAGAGATCGCCTGAAGATGCTGTACCATGAGACCAGAGGCTACACAAATTAATGATCAGAAACAGCCTAACAGACCAAAGCCCTCCAGTCTTGGGGCATGCAACTGGATGATCTTCTGAGATTGTTTTACATGAACGGATTGTTTATGTGTACATGCATACATGTACACACACACACATATATATACAAACACATACACATAAATTATCGATTCCGGGGCAAGAAAAGATGGCATATGTAATTTCCTGAATACAGTTTCCAGCTCACCTGGATCTTGGCTGGGAGGAGAATGGAAGTCCAAACTCCCTTCAAATGACCTACACTATAAAAAAGTCTCAGTAACACAAGACGTTGCCATGCATCCCATATCCAAGGACTGCAGTCAACACCTTTGGTCCCTTACATAAGGTTCGAGTCCTGCGTTCAGTAAGGAAAGAACAGGCTTCTCCCTCAAATCAGAGGAAATCTTCCTAAGGTTAATCTGCTGGTTGTTAAGTAACTTAGGCCAGACACCGAAAGGAGACCGATCACATGCAGGAGATTAGCACACTGCAGACATGAACACAATGGCCCAGGCAAAAGCGCCCGGGGGGACGTGTGTGCGCAAACCTCTGCTTACACCCTCTCAATGGGGCACACAGTGGAGTAAAGTGGAGGTGAAGGGGGCAATGAATCCTGTTTTGCTTCCTGTCTCCCTCAGAAAACGAGTCCACATGGCCCCCCCCCCCCCCCCCCCCCCCCCCCCCCCCCACTTCCTAGTGGCTCGGGCAGGCCCAGGGTGGTGTAGGGGATCTGAGCTTCAAACTTTCCTGAGGAAATGCCACCGAGATGGTATCATCAGATCCTTTGAGAATAGAGAATAGATAAGACCAAGCTCTGGAAGATAATTACCTATTTGTGTTAAGAACATATTTTCCTTTACAATAGCCAGACTTTTATTCTGTTGTCAATTTTTTTCCCTCAGAAAGGTTAGCCTACTATTACAAAAACAATTATGGAAAGTGCCTACTGAAAGCCCAGGATGACACAGATGAATACAGATTATTGTCCCGACTAACATCCAATGCTAGTGAATCTTCAATGCCAAAGCTCCTCTGCTCCTTCCTCCTGTCTCTTCTCCAGCAACCTGTACGTGTCCTGTCGCATCTCCAAAGCCGCCTTGTCCCTTAAAGAGAGGCAGGGCAGTTAATGATGGCACAGAAGGCTGGCAGGCTGGAGCAGGGCAGGGCTCAGATGTGGCTGTGGCCAGCCCAGGCTGTAACACAGGTCAGCCTGGCCAAGTGTCCGTGACTGCTGCAGCTCTCCATCATTTCAAAGCAAGTTTTTTCAGACAGCTCTGACACCATTTGGCTCCCACCACAATGCTGGCAGAAGCGTGTTGTAATTTTGCTCAGCCGTAAGAATTTTAAACCATGCTTAAGCATGCTTGCTAACCACACTTGAAAGTATCTACCAAAGTGCAGCCAAAAACGACTAAAGCCCTCCAGCCGACCAAAGGGCACCCGGATAAGTAAGTAAATAAACAAGCATGCAGTCACAGACAATGAGAGCCTATCTGAAATACTTCGAAACCAAATAGCAGCATAAGACGTTTCAATGGGATTTGTAAGTCAGCACACGAGAGTACCATGTTTACAGGGATGAAAATTCAAGTGGTGATCCACTTCTTACGGCTAGCACAGGGACTTCTCACAGGAAGATTAGTGGGGAAAATAAGGAAAAAACTGATTAGTAACAAGACCTGACATTTGCTCAAGTCAGGAGAAGTCTGGTATTTTCCAGAGCAGTGACGGGGAGAGCAATGGGAGATGTGTTGATACCAGAGGACCATCAGCAACCTTGCCAGCAGCAATGCCAGCACAACACAGGACACAAGGGCCAAGGGACTACCAGGTTGGTACCCAGATACAAACTGTGTGTGCCTGCTTTGAACTGACCACCTTCCTGGGCTTCTGCTGCCCTTCAGGGCACCCCAAAATCTCCACCAGCTTCATCCCCAAGGACCTGGATTGAAGAGCCTTCTCCATGGCAGGAGGGAACAAGTCATGTTCCCCAGCAAGGGCACAGCAGGAAGGGAGAACCTCCTGCTGCCTACCCAGACAGTCCCCCAAACCTCACTGCCTCTGAAATGGTATCACACTAGCAATAGCATTTTTTCAGCATCAGCAGAAAGAAAGATTAAATGGTAACACTTAATGTTACTTCAAAGGTAATTTTAAAAAAAGAGGAAAAAGAAGTAGTCAATGATTTTCAGATGACATTCCAAAAAGACAAGTTTCTTTAAGCCTTCCCAAAAACTGAAGGCATGTGAATAGTCACACTTGTCACATCTAAGAGTTTGAGCTGCAGGCCCCACACTCCCTGGAAATTAATTCAGAACCTACAGGAGAGATTCAAAGACTTCTTGTCCAAGACACATTCACAAAATAAAACCATACCTTCAGCCTGTGACCTCAACACCCCTCCAAACCCAAGTATTTTATCTGGCATAAATGCGCTCTAACAACACGAGGGCAGCAATCAAAAGGGCACATTTACTGCAATTTACCCATAATGAAAGCTAAGGCTTCCCTAATGCCAGCTAGGGGCAGCCAGAGGAAGAGAAGCCACAGGTTACTCCTATCCCTCCAGGTTCAGCCCTAGAATCCCCTCTCCAGAGCCCCTCTGGACACAGGTAAAATGCCACCAGCTCCACAGTGCAGCATCAAAAGGGCAATAGATGGAGGGTGGAGGTAAGAAATGATCACCAGGAGCCTACTTCAAGGCTCCCACAGTGTCATGAACCATATAGTGACACTTTCAATAATAACTACAGGTCACCAAGGGACAATGACATGTAATATTATACTTGTAACAGCTGTCAATGTCAAGGCTAATGAATAGATCATTTTCTCTTCTGATACCACCCTTACAAAATATCCAGGGTCAACAGCCTGGTTTTCTTCCCCAAACATAAACCTTCCCATAAGAACCAAAATGCTGAAAGCCTAAGTTGCAAGAAGTTCTGACTAAACTTTAGTATTAAAAGCTATGAAGAGAGCCTATTTGTCTTCATAACTCATGGCAGGCGTAACCTTTTGTGAGAATCTGCAGTGCTGCAGGCTCAGGATCTCCCTGAAGCCCAGCCACCCAGAGAAAATGGATGGGCTGAACAAAACAAGAACAACAATACATGAGGGAGCAGACCCGTCAGTGACACTTGTATCTTAAATAGTGCTACATTTCAAAGGTCTGGAAAACTTGTAGGCCAGAGCTGGGAGTGGCTGGATCTTGTGTTCAAATAAAAAAAACAGTCGCTAGGAGCTTTACATAGTATCTGGTTAAGTACGAAACACAGGAAAGGCTGATCACTGGCGGCTACTCACTTCTCCCTTAAAACAAAGAAACGTTGTCTCTTAAACTCCTAAATAAACACTCTAAAACAAAACCCAAAAGCCCATGCATAACCTAAAGAAAGTATTTTCACAGCTTTTTGAAGCTGCTGTAAGCTCTACAGATCACCAGCCTGAGACCAGTGATGGCAAGAATTTGCCTTCCCGTCACATTTGTATTGTTCCTGGCCTCCAAGAGTTCAAAAACTTCAGGTAACTCTGAGACACCCACCCTCACCACCCTCACACTACTTTCCTGATGCCCTCACAAAACAAAGGGAAGAAAAAAAAAGAAGACCGGAACTAAACAACAGAGGAGTTGTATTTCATGCCCTCTTCCTTTGATCAGATAAATCTAGGTCAAAAGTATGCAATGGTCCAGCTCTCTCCATAAAGATAAATGATGGAGCTCAGGGAATTAATATCTGCTGCACTTCTGAAATGGCCACACAACTTTAAATCCCTTAACATACTTCTGATAAGTTTAAAACGTTGAAGTGAGTTCAGGGTTGAATAGGCCTAGACATCTCATTTCAAACATTTGACAAATGATTTAAGACTTAAAACTGAGCCTGAAAAACAGAAGTAGTAGGAAAAGGTAAAAATACAGGGGTAGCAGCTGAGCCTCAGATCCTGAGGGTGGCTTTTCCCCCCTTTCCCTACAGGCGTACAAGGTGGTCAGAAAAACGGCCAATAAAATGAGAAGCCAGCTGAGAGGATTTGTAACATGAAACCACCAGGCACAATACTGAAAAATGTCCTGACTGAGAGGGAGGGGGAAAAAAAAAATAGAAAAAAACCCCCAAAACTGTCCAACCCCTGCTAGAGAGGTCATTAAAGACAGATGGTTCATTTGGAGGGTTGGTAGGAGCGTGCTCCTCAAACCCAGGCACCTACATATCTGCTGGCAGAGGAAGATGCCCATAGACAAAACAGAGAGGCTGTGGCCAGGACAGATGTGCAGCACTTTGCCAGGACAGAACACCCAGCTCCCACCGTCCTCCCACCCACGGCTGCTGCCACAGCGAGCACGTCTGGACCTGGGGAGATGGACGAGAGGGAGAACAACGGTGCAGCCACAAATGACTTTTGCATTTAGGTTTTCTGGATGGGTATCAGCAATCTGTCATAAAAGGAAAGAAAAGCCCTAACCAAAGCATCAGCTACACTCATTAAAATCCTAAAGACGCCTGGAGAACTGCCCTTTCTACAGCATTAGCATAGTCATTGGCAAGTTCATCTTAACTGGGATCGAGATTTCCTTCTGCACTCCCCTCCTCCCCTTCCTCCACTCATCCCGAATTTAACTACAGCAGAGAAAAGTGGATCATATTTAACAACAACAAAAAAAAATTTAAAAAAAAAAAATCATCCGAGGGCCTGCAGCAGGGTGGGAAATGGCAGGGAGGGGGGGCCTGCAGAGATAAGTCAGCACTTTGCTGTGCACGTCTTGTCGCTATTTATCCTTCCCTGCCATCACGTGAGCCTGCGCACAGAACAAAGGCCCTTTGCTCAACCAGCCACAAGGAACCCTTTAAGCACTTCAGGCACAGCCCAAGAATATCCTTCCAATTAGCCTTTAAACTGTGCCACTAAAATAAATACAGGGAACCTTTTTATGCAAGGTTACCCCTTCACCACCGAAAGTGGCATTGCTGGGGCACCTACATTTCCCACCCCCAGGGAGAGAAAATGCCTAAATATAGGCATGTTTTCTGCCCCCCTTGTATCCATCAACAGATCAAGTTCTTCATTAATGGTGTTTGTCTAACTTGCTAATTTAAAGGATGAAGACTTCTGCACAGTACCCTAAAGAGGACAGTTATTTTACACCCCATTTCAGAGCAAGCAGCATAAAACAACTTATCTTTCTTATTTCCAACGCAAACTAGAAGCAATACTGTAAAAAGGACATGCAACTTCAGCCCAGAATTCAGACCTGACAGAGACCCAGAGGATTTGTGCCCAAGGATCAGTTCAAGGCTCGAATCCTTCTGGCTCAGAAGGCAGCGACCTGAGCACACATGTGTGCGTGTCTGTCCGTGTGTCCATGCACTCATGTGTGCCCGTGCATCCATGTGTGCCTATGTGCTACCAAGCCCTGTGCCACAACAGGGGGGCCTGCAGAACACCAGACCTGCTCCTGACGCACTCAATCCTGCAGGATGTTCCAGCAACCCCTACCTCACTTTAGCCAAGTCACCTGATTTCAGCACCTCAAGATGAGTCAAAATGTGCAGAATCAGGCTCTACAGCAGAAAATCAGCTCCTCTGCTTAAAACCACAGCAATCCTCGCCTGCCAGTTCTTTTTAATCGCTAGACTGACAGCCATGTGGTAAAGTCGACAGCGCCAAGTACTTGTCATTTCATCGGTGCTGCCAATTCCCATCTTGCTGAGACAATGACACATCAAAAATAGCTTTCATCTGTTTATATACTGCATGCTCGGCAAACTATGTCACCAACTGCTGGTGTGGAAAAAAAAAAACAACCTTTTTTTAATCAAATCCATCCTGGAAAAAAAATAAGATTACGCACTCTCTGAAAAATACAAAAAATGTATTCCATATCTTGGGAAACCTTCAGTGCATGCCATATTTCACTGCAGATTACTATATTCTGGAAATATTTGAGTAAATCATAATTCTCACTCTTTACTAACAAAGAGCAATGAAATAATAACCCAAACCTTTTTTCTGCAAAATGTTGGTTTCTGAAGCTGCTGAAAATATTCAGAAGATAGAAGCAAATAGCCAAAAGCATTCTTCCTACTAAAAATTGAAGCCTTTTGCACACCAACCAGATGCCAAAAACAACATACACAAAAATTCACAGTCTTTCTTCACAGTTTCATTGGTCTCCCTGAAAGACATATGCAGCATGAGTCACATCCGTTTGTTCCTATCTTCCTGGGCTATTCAAATTTGCTATTTCTTAGTAGACACCAATTCTAGAAAAAATTCTGCTTCCTACTGATCTGATAAACACCCAAGTTCATGAGAATATACCATGCATACATAAGAATACACCATGAAACATTTATATGTGCCTTTTTTGCTTTCTTCTTCCCTCCTTCCACAAAGGGTAAAAACAGTCTGAAGCACCAAGTTCCATAGATGAAAATTTGAAAAGAGACCAACAAGGAAATCCATACACTTAGAATACAGGCTGAAGAGCCAAATTAGAACATTACATCAGATAACCCTATAGTTGAGAAACTATACTCAACAAACACCACGTGGCAAGCAACACCTAAAACTTACTTAGATTCTTCATAAAACTCATCCTGTAATTGTTGAGAAACGTGAAAGGAAATGCAGAAATTCTGGGATAAGAGCTTTTTTATGGCTAAAAATAACCTTTGGCTTAAGACCTAAATTTACTGTTAACAAACTAATTTTCATCTCAACTGTTCTTCTTCTAACAGCAGAACATATGAAAGTGTTTCAGCAAAAATGGGATTCATAGCAGCTTTGGAAGGGAGTCCCAGTTGGGACTGCAGGAGACAGCAAGATTCAGGCCTGACTTAGGGAGCCCTCATGACAACCTAATAAATCAGGGGAATATATTTTTCCAACTTGTAGATTAAAACAAATACCAATTTGGTGATAGCATGCTTTTGAGCAACCATGCTTCCAAAGGAAAAATGACTGTTTACACTAGTCTGATATTTTAATAGATGGACACACACAGATCATTAATTATGTCCAGCAGATGGAAGTGGGCTGCGAGTCCATAAAACACAACCCACAGGTCATCAAGCTGCCGAGGTGTAGGTGTAACTTTGCTATCTTGAAATGAGGGTAGAAGAATGGCAGGAAAGATGAGGCTGTGCCAGCTGCAGACGGCTCTTGAGTGCTCCTCTGCCCTGAAGAGTCACACCATGGTGCTTCTATCGCTGTTTACTGAGTAGCAAGTTCAACCAATACTTTTTCAAACAACCAGACTCCTTCCCACTGAAGCCAAATGTGGAAACATGGTTTATATCATAAGGATAATTGAGTATGGATGAACCAGATGCAACCTCAGTCAAAAAAAAAAAACCCAAAACAACCAAACAAACAAACAAACAAAAAACAAGCACCCACAGCAAACCCCCAGCATCAGCTGCCAAGAGTTGGTAATTGGGAAGTCCCTCTTTTTGTCTGTATATGTATTTTTAATCCTTTTCTCAATCACTGACAAGTACAAAAGACAGCAGCCTGGGCAGTACAGATCTGCAGCCTGATACCACATAGAAGCTCTTAGGCCTTCCCAGGTCCACCCAGATTTTTTGTGTAGAAAAAGCTCAAGTTCTTGGAAACACACTTTTACATCAACAGTGGCAGCTCACTGGCATCTTAAAAAGTAGGATTCAGCCCTAAGTGCAGTTGAGAAGGTGAGAAGGTGTAATGCTGACATAAAGGAGAAAGTTCCTGTTTTCTCTTTATCAGGACTTATATCAAGTTGGCTAAGTGGAGTTACTCAGCTCTATAGAAAAAGCAAGGGTTTTTATGCCTCCTCCTCTCCTCTTTTCAGACATTTTCTTCCTTATGAAGAAGCAGCAGGTAAATTAAAACAGCCCACCATGCCCATCAGGACCAGCCAGCCTGCCAGCTTCTGGGAGGAGAGCTCAACTCAGAGCTTAGAAAAGTGCTTTTGAAACTCTGCTCTGAAAGCAAAAGCTCTCCCCTGAGGAGTTGGTGATGTGGAAGCAGATATTGATAAACACAGATATTAGCTGTTGCTCTATTCTCACAGTCCAAATCAAACAAGTGTAAAAAGGAGAGAATTATGTATGCATTAAGATTAAATTCATACTTTAAAATACCATTAGTGAAGGACTGGTAAGAGATCAAATGCAATGCACTCCCTGTAATTGCTGAATTCCTTTGAGGTTTGTTTTCTTTCTTTTTTTTAAGTAAATGTATTCTGTAAGAGGAAGGGTATTCACATATGGTTAAATTTTAATTTGGTTAGTTATATAAACTACATGCCACTATAAAAATTCTCACCAGTAGTTTCAATTCCATAATCACAAGCTGTTATTCACTTTTCATGATTACACAGAATCATACAAAAACACTAGGTTGGAAAAGACCTTCAAGATCATTGAGTCCAACCCAGCCCTAACACCTCAACTAGACCATGACACCGAGTGCCAACATCCAGTCTTTTTTTAAAGACGTTACACGTTCTTCCCGCTCAGAAGTTTGTCCTTTCACTTCAATCATGGGTTAAGCAACTAACAGATGCATTTAAATCAGACTGTAAAAGAACTTAGTGAACTTTCCAAGTACAAAATATACTAAAATTAAGCCTCACTTTGTTGTCATACTTCAGCAACTTGTCATCACCTTCATCGTGTACCCGAAGGTAACATTGTTAAAAACCACGACAGGGCACAGGAACATTGCATAAAAAAGCCAAACTATCTCTCAGTTTAATATTCCTTAATGTCTCTAAGTAAAAGACTGTATATTTTTTTATAAAAACACAAAGCAAAGCTTCTACAGAAAAAAATTCCCCATTAAAAACTATCTTAAAATGCCATGCAGCAATCACTCAGAATGCAGTTCTACTATAAAAACACAAAGCATGCTCTTAGCATAAAAATAAAGATCATCATGAGATGGGGTTTTATTCCAAATTTAAAATTATTTAAAACTTATTATATGCAAGTGTTGGACGGGGCTGAGTATATGACTCAGTCCTATGTCACCTTCAATCACAGTGATGAATCTGCTCTTCAAGACAAAGTCCAAGAGCTATGGGTAAAACAGTTTATTACTGTTAGCTCTAATTAATCCAAACCCAACTGTTTCTAGCTCTTCAGCACACAGAATAAACTAGATACAGGCGTCTCCCATGCATCTAATTAAAACAGAAAAGTCTTCAAATCTAGGGTTACAAAAATGTAATGAATAAATTTAAATAATTTTCCCCTTTAATTTTCTCTAATCAATGAAATTATTTGTGAATGTAAATCTGAGAGCACATATGTATTTTCCTCAGTATCAATGCCCTAGAACATCCATCCAAAACTAAAGATAACTCCTCATACAGCAGCCTCCTACATACATCAGAAAAAGGCATGTTCCCAAGCAATCAAGGTGAATAAGCATCAGGAGGAAAAATCTAAGTGAGAAGGAATAACAGACCAAAATTGCCACTTTTTTACAAAGATTATAGCATCTTCTCAGTAGTGCTTTCCACAGTAAGGTGTTTCCAAGGAGTGGTTAACATGTGCATGCAATTCCCAAGAATACAGGCTACAATAAAAATACTTACTTTTAGGCTACAAAGGCAACCCAAATAATACTGACAGGCTCAACCTCATGGCTTAAAGCACAGTAAATAATCTCCAAGGAGAGTGATAACATACAGCCATCTCAAGAACTGTGAACAGGGTTCAAGAGACAAAGACTACCCATGTTAAAAACAGGCATCTCCAAAAGAGCAGTTTCCCACTCCATCCGATATACATGGACACATGACCTGTAACACTCTGCTCAACCCCAGAGCTGGAATTCTCATCTCACTAAATGTGAGGATTATTTGGGATTTGGCCAGCATGGTCCAGAGAAGAACTGAACAGCAAATGCATACCTACCCTTCAGAGAAAGATAAGCCTAAGGAATCATTACTTCTCAAACTTAAGAAAAAAAAGTGTGACAGCTACACTGTCAAAAAACAGTACCTTTTAATCACCAAAAAATGAAAAGCTCCCCACCATTCTCTATCTAAGCCTACAGCAGCAATCTTTTTCTTTGTGCTGAAGTTATCCAATTCTCGGACCCAAATTTTGGACCAGTTGGGACTATTCTTTTATCCACACAAGCTCCCATTCAGTTTTCCTACAAACTGACATTACAATGAAGTGCCACCACACTCCACTTGCCCATGTTTTAGGCTACACAGAGAAAGGGTGCAAAAAGAGACCTGCAGCAAGAATAACTGCGCACCTACTGATTCCCAACTTCTGAGCAAAAAAATCCAACATACTAACTTGGGGTTTGCATATTTTTGTGGGGTGGAAGGTAACTTCTCATTTTCATCAATGTTACCAAAACACACTCGAAGACCCAAGGCAGAAGAGCTCTGGCTGGTGAGAGAGTGCTTGCTGAAGGCCCTCCTCATTCCAGGTGTCCACCACAGATCTCTGCCTCTGCAGCCAAATTCACCCACTGAAATCCACCTACATGCTTTTTGCCTGCTCTAAATTAGAGTGGCATCAGAGCTCCAGCTACCTCTGTCCACAGCTGTGTGATACTAATACTCTGGGCCAGGCACTCCTTCCCCTTTTTCTGGCTGCCACCAAGGATGCATCTCCAGCAGCACACCACCCACCTCCATGGCTCACCTGCAAGCACTCAAGGAGGTGCCTGGCCATCCCCCCATAGTTCAGTTTGTGTACCGTAAGTGAAATGAAAAGGCAATCACAAATGCTAGCTCAGTTAGTTGCTTTGCCAAAAAGTTGAGCGTAGGAATTTAGTCGGGAGTCCAAAGGTCTTTATCCTAGAACCCTGAATCATCCATCACAGCTGAGTACTAGCAACTGAACACAACAGCAACTACTCTTTAGACAAGCTGAATATGGGAAGCATAATAATTTTCCTAGCAGAACAGAGGATACTGACCACATGACCCCTCTTCATGTGATTAATCAAAGCGTTTTGAATTTAAATAAAACTGCAGCAGCAATTCCCTTGAGTCACTCAAATCTCACCATAAAACCAAATTCTGGTTTGCTGCTGGCAAAGCATGCAAATATCCTTGAAGAACCGTAACAAGCAAGCAAAGAAAAGGTTGGTCAAAAATCCAATGCCATCTGCACTCCTTTACACAGCTGGACAGGCCTTGGAAAAATTGGAGGGTCACAGTTACACCAAACTTGCTTTTCTACTGTCTTTTCAATCACCTTTCCTCACACAAAAATTTCCTCACCCCTCATGCTAGCAGGTTTGAAGTTTCTTTGTTTTTCAATCTGTAATATGACTACAGCAGTTCTTCATCTACAAGACATCTCATCATTTGCTCCCCTTCTGAATTCTGAGAGCAAGCAGACCTTGACAGAGATCTATTAACACGCACATGATTCATGGCACCAGTCAGAAAGCAGAGCAAAGCCATCATTAAGAAAGATAAAGGAGAGAAGCTGAGGGGATATTCCCTTAAATAAAGGGATTCATCTAGGAGGTGCTTTATTAATACAATACATAGTGCAGAACATCTAACTTGAAAACAAAAAAGGCAAAAAAGAACAGTAAACTCTGTAATTTGGGGGGAAATCAATTTCTAAGACTCACTGTCAACCAGTATAAATAATGCTGCTTCAGAGCAGTTGTTCTGCTGTTTTTTGTTTGTAACTAAAGACTTGTGTTAGCACTTTTTTCAGAGAAACCCATGAAGCATGTAGTTGAACATAGCAAGAGGTTTTACTGTATACAGGGATGCCTGGTACTTTGAAGCAGGCTGCACAGTAACAAGCACCCCAGAGCACGCACAGCCTTCACTCCCTTGGCTGCAGTGGGGCTTCCTGTGGGTGTGCTTGAAAAGCAGGGAGAAAGCAGGTACCAGGGGGAAGAATGATTGAGCAGACAGGCCTTTGCATCCCCTGCAGCCAGGCTGTGGGAGGGGCAGCTGCTTGCTGCCCTTCTTGGCTCTGCTTCTACCTGCAAACCCAAACAGCAATGACAGCACCAGACCACTATTTTTAATTATACAGCTGGGATCATCTGTTCCCTGAAGAACTCTTTAATTGCTCTTTGCATGATAACCTCACTCCCCTTTCACAGCAACCAGGTCTTGAGCACCTCACCATAACAGCACTGAGCTCCCTGAAACCCAAGCATATCATTTTTGGAGTCTTTTACTCAGGTTCTTTCTCTCC
The DNA here is from genome assembly GCA_910950805.1 of Acrocephalus scirpaceus scirpaceus. Classification (NCBI taxonomy): domain Eukaryota; kingdom Metazoa; phylum Chordata; class Aves; order Passeriformes; family Sylviidae; genus Acrocephalus; species Acrocephalus scirpaceus. Next base: position 87,562,560 of record OU383774.1, on the reverse strand, counting down.
AGAATCCAGGAAGTGTAGACATATAAGGACAGAGTAAGTCAGAGACACGCACATATTAAAAAAAAAAAATCAGAACATGATTGTGATAATATGAACACTTTCCACCCAAGTATTTCAATACTAATCCACATCAGCATGGCAATTAGAGGGGCAGAGAAGCCTCACAACAACAGCACAACCTGCACCTGTGTGCTTCTGCTCCAGAGCACCTTGTTCTGCTGGGTCACACACTTGGTACTACCAGGGCCCCATCTGTGCACCTTGTGGATTACAGGGAGCACGAGGAAAGGGCTTGATGAAGGACCTGAGACACTCCTACCTGGGGTTTCCAGGCCCCTACAGAAACAGAAAACAGCTAACCTATTTATGCCTACCAGTGGGAAAAGATAAGGCACACACTGTATCTGAGAAAACACCGGAACATTTCAAACACTAATACTTTCACTTTAGTACACTTCCTCTGAAAACCCAAAGTGCAGGAGCCTACAGAGTAAAAGGTATTTCAAAGAGGATTCCTTCTGGCAGGAATGGGAGGCTGCCTCTCCTGCAGGGTAACCCAGCATCAGAGAGGTGACAGAGTGGGAGTCACCTGACCCTGCACCCTCACAGTGCCCAAGGTAGCCCAGATTTCCAGGACAAGTCACAAAACTTGCCACCCCCCACTGCAAATGGCCATTCCTCCAAAACCTGCAAAATTACCAGGCTCATCCTCCGTGACAGGTAGCATTGGTAAAGCACCTATAGGAAAATGAAGTGCCAAGGAAGAAAAATATTTGGCAAACTTTGCTATAAACTGCAAACACCATTGCAGTTTACAGCAAAGTAAGTTGATAAATCTTATGAAATTAACTTCGGTTTTTTTGTTCTGTTAAAACACCCACTCACACATTCATGGAACAATTCATGAATATCATTCTTCCCTTTCCCTCTGCCCCCAGCCCTTTTCCACTAGCTTTGGAGGCAGTAAATTAAATATTAAGAAAGTTTCCATTGTAAGTTTCGGTTTCTGACTTCATTTAAACTTCATCACGCTCCAGCTATTTCAAAAATCACCAGCCAGTCCAGAGCTGCAAATGACACCCATCCATAATGGGAAAATTAAGTGCTTAAAATTAAGTACCTCTCACTTAAGGCAATGAAAATATAAAGTCCAATTACAAAATGTTTGGCATGTTCTTTCTCACTCTATGTTTCTATAGCTTCTTGCTTTGAATGAACCTTGAGAAGAGACGGTGTTTACTAGCAACCTCTGCTCTAACATTAATTATTCCCAAACCAAAGTATGCACCCACTCCACTGCAAGAGCTTTCCTCTGTTATATGAAGACTGTGAATCTGTTTAGTTACCCTCTGGTCCACCCTGCTGTCTAATATGTTACTGGGAACATGAGGACAATATAAAGTCTCAACTTTGATCTCCCTCATAATCTTAAAGAGCTGCCAAGTCTCCTTCAAAAATGTGGCAGTGCAAAAGCTGGGGAGAGAACATTCCAGCTTAGAAAATCACTCTGAGCTGCACCTTCAGGGAACACAGGGCTGCACAGCCCTATTAAAATGGAAGTTTGCAGCTCAGTCATGCAAGAATCGTGGAAACACATAGTCTACATGTACGTTACAGACACATGGACATATGTCTTTATACATATCTGTGTACCTATATGTACACATATAAACGTGTGTCTATAAAATACAGAGAGGCACACATGTACATCACATACCTGGCTGGGAATGGAAGCACAAAGGCATCTTTTGCCCCACTGCTATGAGCAGAAGCAGTGCAGGTTTACAGAGACATATTTTCACCAACCTACCACAAGAATATTAACGCATAAATACCAAGACCAAAAATACTAATGAGTACAAAAGCCGTGTAATCATTTTCCCAGATTAAATCCATCTGTCCAACAAAATCCATCTGTCCAAGGAGCTTAATAAGGCTGGAATAAGTCTTTTATTAGTCGGGTTACTAGGATCCAAGCCTTATCTCTGTCACCTTCAAGTCCCTCCCAGGCTGTCAGCTGCTAGCTGCCCGACACACAATGAGACTTTGCCATGGCTCCTGCTGCAGCACAGTATCCCCTGAACCTTCCAGCTCCAGGGAGGAAAACTGGGCAAGTAGAGAGTCCCTCTTCCCTTCTCCTTCTTGCCCTACTTAATTTTGTTCAGGAGTTTGATGCTCAAACAGCAAAAGTAATGCTCTGAATAACTCTTCTCACCCATAGAAAAAAACCAGGAAGAACTCCAGTGCAAGCTCCCCAACCTCTGCAGAGCCCAAGCTTTCTGGCGTGGCGCAATCCCACCTCTATGCCCCGCTAGCTATGAAGGGAGTCACTCAAACCCAAACTTGGGTGAAGAGAAGGTGAGTAATGTCTTCATAAGCCTGCAAGGACACAGTCCCAGTAGCCAGCCTTGCCTTGCCTAAGCACAGCAAAGCAGGAGGCAAACAGAGCCTCATCAGTCTCCCCAGCTGCTATTCAGAAGCAGGCAGGCGCCTGGAAAGCCAAGAGACTGCTGAAGTTCAGCTTTGTTCACTGCTTGGCATGGTCCAGAGCAGCAGCCCAGGGAAGCTGGCACTGGGAGCATTTATAGAAGAAGGGTCTCCCAAAAATGGAAAGAAGGGGAGGAGCGGCTAAAGAGAGACATATTCCCACCACGGATGCCAGAAAAAAAAAAGGAAATGACCAGACAGATTTAAAAAAAAAAAAAATTGCTCAAAGCAATTTATGCAAGGTTACACCAGGCAAGAAAAAAGGGGCATAGATCAGTTTAATTTAGAATGGAAATTGCAACAAGACCATCTACCACAAAGCTTTTTTTTTTTTTTGGCTTGTTTATATAAAAGACATCCATCAACTGTATGTTACAATTATAATACAAGGAACAGCTCCTGCTCCTTTGCAGGTATACATTGGGGGTTTATTTATTCTTCTCAAACACTACAGGAACTTATTCCTGTGTTTTATAAACTCTCTATAAAATAAATATGTTTACAGGCTGACAAAGTACCAGTGATATACTGCAGCAGACAAGAAACAGAGATAAGGAAGAATTAAGTCAAAACATCCCAACACAGTGGCATATCCGTATTTACTACTCATGACCTCTTCTACAGGAGACCCAAGTCCGCTGGACTAAATCACTGCCACATGAGCCAGGACACCAAGCAGAAGCCACCACCATAATCTCTGTACTTTAAAGACAAACTACATAACAAAAATACACATTCTGTTGAAAAGAGGAGGATGATACAATTGCTTCCAACCCCTGTGGCACTAAGTACCTCTAAGTCATTACAACAGTGGACCATTATGACAGCATAGATGGCGAGGATCTATAAAACCGAAGGAAGTTCTGAACACAGCCTGATTTCCACACTTCAGTGAGTGCAAATCCTTAAAACAAGATCTCTATATCAAAGACAGCCCTAGAACTTCTTTTTTACCCCAAATCACTCACCTTCCTTTGCATTTGGAAACACTGGATGAAATGGACTGCATCCAGAATAACCACACACACACACACACACAAACAGTGCGTGTGCACATGCATACTGGAGAGAGGGAGGAGGGAAGAGCCTGTATCTCCCTCCTCATCAGGGCTGGGGCAGGCATGCTGGAAAAGCTCTCCGTGAAACTCCACCACTAAGAAGAATACATGAAAAGCCAGTATGGCACAACATTGTATCTGACCTATTTCACCCATTTTACAGGGTTTATTTTAGCACAGGGAGATGTGCTGTAGAAGAGTTTGTTTTCATACATGTATGTAACCATACCTTCTCACCCTCCAAAGTAAGAAGAAATGCAAATTTTCTTTCCATTATTTAAGTCACCACAACCTATTTCTCAGAAATCTAGATAGAAAATATCAGAATGAGGTAGCCAAAATTTCATATGCTAAACCATCTCAAAAATGAAAAGGACTGATGGCTCTGCATTTTTTACCAGAACATGCAATTTTTCTTCTCACATTTCCTACCTCTCAAGAGGAAGTAAACAGACATAATAGGCAGTGAAATGTGCTGAGAGTAATAACCATCAGCGAGTATAACCTATTAAAAATTAATTTGTTTCTATAATTTCTACAACACTAATCTGCCCTGATACTTCAGGAATCAGTAAGAGAATTACTGTCTGTACTTGTCAGAAGAGGGGCTTTTTATGGGGCCTCTAATAGTTGAAAATTAAACAAACCTCATGCTGTGTCTACAAAACATACAAGTTACATGTATAAATAGCTTCTCATCTTCTAAGCAAGGGGAAGTACTTTTCTGCAAATGACTGTGCTCTTCTAGCTTTTGGTTATACTGTTTAAGCTGAGTCAAGCACACTTTGTGCTTTGGAGGACATGCCCCCTTCTGCATTTGGTAAAACAGCATTTTACACTTGTACCTGATACACCTTCAGGTCTCCCTCTTAAGTCATTCCCTCATTGCCCCCAAATTTACATGTACAGAGTCTTCACCAGGATGACAAAGCTCCGATTATGTTAAATCTGCACTGAAGAGAGAAAAGGAGGAGAGAAAATGAAGAGGAGAGATAAGAGAGAAAAAACAGAGGGAGAAGAGGGAGAGGAAAGAACAATGAAGAACGAACAAAGCAGAAAGAATTTAAGACAGATCTCTGAACAAGGACTTTGTACTCCAGCCTTACTAAGGGCTTGTCTACATGGGAAAGTCAGGGCAAAGGAAGTGGCAGAGTGAATTTTCAGCACACTTTCTTTCAGCAGACTAAATTAAACCTGCCCAACAGGCGCTCTTAGTGCACACTCAGCATCCACAGGGGGAGTTAGTGCAGAGCAGCTAGCGTGCTGTAAACTCACACCCTAGCTTACTGCGCACTAACTTCCCCATGTAGACAAGCACTAAGCTGCTGAAGCCTTCATTTGCCTAATCACATATTTTTCTTTTTTTTCCTCCTCTCAGTGGACTAGTTCTGGAAAACTTAGGCCATCACTATTCTAAAGCGAGGAAAAAAAAACAACCTGCTGCTGGCCAAGGCTGAGCCCAGCAGAAATGTTAGAAATTACTCCAGGAAAACATATTTAATGGGAAAAAATTATTGCATGGAAGTAATTGAGGCCAGAGAATTAATGAGGAAGAATGTGTGAGAGAAACAACTCCACAGACACCAACAGGTCAGTGAAGGAAAGGGAGAAAGTGCTCCAGGTTCTGGGAGAGACTCCCCTGCAGACCATGGTGAAGACCCTAGTGAAGCAGCTGTGCCCCTGCAGGCCTTGGAGGTCCATGGTGGAGAAGACATCCACCTGCAGCCCCTGCAGACTGGAGCAGCTTAGCAAGCCCCAGCTCTGTTCTCTTGTCTGTCACTGTTTCCAACCACATAGATTTGTCTAAAGTGATCAGACTTCAGACTCCTAAACCATTCTCAGCCCTTGTTTATCCCTAAGACAATTACAAGGTTAATATTGCATGAGAAGGGACAGAGAACCTTTCCTTACTCACAACTTAAATTTTACATGATTTTTACTTTTTGTGCCTTACTTTCCCCTCCATAGTGAAAAGAAGAATAAGCAAAAACACAAGGTGATTGAAGGTGTACATGCCTCAGGAGCTGGGTGATCTGTATTCTCAACAGAAGATAGCTGGTGCCATCTTTGACCTCCCACACCATCAAGAATCACATTTCTCATTTACTATGGGCAGAACAGAGCTAGAGCAGAGACTATAAAACTATAGGACAGAGGTAGCCCTACACAGAGTTTTGTTCATCTTTAAGGAGCACTGCCAAGGCCTCAGTCCCATCAGGACACCACCTTCAAGGAGGACATCACCAGGGCAAAGGCCACCAGCTAAAGTACCACTGCTGAGGGTTGGTTTGGCTTCTCTCTCTTATGCCTTAAAAAACTTCCCTTCAAACCAACACAAACAACGCAAATTGGTTGACTTCAAGTTTACTTCTTCATTGAAAGTTCAGTGATTTTTAGGGCATGAACTGGAAAGGCAGGAAAGGCAGGAAAACTAATTCCTCTGAACAAGTTCTTCTAAAAAAAACAAAAAAACAACCCGGACAGAGGCAAGTGATAAACCCCATGTTTTTCACACAGCTCTGCAGCCTTCTCCCTGCAATACCCTGAGCTCTAAATGACCTGCAAATTAACCAAAACATGAAACCTGACTCCATGCCCTTGCTCTGCACAATACAATCAGTCTGCCAGACAGTCCAACCATGACAAAAAGGTTTCAAGGAAAGTTCTTTAAATGTATTACTGCCTGTCAAGATTAGATTTTCTACAAATACTGCACTAAACACGGCAGTCCCTTTTAAATTGGGTGGGAAAGACTACCCAAGGAGGAGAAAAACTCCAAGAAAAAGCAACAGTAAGGGAAAACAAAGGATGGCAAAGTGACTTTCAGCTTTCAGCTCTTCTACCTCAAGCTATAAACAAGCCAATCAGATCAAAACCAGATCTAGTCCTTGCATGCATCACAGATGTCAGTGAACTCTCAGTGCAGAAACTGATACTGAGAATTGTTCTTCTATAGACTTCTCTGGAACTAACAAAATCCTGATGGTCTGAAACAGTCCTAGCAAACACAGTACCATTGGAAGTACCTCGAAATCAAGTGAACATATACTAGAGACTGCTACCAATCTCACCTTGGCTTTAAAAATACAAAAGCACAGCAAGCAGGAGAATAATCTCAGCATTTTGACCCAATGCCAAATGCTTCTGGTTTCTGTTAGTCTTTATGGCAAAACTCCAGGAGAAATTTTGCAGTAGTAGGTGGAGAATTTTGTGGCACACGGTCACATCTCCATCAGTAGGAGCCCATTCCCACAGGCACACCTCTCTCAGGACACCACCTCAGTCGTATGGACATCCTCATCCCATGCAAAGTCCTCTTAGGGAAATGAGCACTGCCACCCTTTGAAGAACCATTTTCTTTGCAAGAGATTACTTCTCTAGAGCACATTGCACAGTTTCCTATTTGGCCTCAGACAAACAAACCTGGTCCACTCCAAATTCAACATGTCACTCCTTACTTCCTTAGGAGGTCCTAATGGAAGGGGAATAGCCTAAAATAAGGGCTTACACTTTTTCAACAACAGAGAGAATGAAAGGAGAGGATCTACACTTAGGATCACGTATGAACAAAGCTACCAACCAGGTATCCTTGAATTTTACACTTTTTCCATCTTGAAGTTTCCTGGAGCAGATGCACACACATGGAATTGAAAGGAGGTATACAGGCCTTCATTCCTGTCCTGTCATTAGATGTTCAGTCCTGGGAAGCAGTGTTCCCTGGCCCATTGTTACCCAGAACTACAAGCCTGTCCCTCCATCCATAAGTGACAAGGAAGGCATTCAGGCGAATACACCAGGTCATCAAAACAAGTTTTTCATTTATTTCCACAGCTAAGAATGAAGGTGGGAGCTCTAACATGAAACAAGTTTTTCCAATTTCTCTTGGCAGCCTATAGAAATGCTCAAATTTTCTTTCAATTTAAGGCCTCCCATGAAAGTAAGGGCTAGGCAGCAGTTTGAGCTTCCTAATGGGGTAGCAAACGTACCATTTGCTGTGAGGATATGCAAAAACATAAAAGAAAAAGAAATCCATACTGAATTTAAGAAGAGGAAAGGAATACAAGCAATAGGAGTGCAGGAGTTTCACTTCTGGTTTGTTTTCTGGTTTTAACTTCCAATTCAAACTGCCTCCTATTAAAGGCTTTTGGATTACACAGAGTAGTATTGTGAAGGCTACAATACAGACCCTTAAAATGCAAACAAGAGGTGCTGACAGACCAAAACCTATCTTCAAACACTTATTTTCACATTGTGAATGTCAACATTCTTTTCTGTCTTCAGGACAAGTGGGTAAGGTACAGCCACTGCACAAACCAAGGTCAAACACAACCCTTCAAGGTTTCTTTGGTGGGATAACACTGAAGGACTTATTTGTGCAAGCTTGGAGATATGTAATCAAGCAGGAGATTGCAGAAATTTCTGAGAATTTAGGGAGAGAAGGGTGTACTTATTAGTGTTCTGAATTATAAATGGGTGAAAGATTAGTTGTTAAAACAATAAGGAGGCTAGAGCAGGCCCACAAGGGCCTGTGCAGCAGGGTTCCCTCTGAAAGCACAGCCACATGCCCTGACCTCCCGGCCCAGGGAGGGAGAGAAGGCTTGTGTAAGGCAAGGACAAAATAAATATCTGAGGTATTTAAGCTGTATTTTTTTTCTATACTTAGATTTCTTTCATGACAGCGGGGCTGTAAAACAAGACCTTTCTGGCTTGAGCCCACCATTCTTCAGGAGGCTTTCAAGGAGCATATTTTCAGAAAGGGTTTTACAGTTGACCCTCTGCAAGGCAAATAAATAGCTTGCAAAAGTACATGCACATGCTTGTACTTTTCCATGGGGGGAGGGGGGTGAAAAAATCGAATGATTTCTCAGCAGAGAGCCCATGTGCATGCCTTCCCACCGTGGGGATTTCTGCACTCCAACAGATCCCAACAGCTAAACTGCAAGTGCTGTCAGAATGAAAAGAATTCAAGTGCAATGGCTACATCATGGCTACACTGTCTGGAAGCACAGGAGTAGCATACCAGGATCCTAACAGCTGCAATCAACTTATCACAGTGCTAATTTTTTTTAAAACAGTACTCCCTCTGCCAAAAAAAAAAAAAAAAAAAAAAAAAAAAAAAAAAAAAAAAAAAAAAAAGAGAAGGACAGACCTAGCATTTGCCCTTGTTTGAAATCATTCCATCATAAAATAACAGAATTTGTTTTCCAAAGGTGTTGAAAATTAAAAGCTGCAATCAATATCAAGATCTTTTAGCAAATCTTGCAATTATACACTTTCATTGATAACTTGAGTTTAAGCAGAGGTATAAACTTAAAGGTGTAAAACACAAAAATACAAAATTGACCATTGTGAGGTATTTTTTAGTTTTGTTTTATGTGGGGTCCAGTGGCAGAGCACACAGGTCCCATGTCTCAACTTCCCATACACATACAGTGCTTTGAGCTGTATATTCTGAGACACCTCTAGTTTAAGATTTGTTGAAGAGTCAGCAACCCAAAACTTTTCTTTAAAAAGTCTTCCAGTGCTGCACTGGGGGAAGTTATTAACAAAAACAGCAAAGGAAACTTCCAGCCATTAACGTTAGCCAACACATTTATTTCAACGAGCTACGGGTCAGACCTTTTCACCTTTAGCTGATCCTACCAGCAAAGCCATCCCTGTACAAGCTCTGTGAGAGCCTCCAGTCCCTTTTCTGTTTCACCAAAGTTTGAAGAGGGCTACTCCAGGAAATAAAAACTATGTTTACATTTCCAGTGTTTGTCCAGTGTATAATTCATTTCTGGGGTGACCTCAGAGCATTTACCATTGCAGACACACACAATGTTTCCAGCTGCCACATGGCTAAGCAGGCAAGGCACAGAGAAGCAGAAATGGGATCTCCACTCATAACCAGAAACTCCAAGCAGAGGTTTTGTCATCAGCACTGCGTCACCCATCTGAGACTCACGACACAGGGTCATCGCTTTAAGCAAGTCAAGAGTGATGTCTAAAGGAAAAAGTGAACATTTCAAGACCTTTTTGGGTTTTTTTTTGGTTGGGTTTTTTCTGGTGTGTGCATGTGTGTTAATCATCTTAAATAAGAGGGATAGTCAGTCACTCCACCTACAGACAAGATCGGCTTTGGCTTTTCTCCTAATACTGCTATATCAAGCATGTCTTTCGACAGTATTTACTGATCCACTGTGTGAAACAGCAATAAATAAGTCAGATAGGCAAGTGTAACACTACCTAAATCCAGATCTGTGCAACTAGGAGCCAAAACTGCACAATAACCTGTACAAAGGGTTGGCTGTACGAGAGGCACACCACAACACACAGGCGCAAATGCTGTGACAGAAACTCAACACACAAGAAGACGCATCCTTGGGTGACACAGCACAGGAGGAACCCAACTCACACTGCAATGCTTCTAATCATTTTTCTTTTGCTCGTGTTGCCATAACATCACCACCTGCAGGTACTGCATTGTGAAACAATCCCCTCTCAAAGGTGTTCCTGAGCGATGCCAAGGATGCCTTAAGCTAACTAAGTACAACAGATCAGAAACCTTGACTTTAAAGGAAACACAAAGGCTGTGTTTCTAGGAATGTAAATGAGACACCTGCACATCCAGGAAAATGGGAATGTTATAAAAACATGGAGAAAGTATAAAGCTCCCCCACTGGAGGGGATTATGTTTCAGGAGTTTTTTAATTAATATGCAATGCAATATTTAGTGAAATGGTAACTGGTTAAAAAGAAGTCCCAGTTAGCTGTAAGATTTCTTTTCAGAGTGCTCTACAGCAAGTGCTGAGTACCATGTGCATTACAAAACTCTGCAAGCAGAGCTACACAGTACTACATAGCCCTTTTAGGCCCAAACAGATGCTATAGCAATCCAGGCAGGAAACAAAGGCATCTAAGACTGAAGCCTGAGGCTCCAGGCAATATGCTCATGCTTCTCTCCTGAGCTGTGCTAGACCTCCCAGGGACCACCCCGGAGGGCTGCCACCACCCAGGCGCTTTTGCTGGTAATAGGACAGCAGAATGGGCACGTTTGCACGTGCTGATGGGATTTGAGCTGTAGGGTGGCTGGCTTTTTTTCCACTGAGTGAGCCATCTGACACGGGGTGAGAAGCCTCACACTCCAAACTGCATACAAGGTTAAAAGCTGAGTTAAACTGCACAGCATTTATGAAACACTGCAGGGAAAAAAAATCAATAGCATCACATTCCAAGCCATTGTTCATGGTCTCATACACAAAACCTTTACAACTGCCAGGCTGGGCAACTATGTCAGTAGGCTTCAGCTTTGTCTTGTCTTCCCCAATGTACTACAGAGTCAAACTTACTCCTAAAAAAACAAATTAGGATTTGTTTGTACCCTCATACCCAGACAGTACACAAGCATCTCCTGTGTAACAATCCCTTTCACAGATGATCTGGTATTGGACATGTGGCTATAGATCATCTTTTCAAAGTTCCCCGTAAAAAGAGAAAAACAGTAAGGTAATTCGCAGGTTTTGTCCAACACCAACAAAAAACATAGCCTGCATCTTTTTCTGCAACCCTGGGGCTCAGGTGTTTAGACCTTAATCATGAAAAGGTACATATCTCTTCAGTGGGAAAAAGAGATGTAAGGAATAGACAAAACTGTATTTGTAACTCGCCTGTTTTGCCTTAACCACCAGTGATTACTCATCTCCACAGCAGGAATCCAGAATATGTCTCTTCCTGCATATGCTTGTCCTCCTCTTGCCTTCGGTCCCACCCACCCAAGCTGGCTCAGCTGCACACCTGGGGGATGTTTGACTTGTAAAAGGAAAAAACAGTAAACATAAGGAGGGAGCGCCCTTGGTTCAAATAAAAGGGCTGCATAGGCAAAATACAGTTTCAGGGAAAAACCTAACAAGAAAGTTGCACCCCCTTACTACAGCTTCCAGGTAAAACTAAGTGCTCTATCAGTCTATTTTCTGATGTGGTGTTTGCATCTTGATTTAATCTTCCATCAAGAAACAACAATAAACCAAAAAGAATGGACTGGGTATTGCACTGGCCAGTACACCTGTCCCACAGACACAGGGATCGGGAAGAGGAGGGGGAAAGAGAAGGGGCAAAGGTTTTCTTACCTCTCTTTCAGGCAGGAGAAGCAATCAACTAAATAGGATTTTGCCTCATTTCAACAGGCCTCATGTGATGTTCACTTCAAATCAGCAGCATATAGGTGAAACTGTTCAAGACAAATCTGAAAGCATCTGCAAGCCCCATGGCCCTCTTCAATAGAGACAAGCTGTGGGATGTTCTTCCTCAGCACTGTTAAGAACCATTTATTCAGGCTGTGCTGTACTCTGGGGAAAGGAGCCTGGATGGTTATCTTTACAGCACAGGTGAGATTTTGAGGGATCTCCCATCGGAGCTCCAGCCTTACCTTTTCAATACATTTTATGTTTGTGTGTGCTCTGACTGCCAAGCTAACCATTTCCAGCTGACACGGCACCCCAGCGAGGGCGGTGGGGACCTCATCTGCAGAGGGGGCACCTTGCCAGGGCAACCTGCCCGGCACACTATGCCCCCAGCACACTCACAGAGGCGAGTGAAACCCTCTTTTGGCCAGGTACATGCCATGGTGGCTGTCCCTGGGCCGGGCGAGCCAAACAAGAAGCGTCACACTGCCACGGCTTTGCCAGCACGCCAGTGCCAGCTGGGGACCGTCCGGACCTTTCCCCACGAGGAGCTGCTGGCGCCCGCCAGCCAGCCAGCAGGCACCCGTGGGGCAAGCAAAGCCGGCTGCAGCCCCACCCCAAAACGCCAGCAAGAAGCCAGCAAGCCAGCCAGCCTCATTACTCTTGCACTAGCCAAAGCTTGGACACCCTGCCAGCTTTCCACTGGCTGCAGGAGGAGGACACCCAAACCAGCACAAAGCCCCATCAGCGGGAAGTTAACCTGTTTAAACCAAGTAAATAAATAAATAAATGCTAACAGATTTGAACTAGCTGAGTTGGCACAGCAAAGATTCAGATCTGATGAGACTGCTTCTGATCCCGTATTAAAAAGCCCTAAAAACAGCTTATAGAAACTGACAGCCTCCAACCACAAGCTCTTGTTTCGACAGCACAGCCAAGCATCCCTCCTCCTCCTCCTCCTCCCTTCCCACTGCTCTGGCACCTAGAGCCACTTTGTGCAGCTGACTGAAATTCAGCTGCTGCCAGGGCTGTACCAGCCAGGCCAAGGAGATGGTGGTGGGGAAGGGCCAAGCTCTCCCAGCTGACATGTCTGCTGAAAGTAAAGCTGGAGAAACACCCAGGTTTAAATTTAGGGAATCAAATTTTCAGAGTCCCCTCCAAAGAGAAGCATATGAGTAGCAGTATCCCCTCAATCTGTCACTTGAACCTTCCAAGGGTAAAACCCCAGAAGAAAAATTGAATGAGAACCAAGAGAAGCCGACCTCATTGTACAACAAATCCTTCACAAATTGTATTATTCCCTGCACTCCACCCCTTTTCCAAGCTTGCTTAGACTGTAATTATTTGGAAGGTAGGTGCCAGCTTTTCTCCACAGACACACCTTGCACGTCACAGGGGCTGTGTCACTCACTACTCCCAACCTGCACAAAAATAAGACAACAGAATGCTGCTTCTTAGCAATCCATCAATAATTTCCACCTTCCTAAATCATTTTAGGATCACGGAAACAGAATATCCTGAGTTGGAAATGACCCACAAGAACCACTGAGTCCAACTCCTGCCTTTGCATAGGACAACCCCAAGAATGTTCACAGCATTCCTTTACTTTTTTTTCCTTAATGCTTGGAAACTGCTGCTGCTCTTGAAGATGGGAAACCTGGAACAACCAGAATACAGACATGGCAAGAGGGTACAAAGCCGCAGATGGGCACATAGGCTCCTGAATGCAGTAGCTGATCACAGCAGAGGGCACATTTGTGAAATAACCATGCCATCTATTATTATAATTACTAAGAATTTATAATGTTGAAAATCCCATACAGATAAACAAACAAACAATCTCATCATGAGGAGACACAGACACCCAGTTCTCCCAGCCAAATCAGAGGGAGTGGATTTGCATATCCCAGAAACAGCTGAGTTCTCCACAGCCAGCATCGTGCTGAAAGCCCCTCGGTCTGAAAAACCACCTCTCAAGCACACTTACCCCCCAAACTCACCTAAAAGCAGTGGACCTGGTTTGGAAATTACCAGGGATAGACCAATGCCACTCTCCTCATCCTCTTCACAAAGTGACCTGAGTTGGGGATACTATGCAGGTAGAGAGAGGGAACACATCTGTCCCAATCCAGGGCACTTAACTGCTAGTTTCAGCTAGTCACCTTTCCATCAGGGTCTAAGACAGGTCAGATGAATCACCTGGAAGCACCTATTCATCTCTCAGTCACAGATGCAACCTAGTCTGAGTAAATAGGTAAGCCTTAGACATTAATTGTAGGTGTCTGAAATGAAAAAAACTGTGGAGGTGTGTGCATAAGGTGCCAAAATTACACCACTGTAAATAGCAAAATAAAAATGGAAAACATACAAAGAAGGAAAGGGAGGGGGGGAACAATTCATTTGTTCTCCATAGGATGAAAAAACCAATAGTTACATCAGGCAGATATTTTTTTTTCACACATTCATTATCTTCCACCTATTTTTCTGCCCTAAGTGCAAATATGCTAGGTTCACTCTAACTTCCATAAATGTTGTACCTCTATATTAAGCTGTTTCAGTGGGTCAACGCACTTTATCCATGACTCCCATTAAGGGACAATGCATATTACAAAAATAGCTACATTTAAATAAGCATGGTTGTGTAACATTATGCAGTGAAGCTCCAATATAACCTGGTTTATTTTTGCTAGCCTGGATAGAAGAGACAGGTTATAATTACATTAAGAAACCTCTTCCTTAACCCTGATAGAGACCTAAAGAAGATAAGCCTTGTCAACATTTGGGCTTTCTGCTCTGGTTTTCTGTTTTGATTCTGACATAATTTAAGGCAGAAATGTGTATCACAGCACTTAAGCCAACCCATAATTCATCGCAACATCCAGAGCTGATTAGTCCTGTTGTATAATCAGGTCTCCTTGATATATGGGGACTGCTGTTCATGCAGGAGGAACTTACTGTGCCACTTTCACTGTAAGCTGTATTAGATGGATCCTTTTTGTCTTTTATCAACCTGATCAAGCCTTGCATAAAGCTAGCAATTGATACAGGAACAAAAAATGAATACACACAGACAAATGTCCAAGGGACAGCTGTCATAGCTCCATACTTTGAGGGGAGGACATTGATTTAGAAGTCCTGATTATAAAGACATTATCAGCCTGACAGAGCAGTTAGCATTATCCCTTTTGTATGTTAACATGCATGATTTATATTATTCTGATGTGCAGTACACACACAGTTCTCTCATACACTGAAAAATTCATAGTAATGACACAGAGGAGACCAAGCACCAACATGGTAAGTGAGAGCTCTTAGAAGCTGCATGAAATGCCTGAACAGGAATATTCTGCATGTGGCTTTAACACACTAATTCAACATCTCTGCATTATGTCCACCCTTCTCTTCATCTTCCTTTTGTTCTTACCTCTTGAGTCAGAATTAGCACCCCATGTGATTTCAACATTCAAACCCTGGCTAAGATTTAGCTCAAAATTTTCAGCAAAGAGAATAATATCTAATAATACCTAAAAGCAGACCACAAGCCCCAAGACCATTCCAGCAAGCTTCTATTTGCTTTTTATTGTTCTTCCAGCCCATGTGAATATGCCACCTCTAGGAAAAAAAGAAAATAAAAAACAACACAACCATTTCTGGGGTCATTTCTGTAATTTTGTAAAAAAAATTGCTGAAGAGAAATAGAGAGATAGGTAACTATTCTTTAGAGATACAGCAAGAATCTGAAGTGTACAGCAGCACAGCACCATTGCTGAGAAATTTCACTTTGTGCATCACAGTACTTCAGTACTATCACATAAATGACTCTGGGCCTGATCTCATAAGCACACCCATGTGCCAGCAAACAGTTCTCTGCCCCAGTCCTCACCTTTCTGAAAAAAACATTTAAGCATAAAATCAAGCCCAGAGCTCAGCTCCCAAATGAAGATGTAACAGCAGCTGGTCATTCAGCTTTAGTGCTGGGCTCAGTACAGCAAAACTTCAGAACAGATGAAATAAAAAGAGTGACAACCACCTGGAACAATTTTTGACCCTCCTTCAGTCCATCTTCCTGACTTAATGATTTGTGGCAAACAAGTATTTTCTGCTCCCAAAGCATCACTGAAAAAGGCTCCACCAGGACAAGCACCAGCCTCTTTAGGAAAAGTTACAAAGCCTTCTCCCAGTTTGCCATCTTTCATTTCTGTTTAATTTGATTAGATCTGTGATTTGGGAGCGGGAAGAATCCAAAACGAAAAGACAAATGCTAGGCTCCAGGTCAGGATTAACCTAAATGCAGCACTGCAAAGTAAAGGAGTTAGTTTCTGAAGTAACAATGTCCTTTCCAGCAGGCTATTTAAAATCACTGATTGGTATTTCAGCTTCCTCATTAAGGAAAAAGGAAACAAAGTAACATTTCAACACAGGGAAAGTAGAGAAACCTCATTAATAGTTACCACGGTGATCCTTGATTTTTCCCCTAGTCTGTGAGAAGAAATGTTCTTAGCTGACAGGACAAAGACAGCTTGGATTTACAAACCACTGGGCCGTACAGGCCTGATAAGGGAGGGAGCTTTCTGCTCCCATCAAGGGTAGTTTCTATAGAAGTATTTGATGCCCTCTGTTCCTCAGTCCATCACTGGGGGTAAAACTGGTACCTACCAACAGCCACTCCTCTTTTCAGCCTGCCCTCCCCTCCTACCCCTCAGCAGTACTGAGGCACTTTGCTTTTCCTGAAAATACACTGTTGGGAGGCAGCTGAAATAGGTAATAGCATCCCCACATCTCCTCTTCCAAGTGGAAGAACTGCCAGTAACAACCAATCCACCATCCTTTCTTCACCTGAACAGTATTTCAACATTCTTAAATGTGCAGACACAGAACTTTTCAGGAGACACTCCACATGACAATGTATCACACAAAGCCATATGCACGTGCATATGCACCTCCTTCCCAAATCAGACTTTATTCACACAAGTGTTAAAGTTTCAGAAATACAGCAGGATCAAATCTATCAAGACTTTCCTGTATCACAGCAGTTAGAGTAGGGGGAAGAAGATAAGAGATCACATCCCAAAGGAAGAGCTTGCATCCCAACTCCCTACTAGCCAAGTGCTCTTGCTAAGAAACTAACAGAATTGTTAGCATTCCCTGTACTTGGTGAGCACTCACACCACTGCTCTTCAGTTGGGAGATTCCACCTAGACTTCACAGTTCATCAAACCAATGGCTACTATGCTTTCCATGCCCACATTAACGTCAATTAACACAGAGGTGAACTCTGATGAGCAAGAAGAGTCAGTATCCTGCTTTCCAGTTCCCCTTTTCTGATCAGTGTTTTCCAGTCCCACTCCCACAGCAGTAGTCATCTTCAGAGTGGAAGAAATCCCCTGCACAAGCAGAAGAAACTGCCAGGCAGCACGTTTTGCAGCCCAGGCCCAGGAAGCCCACAGAACTCTGGGAGCAGGGCATGTGGTACAGCAAATTGTCCTATAAACCCAGGATCACAGTCCACAGAAGCCTGGCTGTGACCTTAAAAATTAATTTCATGAGTAATTCAACCTTGACCGGTTGTGCACCCACATGTGAACTTGGCACAGCATGTTCAAAGCAGTTACAGAATGACTGTTATCAAGATGAAAGTGGCACCACCAGACTCTGCCTATAAGCAAAGGCAACAATCACCTTATACAGTTATCATTTATTGTGGCTGTTACAGATTAAAGTTAAATGTGCCAATCACACTTCCAGGCATAAAAGCACAAAGAAAGAAACGATTTGCAAGGACCACCACAAAAAAACCCCACACAAAACCAAAAAAACCCAAACTAAACAAAAAAACCCAAAACAATTCATATTGATGCATATATCTGCATTAATGTGAAGAAAAAACTCCTTACTCCCTAAGGCATAAGTCAAATGTTGAGCAAACAGCTGGGCATTGTATTTTGAAAGTGTATTAGGCAAGTGTGCTAAATTGGCAGGGCCTCTGTGGTAGGATGCTGTGCTTCTTAGTGGTATCCTTATGAGGTTGGGTTGACATTGCCTTCTCAGAGGAAAGGAGAGCTTGCTTGAGCAATTTGCCTAATGCTGAACCTATTTTAAGAGCAGTGACCCAGATCTTTGTTTTGTCAGCAAATGACTTGTATAACAGAGAGGAATTGACAAGGAGTTGAACCGGCATTGGGCAACACCAAGGTACTGATGAGCATTAACCGAGGCAGGTGATGGACAAATCCAGCAACAACAGGCTCTCCCACCTGAACTTAGGCTTTCAAACCTGCAGTCAGCCAGAGGGTCATCCATGGCTAACACGAACCCTGACAGATCAACCCTCATCAGCTATGTGATTGTGACCCTATGACCCTTATCCATGCTGAGAGCAGCTTTCCATGGCTGTCCATAGTAGTAGAACGCCCTTAAAACACACCCGGCCTCAGAGTAAGGAGCAGGGTGAGCTGCAGCCCTTCAGCAGAAGTTTCACTGGTGCTGTGCCTAACACATCTTCTACCCAGCCATACACAACACAACCTCCCTGATGTCTCATGAAAAAGGAGGATCTGTCTCATACCTGTCTCTGTGCAAAGCAGGGGTAAGAGGGAAATGGCCAAGCCTGTACCCACAGGCAAACTGCTCGCTCAGCTGCACTTTGGGGGTCTGAGTCACTCCCTCCACACTCATTGCTGGAAAAAGCTGCAGAGACTGAGGAGACATACAGTCCTTGACAAGTATCCCTAGACACCCACCTGATCTTGAGCATGCTTTTTATTACTGGTGATTAACAGGCAACCAAGCACTTGGCAAATCTGGAGGGGAGAGACTTCACGGAGGCCCTGAGGCTGAGGGAAAAGGAGGGTTGCTAGCGGGCAGCTGGACAAGTCCAAGCTAGTCAGGTGGCTTGTATTATATTTCTTGTCTGGGAAGGTCTTTTGTTTTAGCTGTCTCCAGCATTTATTACATACCTATAACCTTATGGAAAACAGACTGAAGAAAGATTAATGTCTCAAGTATTAAATATTCTGAAGAATGGAAAATGCAAACTGAGAGACCAAGAAAATACCATTAGGGGAGGGGGGAAAAATTAATCTCAGAAAACATCTCCAGAAAGCGTATCTCAAATAGCTGCAAAATATAGATTGATAATATATTTTGACCAGCTACAAATAGCTGGTCAAAATAAGGAGAAATGGGGAAAGACCACCAAAAACAAGCCTGCACCCCTAGCTAAGAGAAAGAATTTTTTAACAGTCCTGCTTTGCACAGGAATGTATTCATTACTCATAACAAAATAACATGATTGCTCACATGGAATCAGCACTTTTCCCTTAAAAAAAAATCTATGTTCTTGCTAGGAAATATATCTGTACTGTGAATAAGCAAATAAAGTTCTCTCTGGAGTTGATTTGTATTTTTTTTTTCTTATCCTCTGCAGTCCAGAGTCTGCAGACCCCAAGCACACGAGTGACAAAGAAGCAGCAAGAATAGGCTGCCTGAAACAACTACAAGCAACTACTCAAGGCGGTTGGTTGGGTTCTTTTCCCCTTGACCTCCTTCCTCTCCATTCAGTGTTTTGAGATACAAACTACACAGGGACAAAATGCAGGTGTATCTACTCAGCAGAAATTACCTGTGCCTATGGCTCCCTGACAAGACAAGTTTATCCAAAGGCTGGGAATGCAATGCAGAGGGTAGGTGAAAACTCTGGGCTGTACCCAGCTGGGAGTGGGGGGAACAAAGCAAACAGGCACAGAGGCCAGTGGCACCTACATACTTAAGAGCACACAGATGGGCAAATACGTTCCATATATAACTCAACAGGAGAGGAAGATCCAGACTCCTGCTCTAAGAATGTACAACAATGAATAACCTCTCTCCAGCTCAAAAAAAAAAAAAAAAAAAACCCAAACAAACAAAACCAAACAAAACCAAATTAACCAACCAAACAAAAAAACCCTAAATATTTTCTGGTAAAATATAAAAAAAAAAATATAGGAGGAGCAAATGCTTCCCCACCATTCCTTGCTGCCCATCCAACCATGACTAGAAGCACTGGCTGCTAACAATCCTATAACAAACTGCTGCCAATAGCAAAAAAATAAAGGGTTCATTACAAGGAAATACATACATTTGCACTTTTAATAATGGATTTTTAATAAAGTATAGGAAATAGCAATAAAACCAACCTTACGATAATACAACAAAGTTAACCAAATATTTCTGAAGCAACAAATTTCCAGACCAGAGCCTTCTGGACCTCCCAGAGTTGAAAATATAGCCTTATGGCCAGCTCCATAGGGATTGCTCTGCCCATCACCAGGATGTGGCTATGATTATACCAAAGCGCTCATTTCATGATGAAAAAGGATCACAATGAAAAAAAAGATGTCAGAATCCTGCAGACTTAAAAAAAATCAAACGTAATTAAAACCACGTAGAATTCAAGTCTACTAGAGATTTATCAAATATTTAATACAGAAAACCCTGAAGCATATTGCTGTCAACTGAGCTTGAGAGAAATGTGCTCCTTTCCCAGCATACAGCTTAATCTGTTCCCAGGATGCATTTCTTTACTCAGTAATTTCAGTTTAAACAGAAATGAAATGTGGATGTATATTTTAGTTAAATTACTGCCTTTCTTTAAACAGACCCTGGGTAAAAGGGGCATTAACCCCCTCTCTCCTTCCTGTGTGCTCAGTGCTGCTTATCAGCAAGATGAAGTAGTATCTTTCCAAAGCATGCCCTTTAATCCTTCTGGTGCCTAAATGTGAAGCCCCACTAGTACAATGCCCCCAGAGTGGGGCATGTGTGGCGTGTCCACACGGCTCTAATCTTCAATCAATTCCAGCACAGAGAGCATGAAACACAGCCAGTTAAATTCAGCAGAGCAGGACTAACAAGATCCGTGTTCGAGGGCAAGAGCCAAACACTTCAAGGGGTCAAGTTGAAAATACACTGCAATTTAAACTCTT
The DNA here is from genome assembly GCA_910950805.1 of Acrocephalus scirpaceus scirpaceus. Lineage (NCBI taxonomy): Eukaryota > Metazoa > Chordata > Aves > Passeriformes > Sylviidae > Acrocephalus > Acrocephalus scirpaceus. The sequence goes on along the minus strand of OU383774.1, from coordinate 87,541,890 downwards.
CCCAAGAACCTAAGCTGCTTTCAGCAATTCCTGTATGAGACAGGTACAGGACCAGATCACTGGAAGCAAAAAGTGATTTCCAAGTAGCTGAGCACCTACATTATTAGTGAATTTGCCATATAGAAGCAATTAAAAATTATTAGAGTCCTTTGCCTACCCAATGAATTACAGAGGTCAGCACCAAGCCCATCTGCAACTACTTGCTTTTTTTCACTGAGCAAAAACTTCAAGAAACACAGTGTCCTAAAGTAACCATAGAGCAGCTTCTATCTTCCCTTACTGCCTTTTCAGCCTGCTGGTACCACACATACCCCATGTGAACAGTCTTCCCCTGGAACCACTGCAGCTCCTCAGTAAATAAATCTTTGTCCAGATGGTGGTTTCAGCAGAAACTGCTCTAAGTACCTCCTAATACCTTAGAAAACAGACTTGGCTCAATCCTTTCACAACTGTCACCTCCTTGGAGATCAAGGGGAGATAGGGACTGGGGAATGGGGGGCAGAGAGGAGGGAATCTTTAAAAATGGATGCAATTATGGTTTTCTTGAGGAAAAAAAGGCTGAGTACATCCAAAACTGCAGAAATCCAAGTGAGAGAGCTTTGATCTTTATAATTTGTTGCCCGAGAGACCACTGCATTACTATCCAGCAACTGAAAGACTGAATCCAGGATACAAGGGCAATCAGCATGAGGAAGGCTGGAGACGAGACCTAAAACAGTTTCTTCATCCACCACTGCTCACTGTATGGCACAAGGCCATCGACACCCTTAGACACTTCTCAATTCATCCATGAAGTGAAAAAACTCTGAATAGATAACTAATTTTACTTCATCTGGTAAACCTGCCAGGCTGGGAAACTGAGTGTAATAAACCTGCTATGTGTCCCTGCTCTCCCATTCACTCTGCACCCAGGAAGGACAGGAAAAGCAGCTCCTGGGCACCAGAGTCTGAATCAAAGCAAAGAGGTGAATGGCTCCCAAGGGGAGAGCATCGCTCCTGTGCATGCAGGGGATCACCCCAAACACATCCGCGGAAGAGAAGCACAACCAGCAAGGAAAACTGTGACTAAGCTCCAGGCTCCAAAGGCAGTAACTCCACATTTAAAGCTTCCCCCATCAAAAGCTATTATCATCTAGACAAATTAAATGGACCATTTCTTAAGGCCATGATGCCCACACAGTCCCAGGGGGACAATTGCATGGGCTAACCCACAGAGCCAGAGACGGGATGTGGTGACGGTCCACGTGGCAGCTTCAAGCCAAGCTAATGAAGACCCAGAGACAACCTGCTCTCCTCCCTCGATTCCCTCACTTCCTCTTTAACAGTTGGCTAGCACCTATTGTCTTATACACTGCCATTCAGCATTTACAGAGCCACAAGGCACCTCCTTACACCTAGAGGAGAAACAAAAGTTCATGTATATTACACGTCCTACAGTGAACTCTGCTGAGCATCTAAAATTCGCAATACATTTTGAAAAGGCAGAAGTGTTGCAATAAAGAAGTCAAAGCAGGATGTCAGGGGGTGCTTTCTTGGATGGCAGTGCTGGTAATTTACATTGCAGAAGGAGAAAATTTTAGAAAAGGTTGTTAAAAATTTGTTGTAACAAAATTTAAACCAGTCTTTTTTCTTTCATGTTTCTGATAGAACATGTTTTTACCTGCCACACCCAATCTCAAAATAAGGATCAGCTAAACTACAGTTTATCCAGCTCAACACTGCATTTTCCTCTCCTGAATAAAATTAACAGCCACCCCCAGTTTAAAAAGAGATTTCTTAAACTAACAGCTGCATCAGAACCAGCACTGAAATGCCTTGAGAGTTTCTGCTTAAACCCACACTTTGAAAAGTCATGATGGAGTTCATTTTCATAAATCTGAAGAGAGAAGAAAGTGAAATGCTTTGCTAAAATTTGTTCTGCATAAGTATAAGAAAGGTACCCTCTGGAAATGCTTTTTGCAGGATCTTAGAGAGAAAGAGTATGAAGCCATTCTCTTTGTTAAAGAGCAAACTGATTTTCAGAGGCTGTGTCTTAGGATTAAAGGGGCAGTTCAGAGATAAGATGGCACTTCAATTTTGTTTTTTACAGAGTTTACAGTTTCCCAGAACTCTATAACACACGTCCTAAATATGTATCCACACATTGGTTAAAGCCTTTGCTTTGTTTCTACTCTGTACCAACACTTGCATGGAGTAGTTTTATTAAAAAAAAAAAAAAGAAATTCTAACAAATTCCACTTGATCCCTTGGTAGAAGGCTGTATTTTAGCAATGACTGCAAGCAGAGCAGAATAGTATCAGCTATTGGCTGGCTCACAGGTGGGCTGCTCTTGGATTAAACAAAGGTCAGGATATGATAGCAAGCCTTGTAGTCAAGGAGAAGTGACTGCATCAGAAGGATGAGAAGAAACCCATACTTGAATTGGCACCTATCACAAGGGGCTACAACTCCTTTCTGAACAAATTTGAAGCAGACTTCACAATGTTTTGCCATTGCAGGCAGAGAGCACAGGCTGGGGTTTGACCCTACACCCTCCAGGCAGAATGGTGGTGCCTTTCCTGGGAGCACTGCACCATCATACCTCTCCCCTGTTTGGTGCCCTTTTGTCCTTCCCACACCAAAAGCCCGTCGTGCCCCATTTCTTCCCTCCTCCCCACCAAGAGAGAAACAAAGGGTGGCAGTCTCTAGTGGCTCCAGACCGAGAGATCTGGGGCTTGGGTTATTACATGCTTAACAGAGCACTGAATTACAGGTGGTTATCACCTAATTTAACTGCTTTCCTTAAAAGAGAAACATGAGCAAACAAGCATGTGTCATGAAAAAGCCCCTATTCAGACAGGAGCTGACAAGAGAAAAAAATCCCGGGTTTATGACTGTTTACTACTAGTTTTGCATTCAGGCACCAGCTGAAGTCACAGCAAATGCAAAGAAATCCCCCCCTTGTCCACCACCTCCTTAGGGGGCTTGTCTAGCCCTGGATTTACCTCCCGAGGTTAGCACACACTAAGTACCCGAGGCTTTAAACCACACCAACTTAGCACGTGTCAAGGGCAGCATGCCTTGTCTAGACAAAGACTTTCAAGGTACTTTAGTGAGCATATCCAAATCTCACATCTTCAATCCCCGTGAAGACAGAAGCCCTGAGAGAGCAGAAAGCATCCCTCTTCAGAGCTCCTCTGACTGATGGGGAACACCCGAACTTCAGAAAATGGTACCACCCTTTTTCTCTGCAAGACCAGGGTAAAAAAAAAATACTCCACTGGAGCAGAAGACATCTGAAAGCAGGGGTAACCTGAAGCTTGGACACACACCTTCCCAATGACCAGTAATGAGGGGGTTTAACTGAGAAGCAGGGGGAGGAGAAAAGCAAACACACCGTCACTCCCATCTACCTAGTCATCTATTTTTTCACGAAACTTGTAAGGATTTCAGACTCATAACCCAAAACAAAACACAGCTGAAATCAGCCCTGAGCTTGAAAAAGTGTTGAGGACAGAATGAAATGGACAAAGCTTCATTCCTTCAGAAAACCAGGGTAAAAAGAGACGACAAAAAAAAAGGTATCTAAAGAAGGTACAGAATGCACGTGGAACAACACATTAATGTAAAAACAAATGCACCTTGTTCATCCTGGCCGAACTACAGCCAATATACCAGAGGTCATGTAGATTTAACCATATCCTTTTTATTTCTTAGTTACTTTTAGACAACAAAAAAACAAACCAGAAGCCTACAGAAAGAAATGCAAAAGATGATGGGTAGAGTTTAGAGGAAGGGAGACTAGCAGGAGGAATTCACCCACATCAGATGAGTATGAAGGAAGTCAGCAAGGACAAAACAAACCACACAAAGGGAGAGAAACCTGCCACCACTAAGAAAAAGGGCAAAATTACAAAATTCACTATACAAGAAAAGATTAAAGGATAAGTCAAAGAAGTTAAGGACCTGAGGCACTTCCGAAAAGTGTTATTTCTAGAAAGAATACTTCTTTCTCTCAAGTCTGACAAGTGAACATTGTCTCAAACCAAAAACGTGCCAGCCCAAAAATGTGCCAGCCTTTGCCCACACAGCTCTAACCACAAGCTCCAGAGCCAGGCTGACAATAAGTTTAGCTCCTTTGACTTCAGCAGACAGGGTCTGTTCCTGGAGAGTCAAAGTACTTTTAGCTTTACAAAAAAAAAGTAAGCTAAACCAATATACACCTCAACTCTGCACAGGGATGGCTTCTATCATGCTCTTATTCCACCACACTTCTTCATCTCTCAAATGACATTTACATCTCTTAAATTATAAGCATACAGGTGGTTTCATAGTCTGTTAAGGTTTGCATTTCTGCTAGCATAAGACAACAAATATGTTCAAAACATTTCCCTCAAAACATTCAAACCATGAAATCCCGTATTTGTTGAAGACAAGTTTGGCTCGGGTGCTCACAAGACTTTCTGCTGTCACGCAGAACCATTCCCAAACGAGGTGGTTTTGCTGATGACTGTGATTCAGATGCAAGTCCCTAGTCATTTCAGCATGTTGTTTTTGTCATCTTTCAAAGCTGTCCATAGTCACTATTAAAAGAAACCCACAAAATCAGCACAGCAGAGGCAAATTCAATCTCTGCCTTGCAAAGAAACCCAGGACTGAGAATCTTTGGAACAACCCTGTCCGTGTCTTGGAAAGACAGCATCTCAAGGTCAGGTTATAAACACTTCTCTCTGGGAAACACTCTGTATTGCTGCTGTGTGCACAATCTGCACAGGAGAAAAAGGAATGGCCTCTGAAGATGGACAAGCTATTAAAATTTTACTAGGTGAAATGTTTACTGAAATAAATCTAATCTTTTCCACTCTTGGTTATTATCATAACACATATGGTAACTGACACACAATTAATGGAGCTTTAAACCAAGAGCTCCTGCAAGAAAAACACAACCCAAACTTTTCAGCTAACCTTGACAAAAAGGTTTTGGTAAATTTCAGCAACACAAGTGGCTTTGTGATATTCCCCGTTTATTGGGCACCTCTCACTCCCACAAATGAGCACCATCTCCAAGCAGAGGAGGTGAGAAGAGGCAGTGCCAAGTCAGCAGCATCCACCACCACTGACAAAGTTCCACAAGCAGTCGAGGCTCAGCAGACACAACTACCACAACTACCCAAAAGTACCGTACCACCTACACCCTCTTCAGTGGGTTTTCATCTACATCTGCCATTGCACAACAGCCAAAAGCTGAGACAATGGCACCCACAAAAAGAATTCTTAAAGAAGAAAGAAGAGGACTTGGGATTCTTCCCTTAAGAAGAATCTCTTCTTTTCCTAAGCATAGGAATCCTACAGGGTGAACAGATTTTAGCAGTAACAAAACACTTTACTACTCAAGTCTAATGGCTTTTTTTCCAAACCCACCAGGATCTACAAACTACTTTGATGTCATCTTTATACATCTGAAATGCTGTTCACATATCTTTTTCCCATCTTCTCCTGTCTGAGTTACAGAGAAAGATTAGAATCCACACTATGGTGCTACTGGGTCAAGAGATTCTCCAGCAATCCCAGGTATCTCCAAGACCCAGTCCTTTCAGCACAGCTCTGAATCAGGTAAGCCAGCAGGATCCCTCTCCCTGCAGGAATAAAGTAACCAGATACCACCCAAGGTGTTCCATCTGTCTGCCTAACCTTCCCTTCTCCTTTCTGCAATCCTTTCTGAAATCCTTCTAATGGGGAACACAAAATAAATACTTCCCCTTTCCCATACAGCCCAGTGCAACCATAGCATATGTATACAAAAATGCTTTCTCACAACACCAGCACGCACTGACTACACACTCTGTTCACAAAGAGCTTAGAGGTGCAGAGCAGCAGCAGCAGAGGACACTCTGAAGCCAGCCCAGATCACAGCAAGGACTTGATCAGTGAACAAAGTGGCAGCATCAATCACAGTGGTTTCATTGTCCACTTCTCTCATCCTTTCCCAAAGCCCAGCACATGCACTGCCACAACACCTGATCCATGAAGAGGCACCTCCAAACTCAGCAATTAGCCCAAAAGAAGTCTTCTCAGTAACGAATATAATTTTATTCCTAAAGAAGAAACTACAGCACTCTTGCATTACCTCAGATGAAACTTAAGGAAAGGTAGCATTACTCAGAACTGATTTAGTGCCTCAAGCCATTCAGAAGACCATAAAACCACTAACAGACAAGACAAGCAACTCATTCACAAGGGCTCTTTGATCTTAAATACAAATAAAATTAGGTCAATATTAAAGATTTTCATTCCTTGCCATATAAGATTGCAAAAAGGCTGAAAAGCTTTCCCTTCCTTCTTTTAACACTCAAGTCATTTAGCAAGTAACATTTCTTTCACATGACTTGAAACATTTTCTCCATTCACTTGTCATCACCCCAGAAGTTAACTCTTAGTGAAAACACACAGGCGGAGCTGCACAGAACGTTCTCCATAGTCCCCAAGGACAAGTCAGATCAAAGAATTTCAGTGTGTTCCACATGGGGAAAAGAAGAGCAAAGTACACCTTTCACAACACTCAGATTAAAAAAAAAAAAAAAAAAAAAAAAAAAAAAAAAAAAAAAAAAAAAGAAGCAGATTTCTCATTTATTTGTTATTCAAAGCATTCCAGTGATTTTTAAGAGATGAAGATGAGAAAGCCTGTGCTGTCACTATTAATAGGCTGACATTCTTTCTTTCCCTCCCTGCAAGACCACACCAGAAACACAGGGGAGGGCAACAAGTTAAGGGAGCCTGGAGTCATGCCAGCTCTGCCAAATCCCAACTCTGCAGCACAAGGACTACCCCAAACACACCCCAGGACAAGCTCTCATATCCCAGACTCCCCTGTAGTTCTCAATGATGCACCTTTTGTTCCTTCTCCTGCAACAGGACATCATTAACTTCATCTGCTGAAATAGCAGCGGTTGACAGGATAATCTAAGGATATAGCATCACCTTGCATTTTCGATTTAACATGCTTAGCTGTTTTAGGATACCTTTAAAATTTTATTTATTTGCTTTCTAAATCAACCAGGAGCTCTCATATGCAGCAGAAGGCCCCTGAAGCTATCACTGTAATGTGATACCTGCTCATAAATGTCAATATACCAATTCTAAAGGTATTAAAGCTACTGTTTAGTCATGGTAAAAAAACCTATTACCTTCCTCACCTCCGTTACAGACAGCAATACAGTTAAATGTGAGCAATTCAGTTCAGGCCTTTCTGCAAAAGACAGTTAAGCAGAAACCTCACCAACTGCAAGCCAGCACATAATTCCACCACAAATACAAATAAAACAGGGGTACCATGAAACTCACTCTATGAGATCCACACACCCAGTCACCCAAGGACATTTGGATCCTTTCTCTGGGCAGTTTCTAAGAGACCACAGGGTCAGCATGCAAACTCTTCCCTCCCTCTGGCATGGGTAAGCAGGAAAACTGCTCCTAGCCAGTTCTAAGGCAAAAGAAGAGATCTCTTTTGATTAAAGCACATAACTACTCTGTGTTCAGAGGTTTAGATTGTACCTCTGTCACACATTTCCTGGGTGGCTGGGAATAAATTACATCAGTTCCCCACCGTACTTCCCTCCCACCTCCTCACCCTGAAGTAAAGCACAGTGGATAACCTGAGTATCAGAGAAGCACATGAGAGTTCCACTTCCTTCTGGGTTTATACAGGAGATTACCACGCAACTGAAAGTTTGGTTTAACAAATGCTGTGGAATCTGAAACTTCAAGTACTTCAGGAATGTCCACTGTAGCTGCTGAAGGAGTATCCAGGATATTGTCTCAAAAAAATCCAAGCATTAATTAAAGATACTTGGATTTACAACAGGTTGAGATTTAAACACAAGATTCACAATCAGACTAAATTCTACTTGCTGAGCTTACAGATAGGAAAGCAATACAACAACACAGGTGAGAAAAATAAATAAATTAAAAACCAAACAGGTTTGATGGGAAAGGATACCTTACAGAGAAGCACACATTTGAAAAAAATAGTTTGAGTATCAAGCACTTAATTACAACCCTTATCAACACCATCAAAAAGCTAAAGTACCTCTATAATTCTCACCTGACAAACAGTAACCTAGATTAAATGCATTCCCTATAGATGTATAATCTACCTGAACAGGAAAGACCCCAGTGCTTACTGCTGAAGCACAGAAAGGAGACACAAGGCACTGACTGCTTTTCACACTGATAGACTTATTTCTGCACAACTTCTGAGGGATTTGATTAAGAAAACCTGTCTCGTATAAGTTCCCATACTTCATGTAAGAGTGCAGAGAATTCTAACTGAGTGCAAGCCCATTCACCTCTCGATACATGCAAAATCACTTAGTTGTGAGGGGTTTTTTTGAGAAAATGGATGTTTCCCTTCCATGATGGGCAAGTGGGGTTTTATGTGTCACTCATTTTCATACATTCACTTCCAAAGGCATCTTCATTCCTACTACCATCCCATAAAGAACACGGACTGCAAGAGCTGCTATATGCATGGTACAGAGTGCAGTCAACCTGTCCAATCTCAGACATTCAGAAAACATAGGAGTGAGACATTCATCAAAAGTTCCCATTTTACCGAAGAGACAAAGATTCAGGTAAAGCACAATTTATTTCCTCCTATGGTAGTGTTGGGGGTTAGCTTTGTTTCTTTTTTTTTACCTACAGAATTTTTTCCCAAGAGTTGCTAGGCAATTAACTACTAGGTACTTATAGATACTCAGGTGGGACAAAAGGATGGAGCCATAGCACCTGGCTACACCTTTTTTTTTGTCTCCGGGAGTTTCTCGCAGAGGGGGAAGGTGACAGAAGGTTTTGGGGCAGGAAAAAGACGGGGCTGGGGGGGCAGCTTCGCTCTCTTGCTCTCGGCATCGGAGAGAGGACGGTCAGGCTGCTGCTTGCTGCGGGAGGAGTTTCACTGGCACCACCGGCCCTGCTGGAGCTGGCCCGGCCCTGTCCCACCGCCGCTGCTCTCTCGGAGCTGCTTTGAGGCTTTTCTCCTACGCCGCATTCCCGCACTGCCCTGTCCTGCCGGGACATCCCTGCCCTCCCAGTGACCACCAACAGAGCTCCGGATTTTATCCGATCCACCAGCCCGGGATCCCTCACCATTCCAGCTTGGTGTTTTTCGGAGTCCCAGGAGATCAGACTGCCCCGAGTTTTGTGAGACAAAGCTGCCCTCAAGGTCCCTGGTTCTGTTCCCTATTAATGCTGTAATTGTTGTTGTTTGTTTGCCTTGTTATATATATTAGTATAAAACTGTTATTCCTATCCCCATATCTCTGCCTGAAAGCCGTTTTAATTTTCTAAAATAATAATTTGGGGGGAGGGGATTTGAATTATCCATTCCAAGAGAGGCCCTGCCCCTCTTTAGCAGATACCTGTCTTTTCAAAACCAAGACAGGCAGTTATATCCAGAGGCCATTCCTCTGTCCTATTTCTCTCCACTGAGTCTAAGACCGCACAGCTCTGATCAGACAACCAAAGGACAATAAGCAGCTCACCTAAGCACCTTCAAAAGTACCATCCAAGCCTGCTGCACAGAAACAAGTTGTAAATTACTGAGCATTACTGTAAAAGCAGCTCTCACTACAAAATGCATTTTTCACCCATCAGGCCACTGTAACACAACTGGAGATACACAGCACTATCAGTTTTTTGGGAAGCAGAAAACAAATTTCATTAGGGCTTCCAGTCAGCAAATACCTCATCATTATTTGCAAACTCTACTGCACCAGTTCCTCCAAGAACTACTTTGATTATTGCAGTCACTCATGGTAGTGGACTACAGCTATGGATTCACCAGCACTTTGATTTTCTTTCTGCATCCCTATCTGTAAGGGCTTATAACTCAGTTACAAGTGTTTCCTCTTGACAACAGCCTTGTAAGATGGGTAAAGCTGTGCTTCCTTTTAAGTTTTCTACTGGTTTTCCTTTAGGAATCACAAAAATAAAGAAAAATAATGAACCAAAATAATATTGGGGGTCCCTGACTCTAAGATACATAAACCCAAGCAGGGCAAAGAATACTTTATGATAACACATTAAGACCTACAGACATTAAGCTTTTCTTTTCTGCATTTGAAAGCAAAACAACTCAACACCATTAGACAGCTCAAAGTTTAGAGAGCAAGTTTTGAGACAGGTTTATTTTGTTTTGAGCTTAGAGTTTAAATTAGAATCATGAACTCTTGCCCACTGTCATTCCCTACAGTGACTTTCTCTCAGTCCTGGGAAGAAGCTCTTGAAACTGCCAAAGCTTAACTGAAATTGTCATATTTTTAAGTTAATTTTTTTCAAGTAATTTTTGACAGTGCCAGTCCCAGAGCGCATCAGCTTTGAGGTAAACAAGCAAGAGTAAACTATTGCCTTGGTAGTCCACAGAAAGTTAATAAAACAGATTTGATGCAACCAATTATTTTGAGCTGCTGCCATTCTTTTACATACCTAAGTAACACTTTCCCATTTCATCTCTGTCCTCTGGTGAAGTTTCCAGGTGCAGGAACAACAGCCAACAAGTCCACACCATGGACTGGTACAACATTAGAAGATGGCAACCCAAATATTTACACATAAAACCTGCAAAGCCATAGAATATCCAGTGAAACTAAGGGGAACTCCATGGACAGACTGAAAGGGAAAGCCATTTTGGGGGTTAAGACATCACAGAGTGAGTAGTCAAAGAAGAAGCAGAGGGATGTCATGGATGGACACATGACACAGGCAGAGTGGCACTAGAAGGAAAACCTATAGAAATAGGTACATAGTGGAGCAGCAGCACGCCTCTAATGCTGCAAATCTACACTGCCCAGAGGGATCTTTTAGGACTTTCTCAACCAGAGCGGTGAGAAGAGCAGTAAGCAAGTGGACCTTGCCAGCACCCCCAGAGCCAGGTAGTTGTTGGGGTGCTCAAGGCACACATGGGCAGGGGGGGAAGCAGACAAACGTCCGTGGCACACCACCAACAGCCTCAGCAGCCACATCCTGACCGCAGCCCACAGCAGACCTTCTCCAGGGGTAGCACTACCTTGCTTCAAAAAGACAGTGGCTACAGTTCATGTGGCTCCTTCAGCCTCAGACATACAGCCATGAGTCACTGCAATCCCTGCACAGAAAGCAACTGTTATCAATGTGCCACGGGACAGCTCCAAAGGGAGGTGACAGAGACATACTAGATAAGCCCTAAAATACCAGTATAACTGCATCCATGTTAGGAGTTTTACCACGTTAGCTGTTTTATTGCTAGACAGGCCGATCAAGACATGTTGGCACCTGCAGTGTCCTATATGTAAAGTGATAATGACAGCCACAGTGCCAGAGCAACCTGGGGAGGTGCGGCTCCAGTGGGAAAGAAGCCTTTTGCCAAGAGTGTGAAGCAATCTCCCCCAAAAGACATCCCTTATTCTGGCACATGGTCACAACACAACTAGGCAGGCTAAGGGAGGTCTCCTCAGCCTGGGCCCTGCTGAAATCAGCACAAAAACCTGTGTCAATAAGCATTCCCCTGGCGTGCATAAACCCAAAGCCTGGCTGACTAGTGAGCTGCCATGGGTAAAAGCTAATCTCTTTCATAATATATGCATTTTTATATAAATTATATGTGCTAATACATTTCTACTAACAACTAAGGTGTCCCTTACTTTTTCTTATATTAAGCACTTCCCTGACTCCACACTACTTTTTCTTCCCCACAACTATGAACAGTCCCCTAATTCATTCTCTACATTTAAGCCATATTCTCCTTCTTCATCTTCTGATTTCCTCTGTAAATTCACCTTCAGTAGAATGTTTCTCTCTGAACTGTGCTACTCTCTCTTCCTAATTCCCAATCTTCCCAAAGATTTCATCCTTCACTTGCAATTATGATGCAAGGTCAAACAGGAGACCATAGAAGAACATGTGGGAGATGTCAACAACCTTTATGCCCACACAGCTGAGCTGCACAGGGCATTAGAGATAGGACTTAGTTGCATCAATTTCCAAGTGGAGAGAAGCCTACTCCATCCATACCTCTATCTGATCCTTATGTGCCTCAGAAGGGCAAATCCTCTAAAAGACTGAGCATCTCTACTCCCCAGTCTCTGTGATTTAACCTTCTTTAGTGGTGCTTTTCACAGATTTCCCAATCAGCAACAGATTAAAACCAACACCACTGAGGTCAAATTGTAATTATTCATTACAATCAGAACAGCAGATTTCACTCTTCTACAGTACAGCAAAGCCCGGGAGAGCAGAGGAGTGCTTTGCCGGCAATGCTCTCACGTCTCCAGCCAGTATTTGTTCCTCTTTCAAAAAGCTGCTCTGTCCTTTTTTCTAACACTGAAATAGATACCACATGAGTTAGGACTACAGGGCCCCATGGCCACATGGCCACCTTGGAGGAGATACATCAAGCCTTGCTCAGGACATGAGAGGAGCAGGAGTGAGGCTTAGGTGGAGGTATCATGAGTTTCACAACAGTGTACTGGCCATTCAGCAGTACTCCACAGCTTGTAATTAGTGCCATATTTTTTGTGCCTCTGTGAAAGTGTTTCACACTGCATCCAAGGCAGAAAATACGCTTTGGAAATAATATTGAGATGCAATGTCAAAATCCCCAAGTCCTCTACAATCCAAGTCCTCTACAATCCAAGCCTCAAGGTTCCCAAGAGGTATGCACAGTTGTGAGCTTTTTCCTCCTCCTCTCCATAGTTGATTTTAGAGCCAACAGTATCATTTCTTGAGCCTGTGCTAACCTGAGAAATAATCAGGGACCCATAATGTTACAAACATAAAATATTTGGTAAGAGAACTCTTGTGCAAAGCCATGAGATCCCCTCCCAAACCCACCTCTCTTCAAGCAAGCTGAATTCTTTCCACCACTTTGTGGGCTGAGACCTAAAGTAACAATGCAGATAAGGATCATACTGTAACTTTGACTACAGTCAAGCTCACATTGTGCAAGTCAATGCTATTGAGCTTAAATATCAACGTCATCCAAAGCCTGGTGGAGCCAGAGTGTACAGTCAGAAACGTAAAATGGAAAAACAAGAATACCACTTTTCTCCACAGAAAACAGATCTCAGGAGGGTAGGTATACAATGTACCGGGCTAAAATCACTCTTGCAACAGCAAGTACCACTTGAAAAGATGACTAGAACATAATGTGTATATACAAACACATGCTAGACCACATGAGAAAAGTTAGCTAGCATTCTAGTCCAAAAATTTATACAAAAAAATGTATATGCTGAAGGCAAGGAAATGCAAAGGGTAAGCACCTCTTACAATGCTGCATTGCCTTTGGGTTCCTCTACATCATTCCCCTGGGTGGGAGGTGCAGACCTGCCATTATCACAGAGACCAAAAGAAGGATTTCTACGTGCTATCAAGCCAAGGCTCTGGTGTTTGGAAGTTGACAACATGTCACCAAACTACATGACATAGGTAGGGTAGAAAAAAAATTAAGTAAGGAATGGAAGGTGCACATTCCTGGTTTTCCCCTCTCTTCACTATCCCAAAATGACTAAAAACCCCTCCTCCAGGCCTTATAGATAAAACTCACCTTCCTCATGCCTGTGGAAGAAGAAGAAACCTTGATGGGAAAAACCATCCACCCTTAAAAATCCAGGGAAACGACCCCTACCATTGCCCAGGGGGAGAAAGTCCACACATGCAAACAGCAAAGAGAGAGTACCAGATGATTTCAACTGAAATTTTATCCGCACCAGCTGAAATATCTTCCTATAGAAAGCTGAAAAAAAATTTCTAGGAGTCAGCACAAGACTCTGGGCTGGATCTTGTTACATCCATCACCTCGAAGCCCTGCACACACCCAAGTCCCAGAGTGCTGGGTCCTCTTCTAATTAGATCAGAATAAGGAGTCCCTGCCCCAGGAGTTTGCAAAACCCCCACAATTTTGCAAATAGACAGATGGGACTGGGGGAAGAAGAACAAGAGGGACATGTGGTTACCCACAACTGGCACATTGCTTTCTTTTCTCTCTCTCTCTTTTTTTTTTTTTTTTTAATAAAAATAAATATCAGTAATCCCCACTGGCCACCTGCCTAGCTTTTGTATATTTAATTAAGAAGGATTTGGGTGATGGAGAACTGGTCAAAAGTTCAGCCAGTTTAGGGGAGAACAGAAGAGTAAACATCTAGCTGAAGGACCCAAAAAAACGCCAATATTCCAGCCACTGCCTGGTCCTTCACGATTTCTAAAACAGCAAGGTCTCACTTTGCAACACAATCCACAAAAAAATCAGAGGAGTAAGGGAAGAAGTGCAATTCATACTTAAGAGAGCTGGTCTGGACCAGTTTCTGACAGCCAGTGACCTCACTGATCCCCAGTACAGTTTGTCTTTATAGTGATAAGACTGGAATTGTATTCATGTATAACAAAATCATTTGAATCCACAATGATGCCCCTTTAGCAACGAGAGAAACAAAGGGGAGAGAGAGTGGAAAAAACACCCTTAACTGAGTTACTAGAGAATACCAAGAACTGTCCTATCTTCCTACCCCCAACACAGTCACCTTGTAAGACAGAAAGTCCATTAAGACAAAAATAGGGTATCCTTAGCGTGGGAAAACATTTAGCCAAGTTTTAATTTACTTTCAAATCAGCATTTAAACGATCACATCTTACATCACTTCCTTTTACGAGCCAGCAGTTAGACAATACACATCATTTACATGCAGTTTTGGAAGGCTGCAACATAGATCAACAAAAGAAGCCTTCACTATGAATTAACTATTACAAGGCTCTTAGAAAGTCACTCCAGCCTTCGTTGAGGGCAATTAGGAGTATCATCCCTAATTCTCATCTTTCTGGTGCACTCCTGTTACACCTCGGAACTCCCACAAATACATCCTTCCACCCAAGTCATTGCTGCCACAAGAGAATTACATGTCTGAGAGATGTAACAGCACACTCACAATGGTTAAAGAGTTAGATGTCTTTAACACATACACAAAAGGCACATACACAACAAAAGAGAAAGTGACAGAGCAAGTTAACATAGTTCAGTCTCAATAGCAAAATTACGAAGTTTTATGCCTCTATGAATGATTAGATGATCGAGATTTTAAATTTTCAAAAGCATTAACCAAGTGCCTTTAGGTCACAGGTAATTTTTGCATTAAAAAAACCCAAAATACCAAAAACCAGAAGGGAAGCTGACACCCAGTTCAGACCTTGAGAGAAATTTCAGGAGTGTTCTCATTTGGTGCAAGCCAAACTTCATATTAAGCTTACTGCTGCATGTGAAGAACTAAAATCTTAACCACAGCAATGCTAAAAATGCTTCTCCCACTACTTGCAAAAGATTTTAAAAAAAGGCCCTTAAAGGCAGCCGATCACTCGGTGAGCTGGCTACAAGTCCCAGTTACACGGCGGCGGGACCGGGCTGACTCGGGAGGGAAGGAGAGGGGCGGCACATCCGTGCGCCATCCCAGCCGCCCCACAAGCCGGCAGCAGGCACGGAGAGCACCGGTCCGGCTGACAGCCCCGCGCTCCGTGCCGGTGCCGGTGCCGCCCTGCCCGGCGGGGACACAGCGGCGCTGGCAGCGGGCGCGGGGGGCGGCCCGGGGCTCCCCGCCCGCCGCGGGCACAGGCGCGGCCCGGGCCGGCCCGCACACGCTGCCCGGCTCCCGGCAGCTGATACCGACCTACCCAAGGAAAAGTTCTCCCTCCTAAAGCCAGCACTGGCCTGGGACTCCTTAAAAGTGTTAGAACGACCGACCCAGGGGGTTCTGCGGCCGGTCCTTCCCGCCTCGGCTCGGAGGGAACGCTGCCGGCCGCACTCGGCAGTGTTTAACCCTTCGCTTTCCCTCTAATCTAAGTGGTGAGACTTCCACGCCACCCTTCTCGGGTTTCGAACCCCCTACGAAAGGGAGAACACCTCTCATTCCCCAGTATTTCCGAGCAGCAATAGAGAAGCTATTGCATTAGAGAAGCATTCCCAGGACCAATGAGCCAACCCCGCTGCCCCTTACCCTGTGCTGGGCAAAGGTTTCCTGAAACACCCCTTCCTTTTACCTACCCAGGGCTGGGGAACCTCTTTTTTTCCCCCATTAATTCACCACTGTGTAACAAGCTGATCTTGACACACAAGGCTTCTTTACACAGGGGAGGTGTAAGCAAGGTGATGAAGACGAAAATAATATAAACTGTATAGAATTCACAATCACAGAATCACAGAACTGTTTCGGTTGGAAGGAACCTTAAAGACCATCTAGTTCTAACCCCCTGCCCTGTACTTTCCACTTTGGTTGCTCAAAGCTCCATCCAACCTGGCCTTGAACATTTCCAGGGATGGGGCATCTACAAGTTCTCTGGACATCTTGTCCCTGTGCCTAACCACCTCCACAGTAAAGGATTTCTTCCCAATATCTAATTTAAACCTACTCTCAGTTTAAAGCCATTACCCCAATTCAAGCACAGCAACAAAAAACTTAGTATTTTTACCACCTCACCACCGAGGTCCGAGGCCTACAGTAACACTCCACCTAAGCCAACACATTTAATGCATAAAATGCAGAAGTAACTCCATTTGCATTTAGGTGCCAAACATCCAAGGGCTGCCCTCACACTTCATACATGTATAAACACCTATACACCTACATATAGCTAAATAAAAAGCTAAGGTATAAGTAGCTACAGAAATATCTCTAGCCAAGATAGATGAGCTATTTCCAGCTAGCTCAGCTAAGGCAAAGAGGAGAAAAACAGGACTATTTTCTGCTTTTCAACAGGTTGGCGCAGTCCCCTTGCCACCGCTGCTGGCAGGCTGACTCCCCAGCCAGGCAAACGACCTTCGGCATCATCGGCGGTGTGTGAGCTAGACAAAGAGATAACGTCATGCCCTCTCGGCTCCCTCCGTGTCCTCCCCGCAGTGGCAGGTAGCCAGCCAATCCCGCTCCCGGGTGACATCATCGCCGATGCCTGTACACGAATGTGGAAGTACATCAAACTACATCTCGGAGCTCAGATCCTCAAAAGCAACCTACACCCCACCCCCCAGCCCCTTGGGATGACAGACCGCTTAGAAGGGAAATAAAACCATCCAGGAAGAGGGATTTCAAAAAGTGGTTGCTGGGTAGGAGGAAAGCGGAAGGCAACAAGCAAACACAGCGTAAACACGTTTTTCCCTCGGTTATGCAGTTCCTACGAAAGCCCTCAAAACATGCACATACAGTCTCATACTTGGACGTCCCTGGAGCATTTTTCCTAGCAAAAAAAAGTGGCCAAGAGAAGTTAAATATTACAACAACTTCTTTTTTTACATTACTTCATTAGTTTAAAAAGAAAGATGTTTATCGCAGAAAGGAAGTTTTTTGGTTTGGTATTATTTGTTTACATACAGCCCTGCTAGGTGTCCACATTATCAGTGTATGTACACAAATGTGGGCAAATGTCTAAGAAGAAGCAGTGCCAACCCAAACTTAAGCACCTGTCAATCCATTACTGTCTAGCAGGCTCTACAGCAAGAAAGGAGACTGCCTGTTGCTCCCCATTATCAGTGACAGCGATGCACTTAGATGTCAAGTGTTCATTAAACTCTTCCAAGACAATAAATGCATGTGCTCAGTTTCATATTTAATGCTAACTATTCTGGAAGAGCTCTACCTTACTTAAAGAAAATAAAATTTAAAATTTCTATTGTCAAGACTCTTAAATTAAGAACTTTGCTCATTAACTCAAAAGCATTAACAAGTACACTGAGAAACAATGAACTGAATTGTAATAATTAACAGGAGAGTTTCAAGTCACACATTCACACCTTATTAATTTTTTTTTTAGTAAGGGTTCAGATGATGCAAGGTCCGGGAGCAAATGATTACAGAAAAGAAATTGTGTCCTTTCAAATGGCAGGAAAAAATAAACGGTCGACGTTGTGTCTAAGTGCAGCTTTATACTCATCTTCCCCCTCTCCTGTGGCCTTCTGAGCCACATTCTTTTTTCCAGCTTTATACCAACAGCAGCAGCCTGGCTATTCCAGCTCAAATCTTAAAATGAAACTAACACACTGCACAGGCAGACTAATTCTCCATCAGGAAGGCTGAGGTTCACGCCCTCAAAACAAACTGGCATGTGTTTCATCTGCAGAAGAGGCACCAAAGCACTTTATTTAGTTACTGGAGCTGCAAGCAGCAGTATCTTGCCATCAGGGAAATTCACCAATTACACTCCCTTATTTATAAGCAAAAACAAAACCAAAACAAAACAACAAAAAAGCAACCAAAAAACCAAACAAGCAGCTAAGCATCTTCATCTCTCTCCAAATGCATCTTGCATTTCTACAGTTTAAGGCTAGAGCCTTCAATTTTTAGCCAAGTATTAATTCTGTGCGAATAATTAGTCATCCTGGTAGCTAGCACTCACTGCAAAGTCATGCAAGCTCAAGATTTGTTTGTTCCACTGACTGCACACTAAAGGGGAAAAAAAGAAAAAAAGAAAAAAGTAGGCTAGTTTCACACCCACATGGGCACTCTCTGATTTCTATTTTTTAAAGTCATACACTTGTCAAACAGGTTATTCTGGGAATTCTGATTTTCACAAAATAAGCCTCTCAGCTTCGGTCACTTATTGTCACTCTGCACCTCTCATCTCTGCACAGCCCATCAGATGCACTTGTTCCCAACTCCATAGCTTCAACACTCGGAAGGTTTTCCAACAAGGAAACCGGGTGACAGTTTTAATTAAGGCCAATGTCTTTGTCTAAAGTCACTGCAGCTGCAGCAACTTCCATAAGGATTTCCAGCACCAAAGCTGAATAAGCCCGTGGACGTGTTTGTATAACATAGCCAGACTCTGACAGCGTCCACTTGGTTTGGTCATTTCTCTGGAGGGAGCACAGAGAAGAGCAAGGACAATAAAGACGTATTTCATCATTACAGAATGGCTACTTGGGAGAGTAATTTGCACCCATCTGAAAAAGCAGAAGCCAAGAGGGTGACAAACTTGACAAGGCCAGCAACAATGACAAGGGCAACACTTCTAGCACCCCTCACTGTTCCGGTTGCCAGTGCGGGTGGCTCGCCTTCAGCCGTGTGCTCAGCCCGCCGCAAGCACCGGCTACCCTCTGGAAAATCGGCAACAATAAAAGGAGAAGAAATTCTGACACAAACCTTGTAGACTTGCCCGTACGTGCCATTGCCAACCACTTCCACCAGTTCAAAAATCCCAGCGGGGTCCTAGGGGGAGGAAGGGGCAGAGGGGGCGGGGGAGGAAAGGGGAGAAGAGAAGCGGGGTTACATTTTTGTTCAGGCGATGGCTGCTGGCAGAGCCCAGCCAGCGAACCCGGCTGCTGGCGGCGTGCAGCTGTTGCGCCCTGTTTTTCCACGCACATGCCAATACATGCAAACAAAGGAAAAGCAGCCCAGGGCCGCGGTCCCCCCGCCCGGCCCCGCGGGAGGGCTCCCCCCATGCGGCCGCGGCCCCCCCGCGCCCCGGCACCGGCCCCGGGCCCGGCCGCTCCCACCCCACCGGCCCCGCAGTCCCGGCAAGGGGCGCGCCGGCCCCGGGGGGCCCCCGCCCCGGCCCCCGGCACCGGCACTCACCCGCAGGGAGGAAAGGTCGATATCCACCAGACTTTTTGCAGGAGAATCGTTCGCCATTTTCCCGTCTCTTCTTTTTTTTTTCCTTTAAATAATTTTTCTTCTCTGTTAAATAATAGCGAGGCCGCTCCCCCCTCCCTGGAGCAGCTGTAATTGCGCGGAGCTCCGCTCCTCTCCTCCCTTCCGCCCTTCCCTTCTTCACTCCAGCCCCGCCGGGTTGAAACTCTTCAGCATTGGGAGGGGTTGGCGGGGGGGATGATGGATAGATAGATGGATGGTGGGAGGAGAAGGAGGGGGAAAGGGAGGTGAAGGAAGGGAAGGAGGAAGGAGAAGGGGTGCTGCGGTTTGTCCCTCGTCCGTCTCCCCGCGCTGCAGTGCGGGGCTGGATCCCCCGAGGATCCCGGCCGGCCGGTCGGTGGGTGAGCGGGTGAGTCGGTGGGTGCCCGCGCGTCCCCGGCGGCAGCGGGCTCACACCATGTCGCGGCGGCGGCGGCAGGAGCGGCGCCGGTGCCGGCAGCCTCTGGCAGCCTCACGTTGCGCCCCGCACCCGGGCATGGCACGGACGGCTCGGCCCGGCCGGCGGCGCTCACGCCGGGAGCCGGCAGTGGCAGCCGCGGCCCCGCTCTCGCATGGGGGGCGGCTCACGCCCAGCGCCGCGGCGGAGCCCCCGCCGCCTCCGAGCCCTTCCCGCGGCGCTGCCCTCGCATCAAACGGCGCCGGGCACCGGCGGGCAGGGGCTGCGCGTCCCGGCGGCGGCGGGGCAGGGGCGCGGGGCTGGAGCGGGGTGCTGCGAGCCAGACAAAGATAGCCGGGGAGGAGGAGGAGGAGGAGGAGGAGAAGGAGGAGGAGAAAATATACTGCGAGCGGAGAGAGAGAGAGAACAGCTCCCCCTTCCCTTCTCCAACAGGAAAAACCGGCGGAAACGCGCCCGCACCAGAGCACTGCTGGGTAAACTCGCGGGGCGAGAGAGAAAGAGACGGAGGGAGGGAGCGAGCGCGGGCGGGCCGAGAGAGAACCGGCCGCGCAGCCTGCCCGCCCCGCCGCTCAACAATAGCCCCACGGGGCGGGGGCGACCCAAGGCGGCCTTTCCCCGCCGCCACCGGCGCTGGGCTCCGCCGGCCGGGGCCCCACGCGTGTCTGCGGCAGGGCTGTGCGGCCGCCCCAGCGCCGGCCGCAGTGACCGGCCCGCGCTGCCGCTGCCCCGGGCCCAGAGCAAGCGCGGGGCTCTGCAGCCCCCGCCGCGCCTCCGCGGGGCTGCGCGGTCAGTGTGGGTCTGTCACGGCTGGTATTCACCCTGGGGTGGGGATATCTTCCCATCCCCGGTGAGATGACCAGCAAAATGTCACAGTTCAGCCCTGCCCCGAGACCCCAGGCCCACAAGAATAACATTCGTGTTTCATGAAGTGATTTCTGCAGAAAGAGAGCGAAATCCTGGCACACAGAACCAGACCCATCTCTCATATTTTAACACCTCATTTACTGACGGGGCTGTCTCAGGCCCCCTTCCCGCCCAGAAGAATCCTCCTGCAGAATTGGAACCGTGGAAAAATCTCATTAACCTCACTTGAGCAAGACGCATCAGGCAGTTACACACAGGTGTAAACCTTGGCAGGATTTGTTTCTCATTGAAGTTCTTTATCACACTGATATGGCAAAAATGTTACCTGCTTGCAAGAGATCGAGTTGTGTTTCCTGTGGGAACCAGGGTTTTCCTCTCTCCTCTAATTTAACCACGAAATTACATATACATAGCTATAAGTATCACAGAAACATACTTTTGAAACAAAGCAAACCTGTTGAGCAGAAAGTGTAAGGATAAATTACCATAACAGTTTAATGGCATACTTCATTTTCACTTTAAGTGTAGATACAAAGAAAGGAAACTCCAGCCTAGACCAGAAAACTTTTTTCTCTATATAGGAACCTATAGTCAGGAAAAGACAAATTATTTCAAATGTATTCAGTGCTGTGTCTGCCTGAGTGCATGCACAGGAGTAAGGTCAAGTCTAGAGATGCGGTAGGTTTTGAAAAGTGGATTTCTACAAAGATTTATTATCATTACATGGTTTATTTAACTCAGCCTTTTTATGTGTAAGAGAAGCCTTGGTAGGTCAGATCCACTGCCTGTCTGTCCTGGCGTCCATCTCCAGATGTAGTCAGCAGTAAATGCGAAAAGAAGATCACAGGGATACTTCTTCCCTGGCTTATTTTACCAGCTCTCTGCAGGTCAGCGGGTTCTTTAGTAGCATTTGGTGTCACTGCATTTCATATTTTTTGATGATGTTTTTCTTCCATTAGATCGACTGTTTACTTTGTGGATTCATGCATGCTTCTGCCTCTTATAGTGTCCTCCGGCGGGGAGTTCCAAAGCTGAGCTAGCATGTTATGTGGAGACCACCTTTTGCTGGATTGAAAAAAAAAAAAAAGAAAAAAAAAAACCCACAACAAAAAACCCTGCTGGTTTTTCTTTTGGAAGAGACATCAATAGTTTCCTATTCATTTTCTTCATTATGTTCATTTTTTATAGACTTCTGGTGTGTTTTCCCCTCAGTTTTTACCAACTAGCAAATTCTGGTTCTTTTAGTGATACTGTGAATGGAACTCATTCCATATTTGCCCTTCATGGAACCATTTCTGCTTCTAATGCCTTCCTTTTAAGATGGGTAAACGGATTTCTGTATCATGTTCATGCTGGGTTCCCTATGCAGCGTCATAGGGATGTCCTCATTTCTAGTCCCCTCCTGATCCTTCCTTTCTTCACTGTTGTTGAGTATGAATATGATATATCTGTGGAACATGTCTATTATAACTCCAGAATCCCCTTCTGTAATGTTAATACTACCTCAGAGACTGTTGCTATGTGTTTCTGGATGCTGAAAGATTTTCAAGCCCAAACTCTGAACTGTGAGTTTTTCAAACCCAGTATGTAACAACTTTCTTGTGCCTCTGAAAAGTACAGCCCAGTTTTTTTTAGAGGTGAGGATCTGAGCCCTGATACACGTTTTCACTGTCACATCATTTCACTATACCTCTGATGTGGCTCCACCACAGTGTCTCCTCTCTGCTTTGAGCTTTGTTTATTACAGTGAGTTCAGTTCTT
The DNA here is from genome assembly GCA_910950805.1 of Acrocephalus scirpaceus scirpaceus. Lineage (NCBI taxonomy): Eukaryota > Metazoa > Chordata > Aves > Passeriformes > Sylviidae > Acrocephalus > Acrocephalus scirpaceus. Next base: position 87,519,237 of record OU383774.1, on the reverse strand, counting down.
TGGTGTGTTTTAGTATTATACTAAAGACTGCTGAAGTGCTAGCAACAAGACTGTGACTTCTTGAAAAGTAAGGCATCCCCTAATTTTGGGGAAAAAAACAGTTTTCATAAAGCAGTAAATGCACAGGAGAGCTTCCTGCTAGTTCCCAGGGTGAAGCACCACAATGCCTCACCTTCCTTTTCCTTCCTACTCAAGTGGAGGGATGAAAGGCTTGCTTTCTTGAGGAAGAAGCCTCTTCGGCTGTGGCCAAAACCACTCTGTTCACATGTTCATCATGCTCTTCACCAGCTTGATGTACTTACCCAGTCTGAAAGTCTAAAGGTTAAAAGACCAAACCTAAAACCGCTGGAAAGGGTCTGTTTTAACTCTTCCTCATAGTGAAACCAACAATCCTAAAGGAGGCAGAGTGAGACAGCCGTCAAAAATCATAATGAAGACTAAATGCAAGGAAAGGCATTTTCACCTCTGTGGATCATCACCCCACAGAGCACACATGATGTTTCTAATGACAAACTTCAGTGGACGCATCAAAAAATCTGATTCCACTGTTACAGCAATGAATCGGGCAAAGAAGGCACACAGACAGTTCTTGATGATCAGAAGGCTTTTCTTTTTTGAATCTTTCCCTTTTTATAACATGAAGCGCTGGAAGGGCAGTGATTGGTCGGAGAAGGCCTCTTCTCCTTTAGCAAAACAACAGGTGACAGAGATTGTTTTGGGAAATCTGAGTGAGAAGAGCAAAGCCCTCTTTAGTATTTACAAAATAACAAAGACATTGTTATGAGAATGTGAATTTGTTCCCATGGGAATCAGCATGCAATAACTAGCAGCAGGATTCCAAAGCCCAAGAAAATACAGAGCCACAGTCCACTCCATCCATTTGGGAACAAAGCAGGAGAACAAAGCTGGGGCCTGTGTGCTGCTTTCCATCACCCATTCCTGCTCACTGTGCTCATAGCAGTGAAGGGAACAGAGGAGTTGTAGCTCCCCGAGCAGTTTCAGCATCCCTGGAAGAGAGGTCCTGAGCCTCCCTTTCTCTGGCCATTTATTCCTGTTGAATGGCACCTCATCCCTAGTGTGGGTATGAGCATTCCTACAGCTGTGTATGAGGCAGGACTCATAGCAAATCTAGCCCACAAAAGGAAAATGACACTTAATGTTACTATTGATCCATTCCCTGGGCTGGTTCATCACGTGCCTCCTTGAGCAGTTGTGTTAACAAAAGGGAAGCGGAGGGGTCAGAAACTAAGTGGAGGCAGGAAGTGTGACCATAGCATTGCCTCTTGGTTGTGCCTGTGGCTTAAGCCAATTTCAACTCTCAGTGGACTCACAGGGGTAAAACTAGAGAAACTTCCTTCCTTACTGGAAGAGACACTGTGGGAGTAACGGGAACCCAACATTTATGTTGTAGCCACAAAAGAAATTCCTTGCCCTCTATTTTTTTTCAAGTTCTTTGAAATTGTCTTTGTTCTATAATTTTCCACTTTTAATGTGCTGGGGCCCTAATCACTGACCAGAGATGCAGAGGTCATCAACTGCACTAACTTTTTATGAGCTTAATCATCAACAGTATTCAAGGAGATGAGTAAAGAGACAGGAAGTTCTGAATTTTCATTTTGTTCTACTTCTGATTCATCCCATAGCCTTGGGGCATCTCATTTCCTGCTTCCACTCCCGTTCTCTATGTGGAAAATGGGAGTGATTTTGACCTCCTTCATAGCATGAAGTGTTAGACATGTGCCCCATCATACTCTAGGGAAATGATTCTCTCCTTGGTTGAAAAAATCCCTGAGGGAGGCTCAAGCTAGGGTGATAAGTAACAGAGGACAGGGTAGTGAGTGGGGGCTGAGTGAGGCTTTGCATAGTCCAGCTCTCCTGCTGCAAGTGGGATTGCAAGAGCAGAGGGAGGCTGGGAGACTGTTCTCCTGATGCTATTTAATACAACACATACTGGGAGAAGATCCGTTACAAAAGGATGCCACACAATCAGCCTCCCTCCAGTTAGGCTTCTCTCCTCCTCTGCTGTTTCCCCCACCCCTATCTCACACCTCCATGTGAGAGCTGCTCTGCATGATCGCTGCCGGCACACCCAGGTTCTTTCATACTGCATTTTATTGTCATATGGGGTGGACATGTTCCTGCAGCTCTGGTTGCCCAGTTGAGCACACACTGCTGCTGGTGACATCCTGCTGCTTCCCACTCCTCAGGACACTGCACTGCCTCCCAGACTGATGAGTTTCACTCATTCCAGCACACAGCCAAGGCTCAGGCACGTAGCTGGATCCAAGTTTGGGGACACACATGTAGATGTTGATGTACGTGACACTAAGTTGCACAGCGCCAAAAAGGAGCAGCTTTCCACCAGCTGTACTCTTTGAGGCCATCAGTGCCCAACCCTGGCTGGCTTCCTCTGTTAGCATTTTGGGGACTGGATTGAAAGGACTCCTGAAACACAGGGGCTGTCTAAATATAGCAATCCCGCTAGTGCAGGAAGAGTGGCAAAGTGAGTCAGAGCCCTTTCCACAGCTGCTCAGTACCATGCGGGAAGGCACAGTACAGTCAGCACTGTCAGCATTTTGGAGGTGCCCACCTTTCTCCATCCCCTGCCAGGCTCCACATCTGTGCTGTTTTTTCAGCTGTGCTAGTATGGCTTCCCTGCATCGTGGTTTGGTCACCAGGCTGATCTTACCAAAAAAGAATACACTGTCTTTATTTTTTTGCAAGCTTTGCTATACCTCTCATTTACACCCTGCTTTAAATGAGTGGTGGGTAGTTATGTGAGAGTGGGAACTTCTCAAGTTGTTATTGCACAGAGATCTAGGTACCACAAAACTGTGTCCTGAAAGTCATTTTGGGAAGAGTTACCTCACATGGCACTGCAGTATAGCCTAAGGGGAAAAATTAACCTTAGTCCTATAATAATTAGTATCACACTTGTGCAGTACTGGAGCACCCAGGAATTCTAACTTAATCCAGATCACAAATGAACATATGAAAATGTTCTTATGAAAATAATGTAATACAATTTTAATATAATTTTTTTATGCTAGTTGTGATGAAGAAAGATGGCACCTGATCCACCTAGAGTAATAGCACATGAGAAGCTGATGGCTGAAATGGTATGAAGTTTGCCAGGGTAACATGCTTCCAGAGAAATCTGTGAACAAATTTAAACCAGCAGAGTGAAGTTCAGAAATTTGCATCACCCAGCTGGGGCATTTTTAATCTGACTGAACATGCCCACACAGGATTTGCATCCATGGAGCCATAGCCTCTATGAAGAGACTGCTTCTGCACAGAAGAAAGGGAGATTTCATGTTGCCGCAGCCTTTCGCTAATTCCACATCCCTAACTGATCTACCCAGACTGCACTCACAGTACGGGCCAGAATCTTGTACTTTGTATCAGACAGTTGTCAGTCCTGCAGCTAGACTTAAACCAGACAACGATGCATAAACCTGGCATAAAAAATACTGCTGCATGCTTGGGCTAATTGAGAAGATCCCATGTATATTTTTGTACACTGCCCGTTCTCTAGGGTTTTAACAGGCCAGCTGTTTCTGGGTCTGCTATCTGTCACACAAAGCATGCAATTACTGAGTGTGACTGGCTGTCACAGGCTATCTCTACTTGTAGCTAAGCTGGCTTGTAGCTATCTTCCCATGACCCAAGTGTGACACTTATTTCACCTCTTATACAGGGCCCTGAGCCATATCTGTAGTGGCTATGAACAAACTCTTTTCCTCCCCATCTGAGTCAGAACTCCTCGGGGAGTATTGTCTCTCCTCACATTTGTCTTGGTGTGCTTTATCTCACCCGAGGGCACCTGGGGATGCTCACCCAGAGTTTCTGGGATCTGTCTTCAGGAGAGAGACAACCTGCTTATGCCACATTTGTGCCCTGGAATAAGAAAAGTTGCTTTGCCAACATGATGGTGGCTGTGACTGTGCAGGCATTTACAAGCAGTGCTTGTGCAAGGATCTCCCAGGCCTTCCCAACAAAGCACATGGGCATGTATCCTATGCTTTTCCTCCTGCTCTTTGGCTCCTGGCACTGCACTGTCCTTACAAGAGCCATGTGATCAAACAGATAATTATTGAAAATAACATCTGTTTTCAGATTTTATTTTGTTTTACCCAGCTCTGTCTTGTCCACAGTGTGGTGAAAGCAGAAAGGCAGTGAGTGTGGAGGTAGTTGTGTTGTTCTTTCAGAGCCCTTCAGCTTACATAAAGAGTTCAAGCCTGCCAGGCTTGTGAGCAGATCAGTGGGGATCACTTTTCAAGAACTTGGGCCGCGTTTTGGTATGACCCTGAATATAGTCTTGATGTGCCATATAATGAGTCAGAAACGCCATGACGATGTGATGCAAATCACTGAAGCTTTATGAACTTATTCTGTCAATTCAAATGTGTTCAAACAATTCTGAGGGAGTCATTTTGTCACAGAACATCTAATGGAGAAGATACTGAAGTCAGCTTAAACTTGGTAAAAAAGGCAAAAAGCTAGCACAGAAATATTTCCCTATACTTGGGCTAACTGAATGGAAAGATGGTATGTGTCTACATCTGATGCAGAGCAAGCTGATCCAAAACCATTTACAGATCTGGTAATAACCAACCTTTAACATGGCCTGAGCTGGTACAGAAGTCATCATGTCCCCAGAATGAAACTAATGCACTTCTACAAACAGTGGGCTTCTGCAAGAAATCTGTGAGAGCATCAATTCCAGCAGTGCCCATGGTCTGAGTACAGCCATCTTTAATTCTGCAAATTTATCCCCATGTTGAACTTCATGCATTGTGCAAGCTCCCTGTGAATTCATAAATCTTCAAGAATTGTGACTTAGTGAGGTAAATTACGGGAGTTGAAATTAAAGTGTAGAGCATGTATTTTAAACAAACATTAAAGCTACTGAAGTCTGTCCTTTGAAAGCTTTCTTCTTCAGTTTCCAAGTCACTTTTATTTGAATGTTGAAGGGATTTTCATTTTGTGTTTTATTTTACAATGAGTAGAGTTGTGTTTGGAACGTAACTTTAAAATTAAGAGTAAATTAGTCCAAAAATGCAAAAGAAAGGGGAAAAAAAGCTTAAATGAGAATTAACTATCCTTTCAAATGAAAAATTAAAACCCCAGTGCTGTTGAAGGAAATTTAGAACCACGTAAAAATTTCCACCATTAATACGCAGGCTTAATTGGTTTAAATTTCCTTTTCATTTTATACAGCATGAGGTCCACAGAGGCCATAATTTCAGGAAACTCTGGCTTTGTCAGTGAAGCTAACTTAAAATGTTCCCTCTACTCCCTTCCCTGGTGCCCTGTACCTGGCTTCACACCTCTCCATGAGCAACTGCTATTGCCAAACAAGGATTTGGAAGGCTAAGCTTACATCAGCTGAAAAATAACACTCCCCAGAAAGAGTGAATCAGTTCTGATACCTGGCAGTGGCATCACCAAGAAGGCCATGACAGCAAAGAGGCACAAGTGGAATGGTGAAATGGCATTGGCAACTTCCTAAGTTTCCTCCAACAGCAAAGCCAAGATCTCATGGGGCTGCTGCTGACATGTCAATAGAAATAGCAAAGAAAGGTCCAAAGGAAGGGACAAAGCCTCTAGGCTGATATCACCTTAGAGGGTATAATTTGAAAATAAAAAAAAAGACAGCTGCTGGTCATAATCAATGGCTGAATGGAAAGGGCTGCTGATTGACACAAGATAATCCTCTATGTGTTTTTTCTTAAAATGTCATCAAAATACAGTAAAATGTTCAATGTTACGGGGCATTGCTGGGTTTTGATAGAAAGCAAAGTATTTTAGCTACAGTTTGGCTTTCAGAGGTATTTTCTGTCTATTTCTAGATCTTGCTAATTTAACAGGGGGCTCTTTTGTATGATACATTTACCCTCTGTGATCTGGTTTTAAGTAAGCCAAATATCAGGGCTGCTGTGACACAGCAGTTTAGTAAAGTCCCTTGGTGTAACTGTTAGTGAAGAACTCCTAATCAATGCAATTTTTCTTCTGAAATGTGGACATTTTAGGGGTCTTCTGGTCACAACAGAAACACTGAATATAGAGGGGCTACAGAGAGCTGTTATCTTCAGATAAAACGTGTGGATCTCACCTGTCCATTTGAAGTGAGCACCTCCAAGAGTGAACCTTCAGGTTCCTTTCATCATGAAACAAACAACGAAGTGGCACAGAGGAATGGTATCTTAGCAGTGACCATGAAGTCATGGTTAATTTGGAGGCTGAAGCCTGTGCTGAAGACATCTCAGGCTGGTGTGATGAATCCCTTGCAGCCAGGCAATGCTTTTTAATGCAATGCCAGTTTTGAAGATTTTCAATGCAGTTGTGCATGCTTTGGAAACTATTTACCCATTTCACTATCAAAGTGAAGTCTAGGGGACAGATATTTAACTGTTGTGAATTAGGGTAGCTCTGCTTCTGAAACTGCATGGAAGCTCTGATGATCAATTTCTCCCATTTAAGACTGCTGGTTTTACTATACAGAGTCATCATCAGAAACAAAGATATTGTTAGCCAGTGGTGAATAGGCAATTTGGCCTTGGCTCAATTAGCCACGAAATGGAAAAAGCAGGAAAATTTATACAAAGAAAAGAAAAACAATCCATGATTTCCCAACAGCACTTTGAAAACTTTTTCTGCTGCTTTGATCATTGTTGTTCCCTCCTCTCACAAGCCCAGCCTGGAGCCGTTATTTGAACTAGGTGTAAATACATAGCGAGAAATTATACGATGAAGGCATACACTACAGGAGGAAGTCCTAGTTGAGAAGACAGCTCAGGTACTAAAGGTGGTAGGATGTGGCATGCAAATGTGCACTTCTGAATAAGGGCGTTCCCCCAGATCAGATCCTAAGTACTTGGCAAGAGGCTTTGCAGAGTTCCCCAGGACCACTGCCAGATGTACTCAAGCCCTGCCTGCAGCTCCCTGCCTGATCAAGTCCTTGATTTCCTCCAGGAGAGAAAGGCTGTCTTTACACTGATGTTGGGATCTGAAAGTCAGCTCACTGAGGATGAATGTAAGCTCACCAAAATAGTTTTCTCTTGCACATGAATTTTGACAAGATTGGGGCTAAAAACCTCTGGAGCTGGACTGTTCTCAACCTACATGGAATCACACCACTGCAAGAAGAGGTGGAGATCATGCCTCTCCACCAAGATGGACACCTGTGCAGCAGAGAAAAAAAGGCCCTGTCTTGCTGTTCACTGGGCTCAGCTGGAAGAAAAAAATGTATTTTTATACTACTGAAAAGGCAACACCAAATGAGGGAAGCGAATGAGTTTTAAATAAGGGCCACTAACCTTAGCACCAGGTATTTCAAGCATTTTATTATACTTAGTCACTTTCCTCTCACCACAAAAATAACATAGGACAGAAACACTTTATGATTTTTTGATGATGAAATTTTATACTGTCAAGGTGTAAAATTATATTTAAATGTCAACCCTTTCCCTGCATCCCACAGCAGTTTTCCACATGTTTGCATACTACATTTTACAGGACAGCAGCTAATATCTACACTTAAATCTTATATAGTTGTCTGACATCTCTAAGCACTTCAGAAAAAAACCCCACATTATTGTCTTTATCAAAGATCTGAGAAATTTGAGGTCACAAGTTCTTTTATACCAGGAATTAATTTGGGATTTGAGGTGCCTAATTTGAGATGAACTATTTTCATTTACGCTTTGCATGTTATTTTTCTCAGCAGTTGACTCACTTTACTCTTTCTCAATCCTTTCTTTTTCTACAGTGTTAACATCCCAAAATGATGCAGCTATCCAGAAATTGTGACTTCCCTTGAAAAATCCTGGGGCCAGGCATCTTGACCAAAGATCACTTGCCTGATGATCACTCTGCTTGCTTTTTCCCAGAGCCCTTGGTGCAACATTAGGGTCAAGCTCCTAGACTGACTGTTAGAGGCACCCAGGACCACACTGCCAGCACCCACAGGCAGCCCAGCACCCACAGCACCACCACAATGTGTTAATGCAATCTGGCTTCCTATAGCACATGGAGGCATCATGCTGCACAGCCAAACCACCTCTGCCAAGTCTGATCAGTCTTCTCTTCAGATGCTGTCCAGATGTGTGCCAGACAGTGCAAAAAAGGGAAAATGGTTTTATGCTGTGTTGCCTCATCATATTTCAAAAGAAAAAACATGACTGTCTTCTTGCCATGCCCTTCAAGCCTTTGACCCAGCCTAGGGCCTGTCACTGCCAAGGACACACATTACTTCCTTGCTGCTTGTCATTGAAGGCCAAGGATAGTTTATTACTAAGAAAGTTCAATCAACAGTGTGATGAGGTGAAGATCTGTCCTGGTAAGATCCTATGGATGGATGGATGCAAAGAAATCTGCAAAAATTGCAAAGAATTATCTAAGACGTATCCTTACCAAGCCATCTTGTCCACAGCCCTCTTTTGTCCACCCCAGAAACAGTACCATGGACTGATGAAGTAAGCAGTTCTCTAGATTCCCCTGGACTCTAAGGAGCCCAGCCACACAAGGAATCTGTAGAGTTGGGTTTATGGCCCTTGGTTTTGGTCCAATGTACTAGATGAAGTCCTATTACTCAAAGTGCCCTTGACCTGTACCCCTAAAATACTCAGTCTTGGAATAAAACAATAGGATTACTTGTATAAACTTTTAATCTGCAGTGCTCTGGGATTTGCCTGTCCTTTTCAGTTGTCTGTTTGTTTAGTCTTCTTGGAAGGCAAAGTAATTTCATCAAATTTGACTGCATTTTATGGTATGCAAAAATTTACTCTAGCCAATAACAGACTTCTGCACAAGTATCAGAGGTGGGAATCATCCTAAATGTTGTAAGATGTCTACAGTATAGAAGTCCAAACTTGACCTTTTCACTCCTCACTCTCCTCATAGTAGTCAGCAAAGAAAGAAGGGCAGCTCTTGGCCATGATTCATCTCATGTGAAATAGGACACATGAGTCATTTTCTAGAGATGCCTATTTCTCTGTGTTGACTCCAAAGCGAGTCTAGATACACTACTCAAACATAAATGGTTACACTGCAAATGTCCGGAATTAGATGAGATGAATCCCCTTGTCTGGACTTAATGCCTTATGGGACAACCTTTTTTCTCATCTACTCCCCATATCAGCTGTGCATTTGACTGCTGCTCAGGTGTCTCTGAGTATCTGCTACAGAAGAGATAATTTGTTCCTTCACCCAGGAGTGGCAAACAACGCCTTCATCAAGATGGTTACAGATAAGGGTAGTGGGATTGACTGCAAGACAGGAGAATCACCAAATAGGATCACAGAACAGTTAAGGCTGGGAGGCAGGTACCTCTGAGAATTGTCTAGTCTGACACCTGGTCAGAGCAGAGTCAACTAGTGCAGGTTGCTTAGGAATGGGTACAGTCAGATTTTGACTGTTTCCAAGGGTTGAGACTCCACAGCCTGTCTGGGTGGTCACCCTTTTAGTAGAGAAGTGGAGGAGGGGCGGGGGGCAGTTAATGTTGAAATGTGATTTCTTGTATTTCCATTTCTGCCAATTGCCTCTTGTCCTTTCACTGGACACCACTTAGAGTCTGACTTCATCCTCTTTAGTCACCCCTCTGAGTATTCATACACAAGGGCCAGATCCCCCTGAGCCTTCTCTTTTCCAGGCTGAGCAATCCCAGCTCTGTCTATATCTTGTCTCTTCATCATCTTCATGGTCCTTCACTGACTTGCTGCAGCAAGTTCCTGTCTGTGTTGTACTGGGGAGCTGAGAACTGGACCCAGAACTTCTGATGTGTCTATCTACCAGTGCTGAACTGATAGGAATAATCACCTCCCTCGACCTGCTGGTGACCCTCCTCCTAATGCAGCCCAGGGCCTGCTGGCATCATCTTGAGGTATTGCAATAGACAGGGGCAGAGGGCAGCTGCCAACATGACTGTAATTTGCTGCCCAGGAATGCCAGAAGCATGTCTTCCAGTTAAAGGGCAGCAGCCTTTAGGCAAGCCAAGTACCGGATGCTAGGGATGATGTTTCACAGGGAAACTGGGAGAGCAGATAGGAGGTTTGTGGGGAGAACCACTATTCTGGTACTAGCCTTCCATTGCTAGTGGAAGAAGAGCTATATAATAGCATGGAATCATTTAAGATGGAAAAGATCTGTCACTGTGTGTGATGGGTTGGTGGTAGGGAAGTGGCAGCTGCTCTCCATACAAAAGGAGATTTGCCCTATTGCTGACAGGAGGGATAAAAAAATAAAATAAAAAGAAGAGGGGTTAAGTGTGAAGTGAGGAGAAAGGAGTGTCTAGAACAGATATATCCAGGATCTCTAAGAGAGTCCGGCCTCTGACATTTACGCAGATGGAATTGCATGTGGTCTTTCTTGCTCCAGAGTCACATTTCCTAAAGTCTTTGCCATGATTGAAGGTGGATGGAGTATCCTTTCAAACATTCTTTTAAGGATCCTGTAGGAGCTACTTATATTGGAAGGAGCCACCACTACCCTTGCCTGGACTGTGAAGAGCACATTTACTGTGCTGATCTGAAGGATGTTCTCCACTCTTGCTCTGGAGTTGTATTGTATTGTGCACAGTTCTACTAAACCTTCAGCCTCTCTTAAAGATCTGCAAGACAGATAAAAATGGAACTCTTATTCTTGTGGAGATCCTCAGGGAACAACTGCAGAATGTAAAGGATCAACAGCCATGACAGAGCATTATTTCTGTTCTCTGAAACACACTTCTTTGCCTTAGAAGTGGGTCACAGTCCATATGAGGCCAAGCTTTTGTTATCTAAAGCACAGGATTATCCAAACAAATATAGCATACAAGTAATTTTCTTGATATTTTGGTATAACACTCTAGCAAAACCTGTGAGAAAAGCTGGGTTTGTTATATTATGACCTCCAGCGGGTCATCTAAGCTCTCCTTGGGCCTTTGTTTCTCATCTCTTCCAGAAAGGCACTGTGATAAAGAGCACCTGGCTGGTGAGTGGCATTGGCAGATGAACTGGGGCTGCTGCTCTACCATGATCAAGCATCTTCCCAACCAGGTGGGCCCATTTCTCCTTCCTCATGGCCCAGATGGTCGTGGGCCAAAGCACTAACTGGAAACAGCTCTGTGTTTCTATCCAGTTGGAATGGTGGTATGGCTGCGAGGAAGACCCAGAGAGCACCAAAGCTGGCACCAAGATGGAGCCTGGGCAGGGAAGAGCTGGGTGGTGGCGGTTCTCCAGCAGCAGCCTTCACACTCTTGCAGGAGTGACCCAGCAAAACACCATCTTCATTCTTCTGCACACAGACTATTTACCAGTGTGCCCTGCTAGCTGCGAGGGGACGTTTGTAAAAGCTTTAGCCACCTGAATGGGTCACTGAAGAATGTTACCAGGGATTTTTTTTTTTTCTGGTTTTCCTAGTCCACTGAAAAAATGACTCATGTATTAGTGGAGATAACAAGAAGTGCTCACTGAAATAAAAATTGCCAGCGTTCAGCAGGGTGGCACCCCTGCTCAGTGCATGCTGTAAAATTCCAGCAGGCAAGAAAGGCCACTTGGCTCTTGTTCAGGAGCTGGCAGGAAACAACCCCCACTAAGCTGTGATTCAACACCAAGAAAAAAAAAGAAATCTCTTCCTCTGTAACAGGGAGCATGGATGAAGACGGCTGGATTAATAAAGCTAGCCTGCTCTGTCACATCTGGAAACCCAGGTTGTGGGGTGGGGTGGAGAATCTAATTAGCTCCAACTGGCCTTACTGTAGTGGCCCTAAATCAGTCCCTAGATAGCTGTTGCACCACATAACTGCATCCCACAGTGATTGACTACATGCTCTACAACATTTGCCACAGATGGCAGCCACCAGCCAGCAGAGAGGGGTGCTCATTAGCAGAGAGGCAGAACTCAGCTAAAAGTGCCTCCCCCCAGCCTCAGAAAGGTGGTAATGGCATGCAGCAGATCTGCTTCCTAGCAGGTGCCCCTCCCATGCAAAACAGGTTGCTGGTCTAAATTAAAAGAAAAAAAAAATTTTAAAGGAAGAAAAAAGACCTACAAAATACTATTTTTCTCCCTTTTTTTTTTTTTCTACCTCACTGTAAACCACCCAGGCAAAGTGAGAGCTTATAACCTTTCCTTATTCCAGGTGCTAAAGCTTGCTGTGTGAAAAAAAAAAAAAAAACCACCGTGAGAGCCTGGCTGGACTCTCTCAGTTAGCAGGTGTTGGAAGCCTGCAGGGATCTGCGGGTTAATTAATACTGACTTACCAGGGTTGGGGAGCTTATTAGCCTCCACCCTAAAAATGAGGAAGACAGGAGGAGCCCTCTGGGGGGAAGGCAGGTAATGTTTGTGGGGAGGCAGGCAGGCAGGCAGGCAGGCAGGCAGGCAGGCAGGCAGGCAGGCAGGCAGGCAGGCAGGCAGGCAGGCAGGCAGGCAGGCAGGCAGGCTGAGGCAGAGCCAAGACTGGGGAAGAGGCTTTAGGTGGGGCTTATGAACTGGGGTTTTGTCCCTTTTCTCTCGATAAAAGCAAAGTTGAGAATAAGTGTATTTTTACACTTTAAGACAAGTCTCTAATTTGTCGATGGTTAGCAGGAGCTCTGGTAGCTGCTGTGCAGAAGCCAAGTGAAACTTCCCCACTCTGTACCCTAGAAGAGCCAGGCGAGCGCTTTGGTGTTGCTCACCTTTGCTGTCTCTGGCCCTAAATGAGGAATTTTTAAGGCCTGTAAGGGAGTGGGGGGATATATTTGACTTGCTGTAAGGGTCTGTGAGATCCATGTGCTTGACTTGCCAGCGTTGCTGTGCTCACCTGCCTGCCTGTCATAGGGTATACATTGCTTTCCAATCGAGCCCAAAATGTCAGGGAAGGTATTGCTGGCCAAAGCCCTGTTTGCTGTGGAGGAGACAGGGAGGAATGGGAACAACACAGGAGGGGGATGGGCCAACTGTTTAGCATAGCTACAGCTCCCAGCATCTCTGAAGTTGTTTATAGTTCAAACAACAGGTTGATGGCACCCGCTTGCACCTTCTTGCTCAACGATGTCTCTATCTCCTCTTTCGCCCTCCTCTTCCTTGCCTTTGAAGTGTTGACACCCTGACAAACTCAGCCCCAGCCTCCCCAGGGAGCAGGGCGAGGTTTTCCAGGCAGCGCTGGGCCGTGCATCCCACCTTCCCTGCTGCTCCCAGCTCCTGCTCACTGCATCCTTTCACATGGCCCCACGCATCGGTGGCAGCTCCGGCTGAGAGGCAGGTGGGAGATGTCCCACCATGGTCACAGGGGGTGGGTGCCAAACCGCAGGTCTGATGCCCAGACAGGTATCAGTGAGGAAGAAGGACATGGAGCACCCTGGAATGAGAGTGAACAAGAACAGGCAGAAAACTCAATGGTTTGATATGTAGGGAAGTGAGAACTGGGGAGTAATCAGTTACTTCAGGGCACCTCTGAGAAAGAGGTTAGAAGGGTGACAGGCATAAAACTGATGCCTGTGGATCATCCTTGTCATCTGCTGGGCTATGAAAGCCCTTCTCTCCTCCAGTATGTTAGATTCAGACTTCTCATCCGTGGTGAGTTCTCAAAGCTAACCTGTGTCAAAATAAGCTGCTGATGATGGTAACAACTGCCTTTGAAAAAGTTTAGAAGAGAAGAACAATACACGTTTTTATTTGGGGCGGTGGTGTGGCTGGTATTCCGGGGAGTACTACTAGGCTCCAGGCTATCACTAGTCCCAATTCTCAAGAGAAAACTGTTTCATTTCACGTGAGAAATAAGAATGAGCTCGTTCCCATTTCAGAGGGTTTGCTGGGATGCCCCTTTCCCTCCTCCAACATCTGCAACCAAGATCTAAAAATCACAGCAGCGATGAGGGTGGTGCGCACCGCCCAAGGATAATTCCGAAATTCCTGCCCCCCACACACGCACATCTCACCGAAAGCTGTTGCCTGCAGAGGTTCAATCTCGGGCCACCTAGTGGCACTCCATAGAAATCGGTATTAGAGGCAGCTTCAGGATATGAAGTCCCCAAAAAAGGCAGGAGATTGAGCAGCAGCTTAGAGGTCCGACCAGGCTTTGCCGCAATTGCACCGAGCGCCCTTTGTGCTGCCGGCTGTGCCGTATTTGCGGCGGGGCCCAAACGCGGAGCATCTCGGCAGAGGTAGCAGGGCTGCCAAGCCACGCAGCCACCTCCCTTAAAACCTGGCTTGCCTTGGTTTCCTTTGCTCCGGGCTCGTGTTTGCAAATGCCTTGGCCGAACAGAAAGCCCTCTCTCTTGCGTAGAGGATGTACAGGGGAATGTGTACGGGCCTTCATGGGGCTCTGAGCGAAGGACTGGGGCGGGGGGGAAAAGGTTTATTCTCCAGAGGCAGGAAAGGGGGAATGTGTCTGGTGCCATATCCCTGCAGGCACTACTGGGGGGAAGTGGAAGACAGTGAAAAGGAAGTCCAGGCAGCCCCAGGGTATTTCCTAGAGTCATAAAGTGCTCTGGAAAGGACATCTGAGTCTGGAAGTAGCCAGCTTGAATTAGTAAGTTCTGAAACATGTGAAGCAAAATTAAATTCATCATTCTGACCGCTATTCTTTGCCTCATGTCAAAGAAGAGCTTGACTAGTTCTTTTTTTCTGCTGCTTTCTTGGGAGGGAAACCCAAATCTGCAAAAACCATAATTCATTCCCCCTAAAATCAGCAGGCTTCCCAAAAGGCAAGTCTTTAAATTTCTTTTGTGTTTAATGTTCCATAGCTAGGAAGCTTTAAACACTGCAAATATTTGTTTAGCATGAGAAGATGCTAAGAATCTCACAAAGTCATTGCTTGCCAGAGCTAGTAGTTAATAAGAACAACAAATGCCAAAGGTTTACAGTAAAATCATGGATATTCACAGTATTAATACAGGTAACTGTGTTTTGAATTAGTTTCAGTGTTCTCAAAGCCAAAGTTGTTGGGGTTTTTTTTGTAATTTTCTTTCCTTTGTTTGTATATTTCATTGTTGTTGTCTCTGCAGAACATAACCCAAAATATCAAAAAGCCAACTGAGAGTTTGTTTTAAAGGGCAAAATACATAATATGTAGAGGCAAGGGTATGGCAAGAATGTGATGATTGGACATACCAATCATTTCTATGGCAACAGAGGAGGATATAACAATACTGTAGAACTGAGCCGAGGAGACTGGGCAAAAAGAGATCATTATTTTACACTACCAATATTTCCATTTACTTGGAGAGGTAGAATCACAGAATGCAGAAAACCATATGTGAAATATCCCAAATTATTATTTATAATTCCACATTAACAGTTTACAGAAGCAAAAAATATATTGTATACAATGAGTGTGTCCCTTTTCTTCCAGGAAGTGTTTGTAAATCCATATGACTGTAAACAAAGGATGTGTTTTGTGAGAGCTCTTGGGGCGTGTGATTGCACGTACAGACACAGTGACTGAACTTTAAATATCCACAAAGCTTTCACTTTTCTGTACCTTTCAGATGAAAATCATAATTTTTAACACAAAGAATGATCATTTTAATATTTTTCTCGTAAATGTATTTATTTCTTCTCCTTTTAGTCACCGTGGGTGGGATTTAGCTTGCCTAAATTATAGTGCCTGAATTTGAGATAAAGCTTAAACATCAGTGGTAGACAAGGAAGACCAAGTCCATACAGTTGGTGGAGCCTAGCAAGCTACTTTCTTCCTGAGGTTGATCCCAACATTTGGTCGGCCAAATTGCTCTCCAGACTCCACTAACTGTATGGTCTAGATCCTTACTGCCTGTACCAAGAGCTTAGCACCTTGTTCTCACACAGACACTCGGGCTTTAGATACCTGAGGTGCAGTCCAGCTGCTTGCCCACTGCTGTCTGACACCTTTTCAGACCCCTCTGGGTTGTTGTGAAATCCCTGTGGGGCTAGTGCCAGACCTGTGGGAGACTACCAGCTCACAGCTAAGCAGATAACCAGCACCAAATGGCATTAGAGCTGAGGTGATTGGATCAAACCCTTCAGAGGGTAGCAGCAGGCCAGGAATCAGGTATGAAGTCAATGTGGGGAGTCCAGGGAGCGAGTCTGGATCAGCAGGGGCTGAGGCAGAGGGCACAGGTACAACTACAACAGAGCTGGGGCAAGGGCTGGGCACCAGGGCCTGAGCTCACACACAGCCCCTGCCACAGGGGGTACAGGCACATATCTGGGGTCCTGTGGGAGGCTAGTCAGGGCAATTACTCTCACACCCTAAAATCAGGTGAGATGAATTTGCACTTTTGATGTTCATAATGAAGGTACCTGCATTTGAGCCTGTCACCCACACTTCCTTTTCAGCAGCTGCAAAGAAACAGGATGTTGTATTATCTATTCTGAAGATCCACTATCAAAAGAGAGAAATTCCCTGAAAATACTTGTATCTCTCCTCTGACCACAGAGGGAATCTCAGTGTAGATGAGTTTGCTGTAAAATGGGTCAAAAGTGCCCTAGTAGATGTACCTCTAAGATCCAGAAAGAGCACAGATACGAGTGCTTATGTCATCAGATATGAAATAAAATGTACACGGATGTAGCCCCACAATGTGGAGCCTTCCTATCCATTCACAGGCATTATCGCTATCATGATATTGGAGGTAATATCAACATGAGTTGTTTAGATTAAACACTGATGATGTCACAAAAATATTTGTTGGCTGAGCCCTTAGAGGTTATTCTGTTTTCCTGTCTGGAGGACAAAGTACATACTACCCCTCACTGCTGTTCCCCATGGGTCTGTCCTTGCTGTTAATTCTCTTTAGCTGTCTCTGCATGGCAAGAACATGTTGAAATATTATTATTTTTAATTTTAGAGCAGGGTCAAGTGTGGAGCAAATACCAACTTGCACACAAAACAAAGATGTGTATTGGGAGTGATGAGCAGTAGACTGACAGCTTTGTTCTTCAGCTCCTCCTCTTCGGGAGAGTACAGACCTCCTCCCATTGCCCAGACAGCTTCCACACCTGACCTTGTAAGAAGGCAATACAGCCTCACATTCCTTTTTTCAAATAGGCAGTAATTAGTCTTGCACACAGTGGTAACTTTCATGATTCTGACATCTCCCTAACAGAAGTAGAAACGAAAAACATGAGCTCTCAGAAGGTTGTCTCTTCTCTTGGAGAAAGCCAGACAACTGTTTTGAATTAAGGTACAAAACAGCCCCCACGCAAGGTCAGAGATGGTGCTGGAAGTCTTCTGCTCACCTACGTAAAAACACATACTACAATACAGTGTAGATCATAGAATAATTCAGTTTGAAAAGGACCTGTCTGGGTGCCTTCCATCCGTCTGGGTCACCCCTTCACTGGAATGTGGCTCTCTCAGAACATGTTGCTCAGGGCCTTGGATAGCTGTTTTATCAACATCCCCAGGGACAGGGGTTCCTGAATAAGAATCAACCCCCCACCATGAGTTTTGGTTTTCCTTTTATCTGATTGGGATTGCCTTTGTTGCAACCTCTGCCAGCTGCCTCTTATTTGATCTTGACCTTCACTGTAGCTTCTCATAGTATCCTTAGAGCCAAACCCCTGAAACAAATGAGCAGAGTGCATGGTGGGTGGAAAGCTGGCTGCATTACTGAGCTTAAAGGCTTGTGCTCAGAGGTACAAAGTTCCACTGGCAGCTGGTTGCTAGTGGCCTCCCTCAGAGGTCATTACTGGGGTCATTGCTCTCCCCTTGTTCACAGAGTCTGCCATAGCAGCACAGAAGGCAGGCAGGGTGGGCAGGCATGGTTTGTCCTTGCTAAGCCCATGCTGGCTGTTCCCAGTTACCTGTTTGTTCTTCATGTGTCTGGTCACAGCTTCCAAAAGACATGTTTGTAACCTTTCCAGGTTAGGCCAACCAGCCTGCAGTTCCTTGGATGCTTTCTCACGCTTCAGATGTGACATTTGCATCTTGCCAGTCTTTGGAGGCCTTCCCTGATGACCACAGCCTTCCAAAGATGGCAGAAAGCCATAGATGTGTCTCTTTGCGCCCTCGGATGCATCCCGAGCCCCATGGACATCAGTCCTGCCTGCCTGCAGGCCACGTACATTTTACAATATCAAAGCATGGCCACCTACAATTTTTATGTTCCATAGCCAGTGACAGGAAGTGCAATCTTTTAGCTGTGTTTTTCTAAAGAACTATTCATGTGTTTGTAGTTTTGGCTGGGAGATTAAATAGGAAACCTTTCTGGTGTCCATACCACTGCTTTGCAACTGAAAGTGGCACTGTCCGCAGAAGAGATACAAGTCAAGCTTTTCTTTCCTGAAAAGACTTGCAAACACCATCCACCCCACCCTTAGAAGTTCTGCAGTCCTTAAAGGAAACTTTAAATCCTCCCTCATAAATGTCTCCAAAACCAACACAACACTCCCTGGAGAATCAGGAACTGGAAAGCAGGTCTGAAAGGTTTGCTGTTTTTTTCTTCCTTCACACTTTCTGCTACTGTAAATAACGTACTTGTTGTATCGAATCCTGTGTTTTTCTCAGCAGCAAAGGGTAGGATGTCTGATGGCCAAACTGGCTGCAGGCTTCCACATCTGAGGGTGCTGAATGGATCCCTTCATAGCTGACCTATGGAAGCAGCTTTCCTACCTTTCTTCATAAGGCAGACATCTAAAACAGGTCAGATGTTTCTCACAAGTACTGTTAGTTGAGATGGATGCTGCATGGAATGCATGTTAAAAAGTGCCACAGGTCTCTAAATGTGTGTTTCTGGCCCCTGTATGGGCTCTCTAACTAAACTCTGAGTCACCAGATGAGGCCTAGTAGAACTACTATATCTTTGGACATATTTAAACAAATCTGGAGGGAAGCAAATTCTAATTCTTCCCTGAAAGCACCAAGCTATCAGTACTAAAACCAAAACCAAGATGTTAGCCTGACTACCTCGATGATTTTGAAGACAATGATGATTTCTTAGAAGCTGCAAATTTGCAAAAAGGTTTTGTGTGAAAAATATGTTTTTTGTACTAGCTATATCCTTATGCCAACTGTCAGAACATTTCACTGCACACTAGAAGTTCTCTCTTTCCCTGGCTTGCATATGGTGATTTATTTGGAAAATAAGTGTAAAAACTGTGGGTGCCTATATCTCCATAGGCTTAGCACAGGAGAGAAGACAGTAAGGAATCCAACCCCTTGCTCTCAACAAACATGTTCAGAAATTGAATGCAGGGATTAGCCTAGATACTCCCTACAACATTGCATCAACGTGATGTTTGCATAGTTACTCCCAGTCCCAAAACAAACAGTAGGGAAATAGTGAATCAGACCACAGGTTTCCAGAAACCTGAGCAGACAGACTGACTGAGGTGCTTGTGCAATGAATAAAAGACTGTCACTTCTCTCCAGCCAAACTCACTCTGGAGTAATTTACTCAGTGTTGCGTGAAGCACCTGTAGTTTCAACATGAGGACTTTTATTATTCTGCTGTAGGCTTGAAGTTGAAAAAATATTCTCTCGTTTGAACACACTGTACATTCAGGGAGGGTTTTTGCTTCAGGACAGATAATTCCACAATTAACTGAAACATGTGCTTTTTCAGCTGAGCCATGTCTGTGTTCCTAATTCATTGTAAGTTAAACTCTTATCCTGATTTGGGTTGTCTGTTAGAAATAAATAGGATTTTCTCAGAGAAGGTATTGATAAAAGATGCAGGTCTAGAACCAGCTTTACTAGACAGTGAAGTGTTTCTATTGAATTAACAAGTATTTTGAAGTGAATTAAAATTCCTTTAAGTTGTAATATGCAAAAAGATAAAAAGATAAGAAAACATTAAAGCCAGAAACATAAATATTTTTCATTTCATGAAATTGCTTAAGATATCCTTGGTTTTACTCCATGGCTTTTAATCAGCTATTGTCAGAGGGCTATAATCTGTGCAGCCCCAACTTTTTATGTACATATTTATTCTCTAGTGGATCAAACACAACAGATTTAGCAGCTCCCATTTTTCCACCGAAGTTAAGTTTAGAGAAGGTAAAAGCAACCGTAATCTTTACCTTTCAGGTATGAAACACTTCCTCTAAAATTAAAGAGAAAACAGAAAACAAAAAGAACCCCCTTTATCTCTATGCCGAGATAAATCTATCTGTGAGGGAAACACGTGTAATGAGAGAGGAAAAGGTGCCAGTAGACAGGTGTGACCTGGCTTTCATTAGCCATATCTTTATCTAACTGGGTGGAGACACAAAAGAAACAAAATCTTTCCATTTAGCTGTGTCATTATGGGGTGAGGCACCCTGGCTTTGGTGCACTGAAACTCTGACAGTGGGTACAGTCATCCTCTCCCACTCCAGTTGCTACATCTCTTTCCCAGCCTCTCAAATGTCACCACTTTCCCCAGCTTTTCTCATCATATGTGTCTCCAAAAAGCACATGTGTCTATATCCTTCCAACACACCAGTACCATCACTGGTACCACAAGTCATGGCTCCCGTTTTTCCCCTTGTCCCACTTGGTTCTCTGAGGATCTGGGCAGTTCAATTCAACAGGGAAAACGTAGGTCTTGGATATGTACTTGCTACACCCACTGGCTGCAGAAGAATTTGCACCTGCAGAACTAAATGATGATGTACTCAAAGGAATTTAACAAGACAGCTGTTCACGTAATATACACAGTCCTGGTTGTGACAGAAAATATGCCCATTAATAGTTTCAGAAAGAGAAAATAAGCTTATAGCTCTTTTCAAGGAGCAAATAAAGCATTTAGGTGAACTGCAAGTAAAACCACATAATTTCATTAACTGCAGCTTCTGAGATAGCATAATGGTTTTTCTATTGGTGATTAGAAGCTTTTCTGCAAATGCTTCTTTATTTTAGCATAAATTACCTGCAGAAATGCAAAGACAGACAATGGTGTGCAAGTCACCAGTTGTCAGGAGGAAACCTTTAGTCCTGCAGCCAAAAAGCATGTTGCTTACTGCACAACATGAGCTAAGAGTCAAATCCAATAGCTTGCAGACATCAAATATTTTGCAAACATCAAATAAAATATCTCACAAAGAAAACATAGTTTGAATATTGTTCCAAAATATTTAGGCAATACTTTGAAATGTTTCTATTCAAAGACAACTGGGAGTTTTCAGTGTTTCACTAGTTCAAACGGGTCAGCTCCAGCATAAGTATTATTTTTTTCTGTTTCTACCAAGAGAGTACAAAAATTCTAACTCTTAATATGTTTAGCAAAGCTAATGCTGTAGCTGGAAGTAGCACAAAGGACATAAGGCTTTACTGTGCTATCCAGGGATTAAAATTGGCAAGTTTATTTCACTAGCCTGGTTTTCTAACAGAGTCACAGAAAACCAAGAGAGGCACTTATTGCATGGAGGTTCTCCCTCTCTGAATGAAGGCTTGCTCCCTGTGGAGTATTTCGTGGTGTCAGGGTGAGACCTCACACAGAGGGATGTCCATCCCCTACCTGGGTGACTGCTGGAGTACTGGGGGGGATCTACAGCCTGGTGCAGATGCACCTGCTAAAATACAGCCTGGCTTGTTGGGTACCAACAGCTCAGGACAGCTTTCTGCCTAGCTGGTGGTACATAGCTGGGTTTACCTATACCTGTGATGATTCCTTGACACTTCTTCCTATAGCTTCCTACTGCTCCTTTAGTGCACCAAACCCGCTGCAAATGAGTTTTTATGAATCACTTCCTGAAGCTTTCAGGTGTCACCAAACGGTCACAGTAACAGAAAACAGGAACCATATAACTCACATCAGTTTACCTTCATCAGCCCAATAGAGCTGAGACCCATCCCAAATCCTCCTGCATTTCACAGTCCTCACAGAGCCTGGGGGAAGATGGGCAAAGTCGGGGGGAGCACTCAGGACACAGCTTGTTGCCTGTGTTTGTGTCTAAGCTGCCTACTGCAGTGAGAGCTCCTGTACTGACTTTAATGGCACTTTTATATGACTCTGTAGGAGACGTGGGCTAACTCTAAACCCCAGATTACAGATCTGCAGAGCAGCCTCTCACGTCTCCCCCATCCCCACTCCACCTCTCAAGAATGTCCCCCTATAGGTGATAGTAAGGATCCTTACCAGGAATGGTATTTGGGCAGCTGCAGCCTAAAACTAACCCTCTGCTGGCACTCAGGAGGGATTTTCAATAACCTGGATCACGGCTTGATTTTTCTATGTATAAATACTGGATGCAGCAATGTGATTAATGGCATTGTCTCCTTCCACGAAACAGAAGTTTGATCCAGAGCCAGTGCTGGGAGCCAAGGGGAGATGAAACCTAGGCAAGGATAAGGATGATTATGGCTCCTTCTCCTCTGAGCTTGCAGATCTGACCATGCAGGTCTCACCTCTGTTTTTAGGATTTGCAAGTCATGTTAGTCCAGCCCAATGTTAGTGGTCAGAGGTGGTGGTACAAAGGATGTTACAGAGAGGCACTACAGAGAAAAACCCTCAGGAAAACTCAGTCGTAAGTGAATTATTTCAGGAACATTTGATGATGTTTTTCTAACATAGATCAGGCTGCCCACATCTGATCCCATAGAAGAGAAAGAGCATGTCACAGCAATTACCTCAAGACAGCTTATCACAGCAAGGACTGCCCTTCCCAGACTAGCAATGTGGTGAAAAACTGGTGTAATAAAACAGAAGAATCCCCAGATTTTGTAGCCTTCCCACATTCACTAGCTCACTGTAAGAAGCAGTGGGTTTTTTTCCCATTTGGTGGAAGATTTAAGACCAGCCTCTAAGTCCTTCAGCTGAGCTTGCATGGTAGGAGGCTATTTCATGTTTGTGTGGCTCCTTCCCTGGGACTCTGCATCCTCCATGTTCACTGATCTTTCCCACAGGATCTGCTGAGCCACTGGCTTCTCTACTGCCTGTGTACAAAGAGCTTTCCACCAACCAGGTTCTCTACTTTCTGTGTAGAAAGAACTTTCTACCAGTTGTCATGTTTCCTTTGCAACAGTCAAGTCCTCCTCTGTTACAAACAACTCCTTTACTTGTCTGCCAAGCCAGGGCAATGGCTCCCAGCCCCAAAAGTGGCTTGGCCTGGCCTAGAGCTTCTTCCTTGGCCACACTGCATATTGGTGGTGTGGGGGAAGCTGGAATACAACATGATAA
Source organism: Acrocephalus scirpaceus scirpaceus (assembly GCA_910950805.1). NCBI lineage: Eukaryota > Metazoa > Chordata > Aves > Passeriformes > Sylviidae > Acrocephalus > Acrocephalus scirpaceus. Next base: position 87,496,192 of record OU383774.1, on the reverse strand, counting down.
AACTTGTTTGCCAGAGTTGCCAAAGGTGAGTCTGTTTTGCTTCCTTGTTTGCAGCACCTTGACAAGGTCAGGTGGAAGCATCTGGCAATGAGTGACTCACTCAAGGCTGCCTTGTGAGTCAGCAGTGCAGGCTGGCAGGGCTCAGGAATGCTGATGGCTGGGTCCCCTGCTTTCCCTGTGGTTGCCCTAGCAAAGCTCTCATGGGTTAGTACAGAATGGAAATATCTCCCATAATGAGGATTTCCCACTGCAATTCTTGGCAAAGCTGAATTGCTGCAGATTTACGAGCTTCCATTCAGATCTTCTCTAATTCCTCTTTTGAAACCCCATTACCTCCATCTGTGTTGCCTTTTGCATTAATCAGCCATTTTTACTTGATGGGCTGTTTTTGTGTTTGTTTTGTTTCTTACAAACTCTGATAGAATTTTGCCAGCTGAATTTTGTAGACTCCTTCATTATTCACATCTTGTGTGCAAACAAATGCAGCCTGCACAAGGAAAAAATACAAATCAGCATAATTTTGTTTTTCTAAGAAAGCAGAGAAGTTCTGAGTTCTACCCAAATCAAAGCGGTTTCATAGCTAAAAGAAGTATTAGCTAACAAAAATGACAGTATTACAGCGAAAGGATTCAGAAACATTGCCCAGAAATTTTCTTCCAGCCCCAGAACTGATTATTTTGCAGCTTTCCTTTCAATGGCATTCAGTGGCTGTGGATCAAATTCAGTCTGATGTTGAAGAGTGGCCGAATTTAAACCTTAATATTTTCCCCCCATAATTAAGGGAGAATAGAGTCTTTGCTCACAGGTTAGCAGGGCTTGTCAACAGAGCTTTAAACTAGACTTGAGCAGGGAGGGGGATAATGCCAGGCTTTCCTGTGACAAGCTGTGAGGTGACACACCAAGGTTAGAGGGACGGAGGGCTAGTGAGGGCCTGTTGCTCTGAGAGTGTCCTACACCAGGGTCATGGCAATCCCTGGGATCAATACAGGCTGGGGGGAGAAGGGCTTGAGAGCAACCCTGCAGAGCAGGACTGTGGGTGCTGGTGGGCATGACTCGGCAATGTGCACTCACAGCCCAGAAAGCCCTGTGTCCTGGGCTGCATCCAAAGCAGCAGGGTGAGGGAGGGGATTCTGCCCCTCTGCTCCAATATGGTGAGACCTCACCTCATCCAGCTCTGGGGTCCTCAGCACAGGGAGGACATGGACCTGTTGGAATAGGTCCAAAGGAGGGCCACCAAGATGATCAGAGGGCTGGAGCACCTCTCCTATGAAGAAATTAGGAGAGAGTTTGGGTTGTGCTGCCTGGAGAAGAGAGATTCAGTGAGATCTTATTACAGCCTTTCAGTACTTAAAGGGGGCCTACAAGAAAGATGAGGACAAATCTTTTAGGTTTGTTGCATTTAAACTAAAATACGGTATATTTAGACTAGATTTAAGCAAGAAAACTTTTACAGTGAAGGTGCTGAAACATTGGAACAGGTTGTTCAGAGAGGAAGCAGATGCCCTATCATTGGAAATATTCAAAGTTAAGTTGGATGGGGCTTTGGGCAGCCCGATTGCATTGAAGATATCCCATCTCATTGCAAGGGGTTAGTCTAGAAAACCTTTAAAGGTCTCGTCCAACTTAAACTATTCTGTGATTCTACAATTCTGTTAGTACTCCTGAAGGCCTCCACGTTCCCTGCAGAGTGATCAATGACAGTTTGCAGAGGGACAGGGGGTAATAATTTTGTCTTTACAGATCGTGTGGTACTGGCAAGATGGATGAATAAGTATGTAGGCAGACATCCTCACAAACGAGCACCATCCAGGACCATTGTGTCAGTCTGTAGGGCTGGTGGAGATGGAGTTTAGCCCATGCCTGTTCTATTCAACCATATTAACTTCTTAAGCACGGTATCCACTGGGAAGAGGGCCTTGATTGTGCTAGCTGCTAAATCCCTTGGAATAGCATCAATCACCATGGGCCAAACCCTTGGGCCAGCACCTTTCAACAAATGAGGTGTGTTGATTACCAGGGGTGAGCAGCTGGGAGAGTCCTGTCACTAATTAATTAATACAGGAGGAGGGGGGATTCCACAAAATACTAGTCTGAATTGTGCACTGGGCTAGGATGTTATACAGTGCGCAGGGCTTGTACTCATCACTTCCTTAGAGGTTAATGCCTTCTCCTCTGCACAAGCTCAATTGCTTGCACCATTTGAGGACTAAATTGGATCATTTCACTGAGCAGCACTGATCACAATAAGCACATGAGATAGCACACCCAAGAGGGCAGTGACCTGAAGTGTGATGGTGCAGGTGAGGGCTGAAGCAGAGGGGTAAATTTCACAAGGTCAGTCAAATATTGTACTTTTCTTAAAAAAAACCCAAAAAAAAAACCCCACAACAACAACAACAAAAAAACCAAACCAACAACAACAAAAAAAACCAAAACCACACTTTATTGAGTTTCTGCCTATTTTCAGAACATGAAGGATTTGGATTATACGTCTGGCAAGTTACATACTTGTTTATTTATGAGAGATGCTGACATCTAGAATAAAAGAAAAAATATTATATGGTCACTTTTGAATTACTGTTGTCTGGTAATATGATTTTTCTGAAGGATTTTGTCATCAAACTTTACATTGTACAAATATTCTTGGTCATTTTAGATTATGTGGAATTTTTTACTTTGGATCGTGTCACCTTTAAACCCCCTTGACAAAGAAAATACTTTTTTTTTCTTTTTCAATTTACAGCAAAAAATTCTGATCACAGAAGTCCCATTCCAGAATCTTATAGCTAGATTTGACCATGAATTGTAGAAGGGGATTTCTTTCAAAGTAGAGTAAAAATGTAAGAGTTTTTGTCATGTGTTTTGACAGAAAATACTTTTTATGATAACTTCTAGAAAAACAATGTCATTTAATACTCGTGGGAGTCAGCATCAGATGGTGACTTGTTCCCCATTATACAAGATTTTGTCAGCTCTTGTCTAGACCAAAGCAATGTCATGCACATGAGTGAGAAGTCATGAGCTCTTAGGAAATTCCAGCAAGTGCAGAAGGCTGCAATATTTCTTCTCACTCACACAGATTAGGACTAGTACCCTCTTAGTGTTTTCCTACAATGCTGACTCCAGGGCTTTGTTGTCTCCAAAGCACTCAGTAGTCTGGGTCCCAAATTCATCTGAAGTTCTTGTGTGAAGACTATGATGTCCAGCTTTGCTCCTCGCTTGGTGGAGAACTTCCCATAATGGCATACCCCGTCTTAGGGGCAATGAGGTCCCCTAGAAATTATAACGTTACAAGCCTGCTTCTTTTTGCCAAGTGCAAGACCTCTGCTTTAAGCCTCACTTCTTTCTTTTCATGGCTCTCAGTAAAACACACTACTTGTAATGTGAAGGTGTGGTGACAAAGCCTTTTCCACGTGTGCTCCTGCATATGTCCATGTAGCTGTTACCAAAAGGCACCAGCAAAGGTAACTGCTTACACTCTTAAAATTGTTTAGCACAGGAAGGAGAAATCATTCTGGGATGTTAAAACAGTTTTAGATTGTTACCTAAAAGGGAAGTACTTTTCTCTTTTTAAAACTCGGGGTATCTGGCCCAGTCCTATGGGCCTCACAAAATACATCCTCATATTAACCCCACTATTAAGGGGAATGAGCAGTTCTGATAATTGATCATAGAGTCATCAGAGCTTTGTCTTTGTTGAATTGATTTCCCCTACTCAAAGATGTAGTATCATGTTCTATCAGTGGATGGGCTTTCAGTGTTGTAGCAAAGGAACATAGGTCAGCAAAATTTTTGCTAAAAAAAAAGAGAAAATACGTCCTGCTCCATGATTTTGTGTTTGTAATGTCTATTTTTCCTCCAGGTCTCAAAAGACAAGCATTGACTGAAGTCACAGATATAGCAGAAGATACTGTTCCTAGGGTGGGTATTCCTCTGCACTAGTTACTTTAATCAGCCAGTTTGAGATAGAGATATACATCTATATATACATAAGTAAGGGACAAGCAGAGCAAAAAAAACCCCATAAATCTTTACATTTCAAAAACTCCAAAAGCTTGAGCAAGCCAAATGACAGTCAAGAGACATTCCCTTCAAATAATCTTTGAGCTATGACCACCATGCAGAAGGATGTATTTCATAATAACAAAGATAAACAGTGATATAAAAGGCAGATAGGAGTGTGCAGAGTAGCAGAAATGATTTTTCCAGAGGTAGTTCTATCCTCAAATTGTTAGGCTCTCAGCTGTACAGCCTGTGTTTCACAACATAAAATATTTCATGACCAAGAGGGGATAAATTTTATTCAGACCCCTTCTATACCTACATTGAAAAAGAAATAAACATGATGCCATCATTAAGCAGCTTAAAGCTTGGGTTCTGTGGATGAAGAAGGATTGGCAAGAGATGTCATTACATGTCAGGCTCAAGTTTGCCAGTCTTACACCATGGTCACTGTACAGGGCCAATCTCCTCTGGCGCAGCAGGGGTTACCAGACTTCTTCACTACTTAGCACAAAAACAGCCTAAGACTAAAGAAACCAGTTGAGGAATAAATGCCCTAGCAGAAAGATACTGAAGGTCAAATTCTGAGCCTAGTCTATAGCTCTATTGTATTTGAATATCAAAGCAGATAGCTGAAGTATGCATGAATGTGCATTCATTCACTAATAAAGGGTTACTGCAGTACATTTTTTCCTGATCCCTTTTTTCTCCTCAACTCAGTACTTTCAGCCATGGTGAGGTCCCCAGAAAGGTTACTGCTGTAGAATGATAAAGTTGCACTTAGATAATGATGATGAGAGTTTTCAAAGAACTCAGTTTCTATATGGGCTCATACATGAAACAATACAACTTTTGCTGAGACCAGACTCAGAAACGCTGGCTAAACCCAGCCTCTAAGAGTTGCTGTATATTAAGAAAAGGAGAACTATAAGGGCCTGATTTCGAAGCTCATGGCAAGTCCCAGTTGTTTCAGAATATCAGAAGTTAGCGTAAGCACTGTGACTAAAAGCTACATTGCATTGGCTTTGCAGGGTGGCTGGCAGCACCACTGATTCGGCAGACACTGAAACTGGCCACAGCCTGAGCATTTTATCCTCTCTGTTTCAGAGGCATATGAACCATTGCTTTTGGAGAAATCACAAGTAGGTTGTTCTTCTCCAAGCTACACAGCTTGTGGTTAAACCACACTAAGCTGAAAATGTAAAAACCTCACAAGGCTGCAAAATGCTTTACACTGTCACATGTAGAATTAGCAGCAATATTTATGAGGGCTGAACAGAAAAAATCTGATGTTGTGTGTGCTGATTATTTCTGTCCCTGAACAGAAGTTCCCAGGTCTCTATGCTTCAGGCATCTCTGCTAGAGATGAGAGCAAGCCTTCTCTATCTGTGTCAAGTTGCAAAAGCTACTTTAAAAGCTCAAGCAGACTTTCCTGGTTTTAACCAAACCTGGATATTGTGCCTAATAGACACCACCACCTCTCTATTTATCCAGGTATTTTTAATTTATTAGAAGCAGTTGCTACGTTATTAGGTGCTGTATAATTAAAACAGGCAAAAGAACAGGATTAACTGGCAGAACATGAGCAACCACCTACCCAACAAAAACAAACAGGACAAAATACCACATTTAATAATATTACTAATAATGAAAAATTACTTTAGGTTTAGCATGCACATATTACTTCCCAACCTTTTATCAAAGGGTTAAGAGGTTTTAGCATGTGTTAATAGTTAACAAATTTGGTTTCAGGAAACTGAAAAAGCTTTGTTATATAGATGCTCAAATTGTCTTAATTTATTTCAACCTAGCAGACAGTCAATGCTAACTCCTTTGTCATTAATATGTTCATACATCCCTTATTTGAGGTTCTTCCTAAATCCTTTGACTCCTCCCTGAAGGTGATAATCCACTCTTAAATTAAAGAGTCATGTCTTATTGCATTCATTTTTGCAGGAGCTAGAAGAAAATTGAATCAATCAAACCTGCACAGAATAACATTAAGCACTGTAGCTCTTGATTAAATCTCATTTTTGGAGTAGAATTTGGCCCAAAGAAAGTTAGCATTTCAATAATAATTAATCACAGCATTTAAGAGAAACCACTTGGTTTTTTTATATAGTTCTAAAGCTATGCTAAATTGCTCACCTGAAGTAAGAACTGTAGATGTGCTTTGTGTTTTGCTTGTTAAAATACAACGTCACTCCGACCATTGCTTGTAATCTCTTAACCCACCTAAGGAGATGATGTACAAGGAATAACACCATAAGACTATGTCAATGGCTTCTGGTATGTTTAAATGCAATGCTTCAGTGTTTTGACTGACCATGGTAGTCTGCTGTTAATAGGATTTGCTCAGGAGAACCCTTACTGGAGGTTCTTGTTAATTCCCAGCCAGGCTTCAGCAGCCTGCTTGAAAGGAGGTTTCATCTTGATATGATTTTCTTGTATTAATCTGCTTGTGTGCCAGGAACTGTTAATGAAGGAGGGCAGCTGAAGGAAGCCACAAGATGAAATAGGAGAGAGAGAGGGAAAAAGTAATTTGGATGGCAAGGTGTGCTTGAGGGTTTCAGAGACAGAAGATTCATTCAGAAAAAGTGGAGTGAATATGCCCCTCTACCAAGGTCTCCAATTAAAATTGAAATGAAAGGACCCATGAGAGTGAGCCAGATCAGAGAAGAAAGACCTCTGAATATTCACCTCACTGGAGAAGCAGAGGCTCACCTGCAAGGTGCTTTGTGGTCCCTTAGTTGTTCAGCTGCTGGAGTGCTGCACTCCTGGCTCCCAGCCTCTGTGCCTCCCCACACAGTGAGGAAGAAAACAAGGGGATGCAGGTGCATCTCTCCAGCTCTCTTGCCAACAGAGAGCCAGGTGGTGGCTGGAGGTCCTGCCCATCATTTGCACATAGGCAAAGAGTAACTGTATGGAAAACAGCATTTGAGTTTAGAGTATGAAAAATGGGTATTGCATAGGCCACAGTAAGGTCAGCTTTACATATGAATTGTGTATTTTTCTTGGTCATGCTACATTTCTACACAGACTGTAGCCATAGCTGTGACTGTAACCTGCCGTTAAGATGCAAGCTCTAGAAAAATGTTCTGTACTATCTAGAATTTGTAAAGAAATGACTGTGCGTAGCTTAATAAAATACTGCAATTTATGCAGAGATTTCTTAACTAATTGCATCCCTAGGTACACTAATGCCTTTAAATGGTGTGAGTGAAAAAATAATTCCAGGGTAACTTCTACAAACAAAATGTTTGACATCTGTTTTGTAGCTAAGAAAATTGGAAAAAGACAAGATGACAGCTGCAGAAGCATAAAAAAGTATGTCATAAGATTGTCTGATACCACTCATATAGATCACTTGACTGTGATGGCAAATTAAATCATGCTGTTTTCCAAGAGCCATTCATAGGCAAAATTGTATATATTCTAAAACAAAAGCTTCGTGCATTCTTAACAATATGTTAGGATTTCTTTCAATTATGAAAACCATTAAAGATGTGAATTAAAAATATTTTTCCCTGTGGCCATTAAGACTTCAAATTATAGAAAACATTTCTGATTCTAACTTATTGTTGCACAGTTGAAAGGGGAATAATCCATTGTCTTCTTGATTATTTTCAAGACAGTGGTGAAAGTACATTATAGATATTTGAAAACATTTTGGCAAATTGCAGAAACATCAAGAATCTTGTTAAATATTGTTTCTGTCAAAAATCAGATTTAAGGGAAAACTAATTTTAAATACTATAGATTAATGATCTTTTTAGGTTTTTTAGTTTTAAACAGTTATAAAAAATAATTAAAATATTCCAAGGAAATATTGAACATATTAAAACAGATGAGAAATCTCTGTGATTTGTTTATCCCAGGGCAACTAGGATGGCATATGAGAGAAAAATATCCAAGGTACATTCTCTAAAATGCCTCTTAAAACTAAATTTTGTCCAAATTTTTGTCTAAATTTTCCCCAGTGGTTCTATCCTACCTGATAGTTGCACTACCACTGGCTGCAGTTGCAATGAGGTTGCCAGACTGGAGTCACTGTTTATTAAAATTAGTTCCCCATTTAATATTTCAACATTCAGCAGAAATGTCAGTCAAAAGTAAAGGGCAAAACCCTTCTCCATACTCTGAAGTGCTTTCCATACTCTCTGTGCTTTTCAGGTAGACTTCTGCTTAGTAACTAAGCAACCACATCCTGCATCCCTAACTCACATATTTTGATCTTACCAGAGGATTTTCTTTGGCAAAGTTTACATTGAATCAATTGTAGATCTGCAGCTCAAGTCTGAAGTGTGCTTGTTATAAAATCATGAATTAAATATTTCAGTGAATAATTGTAGGGCTGCGGATCATCCTATTTATGACTACAGTAATCCACATTGAAATTTTCAGTTGGGAATGTATCTTCTACAATACATCAAGAAAAGTGAATTTAAACCCCATATATCCTTTGGCCTATATTGATACAATTTTTAAAAATTAACAAATTGAGCATGAATGTTTATTGTCCCACTGATTATAATATTGCCTAGGTTTGCTTTGCTTTATCCTCAAGGATCGTAACATTTAGTTTGAATAAGTAAGCAAAACAAAGTCAATAGAAAATTCTGAGCCTCCTTTTGGAAATGCAACATTTGAATTAAATGTTTGTCTCCCATGAATAAATCACATGGGCATTTTCACAGAGAAGTATTATGCTAGTAAAGCTCACATGATCGCATATTCATAGAAAACAAATATGAAAGGATTACAACCACAGTTAAATGGAAGTTTCCTTTTGAATGCAAATGAATATTTAGGGTATGTATTCACTCAGCTCTAGTCCTTGCTCATGCAAAACTCCAACATTACCAACCAAAGGGCCAGTCCCACCTGACAAATAGCACACAGTCAAAATAAAAAGTTTGCAGAGGTGGAAATATTTTATGTAAGCCAGCTGAGGAGCACTTAGCAGTAAGGAAAGTATTTGTAAGGGTCAGAAATGATGGAGTGTAGTTCAAAATCAGGACTATAAATGTTGATCAGTCCGGAGCCCCTCCATGGCTGGACACAATCTAACCACCCCAGATCTCCTTCATGTCAGTGCAAAGCTATGGGGCCAGAGTATAAACACACAAGCTCCTCAAAAGGGAATTTCAAATCAAATTTTTCCCAAAGGTTGATTTTGTAATTTATTCCAATGAAAACAGAGAATATCAATTGGTATAGCAGACATCTTGTCGTCCTAAACCATGTCAGTCTAATCTAATTCACTAAATTAGGAAAAAAAAAAACCACTCTCTCATTCTACCAGAGCAATGGTTCCCAACCTTTATCAGCTTTGTGTTTGCTGCTAGCTTCAGATCCAACACAATGTATATGGGCGTACAGTATCTGTATCTAGCTGTATGAACTGGCCCAAGTAAAAGATTTCTCTTTACAAAGTTTGCTTTGGCTGTGTCTGTACACTGCTGCATCTAGAGCAACACTACTGCCAGCAACATAAATGAATATTCTACTTATTTGAACAAAAGCCAAGCACAGACAAGTCACAAATGCTTCAGATGCAATTAAGAAAGAGACCATGTAGCAATCATGGAATAAATTAAGTGATCAGGGATATCTGGAGGTTGTCTAATTCACCTCCTTGATCAAAGAGGGGTCCTGGTGGATCTGAACAGTTCAGATGGGTTTCATTGTTCTTACAGTGGTTGGGCTTATTAAGTCTGTTAGGGTGTTTTTTCTCTCTCTCGAATTTATTGGTAATCTGAGACAAAGTATTATACGAAAATGTCAGTTATGTAACTATAAGCAAGGCATAAATCACACTTTCTCCTACTATATTTTCTAGTCTGAAGGATAATACAAGATTTGTAAAAGAATAATAGGAATACAGAACTGTATGCAGTTTTAACCATACCACCCCTAACAGTACATGCATATAATGTTTCTCTGATGTACCATTCGGTCTAAGATATTCAAAAGGTGAGAAGATAAAACTACATCACTCATGTAACATATGCTTTACCCTCAAAAATTACTGAGGCAGGATTTGTATTTGTTACAATAAAACTCAGTTTCAGAGGAGTTAACTGTTAACTGCATTGTCATTTAATTATGTCAAACACTATGCTGAATCTTTCAACACATACTTTCAAGAAAATTATTGGTTAATGTAGCTATTTAAGTGAAACATTTTCACCTTTTAATAAAGAAAAAAGAAAGCAAGCACCTCTTTTCACAGTAAAGTCTGTATTTATTTTTGTGGAGGAGGGTGATGTTTTTCTGTCTTTTCAAAACTTTTGTAGTTGGATTTTACCATGATCACATTTGAAGGCTGCCCTTGATGCCATTCCTTACTTCAGAACTAATTGATTCACCATGTAAACATTCCTGACACAGAAATACAATCAAGGGTCCTTTGCACGTCATTTGCAAACCAGGCATAGGAGCTAATGTAAGAGCTGCTGTTTCTACCCTCTGAGATAGATGGGGCTTTTCTGCATGACTCACCACTGCTCTAATTGCACAGATTTTTTTTTCTGTTCAAATTACACTAACATGCAAACCTAGCATCAATATTTCAGCGTTTATAGCACAACTGTTAATAATAGATTGTCCTATTAAACAGAAAGTTAACTCCAGTATGCATCCAAAATGTAGAAAAGAAAACAAAACCACAAAAAGAATGTATCAGGGAAGCATCATAAAATGCTATTTCTACTTGGAGGAGCAAGCACAACATCTTCTGCCATGCAGAAATGAAGCCGTTGCTTTCTTCTGCAAGCATTACCTCAGCCTCTTCTGGACAGATAGGTTTTATCCGTATCTCCATCTTCATGAGTCATTGTGTGAACTGTTTGGCTGCCCTAAGCTGGTCTAAAGAGCAAGAAATATAAAGAGCAGGTGTCAGCACACGGTGGAAACCACAGTCCTCAGCTCCACAGTCACCTTCCTAGAGGCACTGCCCTATACAGGAGCATGAAGGGTGACCAGCAGGGCCCCCTCCATGGGAAGTGTTCACACCGGAGTCTCTCCAGACAAGAGGGACAGAGCTGCTCAGACAGACCCTGCTATCAGTTGTGGCTGGGAAAACGCAGTCAAAGAATTTATCCTTCATCCTAGTTAAAAGAAGATCAGGAGATGACACTGCCCTGGGCATCATCTGGAATTAACGATGTGCCAACAGACAGTTAAGTGTTTCAGTTACTGTGTGGAAGAGATTTTCACCCAGCTTCTCCACTAGACACTCCAAAACCAGGTGATTTGAGATGAGCGAAGGACTGAGTGATTGTCAGTGATTGTGTCCCATCTCAAGTCACCAGGTCTTAAGTATTTCCAATGGCTTCCCATCTTTCAAGAGATCTTAGTCATGCAATGATTGCATTGTTTGAATCAGTTTATTCTAGTCATGACAGGACACATCCCAATTTACATATTATTTTGTGTTCCCAGCTCCTTCATTAATGTTTAATGCCTCAATTCAGCCATCAATCCCCACTCAGCAGAACGATTCAGCTAAGTACATATTTAAATTTAAGCACCTTCTTAAATGCTTTGCTGAAATGAAGCAGTCTTACAAACATGCTGACATGCTTTGCTGAATTGGATTTTCATGCACGAAAGAGTTCACATGCCATAGGCACTTGAGAGAGGAGCCTTCCTCTTCCTCATGTGCATTCATGTCCAAGTGCATGGCTTGTGAAGGACATACCGTTCTATAATGTTAGAGCATTATACTTAAGGAGAAGGTGGTTGCAATCCTGTTTTGGTTTTGCTGCTGCTTCGAATGTCATGACACAACCAGAAATAAATTTTATATTTGTTTGATTCTTTCAAGTGATCTATTTCAAACTAAAGTTTGAAAGACACCTATGACTGAGGATCTCTGCTCATAGTAAACTGATCATTGGCATTATTCAGATCTCAAAGGAAGGGAAAATGAGTAAACCTTTGCACAGATGTAATTTTGTCCCTGGTAGGCCAACTAATAGAGATAAAAAAACCCTACAAACAAAGAAACGAATGCCAAACCAGAAAAATGTACTAACACATTTCTCAAATTGGGATACTTGCCTTTGTCCAACGGGACTCTTACACCGACAGTGACCCAATTCTTTTAACTTTTCATGTTAATGATACATTGCTCCAGGACCTTGTTTTGAGGGGTGTGAGGGAAGGATTTGTATTTTTGATTTTCCTTTTCAAGCTCTTTTACCCATTCCTTCCTACATGAGAATGAATGCAATAAATACCCTTCAGGCCTTTGAGACTCTAGGGGAAACATACAATTTACTATAGTCACATATGTTCATTGCTGCTAGTAGTGGTGGAAGCTGTAGTAGATTCACTTGCTTTAGTGATCATTTCATACTTTTGCTTAAGTATTAAAAAAATCTTATAAAGCACTTATTTTAAAAACTGTAAATATCTGAGAGATGTTAGCACTTGTTTTTACAAGACAGCTGTCACCAGCAAGAGCTCTTATATAATCTGTTTACCTTACAAGGCATCCAAATCTCCCAAGGTATCCAAATCTTCTCTTGAATATCGGATGGGGGGGCTGAGGGCAGACAGTAATCTGAATGGCAATTTTGTGCTAAAGACACTCCTTACAACATTTTGGAGATGTCTATTACCTCAAAGTTTGGTTTAAATTTGTCCTAGTTATGGGTGAAAGTCAGAGGAAGGAAGCTTTTTCATACACCTTTTAATCTGTTCAACCATACTCCTAATTTTATACCAAATCTTTTTTCAGTCAAAGTGCATGTTCATTATATACTCTGTAATTTTATGCAAGGAGTATGTCCATGACAGCAGTAAAGAGCTTTGCAGCTTTCAGCTTATGCAAGAATAAAGACTTACTACAGCTTGACCTAACCTATATCCACCAGTCCTATCTGACTGGTTAAATTGAAGAAACTGATTTCAGGTTTTCAACCAAATTCTACCAACAAAGATGTTTAAAGTCAGAATGCCTTCTCTCTCACTCATTCCCCATCCCCTCCCCCACCCCCCTCAAAAAAACAAAAAAAAGGCAAGTGTTAGAATTATCTGAAAGTTAAAGAGTCATTTTTGGAAAAAAAATGGGAAAGCCCTAATCAAAAAAAAAAAAAAAAAAAAAGGTCAAGACCCGAGCAGCACAGAGGTCTGTCTATCTCATTATCTGCAAACTGGGCAGGAACAATGCTGTGATCTATTGGTGTCTCTCAAGCCATGGACAGTAACTGGACAGGGGTTTTTTGTGCAGTTATTTGCTTCTTTTCATCAAATCCTTTCTGAGTATTAAGTGTTGTCCAGGGACTTTCTGATCTGTGTCATTTCCCTTGATTTAGTCTGTTACAACAGTAATATTCTATTTACCATTCTTCAGTTTTAGCTAAGTTGTAAATGTTTTTTGGGATTTTTCCTGTTACAGTGTCTTTGGGCCTAGGGAACTTCACTGTGTAGAGTTTCAGATAGTCCCAAAAAGTCAGTTGTTGGTCATGAATGTTGAGAACTATGACCAGGACTCAGAAACACATGCAAACACATAAGCAAGGCAGTTGTTGGAAACTGGAGATGAGGTTTCCTCTCCCTTAGGTGCATGGAGTGGAGGGCACTGCTCTGAGTGCAGAATGGACAGGCACCCCTGAACTGGCAGTGAGCATCCGAGGCAGCATCTACTGCCAGACCTGCTGCAGAAGCTCCAGTACTTCCATGGCAACACCACACAAGTCTTACAGCTGCTGCACTATCACTGTTGTTAGTTCTTACGACAGCTACTTCAACCCGGGAAAGCTTCTCTCTACAGTATTTGCAGGAGTATTTGCTGTCTAAGTTAAATGTCCCACAGAGGAGGTCAGTAGACTGCAGACATACAAAATCAAGACCAAAAACTGCAGCTACTGAGGGAAGCTTCCACAGTCAGCCATTAAGTACAATTATTGATGGCAGACTGTACTGGTTACAGTGCATATACTAACACTAACCTATGTTTTTGGCAGACAGCATTTTCAAGGCTTTGGCTCAGGGGCCCTTGAGTGAACGTCATTTTCCCATGGGCTTCTCAACAGAGCATGAGAAATTCACAGATTCAAAGCAACCTGTACCATACATGACATCTGTGTGTGCTGCTCATCAAAAACAAGGTACATCAAGGGACCAGAAAACCAGTAACCTGCCACCTTACATTCCCTTTCCTGGTATCATACTCCCTACCCCCACTTTAATACTGCTGTCTACCAACATGTTGGCTTTGGTCAGATTGTCATAACGAAGGAAGCAAGCCAGTCTATGTCATTCATGGGGATTTCAGGAAGCTAATTAACAGGAGGGAGCTGTGGGAGTTTCTGAGAAGCTGAGCTCTGATGTAACCCAAAGCCATGAACTAGTAAGCTTTTAGATGCTCCAGCCATACATAATTTATGTTTGTCAGTCACATGGCAGCAAAGCTCATTTTGCATAATGGATACTTGTGATGGAAAAGTGCTTACAGGGTTTCAGCAGAGCAGACAGACCTTTCATCTATCTGTATCAAAGAGAAATTAAACAATTATGGGAGTTTGCAGCATTTCTGTTGAAAACTGAAAGTAAGGCTTTCAAGATGTGCAAAACCTTCTAAGATGGCACTCGTGATCACAGAATCATGGAATCATAGAACGGCCTGGTTGGAAGGGACCATAAAGATCACTAAGTTCCAACCTCCCCAACAAGGGCAGTAACACCTTCCACTAGACCAGGCTGCTCAAAGTCCCATCTAACCTGGCCTTGAACACTTCAGTAATGGAGAATCCACAGCTTCTCTGGGCAACCTGGGCCAGTGCCTCACCACCCTCACAGTAAAGAATTTTTTCATAACACGTCATTTAGACCTACGCTTCGTTTGAAGCTATTCCCGCTTCTCCTGCCACTGCGTGATGCTCAGAAGTAGTGCCGCACCATCGGCCATTTACACCGCCGCTTTCTGATTTGGACGGAATTCCTTTTGCCGCCTGAAGTTCCTACTTTAAAAACAAACAAACAAAAAAAACCAAACAAAAAACCCCACAAAGAACACAAACACTAATAATAAATAAATAAATAAATAAATAAATAAATAATCCCATCTGCTGGCAGCGCAGTGGGTGCCAGGAATGTCGCGTGGCGCCTGCACTGGGGGCGCGGCTCCCCCGAGCCCTCCGCAGGGCGCAGAACGCACTGCGGGAAGCGCCGAGGAGCGCCCGAGCCCCGCGGAGCTGTGCGGGGGAGGCCCGAGGCTGTGTGGGGCGGGCGCGGGGCGGGCGCGGGGCTGCGCGGGGCGGGCGCGGGGCTGCGCGGGGCTGTGCGGGGCGGGCGCGGGGCTGTGCGGGGCGGGCGCGGGGCTGCGCGGGGCGGGCGCGGGGCTGCGCGGGGCTGTGTGGGGCTGGCGCGGGGCGGGCGCGGGGCTGCGCGGGGCTGTGTGGGGCTGGCGCGGGGCGGGCGCGGGGCTGAGCGGGGCTGTGTGGGGCGGGCGCGGGGCTGTGTGGGGCTGTGTGGGGCTGTGTGTGGGGCTGTGTGTGGCTGTGTGGGGCTGTGTGGGGCCGGGGCGGGGCGGGCGCGGGGCTGCGCGGGGCTGTGTGGGGCTGGCGCGGGGCTGTGAGGGGCTGCGCGGGGCGGGCGCGGGGCTGCGCGGGGCTGTGTGGGGCGGGCGCGGGGCGGGCGTTACCCGCCGTCCGTTACCCGACGGCCCCGGCACCCACCGGCCCCGGCCCCACCATCCCGGTCCCAATGGACGACACGGAACAGCAGCCCGTCCTGGAGCCGGCCGAGATGGCTTATTTCGGCCCCACCTCCCTTACCTACCTCCCCGTCCTGCAATGGTGGGTGCTGTCCCCTTGCCCGCTGCCGGGGACGGGCCGGGGAGGTGGAGAGGCTGTCTCTCCTTGCCGGGGGGCTCGCAGGATCTGCCTTGCCACGGGGAGTGTTGGAGTCCTGCTTTTAAATCTTCTCACGGTTTCGTAGGGCAAGAGTGTGGTTTGCTGCAAAGGCCCCATCATCATGGTGATGCACGAACGATACCAAGAAAGCAGGGAAATTTTCCTGAAAGACCATCTCCTGCCACAAGCGTAGTGATATGGAGGTGGTTTGACGTGGGGGAAACGGGATTTTGTCTCAGCCTGCCCAGTGGCTGGGATCAGGCCCCTGGCAGTCATCCACTTGGTGTGATACTGCACAGCAGCTGTCGAGGATCTCCCTGGCTCGAACACTCGTGTCTGGTGGGCTCTTAGAGCACACAGGTGGCTGAGAGCAGGTGGCACTCTGGCGCTCGGGGTGATGCTGGGTGTTTGACATTCTCCAAGGTTATTTTTTCTTGTGCTGAAGGTCGAACTCCTTAATGAGACACTGTGTAGTGGAGGAAGGTTGTCACCATTGTTTTCTTGGGCTTTGAGAAGAGCATCATCTGCCACGTGACAGCCAAAGAGAAACCAAGGTTACTTTACTTCTCTCCCCAAGCACAGATGAGTCCTGCTAGTAAATAATGTTGAAGCTTTCGTGAAACAGTAACAACACATACAAAATTTTAACTCCTCAGCAAGTAATCTTAAATAATTTTACTCCCCCTGTCAGTCATACTTGAGCAGTGGGTGTTAGTCTGTGTTTTCACTGTGACATAGATACCACTGCTCTCATTTTAAAAGGAATGAAGGAAGAGATTCATACAAGGTCATTCAGCCAGCAAGTCTGAGACACAGCATAAAACTGAATCATAAGCAATCCTTGAAAGGATGAACTACTGATTTTTTTCATCATGACAACCTTCTTCTCATGTTTTGAAAAAAATTAAATGTTCAGTTTCATTTTACAGTTGGGGCATTTCCAATAGCAAACCAGATTTTGGTCCAGAAATGCTTTAACAGCAGACCTGCCAACCTGTACAATGGCCTGGCTGCTGAGGGTTCACACAGAATAGGTGGCAAACCTTAAACACTTGGAGTCTACGTGAGGTTCTAAAATCAATCGGATAAAAAACCCTACACAATGTGTGGATACACAGTAGATAAATGGAGAAGGTCTTTCCCCCTGTGCTTTTTCTTTAACTTCTACCTTTCTCCCTCACCATGCTTTCCTTTTGATTTTTTGTCTTTATTCACAGTTCTGTTTTGATACATGCCATAAAAACTCAGGTTTTGAAAACCGTGGGGTTAATAAGCAAGATTTAAGAAGATGAGTGCTGAACTCTTTTCTTTGTGAATTGTTTTCCTGATAGAAATATTTTTGTATTATGTACGAGCACTAAGGAGATGTTTGACTTACTATTTGAAAAAGACTGGCAGCTTAATAGACAAAAAATTCACAAAATGGAATTCTCAAATACTTTGTCACTAAGTAGTTATGTGCTGAGGGAAAATCTATTGGTAGAAACCAGCTACTGGAGCATGAATTAATTTCTGATGCACTTCCAGTGATTTTTGTGGTGTTATATTAACGACGAATTTGAACTTAAGATTAATCTCCTCTGAGACTGCTCAATTATGAAGGGTTTTGAGATGCTGTAGAAGAAAAAACATTTCTTCCTGCTGGGAGGCAGAGTTCGTCAGGACTCTTATGTAGAATAAATTTCATTTACCTTTTAGCCTGATGGTGGGAAATACCCCACTAGAGCAGCAGATCCCCTATCTTTGGGTGCAGGTTCCTGCTCAGGTCTAGCCATGAAGCCTTTGCTGTTGGATGATGGGGCTGGAGGTGGTGAGGAGCTGGCAGGGAGCCCAGCACAGCCTCTTGGGTTGTTCAGTGAGGAAATGGTCTTCAAGGAGGTATAAGTGAGGCATTTGGTGGTCTTTTGCTATGGAGAAGGAAAGCTGGGGGAAGCAGATAGCATTCTTCAATGGAAAAAGGGGAGGAGGCACAAGTAACAGGCAAGGTAAACATTATCAAGTTGCACAGAGACCACATTCTTGCTCAGTCTGTTCTAGCAAGCCAGTTTGGTGTAGACCTTATCCACTGTCTACTGCCAAAGCAACTAAGATAAACAACTGGGTTGCCTGAAATCAGGATACTAAAACAGAAGATGCTGGTTTAACCAACTCAATTGTCAGTAAAGACACAGTAGTATCTGGCACTGTGCTGCACTAGCATTCAGCTGATATATTAATTAAATATGCATAAATAATTTGGTAGAATGGAAACAGCGTCAGAGCAAGACACCGCCATGATACGAGCAGTGTGTCATTTGAAAATTAATCTCTCTGCTCCTTTGCTTCAGCTTTGCTCCTATATTTGTACTGTAACCTATTAGCTTATGACATCAAAACCGTTGGCATTATTTTATAAAGATCATTTTTTTCCTGGTGAAGGTAATATCTTAGGCTAATAAGTAACCATGTATACATTTTCCTCACCTTATTTGCACAAATAGTTGCATTTACTTGACTATGATTATTCTGATTAGTAGTGTGAATCAGGGATTTGACGAAAGGACAGATATTTAAGTGTCTAAGCCTGTTTCAGTCCTGGTAGTTCTGTTATATAGTAACTGTAAATCAAAATTCTGTTCTTCTATTTAAGTTGTCTTAAAACCAGTGAGGTTATATGAGGAAATATGAATGTGGTCCTTTTTAGTTTGTGCACTCTGTCCCAAAACACCATATTGCACATTTTAGTTGGAAAAATGCTCATATTATTATTTTTGGTATAGTGGATACCTTTCTATTTAGAAGACCAAAGTTAGATCCTTTGATATAACAACATTTTGCATATGACAAACTCTAATACTGTCTGTATTGGTGTTAATGTAATAATGGTATTACTGAGTTGCATTGTTTTAATTAAAAAATTATGAGAACCAGTTAATTTCTTAGCAGAATCTCACATGAACTCTCTTACATGTTGAAAACAAGGAAAATAGGGCTTTAAAAGTTAAAAATAAGCAGAGCATATGTATATATATATTTATATTAAAAAGTATATTGTTTCCCAGGATACACAAAGGAAGTAGCTCTTTTTGATTCTATGCTTCTATAAAATCAAAGTGATATTACAGAGTTCACTGTAAATCTGATGAACCATAAAAATCTAACAATTCTTTCTTCTAACTCTGACATAAACTAATTGATGACTTTTGTTTTAAAGGCTAGCTGATAATTTCTATTTGTGTGGAGGATGCACTGTACCCTGTCGGTTACTATATGAGCTGTATGTTGAAACCTGCAATCCAGATTTCAAGATTCAAGTACATCCATCCACCTTTGGAAAGGTACAGAGTAGATAGGATATACAAGATAAGAAGTAGGGATGCCTAAAGAGAAAACCTGATTATCAGCTATACACACTGCAATTAAAAGACATTAAATAACAGAGAAGAATGAATATGTAATGAATTATGCTTGTGCATTTTCTAATGTATTTCTGCTAAGCCTTCATGTAGATGCATTTTTACCAGAGGAAAGAGTATTGTTTGGGATGGAGTTTATTTTCTTCACAGAATTGGTGTATGATACACCAGCAAAGATTTCTTTTGCCAATATATTTTCAAGAGTTTTACAGTTTTCTTTTTTAACAGCAGAAAGTTACACAACTCATTCCAAGGAGATGACTCTTCTGTCTTTAAAAGATATCTTCGGTTATTACATAATTTTATACTTTCCCTTTTCAGTATACTTGAGGAGATTTTGCTCCAAACATACCCTAAAAAGTTGTTACAGAATCATCCAAGCAAAACAAATGCAGATATAGGACTGAATCTCCTTCTAACAGTTCCACTTTTCTATTTTATAGAGGTTGATACAACCCATGGAACAATTAACACTTAGAAATCCCAATTGCAATCAACAAAGCTATTCAACCTTTTTTAACAAATTAAGGAAGATAGAAAGCCTTGTGATTATTTCTTGTTCAAAGACTTCTTATTCAGACTTCAGAACTTCCTATTTTTTATAGCTAACTTTCTATTAATTCCCATAGTAAGAGCTACTAAACATTGTTTTAACACAAGCCTAAAATAATTTAAGTTGTACCTGAAGTTAATTTCATTTTTGTGGCTAACCCCATTCTAGGAATCATTTATCTCAATTCAGTTGAATCTCATTTTTTTACTGGATAAGTTAAATCACTTCTGCTGAAAATTAATATTTGAGTGAGTGATCCAGTGTGATTTATTACCACAGCTTAATGGATCATCACCCATCAGCAAAGACCGTGGGTAGAATTTGCCTGGCTCAGCACAGACATTGGCTATGAAGCTTGTCACCTTAAAAATCTCTAGGTAGCCACTGGAGAGGAATAAGTAGTTACACGTTTCCTCACACTAAATGAGTCACCTCAGACATCTCTGATGAAAGGGGCCTCAAAACTGCCATTTGTTTTTTCCCATTGACTGCGTAGTCTGCAGCGACTATCTTAGACTTCTCTGCCTTGTAGCCATGTAGATGAGATTAATCCTATCCTGCCTGTACCCTTCCAGTGCTCCAGCATGGCTGAGTTAACACCTGTAAGCCAAGCCTTGGTGTGGTTTACCTTGATGTGTTTTACTTTTAAGCTGGGACAGGCACAGATGAAGCGTGAGTCTGGTCACATGGAAGAGCTGATGAGCCAGAGCTGCCGTGGGCTGGTGCTTGCAACTATTTGCTCACTGCCTCAACCAACCCAGTGCATTGCAGTGCAAGTTAACACATCCCAAGGCAGCAAGCTGGGGTGCAGCTGCCCAGTGCCTTGAAATGGTCTGTCCTGCAGCAAGAGAGTGGACCTTGTAGCAAGAAGCCGAGGAGAGCAGGAATTGCAGCAATCCTGGTTTAACCTGAGTGCATGTGTAATCAGTTACTACAGCTTATAATGGGCTGAGCTATTAATAATTTACCAAACTGTAGTAACCTGACTGTGCTCCATGTGTGTGGACTGCAAGGGCTTTTGCAGTCCAGCCCCATGTGGATCAAACTGTGGTGATTGAAGACACTACTGATCTCATCTGCCCTATCCCTCTGCCCAAATACACCACTGTCTCTGTCAGAAATCGCAGCGGGAGGAAGGACATGTCTTGTGCCACAAAAGCCCCAGTTTCATGGGCTGTCCTTTTAGAAAAATGCTAAACTATCAATTTGAGAAAGGGAGAGCTGGGGTGGGTGCACGCAGAAACATGCAATGAACAAGTCCATCATAAAAACTAGAGGTGCGTGTTGTTGAGTCCTTTATCAGGCTTTTGGACAAACAACACACCGTGCAGAGTCCAGGCTTTGTGCTGCTGAGTGGAGACTCTCCTCACTCCTCACTCCTCACGGAAGCAAACCCTCTGTTCCTGCTATATTGGGAGTATTAGAGAGTCCTGGGTTAGTCCTGGACCCAGGTGTCCTGAGTTAGTCTCTGTCTTCACAGGACAGCTCATGCAGAATAATCGTAGTGAAGTGGATTATTACCCTGACAGTATCTAATTACTCTGTAGAGCCCAACCTTGACAGATGCTGCATGACCTCAGTTCACACCACCACAGTGGTCAAAAGGTTGCTTTGCAGCTTGATGATTCAGGTCCTTTTAAGTCAGGTAAGTCTGGCCCTATCTTATCAGTACACCTTCCAAGACCAAGTGAGTAGGTGAAACCCTTTGTGTAAGTCCTTCTTAAATGAATAAGGCTTGAAGGTCTGGCAGAGTATGAGACCATCAGGGCACCTTTAAGTTCCCCCAGCTGACTGATCCTGCCCTGGCTGCAGAGGGTCTCTTGGTGTGAGCATTGTTTTCTAGTGCAAACTATAAAAAAAATACCTACCTGAGAGAGGTAATCCCTTAAATTTCTTAGCCTTGGACCTGCAAATGCCTGTTTGAGTTTAGTTCAACAGTTACCATATGAGAGGTATGTAAGATCAGGTATTAGCCTGGAAATTATGAAAAGCAAACAAAGTGATTAAGGACACAAAAGTGTACCAGATACATTTTTGCATCCTAGAATGATTTTGCCAAGGATCTCTAATTTTCTGTTTGTTTATACAGCTTATTCAGTTAGTTTTCCCAGGCCTGGTGACAAGAAAGAGGACCACAGCAGGGAGTATCAGGTACTGGGTTTGTGTCCTTTCTTTGAAAATATTATTTATAACTATTCTAATAAAATTTTAAAGTGGCTGGCCTTCCAGCCCAGCCCCAGCTGTAATATGCCAGCTGAATTGTTGGTTGTGAGTCTGTAACACAACACAAGATCCAGAATAATTAAAGGACATTAAAATAGAGTTAATTCCATGAAAACCACCACATCAGATCTGCTTTGGTAAGGCACGAATTCCAGATTGGATTGCTTTTTAAAAGACCTTATTGCTCCAATTTGTATTGGCTATTAACAGCATGGTTTGCATGAAGCATTTGCCAGACATCATAGCCTTACTGAGAGCTCTTCAGACACTGCACCTCTAGGCCAGGAAGGATTGGCTCTGGGATGCACAGGGGTGGCAGCCATGATTAATGTCTATATTGTGCTTTTTGTCTTTGCACACATCCATGGAGTGACGCAGCATATACTGATGGTCAATGGAAATGCTGTACAGTTTCAAACCATTTAAATCAGAAAACTTCAGGTCCTCCTCCTAAATATCCTTTCTTTTCCCTCCCCTCTCTTCTAGAGCACAGAGAGTTTGATGCTTTTTCATATCCAAAGTTACACTCACACACTGAACATCCGGGCTAGGAAAAGGGATGTTTTAAGGTCATTGGGTCTGAATAATTTTACAATCATTTTTTGTAGCTGTCAAGTATGGGCTTTGAGAGCAACATGCCCTTACTTGATCTGTGACTTGTCTCCACTGGTCTGGACTTGCTATCAGCTTGAGCCAGGAGATCTTTTATTTTGGGAGTGTCTCACCTCAGACACTCCTAGGCTCCTCCTCACAGCAGACAGGATTTGGGATGATGTTTGGTAGCCTCCATGCTCTCTCTCCCCATCAGCAGAAGTTTACCTGCTCCTGGGTGCAAGTGGCCCCAAACCACGGCATTTCTCCCCTGGCTCGTGGTGTCCCAGCCTGGAGGAGCCAGCTGGTGGCACCTTGGTTGCAGAGAGGACAGCTCTGTTGCTCACTGAGCTCAGATAAATCTTAGAGAAGGTCTGGCAGTTTTCTTGAGTTTTAGCTTGCCATGACACTGATGGGCCATGCAGTCACTGAGCTGCTGTAAATGAGGAACAGCTGCATTAAGTCCTTCAACTTCCGTGGGGATATGGGGACCTCTGTCTGCTAAGAGCCCGGTTCCTGACTTCACTAACTGTCCTGTACAAATCTGAGGCACTCCATTAAGTGGCTTAAGTTTTATTTCATTTAGAAGAGGGTATCATTGCAGGACAAAAACTGTTAAAAGGAATTTTTTAAAAGTTTGTGTAATTATTTTTGGTTTGGTAAAATAGCATTCAACAGAATTTAAAAACCAAATACATGTTTTTCTAATTTATCTTTTCTTGGTTAAATAGAATGATCATCTGCTTTCAAAAAAGGATTATGATTTATTTGCTGACTTGTTGAAAATCATATAGTTCATATTTTTTAATTTCTAGATATCATTATGATGGAATAGCTATCAAGAAGGAGTCTTCCTTTTATGCACGTTTTTGCTGTCTTCTGTATGAACAAAATTATCTCAGGTTTGTTTTTTAAAATATTTTAATCAAACAATGCCACATGACAGTCTATATGTTTTCTGTCCATGAAAATCTGTAAATCATCTGTTGAACAATGACAGTAGCTTTATATTTTTCTTCTCATTATAAACACTATGAAAGTGCTGTGCCATTAAGTGCTGTGCTCTAATAGATAAGCTGCATTTTGGAAGCAGACACTGCCTAATTAGACTGCCTAAAACTGGACATTTTAGCCGTGTAGATCTTAAGAGCAGGAACTCATGCTGAACCTAAAAGAAGAGCTTAATATGTTGAGACTCTAAATGGGAGCTAAAAAAATTATATTGAAACGGTTTCTTGACATTCTGTCACCTTCCTCATTAAACAGTAGGCTGAAGAAATGTATTAAAGTATAAATGACTGTGCTGTTTTGACGAGTCCTACACACAATCGTTATCTGGGGTTTTTACTACTTGAAGCAGTACTTCAAAAATACTTCATTCACTAGATTTTAAAATCACCTCTTGTAACAGAACGTCAATAAGAAAATCTGTAAGACAAGTAAAAATAGATTGCAAAACTTATAAGCCTAAAAGCCTAAAATGAATGTAAGATACTATGGTAGGTTAAAGGGTAGACAGGAGCATGTTGTGGGCAGGAGAGGAAGAATTCTCATGATTGAGCTCATGGTTCAGATAAACAAACCACTGGCTTGAATTTTTCAATGCTGCCATTCTGCAACAGTTTTATACTCCTTTACACTGATGAAAAAAATTAGGTGCAGTCTGTGCCTTGGACTTTGAAGACCAGGCTTGGATTCTCATTCTCTTACAGTTTTGTACAGTACTTTAGTGTGTATATGGGTAAATTCTGTAATTAGGTTTCCATTCTTTAATATAGACATACAGCATTATTCTATCATATGAATGCTAGGGGCATACAAGTCAGGCTATAAGGACCTAGATATCTGGTGATGCTGAAACTGATTCAGTGATATTTTATATAATATTTACTTAATTGAGTGCATGCTTTGGAAAAACATGGAAAAATTACACCCATAGGTGTAATTCACAGGTTTTATGGCAGGCAATGTTGCAGAAGTCCATAGAGGGACAAGGGTAAATGTTGAGACAGGACAGAGGATCAGGTTCTGTAGATGATCAACTGGCAGTCTGTTGTTGTGAAACTAAACAAATTATTCATAGGAAATTTGAGGCTTGTTTCCCCATGTCATGCTTACTGAATTGATATCCTTCACTTCCTCTGTACCCAGTATACCCAGAACAGGCCCAAGGTTTGACATCCACAATGAGAAAAGGTCTTGTTCACTCTTGAAGGGATATTGCACGTCTCTGGCTAAGTCCCTGCTGGTCTTTCCTTTTCAGGGAAAGAAAGTGTTTCCCTGCAGCACCACTTAAAAACAACAGTCTTGATGGGCATAAAAGGAGAGCTGATGGTTTTGGTCATATGGGAGCTGAGAGAAAACAGAATGATTTGAAGTTTTGCTCTTTTTTACTCCCAGTGTAGAAGCATGAGGAAAAAAATTTATAAAGTAGGAGGAACCAAAGAAGCAATGTCAGCTGAGTTTGGGGCAGGTGCAGAAAGAAAGACTTTTGGCACTGCTGGGAGACAGACACCGCATATGCCAGCATAGCTTCTTTCTTTGGCCCTCCTCATGGAAGTGAGCCATCTCCTCTATGGGCTGGGGAACACCCTGTAGATCATGCTCAACCATAGGGGAGCTGCTGCCCTGGCTGCTGAAGGCTCCTCCTCCTTCTCCACCAGCTGCAGAGGTGCCTGCCCAGACACCTACTCCTGAAAAACTGTATTTAATTTGGCCAAGCCAAGGCATAGGATGTGCATTCCAGGGAAAGGACTGACATCAACCAGCCACCTACTGATCTTGATATTGGTTCTTAAGATAAACACCTGTCCTATTGAGAAATGATGAGAGAGTTGGAGTTCTTCAGCCTGGAGAAGAGAAGGCTCCAGGGAGACCTTATAAGCACCTTCCAGTACCTAAAGGGAGCCAACAGGTGTGTTGGGGAAAGACTTTGTACTGAAAAAGAGTAGGCTTTGATTGGATATTAGGAAGAAATTCTTCATAGTGAGGGTGGCAAGGCACTGGAACAGGTTGCCCTGTTGTGCAACCTGAGAAGTTGTGGATCCCCATCCTTGGAACTGTTCAAGGCCATATTGGAGTGGAAGGTGTCACTGTCCATGGCAGTGGAGTTGGACTGGATAACCCTTGGCGGTCCCTTACAAACCAAACTATTCTATGATACTATAACTTTTCAGATTAAAAAGAAATCAAAATATAAAGATCATATTCAGACAAATATCAGATCTAGCTGCAGTAGAAAGGTCCCTTAACTACAACGTTGTCTTGTCTGATGCTTCCTTCATTGAAGACAACTTCAAGAAGACACTGAGTGAAGCCAGACAGCTGAAATTAGAACAGCTTCCACTCTAAATGCAGCTACGTGTCCCTGTCCTGTCGCAGTGGGGAAATGGCAATGAAGGACACACAGTTTGGTGATCATCAGAAGGCTTTACTACATTTCATCTTTGCCCTAACTCAACGCGCTAAAAGAGCAGCGATTGGTCTGAGAAGGACTGCGTCTCTTCCCCTTTGGTAAACAACAGGTGAAGGAACATGTTTTGAGAAAAAGCTGTGAAGAGTCGAGGCTCACATAAATATTTACAAAATAACAAAAGTAGTGTTGTGAGAACGTGAACTTGTTCCTATGGGAAATCAGCATGCAACAGTTAGCAGCAGAATTCTGAAGCCTAAAAAATACAGAGCCACACTGTCCCAAGCCATCATGCAGGCCTACAACACCTGGGCAGATGGGTGTCACAATTACTTCTTAGTATCTCATATAGCACAGCAGGAGAAAAGAGAGAGAAAGCAGTAGAAAAGCACAAAACACAGCCAGAGAAGGATGAGTAGCACACCTCTGAAAGAAATAATTAGGTCACTTACTAAAAAAGCATCCATTTCAACCAAATAAGTGAGTTAGTTGCCATTTGTGTGGAGTTTTGTAAATTTTTTGCAATTAAGTCATGAAAGAAATAACTCATCTTTACTGTCTTATCAGTAGGGTTCAGTACTTTTTGAAATCACTGTTAATTTTTCATGATCCAATAAAACTAATAAAACCAGCAATGTACAAGTCTAGATTGTTTTTTACTTAAAAAATTGAAATTTTGGAAAAGTAATTAAAACTTGAAGACATTTTTACTTGGAAGAAGAAATTGTGTTCCCATATAAGTAATCATATGGCTAAACACAGCAGGGTATTTGACCTATAATCTCAATTTTTGAGAGTGTATTTGTGTGGAAATTTCCAAATCAGAGTGAAGAAGATTTTTAATGTACCATTTCAGTGCAGTCCAGTGCCAGTCTGTTGTCTAGACTCCTCTAATGGGATAACTTATCTGGTTTGTTGCCATTTCCCTCAGGCAGAGGCCAGGGATATCTGTTTCAGTAGTGAAGGCGTCCTAAATAACTACTGCGCCCTCCCATGCCTGAATAAAATCCAACATGCAGATGCTTTTTCTGTCACACCTACTGGAGAGGAAAGTAGATCACTGAGCCCAGCTGAGATATTACAGCATCCATCCAGACTGTGGGTTGGCAAAGAAAAGAATGGTTTCAAAACTATGAACCTCTCTTAGTAATTACTGAAAAGGATATTTCTTGACCATGATAGCCAGCAACTGACATGGTGCTGGTAGTGAGGATCTAGGCTTCTGAAGGATCTGGTAGCTTGGGAGCTATGGGTGTTGGTGTCACAGAAATGGCAGTAAGATTGTAATGGTTTGCCTTTAAATACAAAAAACGCATTTGCGTTTTGATAGTCGGATGTGTCTGGGTTGGAATATATTCACACAAGGAGCGATGAGGATGGTCTTACACAGCACCTGTGAATCAGTTAAAAATCATTTAGAAATCTTCAATTCTTGAAGATATGTGTACCACAGTTCTGATGATGGTGCTATGAAAACAGTGTAAATATATGCAACTGTAGTCAATGAAGTCTCCAAATGTATTACAGACATGAGGGAGTATGGTATTTACTGATATGTATTACAATAGTAATACAAATAGTAATTGTGCTCCCTCTCAGAATGGGAGCTTTGAGGACAAGCTCTCTCTAAAATGGTACCTGGTCTGGCTGAGAGTACAGCAGTGTTTAAAAAATGTCATTGAATTTTGGTTCTGTAAGAGTTGCTTTTTTGATTCTAGTAATAGGCAAGGTTTAGGCTCCTGACTGGCTAGTGAAGCAAATCTATCATTTTTTCATTTAAAAAAAATGGATTTTGCTCCTAGCAAATTAACTTTTCTAATCTCTGTGTAATCTGACAGTCAACAGCATGCACATTCACCACCTTCCCTCCTTTAATTTTTCTTCTGTCCTTCCTATTTGTGCCTCTGTTATTCTTTATTTCATCCCCATTGTTGTATTTCCCATTTTAGCTTTAGTTCCCACCCTATAGCATCACCAAACTCTGCAAGAGAGATGGTGAAACTCCTTGTGATTTTTTTGTCACCCATTTTCCCCTTCTCCCACCCACCTCCTCTTTTGTGTGTTCTGTCTTTGTCCAGGCACTGCTCTGTGGAGGAAGTGAGCATCTCTGATGTGCAGCCAAGCACCAGGTGAGTCCCAGCCCCCTTGGCTAACAGTGGGAGCACACAGAACTGTTTGTTAGTGTTCTGTAGGTATTTGCACTTAACCATCACTGAGCTCCTGGCTGGCTGCTGGGGCACAGAGGACTGACTCCTTGTGTCTCCTCGACGTCCCTGTGTCAGGGGAGCGGGGAGCCAGGCTGCCGAGGGAACCAGCACACTGGAGGCGAGCAATGCTGATATGTGTTGCCATAGTAGCAGCAGCAGATAGAGAAGATACAGCTGGCCGCCTTCTCAGGGAGAGCAGGAGCTGGAAAAATATTAATTAAGTTTATTCCACAGGCTTTAGAAATCTGCAGGAAGGACCTATTTGAAAGAAGTGTTACAAAACATCTCTACCTACATGTGCTTGCTTTGTGCAGTCACCACTTCTAAAATGTTCAGGGGAAAGAGTGACCAGCACTACCAAACATACTCAGCATGAATGTTGTGCCCTGTCATGGGCAGCCAAATTGGTTGTTTTGCTGGAGCACAGCCTTCATGGCACAGAGTAGGGCAGAAGGAAAGGTGGCAAAGGCCAGTCCTGTGAATGGCAGAGAGTGGAGAGGAAGCATTTTCAGTGGCTGGAGCTTACAGGCAGATAAGTTATTACATTTTTTCCTCCGTCCCTTCAGGACATATGGTGGTGCCCTGATTTGCAATGCATCACAGTAGTGAAACCCGGTAGCCAGGATCTGATTAGATAGCCTGCCACCCTTCCAAACAGCCAAGTCCAACAGGACACTTGAGTTTGAAATGTCTTCACAGGCAGTGAGCAGGTGTCAGCAGCATATGTAGGCTTGACTGAAGACATCCAATTTTTGCAGCATGTCCCTTTTACTAGCAGCATTGCCTCTCCCTCTGCTACCACTACCCTCAACAAAACAGGCAGGGAGAGAGCTAGGAGAAGGTACAGCAAGAAAGCAGCCTGTTGTGCCTGCTTTCAGCCAGTGGTCAAGCCTTTGCAGGTCCAGGTAAATTCTGACTGAGGAACACCATGGCCAACTTGCAAAATAAATGGAAAGCAGTCAGAAACAAAATGTCATCTAAACTTATGTGTGATGCAGAAAATGTAATAACTGTGAAACCTAAGCAAAATGATTATAAGGTTTTTTTTTATTTTCACATTTGTAATAGTTATTACCATTCCAAACAAACTGCAACTATAAATACAAAACCACAGTTCTGGTGCAAGAAGTTTGAAGACATTGCACTGGTAAATGGTCAATTGTCATTAAAATTAATGTTTCAGTTTCATCTTAAAATTCAGAAGTTGGTCCCAGGTTAGTTAGAAAATCATGGGATTACCAAATGACAGGAAAGTGAGCAGGGTTTGTTTCCCAAATACAATTCTCCAACCTAGTGTAGTCTATCCAGTTTGAGCTCATTTTCTTACTAAATACAGAATAAATCATTGAGCTTTTGATTTTTTTGGTTTTTTTTTTTTTTTATTTTTTTCTGTTATATATTTGTCACAGTAGAAGTTCCTGGAGTTCTGAAAATGCAGCTGATTACAAGAAGAACAGACCAAAAAAAGGAACAGTGAGTTTCAGATACATTAGACATAACAAAATGTCTATCTGGGTGTTTAATTATAACTGCTATCTAATATGTTCTGATGAAATACAGCTAGCCCATCTTCTTCAAAATAATCTTGGTCTGTGTAATCTCACTACATGCTTACTTTCCCCACTCCTATTTCACCCATTAGCTAAATATTTTTGTTGTCTTAATGTCAGCTCAAATAATTTTGTCTGTACTGAGAGTGGAAATTGTGGTTGACAGATGAGGTTTTGATTATTAGGGGAGTTAGTGAGGAACAACCTTCCTTGCCAACATTAACAGCCCCTCATGCTGTTCAGACAGTATCTTTTCAACATGCTCAGAGTTTATTGTCATGAGAAGTATTTAAATACTAGGAAATTATTAAGAAAAAGAGCACAATCCCTGCCCACTGAAAAGGGCAGAAGCAAAACTAACCTGTGGCAGTTCTCCCTTCAGCAATCTGTCACAGGATGGCCTGACTCCAGGTTTGTTGGATGTCAACCAGCAGAGCATGAGCCACAAACTTACGTGGACCAAAGTGAGGAAAAAATGAGAGGCTGGATGTCTGTCTTACTTCTACTGTGTGCTCGGGTGGAGTAATGAGTGCTGTGACAATGACAGCCAATGGGAAATGTCCTGTCATCCCCACAACACAGCCAACTATCTGCAGCCTTATCCGGCGGGTTACAAGTGTGACACGAGTGCGATAGAAAATATATATGGAAGATGTGTATAGCATTAAATATTTACTGGTTTTGAAAAGAAATTCATGTACAGTTTAGGATTTAAATGTTTAGGCCGCCCTTCTTGTTTCTTTCACCCACCCCTATTTTCTAAAAAAACACAAGCATTTCTCTAAAGAAATATATCTTATAAAATCATGTCCTACAATTTCAAGAAAATACTTAATACCTTTAACCAAACTGACAAAGTAATTGCAATCTTTTTTTTTTTTAATTGTCCAAAATAAATTCTGATGCATCAAGAGTAAGAATTTGCAGTATTATCCATCTGTCATTTATCTGAAGACTGAACAGGAGACATTTCATTACCTTTCTCCTGATTTCAACCAGTTCTTCTTTGGAGAGCAAGCACAAAGTGAGACATACCCCTATGAACTGGTACGTTCAAAGTACGTGGCCATAAAACAAGTTAGCTCTTTTTCTGTGAGATCATTTTGTACCCTCTTTTTGGTAACAGATTGCACTGCTTGCCAATGACTACTACAACTATTGTCAAGTTATTTTACAAATGGTGAGAGAGACCAACCTTGACAAGGTATGCCTTTTCTTTAATAACATTTACTCTGACAACAGCGAACAACAGTAAGGGCAAAATTGAGTCTGTGTAGCTTATTTACTTGATGGTTTGAGCTAAGGTAGATGATAATTTATGGACAAAAGGAGCATTCAGTCAAGTTATTTTAAAATTCTGAATTAACACAACATGCTCCAAGAATCTGAGTTTGTATGCTTATCCTGGGCCCTCCTGGCACATCAGTAAGTCTAATCTGAGCTTATAACACATAGCCATGGATACATATCTTTAATTACATCCTCATATCCATGGCACAATTCTTTGTTTCTTTCCTCTTTTATACACTGCCTTGTGAGGTTCAGCTTGTTGCAGCTTCCCCAGCACGCTTCCACTTACACTCTGATGTAAGTCCTACACTGGAGCCCAGCCAGGATGGGCCCAGGCAAAGAGCCCATCTCCATGGTCATCCCTTTGCTTCTGTGTTTGTGTATTATCTTACTGAATTGTACTTCACATTTCACAAGTGTAAAATCAGTGAAAATTCATAAAAGGCTTTGTGTGACAGGTGGAAGATTGTATCATGTCATTCTGGACAAGCCTGCAGCCTGAAAGAATAGAACTGATGTGCCTACCAGATGTGTGCCAGCTGTTAAAAAGCTATGATAGGTATCTCTTCAAGGTACTGCACATACATTTGCTTGTTGTAATCATGCTATTACATGTTTGTGTCTTTTTGGTAGTTCTAAGGAGAAGGACCCTCTCTTTCTTTTGTGCTGTACAATGGGATTTTCATTTATTCCTCAACTCTGTCTTTTGGCTTCTTCTGAGACAGTCCAGTACGGGGTTTGGTTTTGAAAGGAGCCAATGGAATTTGGGATAGCTTCCACTTTGCTCCTATACATTAATTTGAAAGTTCCTAATATCAATGGACTATGCTGTTACAAATGTGGTCTGTGGTTCTGGCATGAGGTTACGTGGCTGAAATTTCAACTGATGATGGTTTTCCAGATGATGAAAGTTACTTTTCCTTTGAGAACACTACTGCATTTCTCAGTGACCTTCCACATAGAAATATGCACTTTTCTGATAAAAATAATTTGCTTCTTATTTCCAGAGGTCATTAAGTATTGTCTAGAAATTAATTCAGGAAACAACATTTACTCTTAGCATCTTTGTCCTTCTGCTAAAAAAGGTAGCTTAGCTCTTGCTTAATTAGAAGGAAAAAATAGGTTTCTTTACACTTACATTTAAATTATTGATATAATTTTATTTCGTGCTGCTGTAAATATCTGTGGTACACCAGTCAAGTGCAGCAGCATAAATTTGTATTCTAGGAATTGGAGAACATCCTACTTCCTGACTTCCTGGAGGAGGTGCCTGCACAACACATAGATTCAATCAGATCATTCAGTGAAAATGTTAAATGTTGGATGCTTAATCCTTTGGGAGGTTTTCCATTACTGCTCCAAACATCCAAATCTAATGGTAGGTTTGAGTAAGAGAGATATTTTCAAAAATAATCTTTGGTTAAACTGCAGAGAAGACTGTATTACAAATCTCTTAATTTTTTTTTTTTTTAATTTTAACTGATGTAACAGTGATAGTAGCAACAACTAGAGTTAGTTGGGATACAGTTAAAAATAAATGGTCTTGCATAATGTGTGAGTACAAACTTAAGCCAAAAGTATTCCCAGTTCATGGTAAATTGAAATGTACTTAAAACTTTTTACAGATCTGTCTCTCGCCATGATTGCTTTGGCCGTGTAGATGACCAATAATATGCAGCATGCCATCTGAAACTCAGATATTATTGTCTCATCCTCTTACATGTGGCTTTATGCTGATAAATTAATTAATGGCTGTAGCAGTCCAATACAAAAGGAAAAAAAGCCATAGGGAAAATATGACTGATATTAGAAGACGATTGGAAAAAATCTGTTCTCTACAAAGCTGTGGTATGTGTGTACACACACACATAGGTTTATACCTATTAAGCTGAAGATTCTGAGTAAAACATCATGTTGCTCATTTGCTCATTGAGTGAAGACCAACTCCACAGTGGTAAAGCAGGGCTCCTGTGTAGGCAAAAGTTTGTGTTAGGATTCATATGCTCAGTATTGCAGACAGGCTTAATTTTGGTATTTCTTACATTTGAATGCTTGACAGAGCAAACATGGTAATGTGTTTTTAACGTGTGTGCATAGAAGTGTATGTAATTAATCAGCTGTGACTCTTTGTGCACACATCCTGGTTTTTCTGGTTTGTACAAACATCATAGAAACACAAATTTTCACTTGAAAATCATTGTCTGTCTACAGAAGTTGCTTTATACTTGATTTTCCTGCAGCTGAGAAACAGTTATATATTTTACTCTGAGGAAGGGTATTCTTGGGCCATGCTTTTCATAATTACATATAAACAGGATAAAAGTAGAACAAAAGAAACCAACTCCTATCAACAGTGCTGCAGAATTATAGATCCATAAATGTTGAAATGTAAGCTATCTAAACAAAATACAGCAGATTTAGATTTAACATTGCTTTCATTAACCTGAAACCATACAAGTAAAAGAGCATTAGTCTTAATTAGGAATTATTAAATGTAAGAAAATATTGAAAGACTTTTTCCTGTACATCATGGATTAATAGATTCGCAGTGAAGGAAGAGTAGTGAGCTGGGCAGCTTCTCCTTGCAAGCTTTGACTGCAAGGGTCCCCAGCCCATCCCATAATGCTGGCTCAGTGCCCCTGCTGTGCCCTCCATTACCCTCCAAATGTCCCCTAGGGAACTACTTTCTAACTTAAAAGATGTCTTCATTAATGTATTTTAGACTGTAAAATATTAATGATGTGAAACATCTGCTCTTCTTCAACAGAAGCTAAAGAGTTTGTAAAAAGGCTCAGGAGACAGACAGACCTTTGCAACATGGTCAAGGTAAGTTCCAGAATTCATGGGGAAAAAAAAAAAAAGCTGGGAATTTAATTCCTGCCAGCAGTTTGCACTATTTTTGAAATCCTCCATGGTAGAACAAGTGCAGCAGCATGGATGTTCTTAACTGAACACCAATCATGTCATGCTCGCACTCCTACCATCTCTTCCCACACTGTTAAGCATGCTGAGGGAACATTTTCCTCCCTCTGGATTCTTCTGAAAGTCTCTGAGATGTAGTTGTACCATGGTACCTCATGGAGAGGAGAACACAGTAGTTGGAAGAGTCAGATGATAGTTTCCAGTATCTTTGCCCGTCCAAGCCAAAGTCAGTCAAGAGCACATGATGGAGCACTCCTTCCATTGGTGTCCTTGGATCCTTCTAAATCCTTGGGGTTTGAGGTGGTCTGGGCTGTAGCAGGAAAAAGAAGGTCACAAATAGGGAAGAAAGCAAAAGAGAACAGGTAGTATATTCTTCAAACAGGTACAATATTTTCCCAACATGCCATCTGATTTGAATCGTTACTCAGATGGAAGAAGGGAAGCAGGGAGAAAGCAAGGGAGGGAGGAAGGGAGGGATGGGAGGAACTGCAACTTCTTGGACCACTAAATGTAGCTTTTCTTTATGGGAAAACTTCATCACCAGCAGCGTACAAAACACACCTTCCTCTTACTTTAAAAAAGTAAAAAAAAAAAGCACTGACATGAATAAGAGTGCTTACTCAGGCAAAAAGTTGACTTCCATTAAGTACTGTGCACTCACAGTTTCCATTTACTGCAGCAGCCCTTGGAGATACTAATACCTTAAAAATCTCAGCTTTATGTACTTCTAAACATGTCTTCTTATGCATTAAGAGCATGATCCAGCAAGAATCATCAGTGTCACCTATTCCCAGATATTTGCATTTGATTTGCATACTCAGACTTCAAATCATCCTTCTTGTGTTCAAGCCATGATGTCAAAGGGTTGGCTGTAGCTCTTTCAGTCTTCCTTCCCTATTCTTAATGTGTGGAAAAGCTGCGGAGTCAAAACTGGATTTATACCCTCAAGATTTAGGGCAAGAGAATTGCAGCAGTTGGGGGAAATTCTCTAGAAGAAGTCTCTGGGTGCTCTACATCCCTTTTACACTGTTTAACCCACATAAATTGAATGCAGCAGAATCAGGGTCGAATTTATACTTGCAGCTCTCACAAGTAAATGTTGTTTGTACCTTCTCTAGAGCCTCTTCAAAACATAAGGGAAAAATAAAAGAGTTTTGCTGTACTTGACATTTTGGGATAGTGAGTTCCAAGGTTTAATTATTTGTTGTATGAAAAAATACTTTCATTATTTCAAAATTTCTGCCCTTCTTCAAGCAATTCTTCCTGCAAACCTCCATCACATCCTTCTTCATTTATTTCTCTCTGAAGGTGAAGTTTATCTTAGCTTATCTTCTCATACAGGAGTCATTTGATATTTCTAATCAACCTTCTCAGTTTTCTGTCTAAAATGCATCTGGAATTTCAACTAAAGACTGATGGTCAGAGCAGGCAAGAGTGCTCCTGATGAGAAGTGCTACAAAGGCACTGTGCAGCTGCAACTTCTGAACACTGTAACCACACCATCCCTTGTAGAGTACTTCACAATAATCCAGCCATCTGGTGGGAAAGAAGGAACAATTTTGGCAGGGTCAGCATTCAAAAGAAAAAAGGTAACTTTCCCACCATGTGTAGATAAAGCAGGCTGACAGCTCCTTCTACCTGGACATGTAGAAATAATTAGAGCATAAAAAGGTGCAAATTCCCTGTGAGAAAAGAATGTGAATATGATGCTTGTCGTTTTTTGGGGCTGATTTCTGCCTCTGGTAAGCTGTATTTGAGTGTTGAGAGGGCTGGGTCCCAGACATTTCAGTAAATCATGTTTAGTATAGTGAAATCTAATGGCTAAAGGGACCAGTCTAAAGTGTTGGGACATGGAGTCAGGTATTAGCAGCCTACTGAAGGTGCTGCCCCAGTAGTTCCCAGCCTTTGGGTCAGCCTTTTTAGCAGGCTGTTTTTCTGTCACTGGAAACTCCAAGTCAAATAAGAAGAATGCTTTTGTCTTTAAATTATATGAATGAGATTGCTGAGTGAGAATCAGATTGGGTTTGGTATTTCAAAAATTTAGCACAGTTATGAAAAATAGCTGTATTGGTAATTTTTGCAAAGAAATGGTCACCTGCATTTGTTGCTGCTTGTGAGGTCATGTTAAGCCCTGGTGAATGGGATTTGTTAAAACGTGTATGAATCCTGAAGTTTTCTGGAATTTTACAAACCATATTTTTCCTTTGAAAAGCCCAATTGGACAAGGGTTATTCACAGAAAATCCTGAGGTGTAAAAAAGGCTTTAGGATCTTACTGATTTCAGTATGGAAGTGAAAGACTAAATTTTAAACTTAATTAAATTTAAAACTTAAATTTTGTTAACAAAATTTAATGGTTCAGATTTATTTTCCTTGACTGTTTTCCTCATTTCATCAAGAATCTTAAGGACTATTGTGTGATAGTAGCAACTAATTTAAAAAGGTGAAGAGATGATGGTAAATCTTAGTCTGAAAATTGTTTGCAATATCCATGTGAGTAATACATTTTGGAATAAACATGAAAACCGATTCATTCACAAATGACTCATAAGCAGATAAATGGGATAAAGTACCAACTAATATTGTTTTAACTAATACTGTATTTCTAATGTTATTTTTACTCTCTCAAAGGCTTGAGCAACTTGAGAAAACTTGCTTTTGAATTAAATTATAACATGAATTAAGGACAGATTACACTGAAGGAAAGTCATCCCTGATACACCATTCCACGCTTTAGACAAAATATCATTATTTAGTGTAATTATAATAACTCTAGGCAAAGTCAATTGCCCAGGCAATTACCCAGATAATTCAAGTATGCTAGCCTTGTCTGCTCCATCACAGATAACACAGAGCATCATTGAAAAGAACATCTCCCAGAACAAAACTCTCTTGAAGACAACTTCACATTTACCTCCTTTGATCCCATACCCCCCCACACCCCCAATTTGGAGACTGGTCATATGAAATCTAGTATTGAATAAGGGAAGTTTTCCTTTTTCAATTCCTTATTTGGCTGAGTTAAGGGTTTGAGAAAATGAAAGGCATTTACTGGTTTTTTGTTCTCTACAGACAGTAAGAGCACTCTTGAACAACAACAGCACAGTCACTGTTCTGCGATCAGGCTTGCATGCCATCTTCAATGAGAAATCGCTGGATGTGACTAAGGACCTCTTTCAAGAGAAGTTTAGGAATCCAAAGAAGCGTCAGAAAAACATACAATTAAAATGTAATTAATTTTTGCTATTTATTGTCTTTCCTCTTAAGCACTAGGTGGTCATTGTTAAAGGTCTAGCATTTCCTCTTGTTTATTCATGACATCTGCGTTACCAGGAATTACAGTCTTCCTATAATCTAAAGGGCTAGAAAATAGCCAGTGAAATTGAGAATGGAGCACAGGATAATATCCTCCTAAATTTAAAGGTTAAGAATTAAAGGCTTTTGGTTCTGACTCTCTTAAAGCTTTTTTGTGACAGGAGTGGGGTTTGTGTTACTGAATTGTGTATCTCCTAGAAGAAGGTTGACAAGCAGGGATATTTTTTCATGGTTTCTTTTGACAGGAAAGATGTTTTCAATCATTGCATTTTCCTCTTTTATTAGTTGAAGCACACAAAATCATTTCTTGCGGCCAGATTTTAAAACACTCTATGCTGAACTGGACAAGGCCTTTTAGCTTTTGTATCCTTTTGCTTTATTGCAGCCTGTGGGATCAATGTTGTGCTGCAAACAATAAAATACACAGTTTGTATGCAGCCGTGACATAATGATTTGATAGCTTAATGAAAAGGAATAGAATGGCAACCTTATTTTGGATTAATGGTCTGCCGTTTAAAATGTTAGGAAGAGATAGGCAAGTTGGACTAGGCTGTGCACAGAACTAACCACAGGATCCTCAGCTCTTTGTTCCTGGTCTATCACCAACTCATGCACTGATCAGGGATTTGTCACAGACTTTCTGTGACTGCTTTCAGTAGAAATAATCACTTACCTCCTTCACAGAACCATCAGGAGAACCATTTCAATAATATACATATACATACTAAACCCAAAACCACTGCATAGAACACTTATTACATTTTTCTATTTTATTATCAATGTTCTTAATCTTCCCAAGGTAGTTTTATTGCATTCTCTGTTTTCATTGCTTTTCCAAACTGTCATTTATAATAAGCAAGGTTTCACTGAACTTATCCATATGCTTTCTTGAAGGAAGAGTTCTCAATTAGAAGGGTATAAAATCAGGTAGATCTAATTTACCTTTTGGCATTGGGTAGTAGGTGCCAAACTTTTAGGGGAACAATTGCTCTGATATGTGGCAACATTATCCATATTTCTGTAGGTCTGCAGAATATTCTGCATTTTCTGTTATTGTTTTAATTTTTTTCGTTCTTCAACAGCCATACCAAGATTATTTCTTTTTCTCAACCACATAAAATCTCAGATAAGTAAGTTAGTGTTGCCTCTAACCAAATTCCAGCTTTCTCATTGGAACCGCTTTTCCTTGCCACCTTTGCCATGATGACTTGGTCAGTGCAGTAATGCTGGAAATGGACATAAACATGATTTCAAAGTAGGGTACTATTCCTCACTAAAGAAATGGTATATTAATCAAAATGCTGGAAACAGATGTCTTAATCTATTTTAAGGTAATGATAGAAGAAAAAAAAAAAAGCTTAAAACTGCAGAAACAAACCGAAAGGCAAACCAATCACTTCCAGTAATGGTCTTCCTTCTGTATTTCATAGGTTTGAAAAACTTCATTTCTTCACTGACATCTTCCACAGACATTCGGGATCTCCTGAGCTGTTTGTCTTCAGATCTCCAGACTTTTGTTATTAAGGTATAAAATTAATAATTTCAGAATAGAAAGAGTGATCGCATCATTTATCCTGCTACATGCTGACTGTCACTAGTCTGCAGGAGCTACATTGCATACTAGCAACCTGACCAGACTGCAGATTTGCATAAATACAATTTATGCATGCTGTGGAAAAAGGGATAATTAATTGGCATACAAAAATTCCATCTGTGCAAACAACTACAAGCATATTTCTGTGCATATATCCACTCTAGTGGTTTCAGTACCTGCTCTCATTTCATAGACACATATTATCATAGCCCCTAATAAACCAAAATTCAGAAGTAA
Organism: Acrocephalus scirpaceus scirpaceus; assembly: GCA_910950805.1. Lineage (NCBI taxonomy): Eukaryota > Metazoa > Chordata > Aves > Passeriformes > Sylviidae > Acrocephalus > Acrocephalus scirpaceus. Next base: position 87,457,035 of record OU383774.1, on the reverse strand, counting down.
TATGTTGGTATAAATGAAGAGAACACTTCAAGATTCCTTACATCCTTGATTCACCAAACTGTCGACTTTTAGCAAGTACTGAGAACTTCTAGTAGAAAGTCTCTAGCTCTTGTGAAAGAATCTAGTGTGACCATCCTCACATAGATTACTAACATAGTAATTATACTATACTAATATAGCACCTTTCAATAGATTACTAACTCTACCACCCCTCTACCTTCATTGACTCAGTTTGTAGCACCATGTTGGTACTGCTGCATTTGGTTGGTTACCATAACAATTAACTTGGGTTTGGGAGATACTTAGAGTTTGGGGGTTTTTTCTCCTTTCTGAAGAAGTACAATAAACTGCGTTTACTTGGCTTTAATATTTATTCTTATTTTTTTCTTTTTAAATGAAGAGTAGTACTTTGCAATTCTGTGGTGCCTCCATCTCACATAACCCTCAGCTACCTCATGGGATAGTATAGAGAAGATAGAGTGGGATTTTTCCTGGAGATTCACAGTTGTAGGCCGTAAGTTGCAACAAAGAAAATTTCCAGAAATTTCCAACAAAGAAAAAATACTACCATTAGAAAAATTAAGCATAGGAAGAGGTTACCTGGAAAGGCTGTAGAATCTTTATGTAGGAGATTTCAGAACTTGGCTGGACAAGGCCTGAATTAAACTGGCCACGCTTTGGACAAGAGATCAGAATAGGTAATATCCAAAAGATATTACCTAAGATATTTTAGGATTTTAATAGAAAAAAAAAAAAATGCTTGTTGCTTTTTTCATTTTTGTATGCAGTTTGTACAGGGAAATAGTCTACCACACAATAAGAAAGTCTTTTAATCAACTTTGTCATAAACCAATTTTTTTTTATCTGCAGCCAAGCAAGAGTAAAGAGGCATTTAAAGAGCAGGCATCAGATTTCATGTTGAAATGGAACCTCCTACTGAGCAATGTAGGCAAGATTCTGACCATCAACAGGACAGACAGTTTTGGTAAATAGGATCTTTGTGACTCTAATTTGATAGACCTGAGACGGCAGAGGCAACAGATCCAAAAGTACCTAAAGGAGCCAAGGAGAGCTGGCAATGTAGTGACAGGAAAATGGGGAATGGCTTTAAACTGAGACAGCAGGCATAGACTGGATATTAGGAAGAAATTCTTTACTGTGAAGGTGGCGAGGCATTGGAACAGGTTGTCCAGAGAACTTGTCGATGCCCCATCCCTGGAAGTGTTCAAGGCCAGGTTGGATGGGGCTCTGAGCAACCTCTGGAAGGTGCATGGCGGGGGGTTGGCACTAGATGTTCTTTAAGGTCCCTTCCAAACCAAACCACTCTGTGTTTCTGTGATTCTGTGATTTTACCTGACATAAATTCATGCAACATTTAATAGAGGCATCTTCTCCCTACTCCTTTCCTTTTATCATCATTATCCTGGTGATGTGGCTGGACAGATCAGGGAAATGAAATTATTAGTTTTTGACCGAACCAGTTCTCTGAGCAAAACTCTAGGATGAGCAGAAGAGAGGAGAGTAGGAGCTGTAGATGGCAGGAAAGCCAAGACTCCCTCTTTTGGCAGAAGTTGTAGTTTGTGGGGAAACAAGGAACAGCAGCCCGAGGTGAGAACTTCTGTGTTCCCTCCATGCAAGAGCAGCACACTGCAGCAGAATGGTTTGATGGAGATTTAGGGCCACTAATACTCCAAACTATAAACGTTCCAGACATCTCAAGTGATAGCTCTGAGTCCCCCAGGTTCTTTCTGTATGAGACAGCCTGAGCAGAGCCACTGCAATAGCTAGTTGCCAAAAAGGCAGTTAGTACCTCTGACAAAAGATATATGCTCCTCTTACTTATGTCTTACACTGACCTAAGTGCTTGCCTAGCCAGCAGCACCTGTTGAAGGTATTAAACTGACTGAAAAATAGTCACTTCTTTAGCTGGATTATTTTTCTTTCCATCTTAGGGCTCTGTGCTGCCAAACATCAAATCCATCATACACCAATGCAAGGCAGGAGAAGGGAAGGAACTGTGCAGTTGTGTTCACTCAAAGAGGCTTGAAGTGATACAAATATGTCTTAAATCAAGTCCAATCTCTACCCTAACTGCCTTCCTCTTCATGTGTAACACCTTGCACAGGTGCCATTTCTGTAGAAATGTACTGTCTCCTGTGAGCTGCATCTAATCCCAAATTGTATGAAATGCCTTTTAGATTTTCCAGGGAACACCTTCATATTTTTAACTCTTCTGTTGGATGCAACTTCATACAAATAGTCAAAGAAAACCTCATTATTTTCTTTGAAATGCCCCTTCAAAACCATATTTTCATGTGTTTGCTATAAATACATAACAAAGGGGTATGTCAAGGTTGCTGCCTTTTGTGTTCTTCAGTATTTTTACCCCATTAATATCTGTGCTTGTGCATGTATGAACACATCCTTCTTCTGCATCAAGGTGCTACCTTTTGCCTTCTGTTTACTTGTAAACTGTCTGGAGCAGGATCAGAGTTTTGTTCTGTGTCTGCAGGGAACATAACACAGTAGGTTTCTTCGTCCATCAGCTGCTGTATTACAGTAATAGTAAAATAATCAGTCCTTTCTCCAGAGGAGTTCTGCACAAAACTCTCCAATGTTACATGCAATAATTTTGGCAATGAATAAATTGAGAATGCATTCCAAGAACTGCACTGGAACATAATGTTTATTAAAATCTGCCATAATGATGAAATCCTCTTCTCTCCACCACAAGAAGAGTTTAATGTATTGCCTCTCTGTTCTGCAGTTGTGTTGATGGATGGGATACAATGGATGGAGCACATCCCTTGGTCTGCTGAGACTTCATTAAACTAATTACAAATTACATTTTCATCTATTTTATGACAGTTTTCCTACTATACTTCAATAACACTAAAATTGAATTTATTTAAAATATGAGAGTTAAAAATATTTTTTAGTATTTTGCTGTGATGCTTCAATAATGTGGTCATTATGATCTTCTTTCTTTACTCTTTAAGATGTTGTATTTGATCTATCAATGTCCTTTTTTTTTTTTTCATGTTTCCATTCCTTTAGGATACTGAGTTTTAGCAGACAGGCTGAAGCAGTTCTGTTAACAAGCCATCTGGTGTAAAAGTTCTGTACTTGGGATCATTGCTTTCCAGAAATGTCTTAAATCTCAGCATTTCTTCAAAATATGAACTATGTAGCATCCACACGGAAGAAACAAAATTATTTGGGGAAATGTGTGTCATGTTAATCCAGTAACCAAAACTAGTCTTAGTTCTAACTTGATCTCTTTCCTTCTAGCTGGCCACATCCAGCAGACATAATACATTGGCATACTCACACCTCTCAATTTAGGATTGACTTTCACCCTTTTCCAGCCCAGCCTCCACTTGGGTGATATCCAAGTGAGATCAGAGGAGCCCTGCAGTTACCCCTGCTGTAAGGCAGCAGGGAACAAGTGTGCTAGAGCATTCAGGGCTAATGGGACCTCTACAGCTCCTTCAGTTCTGTCTCCTTTCCAGAAAATGTGCCTCTATATACCTCCCTCATGGAGTTTTATGTCAGCTCACACACCTCTGTTGCCTTCCAAGGCATTCAGGGATGCTCTGCCAAGCCATGGGGACTGAGTAGTGAGCTGTGCATTTCTCTTCTGCAAGCAAATTGCTTCAACCTGGTTCCTCTTGAGAACTGTGTTCCTCTGTATTACCCCAAAAGACAACTGGAGTGGTAGCTTTGGTTTCATGCTTACTCTTAGAGAATATATTGAAAACAACTGTAAGACTGTTAGAAACATTCTTGGACTACTAGTAACAAATCTATATAGTTTCATCTCCAACTATAGAAATCCCTTTCCTTCTTCCATAGGTAAACAAGTACTTCCTCCTACTTTCCTATAGTTTAAAAATCCTCAAAACAGATGAACAGCAGAAGCAGCAGCTTCTCAGACATATATTACATCAAAAGAGAGTCTTTTTCATTTTTAAAGCTCTGTAAACTGTGGTCATTAATATAAATTGTGGTATCTCCTTGTTGATGTCCATATAAGCTAGTTTGTGGGATGCAGAGGTTATAAATTGCTTGATGAATTCCTATGCAGATTTATGGCATGGAAGAAGATCTACTTTTTAATGTAAGGGCTTTCAACCAAGGTATGATTCAAAAGTTGGGCCTCAATGAATCTTTCTTGGCTTTTATCTCTTATGGTCCAAGCTGCAAGGTGGGCCATTTAATGTTATAGTTACAACACACAGAGATGTCTGTAGGAGATTTTGTTTGGGAAGAGGTGGAATTATTTATCTGTCTGAGGGGAGAATGGGGATAATACAGTTATATAGTTATAGTTATAATATAGTTATATAGTTATTGATAAGCCTTGTAGTAGAAGTGAATGTGGAGGAAGAACTTGAAGAGGAAAGTGAATGAACACAAATCTCTAGTTAAATAAGGGAAAAATTTTGCTTATGTTTAAAATTTGCACTGGTGCCTATTTTTCTGGGACATCTGGAAGTACATAATTTTGTAAGTACTGCTTGATAAGTGCTGGTCCATTACTTTGTCTAGCCTATTACTATAATGAAGTCCTTCAAAAAAGAACACATAAAAATAAGCAAATGAAGAGGTGGTCATAACTATCTTTTTCTTTAAACATAGGATCCTGGCTTTTGTTGAATATGCTACTTGTTGATTTCGCGGCTCACATTTTCCAGTCCTATATAGAAGAGGAGAAGGAAGAAGGAAATGCCTTGGTTGCAAAGCAAAATGAGGTCCCTGTTCTGTGTGTTTACGAGCCGAGCCATCTCTCAGCCTGTTTTGCTGAGGAGGAACCTCAAGTCAATGCTCCACAGACAGCTCTTGTGATGCAGAACCAGAATAACTTCGGATTAAGCGATGCTTTCCAGAGTTCTGAGTTGTTTGGTGAACACAGCCACTGTCAGCAAGGTGAAGTTAACATTAACTTAAAAGAAAATTATGGGGAAAAAAGTTATAATTTGGGCAAATTAAGACAGATTGGGAGGTGTGTGGCTGATTGGGGTTTTTGATGCATGTAAAGTAGAACTGACAAAATCCAGGTTTGCATGGAGCTGTGTCCAGTGTCACTGAAATCTCAATTCACGAAGCACCCTCCACATCCTGCCCCCACCCCACAATGATATCAAGGGATGTAATCTCAACATCACCCACCTCCCCAGCACCACAAGTTCCTGATTCTTTCCTTAGGTTTCCAGCAGACCTCTGGAGCTCCTTCTGATTCCCCAAGTGTTGCCTAAGGAAGAGCAGTGCTGTTCTGGTGGGCTGGGAGCAGGCCATGGGCTAGCTGACAAACAGATTGCATGTATTTATTGATCAAAAAAGAGAGGGCACAGTGTGGTCTTTCCTCACTTTTGGAAGCACTGAGAGGCTCTCTTCCCTCTGTTCATCTGTTACTTTTATCAAAAGATATGAAATATCTTCAGAAATATGAAGTCCTTAAGACCCTTCTGCTCTACCAGATTTTCTTGCAGTCAGTCCACTGCTCCAAACTTACTAGCATAAGGTGTGACATAACAGGTAGAAAACAAGATAGACCCTAAGTCTTCTAGAGTACAAGGCTAAAATACAAGAGCACATGGCAATATGGATCAAGCCTCTGTGGTTAATGCAAGTAATGAATTAAACATTCAGCTGTTTTCATATTTCTCTTCCATGCCATAAGAGCACTTGTCTTATGTCTCAGAGAACATTGTGTTTTCCAGAAAACTGTGAAAGATAAATGTTAATGGCACCAAGACTCACAAAGAAGATTATGTTTTTGGGGTGACACTACTATAGTTATTTTATTCCCAAGAGGTATTCAGTTTCCATACACTAGCACAGGAGTAGAAAATGACTGTTTTAAAAACATCTTTATTAATTATAAAGACCTTTAGGGGACACTAATTTTTATAAATATAAGGTATGCTAAGACTAGTTCAGCAAAGAACATTGGATGGGAGAAAGCAAGCACACAGAGGAGAAACCAAGAATGATTTATACATGTGATGGGCATGTTTGACAGCTTTTGTTATTTTTTAAATATAAAACAATGACCCATCCTGCCATACCATCTTTATGTCAAAACATAAACTATGCTGGGTGCTGACAATTTGCAAGAGAGCTCTAAATCACTGATGGTCAGAAATGAAGAAGTGAACCACTAGAAATTTTATTTAATATCTGCCCATTTCCTGTGCTCTTCACTGTGCTGTCTTTTGTATGTCCTATGCCCATTGCAATGCGTTTTGCAGGGGTCATCAGACAAGGGCTTGACCCAGATTTGGTCTGTGTAAAATTATGTGCTTATAAATATGTACCAGGTTTGAATTTTTTGTACCTGATTCACAAGAACAGAGCAAGGCGGATTAGAATGAGGGATAAGGAATCATCCATTTCAGAATAAGAGGAGAAGGGTGTAAAATGTGAAATGAGGAGTATGAGGAGTTGGGAAAACATGTGGATGAGGGAAGGACACAATGAACAACTGAGAAAGTGTAGAAGTTTAGAGATCAAGGAACCCAACAGATGATGGATTCTACCAGTCCATGTGCAAGATGCTAATAACTCGGATGAAAAAAAGATTCTAGTAAGCACCTGTTATGTTGTGGTTCAAGTGCTTACAGTTTGTGATGGAGCTGAAAACTTGAACCTGCAGCTCAAAAGGGCTTCAGGAGCTGTGAGAGAGTGAGTGAGCACTTCTGCCCACTCCCGTTCTTCAGACAGGTGGTAGCTTCCACCTTGACCATTGCAGATTCTTTCTTTTGGATACCAACACTGATGCCACGGGTTGCTGAAAAACACAGTTGCCAAAAGCATCTCTATCACCCACTGCTTTGTATTGTCATCTCTGTAGATCCTCTGACAAGATTTCCATTGCATGAGGATTTTTGTTCTGTGACTTTTGACCACCAAAACTCCTCATCATGCTTCCAACAAACCATCTGTCCCTGCTCTTGACTAATCCCCTTTTGGCCACAGCCCATTCTGTTGGGTATCTAAACCCTCAGCAGCCATAGCAGCATCCACCAGCCACACTGCTGTTTCCTGGACCACATTTCTGCTGCCTGACATATTGCTCAGGTTTATTTCTTAATTTTTGCTTTTAATTCCTTCACCTTAGGCAGGCTTGGCAGCCTTCTGCAACCCAGAGCTTTTCATCAGTTGCCATCCTCCACTGCATCCATTGCCAGCACCACCCAACCTCCGTAGTTTTTAATCTTGTTCCACAAGGCGTTCTTATGCCTTCTCTACAGCCTGTTATGCTGTGGAAAAAAAATCTGTTCATCGCACCTCCACACTCAGCTCATTGAAATTAGTGCTAACCACTCAGTCTTGCTACAAAACCCTGGAAAAATATGAGGGAGGACTGGTAACAGAAATCAGAAAAGAATCTCCCAACCTTACCCTGATATCAGCAGCACCAATATGTGTGGCTTAGCAGATTCTTTCATGATCTTTTAGTTGTCACCTTCATTCTTCCTCTTCCTTCTCCATCTGTTTCTGGTCTTTCATTCCTAGTTGATGCTGAGTATAAATGCGATTCCTCAGCAGAGAGACCATTTTTTCCCATTTATTTTGAACAGTGCAGTAAATTCATGAATCTTATCTTTAAATATAGTCTAAAAAATTAATACATAGAGTTAATTAATAGAGTAATACTCCTGAAGACAGAATATATTCCAAGTTGGTGGCATCTCCCAAGGAAAACATTGGTTTTATATGAACAGATGTCGAGGGCAGGGAGCGAGACAGTAGAAGATTTGTACACACTGGCTTAGCAGGGAGGTGAAATGCTACAGAGCCAAACAAACATAATATGAACTCAGAATCTGTGAAACCAGTGGCAGTAACAGAGGTGCTCAGAACAAACCATAATCTATAAATGTGCAGCTCAGAGAGCCTTGGCTAGATCTTTATTCCTTATCATGGAGCTTGCAGTTGCTTTCTCTCAGCATGAATAGCATTTTTTTTCATCTAGAAAATCCCATTCTAGGCTTCCGCTTTTTGTTCACTTGTTAGCAAATTAAAATCCTATTAAACTGCACACCTGCAGTGGGTTTATCTGCAGAGTACTGTGCTGTAGCTTTTAATCCAATTCCACACCTTCGCAACATACAATATACTGTAAATTAGGGCACGAAGAGACTGAGGGTGTGCTATTCCCAGCTCTGTTGGCAGAGAGCAAATCAAACACTTTGATTTGTTAAAAAGGGAGAAAAAAAATTAGGACATAGTTAACTGCTTGATTCATAGGAACAGTAAGTGTTCATCTGAGTGGTCTGCATAAACTAGGATACAGAGATCAAGTGAAATCATTAACTAAATCATTAACTAAAATGACCAAAAAATTGATTAAATTCAATGTCAAAACTTCTGCTGATTTTAAGAAAGCCAGAATTTCAGCATGAAAAAGCAGTCCCCATCAGAGAGACAGGCTGAGACTATTTGTTTTGAAAGTGAATAGAAGTGCTTACAGTTGACACACAAAATGTGAGAAGTGTGAATGACATTTTCTAAGTGGATATGCCCTTCTGTCAGACCTTTGCCACCCTATGATGAACCCCAATATGCACTTCCTCTTGTTGGGTTTCTTTGATGTAAAATAAGACTGGATATGTATAAAATACCTCAGGTTCAGCAATTAAGAATAGAGAATATTTTTTTTGTTCAATGAAAGGAGAAACAAATTATTTACAATTCCTACAGTCAAATAATTTCCATGTTTCTTTTCTAATTTTCAGCACATCCAGATAATTTAGGAAGAGAAAATTATTACATCATGTACTAAGTTGGATCTTCAAGTTGGAAAGGAAACATTTCTTACTCAAAAAGATGAACTGATATTGTTTTGCCTCCAATGAACAGCAGATCTTCAGAGAAAAGCATCCTGACTATAGCATTCTATATGCTATGCCATTCTTACTTTTTGATAGAACTTCAAGGAATTCTGTTTTCATTCTCTTAAACTTCAGGTTTTTTTTAAAAAAATACTAAATGCAAAACTGGGATAGCAATGCAGTTATTTGTAGTTGTCATGTGATTTGATTTAGATTATTTGAATAAACCTTCAGAAAATAAAGGTGAACTACTTTTGGCTTTGTTTTAAGTATCTTGTATTTTTCTATTGTCAGTAAAGCTGAAAACCTACCTGAGGTAATAATGGTAAATTTATCTGAAAGCTACAGCATAAATGAATGACTCTGTGTTAATGCTGCTTTGTGTCTACAATGTTTAATTTAAAAATTATATTTATTGAATATAAAACCTAGCACTAATTGCTGTTTTAAGAAATTCCTCCTTTGTTTCCCATTCCTGCAGGATACCAGAGTCCATATCTCACATATAATTCTATTAACTGAAATAAAATAGGCTGTATATAATGTTATTATTTTATTATGTTCAAAAATAAGTTGTTTGGGCTTGTTCTGTAAGTACAAGCAAAGATGTTTATAAAGAGAAACCCTGGCATGAATTCATAGAAAATAGTAAATACAAATGATGAGATTTGTATCTTGCATACATCAGATTGTGTGAGGAAATTCCCTGAAACACCAGGGAAATGAGGGGTTTAACTATTTTTGAAGAGCATGCCTGCTGCAGTGAGCTCTCTGTGCCTGGTTGCTATTTCAAGAAGGGACAACTGTTTGAATATTTTAAGCAGGGACATATCCTGAATCAGAGAAAAACACTTGTCAGGAGCTTGGGAAGCTTTCACTCATTTGGGCTTTGGAAATCTGCATTGATTTTCCACTTGCATCTCCATTCTTCTGCCTCAGCTCAAGCACTGAAGTGGGAATCAAGCTTCAAAAGTGCAGCAGATGTAGACAGGACCATGTGCTAAAGGAAAAGGTCTTCATGTATTCAATTCTGCAGATAATATTAAGAGTTTGGTGCCAAAATAACATTTTCTTAGGAAGTATCTTCACAATCAGAAAAATTGATTAGGGTCTTAAGGCCCATTATACCCATTTCCACTATTCCTCAGGTTTTTATGGTGAAGAAAAAAAATGGAACAGGAAGTACAGGAAAAATATAAGCTAAAAATACTCAGTGTTCTCAAGTCCACCTTTATTTATAAGAATTTAGATTCTAGATTAATAATACCTGTTCTCATGGCACAATTAAGCAGAAGTTGTATCTGTTCTTCACAGACATGAAAAAGTAAGATGTACTTGAGAACACCTTTTAGATGTACCTGAGAACCTTCTGACAGGCAAAGACTTCTGTGAGATTCATTCTTCCCTGTCTCCTATTGAGCCTGTATTCCTTGAATAATTTGCATGAATGCAATGAAAGTTTAGAAGCATATGTTTTAAGGAATTACAGCTTTGCATTGCCATATTGAAGAGGTCTATTGCCAGGAAAGGAACTGGATACATATGTGCCTTTATTAAATTGGGCTATTGATATAAACTCATATACATGCAAATCTTTGCCTAATTAAAACCTCGTCCGGAAAACGTTTAATAGCAGCTCCATGTATTTGCATATCAAAACCTCATCCTTGCAAGCACCAAACCAATGCTGCCTGCCACCTCAGACTTGGGGTCTTGCTGTGACTTCACCCCAGTGCCCAAACGAAGCTTTCCATGCAATGGGAGTGTTCACATGGACATTCTCCCTCGCGAATTTTATCATTTGTTAAAAAACCGGAGAGGTCACAAAGCCTCCGCCCGAACAGCTCCATCTTTTTGGTTTTGTGGTGCGTGTAGAGAACTTAATCCGTGAGATACCTGCTGGACCGCGCACCTGAGCCAGGGGCTCCAGCAGTCTCCCAGGCCCCCGCAAGCGACGGGCAAAGGCAGGGTGACCCCACAGTGCGCTCCGCGTGGGCTGGGAACCGCGAGGGGCCCCAGAGCTGCGCGCCCGGCGACCCCCGCCGTGCCAGGGGTGTCCCCGGGGGCTCCCGCACGGCCCCGTGCCGGGGACGGGACACCGAGGGGTGACGCGGCTCGGGGCGAACACGGCGCGGCGGGGAGGGGGCGGTGCGGGGCGGGCGGCGGCCGCGGGGGGGCGCGGCGGGAGCGGCGCGGGCGCTGCCGCAGAAGATGTCGGCGGGGCGGCCGTGGCCGTGGTGGCTGCTGCCGGCGCTGCTGTGCGGCCGCGCGGGGGGGTACGTGGTGGTCAGCTCCGTGTCGTGGCCGCTGCCCGAGGCGGGGGCGACGGCGGACGAGCTGCACAGCTCCTCCACCGAGGAGGCGCTGCCCGCGCTGCTGGAGGAGGCGGGCGGCCTCTGGAAGCAGAGCTACCCGGCCTCGGCGTACCGCGAGGATGCGGCGCTGGGCTCCGGGCCGGCGGCGCGGCGGCCGGGGCAGGGGGCCGCCCCCTCCAGGATGTTCTCCTACCGGCGGGAGGGCGGCGGGGCGCCGGGACGCGCCGGGACCGCCCGCTTCCTCGCCCGACACAACGCCTGGGGCTTCGTGGCGACGCGGGCCGCCCGAGGAAAGGTACGGTGCCCGCGGCGCCCACGCCACGCGTTAGCCGCCGGACCAGCGCCCGTGCCGCGAAGGGAGCAGCGCAAACTGCAGGAAAAATCGTGCTCGGAGCACAAGGAGGGAGGATGCACGCTAAAAACCGCACCAGAGAGACACCAAAAAAAAGCAAAATCTCTAGGCCAGAAGGCAGAGCTGCATCGCAGGGTTTGGAGAGGGGCTGTTTCAGGAGATGAGGAAGAGGAGGAGAGCCTGCTGGGCTAACACAAAATCTGCCCGTCCGTCCAGCTATACCAGCTTAAAGGACGATTTCTCTGTCAGGAACATTAAATAAAATAGCTGAGTTGTACAGGAGAATTGGGGTCATTATTTTTTCCAGCTTTAAAATATTACCTTTTTCAAAGTGAAACGTTGTGATGAGACACAGCATCCAGTACCACTCAGACAAAAGGAAAAAAAAAAGAGAGAGAAAAAAATAAAACAAAAAAGACATTACTCTTAACTTCCTGTTGAAAGTAGTCACAGATTAATTACTTTGCAATTTTAAATTAAATTCCGAAGCACTTAAGTCTTCGGGAAGCTTGGCTGAATTAGTGTCAGTTAATGTTATTGTGAAATACAAAGTAACAGATTAAAAAAGGATACCATTACATGAATTTGTATGTAGAAAGAAGAGGCCTGTAATTCTACATCAGGTTTTGGAAATCCTATTAAACCATATGATTGTAACTCTTTTGGTTTATGCTCTCGCCAGAAACCATCAGTGGAATTACAGCCATAATATAGTCTGCAGTTATCTGCCTCCAGAAGACAGAACACAGAAGTGATACAGAAAAATCTGATTCGTAATAAAGTCTGAAATTCAAGGTGTGGTGTTTGCTGCTTTGAATGCTGAACTATGCTGCCCGTGATCACAATTATTTTTTAGAATCCAGAGTAATATTAACTTTACATGACAGACTATTTTAAGCAGTAGGAACATGTCCTGCAATATTACTGAGAGTGGTTTTTTAAAATTGTAACTCTTAATAATAAACAAGTATTTTTATTTTCTAAGTTATGTAATATCATTAAAGCATTACTTCTAAGGAAAGCCAACAAAGACCATTTGTAAGCACTATAAGCATTAATATTTTAAAGGCATATAAACATTAAAAATCAGAAAGCATGCTACCTAGGTAACAAAATCATCCAGAGTTTTTTTAATAACTATTCATATTTAATTTGATTTTGCTGTAAATGATTTAATGTATTGACCAATAATTTTACTGTTTCACATCTAATAGACCATGAGGAAAAAAATCTGAGGACATGAAAAAAAAAGGAGTAATTAACGGAATATCTGTTATTGTTATTTATAATGGGATGAAAAGCATAGTAGGAGTATATGTTATTCTAAAGCATATTAATGAGAGTCACTACTGGGCTAGGACATTTTGCATGCATTATAACCACTGTGTGTGCATGGGTCAGTGTATGGGAGAAAATCTTTTTGAAAACTTGGCTCCTTAGTGTCCCTTCTCTGCCATGGGAGGAGGTTTTACTTTGGCTGGCTTGGTAGTTGAGACACTCCCCCATCAGGAATCTGATGTTCCTGCCCAGGAAGTGGAGCTGATGTCCAGTTTAACTTCAAATGCAATTCTAGCTCAAATGCTTTCTTGTTTTTGCAAACTGATGAAATCACATTGCAAGTCAAACCCAAAAGAGGAGGCAATAGTAGAGTAAAAAGCAGGCTGAATCAAGGCTAAATTAGGCTCTATATCCTTCTGGGCTTGAGGAAAGGTACCAGCAGTGGTTTAGAGTAAACATTTCCTGACATCAATGGCAGGAAAAAAAGACATTCATGCACTTAAACATTTTTAATTGGGTAGTTCCTTTAAGCTTAGTGGAAGAGAAAATCTTCTCTATAGAGTCATGGACAGGACTAGAGAGAAGAAATAGAGGAGAAATCTGTTTTCATAGAAGCATGATAGATCTAATATAGAAGAGAGAGATCTAATTTAGAAGAAATGCTGTCTCATGATGACAACAGAAAATGGGAGCAATGGGGCTGGCTATTCTCTCTGCTAGAGCCCTTGAGGGAATCCCCCACACTGGAAACTGTCTTTATGCAAAGATGTAACCAGTTGCTTATTTGGATTTTGCAGATCCAAGGTATGCCCTACGGGAACTGTTTACTTCTCAGCGATGGTCCCATCAATAACAGCACTGGAATCCCTTTCTTTTATGTGACACCAAAGGATAACACTGTGACAGATCTTCTGAAGAATCCCATGGCTTCTCTGACCCTTCCAGAAGCAGATGGAAATTTCTGCAGGTAACAGTTTTATCTGCCTCCTACCACCTTCAGTGAGAACAGAGACCTCAGAACAGAATGCTGGGTCCCCACCTTCAACGTCCTGCACTTATTTTTGACTCTCACAATCAGCTACATGCTCCTTCCTATGTGTTTTGGTTTGGTTTGGCTTTGGGTTTTTGTTTTCAGTAAATTCCCCTGGTAAAGCACAGTAGAGAAAAGCAGAGGTTTCACTGAAGTATATTGTAGCATCAACAGCTGGAGTGACTTGCAGCTTAAACATTAACATACCTAAATTTTAATCTCTTCTTGGAGGTGCCTACGTAAAATCTAAGTGTTCAAGATCCTGACAGTGTTCAGGCAGAAAGGGACCTGGGGGTTCTGGTCCACAGCTGGCTGAACATGAGCCAGCAGTGTGCCCTGGTGGCCAAGAAGGCCAACAGCATCCTGGCCTGGATCAGGAATAGTGTGGCCAGCAGGAGCAGGGAGGTCATTCTTCCCCTGTGAGGCCATACCTTGAGTGCTGTGTCCAGGTCTGGGTCCCTCAGTTCAGGAAGGACATTGAGACTCTTGAGCACGTCCAGAGGAGGCAGTGAGGCTGGAGAGGGGCTTGGAACACAAACGCTGTGAGGAATGGCTGAGGGAGCTGGGGTTGTTTAGCCTGGAGAAAAGGAGACTCAGAGATGACCTTATCACTCTCTACAACTTCCTGAAGAGTGGTTGTAGTCAGCTGGGGGTTGGTCTCTTTCTGCAGGCAACAATGGACAGAACGAGAGGACACAGTCTCAAGCTGTGTCAAGGGAAGTATAGGTTAGATCTTAGGAAAAAGTTTTTCACAGAAAGAGTGATCAAGTACTGGAATGGCCTGCCCGGGGAGGTGGTGGAGTCACCATCTCTGGATGTGTTTAAAAAAAGACTGGATGTGGCACTCGGTGCCATGGTCTAGTTGAGGTGTTGGAGCATGGGTTGGACTCGATGATCTTGAAGGTCTCTTCCAACCTAGAAATTCTGTGATTCTGTGATTCTATAATGGTCTATAGTGATCTAGCCAATAAAATCCATAGAGTTTCAGAGGCTATCCAATTCACAGTGAAGCAGGCATCTTTGCTCTGCTGAAAACTCTGGAGGCCCTGCTGAATGCCTTGACAGGGCTCCAGCTCTCTGAGTTCTGTAAGAGGATTTCAAGCTCTCAGTTCACAAGTTATATGCTCAGGCCTGTGACACTCCATCTGATTTCCACTTCTTCAGAGAATATGATTGAATATGATATTTTTGCAAAATTTTTACACCTTGTATATCACAAACAGTCTGTAAATAACTCCCCAAAGAGAGAAATCCAGGTCTGAGGTTTACCAATCTACATCCAGTCCCTGGTTCTTCTCTCCAGATTCAGCAGTGAGTCAACTTCTTCTTAATTATGTCAGAAAATATTAGAATCACAGAATGGTTTGTGTTGGAAGAAACTTTAAGGGTCATCTAAGTCCAACCCCCTGCCACAGACAGGGACCTCTTCCACTGGACCAGGTTGTCAAAGCTGCATCCAGCCTGGCCTTGAACACTTCCCAAGATGGAGCATCCACAGCTTCTCTGGACAACCTGTTCCAGGGACTTACCACCCTCACAACAAAGAATTTCTTCCTAACATCTAATCAAAGCCTATTCTCTTCTCGTTCAAATCCATTATCCCATTGTTGTGTCACTACATGCCCTTGTGAGAAGTCCCTCCCCATCTCCCTTGCAGACTCCCTTTAGGTACTAGAGTCTGTTTGTAAGGTCTCCCTGCAGCCTTCTCCAGGCTGAACAACCCCAACTGGTCAGCCTGTCTTTGTAGGAGAGGTGCTCCAACCCTATTGTCATCTTCATGGCCTCCTCTGGACTCGCTCCAACAGGTCCATTTCGTTTTTTGCATATAATGAATAACTTCAGATCCCCATAAGCTTTACATGTGAAAAATGTATGTATGTAACCTCAAAGATTACTCAATTTTCCCCTCCATTCTCATCTCCTTGAAGAAGACATATCTCTACCATATGTTTGTTTAGAGTCAATCATGTGGCAAACTTGGCTGGGTCAGCCTTGTGTGAAGTGTTATTTACAAAGGCCTCTTTGTGTGATGAGGTACATGACACCGAAATTGTGTCAGACAGGACTCTGTTACCAAAGCAGGTCTTAGCTGAAGTTGCAAGGAGAGAGAGAGAGAACTGGTAAGAACAGACTCCTTCAAACAGAAATTTACAGTTTTTATTCTAACTTAAGGTCCTCTTTGGGGAAGGAGAGGTTTTATCTTCAGACCAAATTTCCCCAGGCCTCAAGCCTAATAGCTGAGAAGAACCCTGGGAAAAGCAGGGAATGACAAATATAAAACATTACTGTTACACTTGTCTGTATTTGTATTCAGAATATATTGTTTTCTAGAGAGTTATATAGTGGGAAAATGAAATGTTTCTTAGTCCAAAGCAGTACAAGTAATTTCAGGGTGACATCCTATTCCCAAGGAATGGAAATCATGACTTCCTCTTACAATGTCAAACACTTAATAGGAAACTTCTATCATCAACATTGGTTAAGGTAATTCAGTCTTGAACACTTGAGGAAGTGAGTGAAGTAGTGAAGTTAACTCTGGAGTGATTCTGCTTATTGCTTAAATATTTTCATTAAATATTTTGGATTAATAATTTAGAAAATAAATATATCCGTTCTTTCATTGCAGGCTTAGTGGTGTTTATTCTTGCTTTCTGAGCTTTTCTATTCAGTCTAATAGTAAACTCATTATCCAGACCAAGTGCTTAAAAATATAAGTCCTGCTACTCAATGCCCTATTTTCAGAGGCCCAAGACTCAGAGCAGCTTCCATTGATGATAAGTGGTAGTGTTGAGCACTTCTGAAAACCACATACCCACTTAGGCACTTAAGTGTGGCCTTTGATTCCTAACTTTAAACAGCCACTCTTGAAAGTCTTTGCCTCTTACAGCTTAGCAACATCGGTGCCTGATTTACCTGTTTGGGAAGTGCCAGTTCACCAACCAAAGAGAAATGCTGCATGATTGATAGAAATATGAAATCCATATACACCACAAACCTTTGTGGATATTTATTCAATGTCTTTTTATTACATCACTTTTAATTTTCAAATCCCTACCCTTTTGATCAGTATGCTAGATTTTTGCTGCTGCTTGTTTTGCAGCAGAGGCAACCTGGATTCTGTCACCTGACTCTACAGTCCCCTCTGCAGCCTGAGACTGTGCTCTTTGGGCACTGCCAAGAAGCTAAACCTGGATTTCCAAAACAGCTTAGTCCAAACTAATTACCATTTGCCACATCCCTACTCTCCTTCTCTACCACCAGTCATGAGCTATCCTTCCCCCCCATTAGTTCTGGGCTTTGCCTCAGCCTGAGCTGAAACATAAATGTGAAGAAAATTATCCTGACAGCAAGAGTAAGTTTTTCTGCCGATCCTTCTTATTTTCATCCTGTGACCAGTACTGCTCCTGGCCATGCAATCCCACCTCCTCCCTCCAGATGACCATATGGTGGGCCTATTTTAGCTCAGTAACCCAGCAGAAACCTCTTGGTTTTTTGGTTTTTTTCTTTTTTTTTCTGGATGAGATTTCTACTGGCTTAGCAACTTGAATCAGCTCCTCAAGAGCCAGAGAAGAGCAAAGAAGAGGGGAAAGGAAAAGAGAAGGTAGTGGAAAATAGAATATTCTCATTTTAGCATGTAACCATACTGAGCTTACTACTTAATTGAGTACACGGGTTCAGAGTTTGATCAGTGCTCCATGCATTATTTATTTTGGTTTTACCTTCAGTTTCTTTTTCATTATTTCTGAAGTTCTCATGTGGAACAGATGTTGGCTGGCATTAGTGCAAAGGACAAGCAATGTGGACAATGAAAAGCTGGGTCTTTACTTTGAGCTACAACTTTTGTTTTTGATGATATGAAAATGTGAGCAAGCTTTGAGGCTGTCTCTCAGCAAGGAAGGGTATGGGCACTGGACTTTCTTCTCTACCCTTCTTCTCTTCCCTTCCCCTATAACCAGGGTTGTAAACTAATGTTTGTTTTAAACTAGGAATCCATGAGTGATTTTTACATTTAAAAGCAGCAATATCTAAAATTGCAGCCTGGCACACCACCCCACTGTTGCCCCACAGCAAGGGTCTCTGCAGCCAATGCAACACTGAAGAAAACAACAAGGTGTCCAGGCCCTGCTGCCAGTGCTTGGGGTGGCCTGTCCCCAGCTTCAGGGTGCACTTGACCTGCTGAGATAGACAGGCTGTGCCATGCAAGCAGCACACAGCATCCTCAGTGCAGAGCTTTATGTAGTGGCTCAAGTTTGGTTTAGCAAAAGTCTTCTTTACTAGCACTATATGAGAGGCAAGACCTTTCACTCTGTGAGACCTCAGGTCCTGCTAGTATTAAAATGGTATCTGTGAGGTTTTCTTTGCAAAGAAAAGTGTCATTCTTTTCAGACATTCTCTTCAAGTACATCATTAATTGTTTTGGTTTCAAAATAATTATGTAATATAGCTAAATGAATAGTATTCTACGTGAGAAAGTTCATGTCCTTGTATGCTGACAATGCAATTGTAGCTTGTTTTTGTGTGGAACTTTATTAGAATTCCATTATTAATCTACTCTGAGTTGCGAGAATCAAAATAAATGTGAAAGCTGATTGGTCCCTGTAGCCAATGCTCCAGGGAGTATTTGGCACTCTCCTGAAAAATGCTTCTGACCTATTGCATGCAAAAGAAATCTCTGGCCTTTAGAAAGAAAACATAGCTGACATTTCAATGTCTTCATGTACCTAATGAGTTTCAAGTGACTTGTGTACACCAATTTGATATTAAATTTATTTAGTAGCAAATATCATTGGTTTTGTTTCAGAACAGACTCAAGTTCCAAACCTTGACTATAAATATTTTCCCTTTCAAGGTTGTGAGGAATACAAGACTGGCCTTTATAGTGCTCCAGCTTCAATATTTAATCAGCTGAATAGAAAATTTGAAAACCCTAAACTAATAAGAAAAATATCATTTAATATTGAAAGAAAGAGAGATGCAATACATCTGACTAGGTACTAATCACTAGACATTTTAGTATTGCAGCTACAGTTTGGATTCCTCATCTCTGACCTGGAGACTGCCATTTCCCAGAGGGAGACAGGCTGCCCCTCTCTGGGAAGGCTCTGATGGCCAGGATGGAGACAGCATTTGTTCGCAACTACACAGAATTTTATCTGAAGGCTGATAAATGGATAATAGAGGCAAGAAAAATTAAATGGTTCAGGGCTATAAATAGACTAAGCTGGTATGTCTATGCCACTGACAGGCTGAAAAGATTGAGTTCCATTCTTGCAGCTTTCAGGGGGAGCAAGACCAAGCCCGACATTAAAGAATAGAGCAGCTATTGTTCTAAACACATTTCACAACACACAGGCTGCTCAGAGGATTCCTCTTTCCAAGCTCCTGAGTCTGCCTCATTACAGCTGCAGCCTGGAAAATAGGCAATTAATTTTAAACATGTGTCAACTCCTTGACATCAGGTTCAGCACATTCACAGGGACACACTGCAGCTTTCTTAGAGAAGGAGCAGTTATATGGCTGCCATGAACTGGTTTTCATACAAGAGAAAAGCAGTGACCTTGAGGTCAGTCCACCTTTGGTTTTTCCTGCTATTAGTTGAGGATGGTGTTTCAAATCCACACTGCAGACCATGAGTGATTTTCATTAATCAGATTCCCCTTTTAATATATGATATCCATCAGGGGTGACTCCATCAGAGCCATTTGACCCACATGCTCATCTGGTGCTTGAGGTAGCAGGTTGGCATGATCAGGCAGATGTCTTCAGTGGACATAAGCTGACTCTGTAGGTTTCCTAAATGCTGCATGGAAGTGCTGAGCCACCAAGCCATGGGAAGAGAAGAATTTTGTGGGTCTGATTTCCTGCTGTGTTGTGGATCAGCAGCATGTACAAACATCCAACTTCATTCCCTGGGCAGTCCTGAGGGACAATAAGCCTGCCATGAGTGGAAGGTACAACCTTCGAGATGTCATATGGCCATTCAACATATAACTACTGCTGGGTTTGTGGAGTCACTGATGTTAATATGAGGATTAATATAACAAAGAAATCTGGTACTGTACCTCCACACAAAGAGAAATTATGCATGCAGAAGACAAAAGCTGAATTCAGACATCCATCAATTTTTGAGATCCACCTCCTGATTCTGTGGCACAGACACATTTCTAGTTCTGGTATTTATATTGCCCCTTTTTAGTCATGTGCAAATAATTATGTCAGTAGCTGTTCCTGAAAAATCTGTATTTAAAAAAATCTGTATTTAAAAAAAACTAAAAATGAAGGTACCAAATTAGAAAGTCAAACATGAAACCTACTATCATCATGACCCAATACACACATTACAGTTCTAAATGACTATTTTCCTGTATTCTTAAATAACCAACTTCCTAAAATCCCTTTCTAGTGAAATCATGTTTCTCTGACTCTGTTTACAGAAATAGTGCTGTGATTCTTTTTTTTCTCCATGAATTGTCTATGGTTAAATGATATAAAAGCTTCCTGTATGAAACACAGAGTTCAGCTGAAGAAATGCATTGTTATTGTCAATGGAGAGAGGCAAACAGACTGGCTTCACGTAACACATTGTAATTAAAACATTTTAGGAAGGATTATCTTCTAGAAAGAATGAAATTATTTAAAATGTTAAAACACATATCCTAGGCTAGCACAGGCTCACTTAGATGAATAGAATAGCCACTGCACCAATATACTTTATCTCCCTGACTTGACTTCAGGTTCAGAACAGAAGACCTCTTCCAAAAGCAAAAAAATTCTAACTAACTTTGCTGGCTCCCAAACATGGCTGATAAAGAAATTCTTGTCAAAATCAGAGCAGGGCAGAACTGCCTAGCCATATCCGGTTGAAGGCCAGCAACAGCTTTTCAGATTATGAAATTGCTTTCAGTGGAGATTTTGTTTGACGTTCATGCCATGCAGATTAGCAGCACCAATACATCCTTTCTGCTTTGGAGACTCTGGTAGTTAGTGGTGAACAAATGAAGTGAATGGGGAGAGTAACTTACTTTTCAAAATTAATCACATTTATGAATCAAAAATATATGCACTTTCCATTAATTCTCTAAGGACAGAGCATTCCCTCCCTTCTTTTCTGTAGATTTTAGGGGACAAAAATCCTATGATGCATTTTATATAGTAGAAAATAACTCTGCCTTTTCACCTTGTGCACAATTTGGGGCTATGTGAAGAGGAGCCCTGTGCAGGGTGTGACAGAGTCACCTACCTTGCATCCATGGGAGGTGGCAGAGATGAGCTGTGTCAGCAGCCAATCCCCACTTCCTAATTACATGGGTTTTCATGACTGCTACCATTATAGGAGAGCTTAGAATGTGTGGAAGCAGTCATTGCCCTTATGCCACTCATGAGCTGTGTGCTTTAAAGTAGAAAAAAAATGTAGGGAAACTGTTCTCTGGGGCATTCTTCTTGGCTCTCTGTCTCTTCTATCTGGCAATAGGAGAAAGCTCTTTCCCAACTACTTTTCTCTTCAACTCTGAAGAAGTAGAAAGATAAGAGCAGTGCTTTCTCACACAGCAGTGAGAAATGTGTTCAGGGGACATTTGCATATCCTCCCAGGGAGGATGGAAGGTCTTGTTTCCTCAGGGGGTGGAGAAGGATGTCAGCTCCTTTGTGGGAAAAGGAGGCTGGGGAAGAAGAAAAAGAGAGGGATTCCTCTGCATAGACTCCTGTTTCTACACCCAGACTGGAACAGTACTGAGCCCTGCTGCCTTTCTCCTACCAGTTCTTTCTGGGAGTACCTGGCTTTCCTTCTCAAGTGCCTTCCAAACACTTAATTTGTTTTTCCTGTTGATCTGTGGCAGATCAGTGTCACCTCACTAATGGATTGCAGAGGCTGAGAATTAAGATAATACTCAGGGATACTTTGGTCAGAAACCAGGAGACAGAGAGCATCATCAGTCAAAGCAGAGATCTCAGGTGTGAAAGGGAATCCTAACCCAGGTCCCACCATCATCATCTTATGTGCCAACAGAACCACAGCAACCTGTAGTATAGGTTCATAACACCTGGACTTGGATAGTTGCTATATAAGAACCTTCTAATTAAACTCCAAGAGATCACTAGTGTAGTAAACAATTTAATGAGTAGGTGGCAGTCTTTACTCTGAACCACTCTTGAACCACGACCCAGAAATTGCGGAAGTGTTACATAGTAAAATAAGTGGGACATGTTCATTAGCAGCAATGTGCTTTGCAGCATTGCATTTCTGTTGGGAAATACTTTTCACTTGGATGTAGGCCTCTCCTTAAGCTCAGTAAAGCTGGCACCTTTGTGGGTGATGTCATCTCACACACTTGGAAGAAAACTGCCTGGACTGGGTCAAACACTGCATACTTACTTTGCTCACTGTAAGCAGAGGAACAGGAACAATCAATTCTTCTCTCTTCACAGATCAGATGAATAATTAAGATGCTCTCTTAATGCACCGTTTTCTTATAAAATGCGTAAACTGAATCTTCTTCCATTTTAATTTGGCCTTCCTAATTTTCTGCAACAAAGTATTTGTATTTGAAATAAGCATTAAAAAAAAAAAGTGTTCCCTATTGCTTGGTCTCCTTTCACAGTTACCTGCTTTCTCTTCCCCTCAGCTCATATTTTACTGTAGCATTCATGAAGTCCTCTCCATGGAGACAGAGGGCTTGATTCTGGTTAAGACCAACCTCCTGAGAAACCACCTTGGGTTTCCTCAACAGAGCAACAGTGTCACCATCTCTACCCCTGACCCTGCCTCCCCCTCACACCTGGTCAGCAGCACACAAACATTACATAAAGCTCCTCTGCATCTATGTGTTCTTGTGCCAGCAAAGATGAAAAGAACTCAGCAATTGAGAGCTGAATATGTGTCTATATAGAGGCAAGAAATGTCTAGTGAATGCATGACTAGACCTCTACAGATGAAAGAGAGGAATGTTTTATTAAATATCTCTTTATTATCTTTAATAAAAATATGACATAAATCCCTGACTATATCACCGTGCTTCAAGGAAGCAAATCCTGCATTTGTATTAGTTGCACTGGCAACAATACTGAAAACTCAAGACCTATTCACTACATTTAGAAATTGTAGCTGTAAGTTTAGTGTGTTTTGATGGTTTAAGAAGTATAAAAGTAATCAAACATCATTAGGGAAATACTGTGCCAAAAACCAACCAAACAAAAAGAAGCAGAAACAGATTCACTTCAGAATATGAAGGGTTCCTTTGAAGAAGAAAATATTAATGCTAATGTCAGATTAGAATACAAGGTTCCCAATCTGAAAAAAACCTGATGATAAGAGGCAGATCTGAAAGCAAAACGAACGAAGTAATAACAGTGTGCTGAACTCATATTTATCATTGCCCTGTTCAGTTCTTCCAAAACCTCACCTAACACAATCTCAACAAATAATTTGTTTGAGTCATTTCCCAGAAAAACAAACTGACTCTCCAGAATTTTATTCCAATATGCAAAATTCAGTTTGAATAATTTTTACTGGGAAGATAGAATTATGTGTGTCAATCAGTGTAGCACCCTGGCTCACGAGAATGAATTTTTTTTTTTTTCAGAAAACTGTAAACAGAATAAGCCAGGGGAAAAAAACCCAAAACATAAAAAACCTATTCAAGCTATGGATGCACAGTGTGTGGGCTTTGTTGTCAGCCAAATATGTTGAGAGCAGCTTTTCATGTCAGTTGGGGAAGAGTCACATCAGACACTAGTCCTATTAGATAAAACTTTCTCAGCAAAGGCAGCAGGGTACACTGCTTAACCACAGGTACATCAGCTCTGTTTCCTACTCAAAATCAAATACTATGCTTTCAGAATAAACATGGACTTGCACAAAAACACCAAATAATTGTAATCTGAGAAGGTGAGACCAAAACTTCTCACTGCTCCTGATCACATCCAAAATCTATCACCTTGATCCACTCTGTGAAACACAGATATCTTTTAATAACAATCTCTTTCAAAATCCTCTCTTAAAGTAATTAATCACATAGTACCTAGGAGCTGTGTGAAAGAAAGACACTTGCAAATATTCCTGCTTTTCCTGGCTCTTCAGTAGTTTTATGATACTGTTTGGCTTTGGAGGAAATAGTATCATATATTCAGATGCACAGTTGTTTTAAAGCAATTTTCTGAACTGAATTTCTGCTTGCAAGAACTCCCTTTCCTTCATCAATATAAATGTTAAATATATACTGAATATATAAACATATGCAGAGGACTTTGGGTACAGTATTAAGATTAAGCATAAAAGATAACAGTAGATCAGGAGATTGCTTCAAATGGACTTTAGCACTTCACCATCCAGGGCCAACAGTTGCAAGAGTGGGAATGTGCACTGCCCTGGGCTGGACATGCAGACCCTCAGCTGACATCCTCTGTGTGGGATTGGCTCCTTTCTCTTCAGCTGTATTCACTGTATTTTGCCTTTATTTATTTGTGTTTTGGTGGGTGAGCATCTCACTGGACCATGGATGCTGAGCAGCCACACACTTGAAGCCTACACAAAAGAAATGCCAGGAGTTACGGGTGTCCCTGGGGCATGGAGCTGTGCTTCTTAGGGACAGAGTGCTTTCAGGCCACTGGAACCCAGATGTGAAGTGACAACATCAGCAGGCACTAGGAGTCAGTGCTGAGGATCTATGGTGTACCAAGGTGATCATGTAGACAAGTTTGTACTCTGCATACACACTGATAGAAATAAACCCAGTGTCTGGGTAGGGAATGCAGATTTTTGGGTACTCAGAACACCACTTTTATAACTTTAAAAATTTTACTAGATAAAATTAGACTATTATAAGTTGATGTGGACAGAAAGTTTGAGCCTGATCTTTGCCTCGACTCTTCCTCCCCTCAGTAAGCATGGGAGAGGAAAACGAATACAAGTGGAATTTGTCCAAAAGTTGTTAAACTGAACATCACCTTTAGACAACTACTGCTCCAAACTGAGTAGAACACTGAAAAAGTATCTCTGAGATGATGTGACTGCAAATGGCACCTTGGAGGTCAGGCTGCAAACAGTGGCAAGTGCTTACCAGACATAGTCAAGTATCAATCGGCCTCCTGTATTTCTTTAGGTATTTCTGCTCATGACCCTCTTTAGAAAAGCAGATATTTTATCTAGTGAGCTACACAGTCTCTCATAACCATCTGTGGAGAATCTGCAGGTGTTAAATTAGCTGTGGGAGGATGCCCATATGTTTCCTGCGTACTCTAGACACACATTGAGAAATATAACCAAAAATGAAGCCATTGCAGATTGCACACAATTAAGGCTAAAGGACTCAAGCCAAGATCTTTAAGTAAAATTGTACATGGATGAGATGTAATTTACTGTGATTAAAACACAGTGAAGAAGAAATGCAGCTTTCATTTCCTAATGTAGTTTCTTGGGCTGACATGGGAACTATGATTCCCTGAGACACTAAGAAGTCTCAAACTGCTGGCAATAGGCCTTCAGGCTGCTCAGTATTTGCCAGGATCAAGCCTTTGCAGTAATTTCATATGCTGGTTTTTTTTTTTTTTTTTGCAATTGGTAGATTTATTTATGATTTATATCTTTGTATTGAATATGTCAGACTCAGCAATTGCCCTGCAGTTACTATGGCAGTTATTTATTATTACTATATACAAAGAGTCAAAAAGTAACAAATACCTTCTCTGTTTGGGTCTGAAGGCAATTGGAGAACTTCTCTATTTCGTGTAAAGCAGTTGAAAATTGGGTAAAAAATGAACAAGGATTGATTTTCTAGGATAAGCACAATGAAACAACCTTATGTTTTACATACAGATACACATATTCATACTCTCTTCTATAGGCATAGGCACAGAATAACCATCTCACTACTTCTTCTCAGAATCCTGAATACAGGTTTGTACATCTATCTGGGAATACTGCCATTTTCGCATTTTTTTACCATCCAATATATACTAATCCAATTTTTGTGAGCATAAATTAAGATTAAGCAACTATCTAAAGCAGAGCTATGTGCCTGTTGAGTGTTCCTTCCAGACTTCCCCCCTCCACCAAACAGTATAGCTGGGAGTAAAGACCCACAAGGCTTGACAAAGCTTTTTATATGTGAGCAGGAGCCCACACTTCTCCAAAAACCCTTAAGAAAGCAAGCAAGCTATTACTCATGAGCATTTTTCTCTATGCACAGAAAAAACGTAATTGATCCAGAGGATCCAAGGTGCGCCAGGCTGACTCTCATGGGACAGATGGTCACGGTGCCTCCAGAGGAAGTAGAATTTGCCAAGCAAGCAATGTTTTCCAGGTCTGTATCTAACAGGCACATAGTAGAGTGCAACCCACGGGTTTGAGACAAATACACAAACGTGGCCGTTTGGTACAGAAAATCTGAGAAATAACAAACCTGACCTTTACTTTGGGGCCATGAAGCTGGCTGGCTTCTGTGTGGCTTGGAATGACAGACCTTTCAACTCCCAAGGAAATGAAATATGGAAATGCAGTTAGTTGGTGTTGGGCTCTGGGAAGGCACACAGTTTATAATCTGGGGATTATGAAGATATGTCACCTGGCTCTAAAGAGAGATTCCATAATTCCATGGTGTATTTGTTATCTTTAATGATTCTCTCCCACCTTATGACAGGTAGTGGACTCAGAGCAGAGGTCTGCTGCCTTTGGGCTTACAAACATTTTCAGGGTGGAGTTTACAAGTTTAATTACATCTCCTAATATCCCAACTGCTTCAAAGCCATAGTACTTACTGAACAGTCTCCTTTGAACAGCTGCAAGCAGAACCCAGATGTGCAGCACACACACAGGGTGTGCCCCCATGCCCTTCAGTGGGTCTCTAGAATTGCAGGCGTGAAAAGCCTGAACCTTAGCCTGGGCACATGCCTCCCACATGGGCTGCCAGGGATTGTCCTCCAGGTGCATCTTGCCTGGTCATTCAAATAATGCTGGGAAACTGGGATGAGCTTGGATCCAAAACAGCCCAGAAATTATATTCTTTCTGACCTACAGTATGGGGTCAGGGTGGGACACTATCATTGTGTGCCATCAATAGCAAAAATGGGACCATGGACAGATGGGGCCATGTTGACACACAAGCCTTCTTTACAAACTTCACAGAAATTAGATTTCCATGTGATCCGGAGTCCACTAGTACCTCAGCAGAGGATGCTCTGCTGTCAGGGTGCAAAAGCCAGAACGATAAAGTGAGGGCTGCTAGGGCACATCCAGTGCCAGCAGCATCTGACGCTACTTACCAACCCCAGAGTCACAGGTGCTCAAAGGGAAAAATCAGAAAATGGTAGGAAACACCATTTTCCCAATGAGAGGGAAACCAAGAGGTTGCCAAACCAAGCACCTCTGCTTCAGGGTCCTCTGCAGGAGAAGATGGGCACTGAGCCAACCCTGCCCAGACTTGTACCACTTCTCACCCATGTTCCTGTGAACACTGTGTCTTGAACTGCGTTATCCACTCTGTGCATCGCTGCTGAGCTTCCCACAGCTACACCTGCCAGGGCCAGGGGACCAGACATTTGCACCCAGTCAGGGAGAATCTGTCTGACCTAGCTGTAAGGGAAACCAGAGAAATTATAAATACAGGATGAGAAGGCTGTCAGAGGTGACAGCTTGCAGAGGCTATGCTCTACCTGCTACCCAGTTTTATTAGCCCTTCTCCGTACCACAATTGCTACTAAAGATGTAGTATTTTCAAGACACTGTTTCCTTTAAATAGATACAAGCACAACCCTGACATACATTTAAAGAGTCTTCTCTAACTATTTTTCATTTACTCAGAGACCAAACAACATCTACCTTTACAGACAGGGTTCTGCAGTGGGGGAAAGTGGTGATTGCTGGCTACTCCTCAGACTGGGGTGTGGAAGATTGTAAACCTTACAGCAAGGAAGGGCCAAAAAGGTGAATGGTGGTGTTCTCATATCTCAGGTTTCACTCTGGCTGAGCACACCATGCTGAAGAAAAAAATAGACTATGCATATGCTTTGGCTCATCTTCTAATATTTGTTTTGCTTTTCTTTGTTCTTCCAGGCACCCAGTGGTAAGAAAGTGGCCTCGTAGCTATGAATGGTTCTTCATGAAAATGAACATTGAACACATTTGGCTTCAAAGCTGGTATGGAGAAGTTTCTCCCATTGCAGTAGAAGAATATTTAAAAGCAGTTCCAAGTAAAGGATGATTGAATGGGCTTTGAGATAGAAATCTCCCGAGTTTCCTTCCCAGACACTTTTAAAATTTCACGGTAGATGGTTTCTTTACAGTGGTACTTTTCTTCTTCTCCCAAAAGGCTTCAAAATAGCCCTGTCCCACATGGAGCAGAGTGAAAATAAATCAACACAGACTTTCAAATTATAAAGGAGAGGTGGATATTAGCCCTACCCTGCAATATACAGACTTGTCATTTCAAGCAGGCAATGCGTCATCTGAAATGCTGTTTTTAAAATGCTTTGTATCTGTTTGTTTTGACTTCTATTGCTGTGCACCCACAGGGAAACTACACTATGTGCTAAATATAATGTTCTGATTTGCAGAAAATGCAAATTGCCTACTCAGAACCCTCTATGCATTGTGGAGGCATTACTGCTGCTCGGTCTCCCTTGATTTGTAAGTACTTTAAGAGAAACTTAATAGCTGCAAATTTAGGCATTGAAGTTTAAAACAAATTATTTGCTAAAGCTGTCCTCATTTGCCAACTTCTCTTTTCTATGTGTGCTTTTCCCTAATTAGATAATTTGATATTTCACTTGGAAAATGAGTAAAACTTCTCTCTTTAGCAGAAAAAATGCAATCAGTTCAAACAACATGGCTCCAATACAACTTGTCTCTGACACAAATCTGGTTAAATACATTAAAGGCCAAAATCAAATCAGCCCCACAAGGATTATCTCAATACAAGTATAAACATTCTCATAAGAAGAATTTAAGTAAATGTTCTCAGCTAGCCTGTTCCTGTTGAGACAGGAAAAGTATTTTTAATAGCCTGTAGTCCCAATTTTTTTTGCCTCCCTGCTCCAGCCACTGCTTTATTTTTAACTGGCTTGTGCAACTGATTTTTTGTAAGCCCTCACTAACTCACTGAGGGGTGGAGCCTGTTCCTTAACTCTTTCTCTAAGTGTTCTCCTAGTAAACTTATTCTGCAGTTATTAAAGGTATCGCAGAAAGAAAATTCACATGGCTAACCAGCCAAGTCACCACAGTTTGAAAATTATATGGCTGCTCTCCCTGTTACATAAAGAAGGAGACACATTGAGATGGGGTTTATGTGCCTATGGGGAAGGTCTTCCAGCATCCCTGGGAGTGAACTTGAGCTCTAGACATTAGCCTGCACCATGTCTGGGCTGGGGAGGAACCTGGGTGCCTAGGCGAGTGCTATGAGCTTGTACAGGTTAATCCCTGGGCAGAGCTCAGAGGCAGCTGCATGAGCTATGATCAGCTGGAAGCCAATTAAGTGTAGCTGAGCTTATTTTGGCTCAGGCGTGGAGAGAGGGAGTCATTCCCAGAACAGCTGGACACCATGCTGGTTTAAGCAAGGGGCCTCAGGGTGCCCAACTTAGCCCTAGGGTGAGTACCGGGCCCAAACCATCGCTACTATTCCTGATATTCTGTAAGAAGCCGAGGCAAATGAGAGGGGGAAACTTTGTTTAGACACTCACTAAGCTTTTTTATTCTTGTCCCATTGCCAGAAACCTTGTTAGCCATCCAGATCTTTTGCAGAGGTAATTACACAAAAGGAGGAAGTGTCCTGCCTGAATCTATTTCCTTCTTTTTTTTTCCTGGCAGATGAACTGCATTTTCATATTTGAGTTTGCCCCTGAATCTTGCATTGTGTAATACTGAAGCAAGATGTCCCGTCCTATACAGATTTATAAAATACCATCAAGTGAAATCCTCCTTGATTTCCTATAATCTTTGTCCACTATGGATTCGATGACTCTGTCCATTAGGATTAATGGGACTTTCAAATCTGAGTTCAACAGGAATAATACTAGTCCTTGTAAAAGAATTTCACAGGTGTAACATTTCTGTGAAAGTATAAATACATATTTCCTTATCCCAGTTCACTACTACTCCCAGAGAAACATGAAACCCCCGTTCTGTCCTCCACTCCTAAATACACACAGATTAAGCAAATCCAGAGTACAATCTTAATGTTTAAACAAGATGAAGAAGAGAGGAAGAATTTTAGAAGTGCTACTGTTACTATACTCTCAATTTCATTCACATCCCCTGGCAACAGCGACATGGTCCTATGTCCTATCCATTACCTTATTAACAAGCCTTGAAGCAGTAAGGGATTGTGTCAAGAAGGTTCAGAAGAGCTTTAATGGTTTAAGAAGTCAGTGTGTACAAAGGTTTTGAATTTACAACACCCTACTTGTTACAAGCTGCCTCCCTGCATACATAGATTAATTGGAGTAGCTTCTGTATTGTAAAATGACACATTCATCATGAAGCTTTTCTGCATGGACCTGCCGTGAGGCTCTTGACAGAACTTCAAAACATGAAATGCTGGTGACATGTAAAGAGACAAAAGGGGCCTCATAAAGAAATGCTATCTTATATCACCTGTTCTCATTTCATGCTTCCTTCACCCAAGGAATAACTACTATGAAAGTCCTTGAAAGTCTGTCAAAATTCATCAAAAATACAACCTACAGATTTTGAATGGAATTCTCCAGAAAAAAAAAAAAAAAAGGAGGTGGTAGTAGTTTGCTTATTTGGGCTTTATATTATTATTTATAGGCTAGTTCAATTTTTTCTTTAAGCAGAAAATGTCTCAAGTAATATTGGTCATCACATGGAAAGTGATGTTTATTGAAGCTTTTAACCCAGAGTTTTATCTGAAATACCACAATAAAACAATAGTCCTTAAGACTGTAGTCTGATTTTGCTTCAGTTCAAGTCAATAGCAAAAATCCCCTTTATTTGTTGAGCTTTAATTATTGGATCAAACAAGCATTTTCATAAGTCTTGGTAAGTTTTATGTATTTATTAAGCATTTCAACTAGCTGATGTGTAATTTCCATGTGTTCTATATTTTCATTATTTCTGTAGCTTCCCAAAAAAGTTTGTTGTGCAACATGTTTAAAATTTTAAATGTGGTCTTGCAATATTTAAAAGATGTATTTAGTAATTTCTGTTTACTTGCTGAAAAAAGAAAAATGAAGTTGAAAAGTTGGGTTCTCACTTGTTAATTTGGGCAAAGGAAATGCATGTACAGGATTTAGGCACAGCTATTTTGAACTGCTGTTCTTATTTAACCAAAGAATGCTCTGTTTCTGATGAAATTTTCATCACTTCAGTGGTTGAAATGCAACCTGTCTCATTTCTGGATGTGTATTGCAATTTGCAATGTATTTTGATTTCTAGAAATAATGAAAGTTGTTAACAAAATGGCCATGAAGAAGAAATGCAAATAAAACAAATTTCAAAGCAGAAACTGTATAAGGACATTCTTCAGTACAGCATTTGCTGGAGTAACCAACATTGTGCTAATGACCATTACAATTTCTCTCTGATCTGAACATCTGTTTTGTTTTTTTCTCCCTGAGTTTTCCTAGACCAAGTTAATTTCTCTCAAAATATTTGTGGGAATTGAGACTCCGATCTGCCTTTTCTCTGGGGAGAAAAATCTAGCCAAGCACCTTTTATCATTCCTTCATCTTCTCATTATTGTGTTCTTTGCTTTCATTGTGGCAGTTAAACGTCACTCTTAAAGTTCACTCTTCTTTTCTGCCCATAGGAACTGAGCACTCACCTCTTGCGTGTGCATTAATAGTGTTTTGGAAGTTTCCTCAGTGATATTTCTTCCATTGCCAGTCTTGCTCTTACAAGTTCTTGCTACAGATTGTTCTCTTCTGTACACTTTCCTCTGGTATGTTTTCTTAAGCCAAGTCTGACAATTTGCCTTTTCATCTTGTTTTCCCACATCACCTCCTTTCAACAAAATTCAAGCTCTCATACTAAAATTCCCACTTCATACCCAGGAGAGAAGAGAAGAGAAGAGAAGAGAAGAGAAGAGAAGAGAAGAGAAGAGAAGAGAAGAGAAGAGAAGAGAAGAGAAGAGAAGAGAAGAGAAGAGAAGAGAAGAGAAGAGAAGAGAAGAGAAGAGAAGAGAAGAGAAGAGAAGAGAATCACAGCCTATGTTAGGATCAAATAACTGCCTGTGTTTCCTATTTACACTTTAAATCTTTCTCTTGCCACTGGTTGGACTGCATTTACTGTAAGAACTGTGTCAACAGTTCCCTAACCTGCACAAATCTCAGTCAACACAAGCCTCTTATTTCCAGTAATCTGTATTTTTAAAAGAACATTTCCTGCAGCTGGTTTCTTCCTTTTTACATACTGTTTTTACTTTTATCCCATTTCTGGAGTGATGTGTATTCTAATTACACCACGGGTCTTTCATTTATTTACAAAAACAAACAAACAAAAAAACCCCACCACCAAACCCTAATTTGAACATTTTTGGAATCACTGAAGTACTTTCATTTTTTAATCTGCTTTTTGCTAACCACTGAATTTGTGATTCTTCCAAATTGTGTTGCTTGTCATTCTTCAATAAAGCTCACCTTTCACCTGCCTTTTCTCTGCCACTACCTCCACATGCCCTTTCCCATCTAACATTTTGCTAGATGCTTCTGTTCCCTTATCCTCTTTCCCCTATTTTTTTTCATTAACTCTAATTTTTCTATGTTCTTCCCTCAGCTTCCATGTTCTCCACAGCCCCTTCCACATTGCTTTGTCTGCTCAGTCCTGTCTGTCTTCTTGATTTTGCCACTTTAATCTTCTTGTCAATATGCTCAGTGCCTTTGGAGAGAGTCCTAACACTGCCAAGTCTTATTTTGGGAGAACTCTAGAGAGTTGCTTTAAGGAATACTTTGGGTTTGAAGGTATTTGTTTGTTTGTTGAAACACCGCCTCTGGAACAAAAATGGGAACATATTGGCTTGATGCTGACACAGAATAGGGCAGTTCATCGAGCTCATGGCATTTTCCAATGATATCTTCTGCACAAACTGTTTCAGGCTCTATGAGGCCCTGCCTTTGTCAGCACCTATAACATATAATCATGATTAGGAAGGACATCAGCAAAGTTTGACAATGTTGTTTGACAACATAGGTAACAGTGCAGGAACACACAGCTGTTGTCTTCTGAAGGAAAACAACCATTCAAAAAAGGCTGGTACCTAGTGAAAATAAGTGATTCACTTTAAAAGCTGGGAAAAGGTACAGATGTGTTCCATGAAAAAAATAGGGAAGACTCTGTGTTTATTTGAGAAGAGTGTACGTCAAATACTTCTATTTAATGGAAACAAGACTGTAGAATGATCGTGTCTATTTAGTACCTTAATCTTGTACTTATATACTTTTTCTTCCAGATATGGTACAGGTGAAAAATGGAATGAGCTCCCCTCAGCACAACAGCACAGGCACCGTGTGTCTCTGACCGCGCGTAGCACTGTTCCCTTTCCCCTGCATGTCTGTGTACTGCTCTGTTCTTTGCTGGCTTCTGGCCACCTCTTGTTCCCTTGAGTCCTTGCTTCTGGTGCTCCAGCCTGCCTCCACTCAGGAAGCCAATGCTGCACCCTCGAATGAGGGCGAGGTGTGCCCCGGAGGGTGCAGCGGTGACTCATTTAACATGATGCGTGTGTCACTGCCGGGGCTGAGTCCTGCCCGCCATGGCAGGGTCCGAGGCCAAGCAGCCCCAAGGGCTCGTTGGCAGGGGTGCCAGGCATGGGGAAGTGGCCACTCCGTGAAGAAGGCACTTCAGGTTGCTCCCCATGGGCACCAGTTCCGTGCAGGGGGCCGGGGCTGAGCTGTTCTCCTTAAACAGCCCCGGCAGACTGGGGGCAATGGCATCCTGGCCTGTATTAGAAATAGAGTGGCCACCAGGGCTAGGGAAACAATTCTCCTCTGGTCTTCGGCACTGGTGAAGCCGTGTGCTGTGTCCAGTTGTGAGTGCCTCCATTCAAGGATATGGAGGTGCTGGAATCGGTCCAGAGAAGGGCAATGGAGCTGGTGAAGGGGCTGGAGCACATGTCCTGTGAGAAGCAGCTGAGGGAGCTGGGTTTATTTAGCCTGGAGAGAAG